>OX104024.1:63140073-65640073 GCA_944470205.2 Schistosoma margrebowiei | reverse complement strand
ACACATCGTATCATCATGAATAAGCATTGTATGAAATAAACAGTCAACTCTCAGTCACTGCAATATATAATTATATCAGCGAAATATATGTTAATGTTTGCAGATAGATAACACAAATTATCCCTAGGTCAACATGTAGACTATAAATTAGTCGGATATCTTCAATTTGCTTTGGCGTTTTACATGACGAGCTTTAAGGAGAAATTAGCGCTTCCATAACGCGAAAGACATAATCAACTTTCACAATAAGAATGACCACAACCAATGACAACTAATCCACTAAATTTAAAGTGAAGCAGGCCTGAAGATAAATAACAATCAATTACTTCTTCACACTTAACAATAACTGAGAAACGAAATCTCTCTTGCCTTTGTTTGTATTACGAGTTCTTAAAGTTGCTTCGTCATTATATGATTTCCCTCTTCTACAAAATACCATTTCCTTTATAATGGAGAACTACTGTGTTTTGTTGTGATGAAATCTATAAAAAGATAGTCAGTAGTGTTACATATTTGCTGGTATGTTTTTTAATAACTGATTTTCCCATTAACAACACTTTAATAGGCACACTGACGATAATTTAACTACAAACTTTTCTTACTTGAAAGAGACGAAGTAGCTTTGATTTGTACTTTTACGTTCCTTGTAGAAAAATATGAACTCATAACAATAAATCAGCTTTATCACACTTCAAAACCTTTCGTTCTACATCCCTGGTCATACCAGGTAGAATACGAAATGAGAATATAATGATTTATTGATATACTGAAGGTTATTGGTTAGAAAACAGATTTTCAACAATAAAACTACCAATATTAAATGTTGAATTTATAAAGTGTTCAATTAGCACTAAAATTTTTTAAAGTTGGATGCGAAAGGATCTCTTTTCAACGAATTTATTATCAAGCTGTACAATCGTATATATATGAAAATTTTGTCTTTTTGTAAAAGTACTAATTCCGTGAGGAAATGTGAACACAGCTAATAAAAAGGTATTATAACCTTTTTATTAACTGTGTTCACATTTCCTCATGGAATTAGTATTTTAACATTAATATGTTCACACAGATTACATACACAGATAGGAAGGGCTTATTTCTTAAAACTTAATTAGTGCTTTTCTCTTTTGCAGTCAAAATCAAAACTGACCTTAAAAGTCGTTCTTTTGGCTTTTTAACAGTCAATGACTACTTAGGCTTAATAACACGTAAAATGAATTATGAAGACAGTAGTTTACAATTCTATAACGTGATACATATAACTTCCAAGAGTTAAAGAATTCAAAACATATAAGGCATCAATATTTTCTCAGTAAAACTCCATAACGACCTAACGTTGTTTATGATTGCATGGAACCAAGAATTAAAATGTACGAGTTGTGGTCTATGGATGAAATATAATTGAAATATCAGGATTTGGAAACAATTTATGCATCAGCTTAAGTATATGTAATGACTAACATTAAACAATGGATTATTTTAACTGAAAGGCCAGGACAATAGGAAGATATGAGATAAGATGTTGAAGCAAATAATGGTGAAAAAAACATTTAAAAGCTAAGAGATTTTCAGTCAGTCAATACATACCTCTTACTATTATTTAGAAAATCTCCCGATTCTGTATGATAAAGTAAATATGTTGAACATGAAAACAGCAGTTATGTATGTTTGAACTTACAGACCATCGTCGTCAGATTCACCATCTGCATCATCATCTCCACCTTCATCACGCCATTTTCGATAGCGCTCAATTAGCTCTTGCAGAAAAGCTGTTTTACGAGCCTTTTTAATAAAACTGTGACGTAGCAGTTCATGTGCAGTTGGTCTCTGGAAAAAAGATGAATTTGACGGACGTAAAAGCAATTAATGTACAGAGAACATAAAACGGACTGAACTATTTACAGTAACGCATGAGTAAGTTGCTTAAGTAACCCTAGATCGATAACAATCAAAAAGTATCTAAAAAGGAATTTATACAAATACATACGATATATTCAAAATAAGAGATCATAGCCACAATACTACCAATGAATAAAAGTACTTACAGTAAAGCAAGTTAGGAAATAAAGAACAGTACAAAAACAAGAGGCTGTTAATAAGGTACACAGGAACTTGACCACATAGTAATTTATCGTTACAATGTGATCGCACTGCAATACATTTTCTACCATACATCATTTCATTGAGTATTTTGAATGACTGATTTCATTCTCACCCATGTGGTGGGTCACTTGTTTCACTTGTGGTATCACTTCACATCACTGATATTGTTACTCCAGTCTACATCCTTAACTTCTGATTAACATATCATGATTCGAAATTGTGAAAATCTAGTGAAACTCGAACAATTGTTTAGTATATATATATATATATATATATATATATATATATATATATATATATATATATATATATATATATATATATATATACACTTGGTTGATGGGTTACGAAATTATTTTTACTTAAACCTGTAAAATCATAACTTAGTAGAAATAAACAGGTTACATAACCTTGTGTAATGAAAAACAAGTGAATGGTGGGTATTAAATCAGAAGAAAGTCTAAAAAACTGTAATTGCATGGCATTAATAAACAGAAAATTAACAGATAATCAAAACAGAATTAGAATTTTACTAGCTTCTGGAAATAGTGACTATCGTACCACAAATAGATTCACATACAAAGAAAAGATTGAAAAAGTTTGAATTATTCAGTAATATGGAAGCATATATGTTCTGAAAAAATTGAAGACTACTAACATGGAGTTGTAGACAAACAACCTAGACAGTGGATGGAGTATGAATATAAAAAACGAAGTAACATTAATAAAATGAATCTATGAACATAATGTACGTTTGACTACTTCCTTGCATGTGTTAAGTAATACATACAGAACGCGTGTAAATTATAAGTAATATAACCACCAAATGGTTTTCGGACTATTTATATAATAACTAAAAGGAAATGAATACAACCAGATAAATAACATTTTATATATTGGCGTTAAATAATTACTTCAACATCAGTTGATGAGCTAACAAAGTGTCATTATATTGATAAATGATCAATATCATTGTGAAAATTAATTCAACATGAAGAACGGAATTGCGAATAAGTCGTTCAGACCACAAGTCAAACTGCTCAGTGAACCCTTCTGATGTACGTGAATTACTTCATTTATTTTATTTGAACACATGGATATTGGTACAGGGAGGCACCAAATACATATGCGCCACACAAATCAAATGTGATTTGTGTGAGGGCTGTGGTGCCCAAACCGAAGCACGTGGTTTTCTTGAGGGAGTACACCCGGGGCCTTCGGCCCAAAGGTCTGATCCACAAGACAGTGCAACATCGTAAGGAGATGCAGTCCCATGGTAGCCGGTGACCAACGATTGGTTCTTACGCCATTTGTTCCCTCAGGATACTGGAGCCCATGTGCACCATTCGTTTGAAATTAGGGTTTTCTAACTCCCCTAGGTAGGACTTTCCGTGTTCACCAACCCGGTTAAGGCGCCGGATATTCGCTTTTCGTCCTCTCAATTTCGTAAACAACACCCCGCTACGAGAAAGCAGTGAGTAGGACTTACCTGGCAGAGGTTGTATACGCATGGCGATGTAAGAGCATTTCGAGAGGGAGAGCTGACTCTCCTCACTCTCGGCCCTACCAGGGCATTTGTGGACTCTAAAGCATTTTGAATATTTGGCAATTTATCAACCGAAAGATAAATATATACGTATTTGTCCGAAAAATTGAGGGTTTACTTTAAAATAATGATTTACAGTTCAAGCCAATCGCATATATATGATCAGACACTGAATTGTAAAACCATAGTGCAATCAAAACATGTAAAGAGGTCACCCTAATAATTATAATCAGAAATCGATATTATCCTTGCCCAATAGTGCAAAATTACTTAAATCTAACAATAATTGATTGTAAACATACTAAGGGATATTTTGTACGGTTGCATGGATTAGATTACCATACCACAATATGAGCAAACTAGAAGCAAGCGTTTCGTGGTTTTAAGTTACTATCTATCCATAGAGAGTACAAAGTTGTAGTGATCCTGTTTATTACATTTAACAGCATTAAACAGGAATCATAAAAGACTAAAATATTCACGTAACTCAACAGACATAGCGTACATTCATTAGGTTTAAAGTCACAGCAAAAATAATCATGAAAACACAAAAATTAATGAACACGAAAAACACCCATTAAATAACACAAGAACAAAATCAGTAGACTAAACTCAAACGGTACATTAATTTGAGCAGATAGTGATGATAATCGTTTCAAGGGCCCACAAAAAAATTCTGTAGACAGTTCTGAGATTATTAAGCTTTCTATTGAGGTAAGCAGACACTGAAAATAGGCAGAATTTGCATAAACAATTATCACTGGATGGCTGTTCAATGCAGGGATGATGATAAAAAGTGAAGAAAGATATGAAACTCAAGCTAATTTACTGAATCGCCGTTTATTCAAAATGAAAATCAAAATAAGGATCAAATTTGAAAACCAACATAGTCTACTAATTTTCAGTATAGACTGCAAGAATAACCAGAGTCCCAACAAAATGAGATCTGTTTGAAAATCATATGAATGTATTACGGCACGAAAAACAAGGAAACAAAAAAAACGAATTCGTACTACATTCAGAAAACTGATATGACGAAAAATAATACTTGGGAATTTTACAATAACCAGAAAGATATCAATATTGAACAAAAATAATTACTTTAATAACATAAACAAATAACTAAAGACTTACATTTTCTGGAACTTTAGTCAAGCAGCAATCTACAAAATCTTTGAATACCTTACTAAAATCGCCAGTCAACTGAGGAGAAGGGTTCTTTGGGATAAGCATGAGAACACGTATTGGATGTAGGTCAGCATTAGGTGGTTCGCCTTTAGCTAATTCAATGGCTGTAATTCCTGTAGACCATATATCTACCTAGAAAATCCAAAGGACAATTTACAGTTTGTTATTAAATAAAACGTTGAGACCAATAAATAACCCAGTAATTTGTAAGTCAAATTTATTAAGCAGAAAATACAGAAAAAAATAGGTAAGTATCGAAGATTATTTCAACAGTGACTCCTTGACAGATCCAAAACAGACCAAATGAGTAACAAGTGTTAAACGCTGTGTGATGTTAGCTCATTTTTATCATTGAAAACTCCTTTGCTGACAGAAAAGTACAAGCAACTCAGACAAAAAATTAATTACGGTATAATGTCATGGTTTAGTGATTTCGTCGTTATCTGCAGTAACACTTGAATCAAACTGCCATCCTCCAGTAAACAAATAAAATACAATCAAATATCAGCAAATACACCAGCATCAAAGGAAAACAATCTAAGTGGTAATGATCACTTCATTCGACACCGTTAGGTTCCCAAAAAAAAATCCTCAGAACGTGGTTGGCAAAAACCTACGTAATAAAGTCGGAAGACTATATATATATAAATATATATATATATGAATTCTTCCGTGATTATTATTAAGGTATTTCTATCCTAGTAATAGAGACGGCTGTTTGGTGAGATTGCATCTGACTCTCAATACCTACCTTATACTCAAGCATGTGTTGGTTTTATGACTGAACATTTCTAACATCGGACTATTTATTTAGACACATAAACATTGGTACAAGGAGGCACTAAGTATATGTGCGCTACATAAATCATCCGATTTGTGTGAGGACTGGAATAGTGCCCGGGTGCCCAAACCGAAGCAGGTCTATAGATGCTGATCATCCATAGGTCACATCTTGCTCCGGTCATACTGGTATTCAATAGTACAATTTTACTGTAGATTATTTATTTTATTTATTTATTTGAACACATAAATATTGGTATAAGGGGGAACCAGTTATATATACACCATAAAATAATGATGAGAATGGGAAGAAATAAAGGATGCAAGGTGCGTGTAAAAACAAAGGATAATAACGACCACAAATTAGTGTATGGTAGTAAAATAATAATAATGAGGGAAACAGAAAGATACAACCAGGAAGAATTCTTTCAGTTAAAGAAGTTACGGTCACCTTTCATAAAGATCGTAAAAAAGTTACAGCAGGATCGCCACTGGCTTCTATTCTGAGCCATAACTGATAACGTCTCTAGCCACTGTGTTGCACCATCTCTAGGGCCCAACCAGGGAGTCATGAAGGACTAACAGAAGCCAGTCCTGTGCATCTTCCTCTCATACCACGACACTTTACTGTAGAACTGATGATCCACTAATTTTAGTTTCACCGCACTCCAACACTTGACTGCAATGTTGGGACCTTAGTAAGTATTCCGGTTAACATAAGTCGATTATGTAGTCGCAAAAGGTACAATAGATCATTATGTTATTGTGCTATGGTCGCAGATTATAAAGACAGTCTCATTCTGACTATTCTGAGACTGATAGTTTAGAATTTAGTCCTTAGTATACATAATGCTATTCAAGTAAGACGCCATTTGGACGTAGTCCTCTCAGTGAATTAAGTAGCAATATAACAATCTAGGGGGTGCATCGATACGACTTCAACCACCCAAAGGTAAAATGTTACTTAAGGACCAATCCACTACAGCATCACAGAAAATGAAGTAGCAATGAGGGCTGACCATGTGACAATCTGAATACCAGTAGTCCTAAGTTGATAAGTGACACATGATCACAGATGTGAAAACTTTGTCTGACTTTGATAACTAACACTATCCATGGTTCAACCTCAAGCTTTATTTGCTTGTCAAGGGGCGAGTATACTATGCAAAATTTCGTTTTATATTACTCTGACTATAAAACTTGGTTTCTTGGAGTAAATAAATACACCCGTTGCTAGCATTTGATTACAGGTATACTTGAACCTTTCCTTATAAATGATGAAACCATAGATTTAGCAATCCAGAGATCAAGAAGTGGGTACAAATTGGGGATGTCCGAATAGTGGATGAGGATGCAGTTATTAGTAAAAGTTCAACACCTAAGAGCTTATGAAGGTACAAAGTATTGAATATGATTTGAGTAGTTATGTGTTTATATATCATGAGAAAGAAAATCAAATTATAGAACTTTGGAACAAAAAACTATGAACCCTTTACTTTTCAGTCAGTTAGGAATTCCCGAGTGCGAGTCGAATCCTCTGCTTTAAAAAAGGCCTTTACAGGTGAATATTTGGGTGTTAAGTACTGAAGCAAACATGACAGTCCTGAGAATAACTGACCTTAAAATCATACGCATATCGTTGAATTAATTCTGGAGCCATCCAGAATGGGGTCCCCACAAAGGTGCCACGCTTAGTTATAGTTGAACTCAACTGACCAGCGACGCCAAAGTCAGCCAACTTTACATCACCACTGTAGGAAAGCAGGACATTAGCAGCTATCAAAAAGCGAATAGTATACCAATTAATTAATTGGGTCCAGTGAAAACGAAAAATAAACTTGGAAAAGTAAAGCTGAATACGTGCCAATGTCAACAACATGAAGGATATGTAATGGTAATATGAATCAAGACGTAATACAGGAACAGAATAAGCATGCAAACAGAAATACTTAAATTGATAGAATTGTTCACTTTAGTCTACTATCAAAATGGGTAAAGCTATTACTACCCATGGACAAGTACACATTGATAGGCTATCTATAATCAAAAGTGGACAAAGAAAGTCAAACTGAGATAGCTTATGATAAGTGGAGTGCATAAGTAGATACTTTTAACTGTCTTTTGTTAATTATCATTTGAGTTTATGAGCCGACGAGACTATAATTTATGGACGAACTAATCACATTTACGATAGTAGGTCTTGAATTTTTGCGCAAGATTCATTCAACCGTTTGGCTAAATCGTGTTTTGGCGTTTTAGCTTGTCTGTTCGTGATGAAAACCATGAGTCTAATTCCTAATCCTAACCATCAATTGTAAATCATAACCCTTAATCTTTAGACTACTTCATAATCCTCATTTAGCTCTAGAAAGTAAATGGACATTCTTTTGGTCACTTTAGCGTTGCTCAAAGGTCGTCCATAAATTAGTCTCACCGCTTCATTTTGACCTATAGACTATCGTGATACGATTCGCTATTCCTAAATCATACTTAGTTTATTGATTACCGTCTCCCACAGTCACAGCCACTTTTGGCTTGATCCTGTACAATTTTTATTTTTAATGGTCTGTGGCCTGATTTGTTTGTATATAAACCAAGTATGTCTGGAATAAATTAATCATATAGTGAAAGCTGGTATTGGTGTTCTGGACTCAACAGATAGGGCTAGGCAAAAAAAAAGGACCAGTAAGGACGCTAGGTTGTCCATGTCAGTCAATACGTCATTGCTGTGGCAATGTTAAGATTGTATAAGTCGCATTCTGATTGGCGAAGTCACGTGATATTTAACGGGTAAAAGTCACAGCACCAATTTTGATGAGGATCTCTTGCTAATCACTGGTTCGACTGTATACTTTGCGTTCACTGTCTAGCATCTATCTGAGGATTATAAATCCGGAAGCATCCATGAAACTTACAATTAGAATATGTTATGTCGAAATATTTTCCTATAGATACTCTACAAACCACTCCACATATCTACCCTGATCTTCTAAAATACGAGACCTGTTTTAAAACTAGAAAACAGCTGTAAAAGCTTGGAAATTCACCAACACACAACAACAGATGAACTATCAGAACTGTATAAGATTGGACACCCACAGCTTATCCACAACTATAAAGATAAACCATCATCTGAAATCTTTGGAATAAACCAGTTCATCAAATGAATTTAAGACTGAAATGTTACAAATAACAAACCTTTAATATCCCTATGAATTTTACTTTGACTATGTAGGTAATCTAATCCCTTTAATATCTCTCTCAAAATAGTGGATATATGAACTTCTGGTATAGGTCCCGGTTTCATTAAATCCAGGGCCGATCCACCACCTAAGTATTCCATGACGATCCACAGTGTAGTGTCTTTCAAATAAGAACCATGATACTTTGTGATGTACGGGCTGTTGCACTGAGACAAAACTTTGATTTCCTGTTGTATATCTTCAATCTCATCCTCAGCTGCTTCCAGATCAATGAGCTTGATAGCTACAACTTCTCTTGTCCTTCTATCCACACCCTTATAAACTTCCCCGAAAGAGCCTCTTCCGATCCGTTCAAGAATGTCATAAATGGTCTCTGGGTTTACATTCTATACGACAAAAAAATGAAACGTGTGAAAGTTGAATATCATAAACATTACTGCAATGATAGATTAATGAACAAAACACTTACAACTTTCAACTGTGTTCCCCTTGGATCAGGCATAATGTGAAACGAGTCTGAAACCCCCGCTTTACCTTAGTCGATTAAAACAAATAAACATTTTACAGTCTAAAACTTTTTTTGAAAAGTACTAAACCTTCAGCTTTTATATAAAACTTCATTTTAAATTAGATTATATTTCATCACACTAAGTGTTTACATGTCGACTGAGACAGGCAGATTATTTATTTAAAACTTTGATTGGCTGGGTTAAAATCACAAACTATTTACTGCTTGTCTCGGTCTTCAATAGGAGGTTTGAGCATTAAAAAAGTACAACTCTTGCTCTGATGGCTGAACTATATTAATTGGTGATTGAAGAATTAAACTTAAAATAATCACTAAAAGTACCAATGGAACTTAGCGAAATCTCAACCCATCTTTTTAAAGGATCAGGAGGAGGAGTGGTCTTCTTAGCAGCAAAATAAGCGATCTTTTAAAAATGATCATTGATGATGTGACAAATTCTTACCACATTCCCTTTTTATCTCTCTGTATTACACTGACTGGAGCTTGACTTAGGCAGAACGAGTAGATTTTACTTCCTGATACATTCAACTATTTGGCTGCTCTTTCTTCTCCGAACTCAGATAGAACGACAGCCCTCTAGAAGTGGAAGGGCATGATGATTTATGAATTTCACATGAAACTTTGAGTAACCACCCTCAGCAAACATTGGTCTCCCAGTACGGGTACCCAGAATGCATCCGTGGTTCCCAAAAACTGGGAAGTTTGACCTTTGTCAACAAAGTTGTAAAGGACTGGGTGTCACCGTCTAAGAAGCATAAAATCCAAGAAATCGTAGTGAAATCAACTGGTGATTTTGCCGTACAGTCTACCTTTAAGATTGTTCAGCCGGTCAGATATGAGCACAAAAATTTAAAACGCGCTTCAACCACTAAACAGCGAAGTCCTCGACGTAAACGTACCCGAGAACCTGGAAAAACAGCCACTGTTCCAGATGTCTCTGTCATAATCATGAGCCTGAAAGACATCCCTGACCTTCCTTCAGTTTGCAGGACAAAAATGACGCGATGCTCTGGAAAGAGTTAGTCAGGAGGCTCAAACTCCCAAAAATAGAGCTTTTGACGGTCAGACGCCTCACTCGCGGAAAGGACTCTGTGCATCAAAATCACCCAAGACCACTTCGTTTTGCGCTTACTAACGCCGCCGACGTAGAGGATGTGTTACTGGATGGTTATTCACTGAAGTCAGGTGAAAATGTAAGAACACTACCTGATATACCGTATTCTGAGCTCAATTGCATCAGGAACCTTCCCCCTAAGGACAGAGGATACCAAACCGGGAAAACCTGTATAGGTGGGTTACCCGTCTACTCACACGGGACTCATGCAGATAAACAGGGCAGAGAAGCTCATGCGTTTCAAATTGAAACCATAAACTGCTTATATACGAGCGTCGCAAGTATACCGAACAATATGGATTAACTGCGTGAACTCATTAATGCTAATAATACTTATCTGATCGGAATATCTCAAACATGGATATCTCAATTTACGGACGGGAAGCTAGCAATAACCGGGGTATCTTTGTTTCGCAACAACAGAAAAACAGGGGTGGGGGACGGAGTATCCTGATACTTTGATTTTGCGTAGAGGTACATCAGCCACAAGTTTACTTAAATAAAAATAGAGTCAATGCACTCAAATCAGTACATGATCTATAAATTATTTACATAGGAAGCCTAATGTTTGAAGCACACACCCCGTTTATTATTTCTGGATCTAGACCGCTAATTGGTTTCACAATGAAAAATTTCTTCACAACGGAGGCGACCCTCCCTTGAATATAGCACTTTTATCTTCAGAAATATGAATAGAAAATGTTCAAAAACGCTTGACACGGCAACTGCTAGGATGTGACTCTTTCGTGACTGTAGGTAACCCTCGTGCTACAGATAAAAAAATCGCACTAGTAGTGAATAGGTCTTTATTTAGATCTTTGCGGAGTCACAGTGGAGCGTGAGATTACCTATTCAGACAAACAAAGCCTCTCAACATTCAATGTAAGATAGTAGGAAATATAACGACTTTACAAAATAAGGAAGGGAATGAATACTTGAACTCTATTGTTTTAACATATACTTAGTTGTTTGAGGTCAACTATTAACCAATAAACCTAATCTGTTACAACTCCACTCTCGACTACATATATAGATGTAAGCACTTCCCCTTAGAACCTTTATGGTACTGTCGGCTAAAGAACAATCTAATATTTATATACATAGCAATATATGAACTTACATTTCTAACCTCCTGCCCAACCATGATCCGTGACACAGTTTACAGACTCAGGAACAACACATATACAGTACTTACTGTGAAACATCAAAAACCAATGCGTTGTAAGTTTTTTACAGGACGGTATAGTTTATTATGGGATAGGTTGCCAATAACTATCCATAACTGTGACACTCACTAAGTTCAAAAGACTGATAACTCTGTTACTAGATTCCAAAGAGCTTCATCAACTATTACTTTTAACTCCCACCCACCAATGAGGCACTTTATTATTAACCCCATGATATTTACGCCGATCATGAATATAACGGAATCCATTGTCATTAATTTGAATATAACTGAATGATGGAACACAAGGTTTACCCTTTTCCATTAATCATTAATTATCAGTCATGTCCTTATGCTCCTGCTCATCACTTTCAGATTTCGAATCTCTCTAATGTTTAAAGTTGTATTATTCTTCCTAAGTGTCAAATCCTATTTTATTACAAGTAGACATATAACTAATTAAAATTATGGATTCTGATCAACTAAGGTCGATCATAAGAACCTCATAATGTCTTAAACTCTTGTATTTTGTTTTCTCACTCTGGAAATTTACATTCCTATACTCTTTCACATTCTTTGATTAGCTATCTGTCCTTACCTTCTCTAAACCACATATAATTTGAGCATTGCCTGATAACATATACCATTAGTTATCTTCATAGCAATGTGATATACTTACTGGGTATCTAACCCACAATACAGAATCTTTACTCATCTGATTTGGTTTGCTTGTAACATGGAACTAGTAGAGACATTCTATTCCAATAAGAGGCTTAGATTAAAGCAATAATCATGCACACCACAAACTTAAGAGAACCTAACATTACAAAAACAGGAAGGGAAATGTGACTGACCAGCAAACATGGTGGTGATTAGGTAACTTTAATCTACACACATCCGTGTAGCAGAACATTTTTTAAATTACGGCTCCTTATGGTCTAGTGGAATGTCACGAACAAATGGTATTGGTCATTTGCTGTGCAAAATCCCTCTTTAAATCGTGTTTAGAACGCTGAATCGGTTCCACTTCTTACCGAGTAATTCTATTATAAGCAAAACTAGACAATTCGCCAAAATTGAAGCCTACTCATAACCCTATAAAATCTATTAAAATAAAAACGAGCTGAAATGGCTTAGCCAAAATGTGGAGTTAGCCATTTGCGTATCATAATAGAGTTTCCAGTAACATATTTTAAAACTACACATAATATTATACTTTTAGCTTCTTCTCAAATTACCTCCATTTATTCACTCCTCTATCCACTCATACCCTATTTACGTTTATTTTCTTCAACGTATTAGAATGCTCTTTCTTGAAAAGTACCTCAGTAGAAGAGAAGTAGACTAAATAGTCATGCCTTAACTATTCCTTCATAAATAAGAGAACTTTGATAGGTATGAGCATTTTCTGCTCTCCTTCTCGTCCTTTATTTTTCTTGCCTTCCTTTTCAGCCTCCTTGATATATGCCACCGAAAACATGTATGGAACGAGGGACATCATCTTGTACCTTCATTAATGCCTCAGATGTTCCTGAGGGATATAAGGTTACGGTTTACAGAAGCTCTCAAATTTACGTGGATTTAATCCCGACTATCAGTTGCACGTCTCAACGCAACCTTTATACAGCGCGTCAACTGCCGTATTGACAATACGAATCTTACTAATATTATTTACATTCATTTGTAAAATTGTAATACCCATAATTTTATCGTCCATGTACTTTTAAAAATATGAGAACTTTAGGAGATTCAGAAGATTTTTGCGGTGGCTGCATACTTGCAGAGCTAGACGTCCTCTTAGAATCCGACCTAATTTTACAACCGTTAGGATTATGATGCGTTTTGGGGGGTTTAACGCTGGTAGATTGTAGCTATCTCTTCCTGCTTTTCGCTGGCATGGTGTTCTATCTGGAAGAATCTTAATATCCTTGAAAATCTGTTTTTGTCTCAATGAATTGAAAAAATTTAAAAACTCACTAGCGTCTACAGATGAGTTGAATTTGAACAAGATCGGTGAGTGCATACTACAGTGCCTTCTTTTTAATCTTGTGAATACACATGATAAGTGTGTCCTGTTGCCGGCTCTCAGCAGACAAGACTTGATATTTTTAAGGACATATGTGTCCGATATATTAAACGAAATTGCATTTGTAGATCGTCTTATTCTGTCAAATACTTGTGATACAACACGATCTAGGAAATTATTTATGTCATTCATTTGATTTCGAGTCTCTATGGGGTCGGGGTTGGTGAGATACTTAGGCGGATTTAGAATGTTCATGTTAACTTGCAACTTTTTGTATCATCCATGTGGTTGCAGTTTATTAACAGAGTCTTCATCATGTCTGAAATAGAGTCAATCGGTAAAAGCTTGTCTACTTCCGAGTGGACGGAGTAGCTCACTTCGTTGAAACTGTCGAAAATCGTGTTAGATTGTGTCGTTGTCCTACGTTTGGTCGAACGCCTAGAAGCAGGGGTTTTCATTTTCTTTTGTGACATGATAAGAAAGTGACGTATAGCAGATAGATTAAACAAAATGTTGGAAATGAAAATGGGTGAAAAATCAATGTTGATGGCTCAAGTTAATATAGAAATCGAAACCCATGTTTTAACCAGGAGTGAATGTATGGTTTGAAGTCAGTAGTGGGGATGTAGTATGTATGTCAGTATATGTGTGGAGGCAAAATAGAACAAGCATTTAAACTCACAAAGAAATATCTTTTTGTTGGAGTAGAAAATCTTGATAATCAAGCTCATAAGCTGGGCGATCTCAGCCTCCTCAGGTTGTTGTTCAGTACACATTTATTCGTGCATTTTACAGCATCAAACACAGCTAACCAGACATGAGCGCATAATTCCTTTGTCTGTGGGAGAATTGCTTTTGCGGGATATATTTCCTGTGTTTGCTAGCCCTTTCTTAGTGATACAGACATAGAAAAGAGGTCTATTTGATAAATAAAACATGAAACCATCCCATTTTGGTGGGACGGGGTTTCTAGGGAGATAAGGTGTTGAACGATTTATCTTCTTTGGTCGGGCCAACATTTCGCTTTCTGGTGTCAGTGTCAACATTTTGTGACCGTTCATAATTGGGATCCAGTCAGCGAGAATATCCATCGAAAGTATGAAGACATTTATTTTTACTGTTGTCGTATAAACAAATGTAATTGACAACGTGCGAGCATTGTTGTACCAGTGGATGACCCTGCTGCAATTGTTGAGTAAAAAGATTTCCGTAAAATTAATCGTTCACTAGTTTTGCTTCGAGAGTTAGGGGCAGTATATTACACTATATTTTACATTCTGTGAGAGTCTCGATACTCCAGTAGTGTCAGAAACAATTAAACAATACAGTCATCAGTATGGGGTTGTGGATATTATTAATTTTGTGATTGAGATCATGAACCGATTGATGTTAGGCCACTATTTAAAACCTGGAAGTACTCGACAACCATTTCGTCTTACTAAGCGACTCCTCAGCAGCCCGCGTCCACGAGTCCGCTCCCGAGGTCCGAACCCAGGACCTTCGGTCTCGCGCGCGAACGCTTAACACCTAGGCCAATGAGCCGGCACCCAACGGTGTTACTGTCTAACCTTAACGAATCCTTTAGTGGCCTTGTATTTTACGGTTTCTGATTGCTTATTATTGAAATATACATTTGGCTAATCTTCATGTATAACTATCGACTCAATCCGTCCCAATGAATAACGGAATCAAATTAGCCAAATACGATAATGGGTTTCTGAATACATATATTTTGTACACTCATTGATTTGGAAGGACAATCAGAGGAATGAAGAGGAGAGAGCCGAGCCAATATGACGCACAGTGGAGAAGGCACGTGAGCCGACTCCATTTAATCAAGCGTTAGTCAATATTCATAACCAGACGAAAATAAGTTACAGACATATGATTAATAGGATGGGAAGTGTATATGTAATATTTATGGTCTACTATGATATTAGTACAGCTTTAATAATAGACCTGATCCTAAAATTGTGGATTTGTCATCATGTGACTATTACATCTTGCATGGAAGTCACATCATTGTCTACACCAACTCATTCCATCGTAACAATCACCAATACATGATGGAGGAGAAGCTTAGGCTAGAGATAGAACAATATATTTGATATGAATAAAAGATAAGGTAATATTCAACAGGGACCACCCCCGCAAGGCCGAACCATACCATCCGATCAACTCGAATCAATTCGATTCATTGTTCCCGCCTTCCTAATAGTTTTGTTTTTCTCTGTGTTAAACGTTGAATATCCATTTTCCGAGTATCCCCGTGTTCAGCTTTGAGGATTGTGTGATTAGAGTCCAATGTCAACACACATACACACATTCGCTCATAAAAACACAGTCAGAGTTGATAACCAATTAATTAACAGGGTCAGAATATGACTATAGAGGAATGAATTGGCCTGTCCAGAAGCTAGAATAAGATATTTGTGCTTAACATGGCGACAGACACTTCAAACTCTTAATGTGTTTTAAGCACTGAACCTCTCGTAATTCATTCTAATGTTATTCTAGACGCACATAATTCGTCTGTGTTCCAGTGCTTTGTTTCGTGCCGTTGATGGATCATAGGAACGTTATACTCAATAAGCGACAGAGTTCACCCATTCATGAGCCTCATTATACTCTTTTTATGAAAAGAGTTAACAGGCGGTTAATAACCAACAATATTACCTATCATGGGCATATGTATTCAGTAATATAACTCGTCCTGATATTCACAATTACGGTATTTATCATCGATTCTTTGCTACAATATAGTCCATCATACCCTTACTTTGTCCTAACAGTCGCCATGTAGGTTGACAAATAGCCTGTAAGTCCCGTAACACTTAGTCGATCAATTGGACTAGAATAAATCAAATAGCAATCTGAGTGTTTATTCATTTATGCACCTATCACATTATACTGCATGAATACTGTGAACTCAAACCAAGACCTGTTTTCTTTAGTTCGGACGTACTTCCCAAGTAAAGAACAAGACTGGCACCTGTGATTTACTACTTAGCAACCAGGTCATATTATTCTGCTGCCCAGTGAAGTTTACTGGTGGCCCTGATGATGGACGGAATAACAACACATTTCAGCAGTTCTAGGATATCCAAAAACCTTGATTTAGTACCTTTATCATCCTTAGTCTCACTTAGCTTTATCCGTTCTCTTGGAAGTTTAGGTGACTCTTTGACTACGACTTGTAAGACAGACACTAAAGTTGTTCATCACAACGTATTCAACGACGTTGGGATACTTACTCATACAAGCAAACTGTTCGAAAACACAGTGATTCCCTCTAAGTCACTTTCAGCATCTCGACTATAGCTTTTACACCCCAAAATGACCTACGAACCACTACTGATCTCTTATCGAACCTTTACTTGATCATATCTTATGTTTTTGCATAACCACAGTTTTGAAGGACGACCTACTCCATTCCACTTGATTTCAAGTAGCCTTTCAACACGTCTGTAGAGATGATTAAAATTTTTGACAGGGTTTTGTGTGTTGTTTGGGAGTACTAGAAAAGCAGGATTGTTTAACCATGAAGTTACAGTGGACCAGATCAACAAGACACTGTATCGTGAAACCTCAACGTAAGATCATATTAACTGGGTCATAGATTAAAATGATTATCCAATCACATTGGTAGGCTTCACTAAATAGGCTACGGTTAAGTATTTACATGTTTTTTTCACCTCATTCTAACTCTAGGTGATTTTTTAGTGGGATTGGTTATAACCACACAATCCTCGAAGCTGAACATGAGATAACTGAGAAAATTCATATTCAACGTTTACCATGGAGAGAAGGTCAGTAATGGTGAACGTAACAACAATGAATCCAAATAGCATGGCTTGGTCATGCAGGTGCAGTCACTCTTTTTAACATCTTGTTCTTTGTATCAAATATATTGCTGTCTTCCCAGTTTAAACGTGTCTTCAAAAATTTTAGACGTCATATAGCTGATAATCACTATAGGGTGAGTAAGTATAGACAGTGATGTGTCTCACGTAGTATCTCATCAAGGCAAGTCGACCACTTTGAGATTAAGTCTGTTTTTATAGAAGCGAAGATAGATGTACTAATACTGAAATTGTCTGCAATCCCACAATTCTTTGAAGTGATAGAGAAAACATCGAAGATAATCTCGTTGCTAGAGAATTCAGAGGAGTTGCCACAAAATTCATACAGTTATCCCACATCAATTTCTGAAATTCCCATTTTTGTTGTTAGTGTGGTGGATCCCAGTAATAGAACTTATTCAAGATATAATTATACCAACAGTTACTAAAGATATATCAAAAATAGATTACCACTACAAGTTGAAGTGTCTGTTTATGAGCAAAGCGAAACGGTAAAAATAGCTCTTCTAACAAGGTGGCATGTTTAGTAACAAAATGATAATAATTGTTGTGAAATAAATGTTTCTCGTGAGCAAATAAGTGTGCTTCATTAACTAAGACCATCTTGCACGTGGTGACAACGGCAGAGTGATGAAAAAGATAAGTCTGATAGTACTATTCAACAATAATCAGGGTCAAATCTTCAAAGTAATGTAGAATGGCCTAAAATGATGTTGAAACACCACTATAAACTACAATCACTATAAATTAAAAGAACGAATGATATAGATAGCGTTTATTTGAACAGCGGCAGTAGCATGTGTACATCCAACTAATTATGTCCGTTTTTTCTGGATGGATACAAGGAAACAATATATATTGGATAAACATTTGGTTACATATAAAGTGTCACAGATAAAGAAACAATGTGGTCATTATTTTCTCATTATGAAACTCATTCAATAAGCATGTCAATTAAGATGTGAATTGAATGCTTACTTTAACATGCACATATTGGCAGCTTGATATGTAACTTTGTGTACGTTTAAAAGAAGGTTAAACAGTACACTCAAACAAAAAACATTAATTCCGCCTGACAATCGATGCAAATAAAATCTGTAAGAGATATCAAAACAGAGTTTGGACTCAGTTCCTTTGGATGAAAGCGTATTGTTCTAATCACAGGCAGTTGTCTCTAGCTTTTTGAATATATTTTCAACTAAATTTTCTCTTGGTGACAGTTAAAGCTTGTCTAGATAGCGTGATTTGTAGGCTTCCTTTATATGAATTGTGCCGACCTCATGGTACAAGCATATGCACCTATAACATGATTTATCAGTGTAAAATATCATTTGACATAAAGATACCGCAAGTATACGGAGTTCGACAATGCCTTAAACAGTTACACATTTATAATAGAAGTATACCAACTAAGTAAAATCAGTAGCCAGAAGCGAAGAGGTTCTACGATATATTTGGTAGGCTATTGATATGTCGAAGGAACGTTTGATGTAAGCTGACTGATAGTTGAAAGGGATGCATAGCATAGTGTACCCACTTGTAATCTGGTACGGATGAGTGATCAGGCGCATTCAACTAGGTGAGTCCACCAAAACTTATGCCGTCAGCATCAAATGTTGACGATTTAAAGTGATATTTATTTTAAGCGTTTCTTCATCACTACAGACAAATTAAAAGAACAGGTGCTCCCTTCTTGATTGAAGGTAATGATTACAAACATACAGTCATAAATTTTGCTCATTAAAGTCAGAAGGCTGACTACCTGTGTTCAAATGGTTGTGGACGGAACAGAAGAAGCTTTCGCTTAACAGGCTTCCGTGTAGTTGTTGAACTTTGAAAGAACTCTAAAATTTAGTTTGTTTACATATTTATTAGCATGTTACCTTTCTTATGTGTTTATGTAGTCACTTTTTTCCCGACAAACACTGATCAGTGTTTGTTTTACCAATCAAATATGCTCCCAGTCCGAGTTTGTGCGAGAAATGAACTACTACTCTTAGGCTGCGGTGAGTATGTAGGTCGTCGTGTTGTACACAGATTTCACATTGAATAATAGTCTTCAGTGTTTAGTTAAGTCTGTAACGTCTGACGTCACTTTTTTTTACATGGAACGACTATATAACTGTTCATTTTCAAGCCTTATTTTGAGTTTATTTACAGTTTTGAGATTTTCTTATCAAAATGACTTTCAGCAATATTTCAAAACATTTGGCTAATATCCTGAATTTAACAGAAAGCTACTCAAATTTAATCTTTGCTCGGGTGTCATGATTTTTGCTCTTTCATGAGTCAGATCGTTTATAAAAACTGGATCACTTTCCAGACTGACTTACGACCAATCTTTTTTCTAAAGCTTTAATTTAAATATATATGCCAAAAATCTGACTTTTGGGTTCTCCAGTTTGGTAGGCATCCTATACTCGTCTCTGTACGAATACCGTGATTGTGTTTCTGTTGATCTTACGGCTTATAATCGCTCTTAAGACTGTCACTTTTATATTTCACGTAAGTTAGATTAGTTGTTAGCACGGAAAGTGATGCGTTGAAGCACTATATTTTTTTCACGAGCGGTATTTCTCGGGATTCCGTTCCTTATGTTTTTTGTTCAGGCCTGTGTTCTAGTCTATGAGTCCGATTTCTTGTGTACGTGCACTAACCTTTTATGACTTAACTCCTAGTTAGAGTCAAAATCAGTGTCGATCTTAAGTTGTGGGTGATATTAGTCAAGACAGAGAGTTAGGTTTTGCCACAATTTAATTCTGGGTGTTCGGTAACTTATGTCACGAGTTGGGATTTATCGTCCACTGGTATTAGCCGCTTTGCTAAGAAAACAGTTAGATAACTCAGTGATGAGCTGTAGCTCCTAGATAAGGCGGTTAATCTGTTTATTTTGTAAATTACATGCGTAAACCGAACGATCTTCTAATTGATATCAACTGCTGCTTGCTTAATGCATTCAAATTCATCTGTTAACTGGACACGATATACATTTCATTGTTATTTTTGATATCGTTTTAACCAATGGTTTGTGAATAAATTATCCTCCGTCTACAGTTAACATAACTATCTCATTCCCTTGTTATAATTAGCGATTAACAGTTTTTCCAGAGCCATAGCAGATCACATGTACTATTAGCAATATCATTTTTATCAAGTTACAAGATGCTTAATGTAATAAGTGGGCTTCAAAATTTAGATTCGGAATCAAGCATGATCCATAAACGTACGTGCGTTTACTGACTATTCTATCTTGTTTTTCGTGTGGATTTAACTTAGAACTATATAACTTCTGGCCCGACAATTTGATCTCTGTGCTTATAAGCTATGAGAACTTAAACCAATGTACGTTGTGGTGTGCTACTTATATTGACATAAGTACTATATGATGTTAGTCGTGAACAGAAGGTTTGGCAGCAGAGAGACAAAAGGATCGAACAGTAAATAATGAAAACAAAATGCAATTTATATGAAAATGCAAGGAAAATGAAGTCTGAATCATTTTGAGAATGCAAATTAAGCATTTACTCTATGATTGTTAGATTTTATTAACAAGTCATGTAATTTTGTGTTAAATACATTCGATTGTCCCCACTGGTGTTCTTGTTCACTACACGTAAGTACAGGGTTCTACGTTGTGAATAATGGTAACATGCGTTATTTGTTTTAGGTTAATTGATCTTAATTTTAACAGTCTGATTTTTTTACGTGTAGGTATCCAGTATATTTTTTCGAAGTATTTTTTCAATCTAGTCAAAAGCAAGGTAGTTTAACGCTTGTGTTAAATAGTTAGATTTAAAACGCTAAATATAACCAAAACTTCAGGGTGTTTAGGTTAAGGTCAACTAACATTCCCCTGATTAACGTAGATATCTCGTCGAAATTATGACCCCACACACGGTAATGAAACCTAGGACCTTCGTTCTCGAGTGAGAACATTTGACCCTTAAACTGCTGACATGGAAACCATCAGTTGTGTATCTAATCTGTTTGATACAGTGATAAAAGTTTAGGTAGAGTTTATAACCTCACGTCTTAAAAGTTATTTCTCAGACTGAGGAGATAGCCTACAGTTTCTGGTCGCTATGCACTTTATGGATTAGTAAAATGTCGTGGTCTAACAAAGACGAACCTGTTTTCATTCTTTACACCTGGGTTAATGGTTCGGTGAAAAGGGTTTACAACCCCATATTTTGATTTGCTTCTAATTAGCACTGCACTTAGTAGCGCGATTGCTTACTTAGGGTTTTTGTCGCGGAGTAATATTCTAAAGGTAAAAGTGGCCAAACGATTATAAACTATGTACGTCTTTAATTTTCAATTGTTATATTTTAAAGTTGTAACAGGGTTAACTGGTGCGTAGTGTACTACCATTAATAGTCACAAGACGAACGAGATAAGAAGGCAAATGAACCTCTTGTGATTTTTTTTAGAAACTTACTTTGCCACCAGCCCAACAAAGCCAGCAAAAGTTAGAGTAATGTTTCATCCTTTCATCTGGATCACTTTCCATTGTCAAAATAAAAAAATTAGACATGATAAATTTAAAACCTGCCACCAGTGTGTCATTTAGTTTGCATTTAGCCGCAATAATGTTTGTATTTGGGAAGTGAATAATATTCACAGACTGCCTATTTTGTACAGAGGGCTATTTTAACAGTTTCAGTGGTTAATAATCTTGAGCCAAACAATAGGCCCCAGTTCCGAACGTCACTTAACTTGTTTAGGTTTAGTAAGTCGGATAGTATCATCAGATCTCATTAAATGTTACTCAAAATGTAACACTTGAATTTGCACTTGGTTTATGAATAACATCACTGTCTGTCTAATGCATCCAGGTAGGAACTCAATCCATTCGAAACCAGGGAGTATTTCTTAATTGTGGAGTTGTCGAGTATGCTTAATAAGAGCAACTTAACATGATTTTAGCTTTCCTTAATCTATGACAAGATGAGTTTTTAAATATAAGCTTTCAGTACTATACTATTACTAGTAGACATTCAACTTTAAACATAACCATGCACATAGATCTTAGCAGTATGTTTGATGTAAAATTTGATAAACAACGTATGTAACTGGTAAGTCAACAACTAAAACTTTTGGTTTGATTTCTCGTTTGCTACTCACATGCAAGATATCCACCTATTCAATTAGTTAGTAATTCAGTTTTTGAAATGTTAATCATGCCTAGTATTACCATCGGTTCCTTATTGATGTTAAAATCTGTCTCTATCTCTTCGGTCAATTGTAAGCTGATGAAAGAAACAAAGAGATTCAACTGACCATGAATTGTGCAAAGTTTCAGACTTAGAATAGATTTCTTCCGAAATATTTCATAGTGGTAGTCGAAAAGTTTTGACTCTTACTTTAAGATAAAATTATTTTTATGTATCTGAATTCTTGTTAGTTAGTCTGATGTTTTCATTTATTGGCAATGTTTGATTGTTTGACCGGAAATATTTCATGATGGAACTAGTTGGAGCGAATTCTCCTGTTACTCACATGTTACTTTTCAATTTTCAGAATACAGTTGGAGTTGTATGGTGTATTAGAAGATGAATTTATTTGTACAAATCCAGTTTAATTGAGAAGCAAACTACAATAAATGCTATACATAATTCTAAACTGTTTTCTGCAAAACTTTTGTCAACTAAACAGCAGTTGGTCAGTCCCAATGCCTGTCAAGACAGTATCATGAAACATGCCCTCAAGTTCCCATCCAGCCTACTATTCTAATCCAAATAGTGTATTACCCCAAGAATCCATATCAATGCAAACTTATTACTACAAGAACAGTATTCCCGTATCCGGTTTGGGTCCAAACCCATCGACAGCGACTCCCCGTGCATCAGCGCTCCCTCAACAAACATCCCTAACTACAAATAATCATTTAGGTGTTCCTGGATCCTCCCGTTTATCATCCCAGTCACCTCATAATGGTCATCCATATGGGAATTTTCGAAATAGTCAGTCAAATGGTCTTCCTAATAACCAAGATGTAATGTCGGTTTCAATGCACGCCCCATCAAATTATTATTATTGGCCTTCTGGGACTACACCTGGACCTAACACTACGCCATACAACTACAGTGATGTTTCGTCACATACATATGCAACCCCTACACCAGTATCCAAACCAAACAATACAGCTGGTTATCTTAACCCTAATAAAAATGGTCTGACTAACAAAAATAATCCAACCAATCGGGCAGCTCAGCAGTTAAAGAATACGACATCTAATTCAAGTGGCAGGCCGTTATGGAAAGATCGACCACATGTTGGGAAATATAGTTTAATCCAAACTATCGGAAAGGGAAACTTTGCAAAGGTCAAACTTGCCCAGCATTTGACAACCGGAATGAAGGTTAGTTCTTATATTTTCATTCTTTAATGACAGTAATGAGACTTTTAGATAAATGGTATTATTATTGTTAATATGACAGAGTGTGATTTTTAACGAATATTCCTAGTTTTACCATTTCATCTGATTTTCTTTTATCATTTGCCTTAATCACCAAAGGTGAAAAATGTGCTGCATAGAGAGCACTTAATTGTTTTTAAAGTAATTTTTCTCCCCCATCATTTTGTAAATAAGTTATTTAATTTAATACTCATGAAATTTGGTTAGTTGTTCATTTCCCTTTATGTCTGTTCTGTTTGTGAGCGGCTGCTTCACTGTAATGCGTCGTTGAATTAAATTTTCACTAGCTTTTAGTCAATTAGTTTCATCTCCTTTTAAGTTATTCAAATACTAGTCGCATTTTATACCATCTGACTTGGGGTATAGCTATTTGTTTCTAAGCAAACTGCTTGGAATTAATTATGGTTTTCAGATCAAAATAAATTTATAATATCAATTTTGTTTGCTAATTTAAAACCTATTGATTATTTTCTATTTACATCTTGTTATTTTGTCTGCGAGATTGGGTCAACTACCTGTGCAGTTTATAATTTTATGTAGTCGATTGGTTTGATTCGTTTTACTACCTCTTACGCGAGGGACAATTGTCGTGAGTGTGGCTGATTTCTATAGTACTTTTTAGTATTGATGGGACCGAATTATACGTTGGATTTCTCGGATATCAGACGCATTCACATAAGCTTCTGTCAGTCTTACGTACAGTCTGGAAGCTAACATACTTCCTACCGCACTAAAATCAAATTTAAGACAACCTGTGGTGTATGCTACTTATGTCTACGATATAAGTAGTATATAACACCAATCAGAAGTTGAAACCCTGACAGTAGAAGGCTAAGAAGATCAAGTTGAATGGAAAACAGAAACGGAAATAGAAAGGAATTGTGACTCACAAGAATCGTACAGTGTGAAGGAAAAATGATGGAATGTTGCAAATAAAGTATTCCCTCTATGGTTCTCATATTTCGCCAAGAGATTTTGTAATTTTGTACTAAAATACAGTTGGTTGTCCCCACCTGTGTTTTCGTTCATCACAAACCTACGCTTTATTGCATCACCAAGTTAAATTTATAGGGAAACTTCCAACTGTTCAGTATCTATAGGACTTTTGAGCCGTTAGCAATGTCGATTTATTATCTCAGTGGTCAGGCTATTTTCTGATTATCAGAAATATGTCACTATGCATTTCAGCATCTTGGGCTACTTTTGATCATTAGATAACATTATATGACACGGCTAATAGATATTAGTTTTTTAATACACTCATACGCTAAACAAAGATCTCAACACTGAATATGTCTTCAGATACATGCTAATGAAATAATTCATCTTTGTATTGTGTTTTAACTATGGGACACAGTACAGATAATATTCTGCTTACGTGAACTTCGTTTTAAAAATTAACTGATTTCCAACTGTTATTCAGTTAGTCAAAAGCTAACCACTCACAGACTGAAAACTTTGTTCATTTCTGAACTTCGGAAGAGATAAGGAATGATGTCAAGATGTATTAAATATCCGTGTTACTGTTTACATCTGTATTCAAAAGTAATCCACTTGATAATTACTGGACGTAATCCCATCTGACTGATCTCACTAACTGATTGCGCCAGTCTATAAGAAAGGAAAAATGTTCTCTTTTGATAACCACAGAGGAATCAGTTTGACTAATATAGTGTCTAAAATATTAGCTTCAATAATACTTCGACTCCTAATTAAAGCTTGTGAAGAACAGACTAGAGAAAATCAGGCTGGTTTTCGACCTGTACGCGGTTGTATAGACCAGATATTCACACTACGTCAGGTCCTAGAACATAGGCACACATTCAGATGGCCCACAATGGTAGTATTTCTCGACCTTAAGGCGGCATTCGACTCTATTGATCGTGAGGTTCTATGGCAGTGTTTGTTACTGAAAGAAGTACATTAACCTTATAAAGGCTCTCTACTCGAAAACAACTAGTCGAGTGAGAGCTTATGGCGAACTTTCATCAGGATTGATTACCTCGAGTGTTGTTCGTCATAGTTGTCCACTCTCTCCATTCTTGTTTAACTTTGTCGTTGGTGTGCTTTTAGAGATAACACTTTCCTCATCTAACTTTCCAGGAGTTGAATTTCTACCAGGAGATTCACTTGTTGACTTATGATATGCTGATGACATAGTTTTATTTGGTGAAGACGCTGACAAAATGCAGAGTCTTCTGACCACTATGAGCAACAATGCAAGCATGTTCGGGATGCGATTCTCTCCCTCGAAATGCAAAATGTTGCTTCAGGATTGGGTTACATCGACACCTGAACTAGAGATAGGGAGTGAAGTAGTTGAGTGTATCGACCGCTTCACTTATCTTGGAAGTCTCATCAGCCCTTGTGGTCTGGTGTGTGACGAAATCTCAGCACGGATACAGAAGGCTCTACTAGCTTTTGCTAACTTGCGTCATTTATGGCGTAGGCGAGATATCCGTCTATCAACCAAAAACGTGTTTACTGCGCAGCAGTTCGTTCCGTCCTACTTTATGGAAGTGAAACATGGCCGGTAAGAGTAGAGGATATTCGTAGGTTACTAGTATTCGATCATAGGTGTCTTCGAAACATTGCTCGTATATCATGGGACCATCGAGTAAGTAACGCAGCTGTTAGGAAACGGGTACTAGGTAAGGTTGGCAAATCAATTGATGAAGTAGTGAAAGTTCATCAGTTGAGATGGCTGGGACATGTGTTACGTATGTCCAACCACCGACTGCACCGAAGTGCTATGTTTTGTGGTGTATGAGTAGATTGAAAGAAGGCTAGGGGAGGCCGGAACAAAACATGGCACAAATCCATGAAATCACTGACAAGTGGACTGAACCATGTTGGTAAGTGTAAACTACCTGGTTGGGATCCACGGAATGATAGCAACCGATGGTTAGAGACCTTGAATGGCATGGTTCAAAATCGTTTGCAATGGTGCAGGTGCATCCACTCTTTGTGTTCTTCCAAATTCTAATCTTCTGAATTTTTCATGTCCCTTATTTTCTCTTTCCAAATTTATTTCACTGGATTGTACTGCTTGAATAACATCTTCAAACCCTGATCTTTTCGATTACTGATTATACTTTTACTACCTCTACCACTGTGGGATTTGAATCGACAACTGCATCTCTGTGCTAATGTGGTATGGCAACTCGAAGTGATATACGCACGTATGAAGTTCCACGTTGTTACTGATTGACTGACTGACTGATAATTCTAATTGTTGTTTTCAAAGTTTCGATAAAAATTGTTTGTAGAATTAAAAATATGGCGTAAAACCAAGCTCTAGCTTGAGTTGAGAGGTAATTAATGTGATTTTTCCACTGTTGCTGATTTTGAATCATGTCATTTCATGTTTCCATTATCCCACTAATTGAATCTACTAACACAGCTTGGACCAATAGTCAATGATTTTGTAGTTTAATGTTATATATTTAACTGCCTGCCCCTAGATTTTTTTCACAAGCTACTCAAATGCTAACCAGATTCTGTTGCAAAAGGGAAACATGTATTAGTTTTGACGAAATAAAACTGTTCTCTATCATATGTTGCTATCCTTACCTGGTTTACACAATTATTCTGCTGTTTTCTTTTTTCCTCATTATCATGATCCTCGTCTACAAAGGTTGCAGTCAAGGTAATCGACAAGACATTATTGAATCACTCAAGTCTACAGAAGGTAGGTAATTTTTCGATTGAGTTGTTCATATTATTTTATGGAAAAGAGAAGGTAATCAGTTAACAGCAGGTTTTATTATCAGCTGAGCGGATTTTAAAGCTAAGAACTATTGAACGGTTGTTTTGTGTTGGGAAATTTCTTCATCCTATCTATTGGTATTAAAATTATGATCACCATGACACCGATAGTCATGGTTCTTGATTATGACTTAAACTGATTTGTGCTGTTCTATAACTTATTTCATTGATGTTTATAATATTGTTATACCGAACAGTATCAGGTTAATATAGAATAGCTGGCCAGTACTCTTTGCTTTCCAGTGATCTGTTGATGTCACTCTATTGCGAAGACTACCACTAAACTTACTGAAGATCTCTAATCAATTGACATGAGAAACATTTTAAAATGTATATTCACATATATGTATAACTGTTCTATGAATGCTTCCATAACCACACTCTTCAGCCTACACAGTAGTGGTTGATTTATAATTACTTTTGAGTAATATTGACTTTTCAGGAATGACTACCATTTTTTCATGGTAATCGACTTGGATTATCTGTCTAAGTTATTTTTTCTTCATTATTGTGTTCAATACATATTATGTTAGCGCTGTTTCGCAAGTTCTTATCAATCCTAGTCTAGACGGTTCTAGCTTCATTTCATAGATGGCAAGGGCTTCTGCTGTTTTGTTCACTCACTGTGAATAATGGTAGAACTGATTTGATTCTCTTGAATTGACTTAATAAAAACTTTCTAATCTCTTGGAGTTGTATAATTCCAGTAGGATGTTTGATTATGAGTTTCCACTCGGTTTTTGTTTATATTTTTCCAATAATTGACAAGAATATAGATTATTTAAGTAAATGCATTTATTCTGTTGCGTTGTACCCGTTCAATGTAGTTATCTTTTTTCTTTGCAATACTCAAGAAGTTTATTCTCATATATTATTTAGGAATATCTATAATATTGAGTAAACCTATATATATATATATATATATATATATATATATATATATATATATATATATATATATATATATATATATATAAGGGTAAATAAAAATCTTATATATCCACTTGTTTTGGTGTTCTTTAGTGTTTTCATCATGCTTATTTTAACTGTCAGTAATTGGTTGAAAATTTCATAACTTTCTTTTGATCCCCATTCATGGCATAAATATGATCTTAATAAAACTAGTAATATCATACAAAATTTAAATAAATGTAGCCATAGACAACAGCACATTTACATTGTCTTATTACTAGTGATATTGATCTGATATTCATACCTATCCCTTTGCAATACCGATCAACATTTATGTTAACATTCCACATGATTGCATTAATGCATGGTAGTTTGATTGCACAGGTGTAGGTAATTCGCACACATACAACAAACATGTTTAATTGAAATGATTTCAAAATTAGCTTTCTCTCTATTTTATTGTCGGGAGGTTTTCAAAAATATTGGGAGATTTTCATCGTGTGTAAAATATGATTTCTACTGAAAGTTTCAGCTTTTTTTATAGTGATGTATTTTTTCTGTCCTTTTGATTTTAGTTTTATGAAAGTAACTAATTTGTGAAGTCGATAAATTCTAGTCGTTACAGAATTAAGTTATTCGGAATTATTCCTAAAATGAATATTAGACTGACTTTTTCTTATTCGTTTGCCAATTAGATACTGTCTTTACAAATGTTCCTTTTTTCAAATTTTTCTTATCGCATTACAACACTTGAAAAAATACAATTTGTCTTAATGTACAATAATATTTAACCTTTAATGATCGTGTTCATCAATAATATAACCGGCTCTCTTTTATTTGTTTTGTTTCATCGAACTGAATCTATAACGTTCCGTTCCTGTTATGAATGCTTACTGTTAGAAATGTTATTTTATCCCGTTAAGAGCATAAATCCACTACAGTACTACGACAGGCGACAAATCAGCATAAAGACATGAATATGATTGCTCAGGATGTATATAATTTTCATTAATATCTGAAACCTTTAACTCGAATTTTCATTTGGTT
Organism: Schistosoma margrebowiei; assembly: GCA_944470205.2. Classification (NCBI taxonomy): domain Eukaryota; kingdom Metazoa; phylum Platyhelminthes; class Trematoda; order Strigeidida; family Schistosomatidae; genus Schistosoma; species Schistosoma margrebowiei. The sequence goes on along the minus strand of OX104024.1, from coordinate 65,610,411 downwards.
ACATTTGTATTCTACACTGGTCATTGAAAAACAAAACGTTTATTACAATTGTTTAGGCTAGAATTAGGTCCCATAGTTTCATAATTTATCGATAGACATTAACCATCAAGTTCATTTTGAAAAAAGTAGTTTACCTAGACAATGGAACGTCTGGTTGTGGAAACACAAATCAATAATTATGGCAAACATTGTTTAGCCATAGAACTGTTCCTTATCTAGGGTTCGACATATTTTTCGCTTATCATTTGTTTGATATCGATTCACATTAAGAAAAGTTTTACTTTTGGATTGCAGAATAGATTAATTTATGATTTCTAAGTAAAAATAGTCTTGATAATAATAGCGTACACAAATAAATTTAATGTTTTGGAGCTGTGCAGAAACAGTTTATATAATATAAGCATTTTACTCACTATACTTTTGCAACATAAAACTAATTATCAATTACACTTTTATTGACCAAACTACTATTTAAAAAAAGTTTAATAAAGGAAAGGGACGTAACAGTGACCACGCCTTAAGAAAAAATATTTATATCAGTTCTTGTCACACTTGGGCCATGTACTTGTCTTTTTTTAGTTTTGTCAATTTAAATAGTGCTTACCTGTCGCCTAGACTACTACTCGCTTATGACGTTTCATTTAAAATGGTAGGGAGCTATTGTTTTGCTTTATATTCCGTGATATTGAGGAAGAAACAGATTACAGGCTGTTTTTGTTAAATCATATTTTCAATTAATAAAATACTTCAATGTTATTTTTTCAATATTCATAATATGTTTAAATATATCTATCGTGTTTGACTTATGGATAGTGAAGTGATTAAATTGATTTCAATTCATTTTTGTATTGTTTGTTTGAATCTTCGCATTGATGTTTAGAACTGCAATTGATCAGTCTCTTATTGGCATACGTGCATCCTGTGCGGATTGCCTTGATATTGCCCTAAGTCATAAGCATTGTAAGTAATGCTTGTTTTGGAATGAATATCAGCTCTGGGATGTAGGTACACCCGGCTAACGAGTCCTAAATAGGACGAAACTCGCGCCACCATCCATCTTGGCTTAAATTGATTTCAGTTTTCGAAAATCATTTTTGTGTTAACCAAGTATTTTAATAGGCCTCAAATGCACTTTCTATTTACTTCATAAAAAAAGCAGATGAAAAATACTTAGCTAGGAAAATGCTCTTAGGAGACGTTGGAGTTAATACATGTGATACATACAAGTTAAATATATTCCGAACTCTTTAGCTCTTAGGGTTTTATTTGGTTACTCAGTACTAACAAGTATAGACTTTAACGAAGCTTCTGTTGATAGCTTATAAACTTTTAATGACTGTAGTCAGTATTTTGGTTTTTATGAATGATGTTGATGAATTAATAAATGGAGCACTTGGGTGCATACTCCTCTACTTTGCTACTAAGCACGTTACGTATTGGATGGAGTTTTATACTCTGAACTGGATGGTTTGGTTATGGAGCTTTCATTATTCTTCTGAACATCATTAACACATACTTCAGGTAAAAGTAAAGTGTTCGAATTTTTCCACATATGACTCACAGCTTGTCCTGTCGACCTCGATTTTAACTGGTTATTGTTTTGAGTGTATCACATTTGGTTTGACTCTTGGTCCAATATTTGTCCATAATTTTTCTGATTGATCAATAGGTTGGATCGATTTCAATGTGCTTGTTGATTTCTGATTGACCTGAGTGCCAAGCTTCTCGTGCTTTTGGCTTTCCCTCTATCCAAGATCTGAACATTTTTCCAGTTGAATGTGTATCTACAGTTGTCCCCATGCATTGATATAAGCAAATATATGTCATGACTTTTGAGCGCTAATTGATGTTCATGCAGGTTAAGATGAAGGGAGTGTCCACTTTGTCCAATATAGCGTTTTTCGCAATTTGAACAGTTTACTTAGTAGATGATGTTTGGTTTTTCTTCTTTCGTCATTTCGTTCTTTGGTTTGCATACGATTGATTGCTGGTTTGTTTGATACACCTATTCCAAACGGCTTCACTAGTCTCGTAATTTCTGATATGTCTTCCATATAGGGTAGGATGATCCGTTTGTTGGTTTCGGTGTTTGATTTTGTTTCTGCTGATGAGTTGGGTTGATATTTCTCGGTGAGATTGTGTAGGTAGCCGTTCTTTTGAAGGATGGTCAGATGTTTTTATTCACTTTTCCACCTTGCAACTTTTACCTGAAGTTTGTGCTGGTGATGTTGTTCAGAAGAATAATGAAAATTCCACGACCGAACCATCCAGCTCAGAGAACAATACTCCAACTAAATCATACACCTGCGCTACAAACCTACTACACGTTAAGTACTATTTGTTAATGTTATACACTTTTTTCAATTTCGTTTAGTTGTTAGTGGCAACTACATGTTCACATAATTTTTCAGATGTCGATCACCGTTTAGAGATAAATTTATGATCCTCACAGATGAGTGTCCACTTCCATTTGTTGTTTATTGACTACTGTTAGATGATAATCATTACTTATGTTTAGTAGTTCGGCACAATGGACCTTGAGTCAAATTTAGCGCTTAACAAATGAACAAAATTTCAAACCTTGTTTATATTTCATCGAATTACTCTATTTTAAACTACTGGTTTATAATCAGAACTATCTCGTATATGGTGTTCTGTAGTAAGTAGCACGATGTAGGTTTTATACTCATTAGTTTCCGGATAATCTATTTTAGTTGTTTGGTTTATTTTGAAAAAGTGAAAGGTCAGTGTTTGTGTGATGTTGACTGACATTCATCTGACAAAAACTGACTAAACTGTTTGTGTTTATCAAGAAGAATCACTTGCAAATTATGATTTTTATATAATCCTACGTATTAGTTGACAAAATTTTGCTTCAATTTATTGTGTCTTAATTCATCATAATTTTGTGCTTCTTTTTTGTTTACTTCATTGTTAGTTGTCATAGTAATAGTTTTTCATCATTCACTCTGAATGAGCAGATTTTATGTAAACTTATCTTCATCCTGTAAAATATAGTTTGTAGGGTAACTAGTTGTTTCTCGTCATCTCCATTTTCGATGGGTATTCAGATGTTGCTGGAATAAAACATGTCACTTACTAATCTACAGATAATTCATGTCCTATTACATGAATGGTTTTTCTGATTGATAATAAATATAGGGTAAATGACGAATTCCAGTGACCTTTGTATATGTATCGTGGCAAAGACACCATTATGAAGTATATTGATCTTTGAAATAAGACTACCTTAAACGCAAATATAAAGCTGTGTCTTAAATGCTTGTGTATTGAGCTGTCGAATATCTGAGCTGTTGAATCTTTGTTCTTGCTCTTGTCAAGAATATTTTTAGGGTAGCAATCTTTTACTCTCAATTTTTTTGTGAATTTTCACATATTTATCTCAAACTTTAGTTAAAATACACTTTTAGCCTGTTGTTTGAGATAATGAAACAGTTATGACGTCACAAACTTAGCTGATTGTTTAGTACATTTATATCTGCATATTTAAATTATATGGGTTTTCAATTCTTTTGTGAGTTATACACATCCAAACCGTGTTGCATCTTATCTCAACATTTGATACTAGTAGCTTGCGGACAAATAAGGTACAAATGCAGTTATTTGTCTTGGAGTCTCCTTTTAGCGATCTGGATCGATACCTAATCTAATTATGTAAAGGGAAGTAATTGAGTTCATCTACCTTTCAAGCTAACTTAGGAACCTTATCAATAATAATAACAGACAGATCTTTGGTTGAAATGAGAAGACCTCGTTTGAATTTTGCTGCCTTACACTACGTATGTTGTGGATAAGGTGTCCGCATGCTTTTCAAGGGGTGAGTATACTTTGCGAAATTTCTCTGTGTTACCTTATGACCGTATAGCATGACCTCTAGAAATAGAATACAGGGGTCGATTTCTAGTGTATGACCTCAGATGTCCTTGAAGGATTGTTCACTTATGTTAAGATTGCCGACTGAGTAATTTTAACATTAGCGTTAGAATGCTAGGCAACGATAGTATATCTAAGTCTTAAACCCTATCATTTCATACTTCTCAATCGTTTTCTTTTCAACGATATTTTACACGTTTAGTTTCCATTAAAACTACAACAGCTATTTCGACCTCTTTTTCGTTTTATGTTCTTGGTTTCTACTCTGTGCCGTTATTCTGTGGCGAATCAGGCAGATATATACTTAAGTTTATGTTTTTGATAACTAAGTGGATGGCTCACCATTATTAAATTCTGTTCGCTTGTTTCTTTTATACAACATCAAATTCACCCTCTTCTTGCTGAAATTTTCCACCCTGGAGATGCTTCATTTTCACCACAATCCATGATGCTTTCTCGATATTAATCCATTGGTTTTTTTAATATGATATTTTTCTGACTATTTTCAAGGATATTGTAAATTTATGTTTATACACAGCAGCTGCTTTCTTTGTCAGTATTCTTTGGTGTCTCAAATAAATTCCGTAGTGGAAGCTTGACTTCAATGTTAACCGATAGTTAAGGAAGGGAATGAAGAGTTTTTTATGTCCATTGATCAAGGAAGTTGTAATTAAAATTAGTTCACTTTTATTATTAAACGATTTTTGTAGATCCTATTAGATAAATTTAATGTGAACAGAAGGGAAATACTGATTTGAGTTTTGTCAAACATTTATGTTACTGCTGGAATTTTTTATACTGTATAAAGTAGGTAAGCACTATAACACAGATGTCAATTTAATTTGGAATGGGGATAATCTTTCTCATAAGTCAGTGCTATTTATTCCAAAACCTCACACCAATTTAAATCAGTTTCTTATCTTTGTTTTTTTTGTGTTACTACTTATATTATTTATTATCTAGTATTGAATGTTAATTTATACTGTTGGTTTTTAAGCTTTTTATCCCCTTTTCAGCTTGTTTACCTGCCAGAAAATGATAACTTTAACGATAACGATAACTTTAACCTTAATTCTACTAGTATTTTTTGCGTACTCACTGGTATTTGAGATAGTGCTCAAGTTTTATTCTTCAGTAATATTTCTCATCACTCTATTCACATATAAGTTGGATGGTGTTTGGAGGTAGTCGACAGGAAACCCTGGACCCGGGTTTTGTGCTACTTGGCACTCATGACATTGATCAGCACCCAGTGATAAATTAATTGTGACTTTTGACGCATATTCTTCTCTCCTTTAGAAATATATTGCGAATCTCATATTGGTGTACCACATCTTTTCCTGATTTGTTTTTTATCTCTATGAAAATTTAATTATTATTTTAACTCGCTCTAGTTGACTGCTTTTTATGATCCTAAACTGTTCTAGCTGTTAATCCTTTAATTTTCTCAAAATGTTATTCGACTTTAACGTTTCTTACCTCTGACTAGTTTTTCCTACTTGATGTAAATACTTATATATTCATTTTATGTTCTTGGCCTTCTTGGTGATTCATTAATTCCTTCTTAGGTTTTTTCTTTTAATTTTATACGAAACTTATTGTGTTTCTGGCAGTCTTTATTTATTGGTAGTAACAAATGTGGTTGTTATGTACAACTTACATTTGTTGCTTCAAACCACTTAGATCTTGAAAATAAATGTATGGTATGGATTACAAACTGAAGTTAGTTGTAGTTGATATTGAAACTGTTAGGTTTTTTATTTATGTGTCCATTGACTAAAACATCGATATTTTCAGTTAGAATAACTTTATATTTTAATAGCTAAATTACGAGAATATTTTTTTATTTATTGGTTATTTTTTTACAGCTTTTTCGTGAAGTTCGTGTTCTAAAAAGCTTGAATCATCCGAATATAAGTAAGTTATAAACTTTAGTTTGAAAATGTTTGGTTTAATTAATTTAATGTAAAATTAGAAAACTAAGTATTGGTTCATGTAGATAATGATATCTACTAACCTGCTGCTGCCTTAACTAAGCTGGAATTTGTGCCAGGAGACCCAGTAGTACATGATTGTTAAGCGTTTGAAACTATCAATCGCTGTTTCCCATTATTTAGTATAATTTTTAATATATCATCTCATGTTGGGTTAGTTTGTCATCCCCAGTTTTGTTTTTTATTTTATAACTTGTTTTTCCTTTAGTTATTACCTGATAATGATGTCTTCTATAATTCCTGTGGTTTTCTCATTAAGATACAATTAATATTTGCGAATTATTTTTGTAGGCCTATAAATTATGGGGTCTATATTGTATTATCCATGATCTAATGAGAAGTAATTTGTACGTAAATTTATAGAATATAATAATTGTAAATCACAAAATCCAGTAACAAGAATAATCAGTTCTTTACTTGACGATTTGGATTATAGTTTGCTCCTCATAGAGAATAAATTGAAGCAAATTGTTTATTGATTTTCGTTATCATTGATTTTCCTAAAGTTGATCTTAGAAAATAAATTGCATGCATCATAATCTGAACTTCATTCTGTTTCTGTACTGTGATTTTTTATAGAATGAACTTAAAAGATTCCTCAATTATTTGTCGTTTGCAAGATGGTTTATTCTTTTACAATATATTCAATTAACACATTCTATTCTTCACCTATATATATATATATATATATATATATATATATATATATATATATATATACCTATTTTCTTCCTGACTTTTTTTTACGTGCCAATTAATTTTTATTTGCACGAATGTACTAATTAACTGTTGCATGTGAGATTTTAAAAAATTCCCATCGGTGGAAAAATGTATTAGGTCATGTGATAATATATTGTATTCAAGTTTTATAACACTGTCCTTATCTATTTATTATCCTTATTTTTCATCGTAGAGACGGTTAATTAATGGATATAACTTAAATTTTATCTTGATATTTAGCTTCGTGTTTTTGTAATGACAACTTGTAAATATTGATTCAGCCTGATGAAAGCAAAAAAAAATTCTTGGATAAATAAGCTCTAATTTGTGCTTATGATAATCACAATAATCTTAGTTATTCGAACTTGTTAACTGTTTCGCGTTCAAATTATAGTTTTTGATTTGGAGGTGGCTCATGTTCTGTATTCTGGTATCAGTCGCTTTCAAATTCCGTTAAACTATATTTAACAATTTTTGACAAAAGTGTACCATACCACTGTATTTCTGTTGCATTTCGTTTGTCTTAGCACTTATACGCTTCTAATGTAGTTAATCTCTATTGGTCTGATTTCGTATGCCAAAATGTGGAGTTTTGTAGGTACTTCTCTGATTTGTGCATAAGAAATCGGTAGCATTTCCAAAGTTTTAATAAGGAAATGGGCAATACTATAGGACACCAGTGACCGTGAAAGTAACATTGCAGAGTTACAGTTATTAACCTGTCAGATTTAAGGTTATATAACTGGTTTATTTATTACAGAAATGTAACACCAATATAAAAATCAAATCATTTTCTCTTTCAGTATGGGTCGACTTGTATTATGTCCTGAATCACACCTGACTTGTAATTATCGTTTCAGATACAGTATACTGGTGTTCATCGTAATTTGGTTTCCACATCATGTCGTATTCACTGTATGGTTACTCGATAGGTATGTTTATCAATTTTAAGCGTCTTCAGAAATAAATATGGGCAAATATCATCTAGCTCTTAATAGGGTACAGTCTTGCTATCATGACATTTTAAATTTCGTTCGGAAATCGAACCGTCACTACCTTGAATTTGATTGACTTATTAATATGGTATAGTTTTCTGAAATAACTTTTTTCCTTCAAATTACACCAAATTAAGAGTTGCATTAAAAAGCTTTTTTTAATTATATTTTTACAAACAGTTGTCTGTGTTGATACTTCAATGACAATCTATTAAGTACACTAAACGTAGTGAAGTCAAAATGTTTTTACTTATCCTACATATATCGTTTTGCAGTTCTTAGTTTCTACATTAAATAGTCCGTTTCTAAAAACTTCAATTACTATGACTTATTTTTAGATCATAAATTTTCTACACTATGTTTTATTATCTCTACCGTACTTGAAGGTCAAGTTCTCTAGTGTTCTACAACTGATTAATTGTTTCCACTAACTACGCTATTGTGCTAGTAAAAATTCAAGGTGACGGAGTTCCAACCAGTAATCTGATACTGAGTTTTTGATCAGTTTATTTCATGTATCGTAACTCAAATAATATCGCATCAATAATAAATTTAGACGTTTACAACAACTCAGCTGGTTCCCTTTCTCTACGAGTCGAAATTTGTTAAAAACTAATACAGATTATAGCGATAATCCTTAAACCTACTTTTGTCATGTCATTATGAAACAAATCACATATGAAGTACGATCTTATCATAAATTTAGTTCCTTCCTGATTCTTACTGGTCATTCGTATCATACGTATGGATTTTACTACAGAACTTGTCGTGGATTTATACACTAACTGAATTGTCAAATGTTCATTTGATGGTGTATCCCAGGGGCTGATTGTCATAGTAGTAATTATTATTGTGAATTATTGTAGCTTCTATCTGTAAAGTTCTTCGAGATGGTGGAGAAGATTTGTATCTCAGGTGGATGATTTTGGTGGAGTTCTTCATTTGGATTGAGAAACGCATTTGGTGAATAGATCAGCTTAGGCGGTGAGATAAAGCGGTAGCTTATATGTATATTTATTTGGTAAAAGTGCGACATTGAAATTCAAAGTTACGCTACTAAAGTCGTGACAGTATAATATTTTTGATGAATTCAGTTTTTTTAATCTAATTGTCAAAATCAATTAGTTGCAAGGTATTATTTTCAAGGCGAACATGATATTTACATTGGTCAAACAAATAAATGACCTTATAAGGTAGTTGATGTATGTTGTGAAAATATGCGTAGTTTTCAAATCGATAGTTCACATAGGATACATTGATACAGAACATTCCATATCTATCTATCTGTACGCTAAAATTTCCTTAATACGCACAATATTAATCATTTTTCTGCCCACGATTATTCTTATTCATCTACCCACTCATTATAACCGATTGTTTATTATCACCTTGTGAACAGCTGTATAGTTAATTTTGTTTGAAAGTATAATTAAAAAAAGCAAAGTTCCTTTCTATTTGTTTCCCTTCCCTTCACTAAAACAAAAAAGATTTAAAGTGACATTTTCCTAACTGTTGACATGCCATTAATTTACTTGCCATTATTTATCGGTTTTCGGGCTTTGAATCTTTCACTTCCTCGTCTTCATCCCCTGACTGATACATGCACTTTTTTGCTAATGCTGACCTCATTGTCCTTATTTGTTCTCAATTTAGTTAATTATTTAACATTTCATTATCAAGCCCCCCTTATTAACCTAATTTTATTTCATTGTTAGCGATGTTTGATTTCTCGTTTTTTTCCAGTAGGAAAACTCAAAAGAATCGACTGAATATATATATATATATATATATATATATATATATATATATATATATATATATATATATATATATATATATATATATATATATATATATATATATAGTCCCTTTTTTCTTGGCTACGTTGAAATATTCTTTTGCTTCGTTTCTGTAGTTTGGGTGGTGATATTTTTGTCTGTTTGTAACCTTTTTTATGTGTAATTATTCTCTGTTAGAGTTACGTATGAACGTTTACTCAAAAATTATGTGTTCGATTAGTTTATCACTGGTGGATTAACAGTTACTGCTCTTGATGTTCAACCGTTGTCATAAGTTCAAATCTCTCTCCTTCTGCTCCTGTTTGGACATCTGGATAGTACCATTCACCCTCGCAATACAAACATAACAAGTCTGGTTCAGACCCAGTTACGTGCACGTATGTAAACAAATATTTGTGTTTATTCACGTTTAGGCATATCGACGTGCATCGCTGTTCACTACTTCTTTTATGTACCTTGCCTAGCAACGCAATTCTCAATAACAATCCTATGTCGAACACAAGAATTTACGCAAAAATATTTTTCAGTCAAAATTAAACTATACCCTTAGTGGCTTTTGACCTAGGCCGCGACAATTGGAAGGATAAAACAGAAGTTACCAATTCAGCCAACTATGATACGGGGAAAAATATGTAAATATTTATTTAATTCTTAGGATGTTCTTGAAAATCAGCAATCTGAATTGCTCTTTTCAATAGAGTTAAACTCAGCTTCTCCCTTGCCACTAAAAATGTGGAGTCGTAATAGAAACTCCAACTTTTTTCGATTTGTGTCGACTTTTTAGGAAATAGTGTGATTTCCAGTTAAACTTGTTGACGTAACGGCAATCGGTATACTTAATGACCCTGAATTTCGATTCAACCATCATTGGGTTTTAAGGAAATTAAAATACTCTAATTAAAATTGTCAATCGTTGATTTTTACTTTAAATGACTGTCAACCTAATACTGGTTTATTAAAATAGGAATTTTCTGGTAATTTTGCACAGGTTCAAAGTTATTTTCTTGATGAAGTAAAGTTGTATGGATGATCTTGAAAAATTAGTGAAAAAATGCTGTACAATTGCTTTATCCTAGTTTTTGACGCCTCTTCAATAGTATACTCCTATGATTCCTTACTGAATTAAACACAACAACTTTATTAACTTTCATCCTAATGAATCAGAATTTAATTGTTCACATTTTTTTCTCGTCTACTTAAATTTGTAAAGTTAGATCTATTTACCAGTACATAGAGTTGTGGAGATTGAATTTATATTGAGTTCGTGAACCGATGAATGCTAGACGATCGTTGAAAACCTCGAAGCGCTGAGCAGTTGTTTCCTTCTAGTATGTCACTCCTCAGCAGTTAGCATCCACGATCCTTCACGCGGGATTCGAATCCAGGACTTTTGGTCTCGTGCGGACACCTAACCCCTAGGTTTTGTGTTCGAGTTTCCATTGATGGTCTAACATTTTTCAGTTCATTATCTCAATAGATCGATTTACATTAAGTCTTCATTAATTTAATTTTAAGTCTTCGAATCGATTAACTTAAAAGATCACCACGAATATGTATTCACTATTAATTACAAAGTTTTTATAATTTTTAAGATGGAAGGGTAGAGGAGTTGTGAAGACTGATTAATTAATTATTTATTTAACTCACAGACTAAAGTCCATTTGTTTTATAAACAACAAGTTTTGTTGGGTATTCAGTGTATTTTGAGTCAATTATCGGGGGATGATATTCTTATTCACTTCTTTCCAATTTTTAGTTATCATCGTACTCTTAATATATTGACGTAACTAACGTCAGTTATTTCATATCTACTTTGAAAAACAAAAACAACTTGTGAAACTGTTTAATAATTCTCTTAAAGTAGCGATGAGAATTCAAAGGAACTTTCTGATTTGGGCTAGATGAGCATTCTTTCGCAATTATCGAAATAAGAGATTCGTTAAGAACAGGACACGTTTAGGCATAAACTTTTTTTCTTTACAATGCTATTTTTCATTTAAAATGTTTTTCAATCCGTATGACAATCAATAAGCGGGAGTTTTGATTTTGTGTTTATCTGTGAATGTTCTGTAAAATGAAAACAAACAACATAAAATCTACTTACTTGTGCATTTAATGTAAATTGACGTTAGTAATCTGGCGAATGATGATTATTTAATAAACGTAACATCATATTTTATAATCAGTCCGTTTTGTTTTGGAACGGCTACTATTTTGTATATTATAATGTGTGCATATCGGTTGGTTCTGTTTTATTTTTCGTTAAAAAAATACCCACCCGAAGCCACTGTGAAATGTGCATAAATTATGTATAACAAAGTATTATGCAATGATTTATATATATGTATGATAATTAGATTATTATGTAGAAACTATTGTGAATAACAGTCAGTGAATAGCTGAGACAATTGTCCTGCCATTGACATTTACCACTGGTTAAATTGATGCAGATTCAGAGAATTACGTACTCATGAAATGATATATATATATATATATATATATATATATATATATATATATATATATATATATATATATATATATATATATAGATTACGGACTCTAATCTCATATGGAACAGGATGTTATGGCCCATTGAACATGTAACCACTAAGTCCCAGACTACTTTCTGATTACTTTCAGCCACCTTAATACCCTTTATTTTCTAGTACAGTTATCTAAACCACTTCAATAGAAATACATATCTATTAATGTTATTAATAAACTGATTGAACTGATCAATAAGCTGCAATAATGTTTTTCCTTTTGTAGATCAGGAAATAAGACAGTATCTTTTTCATTTTAACATATGAAATACTCCATGAAATAAAATTTCTTATAAATAAATAACAGTAATCATATGGAAATGATCTATTGTATTAAGAATTATTTAAGAACTCTAACATTTTGCTGTTATATTGAAACTAATATTGTGACCGCTTGAATCCATACTAGATGTATGCATTCATTTCGTTTACTTTCTAAACTACTTTTCCTATATGCTTTAAATTTTCTTATCTGAAATTAATGTACAGTTTCGGAAAATTTCAAATTCGCTTTACATAATATATATATATATATATATATATATATATATATATATATATATTCAGTGGAGTTAACCATTTTTGTTTCTTCTTTAATTAGTGTATGTTTGAATATGCATTTAATTGAAACGTGAACAATTCAGCGAAAAATCAATAGAAATGATTAAACTTCAAGAGTGACTGAAATTCGATTGTGTGTGTTATTTGTGAAAATCAATTGTGTAGCGAATGATTGTGAATGGATTCCTAATTAAATGACCCTATATATATATATATATATATATATATATATATATATATATATATATATATATATATATATCAGAGATAACATAGTACTAGTAACAGTCCTATTAATGTCAACAGTAAGATGACAATGATGATTATATTTAATTTAGTTATCACTTTTGTGAATATTCTAAAACTAATATTGAATGGTTCGTTGTATGTGCATTATATTAGATATGCACAACATAATGATACAGAAATCAACTAATTTTCTTTTTAATCGATTGTTATTTTACTATAATCTGAAATAGTGTAAAAAATTTAAGTATTATATATGATTTTTAGAGAAATTTTTGTGTCTGTGCGCTTGGGTTTGTAAATGTTTTTGGTCGATCAGTATAGCTTAATTGATTCAATGAATTCGATACTATGATTTAAACTCGGGTTTTTTTCACTAATCATCCGACCGTCTATTCTTTTGATATACTATGTTAAACAAATTCTCTGTAGGATATTATCTTTGTTATTGCACATGTTGTTTGGTTAGTAAGAGATTGTTTTCTTGAGAATCAGTTTAAAAGCTTTTTATAATCCATTAAAGTATAGGCGTTGTGTATTTACATTTAACGGATAAAGTTTTTCGGATTTGCACTCTGCTGTTTTTCTGCGGGCTAACCGCCTAAAATGGAGTTGGTATGAGTAATTATGAAGTGGGACCTAGTGGTTTGAAGCTAATTTCTGTAATCGTTAAGCCATTGTATCTACTGATGCAAGCAGTCATTAATTCATTTAACTCCATTTCACATCGGGTCTGAGAGTGGTAGTCAGTGATAGGGGAAACAAGGAGTTTAACTCAAAAAGTATATGTAGTTGTAGAATAGAAATCAATAATAAAGCTAAAATAACTGCCGTATTTTATTTCAATAATATAATATTTATTAACTGCACTGTTAATTTAAAATTTAAGTTGTTAGAACAATATTTTTCCTTTAATTAACTTAATTTGCTCATCAGATCATTTTGATATTTTTGGTTACTAGCCTTTGTCATTCTGTAACCTATCCCATCATGTTGTTGATCACCCAAGAAATGGTTACCATCTTGTCTGCTTCCTACACAGGTTGTCTGTCGCTTTTTTAGTTTGAAAGGGATTGCTAACATGTTTCAATCTCTTTTCAAACTGCTATGTTTATACTGACTGCTATACCTTTTGTTTGCAGTTACCGTTTAGAAGTTTCTGTAGACTAGCGTTCTATTGAAATCACTTAGAAATTTTCAACCTTTTAAATATTATATTGGAGTTTGCTCGTCAGTTTTATCATTAAGTTTGAAGATTTCTCGATATAATTTAGTTAAGATAAAAAACCGAACTAGCCATTTAAAATTAATCAGAAGGAAGGATTATAATTCATTCATTTTGTCAATATCCATGTCTGGTACATGATCTGCTGGACTGAATGTATGTTAGTTTTCTTTCATTATTAATTTTAAATTTTGTTTGAATTATGACCAACAGGTATTGTATTATTATACAATACCTAGTTCTTAATGTTTAAATCTCTGTCAGTACATAGGTATGTAAACTATATATTATTGTTCCAATTATTCACTGATAAAACTTTGCACTGTGATGTTATTATGTCCTAAGTTGGATAATTTCATTTAGAAACTCATTGTCGTTCTAAGATGATCTCGGGAAAAGACTACACTTATCTGCTCTCAGCCCAGACGTTTAGAATGATGGGCGGAACACTTTAATGAGCAGTTCAACTGACCTCCAACTACTCTTAAACTACCCAGTATTCCCAGACAGCGTGAATGAAACATTGAAGTAGGTCCCCCGACGTTAGCTGAAGTTCATAAAGCTATAGCTAGTCTGAAACGAGGAAGAGAAGCTGGTCTATTTGGATTGGCTCCAGAGGTCTTTATTGGATGGTGGTACAGATTAGCGATTAGGTTGACTAATATTTTAGCTAAAATATGGGAGTTGAACATAATTCCATCTGACTGGTCACAATCACTGATTATCCAAATATATAGGAAAGGGTCAAAATCATCCTGTGACAACCATACAGGGATTAGTTTGACTATCATGGAATCTAAAATCCTAGTATCATTAATTATCGGTCGCCTAACTAAATTTTGTTGCTTCAGGACTGGCCTGCATCAATACCTGAACTAAGGATAGATAGTGAAGCAGTTGGACACGTTGACAACTTCACTTATTTTGTAAGTGTGTTCAACCCTAATGGGTTGGTGTCCGATGAAATCCCAGGATGGTTTCGAAAAGCTCGTTTGGCTTTTGCCAACTTACATCACCTATGGCGAAGACAAGATATCTGCCAACCAATTAAATGACGAGTATACTGGGTGGTAGTTCGTTCTGTTTTGCTTAACGGCTGCGAAACAAGGCCATTAAGAGTGAAGAATACTCGTAAGTTACTAATATTTGGTCACAAATGCCTTAGAAATATTGCTCTGATCTGCTGGGGTCACTGGGTAAATAATAGTGATGTTAGACTCATGGTACTAGGGGATGATGGTAAATCAGTTGATGAGGTTGTGAATCTTCATCGACTGAGATGGTTAGGCCACGTGTTGCGTATGCGTGAACACCGACTACCACGACGTGCAATGCTAACCGGTGTTGAGGATGGTTGGAAGAAAGTCAGGGGTGGCCAAACCAAAATGTGACATCAGTGCTTGAAGTCACTAACTTCTAATCTGAGCCATGTTGGTAGATGCAGACTACTTGGTTGGGGTCCACGTGACTGTCACGACCAATGATTGGAGACATGATTGGTGACATGACTGAGAATCGATCACAATGGCGTCGGTGTATACACCCTTTGTCTGTCCTTAAACGGTGAGATTTAAATTGTTCTATACCTTTATTCACACGAACTAATTCTTTCTTCCTGTATTATATCCTTACACACAATCCTTGTTTTATATATTACCACCATTGACTTAACTACTCCTATGAATCCGGTGTTGATCTTCGTGTGCTATTGAGGTCTGACAACTTGGACCGATGCATATATGTTCCTGGTCCTACGTTGTAGCTGATTGACTGACTAGCTATCATTCTAAACACTATGATTAACATGTACACCATCAAAAGACTCATCTATTCTGTAAACCTTCATCATCATTTGAAAACTTTGTAAAGCTATCTTTATATAGACCTTAAAACAATCTCTTCTGAAAGTTGCAAAAAATACTGTCATTCCATTTACTAAAGTGTACATAGTTGAAAACAACCCACTCAGTAAAAAAGCGAATCTTTTATTAAAAAAAAACATTTTATAAACTAAGAATAATGATAGATATATTTATCTTGTTGATTTGTATGCTGTTTATGATTTAATAAACTAGCCAATTTACTTATATACTCTACTAATGCTTATTAGCGAAGCTAAGTATTAAGACTACGTTATTCATGGAGTGGAATGGACCTTAATTAGTCCCAGCCATTATCTTTGTAATTCAATAAATAATATGTTTTCATGTACAGATCATTAACAACAAATAAGCTTCTTACATTTCCCAATGGGATTATTTTGAGTAGGTTTCACACCTATGGTTTTCCTGTAGTCGAACAATTTAGATAGTTGAGAATAAGTGTTGCACATATTTATATCACAACCGATCCTGTTGTCCTCTATATCATTGCTTGCTTTCTTCTTCTTCTTCAGAAACGCATTGTTAAATACACTGGACACGGTTAATTGACCAATGCTTCAATTGGTCCACCTATTTATTTCATTAGTATGGTGATATTTATAATTCAGAGTATTATCTTAAGCTGTATTATTGTCACTTGTTGTATTTTAAATCAGTTCCTTTCCGAGTTCTCAGCAAAAAAGTCTTACGTGGAGTATCTCATAATATAAGACAAGTAGTTTGTGTATATTCTTTAAGAGGGCTGTTTTGATCATCGAATTTTTGGTTTATTCATTCGTATTAATCATCTTGACAGTTTTTAAACCGAATAAAAACATTTTCTTTTACCCATCTATACTAAATTTCTCATTCATACGCACATCTGATTATTACTTTTAATGGATTGATTGACTTTTAGGTATCAAGTTGTTGGATTTGAATTGTAACCCATCTATTGCGCTCTTTAGGTGAACACTAGTGACTTCAATGTCTTCACTTTCTATTTATCTACTCTTTCAAATACATGTCATTTGAGATTGAATCTATGCTAAGCACATGTGGTTATAAGGTATAATAAGTAAGGTAATTAAATCACTACCTAATCTATTTCATATAATGATGATTGCTCAAATTGAAAAGCATCTTTTTTTACTTCTTTTTACTGTAAGATAGTCCATCAAAAAACAAACAATTAAACAAGTGTATTTTCTTGTATTTAGATGTTGAATTGCCATGTGATTTATTTTTTTTCGTTTAGAAAAAGGCACTTAAATTCTTCTTTGTTTAAAATTTTAAAAATACACTTAATCGTTAACTTTCTTCAAAAGGAAAACAAGATAGTTTTAAAACGCATGGGAAAGTTGTTGTGGCTTGTTTTACTGATTCATTTCAATAAATCTAAAAGCGTAGTTAATAGTGCCTTAATTTGAGAATGTTTCAGCATTTAACGGACTAACTTATTCTACTAATTTGTGGATTCTATGATTATTTAGGTAATCAAGTTCCTTTTGCATTACAATGTATGTATATTACGGCCATAGTTATGTTGGTGATAGATCCGATACATTTGAACAATTAGTTGGTAATTGGTTATTCGAACATATTGCTTGAATTCGTATGATTAGTCTACCATAACTTGTCTATTATCCAAAAATATTCCACAAAAATAGGCCAGTTATGCAACAATTAATATATTGTGTAAAAATTATTCAAGATAATTTAAACATTACTTTTTTAGAAATCACATCAAAAATATGAATACTACATTGTTCTTTCTAAAAGTGAGTGAATGAACAGAGTAGGTTAAAGTTGGAATTAGATATAATACTTATAAACTGACTAGAAGGTGACTTCACGAAATACAACTAAACTGTTCATATGATAGGTAAAATAACAATAATTTTTACATATAAGTGCAACATAATGCAACAACATTTAAGCAGTTATTGCATTATTATTTAAATCAATCTATTTTCCTATGAGAATTTATCAACAAAATGTTCAGTTGATGGGTAACAACCCAGTCGTTAATTTTAGATAAATAAACTAACAAGAAATTTTACCAAGAAAAATCTTGTTTTAAAATATGAGTAATTACCATAGATTAAATATTGCTCGTAGATAATTGAATTAATGCAATACAAACTACCCTGGATTGACCGAGGTCAACTAAATCAGTATCATCTTTTAAAAAATCAGTTGTTAATCATTCTATATTTTATGTAGAATAAATGCTCTTTTCTTTGTAGTAATATTTATACAAACATTGTTGATAATGTTCACATTTATTTCATTTAGTGTATTATTACGTTACAATTAATCAACCTAATTAAGCATTTGAACAATACAAAGCTTATGAAAATAACTCATAATTCTTAGGTTATGAGTTTTATTTTAACTTTTCAAATTAAGCGAAATAGTTCCACAATAATGAAAATGGTACAATTGTACTAATAATTAGAAGAGATAGTTAATTGTTAATACTAAACAAACATAAATACAGTAACGAGTTAAATATTCTCTTTGTGTCTGTTTTCTGTTACCGGAATTGGATAACAGTACAAAGTTACCAATCATTACTATGAATTTTTATTGCTTGATTCAGTTCATTAAATATAAATGTTAATTATGATGCGTAGGATTGAAACGATTAATTGTTAATATTAGTAGTATTAGGAAATAAAAATCTGTGTATTCACTTGGTAGACAATATTATTCATTGCCGCCATCTCATGTTATAGGTTATCGGATCATATAATTTTTTATATACTGCCAATATGTGTTCCATACTGACAACGTTTTACTTGATTCTTTTCTCTGAATTGATTTTACTCTTCCTCATTCTTCAGTCTTAATTTATTAACTTCAGTGGTTAAGCCGGTAGAGAAGAGATAATAAACATAAAATTAACTGAAAGTTTTATGAAATCCTTATGTATTCGAAGTAATATCTTATTCGCCACTTTTGGTGGCTGTCAACCATTCACCCTTCGATCATTTTAGTGTAGTTCTCTTCGACTCAGTATGGTTAATATTCTAGTTTATGGTTTTTAAAAATTAACTTTCCCTAACGTTTCCTTTCAAGTCGGTCAATTGAACAATTTACACTTAATTTTTCAAACAGTACACGTTGTTTTGTAATATATGGCAGCGGATGTATTGTAAATAACATGACTACAGAGTCGCCATACTCTTACCAATAAAAAGCAAAGCTATATAACTGAATTGCTAGTAAAATTAATTGACAATTTTTTGTCATCATATGTAACGACTGATTTTTTGTTCATTATGCTCTTTTAAATCATTGGGGAAATTTCTCTTTTAGTATTGTCTATCCATACAGATTTTCACATTGCATTCATCAGTGAACAGAAATTAGATAAGTATTAAACAGTGACATGTTCACGTCAAATTTCTCACTTTGATTAATATGCATGAATCTGAAATGTCAAATATCAACTGGAAAGCTAATATTCTCTCGAATACTATACGTCATTCATTCAGTCAGTCAGCTACAACGTAGGACCAGGAACATATATGCATCGGTTGAAGTTATCAGACCTCAATAGCACACGAAGATCAACACCGGATTCATAGGAGTAGTTAAGTCAATGGTGGTAATATATAAAACAAGGATTGTGTGTAAGGATATAATACAGGAAGAAAGAATTAATTCGTGTGAATAAAGGTATAAAACAATTTAAATCTCACCGTTTAAGGACAGACAAAGGGTGTATACACCGATGCCATTGTGATCGATTCTCAGTCATGTCACCAATCATGTCTCCAATCATTGGTCGTGACAGTCACGTGGACCCCAACCGAGTAGTCTGCATCTACCAACATGGCTCAGATTAGAAGTTAGTGACTTCAACCACTGATGCCACGTTTTGGTTTGGCCACCCCTGACTTTCTTCCAACCATCCTCAACACCGGTTAGCATTGCACGTCGTGGTAGTCGGTGTTCACGCATACGCAACACGTGGCCTAACCATCTCAGTCGATGAAGATTCACAACCTCATCAACTGATTTACCATCATCCCCAAGTACCATGAGTCTAACATCACTATTATTTACCCAGTGACCCCAGCAGATCAGAGCAATATTTCTAAGGCATTTGTGACCAAATATTAGTAACTTACGAGTATTCTGCACTTTTAATAGCCTTGTTTCGCAGCCGTAAAGCAAAACAGAACGAACTACCACCCAGTATACTCGTCCTTTAATTGGTTGGCAGATATCTTGTCTTCCCCATAGGTGATGTAAGTTGGCAAAAGCCAAACGAGCTTTTCGAAACCATCCTGGGATTTCATCAGACACCAACCCATTAGTGTTGATCAGTCTTCCGATGCAGCCACGACCAAGTCTGTAGTTAGCCTGATTTTTTTTTGTTTACTGTTCACAAGTCTTAATTAAGTGTCTGATAATTATTGATGCTAATATACATAGATATTTCCTGATCATATGACTCGTGTCTTATTATTCTTTATAATGAAGTTTATTTACCGATGTTCTTTTGTTGGTTTATTAAATCTTTGTTTTCCAGCGTTTTTCTTCCAAGCGCTTCTTGTTTTCATAAAAAGTTTTTTTATTAGTTTCGAGTCGTTATCAATTATATTTAAGCATGAATGATTGGTTCGAAGCTTCTAAAAATGTGGGTAACTGGTTGGTTAGTTGGTGCTTTGGATCGAACGTAACCGCTGAAAGATTCTTGAAGCTTTTTTATGTCCGTTTATTATAAGTGTCGATTTTTGTTTGAAATCCTCCTTTAAAATACAAAGCTTTTTAAATTTGAATGTAAAATTTTGATGTTTTATGAAGTGATTACTAATTTGTCACACACACATACATAGGTCTTTCGTACGATGTACGTGGCATTATTTTTTTAAAACTTTCTCTCGAATAAAAATTTTATTTTAGTAGTTTGTACTTACTTTCTTACGCCTGTTACTCCCAATGGAGCATAGGCCGGCGACCAGCATTCTGCAACCCACTCTGTCCTGGACCTTCTTTTCTAGTTCCATCCAATTCTTGTTCATTTTTCTCATGTCTATTTCCATTTCTCGGCGTAATGTGTTCTTTGGTCTTCCTCTTTTCCATTGGCCATGAGGATTCCATGTGAGAGCTTGTCTTGGGTGCTTCCTTCAATGTGTATCCTATCCACTTCCAGCGCTTCTTCCTAAGTTCTTCCGCCGCTGGGATCTGGTCTGTTCTCTCCCACAGTACGTTGTTGCTAATAGTGTCCGGTCAACGGATCTGAAGTATTTTGCGTAGACAACTGTTAATAAACACCTGTATTTTCTGGATGATGGCTTTCTTAGTTCTCCAGGTTTCTGCCCCATACAGTAGAACTGTCTCGACATTTGTATTGAAAATCCTGACCTTGGTGTTGGTTGACAGTTGCTTTGAGTTCCAGATGTTCCTCAGTTGTAAATATGCTGCTCTTGCTTTGACGATCCGCGCCTTCACATCTGCATCAGATCCACCCTGTTCATCAATGATGCTGCCAGATATGTAAAGGTTTTAACATCTTCGAAATCTTCTCTGTCAATTGTGATTGGATTGGTGCATGCTGTGTTTTATCCGAGAATCCTGCTTTTTCCTTTGTGTATATTGAGACGTACTGCTGCTGAGGCTGCTACCACACTGTTCGTCTTCTGCATTTGTTGTTGCGTTTGGGATAGAAGGGCCAAATCATCTGCGAAGTCTAGATCATCCAATTGCATCCTAGATGTCCATTGTATCCCATGTTTCCCTTCAGATGTTGACGTCTTCATGATCCTGTCGATCACCAGGAGAAAGAGAAAAGGTTAGAGTAAGCAACCTTAATAGTTTGTATTTGGGTCTTATTACTCTGTTTCTTACCGTTTAGTATGTCAGTTGTGTTATTCGTCATGCCTTGTCTTCTACTTTATCGTCTTAACCTACACATGCAGAAATTCATGCTCTGCACTCTTATTGTTTTTTTTCTTATTCACTTTCCGTTTGTATTAAGTGTTTCATTCTTATTCATTTCTATTAAAATGAAATGTTAAATATTTTGTTTGTATTGACGAATATATATATATATATATATATATATATATATATATATATATATATATATATGTCTCGTGTCACTTTACCGTTTTCCTACTTTGTGTGTGGAAATAAAGGATCGATTCTGGTGTCTAGACAAGAGTTGGTAATGGTATTTACCAACATTTACATGCACTAAATTTATTTGCATACACTACTGATGTACACTCAAATACCAAGCATATATATATATATA
The DNA here is from genome assembly GCA_944470205.2 of Schistosoma margrebowiei. Taxonomy (NCBI): domain Eukaryota; kingdom Metazoa; phylum Platyhelminthes; class Trematoda; order Strigeidida; family Schistosomatidae; genus Schistosoma; species Schistosoma margrebowiei. The sequence continues at coordinate 65,588,295 of OX104024.1, read as the reverse complement.
TATATATATATATATATATATATATATATATATATATATATATATATATATATATATATAAGTGCATGCCATTAGTCAGTCCACCTATATTTTCCTATGAGATAAGCTGCTGTATTTCTTCCCTTCAAACGTCTCATCATTCATTTTTTGCTTCTGTATATCTTTTTTATATTGGTGATTTAGCTGTCTAGTTTCATTGAATAAGCCTATGTGGGTTTAATCTTTTGTCCTTATAAGCCTGGTTTTTTAAACACAGTTTGATTTGTATAGTTGACCATTAAACGAAAGTAAAAAGAGGGAAACGAAGCAACATGCTAGTTTCAGTTTTAATGCTCTCTTAAGATAATTATCTATTATATTTTGCCATTATCATTATCATTTATACGAATATTCGTCAAAATTAGAATGAATAGTTTGACAGTAATTGAGCGCCGAGTATAGAGAAGTCATTATATGTGAAAATTATATTTGAAATATTCTCAGAGATTGAAATTTAACTAATTCCAACGTTTCGTCCAGCTAACTTGTCTGGACTTCTTCAGGGTAATAATCAAAATCAAAATTATCAAAGAAATATATAGCTCTTTTACAATCAGGATTATACTGTGTTAAACCAATCATATTTGGATGTTTATTTTTTGTAAAATGGGATAAAATGAGTCAGTTAACTACAAATCATGTGGAGAATCCGACTACATGGAAATACTTAACTGAGTAAGAAATCGTATATGTGTGAGTGTGTAGGTATGTATGTATGTGTGAGAGATTGATATGAAGGAATAAATAAATAAAGTTCAAGTTCAAGGATGAAAAATTGATAATGAAACATCGATGTACATGTCAAAACATATATTGTATTATTTAAAAACTCATTGAATTCTTTCAAAAATAATAACGATGCATGTGATATTAAAAAAAACAGGTTTAAACAAGAGATAGGTTCCGAATTTACTTGTCAAACGAAATTTGCCAGGTAGTTGCCAGTTGAATACCATCTTTTCGGTTCAGGCTGTTCTTGTTCGCCCATATATGCAGCGCTTCTGCTGTCAATCTTTCTTTATGGGTGTTAAAACCTTTCTGAAGTATTTTGGTCCCTTCAAAATTAATCTTGTGTCCTATTTCTTAAGCATGTAACGCTATCTCTGACTTATTTTCAAGTTTCTTTAAATCGACCGAGGATTTTGGAACATTTTTCAAGCATTGTTTGTTTTCCTTCGATCTTACATTCAATTGCCTGAATGTTTCTCCAATATAGGTAGCATTACAGTCATGACAGCGAATCTCATACACAATGTTCTGTTGTTCTTCCTTTGCTAATTTGTACTTAACTTTCACTAATGTCGATCTTAATGTGTTATTCGCTCTAAAATACACTCTTATATCATGTTTGTTTAGAATCCGTTTGATTTCTTCTGATGTTTCACTACGGTAAGGTATGACTACGGTGTACTTCCATTCTTTTCGTATACTTTCTAGTTTAGGTTTTCTTTCATTTTTAATAATCTTCTTTAAAAACCTTTTTGGGTAGTTGTTATCCCTAATAGTAGAAAATACTTTATTTAATTCGGTTCGTTGGTCTTACTTGTCTGTAACAATCTTAGTACTTCTGTTCATTAGATTTTTTCACTACATTAATTTTCGTGCTCTGTGAATGGGCTGAATTAAAATCCAAGTATCTCTCGGAATGTGTTGATTTTCTGTAACTTCTTGTTATTGTGTCGACGTTCAACCAAACAATCTAGAAATGCTAGTTTTTGGTCAACTGATTCTAATTCCTTAGTTAATTTTAATGTTTTCAGAAATGCTGTTTACATTGTTAAATAGTCCTTGACTTTGATTATTACCCTGAAAAAGTTCAGACAAGTTAGCTGGACGAAACGTTGGAATTAGTGAAATTTCAATTGCTGAGAATATTTCAAATATAATTTCCACATATAATATCATTATCATTGATCGGTTTTTTCCATAAGAATGTTAGTAATGGCTCTCATATTTATATGAATCAAATACAAATAATTTACTCTGATTGGTATACTACATATGTATTTTTATTTGAGATTACTCTCAATACATAATTTCTATATGTTTACTGATTTTAGTTTTCTTTGTTTAAATTTACTAAATTGATTTTCAAATCAGTTATGATTAGAAGAGGATAAAAACTTTATATTCTCTTACATCTCTACATCACTTAGCTTAGCATTAGCAATCACTGTTTATAGGTGTTTACAGGTAGTAAATTAGGTGGTTTGTTGATAAATTCTAAAAAAGTCATGTTATTGATTATTTCTCATGTGGGAATTTGATCGGCTTCAATATGAGTTAAATCTATCATTTTATCTTTGGATATTTCATTTTTTCAATTAGTGATTATTTTCTGCAACGTTATTTTGCATTTTTAGGCAGTTTTTTTAGATGGTTGTTTTTTTTAACAACCGGTTTTAACTTTTGATTTAATGGAAATTTCAAATCTTCCTGGCTTTTTAAATTAAGAATATTTGTAAATGAATTGAACTCAATCTGTGTTTCCTAATAAGTATTATCAAATTTAAGTAAAAAAAAACAAGGACAAAATGGACTTTTCTTGCTTGTTAATTAGCTTCAAAATCAGGAGGTCAGTAGACAAAACTGAACATTTTTTTACTATTTCTTCGTAATCCTCTATCGATTTCAGCAAGCCTTAGTTATCTTCAAATGATTGATATGAATACGTCACTTGTTTAAATCCACGTATTTCCAGACAAATTGTTTAATTTAGACGTTTATAAGCTTTATTGGATGTAATAACAACGAGCGGTATTTATCGACTTATCTTAAAACATTTGTGTTACATTTGGTCTTTTACGGTATCCTACCGAATAATATCGAATAATAGTTTGGTGTTGAACTATCAGGAAAGGTGAAATGTAAATGATATTTAAAAATTGAAGTTTTTAATTGTTTTGTATGGGATATACTGTAGTCCTGTTCTGATCACATATTTTACTTTCTGAAGTTATTAAATATCTCAGAAGAACAGGTCTTTATTCACAGTTGGTTTCTATTGTTTCTAGATTTTTAAATGTAAAAGAAACTAGCGAACTCTGTTCTCAGCAAAGAACAGATGCACATGATTCAGTGTTTTTTGTTAGGGATAAACATTTATAGATTACATACTTTATGTGTATAACGATTGAACGGTGTAGAGTGACCAGTTGTTATATTGGGGTAAAATGACCTGTAATGCAGTCTAAAACTCCTAACTAAATGTTTTGTTTTTTCTACCATGTATCTCCTATCCCATCGCTAACTCGATAGTTCCGTTTCATTAAAGATAACTCAAACTTCTGATATTATAGCTGCTATTACCATAATTTAAATCATATATTTGATTTGACGGTCTATACTGTCTATCTTTGCTTATGTATCTTCCACCAATAAAAAGCGATTGTGAATAACTATAAGTTTAAACTGGTGTCAGTAATCTTCCATTTTCAATTCCTTATTACAACGGTACAATCTGTATTTATGCATATATATATATATATATATATATATATATATATATATATATATATATATATATATATATATATATATATATATATATCAAAATTTATCTGATGCAATTTCTGGACACATTCCTTTTTATCTTCAATGGATATTTATGTATTTATTTACGTGTGCGTATCTTAAACTAGATAAAAGTTATTTCTAATGAGCATTATATCCTCTTTAGTTTATTGTGCTTTACTTAAATGATTCTGAGCTGTTTGTTCATCTTTTCTAACATTTTGGTTTAACCATTCTTCAATTTTTTTCACGTTCATTCACTCAGTTTTTTGTTTGTTTGTTTTCTTCACCTGTCTTCATAATGATAATAGTGACAAGCTTGCTTATATATTTACTTTATCGTTTATACTATCGATCGACCCTCAGTTTGCCTTATCGAATACTGAAGATTGTTATGTATATATTACGTAACGCAAGGTTGATATATTTGTAGTAACTAACTGTAGTTCAAATCGGTATACATTTTAAATATTATTCAAAGCTAAAATTAAATGAATATATTGTATATGTGTACATAGGAGTGAGTGTATTAAATTTTTCGTCCTGAGTTTTGTTCATTGTTTCCTTTTCCCTGATTTTTGGAACATTTTCTTTTCGGTATATCACTTAAACTGTAATTTGGAGAAAAAAACTATAGTTTTCTTCATACGTGCTTTTTGACATTACATTGCACTCGTATATATCGGAAAGTTTTTCTTTATAATAAATATCTCTGCTTAAACGAAACATTTCTGTTAGACAATTTTCAAAATAACTCCTATTTGTTTTGATCAATAACGTTAAAGATCGATTTCGAAATCATTATTGTAAACAGACTTTCGATTTGTTGATCAATACATCTTGCTCTGTTTTACTTTATGGCTGTGAATCATAACCTATAAGAGTAGAAGGCTTAGGTAAGCTAAAGGATTTAGACATAAGTACCTTCGAACTGTCACTTTCGTATAGTGTAGTAGCTGCACTAACAATGCTGGTGTTACCCGTCGAGCATATAGGGAATGACGACAAACCACTTGATAATTTTGTCACTATTCATCAACTGAGTTAGCTAGGAGTGTTGTGTTTTGTATATCCTACTACTACACACCTCAGTGCGCAACGCTGACTGCAATATGAGTTGGGTAAAAACCATAAGGCTGGGAAACCAAGATATGACATTAATTCATTAAATCAGTGACTGTTAGTCTAAGTTATATTGATAGATATTGTTTACCTATTTCGGGTCGCTACGATAATCACATTCAGTTGTTTCAGATATTAGGTTACGTGACTCTGAACTGTTGTCTGTGGTTCAGATACGTTCACTCTTTGTATTTCCTTAGATCTTGTGTTTCAATATTCCTCGTTTAGTACCTTTACATTTCTTCTTTAAGAATCTTTTTCTGAATGTTTAAATTTATCATTAGTATTACAGTTATTTTGACAAATTAACCATTCATCTTGTTAATTTCATCTCATTGTGTTTATTTGGTATGATAACTTTGAGTAACATCTATTTGCCACAGGCTTCATATCAAATACAACCGATAAGCAACAGTAGGAAAGATTATTGAATGTTCATCTTAACTTGATATCAACACAACAGATAAGAGGTAATAAATTATTCTGATTGTACCATGCTCAAAACAGTGCTTCGATAAAATATTTGTTCAAATTTCAACTTCCCTAGGTGGACTCTCCATGTCCACCAACCCGGTTAAAGTGCCGGACACTGGCTTTTCGTCTTCTCATTTTCGTAAACAACACCGCCACGAGAATGCAGTGAGTAAGACTTTCCTGGCAGAGGTTATATATGCGTGACGATGTGAAAGCATTTCGAGAGAATGAGCTGACTATCCCCACTCTTGGCCGTGCCAGGGCCTTTGTGTGTAACAGCGGAAGGTCGTACACCCACTAAATTCATAAAAAATGTACATTAATAATATTAAATAAAAGTTAAAGTTAAATGCAAGATATAGCGAGAAAGATTTCATTTGATTACACGATTTAACTTGACTTTTACGAGGAATGTTATGAAAAATACAACAGAAAGATCACCTTTAGATTCTATTGTAAATCACATATTGTAATATTTAAAGAAATCAGTTAAATTATTTCTCAAGTTTTAGATGACACAAACATCCTATTGATATTTTTAATATATATATATATTCGATGTAACGTTCTCAAAACTTTGATTTTTTTCCCGTTATGTTATGGGGAATCCTAGTATGAGAGATGTAAACTATCTGAATTATTTTGGAAGCATTACAGTTATGACATTCTTTGCAAATGTTAATGTATAATAATTCATTTTCATGCTATCGATTTTTGTTCTTATTTGAGGGTTATACCGTCTTTTATTTTTTTATACATTAAATGTTAACTTTGTTCTAATTTCTGCATAACATATTATCAGACTTATTTAATCATTATAGTAGCCATATCTTGTATTATTACTTGGGGAATATTCTGAAGCAGTGTTCACTTTTTTTCTGAAAGAGTACTAATATTGTATTTCTCACCTGTCATACATATTGTATCCCATTGTTTATCAAATTTACCTACTCCGTTTGAACAATATTTCATTTATAACTAAGTTTATAGCTATGTACAACTCTGTATACTTGATATTGGACATAATTTAGCATGTGAACTGATATTAATACTTGATTTCATTATTCAAGGCTGATAAAACGGAAATCAAAATATCAGCCCTAATAATTTCAACTCTTATGCTTCAATCATTTAGCTACCACCAATTGATTATTAAGATAAAGTATATGTAGAAGATTGTTTTGGATATTATGTAATCGAAAGAGTAGAGATTTCGTTTTATTTTAATTACATTTTTTTATTTTGTCTTTTTATTTCAGTCAAATTATTGGAGGTTATTGAATCTGAAAAACATTTATACTTGGTCATGGAATATGCAAGTGGCGGTAAGTTGTATGCTAACATTTTAAGTTGCTTTTATCGTTTAATACAATTGCATGAGTTCATGTTACAAACGATATCATAATGAGTATGCATCTCTCGTGTCTTTGCATTGAAATACTATTATGTCTACTAAATAACTGTACTTCAGACTTTTATCATCAATCTACTCTATTTAATGTAATCTTTTATGAAACTTTTTAAAATAATTCACTTTTGTATTGTTCGTTTGAATCTTCCGATTGATGTTTAGGACTGTAATTAAGCATTTTTTATTGCCTTAAGTGTACTACTATTCCACTATTTTGCCCTTTAGATTGTTCTCTCGGTGCTGATGTGACTTAGTAAATTAAATTGGTGCGCTAAACAAACGTTACCGCTTCCACTAGCAATTCTTGAGTCATGAATTCTATGTCGTTTTGTCCCTCATTCAAGAAACCCATTCAATCAAAAAAGCAACATCGTTCAATGTGTTTTTTTCCTTAGTAAACACTTTACTGCTGTAACAGATCACTGCAGTCAATAATATGGCTCTGTTGTTTAGAATTTCTGTCTCATCACTATTGACTCTGTATGTTTGACTTCACAGTAACAATTTTCCAGCTTGGATGACTTTTCACCAGAGATAAACGTGACAACTGCGTCTACATATCAACGGAAATTAAGAGAAAAAAAACTCATATTCATTGTTTTATTTTTAAAAACGAATGCTGCTCAACTAACATTTATCTCAGCTTTCTGAGTTTTCTCAATACTCATATTAAAAATTGGTGTTACTGAACATTTAGAAGCGTATATTGATGACTTGAAGTATCAGTGACTGTAAATCCTTTAAGTTATTATTTTAATCTATTCAATCGTAGAAATTGTAAACAAAAATAACGCTAAACATTAACGCTTACATTTACATTTCAAATGTAATTTCAACAAAGTATCATGGTATTAATTTTTGTTTCTAATAAAAAACAAGTTTTAACATGTCACATGTTAAATCTACCTAACTGGTAGTACAGTTTTAGTTATGGATTTCTGTGTATCTCTTTGTATTAATCGCCATCTATGTTTATTGTCCAATAAATATGCCATATATATATCAGTCAACTGGTTAGTATTTCTTAAACGTACATCAACTAAAAAAATAATGGATAATCTTTCATGTACTTCAGTTAGTTAACTTTCGCGTTGTGTAATTTGTAAAATGCCTACTATTTCATATTTTTAGTTCGAAAAATATAACATGTTCTTTCTTCCCAAGATCACATTTTTCCGATTAAAATGTAGTTATATGCATAAATACAGTTTCTATAATTTTCTCAACTTTGTTATACACTCTTCGGTAGTTTTATTGTTTATATTCCATGAATAAAGGAATAAACACTCTAATTAGTGAATCTTTCTAGTATGTAGTATGCCAAGTTATGTCGATGTACCAATTCATCTGAATGTAAAAAATTGAATAATCAAATTTATTATTTGTTTAGTACTCAGAGAAATGTTTGGTGTATATCAAGTTTGTGTAACAATTGACAGTGCTCTAGGACTCATTTAGTTGTGTATCTAGTTTTTAGGTAACCTTAGTGTAGTCAAGATGCATTAGTGACTAGAGTTTGTTGTTTTCAGTCAGTTATATTTGTTGGTTGTATTTATTTCCTAGCTTTCAAATCCGGGTTCCTACTTTTTATGAATAATTCTATTATCTGGTGTTATCCACGTTCGTTCCCTGTACAGGAACTCGGAATATTTTTTGAGTTGCCGTTTTCGATGTTCTTCACTAATTGTCGATTAGCATATAATGAAAGCTTTAAAATACGAGACTGCAAAAGTATCAAAATATATCCCTTTGAATGAGCTGAAATGATACTTTATTTATCAAATACTAATAAACTGAGTGCAGTATTGGAACATTTTCTTCAAGTTGTTGGTTTGAAACATATTTATTGACACCTATATGTTGCTTTATCGTCTTCATTCTACACTTCTTCCCATAAATCATTCATTTTCTTCAGACTACATGGACTACTATTCGAAGGATGTGAATATTAGCTTTTTTGTCACTGATCGGTTCGAATATGTTTAAGTTTGGAATTCACTTTACTTTCTAACCAGTGACATTTTTGACTGTAAACTGCGTAAAAAAGTCTTTTTCATTCATAAAATTTAAATTAAAAAACAGTTCTTTAATTCATGCTACTTTACAGTATTTGCTAGGTTTAAAATTGATTTAACGCAAGATTATTGTTCTGAATAAGGTAGCCGCTTTATATTTCAGATTCACTAGATTAGTTCCTCATTTGAGGACTCAGAGAAATAGGCACTGACTATCAGATTAAGAATTGTTTTGGGAATATAGCTAAATCAGACAATTATTGATATGAAATTAAAGAACTTTTATAACTGCTCATGCGACTTCCTCTTATTGTTGACTCTTAGCCTTTTTACAAGTTATTGTGCGCTAAGAAGTGTATATTATTTCATTTAACAGACTTTATTGAATATTTTATTCAATAAATTATATTAAAAAGGATCTTGTTTGTTCTGTTATCAGTTTAGTAGATGAACAAATTCCTTTTTCTATCCATATTTGATATATATATATATATATATATGATAGACACTTCTGGTGATAGATGTATGTGTGTACACATATGCCCACATATCTAGTATATCAATCTGTGCTGTGTTTGCGTATGCCTTACATATTCATGAATATAAATATTTATGTACATAGAATATTTTCTGTTTCTCGTCTTAATTCTTGTCTTATCAGTTTCGATTCGTTCATGTATTATTATTGTTACTATTGTTATTATTATTATTATTATGAATACTGCTATTATTACTGTTGCTAAAATGTCAACCTATCCTTTTATTGATTATTATCATTAGTGCCAAATAATTTGTTTTACATTGATGCATTCTGCCGTTTTATATATGTTCATTCAGATTAAAGCTTGTTTATAAGACAAACTAGATGTATATTTGTGTTTGTATGAATATAAATAAATATTTATTTATTTATCGATTCACCCGTTATACAGTCTTGATATAAAAAGAAGGAAAAATACCGAGTTGGGATGAGGAATATGTTGATTGTTCAAAATAAATGAAACATTGTTTATTTCGTAATTTTTAAAATGAAGACCAAGAAGAACTCGAGAGTTCAGGAGAAGCCTAATATTTAACGAGATTTACATGTCAAAATTGAAATGAAATAACTATGTAACAAAGTAACAACAATCAATCGAATAGCATTTAAGTTCATTGACGAATTAGAAAAATGTTATCGCGATTATTCCTACCCCCTAAATTTATCCTTTATTAACAAAAGCTAGATAACCTGAGCTTTTCTTAACACTTTCATTTAAAAAAAACTTGCTGTCAGAACCTAGAGGTGCGAAACAGAATTTTGTTTATGAAAATAAAGTTACTGAATTGAGCAAAGTTTATAGATATAGAAAAATTATCCTTTATTCGAAATGTCGAAAAAGACAATGCGTAAAGTTGTATTGATATCATCCTGTTGTTTTTCATGTTGTATTTGGATGTGACTTTTTGCTTTTTTTTACATTGAACTGATTCTGTTCACGTTACCAATAAACTGATATTCATCATATGAATTTGTGTTACTAATTATTTTATTGCTGACTTACGCATTAAATTCAGGTCATTGGTTATAAATAATAGTCAATTTTGTAAACGAACTTGTCCAATGATTGTTTTGCGGGTGTCCTATTTTTACGTATCATTGTTGTTTTTCATTTTATAATTTGTTTTTTTTTTGTAATTTTGATTGACAACTCTTCTTTTTTTTCTGTTGTTTTCGTTTAGGTGAAGTATTTGATTATCTTGTTTCACATGGTAAAATGAATGAAAAAGATGCACGATGTAAATTTCGTCAAATTGTTTCAGCTGTACAATATTGTCATCAAAAAATGATTGTTCATCGAGACTTGAAAGTAAGTTGTTGTTCAATAATATTGCTATTCATCCCATTCAAAACAACCAGTCTGTTATTATTTTTATTTTTAAATTTCGACAGTGTAAGGTATTTAAGCAGGACTTTTTATACCTTCCTTATTAGATCATCTCTCTTTATCTTCCTTGTTTCCAATTATTCCTTTTTCCACCTACTGAGCATTTCGTTTATTTGACTTTTATTTATTTTCGTATCTAAGTATGCCTTGACAAGTATATGTATGATCACAGTGTACGTACTGCATTAGGCAAATACATTACATTTTTCTACTTAACTCCTCAGTACACTAACGAAATTTTCTTCACTATTTATCATGACTAACCAGATTATTGAACTAGTCTATGTTATATTAAAAATCAATGATAAAACCGGATGATACATATAATAACCAATTAATATAGTTTTTAGGCTGTTTCTATGAATCCCAAATTGTTTATACATATCATCGTTGGGTTGAAGATTTAAATAATTTGAGTTGGGTTGAAGATTTAAATAATTTGAGTTGGCTGAAAGATATCATATCGTTTGTTTTAAAATAGGATACATTTACACGTGAGCTATTGGAAAGGAATTCAATTGATAGGTTGCAAAGTTTACCGTATACGATAATGATGATTAAAAACAAGAAAATTGAAAGTTCATTTTTCAACACATTTTATTATTAAGCTGATGTTTATGAGTGAATTTGATTTGTTTCTTTTTGGAAACTGATATGCTAATTTTTATTGTTATGTACAATATGGTAATAAACTTGTGTTTTGAATAGACAATATGTGTTACAGTGTAAAGTTCTAATTATCTTAATTAATAATATGCACTCAATTGAAATCTTCAATCAAATAGACACGTCCCTATATGTCATGTATTATTCAAGAACGAAAAGAAAGGAAATTATCATATTAAGTTTACGATGAACAGCGGTACAGATACTTTTTTATGTTGGTCGAAGAGTTTTGGATAAGCTGAGCCCTCCTGTACCAAATATCTATGCACTAATGCAACAGTCTACATGTATCTAGTTGGGTATTTATACGACAGGTTTATTCACTTAATCCAGACAATGTATAAATTATAATTTAACAAATCCTAGAATTCCAATGACAAAATAGAAAAAAATAATACAGCAAGTTAATTAAAAGTTCTTTGTAAAAAGTGTAATTCCCTCAATGCTGATAGAATTTTGGCAAGCAACATTTTATTTGACTTAGTTTTTCTGTTAAAAGGGATGATTAGGTTCCCTGCAATAATCGTATATTATGTCCCCTTGCACCAGCACACATTTGTGCTGGTTCCTACGTTTTTTACAATTAGCTGACTAGTGGGTTATTTTTTTTATACTGAGAAGCAAAAGTGTATACCCTAGTAGTATTCTTAATCAAGTCTTGTTATGTTGATTTAGTCTGCTTATTAGTAGACATTAAGTAGTATTCTTTCAATAGGCTTGATGAAGAACCTTGTGAGTGAATGTGTGAATATTTTCTTGTCTTTTTAGTAGCTTATGTGTTTCAAGATGCTTATATGTTTTTATTTCATGTTTTCACTTCTATTACATAAGAAAAAAGATAGGTAACTTCCGAATTATAAGTTATATTCCTTATCAATCTCCAAACTCGTATTAATTATATATTTGAAATTTCGTTTCCATTCTTTTCTCCTCAGTCTATTCATAATTCACTCTGGCACACTAAATATAACTTATTGATTATGATAAACTGGTTGTTTACAGCTTGGAAGATGGAAAAGTCCAAATCCACTGTACCTGGCTGGTTTGTGTAGATGTGTCTATTCTGAGCATTATTTCCATTACAAACAGATACCATTGAAAGAACTATGGAAAACGAAAAAACACCTGACGAATGTTTCTTCCTATTTCGAAACTTACCTATAACGTTTAGTTCTCTTAGTTTTGTATCCATTCTTTATCGATTCTTGGTAATATTCATTAAGTTCAACAAGTTTCTACAAACACTTACCTAGATAGTGATCATCTTACCTTTAATCTATTAAAGTTTGACTGGATTTCCTGATTTCTCAATAAAAATCTGTGAAGTTGTTTGCTCAATGGCAGATGAATTAGTGACTTATCAATTATACTGTCTATACTCCATTGTAAATGCTGAATATCTCTTTAGTTTTAACTTGTTTGTTTCATGCATCTTTGTGTATACACACTTTGTATCTATTAATTTATATTTCTTATTTGTTGCCTTACGATTCGGCATTTCATAAAAGTTTTGCATAAACAAATACAGTACATACATGTACTGCATATTATATGATCGTTTTGAAATTCATTCAGCAATTGGTGTAGTTAAATTCAAAATAATTCACAACATATTTGTCAGTTTCCTTTATAAATCGATTCATCTGAACAACTTACTCAGTAAGAAATTAGAATAATCTTTTTCTCATACATATCATGTTAGCCTCAAGTAACGTCTGTCCTATGACGTTTGCTATAATCATCATCTGATAATAAATATTCTGATGAGGTGGAGAATGAAGAGGTTGTTACGTAAACCAAGTAATATGTTGATGTATATAATAGCAATAATAAACATACTGCCTGCCAATTGATAAAACAATTTTGAATTTACAGTGAATATAGTCGAATGTCTGATGAAAACTATTTACATTGTTCAGCCTATGTATTAATTTACGTGGTCTTGTAAACTGTTTGTATACTCTGAAAGTAATGTTTTCACTACAAGTTGATATCGTCTTAACTGAAAACCATTTGAATACTAGACAATGTTAAACGATTATTTAGCACAGTGCTCACTGTTTGTGTAACAAACTTACTGTTTTAGAAAGTCGAGAGAATCTTGAAGAAATAAACCAGACAGTCACGTTCATCGTAAAATCTTGAGTCCAAAGTCTATATTTTTGGTGACAAATTGTTACTTTTTTCTTCCTAATTCTTTTACGTAAGACAAGACGTGATGAAAATAAAATTATCTTAAAATTTCGCTCTCATCAATTTTGTTACGCTCATTTATACAATTATTCTAACTGTCCTATTGGCATCTGAACGCGCACATTATAACTTGTACATCATTTGCATACTTTGTCTTCAAACAAAATAAGCTATTCGTTGTTGCACTGATAGTTTGCTTTATTTCTTATTATTCGAATAATCTATACCATTTCAAATTTCACTGTTAACGATCACGTTTAGATTTGAGTAGTTTATATGTATCAAGCTTGCTATGTAAGCTGATGACATATAGGTTCATCAATTTTAAATAATACAAGTTTGCATAAAATACCTCATTTATTAATATTCATTTCAAATGTAGAAAATTCAGTATCTATTGTAGTAGACGATTTGGATTTCGCAGATGACCTTGCTCTCCTAGCCCATACACACCGATATTTGCAGTTTGTAACAGCCAATGTAACAGCAACCTCTGCAATAGTAGGCCGCAACATACATAAATTAAAAAGCAAGACCCTCAAATACAACACCGAGAGCGCCAACTCAATCACACCTGATGAAGCTCTGGATGATCTGAGAACTTTCACGTACCTGGCCAACGTCGTCGATGAACGAGATGCATCTGTTACCTATAAAAAGGAAAAGATTGGCAAAGCAAGGACAATATTCCTACAGTCGAAAAACATGTTGAACTCAACTCAATTATCAGCTAACGTCGAAGTCTCAATCTTCAATACAAACGTCAAGACAGTTACATTGTACAGGGATGAAACGCGGAGAACTACAGCCATCATCAAAAGGATACAAGTTTTTCTAAACAGTTGTCTGTACAAGAAACTCGGTGTCTATCAGCAACGACCAATTGTGGGAAAAAATAAACCATTTTCCAGCTGATAAGGAAATTAGGAAAATACGCTGGAGGTGGATAGGAAAGTCCTAACTTGGGATCCTAAAGGGAAAAGGGAGAAAGCGAAACCTAAGAGCACATTGTGTCGAGAATTGGAAACAGACATGAAAAGGATGAATAGCAACTGGAAAGGGTTGTCCAGAAGAGAGTTCGACAGTTAATCCTGGTGAGCAACTTATGCTCCTCCTAGAATGGTAACAGGAATAAGTAAGTAAGTAATTCACAAATACATATATAGTATTGTAGTTTGCTAGTATTTCCGGATTATTCAGTTTTCTTTTTCAATTTTGTTTCTTAAAGGCTGAAAATTTATTACTTGATGCTGAATTGAACATAAAAATAGCAGATTTTGGATTTTCAAATTATTTTTCTAATTCACAAAAATTGGATACATTTTGTGGTAGTCCACCCTATGCTGCACCGGAATTGTTTTTAGGACGTAAATATGAAGGTCCTGAAGTTGATGTTTGGTCATTAGGTGTAATTTTATATACATTGGTTAGTGGTACATTGCCATTTGATGGAAAAAATCTAAAAGTGAGTGACATTTTTTGTAAGGATTTTCAAATTGTTGTAATCGTTGTCTTCTTCATTGATGCATATGTTTTATTTAACTGTTTCATTTACCTTATCATTAATTAAAAAATATTTTTCTCTTATGTTTTTACTACAAATGTGTTATTTTGTTTCATTAATGCCCAACATTTTGTTCTTGCGTTTCAATTCTCTCTATGTTCATGTTTCATACATCCCTTTATTTCACTTTGAAGGTAGACAACAGATTATGTTGTTAAATGTTAACTAGTGATGTACTTAAAGCAAAGCGTAAAAATTCCATCTTCACCTTGGTTAACTTTGCATTAGATTGTTCAAACGCGTTCATGTATTCATTCTTTCTGTTGTAATTTTCATTTTTGACTATCCAAAGCTATTTGGAATCCACTGAAGTTTGAAATGTAAACCATTAGATGCCAACTCATTGGTATGAAATTTGAAGGCTCTCTATGAGAGCTAACAATCCTTAGATCGGCCCATTATGGGGTTGTAGAGGAGTAATGTAAAATGGTACTCTTATACTATGACGACACACCTGGGTTACGCTACCTGGTTTTCAGTATTATCTCAATTGAAATGAACACGACACTATGATTAAATATGATTATTTAAAAATTCGAATTTTGGTTATCATTTAGATGTAACTATCAAATTTACTCACTGTTAACCATAACATAAGGACAGTGTTTTATTTAGTTTTGTCGAACTTTTTCTTGCTAAAGTGTCGTACCAATTTTGTTTTGTTTTACTAAGAAATGGCGACTAGTGTTTTATTTATCTGGGGCAATATACTATATATCAAAATTATATTTGAAATAATTTCAGCGATTGAAAATTAAATAATTTCAACGTTTCGTCCAACAAACTTGTATGGACTTCTTCAGGGTAATAGTCAAAATCATCAAAGAAATATATAGCGTTTAACAATCAAATGTATTCTATACTGTGCTAATCAAATCATATTTAAACTTAAGTAAATAGAATATCATGAGTCAGTTAAATGCGAATCATGTGGAAAGTTCACGATGTAAAAATGAATAACTGAACAAATTGTGTGTATGCATCTATGTGTAAGATTGAGTTATTAGTAGTTGATATCAGATGCTAATCTTTTTATCTGATGGAATAAATAAAAAAAAATAAAAGTACAAGTTGAAGGTTGAAAAATGTTTCTGAATCATTGATGTGCATGTAAAATGAGAATCATCAGATACATAATTGTATTGCTAAAAATAGCCCACATTAAGTTCAGTCAGATTAACGATGCATGTGAAATAAACAGGTTGGATAAAGAATGCGTTCAATTACTTGTTAACGAATATTTGTCAAGTAGTCGCTAGTTGAATACCATCCTTTCGGTTCAGGCTATTCTTGTTTGCCCATATATACAGCGCTTCTGCTGTTGATCTTTCTTTATGAGTGTTGGAACCTTTCTGAAGTATTTTGGTTCCTTCAAAATTAATCTCGTATTCTATTTCCAAATGTGATTTGATTAGTACAGTGTATATTTTATTTGATTTTTAAACGCTATATATTTCTTTGATGATTTTGGTCATTACTCTGAAGTAATCCAGACAAGTTTGTTGGTCGAAACGTTGAAATTATTTAAATTTCAATCGCTGAAATTATCTCGAATATAATTTTCACATATTATGACGCTCAATTTTTGTTAAACTATTCGTTTTAATATTGACGAATATTCGTATAAAATATACTAATATAAATTCAAAGCTTAGACCTCATGCAAGATACATGAATATATGAACACTTCAGAAAAGTAATTCTTGAAATATATTAAAATTACTCACTTTGAAATAGGCCCTTTTTTAATCTCTTGTATCAGTTTCTAAAAGAAAGCTCCATCTAATTTAAGTTTTTAGAAACCCAGCTATATTGCTTATTCAAATTTTTTAAATGTAAAATGGTTGATTAAACTCTCTAATTGTAAAGCTGTGAACGCATTAACTTTTTTACTGCTTGATTTAATCGCTACAGGAACAATTTTAAGGTATACTTGATGTTTCGTGGCTTTTTATTGTCAAAATAATTTAATGACAGTCTACTTAATTATTGCATAATTTTAGTTTAATTCAATGTTCTTCTATGTTAAGTCTCAATATTCTCTTGACAAATCAATGTAAAGTATACACCATGAATAAATAAATCCATACCTATATTGAAAATAACTAACTTGTTTTTTCAATACTGTCTGAACGTTTTTCTTGACGGTAAATTAATCCATGCTCAAGTCTTTGGTTTTATACATTGTATGCGGTGGATCAGTTACTAGGTTCACTGCAGTCACTGTTCATAAATGTTTTCTCCCTAATGACTCACCTTTTTCAGCAGCTACTAACCCGTTACAATCCACTTTACGATGCTGTATTCCATCCTTATCCTTTTTTAGAATCTGAGTCACGAAATCCCCATGAACCATTTCGTTCTATTTTTTCTAGATCTAAGTTTTTCTACTATCAATGATGCGGTTACTTCTATTACTCTGGAATTTGTCTTGAATTAATCGGATCTCGCTGTGTCAATTTAATATGGCAACATGAACTGATGCACATATGTGTCATGCTCTACATTGGGTACAACTAGCTAATTGAAATGTTTAGTTCACATATTCTTGCTAATAACTGATAATATTCTCGAATGTATTTAGTTCATATTTGGAGCTTTAATCGTTTAAAATAGTGCTACTTTTTAGTTTATACGAATGACTTATGTTTCGTACATAGGTCATTTATTTATTTACCACCGGATTGCACGAAATCATGCAGTTTGTTACATTTGTTCAGTTTATTTATCCTGTTATCTATTTTTATCCTTTATGGGTTTGGGTAAGACGTTTTATACACTAAAAGCGCGGACAAGATCTTGTTGCAAGTCTCAGTATACCTTACATCCTTGTATCTATCAATTACTTTCTTTCACTAAATAGCCGTTTTTATTTTTACTTCACTCTTTTTAATTCACTTTTTTCTTAACTATTAATTTATGTACAACTACCGTCCATTCAGTAGATTTTTATCTAAAAAAAAACTTTATTATGCACAGTGTGGTTGACCATGCTCACGTTATTGTTTACGTTTGTCACTGTTAACTGTACCATTCATTTCTTGAAATGGTTTTAATAAATATCTATTTCGTTTTAGTGTATTCTTATTTTTATCATTACTAATTCACTAAGTGATCACTTTGTCAGTTCGTTTTTCAATTTGTAAACAAATAAGTTAGTTATGTGTGAATTCTTCGCACTGAATATAACTGTAAATGAACTAGACAGTGATCTGCATTTTGTTTGTTGTTTCGTATTTCAAAGTCGAAGTCAACTCATAAATTATTCAATATAACTTTTTTTTCGTTCTGCATCAATCGCTTTGTATATGTGTGTGCATGTTGAAAAGTCTGCTCTAATTATTAATAAACATTAAAATACAGTTCATATAAAGATAAATATTGAGCGGAAATGTTTTTTAAAAATAACTTACTAGTTTGTTTTACTTATACGTGTGCTTGCCTGTGTGTTTTGCTTGCTATTTTGTATATTCTACTGTGAGAAAAAAGTCTGCTTGAACATATCAATCATACATATATATATGGTCTGAACTTCGATTATCTCCTTGCTACTTTTCTATTAATTTACATCTACGTTGTGGAATGTAAATGTTTGTTTTTATTACCAAGAAATTGTATTTACATACAACTAAATATCTTAGTGGCATATGACTATCGTCTTGCTTCACAATGCTCTACTGTTTATTGATTCTGTCTCATATATATATTCAAATTCGTTTGGGCGGTCTTACGAGAACTCTGTATAACTCAAAGTTAATTCTAATTACGGATGACATGAGGCGTTATTATCGTTGGAACTAAGGATGCAGTAGAGTACTATTGGTACTCCTTAGCATTTCGTACTAAGGGTTGTATATAGTATCGACCTTAAGGCCATTAGGTTTTGTAACATGTATGGTTCCACTCAATCTATATGCCCGTCTATTTGAACATATTTTATTGCCTCATTCAGCTAATGCAATTAAGTGACACTTATTTATTGTCATTCATGACGTAAGCATTTCACTTCTCACCTTGTGCACTCATCCCGGCTACCTGCTGAATAAAACGTTGAAAAATATTTATTTAAATACTTACCATGTTAATTATCTAGTTTGTTAGTTCTGTGCAAATTTATTTTATGTCAAATGAATTCTTCAGTACAAAATATAATCAACTGAAAAATCAATATAAACCAGAAACCATCGTCATCTGTTTTCGTTCTCGTTTGAAATTCTTGTTACTTTTACTGTTTATTTATTAGATCCTTGATTGATGAAAACAGTTGAATATTGTTTTCTAATGTCTCTTTTGTATCGAATGTAGTTATAAATATGTTTCTAAATAAGATATGTTCAAATATCTTAGCTTTGATATCATATATATGTCTAAGGCTAATATATGCACCATCAAGTATTAAATTTGAAGCTATTTTCGACCACTCACTTAACATATCTCACATCATACATAATCTCTAAACGACCTGACGCTTATATATATCATACCTTAGTTACATTTAAATACATTTGTGGTTCTAAATAGTTGATGAGAAACCACGAAATGTAATGAATTCATGTTATTCTACCTCATTTGTTGTTTTGGCTTTATTCACATTCATAAAGGGAACTAATAACAGAATAGTTTTCACTCTGATGTAAAACAATACAATGAAAGTAAAGTGGTTCTTCGCATAACTAATTTTCTATGGAATGAAATCTAGAACAGTTGATTAATTGTAGGTTGATAACTGACCTTCGAAAGGTTGCAATATATAAATTGTTAGCTCTTTAGTTCATTTACGCAATATTATCTTGATTGTAACGATGCAGACTGAGAACTCATCGCAATCTGTTACTTGGTTTCGTTTAGGAATTTAGACTTTTCTGACAATAAGTGGTAATTCTTACAGGTATCACATCAGATACCATGTGCTAAACCACATGTTAATAAGTGATAAACCGAAATATGTGTAAGATTTAAGCATTCCTGATGAAGTTTTCTCCTTGATTAACTTCATATATTACAGCTCACTGGGTTTAAAGGTTGACGGAATCTTGATTGTGCACTTTTATACTGTTCTAAATCATAATGTTTTAACCTTGCATCTGTTGAGTTACTTAGTGACTACTATCTTTAATGAAAATATGAGGATTAATTGATCCACCACACTTTATTTGATATTAGTTAAACTAACTAATTGAAAACGTATGTAATAGTTTAGACTCACGACGTGAAATTAATTGAAAGATACTTTTTCTTCATTCAACTTGTATTTTCAATACGTTGGTATAGCTTGTTTGTTTTTTAACAGTCCTTCAAATGATTCCAGTTTGTGATATAGCAGAAAGCCAAATGAATTCTAGATCTACCTTTTTTTCTCTTTAAAAACAAAGAAACTTAATGTATGCTGTTGATCTGACTGAAAAGTAATCTTTTCAGTTAAATGTTCTCTTCACGATAAATGTCAAAATGAATTTTGATTAGTTCATTTTTTAAATAGAATTTGATTTATGGCATGCACCATCTTATTCTTACTATAAACTTTCGCAATTTTCTCATTTTTAGGAGAGATTTTTTATTCCTTGCTCTGATTTGTTTGTTTCTCCGATATTTTTTTAACCTTCAATTCATAATTACTCTTTTATCAATATATATATTTCAGTGATTGGCTTTTTTCATAGTTATTTATGAACTTTTCTAATTAAAAACGTAAGATAGAGAAAGACGTAAGGGTAAATTCTCGTTTATTTATTTCATCCCGTTTTTCAAATTAGTCTCTATTTATCTATCAATATAAACGGGGTAACGATGCACATTCATTCCCTCAACTTCGTCACTACTATTAATACTACTACAGAATATATTTATCTGGTATTTAATTATATTCTGGCATCTAACTGTTTTTTTCTTATTCGTCAGAAAATTGATTAACACAAGTTTTCTAATCCGTGTATATTTATTGTTAGTCGAAACAAATAATCTGATTTTATACAATCTGCAGATATAGGTCATTCATACATTCATTTAAACATTGTTATGTAACCCAAAAATATGTTATAATGGATCATCACCTTTTTAACTGTAGGCCGGTTTAATATACTATTATTTTACCTGCATTTAGCTTTTTTTTCTATCAGACACTGTTGTCTCATTGGAGTTACTTTATCTACATTTTTTTACTAGTAGCGGTGACATTTGTCTCAAGATCATTAAACAAAACTAGTTACTATATATTGGTGACATTTATCATTGGTACCAATGTGGATTTTAATTCATATCTAAAATGTGATGTATGTTAATATTGTCTTTGTAAGCCTATTACTTGTTAGTTAACACTTTAATAAATATTTTACTTAGTACAATGAATGATATAATGCTATTTCATTAAGAAATAATTATGTGAAAAGAGGTAGATAAATGTTTGAACCACTAAGTTTTCAGCATGTTTATCATAGATCTCAACTCTTCTGATGCAATTCGATCTTAGTACATGGGTAGTATTACTAGTCATTATGGAAATACTTCGATCATAGCTGGTAAGTTTTTTTTTCATTACGAAGTAACAATGTGTTATTCAAATGGTCATGTTGTGTTCAGCAATGATGTTTTTATCTTTAATTAAAACAAATTTATTTATTGCTAAAGTTAGGCAAATATTTCATTTATTATAAAATGTATAAATACTTCATAAATATAGAATGATCGGCTGATTTCTTCCAGTGTTTATATTTTGTTAACCAAATGTATTTTAGATAAACGTTTCATTTCGATCATTTTTGTTTACTTTGTTTCTCTCAATTTAATATAAATAATAATTCGAATGTTTCTATGAATTCGTCATATTTTTGTTTAAAACTATATTAGTTTACATACTTATCTGGATTGGGTGTGTTCTCTAACTTTATGACAAAAAATGACTTTCTTTTTATCCCTTGGTAATTTTAAAATACCAATTGAACTGGTACAAAATCTAAATTGTGTTTTTAAAATGATAGGTCATGTGGAATTTGTTAAAAAGATGAACTTTTGGTGAAAATAGTAATAGTTATTCCCGGTGTGAAATTGTTTTTTGTTGAATTTTTTTAATAAAATCTTGTAAATTGTTTTAGTAGTTTGAAGTTGAATGAAAAGGACAAAAATCATGAATTTACTTAAAGTTCAGTATATAAATAAATATATTCAATGAACAGTTAATAGTACATATCATCATATCTTACCCAGAGTATAGCTTGAATATATATATTCTAGTTCATTACAATTTTATTCTTGTAATACTACTATTAATAATAATAACTGAAAAAATGTATCAGACAATAATCGAAAGTATTATCGTTTTTCCGTATACGTTAATCTCTGAGTGTGGCCCCCAAATACCCTGGTACAGTAGAGAGTGGGGAGAGTCCGCTCTCCCTCTCGAAATGCTCCCACATTGTCACGCGTATATATCCTCTGCCAGGGAAGTCCTACCCACTGCCTTTTCGTAGCGGGGGTGTTGTTTAAAAAATTGAGAGGACGAAAATCGAATATCCAGCGCTTTAATCAGGTTCGTGAACACAGAGGATCCACCTACGGGAGTTTGAAAACCCTGATTCCAAACAAATGGTGCACATGGGCTCCAGTACCCTGAAGGAACAAATGGTGTCTGAACCAATCGTTGGTCACCGGCTACCATGAGACTCCATCTCCTGATGTTGTTCCACTGCCTTGTAGATTAGACCTTCATGCTGAAGGCTCTGGGTGTGGCTCCCTAAGAAAACCACGTGCTTCGGTCTGGGCACCCAGGCAATATCACATCCCTCACACATATCAAATGAGATTTGTGTGGCGCATATGTATTCGATGCCTCCATGTACCAATATCTGTGTTAAAATAAATAATAAATATTGGTCTAAAATGGTCAATGTCAACTACTTTATCTGTTTATTTGGTTTGTAGAGACTTGACTTATTGTTACGAACATTCGATGAGACTATAATTAATGAGAGATCTTCGAGTGATACTTAAGTGGGCTTAAAATTCAACCGCTGACTAAAATCAGAAAATTGTTGAAAATTAGTGCAAATAATTAAGAAAAGGATTTAAATTTGGAAGTTGAGATTGTGAATTAGAGTTAGGTTTTTCATCACAAACTGACATCAACTATGATCTCAGAATGCTAGGTAGCTATAACGATGAATAAGTTTTGTCCGAAAATCCATAAACTTCTATCCAAAATTTTATTGGTTCAACCACAAATCATAGCCTCGCTAAAAATTTTATGATTGAGTTGAATGAAACAAAGTTATTCAAGACTACAAAGCATTAGATGTCTATCTCTATTTACAATTTGTCACATAATCGAAGACACGCGACGAGAAATATTCCTTTAATATTTTAGAGTAAGTCATAATTTCTACGGATTATTTACTAAAATCAAGATATTGTTGGCAAATATTTTGTCCAGAAGATCTACACTTAGTAGCTTGATGGGTATTATTTATTAAAGGATATAATCAAGCTATTAAAATTTAATTTTATTATTATGATCGTTTAACATATTCTTCTAATATCCTATTAATCTTTGTAAAATTTTGAGTGACACAAGATAACTAACTATTCATTTCTTAACCGGTGTTCTAAAATGAGTTAACAGATCCGTTTATTACTTCAGATAGTTTGTATTTCTGGATTTAATGGTTGCTTTTCATTTTTACTGATTCAGAGAAGATAATGTTTTAGAACTATCTTACTTTCGAATTACGATTTTATTGAAAGTGTTGTTGTGTTGTATAGTAGTGTAAATCTATGCGCAATGGTGTACTTTTACATCCCGAGATTGTACGTTCATGTGAATGTATGATCGGTGAGCAGATAAATCAACTAATTACCGAGGAAAGTTGTCTTCGTACATCATAACAAAATAATTAATATATATATTATGTTATGGAAAAGTAGACAAGATTACAATTCATTCAAAACGTACATAATTTTTTAGGTCCGTCATTAGTTAGATTTAATCTAACAAGATCACCTACTACCCATCATTGCGTTATCCAAGGATAGTATGATAATATTTTATACCAATAGAAAACATTAATTATTCAAAATTTTCAAGATTAGCGATATCATTGTGTTCAAATTGTTTTTCTCTTTATCATGTATTAAAAGTTCTGAATAAATCTTTGAAGTAGTCTTAGCTCATCAAATGATATTGAATGAATTATTCACCTAAATTTTTCTTCACTTACTTTTCCTTTCTTTTCTTATCATATTTTCAGGAATTACGTGAACGTGTATTACGCGGTACCTATCGAGTGCCTTATTATATGACGCATGAATGTGAAATGTTACTGAAAAAAATGTTGGTTCTTAATCCAGCTAAACGTATTTCATTACAGGTAAAAACAATTATCTTACCATTCTATTCACTATTATTTTATGATAGAGATAACCCTTTATATATCATATGTGTGCGCGCACGTATTGATATTGATGTGTATATCTCTCTGATCTTCATAAATTAACATAAACGTGATCATGAATAATTCATTAGTGACCTTATAAACTTTGATGCCAAACTACCATAGATTTATGGCATTAAGAAATACCTGCTGTTTGTCTAAGACTTTTTCCAATACACGATGGAATATTTTTCTGCTAATAACCTGTGTAATGCATTTTGTTTCATTTATCTTCAACTCATATATATATATATATATATATACCAAACGTTAATGATGAAGTTATAGTTTCATACAAGCATAAAGTTCATGGATTAAACTTATTAGTTTATAATTTTATGGATTGTATTTCATTTAACAATCAAAACCCATTTATACATATTACTATCTGATTTGTGTTGCTTTAAAAAAAGAACTGAATTCGGTGTTTTATTGTAATCACATTTCTAATTAATCTTGATTTCTGCAGTTAAATTCATGAATCGATCTAAACTAGAACACCATTGATAACCTGAAATTCTTGTACGGTCGTTTCGTATGGGACTCTTCCGTAGTGCGCACCCACGATTACGCGCGCGGGCTCAAACCCAGGACCTTAGGCTATGCGCGTGAACGCGTAACCTCAAGATCGCTGAGGAGCCCCGTACTAAGACGAAAAGGCCGTCCAGTACTTCAAGGTTTTCAACAGTGGTCTTGCTTAGATCAACTTGTGAATTCAACCGTGAAAATACCACAGTCTCCGCTAATCCCCATACTGATAATCTTTATTTCAGTATGTGTTATATTTTGTATAAATCGTTTGTTTTTATTTGTTAAATTCTCACCTGTTCCGTATATTTTTTTCGACCAATGTATAGAAATTAATATTACAGTAATTGATTGATTTAAATTATTTATTTTGTACAATTGTTGAATTTCGCATTTATTTACATGTTTTCCTTCTTCTAAACCATCCCCTTCATAATTATATTTTGTTTTAAACAAATAAATTCATTTTATTTAAATATAGAATTGATTTAAGTATTTAATTCATTCATGATAACCAATTGTTAAGAGGAGTAAATTAACCAGATAAGATGGTCATAGAATATCAGTAATTCATCATTAACGTATTCTTAAGATTTGTCTCGTATATTGAGACCACCGAGAGATTAACGTTAAGTTCAGTCGTAGGGTACTAATTAAAGTTGATATATCATTTATTAAGATTGTCGAATATCCAACGACTAATGTGGCTGGGACATATAGTACATATTACTGAACCACCACCTACCTGGACGCGTGATGAGCTCTGGCGTAGAAATGAATTGGAAGCAATGTTAAGGATGCTTAATCAAAGCTCAACATAAATCTGTAAAGTAATTGACTATTAGACTAAAGTATGTCCAAGCTACCCCGCTTTAGTTCAGAATCTATCACAATGATTTAAAAGCATTTACTCTTTATCTTCTCATACGTCTTTACTATCAGAATTATTTTATTCTTTTTATCCTACAGATTCGTTCATTCTTCTTGGATTATCTTCTCTGCGCCTAATTTTTCGACTGTCATTTGTATTATTACTATTGTTATTTTCTTCTCGATAATTTCTTACTGCGCTTGTTGTGTGGTAACTTCAACAGGTGCGCGTATGCTCGGCTCTACATCTCTTACGATTGGTTGACAGATATATCCGATATCTTAACATCTAATGTGAAATTCCCAGATACTACTTGAAACATTCCTTTTCTGTCTGGCATAAATTAAAATATTATCTTTTGCAGAATGTGATATACTTATTGTTTCAATCATATTTGATGACAATCAATTATTCGTTATAGATTTTATCATATGTATCAAAGGACTGACGTAACTCTACGTCTGTAGTTAAAATAGGTTTAGAATTGTGTCTATAAATGAGTTGATACCTCATGTTTAGACGATTGAACTGTATACACGACTTAAGAGCACTTAATGCATATGTAAGCATAATCTCAAACATATGAATGGTCTATTAATTGGCAACTACGTGTTAGTAAGATGAGCTCTATTGATCGAAATTTCATTTCATTCCATTAGTCTCCTTTTATGAACTTAACGAATTAAAGAATAACAATCAAATCAGAATGATTTGATTTCTCGTCGTGGTCTCTGTTTAGTTATGTAAATTCTTAATTAAATCAACAAAATGTATCGAACACATTAACAAATAACATAGCATTACATGATTAAAGGTGATGACCGTAAATTAATAAATTAACAGAGTATCAACAGTGATGATCTCTTTCTTTTTTTTTGAGATTGTTCAGCAAGTGATTTTTAAAAAAACCGTAAGAGGATCAAGATAATAATGACTGAGAATAAAGGGATCGCTAAAATAAAGAATGTACTTCTAGCCACAATCCAAAAACATTGAGACTTGCAAATACAACGCATTATCGGTTCATTCGCTCAGTATCCACAATATCCCAACAATAACTTATCAAAGTTCGGTCCTGGACCAGTAACCAGAGATTCATATAGACCTGAATGAACAAGCGTCTTCCCAGCACATCAATTAATAGTTATTCGAACTCAGTGGATAATTTATCGGAGTTTGGATTTATAGGTACGGCATCTAAGTCTCAATGTGAGTATCACATCAGTGAAGGTTAAATCAACTAACGTGTTCTAGATAGGACGAAACACGCATTTTGGATCCCACTGTTAGCCATATTATAACTCTACTAAATATTTATTTAGTGAATTTCTAAGTATTCGAATATATAATTTATTAATTTAAACTAGGTTGTATTCATAACTGCCATATTCAAATAGGCTAATTAAAATCGCTTTTTTATTGTTCGGCATTCTAAAACGTGAAATCCTGCTGTTAATTTGATTATTATTGTGATAATTCCCTTCAGTTTCAATGCATAGTTAAAAGTAGCCTAATAGCAGTATATGGTGATGACGATAAGAAAACTTATGCTTTGGTTAATGAAATGTAGTGTATAATCAGTTCAAATATTCTTGCGTACTTAGTAAATGGGGATTAGTTATTCACCACATTGTACTATTTTGTTGTATAATTTTAAAATGTAATCATTCCTTTTTATTATTTCTCATAACATGATTTTCCTACTGAAATTCTCAAAAAGATTTGTAAAACATAAGGAATTTTTAATTACCTCCTTTTTTAACCTTTCTTGTTTATTTGGATAAATTGTGTGCTGATTCTAAATAAGATGTGTAGGTCGTTACACATATACATATTTCATAATGACATTGAACTTGGATGCTGTGTATCCTACATTAGGTAGATCAATGTTTTTGTTTACTGAAGCTGTATTGTTTTATTAACATTAATAAGCTCAATTACTTTCTATTTAGTGTAAATTAATAGGATTGACAGATGACTCTAAATTGGTAATGATAACTTCTAAGTGTATATTGATAAATTGTTATACAATTGATTGAAATATATCTGTCTTGTAAAGTTTATAAGTTCCTTAAGAATTGATTATTTTAACTTCAATGGCAATTTCTAAACATTTTGTTTATTCAAATATTTTTACATCACAAATATGTCGTTAATATTTGTTTCATCATGAAAACAATATTTTACATATATATTTTTACTTAATTATAGGAAGTCATGAATGATCCATGGATGAATCAGGGTTATGAACACAATATACTTAAACCTCATACTGAAGAGCCAGCCGATTATTGTGATCCTGAACGTATTGGTAAGTGTTCATTGGATAACTTGTTTTTTGAAAGAGATTATTTTATATCTTTCTTTCTACGTACTAAATCTTTCCTCCTGTACTATATCCTTATTGCAATCTTTCTTTTATATATTACCACCTGAATTAACTACTTTTATGAATCCGGTGTCCATCTTGTTGTGTTAATGAGGTATGGCAACTTGGATCGATGCATATATGTGCCTGGTACTACGTTGTAGCTGACTGACTGACTTTTTGAAAGAATATCAATCAGTAGCTTAATGATTAAAAACGTTCAATTCTTCGCAAGTCTTATATTTCTGATTTTAAAAAATAAAAAGAATAGGTTATTGGGTAAATTTTAATAAACAAATGATATTGTAGTGATCGAACATACGTGGGAAAGACCAGTTTACTGTTTAACTCAAAATTACAGAGTGCTTTGGCAAAATATGAAAATATTACGTTAAATACATAATTTGCACATCATCCATCAATAGTCCTTTACATGCTTCATGATTCTTTTCATTCTGTTGTTATTACAATTACTTTCTGCTTCACATTCTTTTCTCTGCAATTGAATCTTCTTAATCTTCCGCTTGCATGCATTCCACTTTCGATTGGTGCTACATACATACATCACATTGTCAGTGTGACTAATGATACAAAATAAATAACTGATTACTCACAGACTTACACTTTCGATCCCATGCGAACTAATATCACAATGATCAAATTAACTGTGAACTTGCAAATAAGATACTATATTTATTTTCAATATCATCTACGCATTGCTTAATTCAATCAATATGACTAAGAATTATATCATCGATAGTTGATGTAAATCTGACTACTACTGTTACAGAGACTGCTGCTACACTGGTTTCATTCACCTACATTTGTTAGGGTGTATGGGATAGAAGAGCTAGGTCATCTGCGAAGTCCGAAACGTTTAGTTGCATCCAAGCAGTTAATTGTATTCTGTGCTTCCATTGAAACATGTAGGTCTTCATAATCCAGTCAGCTATCAGAAGAGAGAGAAAGGGGGAGAGTAAGCATCCTTGCTTGATTCCGGTCCTCACTTGACATGCATATGTCAGCTGTTCCCTATTCACGACTTTGCAGTTCAGCCCGTCGTATGTACTTCGGATGATAACGACGATTTTCTCAGGTACACCGTGGTGTCGAAGAAGTTACCATAATGTTCTATCTAAACTACCAGGTGCCTTCCAATATTCTCTGGTACGACCGAGGGTGGCCGTATCAGAGGGAGCTCTTCCTCACAAAATACTCTCACATGGCCACGTGCATACAACTACTGTCACGGAAGTTCTTCTCACTCCCTTCTCGTGGCGGAGGTGTTGTTTGAGAAATTGAGAGGACGAAAAGCGAATGTCCAGCGCTTTAATCAGGTTCGTGAACACAGAGGATCCACCTACGGGAGTTGGAAAACCCTGGTTCCAAACCAATGGTGCACATGGGCTCCAGTACCCTGAAGGAACAAATGGTGTCTGAATCAATCGTTGGTCACCGGCTACCATGAGACTCCATCTCCTGATGTTCCACTGCCTTGTGGATTAGACCTTCATGTTGAAGGCTCTGGGTGTGGCTCCCTAAGAAAACCACGTGCTTCGGTCTGGGCACCCAGCCAATATCCCAGTTCTCATACAAATCGGATGATTTATGTGGCGCATATCTGTTTGGTGTGTTCTTATACCCATGTTTATGTGTTTAAATAAATAAGTGAACAATGAAGTTGATGTGTAATAACGAGTTTCATTTAACTAATTGTTCAGTGATAATCTGTAGTGTTACGATTTGATCTGTGCACGACTGATGCTTACGGGATCCGTTCTGTTTATCTCGATGATGTGCATCTACTCATTCTTTAGTCCGGTTCAGCAACATTCTATCGAAGATTTTTGCTGGTACTGATGGTAGTGTGATGCCTCTGTAGTTCTCACATTTTCTCAGATCTCCTTTCTTTGGTATCTTGATGAGTTATCCTTTTTTCTAGTCTGTCGGTGATACTTGTTCCTCTCTCCAAATCTTCCTGAATAGAACGTAGATAATGTTTGCTGTTACTTCTCTGTCTGATTTCAGTGCTTCAATTGGTATATTGTGGGGTCTGAATACCATGTTGGTTTCTTTAGTCTTTTATGGAGTGACTAAACCTACTAGCTAATTATTAAATACTCTTTAGGGATTGCCATTTTTTACCGATAGTTATGTAAATGTTATGTAGAACAAAATTAGAACTCTTTCATGTTCTTTTTAATTTCTTCACACCTCATCGTTCATCATAAGTTAAATACTGCTTCAATAATATGTAATTTGTGTCACGGTTTTCTATCTAGTATTCATTGAATTTAACAGCACGGATTTAGACAGATTCACACTTATACGACCATTTTGTCTAGATTTGTGTATATTCACCTGCACGTTAACACTCTCTTTAAATAAACAAACTGTTGATAGGAATTTTTTCTTTGAATCCTCTCAGTTGTAATTATTTAATTTTTTTCTTCAAAAAATGTCCTTTTTAATTTCAAATATTATGCCAAGTTTACAAGAACATTTCTTATACATGTTAAGACAACATTATTTTAATTTCATTTGTATAGGTTTGAATTTTCCCTTTGTTGACGTTAATAGCTACAGTTGATCACTCTCTTTTAGTATATGCACAACCCGAACTATCTTGACTCAATAGTTAGATGGACAATATTTTAAGCATTTAAAGGGTATGGCACTGCGTTAGAGTCCTGATATGAATATTAACAATGAAGTCCAGGTGTACCCAGCTGAAAAATGGAGAATACGATGAGACACGCCTTTTGGATTCCACTGAGAACTGTTATCAAACATTCGTTACATAGTATAATTAAGAAAGCGATTTCATAACTAGTAAATAAATAGCTATAACGTCAAGTAGATTTATAAAGCACAATAAAGATTTGACTATTGACTTGTACCAAACTCTAGACAAACAATAAAATTAGTTGCTACTCAATATTTGTAATTGTTAGTGTATGTGAACAATAAGTTGAAATAAAAGATATGTAATCTAAATGGTGATCAAGAATTTTAATTACAGAACTTCTGCATTATAATAATACATTCAGAACAGATCCAAACGTCTGTGCATATTGTGTACGATCAAAATAACATCACGATCCATTGTATATTGAGGGATCTAGCGAACTGAATTATGTCTAAAGATTTAAGAATGTAGAACAGATAACTTTTCATTATGCACTTAACTTACAAATATTGTCAAACAGTGAATGAATATCATGAATCTATTACATATGCCAGAAGACAGAATATAATTTACCTAAGTTGTCTTTTGTCAAGTTATGTTGGAAGATGCTTTTGAATACAACAAAAATAAGGCCCTGATAATCCCCACCCCAACTCAAAAATGGTTTGTTTGTAAACTGAATTTTGTACTACAACATTGATTTTCTGTTCAAAATCCGTACTTTTAGATACGTTGAATCTTATATTGATGCTTTTAATTCAGTCAGTCACAACGTAGGACCAGGCACATATTGCCTCGATACAAGTTGACATATCTCATTAGCGCAAAAAAATGAACACCGAATTCATAGTAGTTACTTCAATTGTAGTAATACATAAAAGAAAGATGGTGTGTAAGGAAGAAGGAATTAGTTCGTGTAAATAAAGGTATTAAACAATTTTAATCTCACCGTTTAAGGACAGACAAAGGGTGTATACACCGACGCCATTATGATCGACTCTCAGCCATGTCACCCAGAGTCTCCAATCATTGGTTATAACAGTCACGTGGACCCCAACCAAGTAGTTTGCATCTACCAACAGTCGATGAAGACTTGCCACTTCATCCACTGATGCTTTTAACTAACTACACCTTGGTAATAATTTTGGCATAATTTCATTTAACTACAGTTGTATCTCGTTATCGCGATACATGTATGGGTTGGACTTCAGGATTCGTATCCTTTTTTTCTAACGAAAAGTGACGAGAATAGTTGCCAGTGTCAATTCAAACATATCAATCATCCAAGACTGTTTTTTCAACCTATGTCGTCATCTTAATATTCCTTTCACCCTCCTCCGAGACTACTACCATTATTATCATCGTCATCATCTAATCATTGTATTTTCACTATTTAATAAAGTAACAGTCTATTCTCGTGAAAAAAGTTTGTTACAAATCAAATAATGATGATAATAATAGCTTGGAATTGTTTTTTATAACAATTACAATAACAACAATAAACAAAACAATAATTCGATAACACTTAACGTGTATGTATTGATTACTTTAACAATTTGTTTTTATTACATTCCATATGGGTTACTTACATTTCTATTCCTCACTCTCTCAATGTGTGTGTATGTGGACGTGCGAGAAAGCAAGAGAGAGAGAAAGGGAAAGAGACCTAGTCATGAATCATGTATGAAAACTTTCCACTAAAGTTAAGGATATGTAAATATGATTTTTATGTTTGTTTTTGTAAATTATTTAGATTATTTAATCAATGTTCTAGGTATTATTATTATTATTAATATCACATCATAAATTATTTTATCAGATATTATTACTACATTATAAACAACTGGATTATTAGTGAAAGATAAGAGAACTGATTTTCTCTTTGTTAAGACAAATTCACTAGGGTAGTCAGAGTTGAGAACATGTTCAACTGATTAATTTTCTATTGGATTTTAAATAGCCCAACATAGTATTGCTTAAAAACACATTTAGAAAGAGCACACTTCATAAGAGAAATATAATCAGATTTAACTTTCAGCATTATATATAAAGTCGGACAATCCGATTTAATAGAGGTACGGGCCAGAGATCTATCCACAGTAGAATCGCCAGCAAACTATTAACTATTTCACAGGTTTTTTAAATCATGAGTCAGTTGAAGCTAGACCACCATTGAAAACCTGGAAGCACTGGACGGCCGTTTCGTCCTGGTATGGGACTCCTCAGCAGTGCGCATCCACGATCCCGCACCACGCGGGGCTCGAACCCAGGACCTACTGGCTTCGCGCGCGAGCACTTAACCATTAGACCACTGAGCCGGCATCCAACGGTGTTAATGTCTAACTTTGAGTTGAAAAGATTTTCATCAACTGTCTATGACAAATAATTAACATCGATTCTACAAATTTTTCTGATTAACGTTATTTTATGACCGTAAAAGTCGTAGGGCTATGCAATCAATCCAGATTTTATGTGCTATCAGATATGTACTGTAAAATAATCCTATTTCATTTACCATCTATTCGTATATATATTTGATTTTTACATAATTATTTCTTGATAGACATTATGATTCGTATGGGTTTCAAACGCGAGGATATTCATGATTCTTTAACCCAACAACGATTTAATAACATTACTGCTACATATTTACTGTTAGCCCGTTATGATCCTCGTGTTCATGGTCGGCTACGAGGTTTGCCTAGTACATCAAGTACTAGTTTGAAATCGGACAGTCAGTCGGTACGTTCACGTCAAACGCCAGAAACACAGTCTAGTACACCAAACACTTCAAGATCACAGTTTCACAATTCACCATCACATAACAGTTTAGGTATGACATCAGTCACTACCACTGGTTCAGTAACTTCACATTCAATGACAAACGGTGTTACCAGTCGTATTACTGATTCATTTGGTTTAAATAACAGACATGGAACTGCTGTTTCTCGTCCTAACAAGGATACAATTACTGCTACTACAATAACATCAGAAAGTTTATGTACAGACTCCTATGCAAATTCAAATCCATCTACAACAAATTCAAACTCAAACAGTAGTACTCGTGGTTTCGCAAGCTCAGTGCGCAGATCTGTTACTGTTTCCGGACCATCAGATGCTAATCAGGTGACAACCCCTTTACCAGGCAAGTATTTTTCTAATCAATTCTTTAAACCTTCTGTAAACTTGTGTAATAAAACGATTATTTAATTGTTTTTTCTCTTGTTTAACTGATGTTTTCACTGTTTTCAGGTGTATTATTAAAATCATCGGTACTTCCTACATTAACTACTCTTTCACCTTCAATATCAAAAAGTTCATCACCCCCTCCACCGTCTCAAGCACCACCATCTGATATTTCTCATCAGATACCTGCAACTCAACCTTCAGTTATTACTCTTCATCCTGCATCTGTTACCGCTCATTTAACACTTGCTAACATGTCTAACGGACCATCATGTTCAATTCCATCAAACTCTAATTCAGTACCACCACTAGTTACATCATTTACACGACATAATTCTCGTCCACGAGCTGCTACTCGGTCATTTTCTATTCAACCACAAACTATTGCACCATTAGCATTAGATGAAGAAGAAATTGGAAGTTCAATCAAAAATCAACGAATGCATAGTCGAAAATCTCCATCAGTTGAAAATAAAATAAATAATCATACTAATGGATTCATGAAAGAATTATCAATTTCTTCGACAAGTTCTGAAGATGCAGTATCTGATGATAATGATTTGTATGATAAAGATTCTGATTCTGCATCACCGACCTCTGTAAAATTATCTCATTCATCTAATAAGTCACATAAAAGTAAACATTTTTATCATACACATAAAAATCACGCTTCTGCATTCGTAACATCATCATCAACGACAACACCGACAACAACATCAACGGGGATCATAATGACACCGACATGTGTTACTTTAGCAGCTGCTCCTAATATTAACTTTAATCATAAAGGCTATTTATTTTCATCAAATGAAAAACAAACACCAGGTAAATTAACATATTACTTTTCCTTGAAAAATCCATTTTTTACTTTTTAATATCATTATCGATTTGTCCCCACCAGTAGTTACACATTATGCTTAGATATTCATGAAAAGTGAATTGTTGTTCCATGAATTTAACACTAAACATTTCTAATAGATGATTTATATAAGTTCTCTTTCTTATGTTTTATGAGATAGTGTTCGTTAATAATAACTTCCTGTTGTTGATGTATCAAATAAGTTTACCTTACAGCACAGAGATTGCAGTTTCATATTAAGTTATTATGAAGTAATCTGGACATTCATTGTGTTGATATTCATTATATGTGTGACTTGGGAGATACTACTATTTATACAAACAGTTATACTTGACATTTACGAAAACAGATGATGCATTTCAACCGCACAAGTGTTTTAACTTGACCTCTCTTTCTCAGTATATGTATTTATGTAATTGTTGTTCAACAGCTATGAAACTTGATTATGACATAGAAGAGGATTAAAAGAATATATGTAAGTTAACAATATGGAAACAATAGGACTATTAAAAAAGATACCCATAATTCACTTAATTTTCATTGTTCAACATTTCATTTGCTTGTCTATTCACACTTGGAATACGTTTGTTTTCGTTATCGATTTTAAAATACACATATAGATAAACACACACACAAAGTACCTATATTTACTTTATACGTATGTCCTTTTATTTTACATCAGTAGAAGTAGTGGCAGGAGTAATTTACTATTTGCTAAAAAATTTTGCCTGTATAAACTTTGCTTAAGATAAGAAAATTATGACTATACAATCAAAAACCTTGAATAACACAGTGTAATATAGATGCATCTGAATTCAGTTGTTAGGTATGCTTTCATAAAGTATCCATGCCATATATTTTTTGTGTTTTATATATTTCTTTTGATGTTGGTTGTTAAATTATGGGACTTTTAAAACTCGTTTCAAATTACTACCAACGTAAATGACTTTGATAGTAAACAAATTTTATATTAATTTAATAGTCGAATTCACCAGTCAATTGAAGCTAGATCACCATTGAAATCCTGAAAGCACTGAACGGCCGTTTCATTCTAGCATGGAACTAATCATGCTTTTTCAGTAAGACTGTCATTATTAGTTTCCGAAGTCTGTCATTAGTAACCACACAATTATTATTATGGATGAGTAAGTATTAGAAAATGTTTTATTTATGAAAATAGACATTTTCGTCAGTCGACTTCAGCATTATACTTTTTTATATGCTAAGACAGTAAATGATATGCCATATCGAAAAATGTTAATCTAGTATTCTTCTTATAACAATAATTATCTTTATAATCAAATCATTCTCACGATTTAATTTCTTTAGTCAATGGTAGTTGTGAAGATACATCAACTGTGAATCATGTCCAGCATCGAGAAACATCACAATTCAATCGGTAAGATTGGTGTATATAAAATAAAACCTATATACTTGCGTAATAATCAAATGTTTACAGATGAATATTGGTGATAAAGTTATCGCATTACACATTACGATTCTTTTTTATTTATCACGTTGAGATGAAATTGGTTACACATGAGTAAAATGGTTCAACCGATTGTTATTGATAGGCCAAAATAATAAAATTATTATTAGTAAAACAATTCCTAAAGCTCAATCCATATGCTAATATCATTACGTATATTATTTTTTTATTTGACAATGAACATATTACTAATGAATCACGTCAAACTGTAAAAATATGATTACATTAAGAATTTTCATGTTTATAGTTACACACAAATTTAGTGGAACTTTAACACCATAAGATGTACAACAGTAAATACAAACTAAAAATTATATTCGTAAACCTTTATTTTCCATAAACACTTGATTGAAATAGCTAATGATCGATGACAAATCATGTTATTTTTATAAAACTGATTAACAGAGATAAAAATATGTAAACCTTATCAATGTCACGGTCATTTTTTAGTTGGATACGTATAAATAAGTACGATTTCTAAGTATCTTTGGTCCCAATTTTATTGATTACGGTTTTTTCATCGTTTGATCCTGTATATGATGTCGTGATCACGAAGGTTGTACGCGTTTCTTTATGCCAGTATTTGATAATTTGTGCTATTTTTTTATCTTTAGCGCTACTCCAGTTCGACGCAAATCAATTAGTACAACGAGACCTAGCTGTTGTAAGTCGAAACATGCTATTTTGTTTATGTATGCTTTTTCATATCCGTTTTATAGATATCTTCATTTTTGTGCTACTAACAATTTGTAAAGTAGTCTTGAAATTTTTTCTTCATTTTGTCTTATTCGTTGATCTAAACCTCATTTGGAGAAATTATGGTTAGTCATTTTCTTTTCATTTCAGTGACAAACACTACATTGACAGTGAATGCAAATTCGCCACCGTTCAATAATTACTCCTCAATATCGACCAATAATGATAAGGAAACTACAACTAGTTCTATTGTTTCTTATAAAAATTCAGTTAGTTCAACAGTAGCAAATCGTGTTAATTTATTTAACAATGAATTAAATAAGAATAACGTATCGTCTTTAGATATTGAATCAAAAAATGTAAATAGAGAACAAAATCAACCAAGTATTTATCCTAAACCACGAACAATGTTTCGTTATCCTCCTAATGCTGCAGATATACTAAAGTATGTTGAGGAATTATTTTTTGTAAAAAAGCAATTATTGTACTTTATCTAATAGCTTTTGTAACAGTGCTTTGTTTTGGTAATAAGATTATTACGTGTTTTTTTCCCGTTGTTGTTAAAATATATTTGCTGCATAAGGTACTCTGTTAACAATCGAAGAATTTCAATTAATAATAATTCTAATGAATATGAATAATTTATAACTTTGTCTACGTTTGAATCCATCGCATACTGGTAATTTTCTGTACATTCCAATAGTCTTCATTTAATTCTAAATATATTTATTTCTTGTAATTCATATATGTTTTAGTTCGAAATATTTACAATTACAATACAGTATTATAATTTACAAGGTACCAAATTATAATTGAGTTCAATTAAATGTGTTTTCAGACATTTTAATTCGATATGGATAAATCGATGTTGAATTTATATCACAACTGACAATTTATTTCTTGTTAAGAATTAGCAAACATAATTTATCCTCTCATTAAAATTCTTATTCAGTATTGATGATTTTGAAATTTTTTTTATTCTGTGAAATATATTATTAAATAGAGGAATTTTCACTTGACCTAACTTGGTATAGTTTTATTTCGAAAAATTATTCTTCTGTGATAAAAAAGTGCAAATTTGACGAAATTGCTAGGAAAACCAGTAACTGATCGGAATAAATCAAAATCTCATGAGAATAAAGAGTAAACTCAGTTTCAAATTCTTGATATTCTCTTGATACCAAGATGAAATGGCTCTTATCAAAGATCGATTTCTCGATTGTCTATATCAGAGAAGAATACTGTATTGGCTTTCAAGTTAAATTAACTGTTCTCCAGGATATTTACATAATTTATGATAAACTGGAAAAACTTCAGATTATACTTGTACATTATTGAAATATTCTCAAGCTCACTCAATTAAGCTTGAAATCAAGCAGAAAAGTGAACGGTGATCTGCAGTATGAAATAAGATCTTGTTCGTGAACCTCTAAATTAAACTTCCTACTTCAGACTTTGGGCAGATGTTTTTAAATAGGATTTTTTTTTCTTGCTAAACTTGAAATATCCTTCCATAGATTGGATTCGATTCGTGAATCTCCTAGTTTTAGGCTGTTTTTTTAGTAACCTGTTTAGACTTTGCAGTTAACTGGTCCTTCTGTAGCATACCTTATTTGTCCTATAAATCGTACTATTGCTGATCGTATTATTCTGTCTAGTTATTCAGGGGTAAATTTAAATCATATAACAACTCATTTAACTCTGACTACATGTTTTCACCAGTATTATCTTTAAAAGTCATCTACACGAGCAAACTACGTGATTCAAAGAATGTGTAGATCACAAGTATATCGATTAGTCAATTTAGACAAAACTTTTTGTTAAACTGTGATATTTTCAATCTATTATGTCATTATCACTTTTATATTTCACTCGTTTTAATTTGCTTATGTAATTATTACTTGTCACTAATTGCTTGTTTTTCTTTATATTTATTATTATATAACCGTGTTACTTCTTGTTTATTAGCACGCTAACTCAATGTTATAGTTCTAAATACTATTGCACCATTTTAGCAAAATAGTTATTCTTGCTTAAAACGTTTCCTTCAAAATTTTTCGTTTAATAACAAGACTACAATTATTTACCTTATTTATTCATTAACAATTGATTAACTTATAATATTAAAATAAATAATGACAAACAAGTGTTTATCAACTGGTATTTTAGATTAGGATAAAGAAAATAAACTATGAATTCGGTAAGATTTTACTGAATTCAAAATATTGTATTACAATTTATTATCCAGTAAGTTGAACAGTCACATTACATGTAATGAAACCCTTATATGATATCTGTTTGGATTCAGCAAGAGTTTGAGTAATATTTTTTTTGTTTAGTTATGTAATTTTATGCAGTTTGGAAATCTGTTCCTCTATCATGATCGTCTGAGTAATCATTGAAATTTACACAGCAGTAGACAATTACTTGATCATTTCGGTTTTGAGATCCGCAATTGTACGCGAAATAAAAATGAGGACATTCATGATTTTTTAACAAGCACTAACACCTTTAGATAACCAAGGTTAGGGGTCCATATTTTGGCATTTAGTCGATTGATGATATACAGTTTGATCTTCATATTATGTTACCGATAAGTCACTATTTCATCCTTGACTGAGGCAGTCCTCTTGTGTAAAATACATTTTGTAATAACAGCGATCACAAGCTTCACATCTGACTTATTATTTGGTTAAACTGAATCAGAAGAAATTTAGATAGTGTCTAATACAAATCATATGTTATATACTTGCAAATAAAATACCATACAATACAGTACTTTTTACCTTATATTGGTTAACTATTCAAAGTGTTCAACAAAATAATTTTTATGTCTAATAAATATCATGATAAATTTTGAATTTTATTACTTCTTATGTATCTCTCGTGTTTATCGTTATTATTAATTATCCAGTTTTTATTTATATTCTTTTTTATATCTTCTAGTGAATCTAATCCTTTTCGATTAGTCGACAATACATCAGCAACTGAGTCGTCAATTACACCACCGACTATCCCACCACATAGTTCTCGTTTACCTGGAGGACTGAATAATACAACAACTAAACAGTTCAATAATAACAGTAATACAAGTCAAGCAAATCAATTTTTAGAAGGAATAGCAAACACAAGTGCAGTTAATAATAGTATTGCTCCGATTAACTCGTTCGGTGCTACAATAAGGCGTCCTACAGCACCTGTCCCACAAAATACTATTGGACCTAATTCATCTGCTTCTATTAATCCAACAACACGTACTTCTTATGCTTATCATTCATTAAGGTACTTATTGATTTTACTCTACCTCTTTTTTTCAATATTTTTGGCAATAGTGCACAGCTAATATATTTAAATTTAAACCGTAAACTTCCACATTAAACTTCTAATCATCATTTGGTAACTTACCTAAAGTTTTGTTTCAGTAAAATCATTAAAATTTTAATAGATATATATTTTGTAATGAAAGTGATTAACCAGCTGTGTTTTGAAGCGTCGATTTATCGGTTAGTTGCGACGAGATGATTCACATATTAATTTATCGTTTTTCTATCTTCTCGGAAGGAGTACAATTATCTAATACCAAGATGACTTATTGTTATGACCTTGAACCGCTTTTACCCCGTGATACTTGTTATGACTTCACCTTGATCTGTCTAGACTAAACTATGATCTTGACGCGATAGGGTGAGCGGCTTAACCTTGAGTCTATCACGCGTGAGTTCGAGATGGGGTAGAGAGATAACTATTCTAGAACCTGATTGGTTGGCAAGCACGCAAGTGAGAGAAGACAAGACAGTTGGAGCATTGAACTCTGGATTCTCTGAATTCGGATTAGTACAAAAATGTACATGAATAAATAAGTAAATATCTTGAATACGACGTACAGTAATTTGGAAAAATACAGTTATGCCGGAAACAGGGAATTAGGGTAGAAAATACAGTGCAAAATATTATGTTTAAATCACAATATTTTCGGAACAAAAAAGAGTATGCTAGTGAATGATACATAGAACGAAAGCTCGTGTTATGTAGAATAAGATAGGGACAAAAATAAATATAAGTGTTTTACAGGGTTTGAATGAAATGCAATAACGTCCCAAGAAAATAGCTTTCGTAATTGTCTGGGCTTCTTAATTCCCCGTTCATAACACTTATTCCCCAGTTTTTTTATAAAATACATTAAGCTAGACTCGATAATTGATTCCGCACAATTTGTCAGTGAATAATGATCTATACGAGCAATTTCTCGTATTATTTCTGCATATTTTTTTTAATTTCTAAGCTCATGTTTCATCGCCTCAAAGTAAATCAGAACAGATTACTGTATAATGTATTCACCCTTTTATAGACAGTTTGTTATCCGTCCTATTTTGCAATTAGCGTATGTTGGCGAAATCATAACAAAATGTTTGAATCTTTATCGAAATTTCGTCAGTTATGAACTTGTCAGAATCGATAAAACTTCCAAAATGAATGAATTTATCAATGCATTCGACTACTGTACTATGGTTTGAAACATTATAACGAGAGAAAAGTAACTTAGGGAGGGAAGTAAAAGAAGTGTGTAAGATATCTCAGAGTAATTACATTTACTTATCCTACACATATCGATTATTGAATTTAAGTTGTGCCTTCAGTTGGCAACCACTGATTTCCCTAATTTTATAATATTTGTTGCTTGAATGAATCAGTAAAAAGTCAATCCACACCACTCAAATTATTTTCACGACTTGATCAATAGATCAATGCTTTTTTACTACTTCAACATATCACCATTTATAAAAGATACCATTGAGATCAGGGTACCTGAACTCTTCTCATATCTTTAAATATCATATGTACATGAATGATTAAAATTAGAACGGTCTTTTATTCTCTTGGCAGATATTTAACGATTTCATTTTCAGTCCTCATTGATGCTGATCAATGATTAGCAATCTAACAACATATTGATAATGATGCCTCTTCAATAGTCAAGCCATTTTAACTGATGCAAGCATCCGAACGTATCTTTAAGTTTCTAAGATAATCATAGATTTATAACAATCAAAGAGAAAGATGTTTTCATTGAGAAATTATGAGTACTGCTCGTAAGTAATTGGCTCGAAACTAACTATATGTTTCAGAAACGGTTTTGACACTGGATAGTATTTTTTTATAGGTTGCAAGAGTGACAATTTGTATTAGAAACCGATTTAAATTATTGTTCCTCATATTGTCTTAAAAATCGTTAGTCAGTAATTGAAATGAGATAAAAAGGCAGAAAAAATTATTAAAATACAATTTGGACTGTATGGTTTTATAAGTACATAAACAAACTATCAGCACTACTAAAAGATTAAAAAATGTTACAGTACATTAATTTGAACATAACTGTTTAAACCGTGTAAGACACTACTTAGAATTATTTGTGTCTAATTATATCATCAATCAAGTTAACTATATTTTGGTTCGGGTAGTATTCACTGAGATACTTCAATTCGTCGACTCATTTTTTCTTTGTTCTAGATTGCCATCTCATACAACTGTTAATAGTTCTACTAATGAAATTCTCTTGCATCATCAACTTGGTCGAGTAAATAATCAATTAGTTCGTCCATCAGTTACCTCCTTATGGTCTAATGGCGTTAGTGAAATTGGCTCAAATCAATCACCTACGAATTCTCCTTATACAACTGATGCGACAGAGGCTACTCCAAACCTTCCATTCAGCCGTAATCTACCAGAACGGTCAACAATTCAGCATGTACCGACCGGAAGAGCCAGGGAACGTCTTGAAGGGACATCGGGTGGTCCACGACTTGTTCGTCACCCTGGAACACAAAGTATTGCTCATCCAACTAATGAATCTCATTCTCGTACATCAGCCGTTAGTTCGAATTTTCCTACCCCAAGACCTAGCAGTCCTGATCTATCAATATCCTCCG
Source organism: Schistosoma margrebowiei (assembly GCA_944470205.2). Classification (NCBI taxonomy): domain Eukaryota; kingdom Metazoa; phylum Platyhelminthes; class Trematoda; order Strigeidida; family Schistosomatidae; genus Schistosoma; species Schistosoma margrebowiei. The sequence goes on along the minus strand of OX104024.1, from coordinate 65,545,338 downwards.
GAACTTCATCCGCTTCCACCTTAAGTCATCACGGTGATCGGACAGATTATGATGAAGAATCCCCAACACCAGAAAATGAAAGACATGCTGGTATTAATCAGAGAAGCCATACTATTGAATCCTCTATTCAACCACTCACTCGAAACTTTTCTGTACGTCCTTCAGTTAATCGGTTGGAACATGAATCGATTCACAATCATTCAAATACTAATGGAGGTATCAACAATTTTTTTCGTACCCTGACAACTCGTATATCCAGTAGGTGAGTAGTGAATGTTTGATACGTGTTATTTCACAATAATAATACTATCACATAATATAAGCATACTTATTTTAATTTAGTCGTTTAAGTTGAATGAACGTAGTTGTTAAAATTAACTAATTATATTTTTTGTACTATGGCTAGCCATGCTGTTAAAATATGTAAGGTTACAATGTGGCTATCAGTCATTGATTACGTAACCAACGGCGCGTTCCTTCTCACATATATTAATCCTATTAACGTCTTGTATGTTGTAATAATTCCATAACTTTTTATTGACTGTGATTCAAGTAGTGTTACCACACATACTCTTCACTTGTACTGATTTAATTTTTGGGATAAAACAGTTCGTACACTCATTAAAAGTATAGTTTGATTGGTAGTGTGTTAATTATAAACAAAATACTGATACATTTGTAATATATATATATATATATATATATATATATATATATATATATATATATATATATATATATATATATATATATCATTTCAACTGCAATCTTCTCTTTTTGTCAACTTGTTACTTTGGTGTTTATCGTTCTTCACCATACATTTCTTATATTCCTTCTAATAGTAACATATACACCCAGTTGAATCTAGAGATGAATGGAGATTTATAAGATTTTCCAAAGGTGGGGATATTATACTGACAGATTTTGTTGTCTAACTCAACTCCACTTATTGAATTCTTTCTGGTTGGCAAAATTACATATTTATTATTTAATGGAAACTTTACAAAATGTGTGTTGTTATGCATATTAATAGTATTTTTCTTCCTTTTTACTGTATTAAGTGTTTTTGATAAATTTCAGGACTTACTATCCTAGAATTGTATAATATTCAGTTAATCCCGTCGAAAGATAAGTTAATTTTATGCTACAAATGTAAAACAACTCTCATTATTATAACTAGTCAATCAGTTGTATATTCCCATTTATCTAAACAGAAATTTTTTTTCAAACTTGATAGTTTTTTTGATAAAGTGTTCTGTCTAAGTTATCCAATTTAGTAATTATACTCTGTAGTGGTTGTTGAAGGCAGAAGAGACTGAACAGTAAGGACTATATTCTATTTAGTTCAAAAGTTTCACTAATAAGATCCATGTAAATATATCACTTCTAAGGGAAAAGTCCGAAAGAAAATAATCTTGAAATTTACTATATGATATGATTGACAATAATCACTAAATCTCTCGCTGTATAAGTCATTCGCTATCCCTGATTTGATTAGGCATGAAGTTTTCTTCTTATAATAACATTCCACTCAATACCGTCGTGTCTTATTGTTCACTAAGCATACGTCATCATCAGGCACTGGATAAATTCTTCAATAAAAAAAAAATTAGTTTTTGTGTACATTTTGATCAGTATAAAGAATTTATTAGTCGTAAACTCCTATTAAACCTCTGTTTCTAAGTATCATGACCAAACACTACTACAGTGATCGATTAGGACTTTTAGAATAATCAGAAGTATGTGTTGTAAGAATGAAAATTTACATAGATTAAATTTACATGTAGAATAGAAATTACTATAATCAGAATATCTATGCACATTTTGTGGGTAAATTAAATCGAAAATTTCTATGTGAAAAATAATTATTCATCCATTGAGTTGTTTAATATTCTGCTGGTATGTGCATGTGTTATTTTCATATAAAATCAACTTAATGCTGACTAGTTGCCAAGTTTATAATTTTGTAAAATATTTTGTTATGTATGTTTCAATTTTTGCAGCAAACTGTTTCGAAGGTCCGCCGTAATTCAACCCGGTTTATTGGCCACTTCTCCTGAGAACAAGGCATCTAATATGAATGACCCCAATGATCCCGACATGAGAATGGCACCCACAATGGAGCTTGATAAACTGGCCGTCGCATGTGGAAGTCCTCCGCCAGAAACATATCACAAAAACAGTTCTATAAGACTTCCTCGAAGTCGAAGTGGAGTTACTCCACATCGTGTCACTCCTCAGGGATCTCGAAGACTAACTGATTTTAGCACAGTTACTGTTGATGAACGTTCAAGTCGGAAGAATGCAGATGCAACAGAGACTCTGAATCGAAGAAGAAATAAAAATGAAATCAATTTAGATGTTACTGGACCTATGAATCGGAGACACAGTCCATTCTCACGAGATTCTCGTTCTCAATCAACACATCGTTCATCATCACGACATGATGATCGCAGTAATTCAAGACCTACTCCTCCACCAGTCCCAGCTCGTTGTGCAGTTGGGATACCTTGTTCAGGTCAGAATAAGTCTCCTTCGCCAGGAAATGACAATTCAATATCGAATAACGGTATATCTGATACCACTCTTGGACGAACACGTAGTTTGCGATTCATGTTTCGCAATGAAACTGCTAGTCGACGCCAAATAGAAGAAATGATGGTCGATATAAAACAGGTTTTAACTAATAATAACATCGACTTTGAACAAGTTGGTGACCTAAAATTGCAGTGTGCTTACGGTGATCCTTCACGTGGTTGTCAAATACCAAATTTGACAAATCATAGCCAAACATCTAAAAACTCTAACAGATTATCTCGCTTAACCGATAAAACAGAACATGGTGTTGTACATTGGGAAATGGAAATCTGTAAGCTTAATCGAGCTGGAGCAAATGGAGTACGATTCAAAAGAATCAGTGGATCGACATCTGATTTCAAACGTCTAGCAAATAAACTTGCCTCTGATCTGGAAATTTAATTGAAAAACGCATATATATACATATTCATAGATATACAGAAATTATTGCATTTCACTTTAAGTAGCTATCGTTTGGGTGATAATCAACCCGTTTTGCTGTGTATGTTCCAGTTTTGTTTTGTATGTATATTTAATACTTTAATTTTTATGTAACAATGTTCAGCTATAAATACAATTTGCCATCATATATATATATATATATCAGCCGCTTGATACATTTCTCTTATATTCTCAAACACCAATAACTAGTGAAAATTATCTTGTGCCTGAATCTTGCAACACTATTAAGTTGTGTTTGCATTTTCTTTTGTCTCATTTAATTGTATGAATTAATTGGGGGTTATTTTGACTTAAAAATCAAATAGACAGCTGATTGTATGTCATAATAATGAATGATTTCAAAACATTTTTATGCTATATCAGTTGAACTGTAGAAAAAACTATGAGCATATATTTGTTTACTGGTTAGCAGACAGTTCTTTCTTTAGTAATATACACCTATTGTTGGTCACTGATAATTATGTATTATTCTTATTCACTTCTATTTCCTTTCTATCTTTAATAGAACTAATAGAAAATAATTTTAGGCTGAACAAGAACATTTGAGTTTAATATGGAATTATCAAGATGAAGGAGAAGAAGAATTGAGAAGGAAAAGATTTATACATTTATTTCTATTGTTATAAAAAATGGTATCCGATTTTTACTATTAAATTTCTTCATTTAACTTTCACTATCTTATTATTTCTGTCAATTAGTTTTTTATTCCTATTTGTTTCTGTGGGTGTGTGCATGATTATTGTTTACTGATTAATAAAGGAATTTTTTTGGTTTGCCCTTTTAACGAGGATCGGTCTTTTTTTTCGCTCTTTAATCCGCACATACCTGCATACACACATACATAATCATATACAAATGAACCTGAATTATAGCAGATGAATTAGCTCATAATGATAATTTTGAAATTAACTTGATCTCGATTTTTCTAAATTAATGAGAAAAAAATTTATTCACTGATTGAATTATTGAAAATATGCTTCGTATTTCTGCTCTTCTGTTTTACTTACTGGATGGGAGTTTGTAGAAACTGGTATTTATATTTTTTTTGTGACCTGTTGTTAGTGAATCCAATGGTCATGGAAAATAATATTGTGTTTAATGAGGGAAGAAGATAAATGTCGAATCAAGTGTGATTAATTAGGTAGAATCGTGACTATCTGGGAGATCTCTAATACGATTTTCATTCTGTACGGGACTCGTCAACCGGATGAAGATAAATCTCATCATTCGTGCCCGTGCCAAAATTTGAACCCAATCTGTTTCGCATTAAAAGATTACTCATGAGTTACTGAGTCCAGATATCAAATAACTTGTTCGTTAGTTTAACGAGTCCCAAATAGGAACTGTATTACACTGCTAACCATTATTCAACTTTACCAAAGCGTGTTGCTAAATATTGATATTAAGAAAATCTGCTCAGGATGCATATGTTTTAGTAAAGACTTGTCAGTTCCATTCCTCAATACTAATAATGGGAAAATACATACTCTTGTTAGCAACAGTGTATTTAAGGTTGTTTACAGTGACACAAATGTACGTTTCATTGATCGCTCGTCTTTAACTTTGAAATGATTTAATACTGAGGTATTAAACGTTATGAATTGCACATTCACTTTTCGAATCCAAAAGAGTTGCAAAACAACTCATCATTCGAATATAACGAATTTGTCTCTCTTGCACAGAATCTCAATGAAATCCATTGTTGATAAATTTTAATCAATCCACTGAATTTAGTGTCGTGAATGGCATCGAAAAAAATTGAGCAGAAGTCAAGCGTTAACTGGAAGTTTGATTATAAAGGTAACCGTATTCGAATAAATATGGTATACCAATAGCATCGCTTCAAACTATTTGACTTGATATGTTTGTCATTTATCTGCATAATTGTTTTCTGAATAGGACTGTCCATGCCCGTAAATTGATATGAGTTCTGTAATTAGATTCATAACAGTTTCTGGCGACGGTAGTGTCAAACTCACGCGAAAATAAATTAAATTCCAGAATGTCGATTTCAATAGATCAGTTTAAATGTATTTTGCAGCAGCAACAAGAAGAATTTTAACGCATCATAATTGAAAATGATGGTACAGAAGCTGTTAATTCAATAAAATTCAGTACAGGTGTCCGAATTAAGGGACTTGACTACCGAATCACTGATCAACTCAATGGGTGAGTTCCACTCTAATCCTGGTGTTACATTTGAATCATGGTTCAAGAAGTGTGAAGACATTCCTCAAGTTGTGTTTCCTCATCATGATGACTCTTCGAAGGTGAGAATCGCACTTCATAAGGCTGGAGTAGCTGAACATAAAAATTATTCGAACCCTATCTTGCCAAAAAAATCCACCGATTTTTCTTTTGATTCTACTGTACAAAAATAAACGAGGATTTTTACTAACCAAATTTTTTTTATTTAGTTTGCGATATAATTGTTTTAGGATTGTTAAGAGACCTGAAGATGACTTTGTTTCATATTCAGCATTTATTAATAAGTAATTCAAGAGTTTTAAGTTACGTTCATTTTCACGCAAGTATTTATCGATTCATGCTAATGATTGTATTATCACTTTACAGTTGGACACGGCATCCAGTATTACTTTGATTCCCCGCAAAACTTGGTCGGTCAAGCATCCATTTTACTAGCGATTGCATAAAGAATGCATCGGGCATCCCAATCAAATGTACAGACAAATTTAATGATCTAATAATTAAATTCAAATGCTATGTTACTGATGGAGCTTTCAATCTATTGGATCTTGACTGGATCACAGAATTACAAACGTTCGACCATCCATTTAATCTTATCTGTAATTCAGATTCAAAAATGCTCGATTTGCCATCTAATCGTATTTGCAACCAAGTATGTTAATGTCCTCATATGATGCACAAATGTGGGAAGGAATTTTTTATTAATTTTCAAAGTGATCGCAAGGCGATGACACGATCGACAAAATCACTAGAAATAAACCCGAATCAAGCCTCACCTAAAGGTATCTCCCCTTCTGACTCAATGTTCGGAAGGAAGACTCCGACTTTATTTGATAACATACATCCACAAATAAGAAGGCGAGATTATTAACTTGAGGCTGAGAGAATTGAACATCAGTTTCTTAATAAGCGGCATGCAAGTCACATCTGTGACAGATGATTAAACTCAGATAAGGAACCTCCTAGTTCAAACCTGCAGCTTGATACAGTCAGTTTAAATCATCAGGATCAGACCGGAAGAGGCGATCGCCAGACTAGACGAAAATCACGAAGACGACACTCCCCTCAACGCTTTAAGTTAAATCCAAGGAGCAAGACTTATTTTTCAGAAGGGAAAGGTGATATGGAGAGACAATCAGAAGTAGTCTAATGAAAAGATCAGTCGATGGTAATCAGCAGCGACCTAAAGGACAAGTTCATTTCATTGGCTAAGAAATGGATCAGTTTCCTAAGAATTAGAGTGGCATATGTATGAATAAGTATTTGTGCATTTTATTCGGTAGCCGAATACACTTTTTTGTTTACTCTTGTGTTCTCGCTCACGTAGTCAACTGGGAGGTCTGCGCGTAGCACACCGTGTATCAGCCATCAGACATTTAAACACTGCTCATCGCAACAATAGTAATTTAGTTTGATCGCTGGAAAATTCCCATTATATTAAAACACAATTGTATGAACGAAGAATGAATTATGTATTTCAAACAAACTGGGATTATATACAAACCAAACAGACCACATCGTACCATATAATAGAAAATAACATTGGTACACGATCAAGCCAAAAAAGGCTGTAAATGTAGGAGACTGTAATTAATGGACTAGGTATAACTCAAGAACGGTAAATCGTGTAATAATTGTTCACAGGTAAAAATAAAGCTTTTAATAAGAGGAACACGACCATGCATAGTTTAGCTACTTAATAATTATACAATAAAAACATATGTATCGTATTGGTCCATAAATAGTTCTCAAGAGTTACCATTCCTAATTCTCGTCGGGATATAACACTTGTAATTTCGTGATATCAAGGTTACTTCAACTTAATTTTTATCCTTGTCTGAAATAGGTAGTTCGTGTTTTAAGTAACAAGTGGTCTACTACCATCTTTCTTGTTACTTCAAAATAGCTCAATTTCACCACCGAATAGTCTGTTTTGACACAAGAAATGAGTAGTCCTGTGGAAACTATTTAGTTGGCCACGGTAAAACTTACAAAATGCTCTCAACAGTATATACATATTTCATCATATCTTATAGATGAACTAATATCATGATCATTGTGTAAGCTCAAATGGTGTAAAGAAGTAAATGCATGACATTCTCCTGAGATAAGAATTTCATATTCATCCTGGTATAAAATCTCAAAGTATACAACACTTGGGTGCTCATTGAATAATTCCGGTATTCGAAAAAACCTGGAGTTTCGTTCTACATTTGAAAATCACAAAGTTTAAACGTAAATACTAAATAGTCTCACTGTCAACTTGTTCTTGATTATATACAAGAAATATTCCAGCGTTACTGTACCTGTATAGAATTAATCAGTTTCATTCTCCTAATCTTAATTAATACTTAAATATTGCAATTTACAAATTTCTTTACAGAATAAAACTGACAGATAGATAAAGAGTACCATTTTGTTTGATGAATCATACAGAAATTCCATTATAATAAGTAAAATTTAGTTGTTTCTGTTTCCTAACAAATTTGATGCTATAATAATTACAAATGACATTTTCCAGAAACTCGGAGATGTTTAATCATACTTCCTATGATTGTTTACATCTTAAGGATGTTTCGTTTACATTATGTTAATGTCTTATACTATGTATTTAGATTACTTGAAACACTAACATTTATTACTAAAATGGTGTGTTGAATACAGTCAGGGACACAGCAATAGCTTTGTAAATAGTGTATCCGCTAACCGAGCTTGAAACCCATGTATTTTCAACGCAGTTTGTTTAATATATCCCCAATAGATTAGTATACAGATACTCAAGAATGGCTCTGGCATTAAATCGTATCTGTTCAATATGACATACTTCACATTATCAATGTGAAGTATAAAAACTTGAAGTGAAAGTATTTATGACATTAGCAACAGCGAACTATAATCAGAAACAAAATAACTGCGAAAAACAAATGAATAGTGTAAAAGATGATCTGAAACACAGTAACAATAAGTCCTACTGTAAATAATTGTAAGCAATACCACCCTCCCTTTATTTCTTAATCAATCTCATATCAGTAATTAATGACCATGTGGTCCATCCACTTAAGCTATATTGGTTAATACGTTTTTTCATTGAAAACTCATTAGATCATCAAAGTCAATTGATAATGTAACTCAGATGAGTATAAACTTATGTATCCGGTTTCAAATCAAATTTTACGTAATGATTACTGATGCTGCTTAGCTGTCTTAATTAAAGTACTCTGAAAAGGGTTCGAATTGAAGATGGCACGGGTATTCAGTGTTTGACAACGCTTTTACTAGCAACACCTAATATAACTCGTACCCACCAAGAGAAATCAAAAGACAGAATCGAGGAGATCAGAAGTTGTATTCGACGATTTCCAATGTATCGGAATTGTCTGATCTAGCGATTGTAGTAGATGTTGAGCACGGCGTTCCCACACGTGATCTGGTGAGGATGCATGACCGAGCGCCTTCAGCTAGGTGAGTCCATTGAAACCAATCTGGTCAGCATCCAATGTCGAAAACTTACAGAGCTATTTATTTTGGGGATTTATTTACCGCTACAGAATCATCGACTTAGTGGGTGAAAGGTGAACCGATTAGCCACTAAAACCACAACTCTCATAATTTGAACTGAAAAGTAGTGAAAACGTAAGTACTAAATAGGTATCAGCTCGAAAAACAGTTCACAACCTAACTCAAAGGTGAGAGAAGTTTGAAGCAAGGATCTGATGTTACGATAACAATATTAGACACTCATTTAAAAGGTCATGATATAGGTCTAAATTGATTTCACATCGGCTTTATTATGATTAACAAAATGTATTTTAGAAAGTTGAGAGTTCATATAAGAGGTATGAAAAAATTATACTTTAAGTCGATGAGTTATACTAAAGGGTTAAAATCGCACACAAGAATAATAAAAAGTGGAGATGTGTGTCAGTTAACTGACACCGTAATTACGGTGATAATAATAATAATAGTGGTAATAATAATAATAGAAACAACCAATAATAATGATTATAGGAAGAAACAATAATAATATCGTATAAATTAAGGAAATTGGTGTACAGTGTAGATAGAATGCTATCAAATGGGGTCGACAAGATTCTGCAAGAGAGGGGATCAAAAGTTTATAATTTGTACCGTCAGGAACAGTTGAGTTGAGAATTGGACAACTGTACTGTTATTCCAAGGCAAACGAAGAGGTCGAATATATTTCGTCTGCGTACGTAAGGCTGATTTATTTGAGTCCATACCGGTGACTACTGTATACGGCAAGAATCTTAAGCCACTTGGCAAATTACAAAACGAAGAATGGGACTACTCACATAATTAAAAAACCCTTTTCAAAACCCCACCTGGATGTGTTGACGAGCACCCAAGAATAAAGCCATGTGTATAGCCTAAGTAAGTAGCTCCAGAGAATTAATGAACCTGACGAAGACACGTTGATGTGGCCATCACTGTTAACTTTCCACAGATCGGTGGAATCACTGAGGCGAAATAGCATTTGTAGGTATTAAGCGTGGTTTTAACAGGTCTATTGGGTGAGATTATGACAATACCTATACCACCTTTGAATCGAAGTTTGGATTACAGAGCTCTCTTTACGAATGTCCTTGCTGTTTCCCGCAAATTTTGATAAACCTAAATAGAGTATCTTTATTAAGACACCCTTGACATTAGCTTCAATATTTATTCTCCTATCTTCAGAACATATACGTCTTAATAGTGTCGAGTTGTGATCAGTCCCTATTTACTTTCTAAATGTATTCTTTCTTATTGAATTAATCAATCTTTTTGGGAGGATGACAAGCCTGAAGTTATTGAGAATTATTCACCAAAGTACTGTTTTTTTTTCAAATGATCTACAATGACTATTAACGTTTCTAAGGAAGATCAACACTAACCCACTTTTCCTCAGATTCTGCCATATAATCTTCTACACCCTAAACGATCGGAAAACGATACACACAAGCTTGTTATAAAAGTTACGTATTTTAACTAGACTACTTGGGAGTAACTACTAGTTATCAATAAAGGGTTGTAGAGAATGTTGAGTTTTGATTGAGATCACAAACTGATCAATGTTAGACCACTGAAAACCTGGGAGCACTGGACGACTATTTCGTCCTAGTACGGGACTAAGTTGACGTCGTGTTCGATGTTTAGTCTTCACGTAACACCTTCAGCAAAGATTTCCCAATGCCTCATCCAATTAGTCAATACACATGGTTTCTTGAAACTTTGTAGCTGAAGTAGGTGATTTTCGCGGAGCTGCGTACTTCGAAATGGATGGTTCAATGGTATGTTTCTATTGTTCCACTGAACATCACCAACACAAACTTATACCAAAGAACGAAAAACCACTAGATAGTTCTTAACATGATTAAAATCGACGAATTCTTCTACTTCACTCAGCCGACATTGAGAGATAAAGTGACGCATTACAAAAACACCCCGACTATTACATATACTAAATGTCCCAAACTTCATTTGATTTCCATTCAACTTGAGCGCTCAATAGAAATTTTAAGATTAATGTTAACACTGTACACATGGAAACTCCAGCATATGCAAACAGTTCCATTAAGGAATCAGTGGACAAACAGTTAATATCCTAATATAATCACCCACAACAGCGTCAGTTGAATAGTGAATGAGTAAGCACTGGTACGTTAACAGTATCACTAAGATTAATCTGGCCATTTTTACTCAAGGTCCAGTGTAACTGTAAGGCAAAAAAATAACGAGTAACCTCGCTTCATATCAATATAGCTACAGGAAGTTACCCTTATGTTGACCAGTCATCCGAGAATGCTACTGTTTTATACGCTTCCAATAAACGCGACCAAACCAGCTACTGGAGTGAGAAAGCCAGGTGTGAGTATGAGACTCCTACTGGCGAAAGAAATCGAAAATGCATCCACAAATCATTCGTAAATACAAACAGATGTGCCTCAGGAAATCAAGTTGCCTATAATGTATTTCTGCTTTCGCAGAAAGTCCAGTCAAATCATAACCAGTAGTGTACACCTGCCAGAACCCCAAATTTATCATTTGCTCTGATTCTGATTGGCCGAGAACATCAGTTGCTAATTTTAAATCATTTTTCTAACGCATATGAAATTTCTAGAAACTCAAAGTATTCAAACCTGATCCAGGAAACCAGGAATAAGATATTACAAAGGAAATAAACGAAAAACATTAGCATTACATATTTATTTTTACATAATCTAATATTTAGAAATCTTATTCATCCATAGACGGCATGAATTCTGTACACTCTGTGCTTGAAACATTTTGCTGTGAGCTCGGTATCCATGTGGCAAAAGTTATGTAACCTGTATGACCCCGCATTTTAGGCTACAAAGTGTAAAACAAATGTTCATTAACAATGAATTATCAAAGAGTTATGAGCATTAGAACAAACAATGTCGAAAATAGTAAGAACTAGGGAACTATGTACACGGTTATTGTAAAACGTAATGAATAGTGCATATATCGTGAACAAACCTAATGGAACTAGTGAATTACAACTAATTAAACATTAAGAGCCAGTAACTACACATAACATATACTACAGTCAATAGCTGGAAACTAAGTTTAAAAGTAGTTAACCGATTCCGCATCCAAACACAAGTTTTTATATTGAAAAGAGAGCTATACTATTGTGAGAAAAATACCTAATATATTGCTACGTTTGAAGCGATTACGAAATCACCTAAAACGGGAGTCAGTAACACAACAATAAGATAAGCTAAACTATTCCACTACACCCCAGCCCTGCTAACTAGAGGGAGAAGACCAGATTCAGCCGAGGGAAATGCATATTACGCGAACAGTCGGAAGCACGAACGAACGAGCACACAACTCATGTGTATATATACAGCACGAAAATTTCCTTGGAAAACTTCACAAAGTAGTGTACTGAAAGGGGAAACAAAACACTGGCATTAAGATCCTTTCAAGTGGGAAATATAATCTGAAGCCAAAAATGGGTGCTCTTGGCAAGAAAATGAGAAATCCAAATTTTCAAGACAAAATTACAAAAATAAGACGATTAGCGAGTCATTTCTGGAGATCTAGCATACCCAAAACTTAGCATTTTTAACAGTTTGTTCTTGGGGCTCATTTGCATCTTGACCGTTTTTATCTCTGTTGTCGAAGTGACTACCTTCTGCAATATAGATCGATTTGTTGCTGTACTTCTTCTTGCGTAGAGACTGAGGGAAGGTTGAAAGTATTCAACAGAACTTCGAGTAGGCGATCTGGAGCTAACCGTTTCCGTAGCTGGTTCCGGTGTCAAGTCTACCTGTGATTCATTTCAGGAATCATGGTTTGGTTCGTAGTCTCAAGTGAACACCAAAACATCCAACCTTGAATGTTGGCAGCTTCCAGGACCTACTCTATGGTGGTGGTCCTCGAAAGCAACGGGCTGTGGATCGTCCTTAATCTTCTCATGAGGACCTTTGCTGAGGACTTCTGCTCTGGTGACGTATCATTTGGTGTCGTTCGATAAACAAACAAGTTTTATATTAATTCGACTGGCATTCCCTTCCCTTTTGACTCAAGTAAAGCCCTCTTAAACGTGTCCACAAACCTTTCTCCTTGGCCATTTGATTGTAAGGGAGAAGGAGGAAATGCTTGATGACTAGCCGTCGGCAGAGTCCTTGGAACTGGCTGAAAGTGAACTGCGAACCGTTATCTGATACAATTACACCAGACAATCCGTTCAGGAAGATCACTGTCAAGAGCTGCAGCGTTTCGATCGTCGTTAGTGATGCGATGGAGAGGATTTCTGGCTATTTCGGGAACGCATCAACTACAAATATATAAGTAGTTCCATTGACTGGGACGGCGAAGTCGACGTGTATCCTGAACCAGGGATATTCAGGCTGTGGCTATGAAACCGGCGGCATTTTAGCGTTAAATTTTGCAGCTTGTTGACGCTGCATGCATCTGCCTATCAAGTCCATGTTGGGTTGGTCCATGAGTAGCCGATATGCAAAACTTCAAGCTATAGACTTCATTCGTTTTACTCTGGGATGATCAATATGAAACTGCTTCAACACATTTGATCGTAGGGCTTCTGACGTCACCGCTGTCTCCAAACATCATGCATTTGTTTACGATGCACAACGAATCTTGATGATGGTAAAGTTGCTTCATCTTGCCATCTAAACTGATAGACGACCAACCGTTAGTAACGTAGTTTATCGTCTTCTTAATGATCGGATCATTCCTGGAAGCAGCTTGGATCTCCGATACTGACACTCACAAAGCACGAATAGCAGTCGTCGGATAACATTCTGCGTGATCTTCTGTCGAAAGCGAAGCGACAAACATGTTTTCCTCTGACGTGGTGTTCACTGATACGTCGTGACAAAGCGTCTGCCTGACCAAAGTATTGGGTGCATCGGTACTGAATTCCGAAATTATGACCCAATAGTACCAAGGCCCATCGCTAGAGACGATTTGCAAAATGGGTTGGGACACCAGATTTTGAACCGAAAACTGTGAGAAGCTTGTGGTCTGTTAGAAGAGTAAGTTCTCGACCATATAAGAACTTGATGAAACGACGAATAGCAAAGGCAAGAGAGTGACTCCATCTCCACCTGACTGTACTTCTTTTCTGCCGACGTTAATGTGCGGGATGCATTCATAATAGCTTCTGTCGCGCCCGGAAGTTGATGTAAAATGACGGCACCACGTTCAAGAACTGAGGCATCCATAGCCACGATGATTGGCATAGACGGATCGTAGCGCGTTAGTAATAATTCCGAGCTAATAATCGTCTTCAGTTTGTAAAAAGCTACTTCACACTATTTTGTCCAATTTCAAGTGATGTTCATATTCAGAAGACTAATCAGTGAGCCCCGGATACCATGCATCGAAGGGACAAAAGCTGAGTAATAACTAATTAATCGTAGGGCAGAGACATTGGTGGGAGTAGGCATTGATTATATAGCTCGAATATTTTCGAAATCTGGTCGGTGGTTTGTAGCGTCAGAGATGAATCTCAAGTATTTCACCGACTTTAAGACCTAACATGCTCAATATTACGAAACAATCATTCAATATTTAAGAGATAAGCAAATAAAACAATCGGTTAAACAAGGAACTAAATCCAAATAGGTATCATTACCAAGGTCTGATTTGATAATTTCGAATAAATTGAGCATTGGGTTGATTGTTATAAATAAAAATAATATATCTGTAATATCCCAATGAGTAGAAAATTAGATTTTCTGACGTTTCGTGACTTAATGTAAGTCACTTCTTCAGAGAATAAATAACCAAATTAAAATTAATCCAAGTTTAAATAGTACAACGGAACAATAATTTAGAAATACAGCTGAGAAATCCTGTATATAAGTACACCAAGTTAATTAAATACTGCAGTTCAGTAATCACACAGATTTGTCAAGGTTACACATATTATTTGGTTCCCCAAAAAGTAAATGGGCTGGGGCTCTAATCAGGGAAGAAATTCACTGTATCATGTCAAGCTAGATTGTTAATATTATCGTTTCGATGAACTTGAATGCCTACTTTCGATGAAGCTCTTCACGAAGTTTGACCAGATTATTGAATCAACTACATTGGCTTATGAGGAGCCTGTGTTCAGGTTGGGACTCATTTGAAAAGTACAGACATGCATTGGGCTTCAAATGACACTTGTTCGACGACTAGTGACATTACCTAATGGCCTAAATCCAAGATGGTGGAAGTGTCTTGATTCGATGGTGTTACATTTTCTAATCTTAAACTGACTTGTTTCACATTAACAGCAAGACTGAACTAAAATTTTATAAATTTACCTTGCAAGAATTTAGTTTAAAAGTGCTAAATCATGCTTTTTATTGAAACACGTTTCAGTGGTAAACGGACACCTAAGTAATGAAATACAACTTGATAAAACGTAAAACATTTTGACGTACTTGTAGAATCGGTTCCCAAGTAAAGCTATTTTCAACTTTTGTAGAACTCTCCATATCCTTAAGTTGTTTAGGATTGATCGATTTACCTAACTCTGGATTTGAATGACTGCGTTTACAATGAATATTCTCTATCTCGGATGTTTTAGGAGGAGGAAGCAGATGTTTGTTGAATTGCGAAATGGAACTCATATATTCATTGAAACCACTTTCAAGCCAAATGGAAGCAGTTAGCTGCCCTATAAATAATCATGGAGAGTAGTTAGGTGATAATCAGTTTAGCAGAAAAACTGAAATCGCTATGAAGCAATAAATATTACATTGTAATAAGATTTCTAATACCTGGCATTAGGTCCAAACGTAAATGATGACAGGATCTCTAGACGTACTTCGCATAAAAATGACTAGTAGTTCGAAAGATTATAAATCAAATTAAAGTGAGAGATAAAGGATTTTATCTTAATACGGTGTCAGATCTATACAAATGCTTTGCATTTAAAGTATGATAAACATTTCATAATTAAATTGCCAAGAAACTCCTGTTATCACAACTTACTGAGATTATGGACCGATCAATGTTAGACCATCATTGAAAAACTAGAGGCACTGGACGGCCGTTTTCTGACCGTAGCTGCTACCTTGACGTGGTGGTCGGGTTTTCCTATTGTGACAAATTAAACAAGCACTTGACCTCTAGACCACTGAGTCGGCATCCAATGGTGTTATTGTCTAATTTTAGTCAATCCGCGATATTGAGCGACCATCTTCCATTGATTCCGGTAGGTAACTGCCTCACACCCAACAAGGTTGGAGTTCACTGATCACGACTTCCCACTAAGACTCTGAGAGTTCGCTCTTGAGGCTAGTCACTAACGAGCACATAGTGATCATTATCTCAATGAAGATACAACGATCTCCACAACCTCTTTACTAATGATTAACTTAATTTGTAGAGCAAAATGTTAAAGTCGACGAAAGAACAAGCGTTATAAACCCATGAACGCATACGATTTAGTTTAATTTGCATCGTTCTACACAAATTATATATGCTTGAAAATTGGTCTTACTACACTATATATTTACGTTTCGACCTCTTATCACCCCACTTTTTTGTTCCATATTTACGGATGATTTTGTTGTATTTCTCTTTTAATTCTACACTCATACAAGTATTATAATTTTTTATCTTTAGATTATACGTGCTGATGATATACTGATGCAAACTTTCTACTCTAAGAAATGACGTTTAAGCCATTTTAAACCGCAAAAAACTCCAATAAGTAGCTCAGGAGTATCATTATTACGAAGACAATACGGTAACTGATTTCACCAAGTCATGTAAGATGTAAATTTCCTAATGAGGATCGAGATTATGGATGCCCTAGATAGTATAATTCGAAATAGATCGCAATGTCACAGAAACATTTAAGATTTAGCTTCCTTAAAATCTTGTAAATATTGTTACTTGAAATTTATTTTTCTAGTATAGGAGTTGTGGAGATTATTAACTTTTTGATTGAGATCATGAACCAATTGATGTTAGACCATCACAATTGAAAACCTGGAAGCACTGGACGGCCGTTTCGTCCTATTGTGGGACTCCTCAGCAGTGCGCATCCACGATCCCGCGAGCGGGATTCGAACCCAGGGCCTTCGGTCTCGCGCGCGAACGCTTAACCAACTGGACCACTGGGCCGGCATCCAATGGTGATAGTTTCTAACATCAACCAATCCACGAAATTGTGCGACCAACTTCCATTGTACTGAGCTAGATAACTGTCTCTACCCGACAAGGATTAGCTCCACTGGTCACGGCTTCTCACTAGAACTCCGAGAATTCCCTCACGAAGCTAGTCACCAGTGAGCACATGTTGATTACTAGTATAGGAGTTGTGGAGATTATTAACTTCCAGGTTTTCAATTGTGATGGTTTAACATCAATTGGTTCATGATCTCAATCAAAAAATTTATTTTTCTGCTGGATTATATACTTCATTCTCATTTTTTTATATCATGCCATTCTCGTCAATGTTTTTCTCCAATAATACTATGCAGTATCAAAATTTAAGACGATGCACTTTCTACACTGAACCTTATCAAACTATTTTCAGGGTTCAAAACTAAGGATATTCATAGTACGAGCAGTCTATTCGACTTGTTTAAATTGTTACGGTTTTTGTGATATTTTGAAGTGTAAAAACATCAATTAATAAAACCCTTCTCCACTTTTAATAAGTCAAGAAAAATGCTAGTGATTCGTAATCTCAATATCATACGAAACAGGTCATAATAGTGATCCTTACATTTCAAGTGATTCATTTGTTTTCTTGGCCAAATTATCTAAATAAATCCAATAATTACAGATTTTCGACAATCGGTAATTTGTATTAAGATGAGGAGATCGAGTCTATGAACTCAATAGATTTACTAAATAAGTATGGAATCGCAAAGTTATATCGGAATTCTGGAGTTTCGTCAAATTTTTGTCTGCAAACATTTCTGTTAACCAAACCATTAGTTAATATTTCGGGCAGTAAGCCACTAAGAAGCCAATTCAGACAAACGTTTTATCTACTGTCTGTTATTTCTATGCAGATAATGGAGGTGATGAGTTTGACTAAGAGATGTGTGTTTTATTACGTTATCTTTGCTTTAGTTAAATGTTGACAATACACTGTATTTCTGAGGAACGTGTGGAGAAATTGATACCCTGATAATAAGCATATGTAAAAATAATTACCCATGTTTGGAATGTTCAACGTTGTTCGTGACACATCATACTCCCTCTCCAGACATTCAACTGTGCTTATATGTTGAAAACCTGATTCTAGTAAAGCTGTACAGGATCTCTGAACTTGTTCGATACAAGGTGAGAATAAACACACACGACCAACTAAAAAGTAAAATGGATGTGAAAAATTAAATTCTTCGCTTAATATGGTTTACTACAGTCAAACTAAAATTGAGATACTACCAAAAATGACATAAAATTAGTCACAAACCAAACGGAGGGATCCCAACTCACTGTTAATAATAAAATACAACGTTGTAAGGTGACAATATTAGTCAACGTGCGTATTTATTAAACAGAAAAGACTCTCCTTGGATTTTGGCTTCCATCTTGATTTCAGTTGGTTGATGCTTATATTTTATCGTACATAATAAATTACAACGATTTAATTTCCGACCAATAAAAAGACGTTTTTTGATGTACTACAGATGAACACCTTAAAGAAATTTTGCCAGACATACAGAAAGTGGATTTCCAGTCATTTTCGTAGAACAAAGGGATTATCTGACTACAAGACAAGAATCGAATTTACGAAAAAGTGAAGCAATTGGTTCGACATTACATATGAGATACAGATACTGAAGGTAAACAGCACAGAGGCTAAATGTGTTCAAAAGGCGATCCATGGCATCCTTGACTGATTTTGTGAACTGTGTGATGGAACGAAAGTTCCAAGCAGAGTTTCTCAAGGTAGATAAGTCTAGTAGCCGAGAAAAAATCAGATAATCGAAAAGTAAAAATATTCACTTATGAACTGCCAATCTAAATTTCCATTTTAAAATCTACTGATTGTTCGCCTCCTAAAAATGTCCTCTAGTTATCACTTTGCTGATTATATGCTGACACACTGGTTGTTGCAGCTTTCAAGTTCATTGACTGAATCAAGCTTCACTAAACTAACCACCGGAGATGAGGTAAGTGTATACTATATATACAAGATCCAGTCTTCTGAATTTTAAGGAACACAAAAAACGATCTGCAAAAGCAACATAGAGATGGGCTACACGGTTTTCGCCTCATTTCAGATAAACTTCCTGCACATTATAAACTATCGTTAATCATACATAAACAACTTCGGGAACCAGGCACAATTTTAATGACTATTACTTCTGTTACCCTATTAAATTAGCCTTCGGCTGATTTCATTTTGAATAATATGGTTGCATATACGAAGCAACTGATCGACGATTCAGTAACCTATAACTTATGGATCACGGAAGTATGGACAGGATATTAAAGGTAACTGAATTCTTCCCCTAATTAGCGTCAAAACCTACATTTCGTTACTGAAACTGTGATGAAGTGGTTAAAAATTAACTAAATAAGCTACTGAGTCATAGCTACTCATGAAAAAAGGGAAGAAATACTTAAATTTGTTTCGTACACTATTTTCAGATACTCTATAAAAAAAATTACAAACTTTACTTGAATCAGGACGGAGAGTATGTCCAAGATGAGGAATAACTACCCATGGCCTAGGCAGATCCAAGACAACAGCATCTACACCATTAGGATTTAATTCACTCCCGATAGGTGGAAAATAATCATTACAAACATCACGGATATCAACCTTTACAACATCCCCAAGTGAATGTGACTGAATAAATCATAGGATCAAATAGAAAATAATATGGAAATGAGTATTCTTGAAAAAAACTATATCATAATTCCACTCTTTTAAAATTAGATGCATGAAGAAACGTATGCATCGAAGATAGAAACTAACGGATAAGCTAATGCCGTGATTTTTTGTCAATAATGATCTACACTTCAAAACTTTTACTTATTGTAATGAATCACTATTTACTCTAAATACTCATAACTAAATAGTACATTGCAGAACATCATGTGACAAAAGAACAACGTATGGTAAATGTTATGACTGGTGGTCGACTGTTATGACTGCGTCGCCAATTGTTATATCTGGTCGTCGCTAATTCTTATGTCGAAACAGCTTGTCACTTATACTTGTAAAACGAGGAACCACTAAAATTCCCGCGACGCAAAATTAAGAGCCCTGGTACGGCCGAGAGTGGGGAGAGTCCGCTCTCCCTCTCGAAATACTCTCACACGGCCACGCGTATATGGCCTCTGCCAGGGAAGTCCTACTCACTGCCTTCTCGTGGCGGGGGTGTTGTTTACGAAAATGAGAGGACGAAAAGCGAATGTCCGGCGCTTTAACCGGATTCCAAACCAATGGTGCACATGGGCTCCAGTATCCTGCGGGAACAAATGGCGAATGAATCAATTGTTGGTCACCGGCTTCCATGGGACTGCATCTCCTTACGATGCTCCACTGCCTTGTGGATCAGACCTTCAGGTCGAAGGCTCGGGGTGTGGCCCCCTAAGAAAACCACCTGCTTCGGTTTGGGCACCCGGGCAGTATCACAGCCCTCACACATATATCGAATGAGATTTGTGTGGCGCATATGTATTTGGTGCCTCTTTGTACCATTATCTATGTGTTGAAATAAATAAATAAACACGACGGCGACCCTAGCCGAAAATACACTCATTTATATACTGATTGTACATTTATTTTGATCAATTAGGATGAAGTCATATGTATCAAAAAGACCTAGAATTATAACAAATCATATGCTGAGTGTCATGCTCAGCATAGTTCATGTTAATTTAATACAAGAATACCGTGTCTTGAACAAAAATCACAGTGAGTAAAAGAATGTAATTTTGCTTTTCAATCCCAACATATCAGTAAATAAGACTCAATTGTGCTATGCCACACAAAATATTCTAGGTTAAAATGTGTAGTGTTTACGATATTGTAATTAGTGGATAAATCAGTTCCAAGAAGTTTCCAGTTTCTGAAATATTCTATCACAATGACCTGACAATAGACTTAACGTTTTCTATGCAATCAAGAAAAACGTTTAACTCAACAGACTCCTGGACAAGTATCCATGAAGACCATTTCCACCATATCAATAACCGAAATATACAAATCTACTTAAACCTGTATAAGCAGAGAACAAAACTCACATTGAACTCTTCCGATGCCAACTTAACACGTTCACTATGAAAATCAAACGTATGAACATGACCATGGGGTAATACAGCTTGAGCTAAGAAATGCGTCAATGATCCGCTGCCTGTCCCCGCTTCGAACACCCATTTCCCAGGAACCAAATCTAATCCCCCAACAATTAAACTTGCATCACATGGATAAATTATTTGAGTCCGATGAGGCAGTGTTTCTGACCATAGAGCTGGACTTAACGCTAATATATACACATATCCACGCGATGTTTGGATCTAAAAGCTCAAGAATAAACTCAGTGATAATTATGAAATAGTTGTGACTAAGGTGATCCTAATGTTCGATTTTGAGAAACAAACACGACAAAAAAACATACAAGAAAAGAATGGGACTATCTGCGTCAGTAATCTTTATTGTCAGAAGCAAGCAAGATTGTATGAAACTAATTTGGATAAAGTTCTAACAAATCAGTAAGAAGTTGCAGAAACGAAAATACTCTTTAAAAGGAGATATTGTCAGACTGAAGGAATTATCTTCAGTTTTTACCGTTTGAGCAAAACAATCAACTATAGGTCATGTTTATCATATAACTAATGAACTACCAACCTCATAGGGAGAATCACTTCGGTTGGAAAAGCACTTCTAAATCACGTTAGTGTGTGATATAAAATACACATTTTGCTGGAGATTATTTGATGAAACCTTGATTTTCCTCTAAAATATTGCAAATTATACACTAGAGCAATAGTAACGAAAGGCAAAAAGTAGTAGTTTTGGACAACTGTGAGACTACTTCAATCAGAAATGTGTGAGACCTAAACACACTTATTACATTTAGTGAAGAAACCGACAGTAGTGTTTTTATCCCGAACACCTAATTAGTAAGCAATACTAGTAAGACTAAAAGTGATCACGGAAACGTCAGTCTATCAACATACCTTCGATCCATACTTTTTTCCTACACAATCATCATGTCTCAATGCTCCAAAACGTGTCTGTAACACATCGCCCTTCTTAAGCACTGTAGTTAGATTCTTGAAACTCCCCAAATCGATTATAACACAATCTCCATACTGCGCTACATCTTTCTGAAATGCATCGGGAGACATGACAAATTTATATGCGACGAACCACTTGTTTTATATTCGGGAAACGTGTTACTGAGTTAAAAGGAAATACGGAATTGCATTAATTAATGACAAGATTACTCTAGAAAATTAAGCATTACAAATCGGTATACTCCGAAAACTTTATCAATAGATGAACCAACAATTTATATAAGACACGAACTCGGTCAGACCGAAGTTCATAGCTATCGCTTTAACAAAAAATTAGAATGTTGCTGTGCTCGTACAGGACTGGCCAAACTATTTGAAAATATACACAAACTCTGAATTTGTTGTAGTATCTGATGTACTTAAATAAAATATCATAAGGCATTGGCATTGCATTATGAATGAATTTATTGACTATTCCTGTAAGATTTAGTTAGACGTAGACATTTTGCTTTAGTCCTCAAATACCGAAATAGAAACGTAGAACTTGACAGAATCCAATGATGACTCCTGTTGCTGAAAATTGCTTAGAATTAAAACCACGAGAACGAGAAAGTACGACATGCATTTGAGTACAGACTTAGGCGCACACAGTAGTATATTTATAAAGTAGGTTAATTAAAAGCTAATTTTTAAAGACTACTACAATGGTGATTCAGTGAGAAAACTGAAGGCAGTATTCTTTTTCTCCTTCATAATCGGAAATTCATCAAAAAGCAGCTGAAGGTGACCCACAATGAATGACTCAGCATACATACTTAAAGCTTGTCAGAAGAAAGGCTAACTGGGTTACCGGGATAAAAAAGGAATGAGCAGTCTCACTTATTTTCTAAAGCGCTGACACGAAAACCACTAACCACACATCGGCAACCACCCCTCAGTGGCATCGTCCATCGTTGGAGGTCGCTGAGCACTTGAAGGTCAAACTGTCATAGAACGATTTATGAGTCACCTCGACAATTTGTAATGTTTTCTGGAAGCGGTCAAATCAAGAAAATTTGAAACTTGGTTTAAGTTTATCCGTACTGTCTAATAGCTTCCAACCTTCAAGTGATGAAAGCGAAAGGGCGAGTGTTTTAAAATGGAGTCGTGATTTAGTACTTGCGAACTAATTTTAGTTTTGCATGCTTGGTCTACTTCAAAACGATTCAAATGGTTGTGAACGGAATAAAAGAAGCTTTCGCTAAGCGAGTTTCCGTGTCTAGTTGCAGTGGATCAACAATATCTTCAGGCAGGAAACCAGGTATATTAACGATGATAGAGGAAAATGAAATTGGTAAGTTATGGTAAGATATTATCCTTAGTCCTTAAAAATAAGTTAAGTTTCCTTTTCAAAGACTCCATGGAAGTCGCTTGAACTAGCTCAGTCGGCAGCGAATTCCAGTATTTGACAACTCTTAAGGAGTAGAATCTGTGCCTACAGTTCGTTTTGCTGTGTTGTGTCTAGATTCTGGGTGTTACCCCTTAGGTTTGTGTTGGATCTAAACTTAAGCGGGTGGTTTCGTATTATAAATGGGGATGAATAAAACTGTTGAAGATTATGTGGAAAGCCCTATCGTCAAACTGGCTAAAAATGCGCTCGAAGGGCATTTCTATCATACTTAGCGTAAGACTTCAAATCGTAGGGTACCAGCACTCCTAAATCTTTTGCAACTTGGGATACTTCTGGAGAGGGTTTTCCTAAGTTGTAACTGTAGTCTGCAACATGTCGCAGTTGGACTACTTTACACTTTGAAGTGTTAAACGTAAGTTCGTTGTCGTCTGCCCATCTATGAAGTAGAGTCAGATCCCCTTGAAGTGCCAGTATATCCTCTTGGTTGCGTATCTCTCTCCAAAGTTTTACATCATCAGTAAAAAGTAATAAGTCAGACGATGCTTGATGCGGAAGATTGTTTATATAAATCAATTCTTAGCATTGAACCCCGGGGGACCCCACTACCACATTCCCTAGCCTGAGAGAAAGTGAAGTTAACCCTGACATTAAAATGTCGATTTTTTAAATAGGAGGTGAACTTGAAGATGGCACAGGTATTCAGTGTTTGACAACGCTTTTACCAGCAACACCTAATATAACTCGTACCCACCAAGAGAAATCAAAAGACAGAATCGAGGAGATCAGAAGTTGTATTTGATGATTGCCAATGTATCGGAATTGTCTGATCTAGCGATTGTAGTAGATGTTGAGCACGGCGTTCCCACACGTGATCTGGTGAGGATGCATGACCGAGCGCCTTCAGCTAGGTGAGTCCATTAAAACTAATCTGGTCAGCATCCAATGTCGAAAACTTACAGAGCTATTTATTTTGGGGATTTATTTACCGCTACCGACTAGTCAGTTAGTGGTGCCGTGATACCCAATCGTTTGAGCTTATCGATAAGACATATGGTTGACCCTATCAGAAGCTTTTGAGAAGTCAATGTAAATGACATCAACCTTCCCATTGTGATCAAGGATGGTTCATCTGTCCACCGCAGTCAGCAGGTTGATTACATAAGAATGACCCTTCCTGAAAGTATGCTGTTGGGGTGAAAGTTTAAAGATAATAAATAGTCGTGCATACCGCCTCATATCAGGGACTCCATAATTTTTGAAGGTATAGAGAGATGAGCCACTGGTCGGTAGCTTGTCGGTTCGCCGCGTCGACCTACTTTGAAAATTGGTGCGATGTGAGCCAGCTTCCAAATTTCCGGTAGTTTGCATTGGCTTAGCAAATGTGGGAACATCATGCTAAACGGTGTTGCCAGGATCGAAGCTGTTTCCCTCAGTAATACAGAATGAACCATATCTGGATCAGGAGAAGTGACTTTTCTTAGGTGCTGCAGTTTCTGGTATACTAAGCCAGCGCTCAGGTTCACTTCGCGAAGTCCTGTGTGGTTGCCCATGAAGCTTTCATCAATATGGCCAACGTGGGTCGGTTGAAATGTCCAAAATTATTGTACAGACAAAAGTTTCGAGGAGTCATCGTCTTTATTGGTCGGGCCATTAGGACCTAGCAGTTGCGAAACCCTTGTTTTGGCCTGTCGACAAGAGGCTGCATAACGGAACAATCTTTTCGGATTGAAGACAAATTTATCCATAAGCTTTATCTGGAACTGAAGCCCATCTTCTCTTATTGCCTTTGTGCATATATCCCTTATATGTTTGTATTGCCTGTACGCGCAGTTGTTATCAGTTCGTTTGCAGTGCCTTTAGCGGCTGAGCAAACTTAGGGTGCGGTTCCTGATAATTGTAGGTTCCTAATAGATTTTGGGAATAGTTTGAGGAACAGACTGTTTTGTAGCACATAAGATCGTGTACAGTAAGAAATCCCGATGAGCATCCACATCGAGTTGAGGGTGAATTTTCGAATCCACCTATTGTAGATTGTCCCGTAAAGCTGACACATCCAGCCGTTTGAAATTCCAGCTCCTGTTGTTAGTTAGATGTCTTAGCTCAGTTTTACTGAAAAAACTGAAGTCTATAACAACGTGATCGCTTCTCCCCAGGGAAGCCAGGGTTGAGAGGTTGTCAACTAGGATTTTTTCCTTTTGTAAATGCCCAGTCTAATCGCGACGGTGTCCGACTGTTTCTCTGACAAGTTGCCGACTTTACATTTTCGACTAATCCTCGATCCTTAGTCAGGTTGAGAAACCGAGCTTTGGTATATTTTTCACCTCTAGTGTACGTATGCCTTTCGAAATTGACTTTAGGGAGATTGAAGTCCCCTAGAATCATGATATGAGTAAATCCGAGACTCGTAGAGCGGGATAATCCTTCCATCATACGACTGTCGTACTCGATGTCAGCATTGAGCTTCCTGTAGATAACTCCAACTAGACACCTCGAGGTGATGGACAATCTTACTGAGCACCAAACGGATTCATCAAGATTAATAAACTCTTGATTGTGCAGTTGATGTACCTCCAGGCATGATCGCAGGTATAAGGCTACTCCACCCCCAATCCCTGTTTTTCTGTCATTGCAAAACATGGACATCCCGGGTACAGTTAGTTCCTGGTCCGTAAACTGAGAAGTTATCCAAGTTTCAGATATTTCCACCAGATGAGCATTATTAGCATTCCTCAGTTCATGTAGCTCATCCATTTCATTCGGTAAACTCGAGGCGTTCATGTATAAGCAGTTTATGCTTTAAATTTGAAACGCGTGAGCTTTTACTTTCTGCTTGTCTGTATGACCCTTACGTGAATGGACAAGTAGCCTACCTATACAAGGTTTTCCGAGTTGATAACTTTAGCCTGAATTATTTCTTTTGAAGTTTGAAGATATTGGATACTCAGAGTACTAAAAATTGTAAGATTTAATTTAGGTGTGTATGTTTTTCAAAAAGGGCAGAGATTGTATTTGCTTTTGTGTACTCGTTGCATCAAAAAGCATTCTTGGTCTACTTTAACTCGAAGCATTTCCGTTAAGGCTTGAAGTTTCGCTAAACGTCTTGTAGTACATTCTTTCTCACTGACTCTGACACCAGTGTTCAGATTGTGTTTTAAACCTTCTTCATCTGATTACAATGGTTGGCAGTACATATAAATGCGGACAACCAAATTGTTTATTACTCGTGGAGACAGGAATGCAACATAATAAGTCTGAAACCTGATTCCTTTAGGATGCGTATCCGTTTAAGTCCCACCGCATACAAAAGAGGCCTAACTCGCGTTGGCTCTGTATGTTTCGCTGTACCAAATAGTTAGGTCTTGAAAACAAATGCTACCACGGCCTGTGTGGATAAGCCGTTCTCCCTGGAGTTTAATTTGTAGTCTAAGGAATAAATTTCATGAACTAGGAGCATTAGTAGACAAGTTAAGGCTACTCATTGTAACTATGGAGGAAACTTGATTAGTCAACGACTTCGACATTACTCCAGAATTATCCGGATACCATTACTTAAGAAGTGATAGACACAGATGTAGGAAAGAAAGTGGTGTCCTTTTATACATAGCCAACAATATAAATATCCTCTCCTTTGCTTACGTATCCATGATAGTTGAACTTTTGTAGTCATTAACTGTGAGCTCACTTCTGGATGTTGTGCATTTATACTCGGTGTCATATATTGCAGCCCAATCTGCTTAGCTGGTGACTTTATTTTAGAGCGAATTTAGCTATGGATGACAAATAACATATACTTGATATCGAGAGACTTTGATGCACCTGATGTTAGTTGGATTGAGATGGTCTCAGTAGGATTTATGAGCTCGTATGGTAGTAGGTTCCTGATAACGGTAATGGAGCATGCATTAGTACAGTATGCATCCAAACCCACAAGTTTTGGTGCAAACGTAGGTTCTTCTATGTTGGACTTTGTAATTACTCATGAGACTGAGAATATTGTCGACCTAACTATTCTTCCACCGTTAGTGAATGGCGATCATGCTGATTTTTTCATTCACGTTTAGTTCTAGTGACATGATATACAATCAGGTTAAACCTCTCCCAGCAATATAGAGAGCTAATATGTCAGCCATTCAGGAGTGTGCTGGTATGACAGATTATTCACTAGATTTAATTAGTAACTATCGACCCGTTAGCTTAACTAGTGCAGTCGTAAAACCAGTGGAAAATAGTATTAGGATAGCTGTTATAAACTATGTGGAAAGGAATAATCTTTTTTCCGGAGAATAACATCGTTTTCGGAGAGGCCTATCATATTTGACAAATTTTCTCATTGCAAGAGAAGATTGTGCTGCGGCAAAAGCTCAGAATATTCCTGTAAATGTGATTTTCACAGATCTAAGTAAAGCCTTCGATGAGTTCTCTCATTTGGGTCTTAAGTTCAAACTGGAAAGTCCTGGAATCTATTACACATAGATTCGATAAGTGACAGGAGGCAAAGGTTAAGGGTTGATGGAGCTCTCTCCCCATAGGAACCTGTAGAAAATGGAGTCCCTCAAGGTACAATCCCCGGTCTTTTTCTCTTTTCACTTTATATGGATGAAATACTAACTGTAGAAAAGTCATCCGTTCTACTCTTCTTCGATGAAATAAAAACTTGGAAACCCCTACAAGTATGTCAGATAGAATAGTATTACAAGATGATCTCAGCCCATCCGTGGCATGGATGGACAGGTGGTTACTAGAAGTAAATCCTAACAAGAGTGTGGTGATGCTATTAAAAACCTATGGTAATTCGTATCACTACACAACCAGTGAACTCTGAACCCGCTACACTAGCACTTTTTCATCGTATTACTGAGCAGTCGCTATGACCAGCCTGTTATGACCTTGATGTCTGGCCATTTTACCACGCGAATTATCCTTCAATCAGAATACGACTTGTACAAATCTTCACTCTTTATACCAACCAATGATGTTCAACCGGTGTGGGCAGTCTAGCGCCTTGTTGTTCAGAGGTCCTTCTAGCTCGTCTGCTTGAGTCCAAAAAAACACAATACCAGCTTCCGCAATATGAATTATGTATTTCAAACATACTCTGTTGATATACCAATCAGACAGACCACAACGTACCATAAAATAGAAAATAACATGTGTACACAAATAAGCCAAAAAGTGGAAGATAGTAATTAATAGACTTAACATAGATTAAGAACCGTAAATCGTATAGTAATAAATTATAGGTCAAAATAAAGCTTATAATAAAGGAAATATAATGCACATAATGTAATTATTGAATAATTATACAATAAGAATATTTATGGAGTATTAGTCTATTAACAGTCCTCGGAAGTTACCTGTAACTTAATCTTCACTGTGTTATAACACGGCCCTTGATTTTACAACTACAGTTTAAGAAGACGGCTTTTTTACGTATGCGATAAACGATTTTTTGAGTGTTAACAGATATTTTGGCGTTGATTTAGGATACCAAATAATTACCACCATGTGTTCCTTCAGTATAAATTGATGCGATTCATTGATTTTATAATTTAAATAGTTAGAAGTCAAAAATTTATTGGAAAGTTTTGGAATGATTAGTAAATAAATTCAAAAATATTCTGTTTATAGGGCTTACGCACCTAGTAGCAATAAATGATTAGTGTCTTCATGTATAAATCGTATCATACGAGAATGTTGGGTGCGGAACATCCACGTTCATATTCGAAAATAAAATACAGTGTACCCAACTATCTTAACCGCCAAACAGAAACGAGTGAGCGAGTAATGGCACAGAAATTCGATTATGCAACAATCACGGCAACTTCATCCATAAGTATAACAATAGTGACACGGTGTCGACAACAACCGTCTAAATAGGAAAGGTAAGAGTAAATGTCTTCCTTACACTCGTTAAACACTCTCTCTGACTTCTAAATCCAATCAGAGACTGCAAGTCCCACATATAATACAACTACATGAAAGTCATAATATGGGGATGCAGAGGCCAAAAAATGTAATGTTAGCACGACAGAATAAGATCAATGATGTGATTGCTTGCTCCTTCTTCAAGCATCAATAAAACATTAGTTAACACTATTATTTTTCGTATGAACACAGCTGAATAAACTGAAGCCTTTTCACTGAAACTATCGTCTGTCGTCTGTACTTCTGGAGGGATATTTTCTGTTGTTAAATGCTGTGATACCATAAGTCCATCTTTTGTTTTATAAACTGGAATCATTTTAAATGATGATTGTATCAGAAACTGGAATCATTAAACATGTTCCGTTCGTGTAACAGAGAGCTAGGAATACGATTCAGGGATTTGGAAAATTCCTCCAAGTAATTTATGTACGAACATCTACCTCAGAATCAGAGTTGTTGACTGGACAACCAAATGGTATACAATAATACTGGATTAAAAACGATCTGAAATAATTCGAAATTAAGCTACTAAAACACACGTAAAACGAACTTTATGGCAGAATCGTTACTACTGTGGTTAAGTTGTAAAACAAGATAGGTTTTACATATCAGGCCCAGCAGGTGATATATTCTGTGTCCAATCAGTCTTTCTGTGTTAAATCAGAGCACCAGTAAATTGTCATCCATTAGAGGAGACGTCATGTCATCTATGTCCTCCAAAGTTATGTATTTTTAAAGTATATCTACCAGGCTTTGGTATAATATCTACTTTGTGTGCTCTAAACTTGGCTGTACGAACTCAATTGAGTAACTTAGAAGCCGTATAGCCTAGCATTACTATCCATTTAACTATTCTATACAAATTATACTCATAACAATGTTATATATTTCCGTATTTTACCTTCCAATTATGCCATTATCTTGAGTGTGTGGAATAACGAGTCAGTCATACAGAAATCCATACTGCAGCAGCTTATACATCCCAGTCTTGAGTGAAATATGTTTGAAGAAACTTTGACGCAGAAAAGCCATGGAACGCTGATATCTAACCTTTTAAAACCTGGATCCATGTAGAGAAATTGAGAAAATGCTGATGATATTAAGAAACAATTCATACATCCGGGCATTAAAAAATATAAGTACAAATAATCTGAAACATCCCATCAGAATGCGGCACGAAATTTTAAATCGAAAACTTTCTTTAGGAACATTTCGAATTTTAAAGGGTAGGATTATTTCAGACACAACGTTTACATTTAATGTCTTCAGTACAAGATCAAACTGTTTGTTAAAGTTTTAGTTAAGTTTCAAGTGAAAATTATTGGACTATTTCCCCAAACACTTGAATTTTATTCGAAGGATATATTTTTTTATAGTGAGTACAACAATGAGACCCTAATTCATTTCCATTTTGAAGCTGCCAAAAAGCTACGGAAACGAGTTTTCTCAAAATGTGATAGTGAACACAGATACACTTTCATAACCGTAAAAAGTGGTACAGCTATCTGGCAGTAAAAATTAGATTAGTTTCTGACAAATTTAACTTTTTTATTGTAAAGTTAAACCCCATATGAACTAGTACTTAATATTCAATCCCCTACTTTTAAAACATGCTACAGTGATTTGAATAAAAATAATAAAATGCATTTTAAGTAAAGTTTCACAATATGCAGGTATTGATAATTGTTGTATTTTAAAATTGGCAAGGGCAAAATTAGAATATAAATTTTAGTCCATTTTAATAATCTTAAACAAAAACGTATACTGGAACTGCGCGTAGTTTACAAACGGTTTCTGGCTAGCACTAACCACCGGCACATTCATCACCCATGTGCCATCGGGCACTCTCCTTCTTCATCTCATGCCCGGACTTTGATTGATCACGTCTCGATCAGCTACCGCCGACGTGGTTGTATACAAGACTGACGCTCCATTTGTAGCACCTACCTCGATTCTGATCATGCCCTTGTTTGTGTCAATCTTACCTTACTTTTCTTTGGCCAACAAATTCATCGTCCCAAACGGATCGGTGTCAGTAAATTGGTTGCAACTTATGTTGCAAGTAAATATCTAACTGAGCTAGGTTCATGGATAGCTAATATTTTGCCGAAAAATACAGATGAGCATGGTTGCAATTGCACGACGCCATGAAAATAGCGAGTGAATTGGCTTGCGGCCTCGCGAAACGTCCCGCTTATAAGCATTGGGTTTCTTTAGGTTCCTTTCAACTCACCAAAGCTTGTCAGTCTACTCCGGGTGATGGTGATTTTGACCACAAACGACGAATGTTATGTAATGAAATTTGGTAAAGCTTGTGTAAGGACCGAGAAGCTTGGTAGTTGTAGCGTGCTAATGAGCTGGAACCAGCAGCTGCATCTGGTAACTGCGTAAGCTCTCTCAAGTCGTCCAAGCGACCGACAGCAAGAAGTTCGGTGTGAGCGAAACAGTCTGTGAAGATGGCTGAATATGAATCACAAACATCTATTGACGTCTTGGATCATAGGCAGAAATCTTCGAAGGGAAGTTCGACTGGCCTGCTGCACCGGCAATATTGGTCAGACTGTCCTGCCCTCCTTGGCCGCTGATGACTGATCCACCAAATGAGGCGGAACTCCGCAAGGAACTCTAACTCTTGAGGCGGCACAAACACCAGGCTCAGCTGACTTACCTGTCTATTTTAAAAATGATGGTGACTGTCTGGTCAAGGAATTGACTGGGTTGTTTGCAAATTATTGACAGTTCGAGAGTGTTACAACATCGTGGAGTGAGTCGATAATTGTCCGCATTTTTAAAAAGGATTCACGTTATTTCTGGAACAACTAGTGAGGGAGAAGTTTACTTCTAACTGCGTCCCAAATTTTGGCTTCCGTCATACTTCGTAGGTTGCGTAAAACCCAAGAGAGATTGACTTACGGGGAGCAGGCTGGTTTTCGTTCTGGTAGAGGGTGTATTGATCATATATTAACATTCCGCCAAGTGTTAGAACACCGTCATACTTATCAAAGTCCAACAATCGTAGTGTTTCTTGACATCAGCGGTGCTTTCGATTCGTTGGACAGGACTGTTCTCTGAGGCTGTCTATTGAGGAAGAATGCGCCTGCGAACTTTATTGGCATATCAAAAACCCTATATGCAAACAACTCAGACAGGGTGAGAGCATTCACCCATTTTAGCAGCGGAGTTAGACAGGGTTGCCAAATCTCACCACTTCTCTTCAACTTTGCCATCGATGACATTCTGGAACAGTTCTGAAGGATGTGAGTAATGGCAGTGTGAATCTGTATCCTGGAGAAAGACTTCTCGACCTTGAGTATGCGGATGATATTGTCTTACTGTGCGATAATGCTCAGGCCATGCAATCCACACCTAATCAGTTGGCAATCAGTGTCCGTAGGTACAGTATATGCTTTGCACCTTCGAAGTGCAAAGTACTTCTACAAGACTGGCAGGACTCTACTCCTGCACTCAATTTGGATGGTGAACAGATAGAAGTGGTCGAGAATTTCGTTTATTTGGGTAACCATGTAAGAGCTGGTGAGGGTATGAGTCACGAGATCAGTGCACGTATAGTGAAAGCCAGAGCGGCTTATGCCAATCTGGGCCACCTTTGGCGCCTTCGTGATGTTAATTTGGCTGTAAAAGGTCGGATCTACAACGCGTCAGTCAGAGCAGCTCTACTCTATGATTAAGAAACCTAGCCTCTCCGAGTTGAGGATGTTAGACGACTCTCTGTATTCGATCATCGTTGTCTCCGAAGGATTGCTGACATCCAGTGGCAACACCATGTCAGTAATGCAGAGGTTCGGCATCATGTGTTCGGGCACAGAGAAGATAATTCAATTGTTGTCACCATCTTGAAACATCGACTTCAGTGGCTTGGACAAGTTCTACGAATGTCGTCCCAGAGAATTCCACGTCGTGCATTATTTGCCGACTCTGGGACTGGTTGGAAGAAGCGGAGAGATGTTCAGTGTGTGACATAGTGTCGTGATACGAACGAAAGCTGCAAAGAACTGGCTTGTGTTGGTCATTCACGACTCCCTGGCTGGGGTCCGAGAGATGGTGCAACACAGTGGCTAGAGACGTTATAAGATAAGAACAGAAGCCAGTGGAGACCCCGCTATAACGTTCTTTTACTTTTTTCAAAGTAAGCGGATGTTATCTCTTTAAAGAGGAGAGTTCTTTTTGATTGTATTTTGCTAACTGAACTACCTCTCCCACCATTATAATTTCATTCTCACACTAAATAATGTTCGTCCTTGTACTTCTTTTTCTTATACGAAATCTAAACTTTATCTATTCAAATTCACACTATTATTGTTTGGCGCATATGAACTTGATGCCTTTTTGCACCAAAATTTGTGGTCAAATTAAATAATAAATAATTATAAATCATCTACCTGTCAAACATATGTTTTGGGAACAGATTTTATTTCGACAGTTCAGTTTTCGAAAATATTATAGTCGTCTTAATATTAAAATAATGGATGCTATGAACAAGGTTTGTATATGAGTATATATGTATATAATAAGCATAAAATGATATGAAATATAGAGGCTATTGTGTATTTTGAAACAACGTCTACATTTTTCAGTTATGTGATTGATTTCATTATCTAAATAGAGCAAGAACAAACGGCTCTGCATCAATGTTTGTTCTTGCTCTATTTAAATTCATAAAGGGAACCAATTGCATGGGATTTTATTATCTTTATATTTCTATGTTTTCTTTCAGTTTTGATTAACCAGACATTTTCCACTTTATTTATTTGGAAAGTACTTTCTATCATATTTCTCTCAACTCAATACATTTAATATTTTTCAAAAGAATCCATTAATTTCATCTGTGTATTTTATTTTCATTAGTACTTCACCCTTAATCAAATCATGTTTTCACTCATTCATTACTTACTGACTTACGCCTTTTACTCTCAATGAAGAATAGGCCACTGACTGGATAGTGTCCGGCCAACGGATCTGAAGTATTTGGCGTAGACAACTGTTAATAAACACCTGTATTTTTGAATGATGGCTTTCATAGTTCTCCAGGTTTCCACCCCATACAAGAGAAATGTCTTGGGTTTCAGGTGTTCTTCAGTTGTAAATATGCTACACTTGCTTTGCCGATCCACGCATTCACATCTGCATCAGATTCACTGTATCTATCAATGATGCTGCCTAAATATATAAACGTTTTTACATCTTCCAAATCTTCCCCGTCAATTGTGATTGGATTGGTACATGCTGTGTTTTATCAGAGAATCTTGCTTCTCCTTTTGCGTATGTTGGGACCCTCTGCTGCTGAGGCTGCTGCTACACTGGTCGTCTCCTCATGAATTTGTTGTTGCGTTTGAGATAGAAAAGCCAGATCATCTACGAAGTCTAGATCGTCCAGCCGCATCCCAGTTGTCCACTGTATCCCGTGATTATTCACAGATGTCAACGTCTTCATGATCCAGTCGATCACCAGGAGGAAGAGAAAGGTTAAGACTAAGCAACCTTACCTGACACCGGTCTTGATTTCAAAGGAGTTTTCAACTGTCATCCATGCACGATTTTGCAACCTAATCCATCCTAGGCATTCTGTATGATATTGACTAGCTTCTGAGGCACGCCGTAGTGTCAAAAAAGTTTCCATAGTGTTGTTCTGTCCACGCTATCAAATGCCTTTTCGTAGTCAATTAAGTTGATGTAGAGTGATGAATTCCATTCAATTGATTGTTCTACAATGATCCGTAGAGTTGCGATTTGGTCTGTACACGATCTATCCTTACGGAATCCTGCCTGTTGGTCACGAAGTTGGGTGTCTACGCAGTTCCTCATCCTGTTTAACAATACCCTGTTGAAGACTTTTCCTGGTATTGAGAGAAGAGTGATGTCCCTGTAGTTATCACACTTGCTGATATCGTTTTTCTTGGTACTTTGACCAAACGTCATTTTTTCAGTCTATTGGTAGTTGTTCTTCATCCTAAATCTTAATGAAGTGAATGTGGAGTATCCTTGCAGCTGCCGCTACGTCTGTTTTCAGTGCCTCTGCTGGAATGTTGTCTGGCCCTGCTGCTTTGCCACTCTTGATTTGTCTGATGGCCATGCTGATTTCTTCAATTGTTGGTGGGCCAACATCGATCGAGGGGTTCCTGGGTCTGGTTGATTCAAGAGTTCTTTGGAGTGTTCTGCCCACCTGTTTCTCTTTATTTCAATGTTGTTGACTGTCTTGCCTTCCTTGTTTTCACTAGTCGTTCTGGTTTGTGCTTGCTTGGATAGCATCGATGCAACTCCTTGTGTATGTGCAGCATTTTCTTCTTCATGGCCGGAGTATAACAGAAGCTCCTCTGAAGCTAGTCATTGTTGTCCAACTTGCGTCTAATGTGTTTCGCTGATTCCACTAACCTCCAGGTTATATCACCTCACATCTGCAACAATCTGGAAGACTCCCCCGGTCTTTCATGTTGTACGAGCATTCCATGTACTTAAATAAATTGTGGCTTTGGTTGTCAGAAAAGGCAGTGGCCTCGTGACTTCTGAAGGAACTCGGCTTTCAACATGAGGCATCATAACTCTTCTAGATGAAATACTTCTGACTCCCAGGGCAGAGTGTAAGAGACTTGAATATTTTTTTCTGCTTAGTGTTTTCTAGAGAGTTAGTTTTCTAAGGGATGCGGTCGCCAACCTTACACTCAAATCTCCACCTTTATCCGGGCTTGGGACCGTCATTAGCCCTTGGGAGGTTCCAGAGAGAGTTAGTTTTCATTCATGATGATCTTGATTTACCTAAGTGAACATCACACAACGATCTTTCGTCTTGCACTGATGTCTTTTATGTATTCAAAATGTTCGAATCACTGTAATGATGCATATTTCATTCTATTTTATCCATAGTAATGAACTTTTGTCCACAAAGTTTCACTCATTGTTATTAAGTATACTAACATACAAAATGTGTTCATTACATTGCCTATCTAATACAAATATGATCGTGCAGATACTGTGGATGAAATTAAATTGGAAATCGCTGAAGTAACTCAATGATATAGTAGATTTAGAAGAATGAGTTGAAAGCCAATTTTTAGCAAATACAATAACAAATTCCGTTAAGAGATTTTGTCTATCTTCTTATTGCGTATAAATAGATTACTTCTACATTTTATAAGTAATTATATTCTAATGTAAATAGAAAACAAGAGAATAGTAGTAAATAATTTAATGTGTAGCGTGGCGTCGAGTGGAGATTGACTATGAACACCGCTACCAAGAAGCTCGTTCCAAATGACTCCATAAAATCCCCGAGAAGCCAAATATCAGAAGGCAATTAATGGACCAAATCGAGGTTTATTTGCTGGCGATCTCGTGGCATCGAAAGGATACCGAGATCGTGCCAGGATACAAGCTTGGCTACAGAACGTAACCGAATTCGCACGAAGTTACAATCGAAGTGTGAGTATAAGAAAGGAAGCACAATATAGCTGTCATTAGCACAGTCAAACAAAAGCACACTAAAGCAAACACTGGTACAATTGGTTATAATAATAATTGTTTTTATTAAATCAGTCGTGTTCTCGTAATAAATGTGAGTCAGTACAGGAGCCCCCTGCTAGAAAGGGTTTACTTTTTCGATAAATAGCGGTTTAAATCGTGGGACTGATCGACTGACGAGAGATTGTAGGACGGATGAATTGACGAACAGGAAAGCGATCGTTGATCGTCGAGTTGCCAACGAAGATCATTTTCTTAGAACGGTACCAGGAGCGATGTTCTGTGTTTTTTGCTTGAGTTGGCATGCCACACGAGTTGTTTGTATCCAGAATCTGAAGATGGCGTTCGTAGGGAGCGCGGACCTGAGACGCTGCAGACGTAGGACGAAACCACGTTGAGCCAAAAGACCAGAAGCGACCGTAACGACCAAGTTCGAGATCAAGCGTATGCCAAACATTCAAACCAATATAATATATTTCTGCATGTGCAGGTACACACCGTTTTTACAGGCATGATCTACAAATTGCAACATTTGTTGGTTCACAAAATGTTTTCCAACTTACTAAGTTTATAGTTGTTATAAAGTGAAATCGTAGAGTGCTTGCTGTAAACTATGACCTTGAGAGGACGCGTACATCAAGTTTGTTCCAAACGTCAGAAGTTTCATACCTGTGCTCTCAGAGCAAGATTCTGAAGAAGAAAAAAAGAGAAACAGAAGAGCGGCAAGGCACTTGGATATGAACGCCAAACGTTGCTTAACATAGTGTAGTAGAACTGACAGAGGTATAATAAATTACAATAAATTCATATTATGTCTTGTTAGTGAGACGGAGACAGAGGTTCCATATTAGAGAATGTACTAATAAAGAACAATGAGTTGTGATGTTTAACAAGTTGGAGTAAGCTCACACGAAGGGAAGGAAGTCAAGGCTGGTACAAGGAAAGCGGTTTATAAGAAGGGTGTGTATATAGAGGGTGAAGTGTTAAGAATATTAATGACTACATCTTTTGTTGTCTAACTTTTTTTTCCTTTTTTTGTTTGTCCGATGCCAGCCACACAATCCTAGTGTAAAAATCCGAGTTAGCATGTCATAGTTTGTCTTAGTAGAATAGCTAGTTCAGCATAATGTTGGAAACATGAGTTTGAGTGGTAAGCGTAGGAAAACAATCTATATCACAGATTGATTGACTTATTCTCAATCATGAGGAACCTGATACATACAAAATGTTCTGTCCCCACAAACACGAGTGGATTGAAGTTATCGCCCTCACCATCAATGCTTGCTGGTCAGTAACTCCACCCTCCCTCCTTTTGTGATGTTAGGCTCATTTAGGCTTATTTTTCTATATACGTCATACCTCGCACAATCCTCTGTTTCGCAAGCTGTTGGAAAACACTATTTCTATAAGTACCATTTTACAAGCTTATCAGGCAGTTACAAGCTATGGACTGTGGGTAATGCATCGATGCGGTGCCTCTGTTGACTATAGTATAAAGTATAGTTTGCCAATCAGAGTATAAGCGTTAAGAAGGGTATATTGTAGGATAGTTGTTTATTTAAGCAGGCGGAAAAAGTATAGAAGTATATGAGTTGTGGATATGGGAACGAGTGGAGAAATAATATTAATTGCTAGTCAACATAGTGTACTGAAGAGTAAAAAGTTAATACAGGATAAACAGGAAGGAACTCACAGTAACTTGGTGCTGATTTTGTTTTCTGTTGTCCTAACCAGTTGATTGGTAACAGGCTCCATAGATGCAAGACCACTGGTAGTAGGCAGCCGATTGTGCGGTCCTCTTGACGTTTTAGGGTGGTAGTGAGTGTCCCTTATCGACCGAGTTTAGTTTAACAGTAATGATAGGTCCATTGAGTTACCTGTCTACTTCAA
Organism: Schistosoma margrebowiei; assembly: GCA_944470205.2. Lineage (NCBI taxonomy): Eukaryota > Metazoa > Platyhelminthes > Trematoda > Strigeidida > Schistosomatidae > Schistosoma > Schistosoma margrebowiei. The sequence continues at coordinate 65,506,700 of OX104024.1, read as the reverse complement.
GTGAAAAAATAGGGTGGAAAAAGTAATTAATACAATTGAAGTCCATTTTGATCTAGACATGGAAAGAGCCTATGATGTCTGAGTGGGGCGCAGATGTATTCGTACGTGCAAGATCAGTGCAAGTGAGGGCTTGATCAAGCAGTTTTACAAACGTATGTAATTCATCTGCCATGCGATTTTCGTAGGGAAGACTGTTCCATATTATTGCATACTTGGTGAGGAAGAAGTTTTCCCGAGTTTTTGATCAGTATTTCTCAACTTTGACCGTAGATAATTTATTTTGAAGTCCGTATTCATGTGAATCTCGGGCAAGGATTATCTTACATGTTGAATAAGTAAGGTTTTTGAGTAATTTGAAGTAGAGAATCAACTTAGACCTAAGCCTTCTCTGCCAAAGGGGTGCTATTCCTAAAATTTGGCATCGAGAACTGTAGTTAATGACCGAGTCAGTCTTAAGTACTTTGCGGGTGAAGTCTCGTTGTATTCCTTCCACCTTTAGTATATCAGATAGGCGTAGGTTGGAAAATAAGAACGAGCAGTATTCAGCGATAGGTCTTACACAAACTTTGCAAAGAAGGATTTTAGATTCATTTCTATATAAATTACGGAGAATGAAGCCAAGCAATTTCCGCATTTTGGATGCTTTGGCTGAGATATGTCCAGAGAAATTAAGACTGTGTGAGTAATGTACCCCTAGGTCAGTTACTGATGCCAGTCTGGGCAGTGTGTGATTGCTAAGTGTTAGTTTCGTTTTGATAGATGTGTCTCCTATACATAACCAGCCGCATTTCTCTGTGTTGAGCTCTAACCTCCAGTGTTTGCACCAGTCGTCTACCATGTTGAGTTCATGTTGGATTGTTTCCATAGTACTGCGTAAATCGAAAATGTCAGTTTTATAGATGACTTTTAAGTCATCGGCATAGAGGTAGGTCTTACCTGTGCTAAAACACTTGCATATATTGTTGATGTAGATTATAAAGAATAATGGACCCAAGACACTGCCCTGCACAACAGCAATGGTTATAGGTCGAGGTGTAGATGTATTAGAGTTAATCTTGGTTATTTGATATCTGTTCGTAAGAAAAGACTTGATCCATTGCAAAAGGGGATTTATAATTCCAACTGACTTAAGTCTGTTGATTAGAAGATTATGAGGTACCTTATCAAAGGCTTTCTTAATGTCAAAATATAGTATAATAACTAGTTTCTTCTGGTCACATATACGAGTAACCTCGTTAAAGAAATCTATAAGGCATGTACTGCACGACCTTGTTCTAATGAAGCCATGTTGTGACGGGTCTATCAGATCTTCATTGAGTAGGTGATCAGATAGTTGATTTTGTATCACTTTTTCCACTATGCGTGATATGACTGGAGTGATATTTATAGATTGAGTGCGTTGACAAGAGCGTGGGTGGCCAGTCCAGCTTTCGCGAAAGTTGAATGAAGTCGACGGAACCAAACGGAGATGGTCGAAGGCGTGTGCTCAGGAAACAAAAAGAAAATCAAAAAAGAGAACAGTGTAGCGTGCGTGTAGTATAGGAATAATCCTACACCGTATCGGTTGTTCACTGTGCGACTAGTCACGAAAGCGTACGGGTAACCGTACTCGGCGACCGGAACGTGAGACGATAGTCTCATTCGCGTCGCGTGAGCCTGCAATCTCATCCGAAGTCAAGGGCGGCGTAGTCTGCTGATCTGGACGTGAGACTGTTGTCCCGTCCGTAGACGGTGCAGATGACGCGTGCTGTTGAGTGGGACGTGAGAATGAGTGCTCAGGTGTATCTAGAGTGAGACCTGAAGATGGTTTGAGGATCCCGCTAGTAGGTTTGATAGGTCTAGCATTGAATCTCAGGTTATCAGATTGGGCATTGTCATCGACGTGTGCTGGTTTTAGACGATCAATGCTGACGATCTCGACGTGGCCGTGCCGATCAACCTTGAAGGTCTTTTCGTGACGAGCGATCACGCGAAAAGGGCCTTCGTAAAGTTGTTGCAAACGTTTGCGTACCGAATCTAATCGTATGAAAACATGTGAACAGGTGGATAACTCTCGAGGGAGAACGACCTGTCGATGTTGTATTCGAGTTGACACCGGAGACAGTGTTCGCATAAATGCAGACAGTCGATGGACGTAGTCTGATTTAGCGAAATCATGTCTGCTCCGTGGTGTGAAGAATTCCCCGGGCAGAAGCAATGTCGTGCCGTATACTAATTCAGCGGCGGAACATTGGATATCTACCTTTAAGCTCGATCTGATACCTAAAAAAACGGGTGGTAAGGTTTCGTACCAGTCGTCGTTTTCGTGTGCTCAAAGAGCACTTTTAAGTTGACGGTGAAACCTTTCAACTAAACCATTTGAAGCTGGATGGTAGTACGTATGCGTTCCTTACCAAGCAGCCGAGTAAGTGAAGAGAATAGTGCGGACTCAAATTGTTGTCCTCGGTCAGTCGTGACAGTCGAGGGACAACCGTATAGAGCTATCCATCGTTCTACGAAGCGGTGAGCAACTGTCTCCTCCGTGATAGACGTGATGGGTATAGCTTCGGGCCATCTGGTGAAGCGGTCGATGCACGTGAGTATGTGATCATACCCATGCGATGGTGGCAGTGGTCCTACAATGTCTAAGTGAACGTGATCGAAACGAGCATCAGGCGTAGCGAAAGTGCCAAGGGTGGCAGCTACGTGCCTGTGCACTTTTGATCGTTGACATTGTAAGCATTGCTTCGCCCACATACGAACATATTTATTCATGGACGGCCAGACGTATCGTGCAGCGATGAGACGTAATGTGGCTGCGATACCTGGGTGAGATAATCCATGCAGGGCATCGAAGACGAGACGGCGATAAGCAGAGGGTACGATGGGTCGAGGAAGACCGGTAGAAGTATCGCATAGAATGGTGCCAGAAGTCGTGGCTAGAGGTACTTCCTGATACTGAAGGGACGTAGAGTGTAGTGCTTTGGTAAAACTGGGATCGTTTGCTTGGGCAGCGGCCATAACAGGAAGATCGATCACCGGCAGAGTAACTGCATTCGTTTGGATTCGTGATATAGCATCGGCAACACAGTTCGACTTGCCTTTGATGTGACGAAGGTCTGTTGTGAACTGGGAGATATAGTCCAAATGTCTGCACTCTCGTGGTGAGTAGCAGTCAGACTTGGTATGCAAAGCGTACGTTAATGGCTTATGGTCGGTGAATAAGATCAATTGACGTCCTTCTACTGCGTGTCGAAAGTGTTTGATGGCTCAGTATGCTGCTAGCAGCTCGCGACCAAGAGCGCTATATCTCGTCTCCGTGGAAATAAAGGCGTCGTGAGAAAAACTCGAGGGGTTGTCAACTACCGGAGTTATTTTGTTGCATGACTGCTCCTATAGCGACATCGGATGCATCAACCGCTATACTAAGCGTGACTGATGGATCGGGATGGGCGAGAAGAGTGGCTTGCGCAAAAGCCGTTTTGATCTCTGTGAATGCAGTACGTGCAGAATCGTTCATTTCTAATCTGCGTGGGTTGCCGCGAAGTAGGTCGGTTAGTGGTCGTAACCGTTCTACCGAGTGTGGGATGAAGCGACGGTAGAAGTTAACCAAACTGAGAAAAGCCTTCAGTTCCTTGTGTAGAATGGAACGTTGTACTCCTTTATAGCTTCTACTTTGTCCTCACAAGGTAGAATACCCTCTTGGTTGATAACATGACCCAGAAATAATATTTCTCGTTTACCCAACTCGCATTTGTCTGTGTAAACTACTATTCCATTATCCGAAAGACGTTGGAATAATAGTGTAAGATGTTGATAATGTTGATCTACGTTTGATGATGCGATTAGCAGGTCATCAATATAGACGTGAACAAAATCAAGGTCTCGTACAATGCTATCGATAAACCTTTGGAACGTTTGAGCAGCATTCCGTAATCCAAATGGCATTCGTAGGAGCTCAAACAAACCGACAGGAGTCGTGATAGCAGTTTTTTCGATATCTTCAAGAGCGACTGGGATCTGATGATATGCTCGTACCAGATCGATCTTGGAAAAGATAGTCGTGCCCTTGAGCGATGCCGTGATGTCGTGTATGTGAGGGGATGGGGTAGCTATCAAAGTGCGAAACTACGTTTAGAGCTCGGTAGTCGCCGCATGGTCTCTAACTAACCCCATCTTTTTTGTACACCATGTGAAGAGGAGAGGCCCATGGACTGTGAGAAGGACGAATAATACCAGTAGCTAGTAAATTGTCAAACTCACGCTTAGCAAACGTCAGTCGGCGAGGTCGTGCCGTGACTGACGGTCTGCGGGTGACTATGTGGTGTACCACACGATTGGTCACCGATGGAAGCTCCTCGAGTGGTTTAGTGAGTACGGGGAATTTCTCGAATAAAGCGTGGAATTTATCCTCACGCGAGTAAAAAGTGCCGAGGATTCGGTACGCGTTCATGTGGGCTTTGCAGCCCATGAATTTACTTTTCGACGAAGTATCGATTAGCTGCAGCCTACGTGAATGGACAAGCAATTCATAATGCTGTAGGAATTCGATACGTAGTATGGCTGTGGGAACATCAGTAATGATAAACGTCCACAGATACCGTCGTCGGTTGCCCGGGTTGACCGCGAGTTGTCGTGTACCGTAGGTAGGAATGACTGAGCCATTCGCAGCGCGTAGTCGGAGCACTGTGGCATGTGACTTGCTGCTACCTCGTGGTATAACAGAAACTTGAGCCCCAGTGTCTACCATGAACCTAGCGTTTGTGCGGTAATCGTGCACATAGAATAGGCGACCAACCTGGGGTGAAGGGCCGGCGAGTACAGCCGCTTTTACTCGCCGGCGTTGGCGTTTCCCGCCTTGTATGAGCATGGTGCTCGACAACGGCGAGCGCCAGACCCGAGGGACCTATGGAACCAGCACCAACTGTCACTCGCTTCCGAAACCGCCTTTCGGCGTGGCTTGGAAGATTCCCTTTTTGGGCGAGTGGTGACGGGTTTGCGAGAACTTGAGCGAGCTCGGGGGACGTAGGGTTGTGGTACTTTACAACGGTATCGAAAACCAAGACGCGTGTCGATACACCCGTCCCGGTCGCCATGAGCTAAGGAATGACCGAGGGTCCATGTCTACTTTAGGACGTGCCGTTGAAACCAACTACATAACTGTCTCTATTACTGGTCCTCGCCAAAATTTTGTCTGCTATGAGGGCTACCTGGTTAAGCGGTGAGTCCTCGAGCAGTGCCGTCACAATAGGTTGGATATGAGCTGGTAGTGACTCGAGCCACAATTCCTTAACTATTTCCGAGTCATATGCTATTGGTCCTGCAAAGGATTGCAGGCGCGTGAGGTGGTGGCTAGGTTTAGCATCACCCAAAGGGTGACGTGCTAACAATGTCCTCAATTGTTTCTCCCTCGATGGGAGGAAATGTCGGAGAATTGCCTATTTTAGGCGATCATAAACATTGGGCACGTTGGAATTGAGGTCGACCTCACGAACAGCTACTAGGTGGACCCCGAGTAATGATTCGAGAGCGAAGGCGTACTTTTGCTTTTGGCTCGTAATGGGACGAGTCTCAAACTGGGACTCTAATGCAGTAAACTAAACCTCTGGGTCGTGGGGAATGAATGATACAGGTCGAAAGTGAATGGCCTGTACGTCTGAGTCTATAACATTAATAGTACTCTTGTCGCTATCCGTCATGTCGTGTTTATTACATATTATAAATTAATATGAAAATATACGACAGACGTGGACAGATAAACTATAGATACACCAAATTGGCTTCTTTGGAAGATATCACCAGAGATTGAGGCGTGTTCCAAACCTTGGGACCACCAATTGTAGCGCGGCGTCGAGTGGAGATTGACTATGAACACCGCTACCAAGAAGCTCGTTCCAAATGACTCCATAAAATCCCCGAGAAGCCAAATATCAGAAGGCAATTAATGGACCAAATCGAGGTTTATTTGCTGGCGATCTCGTGGCATCGAAAGGATACCGAGATCGTGCCAGGATACAAGCTTGGCTACAGAACGTAACCGAATTCGCGCGAAGTTACAATCGAAGTGTGAGTATAAGAATGGAAGCACAATATAGCTGTCATTAGCACAGTCAAACAAAAGCACACTAAAGCAAACACTGGTACAATTGGTTATAATAATAATTGTTTTTATTAAATCAGTCGTGTTCTCGTAATAAATGTGAGTCACCGTATTGTTAGTTGACAAGTCAAATGACTTTCGATATACTTTCTAATCAGTAATTTGATGTAAGTTTGTTAGTTTGTAAGTGAGTTTTGTCTGATGAAGTAACTGTGATGTACTGACAGAAATGAAGGTGAATGTTGAATATTATGTAAGAAGGATTGTTTCAGCGAATAGTTCTCTTTTCGGCGAATTCAATTTCAAGGCTGTACAATCGCATATATATATACTTATTTTTCAGGATGATAATAATTACAATAATAATGACAATAAACTTCTGTTAGACATGGTAGCAGTGAGGAAGAATTAACAAATATATTAAAAAATTTGATTGTGTCTGTGTAGGTAAATATCTGACGTGTTTATACGGGAATTTTGTGCCACCCATAACCAATTTGTCGAATGCGTATAAATTTGTAAATCTTTCACCATTATCGTTCCTTTCTCTCAGTCCATGTTGTCCCATGTTATATTCATATTCGGTGTTTTGCATTCCTACTTTGGCGTCTAGGTCTCCTATCAGGATGGTGAGATCTTTCCTTAGGCACTTCGCTATGATTGATGCCAGTCTTCTATAGAACTGATCCTTATTGCGATCATTGCTATTATTGTTGGATGCATAGAAGTGTGTAATATTCATTGTAGTTCGCTCCTTTGTTTTGAACAATGTTTTGATGATTCTGGATCGATGAGACTTCCATCCTATAAGTGGGTTACACGTTTCTTTGGATAGCTTCAAAACACCTTCATGAGGTTGCGGATCATTTTCTTCTTCGTGAGTAGAGTTCAACAGCACCTCTCCCGAAGCTTATCTTTTCTATCCATCTTGAGCCTAATTGGTTTCACTTATTATGTGAATCACCGTGTTGTATTTTCTCATTTCTGCAGCTATTTGGCTTGTCTTCCATTTTTCTCACATGGTACAGATATTATATATATTTATGTTAATTGTTGCTCTGGATATCGAAATGAGGGTCAGTCTCGCGATTTCCAAATAATCTCGGCTTTCATCACAATGTACAGTAATTCTTCTGAATGGAGGTGCTCCAACTTAGAGGGAGGGGTTTAAATGGCCTGGCGTTCTTTATGAGTGTTGATTTCCACTGTATGAATATGATGACCTCATACCTAACCCTCTTCCTTTACCTGAGCTTTAGACTAGCAGTAACCTAAGAAGTGCTACAAGCAAAGTTTGTGATTAGAAATATGATGGAAAATAGACAAGAAAAAACTCATTAACCTGTCGCTGATTGTATTTTGTGCTACCTTAACCAGTTGATATGTGAAGAGCTCCATGGATGCCAGATCACTGGTAGTAGGCAGAAGATCGTGCGGTTATCATGACAATTCTTTTCGACAATAGTGAGCGTAGTTTGGCATCGGCTGAATTTGAGCGGTATCGGTAGGTCCAGTGAGTCATCTGTCTATTTCAAGTAAAAATTAAGGAAGGATATATATTTTTCATTAGAAAGCATGAACATTGGTACAATGAGGCACAAAATACCTATGCGTCATGCTTCGTCATACAATTCATTTTTCCAGTACAATTCCAAGGAAGAAAAGGGAAGGAAATTAAACTTAGAGTTTTATATGTTTAAGATTTGTAGGGTGCAGTCTAACAAAAGTATATAATCCATCTAACATGCGTCTAACCAATGGAAGACAGTTCCATAATAATGCGAACTTGATGTGGAGGAAGTTTTCTAGAGATTCTGGTCTGTATTTTTGAACTTTAACTGTAGATAAGTTATCTCAGAGGTCGTATATATGTGCGCCTTGGGTAAGAACTCTAAGTCATTTGGAATAATTAAGATTTTTGAGAAGCTTAAAGTAAAGAATCAAGTTAGACCTAAGCCTTCCTACACAGTTTGGTTCAAGTCCTAGAATACGGTATATGGAACGATGGTCATTGAGCGAATCGGTTTCAAGCTATTTGCGAGTGAAATCCGGTTGGATTCCTTTCGCTTTAAGTACGTTCGATTAGCGTCAGTTGAAAAATTAGAAAGAACAGGATTCAACGATTGTTATTATATGTATCTTGTATAGAATGATTTTAGATCCATTTTGAAAGAAGTCACATAAAATGAAGCCCAGCCATTTCAGCACTTTAGATGCTCTAGTGGAGATATGTTCAGAGAAGTTTAGACTGTGGGAGTAATGTACCTCAAGTTCACTTACTGATATAAGTGTGGGCTGTACGTTCTCGTCAAATGTTAAACTTTTCTGACGGATGTATCTCCAGTAAATAGCCAGACGCATTTCTCTGTGTTGAGTTCTAAGCTAAAGAGCTTGTAATAAGAGGAATAAAAATGTACAGATGATAAGGTTACTTCATGGTTATACAATTAGAATATATATATACAATAACCGTCTATAAGCGGATCCTAGCAGTAACCATTTACTCGTTCACTTTTCATACATAAAAGAAATGGTAGGATTTCTTTTTAAGGACATGCTCCCTCACTCATTCGGTTGACAAATCTCTCTTCACTAGCAATAATTTATGTTGTCTGTGTCTACACTGTGATTATGATCTAGCGTATGCAATATAGTCATAATAATAAAAGTAAGAAACGTGGAATTTTCCTCACACCACCAGTTTAATATTCTTGAAAGGAATGTCGGATGTTAGACAACCGTCCGTATGTTAAGCTTATTCACGCTGTTGGAATACATGTGTAGATTGCTTAAAACTTAATGAAGGGGTATATAAACCACAAACGTTTGTGGTGCGCGTCAAATGGTTGAGGGCCTGCTCTAGATAGATGGGAATGGTTTGGCTGACAAGTTAACGTCGAAGTTACGCCTCACGGTTAGTAGTCAATTACCATTTCATTGTATTCAGGTACTATAGCTATTTTGGTGACTGTACAACACAAACGACGTTATCACACAAATATATTAGTAAGAGTAGGCACAAAAAACAGAAAGTAGCCACCACCACAAGGACCAGTTCATAACGTGCAATTGACTGATGCTCATCAGTCGTCGATGAACTGTTCGATGTTCTGTGACCAAACTGCCGCATGATTTGGCTGAGATCCAGTGACGTTCTGTTAATCCTAAAAGTACAGCCACTTGACCTACGTCGTTCTAGGCTGCTTGTTGGTCATCGTAATCGAGTAGGAACAATTTTTATTGATAGATACCTTAACTAGAATTCGTTGTCATTTAACTAATCTGAGAGCAACCTCTTTGCTAAAACAACTCCAGTTCATTTAAATATTTGATGCAAAGGTTTAATACTGAGGCGAAGATTAATAAGCGTCTTGAATTTTCTTGGCTTAGTTTTTGCGTACTAATTTGTCTACGTTCATGGTCACGCACTTTTTCAAAATAAGGACTTAGTTTTCGATTGATGGCTTATTGTCCAAACAACACTTTTTCAGTATTAAGGAAAACAGTTGATGATGCACTTTATGGCGTCCAGAGTTCGAAGAATGCTTTTTTTATATAAAAACAACAAAAATAACCAAAATAATGTAGATTCCAAAACAAATCAGGATGTTAAAAGTATTCCTTTTGATAAAAAGAAGTTTGACTTGAGGAAAGTTGAATTACTACGTACCGTCGGTGAGATATACTGTTTTTATTTGATGTTTTGGACTTTTCCGTCCTCATTAAACTTGAAAGTTGTGATATCTTTATACAACGTTTGAAACCATATATACGGTTCCCAAGTCCTTCTAAATTTAGGACTAATTTTTTATTTTCCTCACTTGACAACAAATCAGAGTTAAGAATGTTTGGCGTGATGTCTTCAACTCGGCTACATCAAGCCATTTTTGCCCAAAATATCTTTACTGGAAATCAAGACGCAAGGTATATCATAAGTTCACTGATCTACTACCCTTATTATTAAGGACTGAAGAAAGACCGTGTCTTATAATTTTTTTCCTTTTTATAGGTGTGTACGTACTTATTCTTTACGAACAGTAGATTTGGTACTCAATGCGAGTGCACAGATAAAGACTTGCAGATAAATCAGCCTCAGTACTATTGAACTTGAGTTTTAAATCGAGTTTCCCTTCAAAGTGATCAGGAAAAGTTCTCACTGTTATACGGTTAAATAGTGAATTTATCAGCATGCAGCTTGTTATCACAAAAAATGTTTTCGCATATTTTCTTGGTTGACGATTTGTGCTGTACAGTTAGAATTCTCATTGACAGTTGGTGATTAGGGTTAAAAATTAGATTTATGGTTTTCATCACGAACTAACATCAGCTATAATGCCAAAACTCTTTAGACAAGTGTGTGGATGAATTTCGCGCCAAAAATCGAGACTCATTATTTTATATCTGATTATAGATTATAGTCTCGCTTCTATTACAGTAAGGTGTTGCCATCACTAAGTTAAAATTAGATAAGAGTAATATATGTTCCACACATCAGTAATCATCTATCAGTTGTCCAAGTGTTCATACTTAAGTCATTTTGCTTTACGTAAATACTAGTTATAAAAAACAAGGTTTTAGGCTTAAGATAATGTTGAAATTCAACAGTGTTCTTCAGGATTATCGAGGTCTTAGTGTTTTAAGACAGATGATGGGGAAAATGTGAACGAATAAAAAATAACATTATAGTTACCCAGCTGAAATCTGAAACGAAAGTTTATTTTTGTTGGAGCCGAGACAGCTGTTTACAATATTAATTTTAAATGAAATCAAAAGCTTGAAGTTAAAAGCAAGTATCTATCATGTCAATAAAATTTTAATCTTGACGGAGTAATGTATTTTAACTAGCTTTTTTACGAAGGTGGTGTAAATTTTGATAAGCGAAATTCTCAGTGAATATTTGCTGCGACTATGAAGTTTGTTTCACCTTTTTTCGTGGCTATAGCCATTCAGATATTGTCTTCTAATTGTTAATTTTGACACTCCTCAGTTTAATCTCAGAAAGTTATCACATTTCAAAATATTTAATCATGCGGGATGCGCACATCCCAGGCATATATTTTATAAATTCAGAGAGACTGGCGTATTGAATGTCGAACCGCGGAAGCGGTTTGTTCTAACAGTTGTTACGATGATTTTAAAATTGATCACAAGTTCATAGATTCTCAACTATAAACCCGTATCTTCGCCAAATGGTATAAAAGAACGAAGTTTTGAATAAAGTGACTCAATTTCTGTTACCAAATGACTGCCAAAACTGTTGCTAAATTTCTGAACCTTGAGGTATGAAGTCAATGTATGATGTGTTCCAGTTGTGCCACTTGACAATGATATATACAAATAACCTGGTGTTTTGGATATGTTGTGCTCTCTGAGTTCGACCGTTTAATCGCACTATCATTATATATATATATATAACTTGGTGACTAGATGGTATTACGTTTTTTTCTATAGTTTGTAAAGGTTCACCAAAGCATGGACTTCTGAATTCGTATGGTTAGTACATGTAAAATATGTCCTTAAATATGTGTTTGGAACAAACAATTCAGTGACTCTGCATATTTAAGACTACCTAGTGCATAGTTCACTTATGCTAATCAGCTTTCTTACTGTTGATGGATTAGTTATGACTTGCTGTTTGATAGGACTTGGTAATCCATTTAGCCTTAATTTTACTTAATTTCAACTTATACTGGTCAGTTCCATTTTTGTGACATCAAAGTTGCGGTTACGCATGTAAGTAGTCTGTTATCTTGAGTGGTTAAAATTCTACTGTTATATGTTTATGCGTGATGAATAATACTCGGAATTAAGACTGACTTATATACAAATTATGACCTTTCATTTACCTGTTGTTAGGTCAGATAACTTTATTAATAACAAATACCGATGTTTAATCGCAATATCTATGCAGCAAAAAAACATTTTAAAAGGTTAGTCATAATAAAACGTTGGAAGTGAAGAAAGTGGGTCTGTTAATTAGCTTTTATTGAGCTATAATTTCCCTATCCATTTGAGTATCGTCATTAGGTCAATAAGTTTGATAGCTTCGGGAAAATACATAACATCAAGGTCTTTATTGATGATTATGACAAAATAAAGATTATCAAATCGTTTAACATTCAACAATAATCGAGTCAATTCTAACAAATATAGTCTGTTTTCGACATTAAAAATAAAGGTTGTAAGTAGACGTCTTAAATGGCAAATTAAATGAGTTTAGCTTTATTGAAACGGGCAAACAGACAGACTAGTACGAGAGGTATAACTAGAAAGTTGATGTACTGAGAACTGCCCATCATGGCTGAACTAAAAGGGGATAAGTGAGAATAGGCGTTTCCTGTTTACACACTTGACTAACTGTGGACATCAAGTTGATGAGATTTAGATGTTCAACATTATACATTCCAGACCATTCAGTTTACTTCTGCATTAACCGCATAAATGAAGTCTAGTTAATTACGACCGAAAAAGTTATAGTGAGGAAGGACTACAAAAATGCATTTATTTATTTTCTATACTAAGACATTTTGTAAAACCCTTCATTTGCTAGTACGGGATATATCTTCGAGTTTTACAGTTCACAAAGAAGATATACAATATCTTCAGTAGGCATGTTACACGCCTATTTCAACTGATTATTCGGTCTTTCATTGTTAGCTATGAATATTAATCAGTAAAAATGGCTGTGAAATATATTTGTTTTACTCTGAAGGATATGTCTTATGATCTCAATACAAAGATAATCATAGGGATCAATAGCATTAACTAAATATAATTTCTCAGAACAGATGAATATAACTCAACATCTAAGGTTTAAAAAGTGAAACTGATCGATATTTTATTATGGCTAATTCCATTGTGTGTATTTTGTTACTGTAATTAATAAACCAAAAGCCCACCATTATAAAACACGCTCAAATACTTCTACTTGTGTCAATCACAAACGTAATACGGTTGGAATAGTTTGGTTCACAGCGTTAGAGCTACGACAAAATCAAGAATTTGTTTATCAACATGAAAAGATTATAGAATAATTCAGTGACTTAAGATAGTAACAGGTTACAAAAAGTTGTGAATCTTGTAGCTGACCATTGAATTATTAAAGAAAAGCTTACGCTAAAGAATTGATCAACAGATCATATTTCATTCAGAAATTATCTAGTTTCACCAAATAATGAATGAAAGGTGACCATAAGGTTTACCCTGCCCATTATGAGTGATAATAAATGTTTTGGGATATCTCTCCTTTAAAGACATGGGAAAAAAACCGAAATTCGAAATACCCGGTCCTTTGTTTTCATTTATTAATGAGGAGCAAATAACGTAATAAATACTAGAATAATTAATTCACATCTGAAAGTGAAGTTAATAATTTTACAGCTAATTAAATTTACCAGCTCATATATATTTCAAAGTCATTCTGTATTGTCACCTTCATAATAGCTGTTCATGATACTATATAGATAATAGTGCTTAAAAGTGACCACGAATATTTATTTAAAAAGCAAACTGGTGAAGACAGTGTTACAATCGATAAAATATTTGCATACTTAAGAGTAAATATTTACCATCATAATACAAACTTCTTTTATTCAGGAAAAAAGTTTTAGAAAAATCATTTCTCAGAAAGTTTATTAGTATGTGTAGGTTGTTACATGTTAGGAGATATTTAATTTCATCGTATTTCATTCATAATTTCTGGCTAAAATATATCACGTTAGAATGTAATCAGTTCTGTAAATGTTTTGTAGATCAGACGAACTGAACAACTGATTCCTTAGGTGGATTTCGTGAACTGTTGAGGGTGAAAATATAGAATTAACACTAAACAAACAGTGAATACTTTTGTTGTTGACTCACTTATACCCAATAATTACATACATATAATATCTAATTATGTTAACAATAAATATTTATAGTAAGTGGTTTCTTCAGCTTTGCACTTTACATCGATTCCGTTACAATTAGAAAGTAAACATAAAAAATTGATGTACTGTACGAGGGAAATAAAGTTTTGATACACATAATCATTGATATGGTCACATTTATCAAAGCCTATTTTTTCTATATAAAAAATATAAATTAGTTAACTATCATTAAATATGTCACCAAAAACGAATAAGGATATTTTGATGGAATGCAATTTCCAAGCGTATGGTCTGTAAAATTTCTAATAACTACTAAGAAGATAATAAACTCACTAATGGACCCGAAGATCTTGAGTTCAAACTCTGACATGGTCATGGGAAATTGTTGTTTAGGAGTCAATAACCTATACTTCCTTAGCCAATAAAAATATTCAAGGAGAAAGAATTTAACTGTTTGAAAAATGTCAAAATATACTATGAATCATGTTTTCTCTACTTGTCGACTTGCTTTTTATTAATTGATGGGTGTAATAATATATCCAAGGTACCATTCTTCAACAACTTTATAAGAAATATAAGTTTATTCTTTTCAGACCAGGGACTAAACGCGCTTCAGATTATCAGTTTAGTGTTGGGGCAAATGTTAATTCATTGACTTAAACATCAAATTACTTATCATGTCTATCATGTTTTCTGTCACTCGATCACAGTTTCCTTACTATTCTCGGTGTCCGTGATGTTAGTGACATAAAACCATATTTAAGTATCCAAGTAAATTTATTTTACTTTAGGACTGGGAGCTGCCATTTTGAATCACAAATCATCTTTGTGAATAAAAGTCATTCTCTCAAGTGACTATATTCCAGACAACTCATTAGCAATCTTAGTGAATTAGCCAAATCATGAAGTAATGTACCAAATTTTTTAAAGATGGAAACGAGTAATAGGGAGCTTATAATTTTAAATTTGTATGTTTTCGAATTTATTAATGAAATTCATCTGTAACTCTAAGGAAACTAATGAACATTCAGGTTGGTTCATATAATTTATTATTGGAACTTATTTATTTTCAGATTTACCCATCAATTACTTCTCTTAATGTAAGCATAAGTTTATTTATTTATTTATTTCAACACATAGATATTGGTACAAATAGGCACCAAATACATATGCGCCACACAAATCTCATTCGATATGTGTTAGGGCTGTGATACTGCTCGGGTGCCCAGACCGAAGCAGGGAGCATAAGTTAGTCTTTTCTCAAAAATTGAAATATCACTGAACATAAAATCATTTTCCAAAACTTTCTTCTGAATTCTTCTGTTATCAAGTATGTTTATTCACGTTAATCGTGCATATGAGTATGATAAGATTTGAGAACAATATAGATTTTAAAAGAATTTAGATTACATTATTCTTTACAACGGAGACATTCAGAGACTCATGATTTTTTTTTATAGTAGTATTCTATCGAATTGTCTAAATGATTGATTCTGTTAGAATATGAAATAAAATACAAAAATAATAATTTTTTCAAAGTTGCATTCATTGTTGATCTTTACAAAGCTATGAAAATTTACTACTGAATAAAAGAAGCGGTTATTGTTGGATGCCGGCTCAGTGGTCTAGTGGTTAAGTGCTCGCGCACGAAGCCAGTAGGTCCTGGGTTCGAGCCCCGCGTGGTGCGGGATCGTGGATGCGCACCGCTGAGGAGTCCCATACTAGGATGAAACGGCCGTCCAGTGCTTCTAGGTTTTCAATGGTGGTCTAGCTTCAACTGACTCATGATTTCAATCTGTGAAATATTGTTAGTCAGTTGAATATTACTAATGTTAAAATTTGTATACAATACTGGAATTCATTTGATTAGTTTCAATATCATTAAACTTCAACAGTATTCTACATTGAAATGTAATATGATGTGTTTTTAAAAGAAAATAGAATTTTCATTGATAAAGTTCATTTCATTTATACAACACGTGGTTTTAATTAAATAATATTTTAACTTAGATACCTAAAATGTTGTGAATAAATACAAATGTGATTTAAGTAAAACTAGATATTATAATAATCTCATGCTTTGATCTAACAAATATGAAAGTGTATATAGATACATCTATTTCCTTCATTCAACAAATAATTCATCCATTTACTTAATTTTTTTAAAAAAACAACAACAACTGAAGCACAAAATTATTTAAATGTCAAGTGATGCTTCATTATGAAGCCCAATAGGTTAAAATAAATGTTGAAATGAAGTTTGATATAGTTCAATTAATGAAAAAAAAAACGATCATGCATTTCTTATGATTGAAAACAAAATCTTTAATTATGTAATAGACTTTTTATCTTGTTATGATAAGATTTCATTAAATCAGTCTAACTCTCTAATAATTTCCTTTAAATGAAATCCTATAAACTTCTATGAATAAACATTATAAATACATATCTACAAAGTAACATTTGGTCAAATAAAGAAGAAGCGAATGTAGTGAAAAAAAATTTTCTATTAGTTTTTCATTATGGCTCTACACTAATATATAGTTATGGTTTACAATAAAGAACATTAGGGTGAGTGAACATGTACCTAAATGGCCGCAGAAACAAATACAATCAGGTGACCTAACAGGAGCAGTGGATAAACATCCATCATCCTCTATTGCTAAACATATAATTGAAACAGGTCACAAGATTAATCTAAACTCAGCTTTTGTGGTGTTGTATAGAAGTGTGAAATGACATATGCTAAGGTTTATTGAAGCATTAGCCATACGAAAATTCAAACCCCTTTGTGTGTTCAAAAACAGTTTGTTCTTACCTTAAACGTACCCTGGTAATTTTGACTTATTATCCAGAGTGATTAAGTTTCAAATTGTGTTCACATTATTATTATTGCTCTTATCATTATCCTTAACTCCTCTTACCCCGTTTCCAGTCTAGTTGACCTTTTATTTTTATGTATAAATGCTCTTAACAAGTATATGTGTGATCAGATTTTTCGAAATGTATTGCACTAATACATTACATAGTTCTGATAATCTTCGTCTTCTAATTACATTGAAATCATGAGTCAGTTGAAGCTAGACCACCATTGAAAACCTAGAAGCACTGGACGGCCGTTTCGTCCTAGTATGGGACTCCTCAGCAGTGCACATCCACGATCCCTCACCACGCGGGGCTCGAACCCAGGGCCTACTGGCTTCGCGCGCGAGCACTTAACCACTAGACCACTGAGCCGGCATCCAACGGTGTTATTGTCTAACTTCAACCAATCCACGAAGGTGCGCCACCATATACCATTGTCTTCAGTGAGCTGATATCTCACAACAGACCTAGTTGTACTCCACTGGTGACGGCTTCCCACTAGAACTCCAGGAGTATCTCTTGAAGTCAGTCACTAGTGAGCAGATGATTATTATCAGAAAGGGTTTGTGGAGATTTTAGAAATTTTCACAGATTTAAATCATGAGTCAGTTGAAGCTAAACCACTGAGGAGTCCCATACTAGGATGAAACGACCGTACAGTGCTTCCAGGTTTTCAATGGTGGTCTAGCTTCAACTGACTCATGATTTAAATCTGTGAAAATTTCTAAAATCTCCACAAACCCTTTCTGATCTAATTACATTATCGAAATAATATTCATCGAGTAGATACAATACGTTATAATTATACAATGACATATCAATCATAAATTAACATACAGTAATTGAAAGCAAGAGGATTAATAGTAATCAAAGTACTTATTCAAAAATCAATTAGTTGCTACGTTGCATAATATATAAAAGAAAAAAGAGAAAGACCATAATATTTTGATGAATGATCAATAGTACATATCTATCAGACATTGAATAACTGACTAATTGAATAAGTAATCAAATATAAAAATCTTTCAATTTTAAATATCAGGTTATACTTGAAGAAAAAAATGATTGATTAGTTTAAAGTATGATATTGGAAATATACCTGTAATCAATCAATTATCAAAAATCAATAAATCACTTTTTTGTTTTCTTAAATTATGTTATTATTATTTTTTTCAAAGAAGTTTCCATTGAACCTACTATAAATATTAGTTTGTAAACATTCATTAAAATATTAAAAAACAATTGAACTTGATAAGTATAATAAAAATAACAATAAAATAAACATGAATCCATTATATTTTACCAAGATCTTATTAATTGTTTACATTATGTAATCATTCAAAGTTAAGATTATTAAAAAAGAATTGATGTTTAACATATTTATAGAAATGAACTTTCTTTTTAAATAAGAACTTTCGTCTAAATTTGAACGAATAGTTTCACAATATTTAGGCGCCGAGTTAATGTGAGTCATTAAAGAGGAAGAATGTATTTGTTAAAATCTCAGCGAAAGAATTTGAAAAAGCTTGAACCAGATTGACAGGTGAAGCATTGGATTTACTTCAAATTCTTTCGCTAAGATTTTACAAATACATTCTTCCTCTTTAAGAACTTTCTTTTTGTTTGTTTGTTTTGTTCCTGTTTTTGGGAGTTAATAAGAACGTTTGTTGTCATGGTATAATTGTAGAGGTCCCATGTTTCGAGTATAAGTGATAAGAGTTTCCAATACAACAATCAACAACAACCAAATATAACAAGTAACATTCAAACAACAAGACATATCAATAGTAAAGATCGAAATAAAATTGATAAAACTAAATAAAATGTTTTTTTTAAAAATGTAAATGATATAGCAATTGTTACCGGTTAATGAGGTAATGAAAAAATTACAAATGGTTAAATAATGAAATAAATGAAAATAAGTTAGTGTTAGCTATGAAGAACATATTTCAAACCTAATTACCCATAAATATATAATAATGAACTATTAAAGAGAAGAAAAATCATATGGTGATATAAATTGAGAAAAAAATCAATGTGATGTAGTACAATAATAGTTATGTTACCATAGAAAATAAAAGAAAAAACTAAGAACTGTTTTTTGTTTTATGTGAATAAATCAGATTTCAAGTATTTTCACAAATGTGAGAAAATGAAATTTCAATAGTTTACTAATCACATTTCAAAAATTTCTAAAGTAACTATATTAATACGATGTATGTATGTATGTTGAAAGGACTACAATTAGAATAATATGAAGTTCAAAGTTATAAATAGTCTTTAATGAAGTTTGTTATTTTATGATCGTTTGATATTTCAATTATCATTATCGTAAGGGGTTTATTAAAGAATATTTCGTTTAAATGACATCCAAAAGATAGTGTTTTGCACATTTTGAAAATTATTCATTGGGAATTAAAAGTTGCTTAACTTTACTACATATATTCACTTGGTATTGTTTGGCTTGTATCTTCACATTGAGGTTTAAAACTGCAATTGATCAGTCTGTTATTGGCATATATGCATACTGTGCGTATGCCTCGATATTGCCTTGATTCACAAGTTTTTAATAAGCAATGATGGATAGTGGCTAGCAGTGGAATCCAGGACGCGCGTTTCGTCCTATTTGGGAGTGAACATCAACTCTGAGATGCAGATACATCCAGCTGACGAGTCCCAAATAGGACGAGACGACCATCCTGGATTCCACTGCTAGCCACTATCCAACATTGCTTACAAAAATAGAGTTATCTTTACTTGTTGGCAAGTGATAAAGACACTGTGAAGATCTCCATACTTTTGTAACATCAGATCCGGAAACATTATGAACTAAGGTAAAACTTGTTAAACTAAACAAAAGTAGTAGTTAGTAAGTATGACAGCCTTTACATAAACAAATCTTGTTTAGTTTTCATTTTCATTTTTAATAACTTCTATAGACGTACAACCCAAGTGTTTTAGACAGAAATGACTTAATAAAAAAAACTGTTTTTAATAGAGAATAATTGACTTCCTTGAAACTGTTTGTATTAGTGAAAATCTGGAATCAGTAGCTAAATGGTTATTGTTTTGAAGTTTCAAGGTAAAGGTTTTCAATTGATCAGTCTGTTATTGGCATATGTGCATACTGTGCGTATTCCTCGAGATTATCTTAATTCATAAACTATTTGTAAGCAATGATGGATAGTGGCTAGCAGTGGGGTCTAGGACGCGCCTTTCGTCCTGTTTGGGACTCGTCAGCTGGATGTGCCTGAACCTCAAAGTTGATGTTAACTCTGGGACTCGAACCCAGTACCATTCGCTTCAAACGCCATCGCGTTATCCACTCATCTACATATAGACTTGCGTACGTTTATCGATTCTATCTTAAAGTAAATTATAATTTAATTTAATGGAAGATAACGTTCACATTTGTAAACCGCTGAACTAATCCGACTTACTGTTTTTACATAAAGAAACAAGTGCATAACATAGTGTAGTACAAACACAACGGTCATTAAATCATATTGTTTTATGACTACATTATGTTATATATGGTGTACAAACGTTTTGATGTATTTTCTTTATTCTATCATTTAAGCTTTGGGATAGTAAATGAAGCTGATACACAATGATTGTTACTTTGTTCAACTTTACATTATTCTTAATAGATCAGTGTGATTCTTTTCAAATTTACCATTGAGAACAAGTAGTTTTGAAGTTTATTACCCCTGATACCACAGTAAATACTAGAATATATATTGTTTTAAACATCCATTAGAAATATATGTTAATCGAATAAGTATTCCTCCATCATTGTTCTATATTAATTCTACAATGGGTTTTACAATTTAGCATAAAATTAATATAACGGATGTTGATTCATTTTAATGAAGTAACTCAATATTTTCTCTAAAGATATTAGTTAGTCGGTAACATATCAGATGCAAAATTAAATCTCAAGACAATATTAAATAATCGGACAGTATTTTCAGTTCAAATGGGATCCATTAAAACGTCAATGATACGTTTTAAGATGTTTCTGTATTAACCATTACTAACTTTTCCAGGTAGTGAATGTACAGTCTATTAATTATAGGGTTTGAAGAAAAACCTTTGAAAAAGTCCTGAAAACAGCTTAGATTTTCATTATCATCAATTTATGATATTATTATTATATATACAACTGGTTCCAATTTAAGTTACACTAATCGTGTTTTTCATTTCGGATATTTCACTATTAAGATCTTAAAGCTATCACACTGTACCGTTCTTATCTGTGCAACATAAATAGTCGTTATTTCAGTAACATCTATAAATCTCTGATTAATGTGATTGCTTCATAGAAAAAAATCATATTTATACTGAATTGAATAGATAATGACTAACGGATTTTCATGACCTTGTTCATATATTTGTCACTAAATGATACTTAAGATCTATCGTCTTTTGGTACCATAACTTTTCTGAAATGTTTATAACTGGAAAGAGAAAGGGTTACGTAGAATGAAAATATCTCATCATTGAAATGCATACAAGGGACTATTTTTTTATAACAGAAAAAATGTCACTATTGTTTTTAAACATTAATCTTCTTGTCAGTGATAGAGACGGTCGTGAAACAAGGCCTACTGGCATTCAAGATAAAATACATGCAACAGTTTACATTCAAGATGGTATTGCTGAATGCTGTAGAATGGAATGTAGTGTTTAAAGTAGCTGGTTATTGAAACACTTAGTGTATTCACTATCGAGTCAGCTTATCTACACGACTCTTTGTTCATCTGCCATTATATTGACGAATATACTGCTGAAATGAAAAAGATATGTAAATGAACTGAATGAGACGAATAACGTAGTGTTTCCAGTGAAAAATCTCTGTAAAATTACTAGTTATTAATCGGGGTTGTTTTCAGCATGAATCTTTAAACAATAAATTAAGCTTAATTATTTAAAAGAGTTCATTGTGTTAAGACTCACTGAAAGCCAAAATAGTAAAGTCGATATATACGATACATATAAACCTAATTCATTAATACAAACGTCAACTTATCACGTCAGAAGGGGATAGAGATGAATTTGAACTTTTTTTAATATCTTTTATAGGCACAGGAACCTTTGGTCGTGTAATTGTGGTTCATGATAAATGTTCACAACAATACTATGCATTGAAAGTGTTGATAATCGAGGAATTGGTACGACTGAAACAAGTAGAACATGTCAAGAACGAAAAGTCAATACTAATGCAATTAAACCATCCTTTCATCGTAAAACTGTAAGTTTTTAAAACTCTGCTTACTCGTTGTTTATTAAGTTGATAGCTATTCGGTACATCGTGAAAACGATAGATTTCTGTTGTGCTATATATATAGCTCATTATGTAAACTGATAGAATGAATATAAAGAAACCTAAGCAAGAAGTAATACTGATTGATTTCGAAGGGTATTTTTTATCAAAGATAATCAGAATTCAGTCGATAGCTGATGTACAATAAATATTTTACCGAACTGCCAGACATTTCAACGAACACTCGATGCCGAATAGTTTTATCATATAGATAAATTGGTTGCAAAAGGCATATGAAAAAAAATGTGTTTCTTAACTTCATTATCACAGTAGAAATGCTAGTAATTAAACTAGATTGACTCATAGAATGCAGGAATCATTTGCTTTGATTTCATTCCCATAGTAGTAGAATTACACTGTTTACCTGTTTTTTTAAAAAAAATGTATATTTGGTTTGCATGCTATATATATGGTAGTTGAACACTTAGAATTATATGATCCCTCGAGTTATTTATTTCAACCTTCTTTATTTGCTAATAATTATCGTCGCTACTTGTCTTAGATATCCAGAATAACAACATTTAGAATAATTTAAAGAGTTAAACAATTCCTAAAAAAACTCTCATCATGTCACAACAATTGACAATAAAGCACTGTTTTTGTTGTGCCTGGATCAGCGTAAATGTATTCACTAAAGGTGAAACAAGTGGAGTATTCCCAACCAGAACAAACGTTTTGCTGATTATGAATTTCTGGTAATAAGTAATTGATGTTTTCTTCTCCTCCCAGACGAAACTTGGTACTACTTTAATCACTTAAGTAGATAAGTCAAAATCAAAGCAAACTAAACTTTGTTTTCACAATGAGATCACTCGATCCATATCAAATAAAATCTTGGTAAACATTAATAATATACATTAGAAGCATGTCTTTTTCAGGAGATATTTAAAGCCGGACAAGTTTGTTAAAAAGAACAATATCTTCCATATCTAAAATATTACTTAAATAGATAGGTAAAACAAAATTGCACAAACACAGTAAAGAAATAAAAACATCAAATGCAATACTACAGGTGAATTAGATGTTAAGTATTATGAAAGCATAAGTAGCTTCATATTTCCAATGAAAAAGCCTATTATCAATGGTTGAATTTTATGTTTTAATGTGTTCTTTCTAGTTTCAGGCATTACATGAACTTTTTGGATTGTTTACAATCATGTGTTAGTTTAGTTTGAATCATTCCTTGTTTATTATGAAAATTAAGTTAAAATTTCCGAGATGTTTATAAACAATCCATTTTGTAGTTTATATTGTATTAAAAGGGTAATGTCATTAATTTTTGCTTCATATTATTTCATAAGAAGAGAAAAATGAGTAAACTAGAAAACGATTAAATAATTAATAAAAAAGAAAGTAACATGTATGCAATTGTGGCTTAGAAATAACCATTTTGTTTAAAACATAATGGTTGCTATTTTTAGTTAATGTAAAACTATTCATTTTAATAGTGGCATCTATCAAAGGTTTCACATTTTGATTAGATGATAAGAAATTTCACAAGGTAACATAACGAGATGATGGAGTACAGAAGTTAGTTTTACTAAATGCATTTCTTATTGAACAGATATAATTTTCCAGTCAGTTACGACATTAAGTGTGATCAAATTATGACTTTAAATGAACTTTATTTACTTATCAAAACAATAAACATTCAAAACTTATTAAATTGATCATCTACTTGATACACAGACTAGAAAGTTGATTATGTTACAAACATTATGTGAATTAAAAATTAACGAATTAACGAACTAATGTCTGATACTATTACAGGTTATCAGTTAAAAATCATGTAAAGTGATTTTAGTAATTATATTTATATCAAAGTCAACAGCCAACACCTTCATCACAAAGAATATTTTTGTTAAAACACTTGAATCTCAGGTAAGGTATATATAGTCATTTTAGACACTAACATGTATATATTCAACACTACGATGGGGTAATTTGTTCTGTACGTAAATAGGTTAACCCAAATCAGTTAACGTTACATTATCTAAACCTTAGTTGAAATTATAATACGATATCAAGATAAGAAGTCTAGCATTATATTTGACAATAATTAGTCTTAAACAATCAGTTAACAGTAGAGGTTGGTATGTCATTGCATAATGTAACCTTCAGAATATAATTATTGTTTTCAGTTTATTGTTATAATAAAATAATAGCCACCATAGATGCTCAATGATAATTTTCACTTATAATCACAAGGGAGTCATGTTTATATCACTGAATTACCCTGAGTTTCCTTTTCTTTCTTATGAATATATTCAATTCATGAAATCTCCAACTAAGCATTCCTTCTGATTAGCTTAATATACCCAACGACAAGTCATATTTTAATTTGAAACTAAGAAAATACTTTAGTACAAAGTATGACAATTACTGAGGCAAATCAAAAATGTCCTTAACCAATTCAAAATGGTTATAACTTTCTATGTAATCAATTACTCATTACATTTTCACTTATAAATTTAGACAATCTAATTTCTTCTTCGAACGTTAATAATGAGTGAAATAGTTTATAATTATGAAATCAATATTATTCTAATTTATCCATAGATTACATAGTTTATTATTTTAAAAGAAAAAAAAAACTATGAAAGTTTATTCACAATTTCAAATCAAAGAATAAATTTCAGGTCATTAGGAATAAAACTTAAAACAAGATATCAAGTATCATTCAAATAGTGAATATTGATTTAAAGCAATTTAGAGAAAAAAATATAGATTTAGTTTACTGATAGATTTGACCTTGACACTTAACAACAATATGATTCGTTAATATCTAAGATACAGGAAAGCTAGAATTCAATGTTTTAAATTAGTTTATCCGATGAAATAATCTATGTTGGTTGATAAGTTCATTTCATAAAACTAATAAAAAAAAATGATAAAAATACGATAAAATTATTACTATTCCTTGGACTTTATTTGAATAAAAAAGGTTCACATTTTAATTCTTACTTTGATAAAATAAATATCTGAAATAATGTTCTTTGGTGAACAAATTGTTGACTGATATTAATGACCAATAATTTATGACCTGGTAAATATTTCTCCATGTATATATGAAAAAATATCTAATTGTTTCAATAAACTATTCATGACTACCTTCAACCACCATCTTATCTCAACATAGTGCACGCAATGTTGAATCACCTAGATTGATGGCCATATTACAAATTGGTCGATGGCATTCGATCCGCACTAAGAAGAACTTGACACATATGAAATTGATCAACACTCATTGATCAATAAATTGTGACTACATTTCAGTCCTACGGGAGGTTGATCGCAGCACGGATAGCCCGGTGGTAACACCTCTGACTGTGAAGCTGGGTGAGATTACAGGTACACCTTGCTGATGAGTGCCCAGTAGCACGAAACACGGGTCCAGGGTTTTCTGTTGACTACCTCCAACCACCATCTTATTCATGGACTTAAACAATTCATAAAGGTTCAGTATTAAGACACTATTTAAGCATAAAAAAATAAAGTATATATATATATACTAAAATTGTAATGTGACAAGTCCTTATTTTAGTGGAAATTTTATTATACGCAGTGGTTTTCACATTGTTTCTTGTGTATTTTTTTGATTATTTTTATTTACCTTTCAGTTTATCTAGTTAACCTTTTATTTTTCATATATAATATCTTATATGTATGTATGATCGTATAGTTCAAATGTATTGTGCAAATATATCACATAATTCTGATAGTCTTTGTTATCTCATTGAATTGTCGAATTATGTACACAATTTCCTAGAGGTATAATATTTTATATATTTTTCTCAAAGTGATAAAACATATATATGTAGTTTCAATAAATAACCCTTAATTTCTTTTTGCTTTAAAAATCTCAAGCTATTTTGCTTGTTTTCTTTTGATTTTATCAATGTTTACATATCTCTTATTAAATGCATTTACAATATGAATGACTGTATTTTACAACTGAAAGTCACTAGATTAATTTTATACTAACAATGTCTTGAAAAAAAACTGAAAAAAACTAATTTATTGGTTGTATATCGATGAGAACTATTGTTTATAATTTCGAAATCTATTGAAATAGAGTAGTGAATTTACATTTAGATTATGTAATCATAAGTAAATTTAGGTTACCATTGTCCTAAAATAATTTTGTTAAAAATAGTTGAAAATATCGAATATATAAATGTTTTTGTTTGGGATAATAGACCAATTGATGTTAGACCACCAATGAAAAACCTGGAAGCACTGGACTGCTGTTTCGTGCTATTGTGGAACTCCTTAGCAGTGCGCACCCACGATCCCGCTCGCGGGCTTCAAACCAAGTAACTAGCTTCGTGAGGGAATTTTCGGAGTTCTAGTGAGAAACCATGACCAGTGGAGCTAATTTATGTTGATTAGAGACAGGTATCTACCTCATTACAATGGAAGATGGTCGCGCAATTTTGTGGATTGGTTGAGGTTGGACATTGACACCATAGAATGCCGGCTCAGTGGTCCAGAGGGGTAAGCGTTCGCGCGCGAGACCGAAGGCCCTGGGTTCGAATTATGCGAGCGGGATCGTGGATGCGAACTGCTGAAGAGTTCCACAATAGGACGAAACGGACGTTCAGTGCTTCCAAGTTTCCAAAGGTGGCGAGCTAACATCAATCGGTTCATGATCTTAATCAAAAAGTTAATAATCTTCACAACCTCTATATTGATATAAATGTTTTTTGTAACTCTTACGGTACCCAATGATCATTTTTTAAATATCTGAGAAAAAAATTAAATTAAGCTAATACATTTGAGAAAAATATGTTTTTGTTTATTACGGCTAAGGATGGACTAGAATTTATATTCTAATTTTGCCCTTGCCAATTTTAAAATACAACAATTATCAATACCTGCATATTGTGAAACTTTATTTAAAACGTATTTTATTATTTTTATTCAAATCACTGTAGCATGTTTTAAAAGTAGGGGATTGAATATTAAGTACTAGTTTATATGGGGTTTAACTTTACAATGAAAGAGTTAAATTTGTCAGAAAATAATCTAATTTTACTGCCAAATAGCTTTACCATTTTTTACGGTTATGAAAGTGTATCTGTGTTCACTATTACAATGTCAAATATGTTCAAAAATGTAGTTTTCTTGTTTGATTAAATAAAATATTATTTACGATAAGGATAATTTTTCAAGGTTAACCTCTTGAAATATTCACTTTGTCATTATTTTGAAGTTGAAGTAATAACTAAACTTATTAGTTGCTTTGTTATTGTAATGAGAGTTCCTTAGAATTATTACAAAAACGAGAGTTTTCTTATTAACAAACTCATTTATGTAGCAAATCTATATTTATAATGATATGGATAAGGATTTTTATGCAATATTTTGTCGTGATTCAGTTCAATAACTGAATAGTAAAATAACATAAATGATTTAGTTATTAAAAGTCGGTAATTTGATACCTTATTTATTCAATAATATCCAAAAGAATAAAAAAAATTTGACTCGTAAAATATGTTCATTCGATATCGCAAAAGGGTTTTTTTATCAAAGATGTATTAGGTTATTGATTTTAATTAAACAAATACTGAGATATTTGTCATGCTATTGCTACCTTGACGCGGTGGTCGGGCATACCTATCGAGATGAACCAATCGAACTATACTGCCTGGAACAACCATTCCTCAAGGTCCTACCATGCCAGACAGGTCGGTTGAAGAGCGGTAAGACTGAAGGCAGTAAACCCAAGGTTTGAAGGCGAAGTCGTTTCCTTCAGAAAACCAGCATAACAGCGATGCTGCCTTCTCACAAAGAGGGGTAGGGTTAGAAAAGGTCGACCCTAGCCATGCACACCTAGCCTTATAACACGGATATCCGTCTCCGTCAGTAAGGTCTCTATAAGTAAGGAGCTGACACGAAAACTAGTCACAAAAAGGTTGGGTGTGACCGATCTCAAGCAGCTGTCCGTTGGGCACTGCGGTCACGCCCTCAGGTCACTAAGACCACTTCTGATCCAATTTCCTATTCAGGTGCCTTTAGAAGAACTTTTCCACGATGTGGGCAACCGGGAAGTGATAACCGCCTTCATACTTCCAACAGCACTCAAGACCACTGTATTTTTAATCAACCTCCGTCTATAAGGCTGTTTCTGATGTACTCAGATATTTCAAAACGCCTTTAAAAAGGAAATGATACTAAGAATAATATCTGCGTGAATGTTTCCGCTAAATTGATTGAATCTACATTACATCAACTAAATGTAGAGATATTTCACAAAGAAATCTCATAAATTTTGGTTTATGACATACTGTAAAATGTAATGGTAGAATATTACAAATTTTATATTCAACCAATTTTGTCTAAGAAATTTAAATTTAATTCTATTGAAGATAAAATTTATCAACATTTTAAGTGATACGAGCTTAATTATGGTTTATCTCATGCTACAAGAAATGAATAAACTTTTTATTCATCTTACACAAATGTTGTTCTTTATAAGTCTAAACGTTTTCTTTGAAGTCAAAACAGTATCCTATATAATTAAGTATAATCACTACTGTCGGTACTACGACTATCAATAAAAATGATAGTAATTATTTTTATTATTAGCATTATATAACTGTCATATGAATGATTACGTGACCGAAGCATTTACTGAATGACTTTAATTCTCCAGCATTTGATCTTTCAGCATCTACATGTCAAACATATATTCTGGGAACAGATTTTATTTCAACAGTTCAATTTTCAAAAAATATTATAATCGTATTAATATTAAAATAATGGATGCTATGAACAAAGTTTGTATATGAGTATATATGTATATAATAAGCATAAAATGATATGAAATATAGAGGTTATTGTGTATTTCGAAACAAAGTTTACATTTATCAGTTATGTGATTGATTTCATTATCTTTATATTTCTGTTTTCTTTCAGTTTTGATTAACCTGACATTTTCCACTTTATTTATTTGGAAATTACATTCTATTATATTTCTCTCAACTCAATACATTTAATATTTTTCAATAGAATCCAGTAATTTCATATGTGTATCTTATTTTCATTAGTACTTCACCCTTAATCAAATCATGCTTTCATTCCTAATGATCTTGATTTACCTAATTGAACATCACACAACGATCTTTCGTCTTGCACTCATGTCTTTTATGTATTCTAAATTTTCGAATCACTGTAATGATGCATATTTCATTCTATTTTATCCATAGTAATGAACTTTTGTCCATAAAGTTTCACTCATTGTTATTAAGTATACTAACATACAAAATGTGTTCATTACATTGGCTATCTAATACAAATATGATCGTGCAGATACTGTGGATGAAATTGAATTGGAAATCGCTGAAATAACTCAATGATGTAGTAGATTTAGAAGAATGAATCGAAAGCCAATTTTCAGCAAATACAATAACGAATTCCGTTAAGAGATTTTGCTTATCTTCTTACTGCGTATAAATAGATTACTTCTACATCTTATAAGTAATTATATTCTAATGTAAATAGAAAACAAGAGAATAGTAGTAAATAATTTAATGTATTGTTAGTTGACAAGTGAAATGACTTTCGATATACTTTCTAATCAGTAATTTAATAAAAGTTTGTCAGTTTGTAAATGAGTTTTGTCTGATGAAGTAACTGTGATGTACTGACAGAAATGAAGGTGAATGTTGAATATTATGTAAGAAGGATTGTTTCAGCGAATAGTTCTCTTTTCGGCGAATTCAATTTCAAGGCTGTACAATCGCATATATATATACTTATTTTTCAGGATGATAATAATTACAATAATAATGATAATAAACTTCTGTTAGACATGGTAGCAGTGAGGAAGAATTAACAAATGTGTTAAAAAATTCGATTGTGTCTGTGTAGGTAAATATCTGACGTGTTTATACGGGAATTTTGTGCCACCTATAACCAATTTATCGAATGCATATAAATTTGCAAATCTTTCACCATTATCGTCCCTTCCTCTCGGTCCATATCGTCCCATGTTATATTCATATCCGGTGTTTTGCATTCCTACTTTGGCGTCTAGGTCTCCTATCAGGATGGTGAGATCTTTCCTTAGGCACTTCGCTATGATTGATGACAGTCTTCCATAGAACTGATCCTTATTGCGATCGTTGCTATCATTGTTGGGTGCATAGAAGTGTGTAATATTCATTATAATTCCCTCCTTTGTTTTGAACAATGTTTTGATGATTCTGGATCGATGAGACTTCTATCGTACAAGTGCGTTGCTCGTTTCTTTGGATAGCTTCAAAACACCTTCATGAGGTTGCGGAGCATTTTCTTCTTCGTGAGTAGAATTTGACAGCACCTCTCCCGAAGCTTATCTTTTCTATCCAGCTTGAGCCTAATTGGTTTCACTTATTATGTGAACCACTGAGTTGTATTTTCTCATTTCTGCAGCTATTTGGCTTGTCTTCCATTTTTCTCACATAGTACAGATATTATATATATTTATGTTAATTGTTGCTCTGGATATCGAAATGAGGGTCAGTCTCGCTCCAGGAGAAGTTTTCAAGTCATGAATCTGACCACTTATTCTATAGGTATAATAGGTATATTATTAAATGAGAGATTTAGATCATTGACTACACCGCCTAGTAACTTTGATTCTTCCTTAGTTGGTACAAAATATCTGAAATTTTCTTATATTTATTAGTTTAGTAAAATGGAGATTAATAGCGCCATCTGAAATATAGATAAATATATCCATGTTGCCACTGTTAAAAATCTTAGCCTCTACTGCTGATCCATCTATGTTCATCAGGTTTACGACTAAATCATCATACTAATGAAATAACATAACTATGATTATCATTAGAAAATCAAAGTCGTATATTTTGTAATTTATCGGTATTCATAAGTCGGACTAGTTTTAAATTTCAAACAAATTAATGATGGTTGCATAACTTTGAAAAAACAAATGGAATTTTTCAACTTATCTATCTCTGCTACCAATAGTCTAGTTTTATCTTATTTTTTTCATTGATCAAAAATATGCTCATGACAGTGAAATTTCTAAATTATATATAACATTCCAACTAACAATAAATATAATTATTAACTAATGAAAAATTAGTTTTTGTTATCAACGTAATCAAAACCAGAGATTCGTTGATGTTAGACACTATCACCAGTAGGTTAAGCGTTCGAGCGCGAGACCGAAGGCCCTGGGTTCGAATCCCGTGAGCGGGATCGTGGATGCGAACTGCTGAAGAGTTCCACAATAGGACGAAACGGCCGTCCAGTACTTCCAGGTTTCCAAAAGTGGTGGTCTAACGTCAATCAGTTCATGATCTTAATCAAAAATTTAATAATCTTCACAACCCCTATACTAGTGATAAAAAAAGCAATTGAATATAGATATAAATGGAATATTAAATCATTTTGAAAATGTATGGTTCAACTTTGTTTTAAACAAATTGAAATTTAATGATAATTAAAGTAATTTAAGTAGGATAATTATAATAATAAAACATTTGGATCCTTTCATAACGATCATTATTTTATATTAATTAAGGATCGTGTTTAATTCTTACTTATTTAAATAAAGTTTTAAAATTGTTTATTTACATAAGTATTGAATATTTGAAATAAATTCATGTTTAATTACATTGAAATTTATAAAATTGAATCACACATGAATGAATATTGATTATTGATAATGTGATAAGTATATGTATTTTGCTTTTGAATAATCATCCTGTGTTTGAATGAGAATATAAAATAGTTGCTATTTTAAAAAGCAACTATAAAAATATAGGGAACTATTTTATTGTATTATGCAAACATGAAAACTATACATTAGATAGATTATTTACACATCTTCTTTGCATAGTCGTTTACATACACCATTATTCCTCTAATTCTGTCTTTATTTCAATTGCTCTTCATTTTCTTTCCTGTTCATTTCATTTCAATTGTCTTTTGGTAATGATTTCACATTCAATTGCTTCTACATACTACTAACATTAGTTAGCATAAGTAATATACACATTACTATTGGCTAAACATCTAGTAGTAGTAGTAGTAACAGTGGAACAATAAAAGACTACGTATTACTTTTCTCTAAGCCTGTTCTGTTTAATTTGGTTGGAACTACAGTTTACTATTACTAACTCATACGATGATATTATTATTTATGGACAACATGAGATTGATCGTAAAATAACCTTGAGGAGATCCATCTACTTTCTAGGGTTGAAAGGAGGTTATGAATTAGGGTGAGGAAATAGGATTAGAATTCAAACTTAAAAGTTAGAGGTTTCGTCAGAAAATAACATCAATTATACTATTGAAAGGCTATTTAACCTCATAGATAAGTGAATATTTTACCGAAACCTAAGACGACCTATTGTTAATTTCGTTGGTTCGTCAATAAATTATTGTTTTGCCGATTAAAAATAATCAGTACATTTTAGAACCAAATACATAGATCTTTATTGTATTTTTCTGTTTGTTTTTTTCGACGTTGTATAATTAAAATTTTAATGACATGGATTTCTTATCTTTGAGTTTTTTCTTAACTAATCTTTATTTAAAGATAAAATTGGTAAATTATAATGTTTCGAATTATTTGAAGTAAGACTCCCAGAAACAACGCAATTGAATCAAGAAGTACTAAACAAGCACGAACGAATGTATTGTATTTAGAATTCGAAACCCAGCATTCAATAAGTACAATAGTATCATTAGTGCATTCAAACACCACATAAATATAATAAATATTTAAACATAAATGCGTAGTCAGGAAGAGATGTATTTTTTTTCGTTATACAGTTATACAAAGTAATGATATGAAACAATACAACGAATGGCATGGTGAATTAGATTTTTGACGTTGAGTTTCAGCATTTATAATAAACAATACACTCATCTCAATTAGAAGAATC
This sequence comes from Schistosoma margrebowiei, assembly GCA_944470205.2. Taxonomy (NCBI): domain Eukaryota; kingdom Metazoa; phylum Platyhelminthes; class Trematoda; order Strigeidida; family Schistosomatidae; genus Schistosoma; species Schistosoma margrebowiei. Next base: position 65,473,655 of record OX104024.1, on the reverse strand, counting down.
GAAAAATGAGTTCTTCTTTAAACGCAGTAGTTATAAATTTATATCATTGGAAATTTACAAACTTCACCTTGTTATTATCTATCTAATTGCTCTATGGCTTTTCAAAAGAAAATTATATTTCATAGATGTTTATTACTCAAATTCTGGTCAAAGTAACTAGAATAATCAGTATTACAGATTCTTAAAAATAATAAAATTTCATGTGATTTATAAATCAATCCTAAAGCTTAAAAAGTCTAGTATTAAGAAATCAATAAAACGTTCGAAATGAGATTACATTTAATATAGTAATATCCTACTGTCACAGATATACATCTACTATCTTCTATGACCAACTAGTTATTTGTCGAAGGATATTGATTCTAAGATTTAATCAGATAGGACATGTGATTATATGACACAAATCTATATAATTTACTTGATAATTGATTTAATTTCATAGTTGAAGTTACCTAAACGAGTTAAACAGAAAAATGAAGCAACAATAACTAGCTTGCATTAGTTATTAATACAACGTTTCAATTATCACATATCATAAAAAATTCTGCATTTGTATTTAGTGCTATTATAACAGTCAAATACTAAATTAATAATATAATATGACATTAGTTCAATCATCATTATTCTATGAGTGGGTTAAAACACAGAAGACAATTTTTTAGTATAAAAAAATAAAATATTTTTTGGTTGAGATCATGAATCAATTGATGTTAGACCACCGTTGGAAACCTGGAAGCACTGGACGGCCGTTTCGACCTAGTATGGGACTCCTCAGCAGTGCGCATCCACGATCCCGCGAGCGGGATTCGAACCCAGGACCTACTGGCTTCGCGCCTCAGCACTTAACCATTAGACCACTGAGCCGGCATCCAATGGTGTTAGTGTCTAACATCAACCAATCCACGAAATTGCGCGACCAACTTCCATTGTACTGAGGTAGATACCTGTCTCTACCCGACACAGATTAGCTCCACTGGTCACGACTTCTCACTAGAACTCCGAGAATTCCCTCGCGAAGCTAGTCACTAGTGAGCACATGTTAATTATCAGTATGGGGGTTGTGGAGATTGTTAAGTTTTTGGTTGAGATCATGAATCAATTGATGTTAGACCACCATAGAAAACCTGAAAGAACTGGACGGCCGTTTCATCCTAGTATGGGACTCCTCAGCAGTGCGCATCCACGATCCCGCCCCCCGTGACATTCGAACCCAGGACCTATCAGTCTCGCGCCAGGCGCTTAACCAACTAAAAATAAATCTCCACAAAACCCATTCTGATAAAATTGATATTCTTAATTGACATAATAAATCGAAAGAGTATATATATATATATATATATATATATATATATATATATAATTTCCGAACTGTATTATAATTACATGTTGATTAGTGAATTCGGTAAAAAATGAAACATTGGTTTGTTAATATAATGGTAAAGATGATATAATATCTTACTATAGAAATAATTATTGACCTAATCTAATCAAGCATTTATTTAGTAGTGAAACATAAATTTCTATATTGTAGGTTAAATTTATCATGAATTCTAATAGAGATAGATTTTTATATTCGATAATGGAAAATAAAATAAACATATAACTAAGAATTTCGTAGTTTTTTCATTATGAAGTAAGTTTTAAATATTTGTACATTAAAACTAGGAAAGTTTGATTGAACTAAGTAAAATGCATTTTATATGTTGATTTGTAGTTTTTATGACGTGTACTGTCTAGGTATAATCTCTTATCTAACAATTATTTGAATAATCCTTATTTAGCAATGGATTAATTAGTGAATTCTATGAAATATATGAGTTATTCACAATTGATTGATCACTGGGTGGCGATCAATGTCATGCACTAATAAGGACTAGACACGCATGACATTGATCACCACCCAATGATCAATCAATTGTGAGTACATCTCAGTCCTACAGGAGGTTAGACACGGCTCGGATAGCTCAGTGGCAATATCTCTGACTGTGAATCTGAGTGACACGAGATCGAATCCGCCAGGGAGCAACAGTTCCCTCAAGATTACAGGTACACCTTGCTGACGAGTGCCAAGTAGCACGAAACCCGGGTTTCCTGTCGACTACCTCCAACTACCATCTAATATGAGTATTTGTTTTTGTATCTAATTTCGAAACGAATTTGTAGGTAGTCTTTTATTATTATGCTCAATTAGTTCTTAAATTCGATACCTTTGCAGATGTACAATAAATAGTACTTATTTCATAACAGTGTTTGTGAAATTATCTTTTAAATCAATTTCTTTATGAAATAAAAATATGTTTGATAAAATTTGCATTTAGTTTTCAGTATGGACTAGAAAAAATGTAAAAATGTATCTGAATCCTCAGGAAACTGACAAGTTATTTGATTTAAACTTGAGAAACTGCTAAAATCAATGACTACTCACGTAAGGGGATTCAAGATCTTTAATTCTTGAGAACGATACGATATCCTTAAATTGCCGATCTCAAATTCATTAGTCCCACTTTTCACCTTTATTCAGTGAACGATATCATGTTTTTCAGAATATAAAATTATTATTACTATTATATAGTGTTGTCTGTGTTATATTTCTCAATTTCAAAGTGTCTATTCTCCGTGTGCTCACTAGCTGTTATTATTCCGTGTAAACTAAATTTAAATTGAATAAATTTCATGAGTGGCTTATTTAAATAATTTGAAAGTCTTGTGATAATAGGCCCAATAAATCATTCCACTAGAGCAGATCAGAAAGAGTGAGCTCATATTAGAATTTGTGAATTAGGTGTCAAAAAGTTACCCCAAAGTTTAATAAATCATTATGACCAGTATTTCACTTCTAATGTAAATCAGTTATCGAATGATTGTTATGATTACTTTATCGACTTCAAAAGTAGTGCAAAATGAAGAAACTTCAGTTATCATAGAATAGCATTGTTATGAGCAAGTACATAGGTGGGAACAATTAATTTATTGTTTAACATGGAATTACAGAATATCTTTGTAAAATATGTGAACCCTACACAAAATACTTCATTTGCAAATTTTTATCATTTGTCCTTCACATTCTGTGTGATTCTTCCAGTTGACAATTCCTGTCTATTCTTATCAACTTAATCTTAAGCTTTTGCTGCCAGATTTTCCACTTTTGATTGATTCTAAATACTATTTATGTGAACAGATATAAGAAACATACAATACGGCACTATTTATTTACCGTCTAAGTAAATATCTTATCAGTGGTAGTAATCATGAAATGAATATTTAGAACTTTCAGGTCATTTTTCGCATACACATATTACTGTTTGACATTTATTTTCATATAACACCTCATGCAAATGTGTGACACATAGTGACAAATAGTTTGTTGACAATATTCAAAACATTCTAAAAAAATTTATTCAATGAACATGATTTTTATTAATTTGCATAAAATAACATAATTCATTTTAAAAAGGTTATTTCTCAGTCATAAATTATACTACTGTTAAAATAACAAACATTCTAATAACACTTAACGAATGCAATAAATTCTCTGGATATCCTTTACGTTAAAAGTACAACTTGCTTAAGGAATTGTGTGAAGAAGTTATTTATTAAGGATATTTTCTCCAAGAAATTGTTATATTTTTTTAAAACTTTTAATGAATAAGAGTGTTTTCCTTATGAATTACTCTTTAAGCATATGCATACGTTTAAAGAATTTACTGGAAATTCATTTATTAGAGTTTAAAAATACTGTGAAAAACATCAGATATTGATGACTATTTTGAAGTAAATTATTATTAATATTCTTCTAGGAATTCTCGGAACCTTGTTCAAAAAACAGGTTTTTTTTCCGGTTTAACATTGAAACATTTCAAGTTTCAGTTTGGTCATCAGAAGATATATTTGTTGACAGCTTATAATATTATTATTGTCCACTGCATGTTAACATAGTTTCCTACTTATTGAATAAGAACTAAGCTTTTGAGAAGTAAAAAAATATAATCACGTTTATAACATTCTTCTGTAATAGTAAGAAAAGATTAGAAATACGATTTATTTGTATTAGTCTTTATGATAAAATAAATGGCTGCTTTTGATCTGAAGTTTTTTCTACCTTAATATAAAAACTTATTTTGAATAATAAAATATGTCGTGGGACCAACCAACAATGATATTCATCAAGAAAATTGTAAAAAATTCTTTTTCAAAGTATTAGACAAGTGTAGGATTGTTCAGTGGCATTTCATATTGTTCAAATTTCGATGAAATGGTAACATCAAATTCACCAAAATGGCATTTAAAGTTTAACGAATTTCAAAACAGATCATTTTGTCAATTGAAGCTAGACCACCATGGAAAACCTGGAAGCACTGGACGGCGTTTCGTCCTAGTATGGGACTCATCATCAGTGCACCGGCCGGCATCCAACGGTGTTGATGTCCAACTTCAACCAATCCACGAAGTTGCTCCACCATTGTCTTCAGTGAGCTGATATCCCACAACAGATCTGGTTGAACTCCACTGGTAACGGCTTCTCACTAGAACTCCAAGAGTATCTTCCTGAAGTCAGTCACCAGTGAGCAGATGATTATTATCAGAAGGCGTTTGTGGAGATTTTAGAAATTTCACAGATTGAAATCATGAGTCAGTTGAAGCCGGCTCAGTGGTCTAGTTCGTTAAACGCCCGGCGCAAGACTGATGGGTCCTGGGTTCGAATGTCACGGGGGGCGGGATCGTTGATGCGCACTGCTGAGGAGTACCGTATTAGGACGAATCGGCCATCCAGTGCTTCCAGGTTTTCCATGGTGGTCTAGCTTCAATTGACTCATGATTTCAATCTGTGAAATTTTTCAAATCCCCGCAAACCCCTTCTGATATGATCATTTTGTGTAAGCTGGAACTAGTGGGAAACATTAAATTGTAATTTTAAAATATATATTCATTTTAAATTGCTTCTAAAATTTTAGAGCTATGGTATTTTTGTTTACAATTTCGGACAGTAGAGTTCATAAATACACTGAATATAACTAAATAAAATACCGTATGGAGACTTTAGTAAGTGGGATACCACTCATCTTAGTATGAAACATATAGATGTTTGATGGAGTTTTGTTCTCTGAGCTGGATGGTTTGGTCGTGACCAAGACCAAAACTCCATCAAAATCATCCACCTGAGCTACAAATCTTCTCCACCATATAGATTTTTGATATTTTATTTCCAATGAGTCTCACGATAGATAGAGAAAAGATAGCATAGTTTCAATTTTATTTATTTTTAAGAAAAATTTCGACTATTTAGCAACCAAATTGTGAATGTCTATAAAATGTAAGATTATTATGTATGAAAACGAAAGATGTGATTATTTAATTTTTATTATAATAATATTTATTATTTATAAACTGATTGTGACGTATGCAGTACATATAGCCACTGCCATGCTCAACTCATCATAATTTGTTCATATAATCTTATCATAATCATTCAGAGAAACAGATGAGAATAAATATACGTTTATAATTCGATTTTGTAATAATTATTCGATATATTTTATTCATAACTTAGTTGCCAAATTCAAAAATTATTGCATCAGTCCCTAATTCTCAATTTCTTTCATAACTTCACATAATAAGCTAATTTATAAATAACCAAAAACTTTACTTTCAAGTTTGTATTTTTTCTTTCTTTCAAGGTATTGGACTGGACATGATGCGAAATTTTTATACATGTTATTCGAATATGTATGCGGTGGTGAATTGTTTAAATATCTTCGAGAAGTAGGCCATTTCTCATCTGAAACTACACGATTTTATACAAGTGAAATTATTTTAGCACTGAAATATTTACACAGGTTAGTTATTGCTTTTTAGCAACATTTTAAATTAAAACGTTTTGATGGAACCCTTGCAGATATATTATGTTGTATATCAAGAAACCAAATTTATGATTTTCTGTTGACTGTTTCTAACTGTGTAATGTAAAAAAATCCACTGTAATAAAAAAAATAACCAGTTAATGATATATAGCAATTTGAAATGACAACAGTAGCCCATCAGTAATAACTATATAACATGTTATACATTGCTACCAAGTAACACAGAGTTAACTCATAAACTGGACTTCTTTTCCCCGAACATTAGAACTTGTTTTGGTAAAATACTAACTACCATGAAATTTAAATTCAATGCTTTCTGTTAACCACATTCAGTCATTTGCCAGCTATTGTTCACACTGCTAGTTAAGACTTGGATAAAATGACCATCAAACCTTTATTTGAGTACTCTGAATGTCAAATGGAATAGACCAGTACAAGAACAAAATACATAATCGTTAATCTACGATCATACTTTGTGTATTAGAAACAAGTGTTCCGTAGTTATGAATTAAATTCTTACTGCTTATTCCCAATCTAACTGTCTTGAATTAACCTGTCAGCATTTATTCTTAACTCGCTTTTTACGTTATTCGTTGATTAAGTTAAGCTAAAAAATTCAAGTTCGTTGATATTTGTTGTTATGATCTCTGAGGTATCTAGTTTTGTTCAACTAAAATTAATTTGAAAATAGCTTGCAACAGTGATAGCCTTTTAATAGACAATCAGTGAAAACTATGAAGCTCTGAACAGCTGTTTCGTCTTGATATGAAACTTCTCAGCATGTGAAGACAGTCTTCAGTATAAATGTTCTTTCAACTGAAGTGTTCAAAAATCTTTCATCCTAGAGAACAAAATGAGATAATCAATAAACGTATGGAATCATCATAAAACGTCTAGTGTATACATAGCATATAACCGTATTAGAAGTCTTTATACTTGATATTGAGATTTTCAAGGATTTATATATATATATACACGAAAATATTAGTTACTAAGCATGCTATGAGACATTATAAACGTATAGTGAATTGAAATTCCTTATGAATTCGCTCGCTGACTTGCTCATTAATATTTTGTTCTTTTCATGTTAAACAAAATAAGAACATATACGAATTCTTATGAATACATTATCATAATAACAGAACAATTTGACAGAAAGATCTTTTTTATTTGCTTTCCTTTGAGTTAGTTTCTTGAAGTGATTTCACTTCCGATGGTCACTTATTTAAAAATTATAACAACTGAAAAGATCAAATTACAAAGAGCATGATGTAGAATAAAAAAGAATACTTAACATGGTTGATAAGTTTAACTATGAATAGGGAAATTCAGTTAATGATAAAACTAATTAGAAAAATTATATTCAATGTATATTTAATCTTAAGAAAAATTATCTGTGAATTATCATGACAATGATCCTATGAAATTTAGGTTTATTGTGGTTAATGAATGATTGTGAACATTCAGATACCGATGTCTTTTTTATTAAAAAAATATCTACGACCACTCAATTTAATAGTAAGTAAATTAAATAATAATAGTGATGAAGATGGATAGTGGCTAGCAGTGGAATCCAGGACGCGCGTTTCGTCCCGTTTGGGACTCGTCAGCTGGATGTACCAGCATCTCAGAGTTGATGTTCACTCTGGGACTCGAACTCAGTACCGTTCTCTTCAAACGCCATCGCGTTATCCACTTAGCTACGGAGTCCTGATAGCCACTTGCTTGTGCAATGTAGTGAAGTTTAATTCACTAGATATTGTTTTTACTTGAATCTTCTCATTGATGTTTAGGACTGAAATTGATCAGCTAAGTGGATAACGCGATGGCGTTTGAAGAGAACGGTACTGAGTTCGAGTCCCAGAGTGAATATCAACTCTGAGATGCAGGTACATCCAGCTGACGAGTCCCAAACACGACGAAACGCGCGTCCTGGATTCCACTGCTAGCCACTATCCATCTTTGCTTATAATGCTTGTAAATTAAGGCAATATCGAGGCATACGCACAGTATGCACATATGCCAATAAGTGACTGATCAATTTCAGTCCTAAAACATCAATGGGAAGATTCAAGTAAAAACAATATCAAGTGAATAATAATAATGATTTCAATTTATCAATATAATACAATGTATTTGGATTTGTAATCATCAATGTACGTCAAAACTCTTTTCACTGAGATTTTCGCTCAATTTATTTTTATGTTATTCATTCCTAGTCATTATCATTAAAGTAGTGATATCTTCCATGAATTAATTGTAAATATATAAATGATTATAAAACTCGATGATATACTCTTTTACTAAAATCCATAAGACTAAGAACATTAACTGTATTTACATCCTTATAAAATAAAAATTAGATCATATTTTTTGTTACAGTATAACTATTTTCTAGTTGTGAAACATTTTTGCCCCCAAATGCCCTGGTATGCCCCCAAATGCACTGGTAGGCCCCCAAAAGCCCTGGTACGGCCGAGAGTGGGGAGAGTCCGCTCTCCCTCTCGAAATACTCTCACACGGTCACGCGTATATAGCCTCTGTCAGGGAAGTCCTACTCACTGCCTTCTCGCACCACGGGTGTTGTTTACGAAAATGAGAGGACGAAAAGCGAATGTCCGGCGCTTTAACCGGATTCCAAACCAATGGTGCACATGGGCTCCAGTATCCTGCGGGAAAAAATGGCGAATGAACCATTTTTTGGTCACCGGCTTCCATGGGACGGCATCTCCTTACGATGCTCCACTGCCCTGTGGATCAGACCCTCAGGTCGAAGGCACGGGGTGTGGCCCCCTAAGAAAACCACCTGCTTCGGTTTGGGCACCCGGGCAGTATCACAGCCCTCACACATATCGAATGAGATTTGTGTGGCGCATATGTATTTGGTGCCTCTTTGTACCATTATATATGTGTTGAAATAAATAAATAAAATAAATGTGAAACATTTAAAAAAAGGTTATGATAAAATACTAAGATTAATATAGTAATTATACCAATAATGTAATTAGTTTTACCGAGATATGCTGTGAAAAATTTTTTTTTCTCACTAAGAAACGTTTTTCCCATTCTCTTCTGTTTTATAATTCCCATCGTTTCATTGAACTTACAATTAGCTGGTTAAATTGGTAACCAATTTTGTCGGTTTTACCTCAGTTATCTAGTTAGAACGTAAAGTTTTTATAAAAAAAATACTATATCACCACTCATTTAACTAATATTAATACAGATAGAGTAATGAATTTCGATATTTTAACAAACTATTATTATGGTGGTATCAGTGAGTCTAAAACAAAATGTTTATGAATATTCATATTGAAGTGTTTTTTTAACGGTTACATATTATGATGCATGGTTCAAACTAGCTAAAATTATTTATGATTAAGTAGGCTGTTAATTTTATCCCATTCTCCCGTCATCTTTATTCTTTTTCACCTTAGTACGATTTAGAGTATATATTAGTCACGGTAATATACACCATGAAGAATAAATGATACATGGTAGGTGATTACTTATATGATCTAATGGATAATGAAATCGCTGTATGAATATCTAACCGTCAATTAAAGTATACTATTAATCTGTATATATTAAACGTAAAACGAGTATATGGTGTATTATGTTATGCCTTTTGCATAAACAATTGTAAACCGACGGAATTATCAAATTCTTGGGAGTTTTATTTAACACTTTGTTATGATACTCAATCAAAAGCTTACTTGGAAAATTGTCTGTCTAGTTGTATTCTTATAACAAATATATTAACTCATGGATTTAACAAATATGAATTAAGCTATTTATGAGAAAAAGTTTTCTATTCAATTTTTCTTGTGTTATTTTCAGTTTGAATATCGTGTACAGAGATTTAAAACCGGAAAATTTGCTTTTGGATTATTCAGGTCATTTGAAGATGACTGATTTTGGATTCGCAAAGCATGTTAAAGACCGGTTAGTTGACAATGTTGTTGTAAATCTGTAAAGTGAAAACGTTTACTAATGTATAAATATTACAATAATTTTTAATTCAATATATTCGACCAAACTAAGGTAGTATTACAAGTAATAACTTCAGTTTATAAGGCAGAAGGCTAAAAGGCCTATGTTAGTAATGACTGTTTCTTTCGATTTTACCTAACTTTCTTTGCAAAAACTTTACGATAAGATTTTTAAGCATATGTTCAACCAATAAGATTGATTTGTTACAGAATGGTAAATAGGTAAATTTTCACAGATTCAAATCACGAGTCAGTTGAAGCTAGACCACCATTGAAAACGTGGAAGCACTGGACGGCCGTTTCGTCCTAGTATGGGACTTCTCAGCAGTGCTCATCCACGACCTCGCACCACCCGGGGCTCGAACCCAGGACCTACTGGCGTCGCGTGAGCACTTAACCATTAGACCACTGAGCCGGCATCCAACGGTGTTAATGTCTAACTTCAACCAATCCACGAAGTTGCGCTACCGTACACCATTGTCCTCAGTGAGTTCCTATCTCACAACAGACCTGGTTGAACTCCACTGGTAACGACTTCTCACTAGAACTCCAGAAGTGTCTCCTGAAGTCAGTCACTAGTGAGCAGGTGATTATTATTATCAGAATATGTTTTGTGGAGATTTTTAGAAATTTTCACAGATTGAAATCATGAGTCAGTTGAAGCTAGGTGAATGATCAGTTGGTGATGGTTATTGATCCCATTGCTAATTTGTTATTATGGTAGATGGGTTATATCTTATCACATTATGATACGTCCAAAGTACAAAAGCATGATCTATTCACCCATAAAGGCATTACTTTTAACTAATTTTGTAACATATTAGTTAATATTATTAGTTTGGAATAGATTAACCCATTTGCATTACATCTCTCAGTAAACATGACTTTTAATAATCTATAATCTTGAAATTTTATGATGGAAATATTCGTGACTATACACTTATTAATTTGTTCATAGAGTGTTAAATTAGTTCGAATGTGTTTTTTCATTTTGTTAATCATAAAATGAATAAAAACTTTTTAAAACTGCATGTTATGCAAATATGTTGTCGTGGAGGAACAAAATATGTCGTAGTGATTTCGACTAATCAATACTTTATGAAATCTCAATCTACCAATAAAAAGCTTTAACTACAGAAAGTTATTTAAAACATTAAGTCCCTTTGATAAATTTCGATAATGCAATGAGAAGATGAAGTTTATCAGAATTATGTGATATATTTGCGCAATACATTTCGAATAATCTGATCAAACATTTTATATATGGAAATTAAAAGGTCAACTAGACAGGTTGAGGATAAGTCATAACAAAGGGAAAATATTGAAGTACACAAAAACAAATATGATTACCACTCTTGATAATAAATCAGTATTACCAGGGTAAGTTAAGTTTAAAGACAAATTGTTTTTGAACACATAAAGAAGATTTCGATTTTCGTATAGCCAAGGCTTCAATAAACCTTAGTATACGTCCTTGAAGGCTTTTGTATAGTACTACAAATGCTGACTTGATGTTAACCTTATGACCCATCTCAATCAAATGTTTCGCAATGAAGGATGACGTCTGTCTAGCCTGTGATCTTATTTGACCATTGGAATCCATTTGTTTCTGCAACCATTTTGGTATATGTTCACCCACCCTTAATTGTAATGAGTTAATCTAAAATAAAATCATGCAAATGAACATAATATTTTTGATTAAGATCATGAAACGATTGATGTTAGACCATCACAACTGAAAACCCGGAAGCACTGGACGGCCGTTTCGTCCTAGTATAGGACTCCTCAGCAGTGCGCATCCACGATCCCGCTCGCAGGATTTGAACCCAGGGCCCTCAGTCTCGCGCTCGAACACTTTACCAACTGGACCACTGAGCCGGCATCCAATGGTGATAGTTTCTAACATCAACCAATCCACGAAATTGCGTGACCAACTTCCGTTGTACTGAGGTAGATACCTGTCTCTACCCGACATGGATTAGCTCCACTGGTCACGGCCGTCCAGCGCTTCCAGGTTTTCACTTGTGATGGTCTTACATCAATCGGTTCATGATCTCAATTAAAAACTTAATAATCACCACAACCCCTATACTAGTGAACATAATATTTATCTTTATTCTTTAAACTTGATTGCTTTGAACCATGTATTTGAAAGTATTTTTTAAGAAAAGCTAATTATTCATCTTCGCAACTGGAATAAATATTGTTTATAGCTGATATTCTTATCATTTAAAAACTAACGTAATTGTACTTTCATAATTATAAATAAATTATAAATAATAATTACAATTGATTGATCACTGGGTGGTGATCAATGTCTTGCTTGTCTAAATAATAATCTCAGAAAATGGTTAAAAAAATCCAACATCGATTAACAAGGATAATCAGGTAGACAATGAAGGAAAAGGTAATAATAAAAGTAAACGTACTTTATGTGTACGGACATGAATGATAAATTATTCTAATCGATTATTTGTGAGGATATGAACCATAAAAAAAACATACAAAATGAATAATCAAGCATGAAGTCATTTTGAAATACAGAATTATTGACTAAATATGTACTATACTAATCATAAGCTTTGCAATGATAGAATTATTTAAATGGTTAATATCATGAGTCAGTTGAAGCTAGACCACCATGGAAAACCTGGAAGCACTAGACGGCCGTTTCGTTCTATTGTGGGACTCCTCAGCAGTGCGCAACCACGACCTCGCCCCTTGCGAGATTCAAACCCACGACCTACTGGTTATGCGCTCGAGCACTTAACCACTAAACCACTGGGCCGGGAACCAACGGTGTTAATGTCTAACTTCAACTAATCCATGAAATTGAGCGACACATTCACCATTGTCTTCAGTGAGTTACTATCTCACAACAGACCTGGTTGAATTCCATTGGTCACTACTTCTCACTAAAATTCCAGGATATACCTAGTGGTTAAGTGCTCGGGCGCATAACCAGTAGGTCCTGGGTTCGAAACTCGCAAGGGGCGAGGTTGTAGTTGCGCACTGTTGTAGAGTCCCATAATAGGACGAAACAGCCGTCCAGTGCTTCCAGGTTTTCCATGGTGGTCTAGCTTCAACTGACTCATGATCTTAACCATTGAAATTACTACAATCTCCACAACAACCCATCTGATAAAATTATTATTATAAGTAATGTTCAATATACGTAGATATTCTAAGAAAGTCTTCCTAGCCACAAAGTAGAGTAAGTTATAGGATGATAGAAATTAATTTTCTATTTTTAAAAGTATATATATACAGACTGATATTTCACAACATTTTGTCTTTCAGTATTAAAAAGTAATTATTGTTACTAATAAAAGCTATAGTGCGATAAGAGATTGTATAATGAGTTTGACTTGTAGATGAGAATTGAAGTAGCGTTGATATTGATGATAGAATTAAACCAGACTGTTACATCGTTCTAAGATATGTTGTTAAATTGTCGATTTTTTCCTAGCCATAGAAAGCTGCTATTGTTTTGAATAGAACGTGTAGATAGACAAGGAATTAGGATCCAGTATTTTCTTCGTCTAAAAACTGGAATAGCAAAATGGCATAATGAACAGTGTAATGTGGGGTGGTTTTAGACAAATAACAATGTTTATATTAACTAGAAGAAATAAATCTGAAATTTACTACTTTCATTTTTGATTGATTCCTGAAAAACTGAAGAGATCGTTTAAAACTAACCTGCCCTTTTGTTAATATCACAACAACAACGAAGAGAATGATGCAATTAGACTGAAGTCTGAGATTAATCAGATAATGTCTGAGGAATTTGTAATATCTGCCTATAACATAGTAAAATAATAAAAGGGCATACCAAAGACGTTTTGTTGTCAGGTTCATTTGTGAATCTTTACATCTCTAACGTCCCCATGTACTAAGATATATTCTTTGATATAAGCACTCCTAAGAGTTTGTCAAAATAGTTAAAAATATCCACTAAATATTATAAAAAAATTGTAATTGATTGCTTTTACGGATAGACCGCTTCAGTTATCTTAGATTTTTAAACATATAGTCGTAGTGCAATTTTAACTTAAAATGGAATCGGAATAAGAAAATCTCTACCTTTGAAATTGACAGTAAGCAGTTGAGGATATTGTCGAATTTCATTGAAACCACAGATCGATCGATGTAAGACTAGTGAACGACAACACCAATCGGGACAATCAAATGTATTTGAATAGAAAATCACAGGACATCTTAGTAACATCTGAGAACTATACAGTAAATTGTTCATTTGCAAAATGTTAATCAATTGTCTCAAAATTGACCGTTCCTTCTGCAAAATGTCAATCAATCATCTCAGGCGTCATTGTTCTTTCGTTTCCACACCAATCATTCTCTGTTCTCATTCTCTTTCCTTTTATCTTCTTAACCTTCTGCCTCCATACGTTTCACTTTCAATCGATGATACATACTAATTATATCTGTTGACATCGGTAGCACACACCACAAGACCACCACTAAGAACTTAGAAGCACTGTACGGCAGTTTCGTCCCAGCGCGCGACTTCTCAGCAGTACGCATCCAGGATCCCACGCGTCGGACTTGAACCCAGGACTTTTGGTCTCGCGCAGCCCGTTCAGTGCTTCCACGAATTCAATCGTAGTCTCGCATTGTACAGTTCATGATTTCAATGAACATCAACATTGAGTTGAGAATGTTTTAAATTCTTGCTACAATGAGTTCAATAGAACTGCTGCATGTAAAAGTTAACTGATTAAAAACCTTTAAAAAATTATCAGATTTAGATTAGCTTCTGATTCTACAAGGGATCATTTTCCGTTTCGTTGCATCTGGATTCTTGATATAAAGTACAGTCATACAGGAAGTAAAGATACCCAGAGCAGATTCTTCATTAGTTTTATCTTCAATGAAAACATTACTCATAATTATAGTGTTCTTTGATAGAATATATACCATGTACAATGAAATCTATGCAAATTACTCAGTATGTAACACAAAAATTGACATCACCTTAATATCTGCTTAGTGACATATTATTAAAAAAACAAGCTGTAGACAAACCTACCACTCAGTAAAAACAAGACCACTTCATGTCATTTATGAAGAAGCTTTATTGGTGATGAAGATCACTCAGACAAGCCTATCTGCATTTTTCAGTACTATGTCCTAATTCATACTTCTTGTACATTGGTGAGATCTTGTTGAATTCCATTGTAACGCAATTTTGTCTATCAATGATCGTGTTGGAAAATGAATACTAAAACCAGAAAAAAATTACCCGTGTTGAAATAATATTAAACATCACTTATGAAAGACAACAAAAATCAAATATCATGGAACATTACCTTGTATAACACCGCTTATAACTGGATGTACGTTTGATAGTGAGGAACCTAAGTAAATTTAGTATCAATGACTCAACCACGCAAGAAAAAGCTTTTTTTCCATACACAATCTGAGTTTACTCATAAGAGTTTAAAAACGTCCTATTCCGGAAAAAAACGTTGATAAAACCATTTTTCCGAAACTATGTGTATAATGATGTCTTAATATAGATGTACAAGTCAATTAGTTTCTTAATGACAAACAATTATTCACTAAAATACATTTTTTGTTGATGTAGCTTATAAACAATTAGTTCTATAGTCAGTAATTAGGAAACGTTCTCGTATTTTTTTATTTTTACAAAACTTGTGTAAATGAGATAAATTTTAAATGAAAGATAATGGAAATATGTGGGTTATTGGTTCAGATAATAAACAATTCATTTACACATTATCACAAATAAACACCCATCTGAGTACGTCACCACAGAACTTTAATTTATAGTTATTAGTCAGAATCACATAAAAATGATATTATTAGTTGATACGTTGTTTCCTATGATGTTTCATTTACTTTTAGGACTTATTCTCTTTGTGGTACACCGGAATACTTGGCACCTGAAATTCTCCAGGGTAAAGGTCACAATCATGCAGCT
The DNA here is from genome assembly GCA_944470205.2 of Schistosoma margrebowiei. NCBI lineage: Eukaryota > Metazoa > Platyhelminthes > Trematoda > Strigeidida > Schistosomatidae > Schistosoma > Schistosoma margrebowiei. The sequence continues at coordinate 65,457,837 of OX104024.1, read as the reverse complement.
GATTGGTGGACTACAGGAATTATTATTTATGAAATGTTGGTTGGGTACGTTTTATCTATTTATTTAAGATATGTTTATTTCCATCTTCCAAGTAATCACATAATTAACCCATTTCCGGATATGTTACTTTTTTGGTCGATTAGTATAAACTAGGATAATAAGTTGAATGATAGTCGATCGCAAATATAAATTTCAGATTCACAATAAGCAAAATATCTATTTATTAGGGTAAGAAAAGTCATGCATTATTACTTATTGTAATGATTCAATCTGTGAAGTGGTCGAAAAGATCAATTTTTCTGAATAAGCAGATGTAAAATATAGTTGTGAGTATGATCAATCACCAATAAAGAGTTAGACTTAATCATCGGCCAATAGGTAGAAAACTTAGCGTTATAGTGAAATGAAGATCCAAAAATGAAACGTTTATATATCGGTCAAAAATTTGTTTTGTTAATGCACACATGAAAAACAAAAATAGTCAACACGATTAAAAAAGGGGTAAAAAAACATCTCGTTCTTATTTTACTTTCATATATCACTCGACGTTCATCAAACCACACGACTGTAACCTAAATCTCTAAAATTTCAATCAAACAGTTTCATGTTTCTAATGAATTTTTATGTTTCGTTTAATTTTCTTTCAAAAACAAAATACATTTTCTTCGATAACAAACATCCAAATATTCTGTATAATCAACATGAGTCTTATAATACATAAAGTCGATTACATCTATTTTTCATGCCTGAAGGCAATTTTTGTTGCACTACAGACACATTATATCTTTCTTTAATCAATTTATTATTATTATTTTTTAAAGTTTATTTTTAAAACATTCAATAGAACGGTTCATTTCTGTTGTAAGCCCGTTACATTTGCTAAAAAAAAACAACAACCATTAACATTCACAGGTTTAGGTAAATGACATAAAAATTATCTGAATTCGCTTAACGTTTGAGGTAGATTGTTTCATTCAAATTTATTGTTTATTTATCAATCAATGGATAATTTTATCGTTTCATGTAGAGCCTAAGGTTTATTTACTTTAATAACTTTCTTGTGAAACTCTGAATAGTAAATAAAAATAACTTACACTGATTTTGATATAATACCATTGACGATTGAAAAGAATTATTTATGATAAAGGTAATTTGAAGGAACTCGGCTCTCGGTTTGACACTACGGAGTTCCTGAGAAGAAAGTCAATATTATCCGGAACTCATACGACGGACTACAGTGCAAAGTCGTGCATGGAGGACAGCTGATAGACGCATTCCAAGTAAGGACCGGAGTCAGACAAGGCTGTCTACTTTCTCCCTTCCTCTTTCTTCTGGTGGTCGACTGGATTGTGAAGACCTCGACATCTGAGAGACAACACGGAATACAATGGACAAATCAGAATCAATTAGACGATTTGGACTTCGCAGATGACCTAGGTCTCCTATCGCATACACATGAACAAGTACAGATAAAAACAGCCAGTGTGTCAGCAGTCTCTGCATCAGTAGGCCTCAGCATACACAAAGGCAAAACCAAGGTCCTCAAATGCAACACGGAGAACAGCAATCCAATCACTCTTAATGGCGAAACTCTGGAAAATGTAGAGTCATTCACATACCTAGGAAGCATCATCGATGAACAAGGAGGTTCGGATGCAGACGTATAGGCAAGGATTGGCAAAGCAAGGACAGCATTCCTACAGTTGAAGAACATATGGAACTCAAAACAACTTTCAACCAATATCAAAGTGAGAATCTTCAATACTAACGACAAGGTAGTTCTACTGTATGGAGCTGAAACTTAGAGAACTACAACAACCACAATCAAGAAAGTACAAGTATTTATAAATAGCTGTCTACGCAAGATACTCAACATCCATTGGCCGGATACCATCAGCAATAGCCTTCTGTGGGATAGAACAAACCAACTTCCAGCTGAAGAAGAAATTTGGAAAAGACGATGGAAATGGATAGGATATACATTACGCAAATCGTCAAACTGCATCACGAGGCAAGCCCTAACTTGGAATCCTGAAGGGAAGTGAAAAAGAGGAAGGCCAAAGAACACATTGTGTCGGATAATAGAAGTAGATATGAAAACGATGAATTACAACTGGACGGAGCTAGAAAGGATTGCTTGGGACAGGGTTGGATGGAGAATGCTGGTGAGCGGCCTATGCTCCTTCATGAGTAGTAACAGGCGTAAGTAAATAAGTAATTTGAAGATTTAACTTTATAAAAATGAGTAAACATAAAATTTGTTTAAATTGAGTCAATTTATTCTTTAACGTATTGCTTGTTTTTAAAAAAATTAATTTATCCTGTTTTACTTAATTAATTTTAAATTGAATGGATGATAATTCACTGACTATAGTCGTCCACCATTTTATGATGAAAACGATAATCGATTGTGTATATATCAGAAAATTGTATCAGGAGATTTTGACTTCCCAGACGAAATCGTAGATGAAAATGCTAAGTAAGTAATGTTTGTTTTGTGCAGTAATATATTTTATGACTCTATATCGTTGTTTACCTGTGTTAAGGTTAAGACATGTTATGTTGGGGAAAACACATCTGTTTTATAAAGTAAATCCAGATGATAACTGCCTTATTCATAGATTTACTATATTAACATAGAAATATATGATTCTATTGCTTATCTAAATAGGAAATGAAGTACACTCAATCATTATCTTTCGCTATTTATTTTCTGGTTTTCCATCACTTCCAAACCAATTCAACATTTTTCAAATCATTTCAATTCAGCTGGATAATTTACTTTTAAATATATGCGGCTTAATAATTAGTGCTGTTTAAATTTTTCTCATAAATTTGCCAATAGTTATAACTGACCTGATATTATTTTGTGTAGTATTAGAATTTTATGTTAATAAGCATTTATTCAGGATTACTATTTTAGCTAATAAATGCTTGATGTACGAATCTTTCAAGGTAGCACACATAATGACAACTCCAACTAACGAAAATTAAAAAAGATTTTGTATACATCACGTCACCGATAATTTCCTACCTAACGTACTTGCATTACTCCATGTTTGGATTGGGTGTACTGTCTTCTGAGTCATTTAAACGTTGAGTAACTTTTTTTATTCATGTAAGCAATCGATTGGTACTTAAAAATTTCTGATATTCCAGTGTCTAACTCAATAGGATACTTTCTATATAAATTTCCTACAGGCTTTATTCAGTGAAGGCACCATCTTTCTCTTATCAAACATTTTTTTGAAAAGTTTTTGATTCAGTAGAAAATAAATATATAAGCAATAAATTGTTACCATCGTCCATTTAAAAACATTCAGGTCGTTTATGATAAACTTATTCAACATTTTGAAAAATCTTGAAAATATTTTGGATGATTAAACTTAAAGATTAAGTCATGTGAATAAAAGTAAAATCTGTTACCACAGCACAAATATGCTATTTTTATGTCACCAACCTTACCAAAACAGGACAAACAGTGAGAAAAACACATTTATTATATAATCTTAAGACGAAAGTAAATAGCTACACAAATGTTAATAGTTACATGTTTGAACTGTACATAAACTGTAAAAATCTTTACAATATATTCAACAAATGTTATTACTCCGAATTTCAAACGTGTCCGATATTGTATGCAAAGATGGATAGTGGCTAGCATTGGAATCCGGGACGCCCGTTTCTTCCTATTTGGGACTCGTCAGATGAATGTACCTGCACCTCAGAGTTGATGTTCACTCCGGGACTCGAACCCTGCGCCTTCCGCTTCAAACGCCATCGCGTTATCTATTAAGCTACTGAGACCTAGTAGCCGCTTGCTTGTGCAATGAGGTGGAGTTTAAATTAACTTGGTATTGTTTGCTTGAATATTCCCATTGATGTTTAGGGCTGCAATTGATTAGTCTCTTATTGGCATATGTGCATATTGTGCTAAGTGGATAACGCGATGCCGTATGAAACGAAGGGTACTGGGTTTGAGTCACAGAGTGAACACCAACTCTGAGATGCAGGTACATCTATCTGATGAGTCCCAAATAGGACGAAATGCGCGTCCTGGGTTCCACTGCTAGCCACTATCCGTCTTTGTATATAATGCTTGTGAATTAAGGTGATATCGATGCAATACGCATAATATGCATATATGTCAATAAGAGACTGATCAATTGCAGTTCGAAACATCAATGGGAAGATTCAAACAAACAATGGCAAGTGTCCAATATTATTTCAACTTCTATATAGGCAAAATTCAGCGTAAGACTTTTAACTTTCATGATCGTTTTTCGTTTCATTTTATATGACATGTCTTGCAAGTTATTATCTAAAAAAATAAAATTGAATACATTTTTTTAAACTAGAAAAGTAAATCATCAAATGTCAAGATTCATTGTTTTGTTTTTACTCATTTTCGTTCTTTCTGATATTTATCTACTCAGTTTTATTTTAATGCATTTTATTGTCACAAATAGATCAATCGTCAGGAAATTTTTACGTGTGAATCTCAATGAACGACTTGGCAGTTCTAAAGTAAGAAATAAAAACAATTTTTTTTTTAAGGATAAAGAATCTTCTTTTAGAGTTCTTAAAAATTCACATCATCATCTACGGTGTCTTTTATCAAACTAATAAAATTATGAATGATAACTTTTTAACTGTATAGTAAACTTACAATTACCCATAAGTTGCTGCTTTCCTGTTCTTAATGTTCAGTTATGAATTAAATCAATTTTTTTCTTCTTCAGAGGATCCTTTAATATTTTATACATTTTTATGTTTTTCAACAAAACTCATAATAAAGAATAATAAAATTGATAAAGATTACATCTGTTTAACAGTTTACTGACTAAATCTTTTCAGGAGTTAAGTTGATAAAACAATGGCTGATGAAATAATGAATATTATTTTTTAAACTTATTATGAGCATCAATATTAGGATGTAAAAAAAACATCCATTTAGCGAATCACAAGTAGAAAGAAGGATCCTACACTGTATTCCACTTTTAATTTGTATTGAAAAAAAATATATAATTTTGACCTTACTAAAAATGAATAAGACATTCGTGGAATTCTTCTTTCTCTCTGATGCCTCTTCTAGAGCTTTTGTGATTGATGAATCTAACTGGCGTTATTCTGATAAGAAATTTATCATCTTAGCTATTTGAGTTAAATTGTTTCATAAACATGTTAAGGACCTTGATTTATGAAATAAATCAGCAAAACTTAAAATAAACTTTCAACACTAATTAATATTGTTGCGAAAATGGTATATATCAATTAGAGGCAAATCTAAATGACAAACAATACACTTATTTATTTCTAACATATCGAATAGTTTATTTTCCTGTTGTTTGTTTTACATTTTTCAATTTAATAAGTTATTAATTACAGATCCTTTCTTGATCTCAACCTTGCAGAAATAATCATGATTTATGGATTAGATTACTTTTTAGTTAGAATTTAAGACTGCCGCGCAGTGTATACACATGATCCAATCACAGATAACACTAGAGACGCACGAGGATGTTATACTTAGACTATTTACCTAACAGTTCAAATTTACAACATCAATCAACTTGTGATAAAGCTTAACAATGTTTCAATATCAGAACTTTGTCAACAAGTGAAAGGAGAAGAAAATGATCTAATTCATTGTTAATCTTATTTGAGGAAAGAATGATGAAAACTGGAAAGATAAGTGAATGCTAGATCATTTAGATTCAGTATCAAATGACTAAATTTTAATGAAAACCAGTTACTATTTGCAAATTGTTTATTAATAATCTTTGAGAATTATACTGACGAGCATTTTTTTACTCATTATCTTTTAAGAAATGTACGTATTATTTTTGTTTATTTGTATATACTTTATTACAGGATAGTATGTATGAAATATTAGAACATCCATGGTTCAGTGATATTTGTTGGAGTGATGTTTTCCAAAGAAAGTTAAAGGTGATTTGGTATCATTTTATTTCATATGAACTTATTGATATACCTTTTTAAAATGAACAAAAATTAAAATCACTGAGGGACATTTTTAATATCAATAGACTAATTACAGAAACTATAAATGACATTTCAAAATATATAATTACAACTGATTAACTCAGTACATATCCACACCATTTGTTTAAAAATAACTAATTATACCAAGCTGACTAAACAAAAGTAACCAGTGAAATTCTAAAATCTATTATTTCCCATTATCATTATTATACTGTCACACTATGTTTGAAGTCAGAGACTGATTGACTGTGAGCGTAGTTTGAACGCAAAGATAATGGAATACGTTAGTCATTAGTAATACATAATGAAAGTACATTATATGTTAACTTTATATATCACTCATTGTCTACGCCATGATTTATTTTCAAAGTTATATATTACATTATTATATTAAAACCAGTGATTCAGTTTTTATTTTTTTTGAATAAATAGAATTAACATGTTTGACGATAACTGATTGACTGGGTTGTAGCATTCATTTAATCGCACATCGAATTAAGTCTAACAAGTCGTTTGTTCAAGTGAACAGTTTTAGGCACTCTGGCTTCAGATGTATATATCGATGACTGACAGTAATCTGTTCAATTTAAAACTAAGTGGTACACATTACTGATGAAATTTTAAGGTGAAAATTTATTTCAGCTAGAGAGATTTAGATTAATTGTTTAAAGCTTTATTCGTTGAGCTATGATGCCCGATCACTTGAATTATCTTATGTCTATTGACTTTTTAAATCTACCCTATTGATTTCAAGTAAGCTGGACATACATAAATTATGGTGGTTCATTATATTAACAATCATAAGTTACTTAACTAGAGCTACTCTTTTTATTATGCTTATTAATTTTATTTGTCACAAACACATGTTTGAAGTTGAATGCGTATAGTTGAGGTACTAGGAAAAAGAAAATTATCATCCAACTCAGATGGTTCCATTCAAAAAAACTTACAGACGATTTGGTACACTTTACCAAATGCTGAAATTCGTACCAAGCACCAAAGTTGAGCTTTGGCACTTGTGTTTATTAAGTGTTATTTCTGGCTCGAAATATTGAATCTGGCACAAAAATATCAATCTTCATAATTCTATATGGACTCCTATGAATGAAATGAGCACCAAACAAAAATTGTCAGGGTGATTATATACATGATTACTATAACTGAATCGATATAAATTGACTAAATTTAGTTCTCAGCAGATTTATTCGAAATAAAATGAAGAGTAAACTTAGCTGATCTATTAGTGACTGCAGAACTTAAAGAAATTTCACTGTTTTATAGTTTTTATTCATTGAAGTAAATTGATGTTTATTGTTAGGCGTTTGGAGGTAATCGACAGATAACTGCATACCCAGCTCTCGTGCTGTTTGGCATCCCTAAGCAAAGGTAAACCTGTGATATTGATGAAACTGATACTTTCGGCGAAATTATAACTTACATCACCAAGCTTTGTAGTCCGAGGTGTTATCATTTAAATATTCTGGTCTTAACTGATCTCCTGTGGGACTGAGATATTTACAACTGATGAATCATTGAGTAATGACCAATGTTGTATATATTCAGATCATTGTTGTTGACTAGTTCACTAGTCTAATTTAATTGAATGCAGTGTGTTAATATATTAGGTGGTTGGGCGAAGTTGATCGATAGCTCTGGAGGTAGGTTTCATGCGATTTTTTAATCGTCATCACAAGTCACTTCTTGAAAATATCATATGAGTATTTAATACTGTTTATGTCATCATTTTTTCATGGACTTATAATTCAAGTGAAAAATATTAACGTCTGTAAAAGTAACACGTTTTTTGTTAGTCGAGGAACTAGTTATGCACCACAAAAGTGAGTAACCTTCAATCCTGACATAGAGAAAAACTATACATTATTACATGTTTTCTTGTATAATACCTAGTAGATCACTTCTTGATAAAATGCTTTACACAGGGAAATATATAGGTATAGATGCATATATACAACACAGTAAGTTATTTTTTTTCTAAACAAATAATTCAGAGGCACTGCAGTGTACCAGCTAACTGTTTTATATAAATTTCAAAATTTATGTAATTTTTAACCCCTGTACAAAACTACATGCGGCACCTCACAAAAATAAAATAATAACTATCAAATATGTCAGTCGTTTCGACTGCTGACAGTTTATCAAAGTATGAAAATCATAATGATCTACCTTTCCAACTTATTAGAAGTAAGGGGCCTAGAGTAACAATCGTATTTAGCCATTTCTAACAGTTGTTTGTCTTCTTAACAATATTAATAATGTCATACTATTGTCAAGAAAGTCCATCTAACTTTCGGTTAATAAATAATCATTTATTTCTGTTTAATCTACTTGGTAAAATTCAAATGTCAGCAAACCAACTCTGACCATTTTATTTGATGATATTAGTTAGATTCTATGTAATAATTAGAAATGTTAGATGATCTATATAAAAGATATTTTCAGATTTGATAATGAGATATGTTAACAGCAACAATTAATAAATAAATTATTTTTCCAAAAAGAGAAAGGTAATTTGGAAGTTTCCAGAATTTTGAATAGAGGATATGTCTAATTGAAGTTCGGTGTCATTGACTATGCCTACGTATAGCGAAATCTTAGACTGAATGTAGGATCTTATAGTCTCCTAGACAGTGTAACACTATTGAAGCAATTTTTTAAAATACAATGGATCACATTCTGTAGTATATATACATATCATTGACCAATAACTCTTTTTTTAAAAATTATTTTAGCCCCCAATCATTCCCAATGTACAAAGTGATGGTGATACCTGCTGTTATGAACAGTATTTTGAACAAGATTGGTCCGAAATTCCCTTATCCAGTATTAGTTCTCGTAATTTATTCAAAGAATTTTAATGGAAAATATATACATTACAATTCAATTTAGCTGTCTACTAATAATGACGAAATTTAAACTCAACAAACCATCAGTTTATTTATTGATCTGAGTTACAAATAAATGTTCAATTATGAAATACTCTCAAATCTAAGCCAAATAATCAAATGAAATTCATGGTTAACTGATAATAAAAATGGATATATGATTATTCCTGTGAAAAGGTATTTATCATTCATATAATATGCTATCCCATTTCCAGTTACTGTATTGATATTTATAATATATTTACATCAGTAACATTACCATTGAGAAACTAATCTTCCTCCATTTATTAGCTTGTAATGGTTATCAAAAAAAAGAAGGAATATATGAGTTTTCATTTTTCCTGTGTGTGTGTGTGCGTGTCTATTTTAAATCTGTCAACTAAACTAACTTGTTCTGTACAATATTATTATTCTTAAATCTTTTTTTCATGGAAACAGAACCAGATAGATCAACCATTATAATATTAATCTTATTGTCTAATTGTATTTCATTTGATCTCATTCTAATGATCTTTATGTATAAATAAAACTTTCTATTCTATTTTACAATTCAAACTGATACTTATATCTGAAGTATAAATCTTGTATTTCATTTGAAACCTTTTTTTTCCTTTATTGATTAGTTTGTTCTTCTAGATTGTTTGTATCGTAACTTATTTTCTTTCATTTTACATAGTAAGTTCAGAAAGATCTATATATTTGATCATCTTTCCATTTTCTTTAAATTAATGGATAGACTTAGTTTTTTTCTTTTTCTTAATTTGTATATGTAAAATAAATTGCTTTTTCTATGATATTTACTAAAATGAAAGTTTACATTATATGAAAGTAGTAGTAGTAGTAGTATAGTGAAATGAGATAATGAATAGACTTTCTTTTTATAATGATTATGTCAGCACACATAATAACAGCTCCAAATGACGAAAAACTAAAAGAAAATGAGTATGTAAGCATCATGTTACCGATAATTTCTTATGTAATGTACTTGCATTACTCAATGTTTGAATTGAGTGTACTGTTTACAGAGTCATTTAAACGTGTATCTAAAATGAATGAACGTTTACAGTATATTTAAGTAGTATTATAATTAAACGACATAATGAATAGAATTTCTTTTTCTAATGATTATGTCTTATGATAATATTTAATATTGCCCTACATCTTCCGGTGTTTTTGTTTGTCAATGTTCAATGTTCAATTGAATGTATTATATTTTCTTATATTTCATTTTGTTATAATTTATCTGTCATAAAAATGAATTGATTGGTTAATTATTTTTATGGCATTTGATTTGCATAATTCTTTATCTTTATTTATATGATTGTACTATGAAATGACATGAGAAGAACAAAAAAAAAACAGAATGAAAACTATCTATAGATGCTACTGAATTGAATGATTATTATTATTATTATTATTATTATTATTATTGTAATTTCATTTACCTTTCTACTATTCACTTATTCTAAAGCACTAACAGTTACGATTAAAATGAAATATATTCAAATATAAAATTAAGATTGAAATAAAGGAAGTCAAATTCTATTGAGGATTTTTTATATACGGTTACTAACTTATGAAGTGGAATAATAAATATGGTTACAAAAAATGTCATGAATTTAAATATTATCATCATTCTTGAAGATGTAAGATAAAAATGTAAGAATGTTCATTAACGAATCTAAATACCTACATAAGATTCTCTATGTTGTATTCGTATTCATAAACTATCCATCAGAATAACTAATTCGATTTAATAATAATGCAAAAACAAAACTCATATATCAATCTATAGGATATACTGCTAAGTTGAAATTATCATTTTAATTGCATTCTAAGTGATGACAATTTCTATTAGCCACAGACTTGAGAAACATACACAGTCATAGGATTGTACTGCTGAGTTTTGAACTGATTCGATGAAACTATTCAATTTTCTCTAGATGATTCAAGTTCATATCAAAAATGTATTCAGAAATATGTCTAGATGGGGAGATAGTACAAAAGTTTGGAATACTTGTTTATTATAATAATATACTTAACAGAGATGTCATCCCACTATCTGTACAAGTATACAATGAATTTGAAAGCAGTGACCACAAAATAGTAGTTTGTTCTCTCCCTATCTATCCTTATTATAACCGACCATTGTAAAATCCCGCCAATATAGAGACTATAAGCATGCTGAGTGGGACCTTCCGCGCTCAGTGGTTAGATTTTCAGACTGGGATAACTTTTTGTCATGTAATAGTCTCGTAGATGCCATCAACACATCCTATCTAATCGTTAACTCTCGTCTAGATTCTTGTACACCCCTTGAAACGTACAGGTTTAATAAACCTTACGAATTATATATACCAGCTAAATATCTCAATAAACCAAAACGCCTACCGAAACGTTATTTTAAATCAAATGACTTCACGGCAGCTGCACAAATAACAAAATTGTTTAACCAAATTAATGAGAAACACAGGTTGAAAGCCATGAATGAGGAGCTGTTAGCACTTAATACTAGCACAAAAGTATTAAGCCTAATTCTCCTGAATAAACGCGTTAAAGTAACTCAAAATCCTGATATACCATTTATCCTGCATAATAGCAATTTTATATACTACTCTAAAATTATAGCAAATCTTTTCAGTGGTACTTTTGTAAATGGTAGAGAGCTCCTAAATGGCACTATTTCAAGAGTCATATGCGTGACTTGTAACTCAATAAAATCTATATCTTTCACATAAATAAACGTTAGTGAGGCTATAAACTCCATTAACGTCTCGGGCAGTCATGGATTCCATCCTTTCTCCACAAATATGGTGGTCCAGATATTCCTTTTCTTCTTCAGGTGCTTACCCTTACTGTCGAAAAACCACGTAAATCATACAATGTTACAAATCTGGAGATAAGACTGACATGAACAATTATCGGCCCATTAATATTAGTCCAGTTATCTCTAGGATTATGGGAAAAATTATTAGTGACGAACTCTCCAACTATTTCCTGGCTGAGAACTTTATCAATGGTTCTCAACATGGATTTCTTATAAATCGATCTTGCGTGACATGCCACTTTGACTTCTTTAATTCAGCCTATTCTCTATGTAGCCAAGGATATCCAGTCTTAGTGCTATACTTGGACATTTCTTAAGCCTTCGACGTGCTTAACCACCAACCTACAGGGTCCAAAACCCTTTGCTTGCTTGGTTTGATTCTGTCCTCAGCAACCGACATCAAATAGATAAAATTAATTCATCATTGTCGATCGATGTTCTTGTTAGAAGTAGTGCAACAAAAGTTAGTATCTTAGGCCCTTCGCTCATTGTAGTTTTTTGTGTGAATAAGCCCCTTCTGTATGCAGGAGACCTTAAAGTAGAGTATTCATTTTCTCCTCATGAGCTGAACAATATGTGAAGTCGCATCAGCATGGAGTTGATGCATAACAATGAGTCACATACTTTAATGTACAATGTTTGTGTTTGACCACTCTCAGAATACTGTACGTTTACTTTTAGTAGTGTGCGAATAAAGGATAAATTAAGGTTTTAATCAGTACAGAGACGACTAACACTTCAGATTCTTAGAACTGATTGCATTTTCAATTATAATTTCAAATGTAATAAACTTGGGCTCGACCCTTTATGGAAGAGGAGACTCAAACTAAATCTAATCTTTTTCTTCAAAATACTAAATAAACTATCCTTTACATCCAGTCAAGTAATTCCATATGCAGAAACTTCTAATTATGACACCTGTAACTGCTTGTCACTAGCGAAACCAACCCATTCTAAATCATCTCTATATATGAATTACTTGACCTGTAAATTTTCCAGACTATGGAATGACCTACCATAATCTATCCATAAGATAAAACCACTCCCATCTTTTGTTCCCTGCTCTTCTGAAAATGCGTTAAATGTTCTAGCACCTGTAAATGTATCTTATTCCACAAGTGAGATTATAAGAACTTTAAATGTTTAGTCATTTTTGCTACTGAATTCACTAAGTAAACCATCTGCCTTCTATTACCACACGTTAACACCATCCATTGTATCCCTAACTACTTTGAATAATATCTAACATGTACAGTATATCAATAAGTCACATGACACATACATTATGGTAAACCTGATTGACATATTTTAGTAATTATTACTTTGTTGTTCCGTGCACTCTGTTTTCATTTTACTTTCTTTAGTCGTAATTATGACACAGGAAATGATCTTAAATACACCGTATACAAGTCAACAGGATATTTACTTAAGAATAATTAAAATTTCTCGTTTATTGCATTCCATTACTGTAATAAATGTCATGAATGTACTACCTCAACACTTTTTGAACTAGTCAACTTAAAACAATCTATATTTAATATTACTAATGATATCAGACTGATCATACCTGTAAACTGGCGTTAATTCTGTAATTATTACTATTATCATTTGTATTATTTGTCATTGAAATTTTATGCGTGTTATTAACATGAAATGAAAACTACTTTTTACGTGATTTTTTTTCTAAAAAAAAATATTCCAATTACGATCAATAATAATTTTTTTATAATTAGATCTTAATGATGAATGACTTTTATTTATTTATCAAAATAATTATTTTTGATACATAAAAATCATTCTCTTCTCTAGTCAATTTGTCATTTTGGGGGGAAAAAGTGATTGATATGCTTCATTAAACTATACATTTGAAATGTAAGCTGAGTAAAGTAAAATTTTGTTATTATAAGCAGAGAAAGATGATAGTTAACAGTGCAATTCAGAATGCGGGTTTTGCCTTATTTGAAACTCGTTAGCTAAATATGCCAGTTTCTGAGAGTTGATGTTTACTCTGAAGTATAGGCACATTGAACTGATGAGCTTTAAATGAGAATAAACTCATATCCTGAACTCCACTGCTATCCACCATCTATGTCTGCTCAAGATACTTATGATTTAATGGTAGTATCGAGGCAGTTCATACAGGATGCACGTACACCTATAGAGACTGATCAACTGCAGTTCTAAACATGGGAAAATTCAAACAATCGATAGAAATGTATTTTAACATTAGTTACCATTAGTTATAACTTTACACTAATACATAAGTGTCACAATTGTGTGTATAACTTATGTGAAATAAACATAAAATGTCAAAATAAGGATATTCTTATGTAACTATTTGCAGTTACTGACCCTTTATTAAGTCTTGTATTTAGGTTTAATTTTACATCTGTTTTATGGTGCAGAAAACATTATTCGTTGTATTTCAACATTCAAATTGTTCTTAAATTTTAACTTTTGACTTTATTCAATAACGTTGCATAATGAACATTAATGAGATTTGTAACGGAACTAGAGCTTGACATTTAAAACGTTTTTTCAAGTTGTGTATAGTTTTTCGAAAAATATTACCATAGTTTTTAAGCCTCATTTACTAATATTAGTATAAAGAAACAGATGTGGTAAACCCAATCGTAGAATCAATGGCATTTGTATTTATTTTTGTGAATTGCAGGAAACTATTGCTTCTCAGGAAATAGGCTCTTCAGATAAGTCCTTGGCTAGGTTTTGGGGAATTAAGGATATGTAATGGGAATTTTCTCCGTTGACTATCTTTCTATTTTATCTTCGTTTACTGTTGCTAATCTTATATGACCAGGAATTATTATAAGTAAAATAAGCCAAACAAAAACTGTCACCTACATCAGGCTCACGTAATTAATACCACACCCTCACGTATTTCCACTAGTAATGAACTGATTTACAAGTGTCCTCATAAACATGATCTCTAGGTTTTTTGTAACTGCATTTTGAATTTCAATGAATATTAAAATTATGGTTCATGGTCTTAATATGCATTTAATGATAATACTTTCTGTTGTTCAAGTTTTGTTGTTTTAGAAGATCAAGGAAGCTTCAAACTTCGTTACATTTAGGGCTATTGTATGAAGTATTCACCTTCAGAAAAATACAGACAGAAAGCTTGAACATAAATTTAATTGATTTAGTTAAACAATAAACTAATAATCGTGAAACGCGAATAATATCACTATTTGCGGAGAGACGAGGTTTGTATGCAACTACACCAAGGTGACTGGTAACTATGACTGATAACTATCATCTTGTCAACCTCAAACAACTGATCTACACCTCCGGGAGCAGCCAAATATCATCCAAATATTGTTGAGTTTTAATTCCGACCTACTGTTATTTTGGGAAATGTAAGACGTTGATGTACTTTGATCATTGTCCTGAATAACATTTATCTCAACCCGATTCATAAATGAACATTATTAGATACTCCAGTCAATTCTTTCTGTATATATATATAGAAGTAAATTCATAAGTGCAACATTGCCCACTCGGTTATCTCATTACAATGCGATCAATGATTCCACAACACTTTTGACCAAAACCCCACCTTACATAAACCTTTTATTTTTAATTGTATCATAATATAAAGTCAAATATAAAGGACCTCATCGACATGAAAAATAATGGTGCTGAATAGGTTTTTTGGGAAATTTGGTTTTCCGAAAATAATAGCTACAGACAATGGACCTCAGTTCATGTCAAAAATCTCGAATGTTTTCTTAAACAACTCTGTTACACACATTCGGTCACCGCCAAACTATCGTCAATTAGACAGTAAAGTTAAGACTTCTTTCGACACCTTTTGGAGAGTTCTCTTCACGTCTCAGGGGAAGAACACGGCGGAGAAAGTCATTCAAGAGCAAACAGAATAACCCTGAACCTAACTTCACCTAATGGTGTTTCACCAGCTGAATCAATGTTCGGAAAGACGAATGGGACTTTACTTGATATCATATACCCAAAAAGAACAAGACGAGATTATAAACCCAGGGTGAGGAGAACTGAATGTCACTTTCTTAATGAGTTACCAGAGTACGTAAGAAACTTTCAGCAATGGAGGCCTGATTCGGTAGATGGTGTCATCGTAACAAGAGTCGGTGACGCAATATATGAAATGAGGTTTTGAGAGAAATACTTAACGCGACATGCAAACCGAACTCGCGATAGATGACTAAATCCGGATAATAAATCTCCTAGCTCGAACTTGCCACCAGATAATTTAATTGATGTAGTCAATCCTGAAGAATAAGATTACTACAGTAGTCACGATGGTCAGACCCTAAGAAGGCGACGTTTTCCACGACGTTTTTAATCCAATACAAGGAGCAGGACATAATTTTCAGAAAGGTGATAATGTGAAGCAACTTGAAAGACAAATACATATTATTGGCTAGGAAATGGATTGATTTTCCAACAGATATATATATATATATATATATATATATATATATATATATATATATATAAGCTTTTGTGTATATTATTCGGTAGCTCAACATACATTTTCTTCCACTCCTGTATTCTCGCTCAATTAGTCAGGTGGGAGGTTAGTGTGTAGCACGTCATGTTTCAACATCGAACCTCGGGCACCGCCCATCATAACATTGAAAATAGGGCGTTCAAAATACTCTATTAAATCACCATCGACTTTGTTTAAGCAACCATCATGCACACACTTCGCAACTTGCTGAAGTTCATAGTTCGATAGCGTAGCATCCTGGACCATATTCACCGTTATAGGCAAAAGGAATAAATTACAGTCCAGAGCATCTTAATAATAACGGACTCCAATCTCCAAGATAATAATGATGCTTTACATACTTTCTCTTTATTATTTGTTTTATTTGTATTATAATCAAAGATTCTCAATCAACCAAGTTAATCCTACTCTATCATCATTGATGTTCTCACAGAAATGTAATACTTTAAGTAGTTTCACACAATATAATTTAAATGATTGTGATATTAAAAAAGTCATATTGAAGAAATTGTTGCAATATTTCTTGATGAACTAAAATAACTAAGCAACAATGTTTCACGATGAATCAAATAGAATTCTTTTTGATTAAAGTTACAGATTTAAACCATTGGACTCCAGCTCACTGGTCTGAGGATAAAGCTCTTTCTGAGAGGCCTAAAGCTGTTGATCTACGAATAGGATAACTGGTTCATTTTTGATTTTGAAGGTTTTTATTCACCAGTAAACTCTTTTTGCGGAACTGATATACACAATATTTTCATATCTTTTCAATGGCTCCATAAATAGGCACAAAACAATTTTTTACTAGGAATACCCATAATATTAGTTGTCTGGTCAGACAAGAACTATTTCTTTAATACATCAGTTGGTAACCACCGTCGCTAGATAAAATGAGAAATTACGTATCAAGTTAGTGTAATATCTGTTTAGTTTTAGATTAGTTTGTACTAATTTAGTGTGATATTCGTTCAACATGAAATACATTATTCATTTGTTTTAATTCAATATAAAACAAACTCTTATATTTCTACTATTTTTCGTTATGTATTGTATTTATTTAGTTATCATCACACAGCAGCAAAATCTGTATTCATATGAGTTCATTTGATTAACAAATTGTCATATTTTTTAGAGACTTCTTTTTTACTTCACCTCCCTTTTGTCCCAATGTTACTATGCATCTACCTACTTAGATTAATAAGTAATTATTACAATACATATTTACCTATACAAGTATATGTAGATAACTACTGAAGTGGATTTTTTAAAGAAATGTTAAAATCGTAAATTGAACAAATTCCAAGAACAACAGGAAATCGATAATAGCGTCAGACTGAAGTCAGTTTATAATTAGTAGACATGTAAACACAAATCCAATTTGTCAAGCTATGTGAACCAGATTACTTAATTATTTGGTAAGAGATCAAAATCGTGAATTAAAGTACAAATCCACATAAGAATAACAAAATCTTTGAAGATAATTTATCACTTACAACATCATCATGATATTCTAGTTTATTATGGCTTCTAAAATTCAACAAATGATTTATCTTTATATATAAATTTAGATTACCCTGAAAATTTTTATTTTTCACTTGGTGTTGTATTACTTGTATCTTACAATTGTTATTTAAGACTGCAATTGATAAATCTCATGTAGGTATATGTGCATCCTGTGCGGATTGCCTCGATATAGTCTTAAGTCACAAGCGTTTTAAGCAAAGATAGATAGTAGCTAGCAGTGGAATCCAGGATGCGCGTTTCGTCCTATTTGAGACCTGTCAACATCCCAGAATTGATGTTCACTCCGATACTGGGTTCGAGTCCCAGAGTGAACATCAACTCTGGGATGCAGGTACATCCAGCTGATGAGTCTCAAATAAGACGAAACGCACATCCTGGATTCCATTGCTAACCACTATCCATCTTTGTTGAGTTTTTATTTTTATATAGATGAGGAACTATAAGTTAAATGAAATGAGACAAAAATGTTTACTTAACATAAAGAAACATTTTATTGTCAAAAATATTCTATCAAAATCCCTATAAACAGAATAACATTACTCAATAACAACAAAAAGAACTAAAGAAAAATTTTCTGAATTAAACGTTTAATTATGAATTGAAATAAGAAAATATTTATATTTTTATGCATATGAGCCAAGTAATCTTAATCTAGTAAAGTAGATTATTATTATTGTTTTGTAATGTTTGTCTGTCTATCACGAGAGTGTTTCACTACAAAGAAAGTATCTACACTCCTAACTACTAGATTTATTAGGATTTATCAAAACAACAATATTTAATGATAATAGAAAGAAAATAACTCGATAATTTCAAAACAAAACAGTTTTTTTATATTTACTAAAGTTGTTCAACAAATTTAAATAACTGGACCACCGAGCCGGCATCCAATGGTGATAGTGTCTAACATCAACCAATCCACGAAATTGCGTAACCAACTTCTGTTGTACTGAGGTAGATACCTGTCTCTACCCGACATAGATTAGCTCCACTGATCACGGCTTCTCACTAGAACTCCGAGAATTCCCTTTATTTAAAATTATATTAACTTTCGCAGTACAAGTAATGAACTCATACCTACAAGCAACTATGCGTTTCAGTTCATTATCTAAACTTCAAGTAAAACTATTGAAATGCTCACCATAGTTTGCATTCTGCTTAACCAGTTATTGTCGATAAACGAATCAAATAAAGTGTAACCACTTCTTTAACTCTTAATAACTAATTAAGATCATGAGCCGACCAATGTTAGATCGTCATTCATAATCTGAAAGTGCTTAATGGCTAATTCGTCCTAGTATGAGACTCTTCCGCAGTGCGCATCCAAGATTCATACGCGGAACTTGAACCTAAGACATTTGTCTTTTTGCACTATCGCCTAACGTCTAAACAATTGAGCTAGCAGCCAATCATTCTACAGTATCATGAAATCAACTTCCGTTGTTTACGACGAGTAACCCCCTCGCACCCGACGCGGTTGACCTCCATTCATCACATCTTTGCATTGGAATTTCCTCGCAAAGCTAGTCACTAGTATAGGATTATGGAGATTGTTCAGTTCAATAAAAACCATAAGAGGCTGTTATCGGTGGAGCTCAGTCGTATCGAGTGTGACGGAGCTAGTCACCACAGGGAATAGATGAAGGGTTGCAAAATACCGCGGATTGATTAAAGTTAAACATGGATACCGTTAGATGTCGGCTCAGTGGTCTAGAGTGCATGTGACCTGGAGTTATGTGCTCGAGATCTGCGTGAGGGACCGTGGATGCGCACTACTGAACAGCACCATATTAGGACGAAAAGGCCATTTAGTGCTTCCAGGTTTCCAGTGGTTGTCTAACTTTAATCAATTCATGCTTCCAGTGAAAATCAACAATCCAAACAACCTTATACTGATAATTAGAAGCCATTCACTAAAATATTCACGGTTTACATGTTAACCTGACTTTTCAAAATCCTTTCACGAATGCCCTAATCTTTACAAAAGAGCAGAATTAAGGAATTGAAACTAAATCAAAAAAGACTAATTTTATAATAAATGTTTAGTTTGATGTTCCTGTGGTCAGCTTTAAATTGTTAGAAAAATTAAACGTCAATATCCTTATTAATTGATTGCAATTTTTAAGATGAAGCACAAATAATCTTTCCAATGATGTTTCCGTGTTTTTTATTCAGAATATAGAACACATACTCTCGATTAAAATAACTAGCCACAATCTATCCGTACGACAAAATCACTCCCTTTATTTGTTCGCTGCACTGATGCATACTGCTCCTCTGAAAATGCATTGAATGGTCTAGCACCTGTAAGTGAATCTCATTCCACAAGTAGTATTATAGGATCTTTAAATGTTTAGCCATTTTTAATAGTTTATTTCCTAAGTAAAACCACCTACTTGCTGTCACTTTATGTTAACACCATCCCTAGCAAATTTAACTAATTTGAATAACATCTAACATCAACAGTATATCGCTGTGTCACATGACACATGCATTTTGGTAGACCTGATTGACGTATTTTGGTAATTACTGCTTTGTTGTTCCGTGCTCTCTGTTTTCCTTTTAATTTCTCTAGTTGTAGATAATTATCAATAATTCACTCTGGCACACGAAATGACCTTAACTACATCGTTCATAAACCAACGGGCTGTCCATTTAAGAAATATTAAAAATCCCCGGCTGATGCATTGGATCGCTGTAATACATGTACTACCTAAACAATTACTGAACTAGTATACTTCAAAATTTCTTCTATCACATGTTTGTTCTGCACATCTAATGTTGCTATTTATATCAAATTGATCATGCCTGTAAACTGGTGTGAATTCTGTAATTATTATTTTCAGAATATGAAGAATTATTATTACAATTATTATTACTATAACTCGACACAGTTTGTTCAAAGTCAGATTTATTGAAATAAAGCAGTAATAACGCAAACTGTAAAATAATTAATATTATTATAGTTTGTGTCGACCTTCAACAATATGCACTGTACCAAGACTGAAATATATTTGAATTACTCATACCAGTTCTAATATTGTTGATTCAATTCGATGAAATCTGATAACTGTCCATGTTATATAAAGAATTTCAACGAATAAACACTAGATGCTTTGCAAACGATGATTAACATTCGACGGTTTACTTACAAGCATAATGCTGAAGTCTAATCAATATTCTGCTTTGCTATATTTCAAAACATTGATATGTTTATTTATTTATGATTGTAAAAATAACAAGAGTTATGACTTCATAATACATTCCAATTTATTTGACCAAAATCTCATTTGTAAAAGTCATAAAGCTATATTGTTTTCAAGAGGAACGTATATTGAAGCAGTCGCTATGATTTGATGAATGAACTTAAAGTTCATATTATCAGTGTAGCGGCAGTCTCTGCATCAGTAGGCCTTAGCATACACAAAGGCAAAACCAAGGTCCTCAAATGCAACACGGAGAACAGCAATTTAATCACTCTTGATGGCGAAACTCTGGAAGATGTAGAATCCTTCACATACCTGAGAAGCATCATCGATAACAAGGAGGTTCAGATGCAGACGTAAAGGCAAGGATTGGCAAGACAAGCGTCGCATTCCTACAATTGAAGAACATATGGAACTCAAAACAACTTCCAACCAATATCAAAGTGAGAATCTTCAATACCAACGTCAAGACAGTTCTACTGTATGGAGCTGAAACTTGGAGAACTACAACAACCACAATCAAGAAGGTACATGTATTTATAAACAGTTGTCTACGCAGGATACTCAACATCCATTGTCTGGATACCATCAGCAATAGCCTTCTGTGGGAGAGAACAAACCAACTTCCAGCTGAAGAATGAATTAGGAAAAGACGATGGAAATGGATAGGACATACATTACGCAAATCGTCAAACTGCATCACGAGGCAAGCCCTAACTTGGAATCCTGAAGGGAAGTGAAAAAGAGGAAGGCCAAAGAACACATTGCGTCGGATAATAGAAGCAGATATGGAAAGGATAAATAACAATTGGAAAGAGGTGGTAAGAATTGCTTGGGACAGGGTTGGATGGAGAATGCTGGTGAGCGTCCTATGTTCCTTTTTGA
This sequence comes from Schistosoma margrebowiei, assembly GCA_944470205.2. Taxonomy (NCBI): domain Eukaryota; kingdom Metazoa; phylum Platyhelminthes; class Trematoda; order Strigeidida; family Schistosomatidae; genus Schistosoma; species Schistosoma margrebowiei. The sequence continues at coordinate 65,435,973 of OX104024.1, read as the reverse complement.
GGAGTAACAGGCGTAAGTAAGTAAGTAAGTAAGTAAGTAAGTAAGTAAGTAAGTAAGTAAGTAAGTGAGTGAGTAAGTAAGTAAGTAAGTAAGTAAGTAAGTAAGTAAGTAAGTAAGTAAGTAAGTAAGTAAGTAAGTAAGTAAGTAATTCACATTATAACATAGTTATCGTCGTAATAATAAAAATGAGTACCAAAATTATATATATTTGAATGTCTTGCAATTTCATGTTCATCATAGTCTATTCCAATCCCAATTGTCCTAATATTTAATGGTCATCTTTCGGCAAAGAAAAATAACATCTATAAAAAGTTAATTCACAATAAATAAGAAATGAAAGATAATAATGTCGAATAATAAATACTTAAACTACATGTACACTCGAATGGAACTTTATTTTGATACATTAGATAATTACAGTGATTAAATAATTGAGAAATAAAACTTGGGAAAAATTTATATCAATAGCTGATTAAAAGTCAATTTTGTGAATTACTTTCGAATAAGCTTTGTAAATTATATTGGTCCCATTAGCATATACATAACCATATACTTATAATCTAATCTTCAATGTTAATATGAAGAGTTGTTTAGACAGTACGTGATATGATATTGTGGTGTTGGTTACTATGCCAAGCTCAAATAACCTTTTCTAGATAGGCCAATTTATTCATTCTTCTTGATTTACATTTTAACCTTGTTGATTATTGGCTTATTCATTTTATATGAGTGTATGTGTGTGTGTGTATCTTATCCTATTCATCACGTATGTGGCTTATCTGGTTATAAACATTGATTCACGGTTGATTAAATCGAGTTAGGTCACATGTCTTCTCCACTGCACGTCATTTCTCTTCACTTTCTTCACTTCGTCCCTCTGGTTGTCTGTTCAAATCAATGACTGTACAAAATATACGTATCCAAAAGTCCATTGTTGTATTTGGCTTATTTAATTCCGTGATTTAAGACCATAATTATATATGATGATAGATGACATGTATATTTCAGTAACATTCATACCATTCCAACTGGAGTCATATCTAAGGCCACAAAAATATATTCTAATTCTGTATGAAATATATGATATGAATCTTTGAATTTCAAATATGTATTAACATGCTATTTCTAAGATCTATGTCTTGTCTCCAGGTTTATTAATTCTTTCAAAAGGTAAAATTTTCATGTACTAAAATTATTACGAATTTTGTCATTGAAAGACTATTTCACAATTTACAAACAAGCCAATACTACTTAAATATTTCGTACATGATATATGCATATATCATACCATATATAATCAATATTATGTATATATGTTTGGAAAAAATGCTTTCCCTTTATATCATTTATAGTATACCTTCATTCACAATGAACAGTTGTTTGTAAAGTGTATAAGAATATATTTTTTACTCAGTAAAAGGAAATTGGATACTAATGAACAAGTTAAAATGTAATCTGACATATAGATAAGGACAAAACTGAACTTGAATAGTAAGTTAAAAGTAATTGAATATCATAGGAAGATAAACAAATAAACAATTGAAATCTACAGCAAATCAAAGGAAGTGATAAATGTTTCAAATATTTGTTAAGCTCGTATTGAGTTTCAATAAAATCTTTGTTAGTATGAATTTTATTCAATATGATAGGTATAAACTTTCATCCAACATGACAATTATATTCTTTGCACCATTTTATTTGAGCTTCATATGTGTTTTACAGTAACCGTGAATATCTTTTCACTTACACGATATTTATCAAGTTTGCATAAAGTCAGTGCATGAATGGGTCTATTTGATTTAGTAACAAAGTGGCTCTTAGTGACGTGTTATGAGGACTTGTTTTTGGAGTTCATTAAATCTTCATTTCACTAGTTTTCAGTATTATTAATTTGTTTGATTTGAATTTGAGTGGTTCCCGTTTTCAAATGTAAACAGTAAGTCTACAGATACAGATATACCAATAACATTTAACAAAAACTTGAATATCTCAAAGCATAATATTACATAATATATATTTCTAAATTGTCTTGAATTATGGGATTCAGAAAAAATTCAGCAGGTTAATTGATAAGAAGCAGTTTTGAATATAGTGGAAATTCCCATTTCCACATTTGGTAAATAAAGAAGGAACGAATCGAGTGAAGAAATTTCTTTTCAGTTAGTTTTTCATCATGGCTCTACACTAATATATAGATATGGTTTACAATAATGAAATAATACTCATCGAGTACATAGAATATGTAATAATTACATAATAAAATTTCGATTATAAATTAACATTGAGTAATTGGAAAAAAGACGATTAATAATAATCAAAGTAAATCTTCGAAAATCAAGACGTTGCTACGTTACGTAATATATGGAAAAGAGAAGGAACATAATATTTTGATGAATGGTCAGTAGAATAGTACTTATGTAAGAATCAAGGGATCAATGTTGAGAATAAGTGAAATACAAAGTTCGAAAAAAAGAAAAGCAAAAACAAAAATGGAAGAAGTAAGAAAATAGTTTATCAGTGTTTTGCTACAAACGCCCCTATACTGATGGCCAAGGTAGCGAAAATGGTTGTACACACTTCTTTTGGATGCAAGGGCTAGGTTTGTGAACATGGATTGCAATGGCTTCGGCAATGTGCAAAAGACGCACTCGTAAACCATGTGGCAAATTTGATGGAATATGGTAGATAACCTTAAAAGCTTTATTTAGCTCAACTTGATGACCTGTGTCAACCGAGTGAGCGGGAATAGAACTCTTGATCACTCGTACCTGTCCTTTGCTCAACCACGATGGATGGTACTCTGTTATACGACGACGAAGTTACCGAATTGTACGTCCTATATAACTGGCTCCACAGGAGCAGCTGAATCGGTAATTACACATTGATTTGACGAATTCGGGCAATTTGTCTTTATTGACCATTCTTTTGTTTTTGTTTTTTCGAACTTTGTATTTCACTTATTCTCAACATCGATCCCTTGATTCTTACATAAGTACTATTCTACTGACCATTCATCAAAACATTATGTCCCTTCTCTTTTTTTATATATTATACAACGTAGCAACTATTTGATTTTTGAATAATTACTTTGATAATTAATAATCCTCTTGCTTTTAATTACTCTATGTTAATTTATAATCGAAATGTCATTATGTAATTATAACGTAGTGTGTTTACTCGATGAGTATTATTTCATTATTGTAAATCATATTTATATATTAGTGTAGAGCCATGATGAAAAACTAATTGAAAAGAAATTTCTTCGCTCGATTCGTCCCTTCTTTAATTGTATTTCGGAATAATTAAAAGAAAACACGTGAATACATTTCTTTAATGCATGGTCAAAATGTAACGAATGAATAAAAGTGAAATTGAAAGTATTAGCATGTCCATTTATAAAACGTTGTTCACTTAATACATTAATAATCTATTTAGAAATAATCTTGCCAATAGTCATTATATATATCGATGTACACAGGACAATTTAAAACACGACTTTAGCCGAGGAACATAGACCAAAGAAGATACATAAGAAAATTCAATTATTTTTTGAAGTAAAATATATTTACCAAAAGATATTAAATATATCAAGTTACTGATCAACCCAGTAAGGGAGATTGAACTGATTAAATCAAAAGTCAGTTCATAAAATTACTTTGCTTCAATGAAATAGACAAATGAAAAGACTAATATCAGAATGGGTTTTGTGGAGAGTTTAAGAAATTTCACAGGTTGAAATCATGAGTCAGTTGAAGCTAGACCACCATTAAAAACTTGGAAGCACTGGACGGCCGTTTCGTCCTGGTATGGGACTCCTCAGCAGTGCGCATCCACGATCCCGCACCACGCGAGGCTCGAACCCAGGACCTACTGGCTTCGCACGCGAGCACTTAACCACTAGACCACTGAGCCGGCATCCCGGGTTCGAGCCCCGCGTGGTGCGGGATCGTGGGTGCGCACTGCTGAGGAGTCCCATACCAGGACGAAACTGCCGTCCAGTGTTTCCAGGATTTCAATGGTGGTCTAGCTTCAAGTGACTCGTGATTTCAATCTATGAAAAGACTAATATCATGTAAATTTAGAATTGTCAAACAAAATCGAATAAAATTGTTAATGTTGATATAACTTATATAGGCTTCAAACTTCAATCAGCTTATATGTTAAGTGAACATTTAAGATCCATGATCAAAATGAATATGGGTCAAATACGGTAAAACAAATAATAGTGCAATTACATTTCAATCAAATATTCAATGGAAGACTATGTTGTGTAAAGAATTAGTAAGATATAATAAGATAGGATGAACGCGAAGTAAATAAATCATGTGTTGGAAATATACATAATGATGTTTAATCAATGATAAATAATAACAATAATAACAAAAAAATTGTTAATAAAGATAACAGAGACAATTACATTTAACTACGAGAGGTTTTAAGTACAATAGTCAAATTAGATCATTCACTAGCTAAGATTACTATTGATTAATAAGCCTTGACGATATCCAGGGGAGGAGAAGAGTTTAAAAATATTTCTTTTGTACACATAGTTCCGGTTTCTTAATCCAGATGTCTAGACAAATACAAAGACAAACTAGTCTAATCTAAAATTGATTCGTGTTATACAGAAAATCTTCTCCAAGTTATAACTTCAAATTCATCAATTTATATCATAAAACAAAGGTCAATCGAAATTATGATTAAAAGACAACTCATTGTAATATAATTATTTGCTTTATCTTTTTCTTATAGTTTTTTTATACCTGAAATATAGTATTTATTGTTCTTTAAAAACTCATAATTGTAATTAACTTAAGTTTTAATTTACTGATAATCAGCACGTATTTAATAAACTAAGTAATTATTATCAATTCAAACTGGTTGATTTAAATTTCTTTATTACCTTAAGTAGTAGTCACATTGACTTACTTAACAATAAATCAAACACTGAACCAATTAAACAGAATAATAAATCATCATAAAACATAAATTTTGATAAAGAATCATCTATTGTGTAAAGGTATTGATGTAACTTGGTTACATTAATAAGTTACTTAACTAAGCTATAAAATTTATTTTCATATATTGAATTTCATCGCTGGTTATTTTTTGGATTTGAATTTCCGGCAATAAAAGTTGTATTAGAACCGTGTTTGAAGATTTCGAGGAGTTATGAAGAATATTTTTAAAAAAATATTAGATTCATCATTCAATTTAACTAATCAATTTAATAATTTTACGCTTCAAGCCAGTTGTTGTTTTTTCTCAATTTATTGAATGTTTATAAGAAAAGTAATTTGGAAAATTGAATAGAACTTCTTTAACGATCTGGAATATTTTAAAACAAATTGATGTAACTATGTCATCAACAAAAAATAATCGATAAAGACTATAAATAGTACATTTGCTTCCCAATTAAATAGTTTTTATTTAGTCTTTAAAGAGAATTATAAACTACCATTTATTAAAACTGATAATGATTTTGAACTGATAGTTGCTATTTTCAGGTTATGAATACCTTAATTTAAACTTGTGACTAGTTTGTTAGCAATACATTAACGAATATAATTTTATAAAGGATATAATCTACTATTAAAGTGATAATTTTGATATAATTCACGTACCTAATCTCAAATATTATCCACCTAGACAGATAATAATCTTATCATAACAATAATATATGTTAGCATCAATAATGGCTTTAATCAATATTATATTTTTGGTACAATATAGAATTCTGTGGTGTTTGAATTGACTAATGATACTTTTGTACATGTCGATTGTACGATTTCGAATTCCAAATACAGTACATTCGTTTGTGCATGTGTCTTCTTAATTCAATTGCGTTATTTCTTGAACTCTTAGTTCATGCTATAATTCAAATAATTCGAAACATTATAAATTCTCAGCATAAAGTATTTCAACAAGTTTCCTTTGCTTATTTACTCATCTCTCCTGACGATAAATACTGAATAATCACCAGTTAGATGTTAGCAGTTCAAGAATCAACATTTGAACAATCTTTTTTTTCAATGTATATTGACATTCACCACAATATCTCCGGTTGTACTTTTATGTTAGTTGTACAGAGAAAGATCGTAAATTTTTCATAAACGTGCCTAATTAAGTTATGCGATTAATAGACATAATGATGTGTTAAAACAAACAAAATGCAGGTAACTTGTTGAGACATGCTGATGTCAGCAACAGGTAGCCTAGATATTTAAGAAGGCAGCCAAAGTTGAATGATATTTTGGCTTTCTTTTCTTAAAATCATGAGTCATTCGTCTATTTAAATATTAAATAAAATATTTATTTTCTCCTTTGCTTTAACACAAGTTCAATATTAAGAACTTTACACAAACTTCATGTAACCCAAATATGTTAAGTCATCCCAAGCGACTTTCCAACATTAAAAATATTTAGAATCAATTGGTCCTCTAATTTGTATGATTGCGGTAATAATTCTAATGGATCTAACTAGGTTTCGATACAATCTATCAATCAACAGTAATAATCTTTTATACATGGATTATGATTCACTCATTAATTTTGCTGAAAAAACGTCACTTTAGAGTTTACATATTATCACAAACCATACAATTTTTTAATGGTTGAAGCAGTTAAAATGCAGTTTTCAATAACTGATCAATATCTAACTTTCACTCTTTCAAAAATATACTTGTTTACAACATATTATATATGGTTATCATACCGGCTTCTATATCAAGTTTTCCAAAATTCAAGATGGTTAATGTAATTCATTTTTCGAATGCCTTTATACAATAATAATAGTACCAGAAGGGGTCTTGTGGAGATTGTAGTAATTTCAACAGTTGAGATCATGAGTCAATCGAAGTTGGACCATCATGGAAAACCTGGAAGCACTGAACGGCCGTTTCGTTCTAGTATGGGACTCCTCAGCAGTGCGCATCCACAACCACGCCTCGCGGGATTCGAACACAGGATCTATCAATTTCACGCCAGGTGCTTAACCAACTAGACCTCTGAGCTGGCAACCAATGGTGTTTAAGGTCTAACTTCAACTAATCCACGAAATTGAGCGACACATCCACCATTGTCATCAGTGAGTTACTACCTCACAACTGACCTGGTTGAGCTCCACTAGTCACTGCTTCTCACTAGAACTCCAGGATATATTTCTTGAAGTCAGTCACTAGTGAGTATATGTTCATTAGTATCAGAAGGGGTTTTGTGGAGATTGTAATAATTTCAACAGTTGAGATCATGAGTCAATAATAATCATAATAATAAGAAGATATTTTATTGATTTATAAAAATGACCTATTACTTCTTAAAGTACAAATTATCAACGCAACGAAGACAATGCTTTCTTTTTATTTTTTTGTCATCTTAAATTATTCTAACTAACTAAAAGCTCTAGTAAATCTTATACATCCTTTATTTAAAAAATTCTCAACTGTTTTATTTGTTTGTTTTTCCATAAATTTCCATGTTTTCTCTTATCATAGATAACAGTTGACATTGAATGATGTCCTGTATCACTTCAATTATAGAATAGAATAATACCATTGATCACAAATTGTTTATCAAATCAGTTGGTCAGGGTCATTTTTTCTCATGTTATATATAGAACTTCATTCTATGATGAACATCGAAAAATGTTTCATGTCATCTAATTCCTTCTATTTACAAATAAACATATGTTGACATTATCATGACCTAATTTCAATAAAATAAAGGACATTTCTATAATATAAATAAAATAATGTTTTCTTCAAAAGAAGGTAGCACATTATAGATGTTTATGAATTCATATATTACAATATTAGATATATGTCACCATATATTTCTCTAAAAGAAAATGTTACTTTTGATGAATGGGAGGAATTCAGAATAAATAAATAAACCAATTAACATAAGCCTAGAAAACATAGATGAATTACTTTATTTTATTATGTTATGATTTCACATCTCACTGAGAATGTTAGACAATGATACTATAAACCCTTTTTACAGTTTGGATATTTCTACTGAAACTATGGTGCGTGCTACTTATATTGATATCAGTAGTATATGACGCGAGTCAGGAATGTAATGTCTGGCAGCAGAAGATGGGTAAGATCGAGAAAGGAGGAGCGGGAATAGAAAGCAATTAGTATTGAAATGCAACAACAATGAATTTCGAGATAATTATTGAACATTTTGCAAATTAAGTATGATAGTATGGTTTTTCTATTTTATCAAGTAACTGCAAATTTTCATCAATCTCCAAAATTTTCATGAATTAGAGTTACTCCAATTATTTAACATGATAGATGAATAAACATTTACTTAGATATTCATTATGAAACAAAATTAATCGTTTAAGAAAATTATCATCTGAAGACGATTTCCTCATTCATACCAAATTTCAATCACAATCACAATGCTTCTAAATAAAACAATATCTATCATTATTATTATTATCAACTTTGTTCAATATTATATATTTGGTACAATATAGAATTCTCAGTATAATGTATTTCAGAGATTTTCTGCTTCTTCTTATTTTTTTTGATTGATACTGACGATAAATATTGAGTACTCGCCAGTTAGATATTAACATTTCAGGAGTTGACATTTGAATAATATTCTTTTTTTTCAATGCACATTGTCAGCCATCACTATGTCTCTGATTGAACACTTTTGTAACATATACATGGAAAGGTTGTAAACTTTTCACAAACTCACAATAAAACAGATAACTTGTTGAAATATCTAGATGGCAGGAACAGGTAGGACAAATATTCAAGCAGGCTACCTGTACTTCGATTTCTACTTATCTAGAAAGTAAGTAGTTTTTCAAATTGCTACTTTTTTTTCTCAGGATCTGGTTGAAAATAAAAAAATGATGTAATGTTTAAATCTAACTTGAGGTTGTAATAACAACTTATAAGTTGTTTACAATTCGTCATGTTTTATATAAAACAGAATTATTATTTTATGAAATATTTAACTGATTGATTAAATGTACCTGGTATGGTCGAGAGTGGGGTGAGCCCGCCCTCCCTCTCGAAATGCTCTCACACGGCCACGCGTATACATCCTCTTCCAGAGAAGTCCTACTCACTGCATTCCCGTGGCGGGGGTGCCGTTTACGAAAATGAGAAGACGAAAAGTGGATGTCCGGCGCTTTAACCGGATGCCAAACCAATGGTGCGAATGGGCTCCAGTATCCTGCGGGAACAAATGGCGTATGAACCAATCGTTGGTCACCGGCTACCATGGGACTGCATCTCCTCACGATGTTCCACTGCCTTGTGGGTCAGACTTTAGGGTCAAAGGCGCGGGTTGTTGCTCCCTAAAAAGACCACCTGCTTCGGCCTGAGCACCTGTGCAGTATCACAGCCCACACACAAACAGAATGAAATGTCTACAATTATGGAAAATACTTGTCTTACTTCAATTAACAATCAAACGATTCACATTATCATTATTACTATTATTGTTATAATTGTCTTTTTTGCGTCATTTACTCACTCTCTTTTATTCCCACTCTGTGTATCCTTATTTTTCGACTTATACAGCAGCTCGCCTATGGTGGAAACTCGGTTCTATCTAAACGTTCTCAAGTTACTGCCTGGTTGAAAATTGTATGCTACCAGCGAATACGAATACTGAAACAGTTTTTCTGAAACCACGGGCACCATTCAAACTGGCTGTCTTCAACGTTCGTACACTTTTTCAGGTCGGACAACAGATAAGGCTGGCCATGTCTTTGGAAAGTCTTAATATTGACGTTTGTTGTCTATCCGAGACCTGTATTCAAGACTCTGGTGAAGTACTACAAATTCTTTCTCGATCTGTCGCTTCGAAAAGCTTGTTTTACGTGCGCTTATCCAGGGACCCTGTGGCATCTTCGTCTGGTCTTGTTGCTGTTGGTGTCACACTAAGCGCTAAAGCTGAGGCAGCACTAATCGATTGGATCCCCATTAACAGTTTTTTATGTGCTGTTAGATTAGAAAGATTCATCAAAGTGAGAGGAAATCGGCGTGAGAAACGATGTCTTTCGTCATCTCCGCCTATGCCCTGACAGATTGCAGCCTGAATGCAATCAAGGATGAGTTTTACCACCAGTTATCTGTTCTTCTCCAGAAAGTGTGTTCGACAGATATTGTAGTACTAGCCGGAGACTTCTGTTGCAACTAAGTATCGAACCGAGCTAGCTTTTAGGTTAGCTACCATTCCACCGAAAAGTATAGATAATCATTGGTTGCAATTATATGACGCCATGAAAATGGCGGGTACAGTCAGTTGTGGGATCACGAAACTTCCCGCTTATAAGCATTGGGTTTCTTCAGGTTCCTTACAATTCATTGAACCCCATCGTTCTACTCCGAATAACCGTGAGTTTGACCACAAATGACAACTTATACATAATGAAATTGACCAAAGCTTGACTAAGGACCGAGAAGCCTGGTAGTCGGAGCATGCTTATGAGCTGGAAGCAGCAGCTGCATCTGGTAACTACCGGAAGCTCTTCCAACTCATCCAAGTCACTGGCAACAAGACGTCGGGTGTGAGCGAAACAATCTGTGAGGATGACCGGATACCAATCACTAACATTCATCGACGTCTTGGACGATAGGAAAAATTCTCCAAAGGCAGTTCAACTGACCTGCTGCTCCGGAAACATCAATCACACTGCCCTGCCCTCGATGGCCGGTGACGACTGATCCACCAAATGAGGCGGAAGTCCGCAAGAAACTCCAACTCTTGAAACTCTACAAATCACCGGGCCCAGATGACTTAACTTCGGCTCTTTTTAAAGGTGGTAGTGACTTTCTGGCTAAGGAACTGACTGTGTTGTTTACAAAGGTATGGGGGCTAGAGAGTGTACCAACGTCATGGAATGAGTCGATAGTTGTCCCTATCTTTCATAAGGGTGTGCCTGAGAAGTTTATTAACATCCTAAAAGCCCTATATACAAACACCTCAGGCAGAGTGAGGGCATACAACCACCTCTCTCCGTTGTTCCGTTCGAGCAGTGGGGTTAGGTAGGGTTGCCCAATCTTACCACTTCTCTTCAACTTTGCCATCGATGATATTCTGGAAACAGCTGTGATGGATGTAAGTAATGGCGGTGTGGATCTGTTGCCTGGAGAAAGACTTCTCGACCTTGAGTATGCGGATGATATTGTCTTACTGTGCGATAATGCCCAAGGCATGCAATCCGCACTTAACCAGTTGGCAATCAGTGTCCGTAGATATGGTATGTGCTTTGCACCTTCGAAGTGCAAAGTACTTCTACAAGACTGGCAGGATCCTAATCCTGTACTCACCCTGGATGGTGAGCAGATAGACGTAGTCGAGAAGTTCGTGTATCTGGGTAGCTGCATAAGTGCTGGTGGGGGTGTGAGTAATGTGATCAATGCACGTATAGTGAAAGCCAGAGCGGCTTATGCCGATCTGGGCCATCTTCGGCACCTTCGTGATGTCAGTCTGGCTGTGAAAGGTCGGATCTACAACGCGTTGGTGAGAGCAGTTTTGCTCTATGCTTGTGAAACCTGACCTCTCCGAGTTGAGGATGTTAGACGACTCTCTATGTTCGATCATCGTTGTCTCCAAAGTATTGCTGACATCTAGTGGCAACAGCATGTTGGTAATGCAGAGGTTCGGAATCGTGTGTTCGAGCGCAGAGACGATAATGCAATCGGTGTCACTATCTTGGAACACCGACTTCGGTGGCTTGGACATGTTCTCCGAATGTTGTCCCAGAGAATTCCACGTAGTGCCTTATTTGCCGACTCTGGGACTGGTTAGACAATGCGGAGCGGTGGTCAGTATATGACATGGTGTCGTGGCATGAAAGAAAGCTGTACAGGGCTGGATTGTGTTGGTCCTTCACGACTCCCTGGTTGGGGTTTGAGAGGTGGTGCTACACAGTGGCTAGAGACGTTATCAGATATGTCTCAGAATAGAAGCCAGTAGCGATCCTGTTGTAACCTTCTTTTACCTTCTTCATAACAAAATGATTGTATCTTCGTTAACTGAAAGATTTCTTCTGATTGTACCTTTTCGTTTCCCCTATTATTACTATTATTACCCTACCTTACACTCATCTGTTCATTATTGTTCTTTTTTTCACACTCCTTACCTTCTTTTTTTTTCTCCTCAAATTCTCATTGACTTATGTAGCACATATATATTTGGTGCCCACTTCTACTAATATTTATATGTTCAAATAATAATAAATAAGTGGATAAATAAATAATGTATCATCTTTATTATTTTCAAATATTAAGATCATATGTTCCAATACTATTTAGTTTTTAATTTCAGTAATAAATGATACATTTAATCCATTATATATATATATATATATATATATATATATATATATATATATATATATATATATATATATATATATATATATATATATATATATATATATATATATATAAAGCTCAATATAAATTTTATTGTCTAAGTAACCAAAAATATTTAACTGATTGAATATATTTTTGAGAGATAAAGAAAAATAGAATGATTTCAGTATAAACATCTTGAATATAGAATATATAAGTGTTATTTTGACTAGAATTAATTGTGATAACAATTTTATCTGTTGCATAATGATGTTTCATATTTAAAATTTCAACTCAAAACATAATAAAAATTATTTTATTTAAACAAAAATATAAACAATCATGTCTGTGCTTTTGTTTTAGTTTATTTTTCAAGAGACTTGTTTATTCTACTCAAAGATTGAAAAATATAAATATTGAAATTCATTGAAACTTGAATAAAGAAAACGCATATAGAAGAAATAAACAATAACACATTGAATAAACAATAATTTAATTCGACCGTGTTTGATTGAACGAAGATTTTTTTCGGTAAATTCTCTTCAGGTTCTACAATTATATATTCAAATTGATAGTTCGAAAAATGGCCAGGTTAAGGGAAAGGTGGATCATTTGAAATTAAATCATGTAAATTTAGGATTTCATTAGTTTAAATCATGAGACAAATGAAGCTACACCATCATGGGAAACCTGAAAGCACTGAACGACCGTTTCGTCCTGGTTTGGGACTCCTCAGCAGTGCGCATCCACGATTCCGCCTCGCGGAATTCGAACGCAGGACCTATCAATTTCACGCCAGGTGCTTAACCAACTAGACCGCTGAGTTGGCATCCAATGGTGTTAATGTTTAACTTCAACTAATTCACGAAATTGAGCGACACATCCACCATTGTCATCAGTGAGTTACTACCTCACAACTGACCCGGTTGAGCTCCACTGGTCACTGCTTCTCACTAGAACTCCAGGATATATTTCTTGAAGTCAGTCACTAGTGAGTATATGTTCATTAGTATCAGAAGGGGTTTTGTGGAGATTGACTCATGATTTCAGCTATTGAAATTGCCAAAATCTCAACCAAAACCCCTCCTAAATTTAGGATTGTCAAACAAAATAGAATAAAATTGTTAATTTTGATATGAATCAGCTTATATTGTTAAGTGAGAATTTAAGATCCATGATCAAAAGGAGGTACTGACTTGAAAAGGGCACATTAATGAAATGGTCATTATTTCAATCAATTCAGCAAGAACCACTTTTGATTTTTATCATTTAAGCTAAGTTCTTGATAGTGAGTTTTAAACTTAGTTCCAAGATATTTTATTTTCATCAGACATTTTTTTTGAAAAATCTACATTTAATGAACCAGAGTAGTGTATTTTCATTGTGATGTAATCACTTAACACGTGAAGCGAGATGAATTTACAGTTTGAAAACAGTTTAATTCTAGTCTTTTAGGATTTGTGACGCCTACAACAATTAATAGACTAAAAATTGGTTTCAGTATTCGGAAAGAATCTCTGGCCAGTCTTCAAACTACTTGATAATAGAAATTTTTATTGTAAATCCAACCATAAAAATTTGATCCTCTTGTATTCTTAAAACGGTTTTTAGTATATTTTTCATTAGATTTATCTCCCATGGTCTGATAGAACTAACATTTCGGTTAAATGTAGATAAAATATCAGAACACTTTTATTTAAATGACATCGATAGTTTCATGAGTTATAAAGACTTCAAAAGTTAATATTCATCACCAGAATCTGTTGCAGTTTGCTATCCGATTCACTTACTAAGAATAATCCTGACATTTCACCAACTCGACTATGCAGAAAGTGAAAAAAATGACCAAACATAAATCTGTATTGCCAAACGTTGGCGTGATCTACTTCGCACGTGTTCATATTCATATATGGTTGGACTAGAATGTTCATAATTATTTTACCTGGTTTAATAATCCACTTACAAATTGGTTATAGGCGGCACAATATTTCCACACAAGCGTATACACAAGGCTACATGGATCTCACCGGACCACACCACAGAGAACCAAATAGATCATATTTGCATCAATAAAAATTCCGAAGGACAATGGGAGTTGTCAGAACCAGGAGAGGTGCTGACATAGTTTCAGATCACCACCTAGTTGTAGCCAATTTAAAACTGAAGCTAAAAAAGAAATGGACAACTGGACAAACAGCACTACAAAGGTTCAATACAGCCTTCCTTCGAGATACTGACAGACTCAATGAATTCAAGATAGCTCTCAACAACAGGTTCCAAGCCTTACAAGATCTACTGAAAGAAGAAGAAACTACTATAGAGGACAACTGGAAAGGCATCAAGGAAGCATTAACTTCAACGTGTCAAGAGGTCCTGGGTCGAAAGAAATACCATCATAAGGAATGGATCTCTATAGAAACACTGGACAAGATCAAAGAAAGGAAGAACAAGAAGACAGCAATTAACAACAGCCGAACACAAGCAGAGAAAGTCCAAGCACAAGCTGAATACATAGAAGCAAACAAGCAAGTGAAGAGGAGCATTAGAGCCGACAAGAAGAAATACGTGGAAGAACTAGCAACGATGGCAGAAAAAGCTGCTAGAGAAGGAAATATGCAACAGCTTTACGATACAACGAAGAAACTATCAGGGAAATACAGTAAACCAGAGAGACCGGTCAAAGACAAAGAAGGCAAGCCAATCACTGAAATTCAACAACAGCGGGACACATGGGTAGAATACTTCGAGGAACTCCTGAATAGGCCGGCTCCAATGAAGCCACCGGACATCGAAGCAGCACACACAGATCTTCAAATAGACGTCAACCCACCAACGACGGAAGAAATCAGAATGGCCGTCAG
Source organism: Schistosoma margrebowiei (assembly GCA_944470205.2). Classification (NCBI taxonomy): domain Eukaryota; kingdom Metazoa; phylum Platyhelminthes; class Trematoda; order Strigeidida; family Schistosomatidae; genus Schistosoma; species Schistosoma margrebowiei. Next base: position 65,420,777 of record OX104024.1, on the reverse strand, counting down.
ACAAATCAAGAACGGGAAAGCAGCGGGTCCGGACAACATACCAGTTGAAGCACTGAAGTCAGACATCGAAGTAACTACAAACATGCTTCACCTTCTATTGAAAAAGATTTGAGAGGAGGAACGAGTGCCTTCACGAGGAGTGACAGGCATAAGTAAGTAAGTAAAGAAGTAAGTAAGTAAGTAACAATACAAACATCACAAACGAAACCAGTGCATTTTCTGTTTCTTTATCGGTTTCTTAATTCTCACTTTTGTTGTTTATTACATTTGTGAAATAAAGTTAGTTGTTTGCATACAACTGCATTTAATAAAATGTAAAACAAATTTACTACATTCTGTAAAATTCGTCATCATTTTATTAAGGGAAGAAAATTACGTTAATTAATGGGGTTAAAATACTATTCTCAAAATTCTGCTGTTAATTCCAATTTCTACTGAAACATCGTTCGCCAAGTAATATAAATCTTCTTGATGTGTATAATGCTTTTATAATATAAGAGCGCGGTTTTTACTTACGGATCGATAGGAGTTTGGGTACATTTGAACATCAAAAGACATCATCCTGTTATAACACTCAATTTATACCGATAAATTCACTACCTTCAAGTTTCATGGCTAATTCTCAATCTTCAGATCACTTAGTAAGAATTCAGTAGTACACACTTTCAATTTCAATCAATTGTTAATATATAGCGACAATCACTGACTTATAGTTTCACTTTGAATAGAAGTATAACATCAGCTGAAACTAATTTAAAATTACCGCGTTTATGTATTGATGAAATCACTTCCTTTATATTACAGTTTCGTACAAAACTACCTTATTTTTTAACTAGATTAATCAGTTTACATACATGAGTAGAATAAAAGAAATGTTTACCATGTATTTATTTACAATAAACAAGAATATATACAATTCTGATATTCATCTACTAAAAAGACAATTATACATCCATAGGAAAATGGAATATCATTAGAAAGAAAACAATTACTGATGAATTTTATGTTGTCCATAAATGAAGCTTTATTTTATAGACCATTTAATGGACATTTAAGCTAAAATACAAACAAACATTTAAAAAGAAAAAGATTTTATATGATTGGTTGTTATTTTCTTTATTAAAGATCTTTTTCAGTATTATATTAAATTATTGCTAATAATAATAATAATAATAATAATAATAATAATAATAATAATAATAATAATTGAAGTGACCCTAAACAACATAATAATATGTGAATTAATTAAGAAATATTTAATTAGATGAACAGAAGTAAATGATTTAATAACATGAATGATAGATAGTATCAAGTGATAATTATAAGTGTTAATGTATTTATATTTTATAAAGGATTCAACTTAACATCTTACTTACTTACTTACGCCTGTTACTCCTCGTGAAGGAGCATAGGCCGCTCACCAGTATTCTCCATCCAACCCTGTCCTGGGCAATCCTTTCTAGCTCCGTCCAGTTGTAATTCATCGTTTTCATATCTGCTTCTATTATCCGACGCAATGTGTTCGTTGGCCTTCCTCTTTTTCGCTTCCCTTCAGGATTCCAAGTTAGGGCTTGCCTCGTGATGCAGTTTGACGATTTGCGTAATGTATGTCCTATCCATTTCCATCGTCTTTTCCTAATTTCTTCTTCAGCTGGAAGTTGGTTTGTTCTCTCCCACAGAAGGCTATTGCTGATGGTATCCGGCCAATGGATGTTGAGTATCTTGCGTAGACAGCTATTTATAAATACTTTTACTTTCTTGATTGTGGTTGTTGTAGTTCTCCAAGTTTCAGCTCCATACAGTAGAACTGCCTTGACATTCGTATTGAAGATTCTCACTTTGATATTGGTTGAAAGTTGTTTTGAGTTCCATAAGTTCTTTAACTGTAGGAATGCTGTCCTTGCTTTGCCAATCCTTGCCTTTACGTCTGCATCTGATCCCTCTTGTTCATCGATGATGCTTCCTAGGTATGTGAAGGACTCTACATTTTCCAGAGTTTCGCCATCAAGAGTGATTGGATTGTTGTTTTCCGCTTTGAATTTGAGGACTGGTTTTCCCTTTGTGTATACTGAGACCTACTGATGCAGCGACTGTTGCTACACTGGCTGTCTTCATCTGCATCTGTTCGTGTGTACGTGATATAAGGGCTAGGTCATCTGCGAAGTCCGAATCGTCTAATTGATTTCGAGCTGTCCATTGTATTCCGTGTTTTCCTTCAGATGTCGAGGTCTTCATAATCCAGTCGACCACCAGAAGAAAGAGGAAGGGAGAGAGTAAACAGCCTTGTCTGACTCCGGTCCTTACTTGGAATGCATCTGTCAGCTGTCCTCCATGCACGACTTTGCACTGTAGTCTGTCGTATGAGTTCCGGATAATGTTGACAATCTTCTCAGGAACTCCGTAGTGTCGAAGAAGTCTCCATAATGTCCTCCTATCTGCACTGTCGAATGCTTTTTCATAATCAATGAAGTTGATGTATAGTGATGAGTTACACTCAACTGATTGTTCGACGATGATCCGTAGTGTTGCAATTTGGTCTGTGCATGATCGATCCTTACGGAATTCAGCATGTTGATCTCGAAGTTGGGCGTCTACTGAATCTTTCATCCGGTTCAGCAACACTCTGTTGAAGACCTTCCCTGGTATTGACAGCAGTGTAATGCCTCTATAGTTTTCACATTTGCTCAGATCTCCATTCTTTGGAATCTTGACGAGTTGTCCTTCTTTCCAGTCCATCGGCACTTGTTCCTCCTCCCAAATCTTTTTCAATAGAAGGTGAAGCATGCTTGTAGTTGCTTCGATGTCTGACTTCAGTGCTTCAACTGGTATGTTGTTGGGTCCTGCTGCTTGCCCGATATTGATTTACCTAATGGCCATTCTGATTTCTACCGTCGTTGGTGGATTGACGTCTATTTGAAGATCTGTGTGTGCTGCTTCGATGTCCGGTGGCTTCATTGGAGCCGGCCTATTCAGGAGTTCCTCGAAGTATTCTACCCATGTGTCCCGCTGTTGTTGAATTTCAGTGATTGGCTTGCCTTCTTTGTCTTTGACCGGTCTCTCTGGTTTACTGTATTTCCCTGATAGTTTCTTCGTTGTATCGTAAAGCTGTTGCATATTTCCTTCTCTAGCAGCTTTTTCTGCCATCGTTGCTAGTTCTTCCACGTATTTCTTCTTGTCGGCTCTAATGCTCCTCTTCACTTGCTTGTTTGCTTCTATGTATTCAGCTTGTGCTTGGACTTTCTCTGCTTGTGTTCGGCTGTTGTTAATTGCTGTCTTCTTGTTCTTCCTTTCTTTGATCTTGTCCAGTGTTTCTATAGAGATCCATTCCTTATGATGGTATTTCTTTCGACCCAGGACCTCTTGACACGTTGAAGTTAATGCTTCCTTGATGCCTTTCCAGTTGTCCTCTATAGTAGTTTCTTCTTCTTTCAGTAGATCTTGTAAGGCTTGGAACCTGTTGTTGAGAGTTATCTTGAATTCATTGAGTCTGTCAGTATCGCGAAGGAAGGCTGTATTGAACCTTTGTATTGTTGTTTGTCCAGTTGTCCATTTCTTTTTTAGCTTCAGTTTTAAATTGGCCACAACTAGGTGGTGATCTGAAACTATGTCAGCACCTCTCCTGGTTCTGACAACTCCCATTGTCCTTCGGAATTTTTATTGATGCAAATATGATCTATCTGGTTCTCTTTGGTGTGGTCTGGTGAGATCCATGTAGCCTTGTGTATACGTTAACATCATACGTAAATGATAAAATACACCAATTTGTAACATGACCATATATATATAATATGAGAATGGGTTTTGTGGAGAATTTACGAAATTTCACAGGTTTTTAAATCATGAGTCAGTTGAAGCTAGACCACCATTGAAAACCTGGAAGCAGGAGTCCCATACCAGGACGAAACGGCCGTCCAGTGCTTCCAGGTTTTCAATGGTGGTCTAGCTTCAACTGACTCATGATTTAAAAACCTGTGAAATATATAATATGATCAATTGAGAGCATTCCGAAATAAATGTATTATGATTATTATTATAGTCAATGATCTAATCTGTTGTGACGGGATGGAAGGTGAAAATTTGATTGATTTATTCATTATGATTTTTATTCAACATTAATTCCGTTTAATTCAATTTGATAATCACTCAGTATAGGTTTTGTTTCGTTTTCCCCCATGACATTTTATTCTATATCACATACGATATTCTTGCATGATTTATTCTGATTGTTAATCAAAAATGGGTGTACAAACCAAGACGAGTCGAGATTGTTGGTGCTTCTGGATACTTGCCGAATATACTTCACTGTTCCAGACTTCGACTTCTCTCTCTAGTTAGCAGGGCCGGGACGTATTAGAATATCTAGCTTATTGGTCATTGGTCACAGACTCTTAGTTCCGTTTGCAGGCTAGGTGAACACATAATCGCCTCAAACATAACACAATAATAACTACATTCTAACCTAACATAGGATCATTTAGCGTCTTTGGTGCTTGTTTTTTTGTCTCCGATCAATATGTTAAATCAAAAAGCTCCACCAAACCTATAGATTAAGAATTATATAACTTTCACTGGTTGAAATTATGAGTCGATTGAAGCTAGACCACCATGGAAAACCTGGAAGCCGGGGCGGGATCGTAGATGCACACTGCTGAGGAGTCCCATACTAGGACGAAACGGATATCTTCACAAAACTCATTCTGATAATATTCACTTGCTCACTACTGACTGACTTCAGGAGATACTCCTGAAGTTCTAGTGAGAAGTCGTTACCAATGGAGTTCAACCAGGTCTGTTTGGAGATAGGAACTCACTGAACACAATGGTGTACGGTGGCGCAACTTCGTGGATTGGTTGAAGTTAGACATAAACACCGTTGGATGCCGCCTTATTGGTCTGGTTGGTTAAGCGCTCACGCGCGAGATTGATAGGTTCAGGGTTCGAATCTCGCGGGGGGCGGGGTCGTGGACGCACGCTGCTGAGGAGTCCCATACTAGGACGAAACGGATATCCAGTGCTTCGAGGTTTCCCATGGTGGTCTAGCTTCAATCGACTCATAATTTCAACCAGTGAAGTTTCTAAAATCTCGATAAAACCTATTCTGATAATTATATAACTAAAAGAAATGCATACAAAACACTACTATTTCATTATTAGATCTGTAATATGACTATATTAATAGTGATGCATATCTCTAATTGTACATAATCATTAAATATTTGTCTAATTTGAATTTTTCAAGAAAGATTTTATTCACAAAACTACATAATCTTGTGAGAGAAAAAAACATTATTTATTCGTTTAATCCTCTTATTATTGAAATAGTATGTTATTTCTAAATTATTTACCAGCTTTATTTTTTTTTCGTTTTTCTTTCCATCGTTTTGTATATAACCCCATAAATATAATAGATTATGTAAACAAACAATCAAGCCTAAATTTAAGTACATTTCTAGATTTTATAAGTACTTCATATGTATTTTACAATGTAAAAGAAGTAATTACTTATATGCTGAAAGTCATGATACATTAATGTAAATGCATATTCATTTTATTACTAGTCATGGTGGAGAAGATTTGTAGCACAGGTGGATGAATTTGGATGGAGTTTTGTTCTCTGAGCTGGATGGTTCGGTCGTGGAGCTTTCGTCGTTCTTCTGAACGGCACCATCAGCACAAACTTCAGATAGAAGTCAGTTAGGAGTTTGTGCTGATGATGTCGTTCAGAAGAACGATGAAAGCTCCACGACCAAACCATCCATCTCAGAGAACAAAACTCCATCAAAATTACTGATCACCTCAAAAGGTATAAATGATAAATTTACATACATATTAAAGTGTATCTTACTCAAGTATGTGTCGAAACTATAGTGAGAATCTAAATGTGAATACAAACAAAGCAAGAATAACAGTATTTAGAATGGATGATGAATTCATTGTATTTCATTGCCTTCACTTCAACTTTATAAAAGCTAATAAGTTGATTGATTTTTAATTTAAATAAAGCAAGAACAAATACTGATGCAGAATAGTATGAATTCATAATATTGGATTCATGAAATTAAAACAGTGATAAGTTACGTAATAATTAAATAGGATTTGAAAAGTTAATATAAGAGGATCAGTTGGCGGAAATGTGTTAATGAAATGTTGGTTTAAGAATTAGGTAATGGGGGGAGGAATATAACACAAAATAAACATTTTAAAATAAATAAATGAATAAAATAACCCAAATAACAAAAAAATTGGATTACCAGGGTAATAATAAGTTTACTAATATCTCTTTTTGAATACATAAATCCGGTTTAAGATTTTTTATCGCGATTGCTTCAGTGAAACGGAGAGCAGTCGTACTTCTTTGTCTGTTGATAATTTTAAAAGCGTGCGGGATTTTGATGGTATGGTGTCAAGTAAATGCCGGTCTATTGCACTGTTGAGATCCTTGGTCCCTCGCAGCCTCAAGTTATTTGGAACATGCTCAGAAATGCGAACATGCACTCTTCTCTCAGTTCTTCCAATGTATGTACATGTGAATTGGTAAATGCAGTTGGGGCAACTGAGAAAAGAGGACTTATCGATTTTAGTTTGTTTGAGTGAGCAGTTCGTTTCCCATACTATCGTCAGTTTTGCTGCTGGGTAGGCTACTTTCAACGCGGAATTCGATCTGTGATTAATTAATCCAGCAATTTTGTCCCCTTTGAAAAGTAAATATAAGAAGCAAGCTTTCTTTTCTACTCTATCATACTTTGCCCGAGGATTGATTTTTGCATATTTATGGATTAATTTCATTGGATATGCATTTTCACGTAGACATCTAGTGATGAGAGCAATCTTGTCATAGATATTCATGATTAGACGGTATTATTTACCAACTATTTCATCTTAATGATCATAAAATAAAACTGTTCTGTCAATAAATATAAGTGAGATTTAAATTTTTCTGTATAAAGAACGTTTTTATTAATTAAAGGTCAAAATTTCAGAAATTAAGTAGTTGACATGGTTACTTTTAATAAATCAATTAAATTTTCAATCTAATAATTTAGTAAAACTTTAATTCTAACTAATAAATTTGTTTTATTGTAAGACGTTGTTCTTGATCCTTTAATACTTTCTACGGTAATACTGATGTCTTTTTGAACTGTGTAAATACTGTTGTAGTGAACAAGAACACGAGTGGGGACAATTGAATGAATCTAAGTACAAAATCACAGAACGCCTTATTAAAATCTAAGGACCATACAGTAAATAGTTAATTTGCAAAATATTAATCAATCGTCTCAAACTTGACTATTCCTTTTGCAAATATCAGTCCGTCGTCTCAGATTTCATTGTTCATGCATTTTCATACCAACTGCTTCCCGCTTCCTTTCTTCCCTTCTCAATTTTCCACTGAAATACATCCTATGTCTGACCGTCGTTATATACTACTTATGAGGATATAAGAAGCTCACACCACACTATAACCCTACAGTAAGCATTGAAATCTAAACGTCATTTTTATAGCTTACGCAATTTAAAATTTTTGCTAAATACGTGTCAGTATTATTTAAATAAGTATACATTAAACTTAACAATTTTATGCACAATAAACAGATTACTAATACCATATGTCTCTTTTCAAAACCCAGCTTCTGGAATAAATAGTATGAATTGTAAATTCGTATTAAGAAATGTAATAAGGTTAACTTTTAAATGAGAGGGTTAAATCAATTATAAGTTTAAATATTATAGTTTAATGAAAGGACTGAACAGAATTTCAAACTTCATTGATTATAGGCTTCATTTCACCTAATACTTAGATGATTCCTCAGGATCGAACACTTCTGACTCTCAATAGACTCAATGCCACATTCATTGTCATAGTCCAGAAAAAACAGTGATTAAACATTCTAAATTTCATCACTGAGTAATTTTAAAAGATATAAGCTTATTTAAGTTTTCACATGTTGTACGGTTTATATTTTTGATGATCGATCTATTATTACTGGACTTGTAATTAAAGCAAATCCTTATGGTTTCCCTTCCAAAGTGCTTGTTATATTTTAATGACAATATAAAACGGCGGGAAAGAATAATGCTATATGAAAAATATAAACAAATATATTAGAAAACTTGAAATACCTAGTTATATCACTATCAACATTATACAATATTCTCCTTGCCAGTTTAACCAAATCTTTCGTTTCGTTTACTCTACGAATTTTTTTTAATTCTCAAAAGTTTCTATAATTTTAGGGAAATAATTTATAAAAAACAAAACATCTCTTACAAGCAAAGGTGGATAATGAATAGCAGTGGAAACCAGGACGCATGTTTCTTCCTATTTCGGACTCGTCAGATGTATCTCCATTCCTAACTTGATATTCACTCTGGTTCTCGAACCCGGTACCGTTCGCTTCAAACGCCATTGGGATACCCACTTAGCTGCTGAGTTCTGATAGCCACCTGCCTGTGTAATCGTGTGAGGTTTAATTCACTTAGTATTGTTTGTTTGTATCCTCCAACTGTTGCTTAGGACTTCAGTTGATCAGTCTCTCTTACTTACTTACTTACTTACTCCTGTTACTCCTCAAAAAGGAGCATAGGACGCTCACCAGCATTCCCCATCCAACCCTATCCCAAGCAATCCTTTCCAGCTCCTTCCAGTTGTTACTTATCTTTTTCATGTCGGCTTCCATTTCCCGACGTAATGTGTTCTTTGGCCTTCCTCTTTTCCGCTTCCCTTCAGGGTTCCCAGTTTGGGCTGGCCTCGTGATGCAGTCTGGTGATTTGTGTAATCCATGTCTTATCCATCAACTCCATCGTCTTTTCCAAATTTCTTGTTCAGCTGGAAGCTGGTTTGTTCTCTCTCAGAAAATGCTGTTGCTGATGATATCCGGCCAATGGATGAGTTTTTCTTAGAATTCTATTTATTATATTTTTGAATAATATTTGCATGTCAAAATCAAAAGATTTCTCAGTGAGATTTTTTGTTTACACTATAACGATCATATTGTATGAGAGATAAGAGTATTAATACACTTTTAATTGTTATAATTAATTGACCAGTTTATTCGAACACAAAGTAAGATCATTTTTTCACAAAGTTTTATTTTCTGAGTTTAGCTATTTATTAAATCTATCAGTTATTTTGTTTATACACAATTCACCTTAGTGTTTGAATAATAAAAATGTTATAAACAGTAAAGTAATATACGATCTTACGAAATACATAATTAACTGATCTAATTTTCATAGTTGAATTTCCACACTGATGTAATCTTGTTTGTAAATAAGATCATTAAAGAAAAACACAACGCTAACACTGACCGATATGTAAAAAGAATATGTTTACATGTTTACAAATGAGTTAGTTTACACTAAGTACAAATTCACTTAGTTATGTTGATTACTGATTATAATTTTGTTTTGGTGCAATCGAGATTTGAAAATATTAGCATTGAAATGAATTAAACTAAGTACCTATCATTTTAATCTTAAACCAATGAAATTAACTATTTTGTTGAGTTGATTTGTTGGTATAGATATAAATACATGAATCGTAAACTAACAATGTAATGTAGTTGTCGATTTCATTCATAAAGAGTAATCTACTTAAATGTAAGTTGCGACTAATTTCCAGCATATACTATCATTGGTTGGAGAAATATTAAAAATCAAAAAACACTGAATAACTGATTCCTGTCAAATTTGCGACTTCCTAAAATTCCTTACTCACGACTTTAGATTGATAAGATCTAGGATATTCATATCACCTGTCAGGTGTGATAGTAATCATTAAGTGGATTGGAGCTGTCGATTCGTATTAGATTTGGTCAATAATCAACATGTCACGATCCATATTTAGTGTTATTCCAGAGTTAGTTTGCGATTGTTAATTTTACAAATGGTAACAGTTGGATTCATGAGTCAACCTAAGCTAGATCACCATTGAAAACCTGGAAGCACTGGTCGATCGTTTCGTCTCAATATGGGACTCCTCAGCAGTGTGTATCCACAGTCCTGTGACTGGTAGATTTCAATCCGTGTCGGATGGAGATAGTTATCCACCTCAGACAATAGATGAAGGGTTACGCAAGATCAGAAATCGATTGAAGGTAGGCATTAACACCATTGGATGCCGGCTCAGCGCTCTAGAGGTCAAACGTTCGCACACTAAACCGAAGTTCATTGGTTCGAGTCCCACGTGCGAGCCCGTGGATGCACACTACTGAGGAATCTCATACTGAGATGAAACAGTCCTCCAAGTTTTCACTGGTGATTTAGCTTAGATCGACTCATGAAGTCTACTACAAAAATTACTACAATTTCCACAAATGCCCATTCTAGTAATTTTAGAAATCACAACCACTCAGTGAGAGTTGGGAAAATTTATTTTTAATTTAAGCTTTAGTAATCTACATATAACCTATCAATATGAATACATTAAACATTATACAACTATTTGGTCATAAGGTGAAGATAACTTTTCATCATTAGTTCTGACCATCATAGCCTTCATGTATTTAACACATATTGAATATTCTTTGAGCGTTTATTAGATTAATGTTATGATATCATGTTGTAAGTCAATATTGTTTATTGAATTCATATATTTAACAATTAAAATGTACTTTTTGCTTGTATACTGGTAATTCAATAGTTACAAAACCATTTAAGGAAAAAAAAATAATAACATTTAATTCATTAGTATAGGTAAGGATATTTTAAAGTTAATTCTGTTTCTTTTTACTATATTCTTAAAATTTTTGACTTAACTAACTATATACGATTCTTTTTGTTAACTTGAAGCAGTGAATTTCACAAGAATTTTGAACATTCAGTCGATTTATTTATTTGAACACATAAATATTGGTACAAGAGGGCACCAAATATATATGCGCCACACTATATAAAGTGGGAATAAAAGAGAGTAAGTAAATGACGTAATAAATAATAATAATAATAATAATAATAATAATAATAATAATAATGTGAATGTTAATCGAAGCAAGTATGGTATTTTCCGTAAGTATTGTCATTTTATTCTGTTTGTGTGTGGGCTGTGACACTGCTTAGGTGCCCAGACCGAAGCAGGTGGTTTTCTTGGGGGACCACACCTCGAACCTTTGACCTAAAGGTCTGACCCACAAAGCAGTGGAGTATCGTGAGGAGATGCAGTCCCATGATAGCCAGTGACCAACGATTGGTTCATATGCCATTTATTCCCACAGAATACTGGAGCCCATTTGCACCATTGGTTTGGGATCCGGTTAAAGCGCCGGACATTCGCTTTTCGTCCTCTCATTTTCGTAAACGACACCCCTGCCACGAGAATGCAGTGAGTGGGACTTCCCTGACAGAGGCTGTATACGCGTGGCCGTGTGAGAGCATTTGGAGAGGGAGAGCGGGCCTACTCCATTCTCGGCCATACCAGTCGATGATAACTGATAATTATATGGACAAAAGCTAACGAACAAATGGGTATCTTTGTCAAAACATTGAAACTGTCATAGTTTAGGTACGGAAAAAAAGAAAACAACCAACTACAGAAATGGATTTGTCAAATGCTGAGTTATTCTTAATCTAAATGAGTCTATTTTAGCATACATAATTAATATCGTTACTGTGAGCTTACCTTAACTTGGCTGCAAATTTTGTTCAAATGGTGTAATAAGTAAAAGTCACAGTGAAGATTGAATCCTCAACTTTCTGATAATATAGTAAAAATTTCCATTTTGCCATTTGATAAATAAAGAAGGAACGAATTGAGCGAAGAAATTTCTTTTCAATTGGTTTTTCATCATGGCTCTACACTAATATATATATATATATATATATATATATATATATATATATATATATATATATATATATATACGTTTTACCATAATAATATAATACTCATGGAGTAGATATGTTACGTAATAATTACATAATGACATTTAAATTAACATTGATTGTTTGGAAGAAAGAGGATTATTAATATCCAAAGTGATCAAGAAGTTGATACGTTGCGTAATGTAAGAAACAAAGAAGGAACAGAATTGTAATTCTTTATTTACCAAATGGCAAAATGGGAATTTTTACTATATTGAAACGTTCTGAGCAAACATTTGCATTAAAGGTTCTCAATGAGTATCTGAAGTATAGCGCAAGGCTCAGTGAGGCGATGACAAATGTTGATTTTATAAAGGAGTGCATAGAAACCAACTTGTATCCAAAGTTGTATTGGAAATCTTTACGTCGCTCTCGAGTTCGACCAAATGGAAGGACTCTCAAACGCTACGCTCTTAACCAAATCGATTCTCTAAACTCATACATTGCCGAGATGTTAAAAAATATCAACGAGAGAATTTATGCTGTAGATGATATCCCTGATAAATTAAGAGATCAGTATCTGGACTATGTGGAGATGGTTGTTAACTCAAGAAAGGAAAAGAAAAGAATGAAACTTAAGAAAAATCTAGACAAACAGATCCCAGAAATGAAATTTCCATCCAATCTAGGTCAGTACGTACACAATTTCTCTAGTGTTATGCTGGATAAAACTGCGTTAGAAGCGTTATCATTAAGCCCTAAGTTTTGTGACTTCAAGAAAACATTAAATAAAATGGACGTTGAAATTCAGTTCGAAAATCTTTATGTTCAAACGGCAGAACTAGTAACTTCATAAAAAGATAATGTCGAAAGATTTAAATCAACACTAGTCGACTGTTGTTTTAAATATTTAAATCATAGACACAACACGAAAAAGATTTTGACGAAAAAACATACAGAATCTTTAAGAAAACTTAAAACTAATGACAACTTATTAATCATGAAACCGGACAAAGGACATGGGATAGTACTAATGGATAAAAATGACTACATAAACAAAATGAAAGCCTTTTTAAATGATAAAAGCAAATTTCAGAAACTGGCTGTGAAGAATGACGTAGCAGATAAGATTGACAAGCAATTAACAGATTCACTGAAAGAAATTAAACAACAACGAGTTATTTCAGAAAAGGTGTTCAAAATGTTGAAACCTACAGGAACGATGACACCAAGACTATATGGCCTACCAAAAATACACAAAAGTGGCTTGCCCCTTCGACCGGTTTTAGATATGAATAACTCAGCCTATCATACTATAGCAAAATGGTTGGTTCAAATTCTTAAACCATTACACACAAAAATTGTCAAGCATAGTGTCAAGGATTCCTTTGAATTTGTTGAGAACATAAAAAATCTATCAGTCAAGAATAATTTCATGTTATCACTTGATGTATCATCTCTATTCACTAACATTCCACTACTAGAAACAGTTGATTTTATTTGCAATGAACTAACAGAGAGGCGCATAGAAACCCCAATTCCAGCATCCGCAATAAAACAGTTAATTCTTAGATGCACAATGAATGTACAATTTAGATTTGACAACGATTACTATAGACAGATAGATGGAGTTACCATGGGATCACCATTGGGCCCTCTACTGGCTGATATATTTCCTTGCAAAACTGGAAAACGGACCACTTAAAAGCATAATTAGCCATTTACCAACTTATTATCGCTATATAGACGACACCTTCATAGTACTAGAAAAAGAAAATGATAAAGACAATTTACTTAATACATTTAATAACGTTCATCCATCAATTAATTTTACGTCAGAAGATGAACAGAACGACAGCATATCATTTCTAGATGTCCAACTAAAAAGAAGAGCAGACAGAACTTTAAAAAGAGGGGTACACAGAAAGTCTGCAGCAGGACAATACACTCATTTCCATAGTGCAGTTCCAATCAGATACAAAAGGAACTTGATAAAGATCTTGACACATCAAGCTAGAATGATTTGCTCTGAAGACACCATTCAAGAATAATTGAATAATATTCGAAACCTACTTAGTATGAATGGGTATCCCATGAAATTCATTGACAAACATAAGATGGAGAAGAAAACAAGGACAAAGATACCCACCGTCCATAAGAAGGTACTATTCATAAAACTATCATTCATAAATGACACCATTGAAGAAATCTTGACTCAGAAACTAAGAAGAGCCGTACAAAAAACATTTAATGCTGCCAGATTAAATGCCATCTTCTACAAATATCCCAAAATGAGAACAGCCAACAAGGACAGACTGCCTGAATTCGCCAAATCTATATGTATCTATAGTTTCAACTACTCCTGTGGAGTCAGTTTTATTGGGCGTACAATTCGGCAAGTCCGTCATCGCATTACTGAACATCATCCGTCGTGGTTAAATAAAGGACAGGTAAAAGTGATTAAAAGTTCTATTTTCTCGCACTTGGTTGACACAGGTCATCAAGTCGAATTGAATAAAGCTTTTAAGGTTATCTACAATATCCCATCAAACTTGCCACATGGTTTACGAGTGCGACTCTTGCACATTGCGGAAGCCATCGCAATCCATGTTCATAAACCTGACGTTTGCATTCAAAAGAGATTCGTACAACCACTTTCTCTGCCCTGGCCATCAGTTTAAGATTTCCTTCAAAAGAATTATTTTTCATACTTCTTCCACTTGTTTTTTTGTTAACTTTTGTAATTTTGTTTCTGTTGCTTTTGAACTTAATAAATTCTCAACATTCATTTCTTGATTCTTACGTAACTACCATCCTATTGACCATCCGTTAAAATTCTGTTCCTTCTTTGTTTCTTACATTGCGCAACGTAGCAACTTCTTGATCACTTTGAATATTAATAATCCTCTTTCTTCCAAACAATCAATGTTAATTTAGATGCCATTATGTAACATATCTACTTCATGAGTATTATATTATTATGGTAAAACGTATATATATTAGTGTAGAGCCATAATGAAAAACTAATTGAAAAGAAATTTCTTCGCTCAATTCGTTCTTTCTGATAATATTTAAAGGTAAGTAATTCTCTGTTAAATGAAATTTTCTTATGATTAATTTATGGCAGTACAGTGTTTTCCACTTTAAAGTCTTCATAATCACGATTCGGTTTTTAAATTTGTATTAACTGTAGATGAGTCAATAAGTTGCAGACACCTAGATCGTCTCATTTCTCCAAGTATTTCCTAATTATTTAATAGTTGCGAATATAATGTTGAATACCATAGGGTACTTTAATAGAGTAATGTGTTATATCTGCTTGGAACGCTTATTAAAATCATAATATGATATTATGAATAAGTCAATCAGTCAAGTGTAACAAAGATCCTAGTAAATATACGGATTGGATCAGATTGTCATGACATATAAGCAACAAAATTATCAAGACAAATCCCAGAGTAGTAGGAGTAGTAACATTATTTTGGGGAACAGGATAAACACCAAAATTGATTTCTTGCATTTTTTTAAAATTTACTTCATTCTTAGAAATGAAACGAACATTTAAGCAATTCTAATAGTAAATGTATACAATTAAAAATAGAGTTTGTCTACTACATAATAAAAATTATTCTTTTGAAACCAGTTTTACCTGTTAATATCATTAATCTATTTATTGTAGATGAATAAGTTAGGTTACGTTGAGATCTATTTATCATAGAAAACAATGAAATAGATTTGTTTAAATGAACATAAAAGTGGTTAAATTCAATTAATTAATGAATTAAACAGATGCGAATTTGTAATTCACTTTAGAATGTATTGCATCAACTTTATACATATATGTTGAGCGCCAAAATAGTTCGCTTAAATTAATAAATTGATTAACTTAACTGTAAGATACCAAATGTTCTTTTTCTATTATAACAGTTAAAATAAATAAACTGTAGCTTAGTAAGTGAGAGATATAAAGAAAGATGGAGTTTTAAAAGATAATTAAGTGAACTACTTAGAAGATAAAGGTTACTCATTTATTACTTTTGTATGAACCTTTAACAATTTTAAATCATATCACTAAATGTAATCAAATTAAGTTCAAACTGTCTAATTTGTTAGAAAATTATTTGTTCTCTCTGTTTATTTCAAATTTCTTTGTGATTTCAACAATAAACAAAAAGAATGAAGTATATCAATGCTGAATGAATTTCAACCTTATAGTCAAATTCATCAATGTCTTCAAATGTTATACGTAATATAAAAAATAAAATTTTAAGTAAATATTAAGAAATCAGAAGGGGTATTGTGGAGATTGTAGTAATTTCAACAGTTGAGATCATGAGTCAATTGAAGCTAGATCATCATAGAAAACCTTGAAGCACTGAACAGCCGTTTCATCCTCTTGTGAGACTCCTTAGCAGTGCGCATCCACGATCCCGCCTCACGGAATTCGAACCCAGGACCTGTCAGTTTCACGCAAAGAGCTTAACCGACTAGACCACTGAGCCGGCATCCAATGGTGTTAACTTCTAACTCCAACTAATCCACGAAATTGAGCGACACATCCACCATTGTCATCAGTGAGTTACTATCTCACAACTGACCCGGTTGAACTCCACTAGTCACTGCTTCTCACTAGAACTCCAGGATATATTTCTTGAAGTCAGTCACTAGTGAGCATATGTTGATTAGTATCAGAATATGACATTAGTAAATGTTGTCATTTAATCAATTATTAGGCATGATAACTTCTGTATTTTTAAATAAAAAGAAAACTTTTCTGTTGCATAAGTGAAAATTATAACAAAACGGTTTTTGAGTAACAAATGAATCCTTTTCCAACGTTGAGAACGAAATCAAGACAGTTTAAAGAGGGAAGTTTTCTTTTAAACAATGTCATTTATTAAAATTATACATTCATATGCATATCTAATTAGAATCCATATATCTATAACAGAATAGATAGATACTATATCATTTACAGTGTGATCGAAAGTGTTTTTAGGTATCAAAATCATGAAATAAACCAAAGTGAAAATAGATTATAGATGTAAGATTGTCCACTAGAAGAATAATGCGATGTGAATGAGTCAAGAACAGGAAATTGTACCTCATAAAATGAGAAGTGTGTTGTTCTTATAAGATTAAGATAATCAACTTCGTTGATATAACCTCTTCAAAAGCTCATTTTAAGATCATCCAAAAGGCTGCATAAATTGGCTTAAGAAGAAAACACCCTATGGATGCACGCACACCAGAAGCTTTACCAGTTCACCACTTTATTTACTGAACTGTCTTAAAGACCCTTCTTTTGTTTCCGTGTAAACAGAGAATTTGATAGTCCAAGTTCACTGGTTGATAATGATTGGAAGTGATTCACTTTAAGGGCTACTTACTGGAATTAATCAATGAGTTCTGGTTGCTAAGAAAAAACAATAGGGGCTACAACTCTATGACCTTTCAATATTATTCTCTTACACTGGCCTATGATTTAGGATTAATTCATTCCTTCTTTTCGTAACTACGATTCTTCAAGTACCACGTATTTCAAACGAACAAATACTTAAATGTTCAGAACGAAAAACGAGTATCGTTAGCTGTAGTTATACTTGAGTGGGAATTCTACATGAAAACTGAGCGTCACATTTTCCTCAACAACCTTTTAGTTAATGATACCATTTATTCATTACGCTGTTCTATACTGAATTTCATGGAAATCTTTCAAACATCAAGGTCGACGTGTTCTTTGGTTTGAATGTTCCGAAAATCAAAACAGTGATATTGAATTTAATAATCACTTCTTCTGTAAAAAAAAATTGCCATTGTTACTGTAGATTCAACTATGCTTGCACAGGACAGAAACGCCTTAAATACCTGATTCAGTTCGTGCTTCAACTCGTCACTAACATTCTCAACATCGATATGTCTATGAATAAGCTATTTTGCTGTGATTTTTTAGTGTTTAATCATTCGCACGCATATACAAGATTGGAAAGGATCATGGGGAGGGTCAATTTATTTGCTCTCAAATGAAATTGATGATGATTACATTGAACCAATTGTCAGAAAAACTTATCCGAGAAACATGTCTATTTTAATCAACATTACAAATTGTAATTCTAAATAATTTTACTTCCATG
The DNA here is from genome assembly GCA_944470205.2 of Schistosoma margrebowiei. Classification (NCBI taxonomy): domain Eukaryota; kingdom Metazoa; phylum Platyhelminthes; class Trematoda; order Strigeidida; family Schistosomatidae; genus Schistosoma; species Schistosoma margrebowiei. The sequence continues at coordinate 65,402,844 of OX104024.1, read as the reverse complement.
TATGATTTTTCAATGAACAAATTTTTTTTTAAAACAAAGTAAACTTTAATTTATTAGATACAAAATAGACTTACAAATGTACAATATCAATATAAATATGTACAATTTAATTTAAAGAAGAAAAAAAAAAGACGTTTTATCAAAATGTAAAAAATATTTAACAAAGTTCTTTAGCTAATTGACAACATTCATTAGTTGATATATGTTCACTAATAGCTATTGCATTCGCTAATATCATTATTTCTCTAGCAGAACCAGCTGTTAACCATATTCGTCCATTTGCACCTAAGAATATTTCAAAAGGATACACCTAAGTAAAGAAAAAGAAAATTTAATAAGAAACCATGATGTCAGAATAAATATAAAAAAATACACATGAACTAAAGTACAAATTATTAAATAATAACAAAGTTATTTAACGTGATATCAACTATCAGTACGAAAGTGAAAGAAAAACAATAACTGTACATATAATAACAGTGAATCAGTTCATTAAGTAAGAGTTATTATTATTTATTATTTCAACACAAATATTGGTACAAGAGGGCACCAAATATATATGCGCCACACAATATTTGTGTGTGTGGGCTGTGATACTGCCCGGGTGCCCAGACCGAAGCAGGTGGTTATCTTACGGGGCCACACCCCGAGTCTTTAACCTAGAGGTCTAATCCACACGGCAGTGGAGCATCGTGAGGAGATGCATTCCCATGGTAGCCGGTGACCAACGATTGGTTCATACGCCATTTGTTCCCGCAGGATACTGGAGCCCATATGCACCATTGTTTTGGGATCCGGTTAAAGCGCCGGACATTCACTTTTCGTCTCCTCATTTTCGTAGACAACACCACCGCCACGAGAATGCAGTGAGTAGGACTTCTCTGGCAGGGGCTGTATACGCGTGGCCGTGTGAGGGCATTTCGAGAGGGAGGGCGGGCCGACCCCACTCTCGGCCATACCAGTGCATTTGGGGGCATTAAGTAAAAGTCCTTGCAATCATTAAATAAATTGGATATATTTATTGCGATATAAAAATAAGAAAGAGTTCACAGGAAATAAACAATATTAACAAATACACAGAACGATGTGATTACAATTATCAATTATAATAAACAAAAATCTGGAGTTATTAGATACAGCTATATCAACAGTAATCAGTTATACGGTCAAATTATTGAACTTTATTACTGCTTTAAAAATTATTACGTAATGTATTTGACTTTTCGCAAGTTTTATTCATTTAAAGTATAGAAATTAAGTTATGGAAATGTATAATTATATTGATCGTGCATCTTTCAACATCTAATCAAGTGCAACTAACTCAAAATGGAACATTGGAAAACAGTTCGACTAGTACACTAAGGAATACAAAATATATTTTATTTATACAAATTTTATGAGTCTGATTTACTGTTTTAGAAACAGTCTACAATTTCAATGAGAAAGTTTTTCGTACATATTGAATTGACATGAATAAAAAGCCCACTAAAATTTCAAAGTATTATATAACCTATCGTTTTACTTGGTACAAAGTGACTGTAACAAGTAATTAACTAATTCGATGAAAATAAAGACAAACCACGAAGTGTAACTGATTTTCATGTATTTAGCAAAGCTTGTTACCCACTCTAGTGGATAAGCAATTCTACTCATGTTTTCTCATTATCTCCACATTCGTATAATTCATTCATCGACTTGCAGTAATTAAATATTGAATTTGATTCATTCACATGTGCGCTCTTTGTTTTTCAGTCAGACATAGATCGTATATTAAAAATAAAAAATTTAAATCAAAGTAAACACTGTTTAGTAATTTTAGATTCGCCTTTATGAAACAAATTTTTGGTGTAAATATAAACTGTGTTATTAAATGTCAGAGGTTAGAATGTTTATCTCCTTTAACCTCAGACAACTTTTACTCCTTTCTCTTGATATCACCAGTTAGATAATTATCTTTTTTTTCTTTTATTCTTGATGTCTGTCAATTATTATTCATTGATTCATATACGGATAGGTTGTTCAATCCCGACCAAAACATCTAAAACGGCTTGTCCACAGTGAGTGCAAATAAGTAAGTCAGTTAGTTAGCAAACAACTTTATGCTACATTGCGCTGTTTGTGACAAATCTATGACAGTTATTTATTGTAACGTATAGAGTACTTATAGAATTTCATCACATTTTATACTGTTCTCAAAAAAGTTCCTACTTTTAATCAACGCTTTTGGATGACATAATTCTGACTTGCTAGCTAAAAGGGAATTTCCGTTTATTGGAACTACAGGTGTTAATATAAAGAATTCACTTGTTTCTAAGATATTCATAAGAACTATAAATAAAAATTATTATACACATTTAGTTTTTACCTTAGATAAAAGTTTTAATAGAGGAAATTCATCTTGGTTGGCTAACCGCCTGACCAAATCTTGCGTACAATGTAACAGTATACCACCAGACCGACCTCCAGCATTACCAACAGTTCCAGGTTCATGACGACCAAGGATACCCATTCCACAAGCTTTCCCCGCCTCATCAACACATGACAATTCAATCTCTAAATCTAAGAAAACAAAATCTCGTTATCAATGATAACAGACGTTAAGACGTACAATATTGTTAATACAAAAAACACCTTATCGTATATTCAGAAAAACTGACCACGTTAATCGACTTGAGATAACAGTTCCAATGGATTATGAATTTATCAGAACTGATGGTATTAATGTAAAATGACAAGTTACAACAATATCTATTATAATACTTTGGAAAGAAAAGATACTGTCCAATTTCTAGATAACAATCCAAATTATATCAATATTCCTCATAAATAGGTGGAGTGGAAGGATAAAACAGTGGTTATTTTCTGTAAATTTAGGTAAAAGTAAATAAAATCAGTAATCAATTATGATGAAATTGTAAGTATCCAGCTACTACGAGACAATTTATTTAAATGTACTAAGAGATGTTGTGTAGTAAAATATTAAAGTATTATCATAGAAGAAACTGGATTTGATAACTTGTTTGGATTTTCAAATAAAACGTCCTTGCAATAAATGAAATGTTTCTAAACGTAATGTGCCGTGTATTATTCAACCATTAACGTTCAGGGAGCGATATCGTTAGACTAATGCTTATTCTGACAATCTGCCTTATTCCTCATACTAATTGTTACAGTGATGCAAACGATTTAGAATAGCGATTATTACTTTTGCTTACAGTATACTAGTCGTTAAAAACTAGGTTTGTTTCTAAGAAAGAGGCTTACATTAAGAATAATGCTTGCTTACAGACATGTTATTGCTCAAAAATGGGAATAATGAAGTTGATAAACAGAAAGTATATAAGTGATTACAGAATAAACTTACCTCTGTCGGCTCGTGTAATCATGGCATAAAGAACATCACCTGCATTAATGTCAGGACGATTCTTTTTAGAAGAACCTTCGAATGATAAGTAATTGAGAATAGCCGGAGAAGCACAACCTATATCAACTACAAACGATTCACCAGCTCTTTTCATTACAACGCCAATAACTTTGTCCTCTGGTTGGAACTGTCCCACATGACAACGGTATGAGAGACGAGTAAGTGGAAGTAATGTAGTTACTGAACCATTAGACACAAGGCATTCTACCCAAATGAAATTTTCTGATTTCAAATCACTCAATGAATTTCCGAGTTTAAAACGCTTGATTGTATCCGCTGAGTCTGTCCCTTCCAACTTCTTACATTTGAATTTTAAGATTCCGAACTGTTAAGAGAATTTTTAAAAATGAGAAAACACATCAGCATATTCGAAAATAAATCGTTAGCAGATTTATATAATAATGGATAGAACTTAACCCGTATACTTTAAGAACATAATGCTGTAAAAGTTTTGATAATCGAAGTAAGCTATGAGATATAACTGAATAATGCTGAGTGGTATCTGTGTAAAGATTTACACCGCAACAAATCAGTTTTTTATCATACATCAAAAAGACCGAAAGATAAAACTATGAGGAACTCATCAATGAAGGATAAGACTAGCACACTGAACCATTTCATATGTTCATGTAAGCAAATAATGACCATAGCAACAAGTTGAACGGTGAAATCTAGTTGTACAACGGTATTTGGAGCTAAAAACCATAAGACTGACCTGTCTTACTAAAATCGAATCCACTATTTTGTTTTTTCCCACCACAGGTTTCATTCTAGACATCGGCACACAAACAAGACCTGGACCAATAGACCATGATACAGGCCCATCATAAGGTCCAGATAATTCAAAAACCATTCCAGGTAAAACCAAACGATCCAAAAAATTTTGATAACTCGAGTCATTTGATGATGCCTGAAGTCGAGCCCCACGTATGATATTGTCAATGGATGCTAAATTCATTGGATCGGAGACAAATTTCTATCTATTGAATAAAATAAACATTATCATTGGAAAAAAACATTTTTGTGATCTTCAATCTAAGACAGATTATTAAAGAGTATAAATGGTAGCAAATACTAAAGACAACAATTGAATATTTATTTAGATATGGAAGGGGAAGATACTAGTAGATTTATGTGTGAAAGTAGCTAGACTAGGTTACTAAACGTCCAATTGGATTTTGTTATTTTTTACTTAATACACAAAATTCGGCATAACCAGACACCAAAAATAGTATGCACCTGACAAAATAAATAGATAATATCATGGAGAAGCAAAAGAGGAAGGGGGTGTAGTTGAAAACAGAATAAGTGGAAAAGACTAATGTATAGGAAAGGATAAAGTCCAGTTAAAGATACAAGTAAGAAAAATTTCTTTCAGTTAAAGAAGTTTCTTTCTATTTGAAAGAGAATTTCAAAGAAAACAAGAGCACGAATATTGTTATCTTTGGTTATCATCCATTTCTGTTAACGTTTCAAGACACTGAGTCGCACCATTTTCAGAACCCCAGTCAAAGATTCGTGATTGACCAACGTATTTGTCTTATACAGTTTCCGCTCACACCACAGTTTCATATCATATACTGACTAATTTGCCTTCGCCACCCAGTGCTAAAACTTGCGAGTAATCCATAATTTAGAAGTCAGAATGATGCTGTGAGATATGTTTATGGTGTTTAAAGATGGTAACATTAACTAACATTGACAAACACAATGAATATTGACTTGGAATAAGTGAAGCAATCTAACATATAGTGGAATGTGGAGATACAATACACATATCCATAACTTAATCAAAGGCCAGCCTGCTCTATATAATTCAGTCTTCCATGGGTTTAACAAAATCTGAAATATGACGGAATTCAAAGTTCTGGAAGCAGTCAGAAGTAAACTTATCCCCCTAGAGTGTATGCATAAGTAATGCCTCTTAAAATTTGGGACGACGGCTGCTTTACTCCAGGACGTTGGAACAGTCTTTTCTAAACCTTTTCCACCTTTCTTAGAAACAAAGAGGGTAAGTCGTCTAGGCCTGGTGATTTGTGGGACCTTATAATCTGAATTGCTATGTGAACTTCCTCTTCGTTGGGCAGATCAATCGTCACCGGCTACGGTGGATAGGACAGTTTTGAACAACTAACGAGACGAAATATTTTTCGAAAAACAGTACATCATAAGATGTTATCAATTGACATGCTATCAACATCACAGATAACATTACCGAAACCAGACGTTTTGCTCCCAGTGAGTCAAATAAGCTGAAATAATTTTCACAAGCTGTTAGATAGGGACGCAGCTTCCAACTTGTTGGCAAGTTCCAACCACCAAGCTTTTTAGTTCATAGGCTAACGTGGACGTAAGTAAATTTGAGGATATGTTTCGATAACTGATACAGTCAACCAATGACACTTATCCACTAAGCCTGAAAAGATTGTGTAGTAGAAAATTCCCACCTCTATTAGTAGATTAGATACTTGGTGGAATCTGATAACAAAGGTAAAGCGGTTACTTAAAGTCTACAATTATGTTGTGGATATGAGACTCATTGAGTGTTAGCTTCCCATTAGAACATAAGGTGCAATTTCAAATTCGCTCATGGTGTGGGTAGAAGTTATAGGAATAAATACAAATACTTAATGTCCAAAATTTCTAACCAAATTTTTTTCCGGCCACAGATGCAGTGGATATATTGATGAGTGGAGAAAATCTACTACTGCCTGATATAGATAAAAAACCAGTCATTGCATATGAAGAGCATGAATAGTGTAATAAGTACACTAATAAGCAGACAATTGTCATTATATTCATCATACAATCATGAAAGTATGTATACTTATCTCCAGCACAATAACGTCCGTGATGAATAAATGCCACCACTATTTTGAAGTGGTTTGTTAGTATCTAACAACGTCAACCTTTTAACAAAGTTACTGACTAAAATAATAATTACTGGGTGTAAACCACCAGAAAATTGCTTGAACGGTATAGGGATATGACCATTTTTGACCCCATGCAGCTGTTTTTTATATACTGGTTTAGTGGTAGTATGAAGTGGAGAAAATGAGACTGATCTGGTTATGATTTTGCTTTCTATTATCCAGTTGCAGCTAAAAAGTTCATTTTAGATTGGCGTTTTGATTATGAGACCATGAAGGCGTTGAAATAATCAAAACAGGAATTTCTCAAGTCAAAATCATCAATAATATTTCAACGCTAACAAGTGAGTCAAATATCACTCGCCATAATGATATCCCATACAACTACCTGAATTGTCTTTAAGTTTTCACTATTTGCAGATGAAATTTAAGAATAATAACAAGTATTAAAATACTAGTATGCTGGTTAACATTCATATGAAATGGTTTAGAATATTGATGAAAAAAGCTCAGTGTCTATGAAAGCCATTACAACCCTATTTTCTCGTGGCAAATTTACCTGTATTTACTCAACTATAGTTATTCCTGATTATTTTAAAACCATCATATTTATTAGAGACACGTTACTTTTAAACAGCTCCATTTCAAAATTATATATAGATAGTCTCGAACAATATTTTAGTTAGGATAGTTCAGTTACTAACAAATTATAAGTAGTTTGAAAAGTTATCACTGTTTAACAGGATAAATAATAAAACATAAAATGAAAACATGAATTGACTATATTTAAAGATTCACTCGTTAAAATAAACTCGTCACACTTGGATACCGAGATCATAGAATGGAATAAAAATAGTACATAGAAAGGAAGTCTGTCGTTAACAAAAACAAGTAACATAAGGGATTTTCCACTGCCAACCATGAGGTAACATTTGTATTAATAACCAATTAAAAGCCCATGAGTTTGTGAAACTGTTAATAGGAAATGGAACACTCCGAATCCCATTACCCATCACTTATTCTCACCTATCATATACATTGTTTGTTTACTCTCAGATATTTTCATTCATTTTGATTACTTATAACTGTAGAGCCTGATGATGAAGTTATTGAAAACAATTGCTCGCTCAAATATTCTTCATTTTTGAATACTTCTTATAATATAGACAAGTATAGCAGAGAATGCTGGTGAGCGGCCTATGCTCCTTCACGAGGAGTAACAGGCGTAAGTAAGTAATAGCAAACGCATATAATTTGTATATATCCTGAGTGAGTATATGTATTTTACACTGAATGGCCTCATTCAAAGCTAACTTGATATAGGGATCGAGCTCGGATACCGTAGTGACCCATTCGAGCTATATTGGCGAAGACATTTGTTTTCTTAGGCCGCATCATCCCAACGAAGTCAGTTGTAGGACGATAATAAAAGTAACAACTCGTTTGAGGATGAAGACGTACTCTAAACTGTACTGAGATGTAAAGGCGTTAAGATATCTCATACAACCAGCAGCTCTAGAGATGCTGCTTTACTACAGAATGGGTAGAAAGGGTTGACTTTAGAAACAACATACGGCACACTGTCAAACGAATTCCCTTTACTGGTTGCCCCCAAATGCTAAAGGTGGGGAGAGTCAGCTCTCCCTCTCAAAGTGCTCTCACATGACTACGCATATGCAGCCACTTTCAAGGAAGTCCTACTTACTGCCTTCTCGCGGCGGGGGTGTTGTTCACAAAATTGGAAGGACGAAAAGCGAATGTCTGGCGATCTAACCGGACACATAACGAATGAGATTTGTGTGGCGCATATGTATTTGGTGCCTGCTTGTACCAATATCTATGTGTTAAAATAAATAACCGGGTTGGTGAACACGGAGAGTTCACCTAGGGGAGTTGGAAAACCCTGATTCCAAACCAATTGTGCAGATCAGCTACAGGATCCTGGGGGAACAAATAGTGTGTGAACCAATCATTGGTCACCGGCTATCATGGAACTGCATCTCCTTATGTTGCTCCACCGCCTTGTGGATCAGACCTTTAGGTAGAAGGCTTGGGGTGTGACCCTCTGAGAAAACCACCTGCTTCCATCTGGGCACCCTGACAGTATCCCAGCCCACATACAAATCAAGTGACATGAGTGGCGCATATGTATTCAGTGCCCAATTGTACAAATATTTGTATTTAAATAAATCAATATTACTGGCTGTAAGTCCTTCAAAGCACAGACCCACGACTTTACGAACCTTTCGCAAAATGGCTACATGCGACATTTTAAGAAACTGTCTCTTGGAGTTTGTTGTCAAGCTCGCAGATTAATATTTGTGGTCTAGTTTTACTTTTAAGTCGTTCAAGAAGCGAAATCATTCCACAATATAGATGACCGGAAATTGATAACCGTTCACATACTTGTAATAGGACTGAAAACCTTGTTAACGACTGACAGATGTGAGCTTAGAGAATTGAGTAGCAGCACTCTAGAAAAAACTACGAGTTGAACATAAGAGGAAACCCTTATCAGGGATAAAAATCATTGTTAAGTCCCATTAGTTTTATTGACCGGACTATAAGCTATGTACAAACTAATCAGATTAAAGATACCAAGTCATGGATCTTGACCCAAAATTCACTAATACATAAGGCAAATTAGCATTTCGGCATTATAGCTGATGTCATTCCATGATAAAAACCCCAATTTCTAACCCTAACTTTCAACTGTAAATACTGATTCAAGTTTTCCATACTAATCCAAGATCTAGTTTGCGTCTAACCGTCTTAACTATATGAACGTCAGTTGAAACTATCTTATCAACAGACTAATAGGAGTTACGATGGTGAAACAATGCAACGATTAATAGAGCGAACAAACATAAGAAAGGATTCAGGAAGACCAGGTTTAAATGTGTATCGTTAAAATTTACAATGGTAAGGAGGAATGACCAGAGTTAAGAAAATGAATGGGTAGAAGATAAATACAAAGCGGTATACATTTAAGGTGACTGAATACGTTAAGATACTTCCACATACGACTGATGAAAAAGCGTAATTCCTGTTTCTTCAAATTGCTTTATTAAATGCCAAATCGTTGATAAAACTATTACAGTTACCGAAGTCCGGGCTGGATTTGAACTTACGCCTTATCTATGATGTGTTTTAATGTATTTTCATTCTGTTACATTGAAGGTGGAAACAATAATTCAACATTAAACCAGGCCAGTAGAGCTGTGCTATAATCCCAAGCTAATGTCGGACGTAAAGACTCAAGTCCAAGAAGTGTGCATTAAAAACGGGGTTGAAAACTGATATCAGGAAATAAAATTGGCTGTCTAAGTTAGCATTATCATTATGATCTAATATCAACATCCTGCTTCGGTTTGGGCACCCGGGCAGTAACACAGTCCTCACACATATCAAATGAGGTTTTTGTGGCGCATATGTATTTGGTGCCTCCTCATATCAATATCTACGTGTTGAAATAAATAAAATAAACAAATAATAATGCAAGGGTCCCAGGATTTGAAGTTTAACTCAAGAAGGGATGATAACAACTGATCAGAATAAAGAAGCCGTGCATTTACTGTTTTCCAACCAATCGATTCAACGAGTTAGGATATCAAAGCTGTTCACCAGTAAATTACAGAGGGTTCCCTTTAAACAAAATACGAGATCCACCAAGCCCGACCTCACGTAACGTACCACCTTAAAACGGTCCTTTCAGTATTCAATAACTATAGAATGGCTCCGATAGTTGTCTTCAGTCCTCAATAATAAGGATAGGAGGTCTATCGACCTACATTAATCCTTGCAGTTTGTAATACTGTGGAGGTCCAATCTCGTTTTGAATATGTTAACAGAAGGTGCTGATATTACGTGTTCTGGTAGAGAATTCCAGTAATTCACTACTCGATGCGAGAAACGGAACTCCAGAGGTAAACGATTTGATCTCGCATTTTGAACTTCCTTCGAATGTCCTCTCAAATGATCGGTCCTAGACGGAAGTAAGAGATAAGACATGTTAATACCAAGGTCATCGTTCAGAATACGATAGGCCAATATTAGATCACCCAGTATTCTACGGTAAGATAACGGAAATAAGTTAAGGCGTCTCAGTATGTCTTCATAAGATAGGCCAGATAGACCTTGTACCATCTTAGCATATCTGCTTCATACTTGAAACAAGAACACGCTGCTTGAATCCCGCATTCTAAATGTGGTCGCACATAAATCGAGTATAGTACTCTAAACATTTCATCGTCTAAATACTGGAAAGACCTACGAATTGACCAGAGTGGGAAACCTTATCGAAGTCTTTACTTAGATCTATGAAAATCACATCCACAGAAACATTTCGATCTTTTGCAGCATCTCAATCTTCTCTTGCAGTGAGAAGATTTGTCAAGCAAGATAGTCCTTTCCGAAAACCATGTTGTTCCCTGGAGAAAAGATTATGCCCTTCAATATAGTTTAGAACGGATATCCGAATGATTTTCTCCATCAGTTTTACAACTGCACTAGGTAAGCTAACAGGTCTATAGTTACTAACTAAATCCCTACTCCCAGCCTTATACACCGGACTTATTATGGCGTCTTTCCAATCTCTAGGAAGTCTGGACTGTCTCAGAGACATGTCGAATAGCATCGCTAATGGTTCAGCAATTTCATCTGATGTGGCTTTCATAATCCTAGGATGAATATAATCAGGACCACTGGACTTATCAGGTTTGAGATGCTGCAGTAGCCTTAAAACAGTATATTTCTCAATGACTACATGATCCATCAGCGAGCCGTCACGGTCACGATGCATCGTTGGTCGTTCCTCATTACCGATAGAAAACACTTTACTAAAGTATTCCGATAAAGCTTCAGCTTTTTCGGCATCATTCTCTGCTAAGATTAAAAGATTATATCGTATCAAAAGTGATGGAATTCCATCGCTTCTCTTTGTTTGCCTTTTTATATACGATAATAACCGTTTCGGACTATATCTAGAATCACTAACCAGTTGTTTTTCATATGATAGTCTGGTCTTGCTTATTAACGCTTTACAGACAATCCTAATCTTACAATAACTGGGTCTGTATTGTTCTAAGTCAGTAGAAATGAACATATTTCAGTGCTTCTTCCTTTTCCTAAGAAGTTTCCTGACTGGTTTAGTTATCCAGGGTGGACTGTTACTCGGTCTTCGTGGCACTAGGTATGGTATGAACGGGGACGTAACCAGACTAAACTTACCTTTAAATACAGACCATGCTTCTTCAACTGATAAGCTAGTATCTACAAACCATTCTGTCTTAGCAGCGCATTCCTGAATGGCTGATATGTTAGTTTTCCACACATTTGGGCGGGGTGTAATCTGATCGTATAACATGTCCCTAGTTCGAAACGCGAATGACAAAACAGCGTGATCGCTATTCACTAACGGTGGAAGAATATATAGGTCGACAAAATCCTCAGTATCATGAGTGATTACCAAGTCCAACAGAGAAGAACCTTGGTTAACACCAAAACGTGTGGGTTTGGATACATGCTGCACTAGTGCATGCTCCATTACTGTTATCAGGAACCTACTATCAAAGGAGTTTATAGATTCTTCTGTGGTCATCTCAGTCCAACTAATATCAGGTGCATTAAAGTCTCCTATTAACAAGCATCTGGCATTTGCACTCCAAAGATGAATGTGCTCTAGAATAAAGTCATCAGCTAAGAAGATTGGGCTGCGATAGATGACGCCGAGCCTAAATGTACTACATCCGATAGCCAACTTATAGCTAATGACTTCAAAAGTACCGCTATCATGGGGTTCGCTAGTAGAGGATCGGATATTTATGCTATTGGCTATATATAACAGGATGCCACCTCCTTTTCTACATTTATGTCTATCACTCCTGAGGTAATGGTATCCGGATAATTCTGGATTAATGTCTAAGTCATGGATTAACCAAGTTTCTGTCACTGCTACAATGAGTGGTTTTAACCTGCCCATTAGTGCTTCTAGTTCATAGAACTTATTTCGTAGACTACGAACGTTGGCATATAAAACTTTTAAGTAGAACGGCCTATCCACACAGGCCTTGGCAGCATTCGCTTCCAAGACCTGACTATCCGAACACCCACTAGCCGGAGATTTTCCCCCACTGTTTCGCAGACGGGTTTCAAGTTCACTTAGTGCTTTCTTCCTTTTTATTCTATCTCCGAGAGACATGTCAGGTCTGACTCGGATGTCGGAACCGTCGTGACAACGTGCGCTACTTAACAGGAGATCCCGCTGCTTCTCTGATCCTAGGATTACCTTAGGGAGTTTGCATGGTTGGGGTTCAACACTGTCTTCAGTCCTCTTGCATATTCTAACCAATTTTTTGACCTGAACTTCTTTAGAGTTATCTACGAATATATTCTCCTAGGTTTTCTAAATCATGCACGTGTCTAATTTGGGGATCAGGGTCGTTTGACTCCCGCAATTCGCTCAAGATAATATAAGATGTTATTTGATTTTTCTTCTCAGTCACGCCAGGATGGGTTTCACTCTTACCATCAGATTTTGGTAGTGCAGTTTGTGACTCACAATGGGAGTCCACCAGTGAGTTACTAACTACCTGTGTACTGCCTTCAGTTTTTTTCTTTTCGTTTCGTGGTCCATTTTTCATCCCTCAGGACATTAGGACTATTTGGAACGGTGACGGTTTTATCCAGTTCGTCGGTTCCCACTAAAGGTGCATTGTTACCAATGTCAGTACCAGGTGGTATTACTCCCCTTGTTAATGTTAACGGAGATTTCACTTTTGCGTCGGTCAGAGTCCGTTGTTTGAGGCGTCGCATAACAGTAAGTACTACATTGACACATTCGTCACTGTCAGTGCCCGTGTTGTCAGTGGATGTGCCATCGTTCTTCTTACAGGCCAAAGCCAATAGGCTCACAGCCTCCTGTATTAATAATGCCTTATTTGCACATCAAAACATGCAAAGCCAATGTGAGTTAGTCTTCGAACATCTTTTTTGTGCGGTGGGACTTAAACAAGTGCACATCTTATGGAACCACTTATTGCATTCATCAGACTGCATTCTCTCCTCCACAGGGAACAAACAGTTTGTCCTTTTAGACAGATAAAGAGAAATCTTTAGCCCAACGAGATTTCCTATCTAGTTTTGGTGGATCACTGAGGCTTCTGGATCGGAGCCTAGTTATATTTAACGATGGAAAGAGATATATTAGTAAGTTATAGTGTCGACTTTCCTCATGAAGGAATCCCGAAAGATCACTGAAACCACATGAAACTGCAAAAAGCACAAGAATTTTACCATTCATGCACATTAGAATGCGCTTCTGCGGACCGTTTCGCCGAATTGTGCCTCTAATTTCTAAAACCTAAGCATTGTGTTGGTAGTGAGCTTCTGCAGCTCGCTTTTGAATGCGCTCTAATGCATTATTATCATTTTTATTAGGGGAAAGAAGCGCTATCTTTCCTCACCCTAAATAAGGATTAAAATAATTGCAGATTAGGTTGGAAATCTTGCAGTCAAACTTGCCAAAACACACTTCAATGTTGAGAGCGCAAAGTTTGTTTGAAAACATTTTTTCACAGAAAGCGCAAGAGATTGGACAGTAGGTTATCAAGAATTTCAGATTCTTTTTAAATTGAAATACTTCTGAAGAGAAATTACCTAAGTTGTAATCACAGTTTGCAATGACTCAGATGAACTACTTCGGACCTTGAAGTGTTGAAGGTTAATCCATTGTTATCCTTCCAACTCTCAAGTCACACCGGGCTTTCTGAAGTGTCAGACAACCGATCATCTCGGTTGCTAACTTCTCTCCAAAGTTCAACATTGTCAGTGGAGAGCAATAACTCAGTCGATTCTTACTGAGGAAATTCATTCACATAAATAAAATGAGAGTTTTCAGTGCTGACCATGAAGAACGCCGTCGGTTCTATTTAATCCAGAATGGCCGCCACTTTGGTCCTAAGAGGTCGAATGCCTTGAGCATTGATAGTGTGTCCTAGGAAGTCTAACGAGTCGGTCCCGATTTGGCATTTCTGAACGTTTACAGTAATGCCATGTTTTTGTAATCGTTCGAAAACAAGATCCAGATGCTTGAGATGTGATTCTCTGTCCGGACTTGCGATTAGGCAGTCATCAACATACGCATGTACGAAGTTGAGACCTCGAGAAACGTCGTCTATGAATCTTTGGAATGTTTGAGCAGCGTTTCTTAGACCGAAAGGCATTCGCAAAAATCTATAGAGTCCGGAGGGAGTTATGATAGCTGTTTTCGGTATGTTGTCAGTAACCATAGGGATTTGGTTATACGCTTTAACCAAGTCGAATTTCGAAAAGACAGTTGTACCTTTCAAGGTAGCTGTCAAATCGTGAATGTGAGGCAACGGGTAACGATCGGGAATGGTTTTCGCATTCAATCGCCGATAGTCACCAGTTGGACGCCAATCGTTGCTGTCCTTTATAGGTACCATGTGCAACGGAGATGCATATGGGCTGTTTGACGGTCGTATGATGTCTAAGTCTATCATGTGATCGAATTCGTTTTTCGCTAACCTTAGCTTTTCAGGAGCTAATCGTAGTGCTTTAGAGAATACAGGTGGTCCTGTAGTCGTGATGTGATGTGTAACGTTGCTGGTTACACTCGGTAGTTTCTGTTGAGTTAGTTGTATCCCAGGGTAATTATCGAGTAGTGGTTGATAGAGTGGGTCTATCATATGTTTAAGTGTGACTGGGGATAATCTACAACCAGTAAAAGAAGTTACGCAAACGGTCAAATTAGTGTTTCCGTCTACTGGCCTCCGTTTGCGCGTGTCGATGATTAGATTATGGTGTTGTTGAAGATCCATATCAATGATTGGCATAGAAACATCTGCAACAACGATAATCCAATGAATGGGTTTGCGTAAATCCACGTTAAGGTAAACATACCTTTCACCATACGTAGCGATCGGTTTTCCGTTTGCCGCCTGTAAGTTTAGAGTTGATTCGTGGAGCCGGTCGTTATGATTTGCTGGGAGAACGCTAACTTCTGCGCCAGTGTCGACGAGGTAGCGAACTCTCGTTGTCACATCTGTGACGTACAACAGACGGCTATGTTCGCCGGCTACGGTTGCCGTTAACGCGTGTCGGCTTGGAAGTTTCCCGAGTTGTTTTTCGAGTCAGTCGTTTTCGTGTTGGGAAAATTGCATGGTTTTCTGCAATTTCTGGAAGTCTTTCCATACTGGTTATGATACCAGCACCAGTCGGGGTTATCCATCTCTCGTGGTCTAGAGGCAGATCGTTTACGTGAAATGCTTCTACGTGGTCTGTGTGAGCGATTACGGTCGTTACGAAGATTAAGGTAACGCGTGAGTGTATGACATAACTCGGTCATGTCATTCTGAGTCTTTTGAGGCTTTTCTTTGACTGAAAATATCTCTGTAGTAGACGATTTCGTTATTTCTAAAATACGATCGGCAGATGCAGCCAGCTCGTCAAAGGCGTTGTTTTTAAACGAGACAAGCACAGTTTGCACCTATTGAGGAAGTTTAGACAAGAAAAGTTGTTTAAATAGACCTTCGTCGAAAGTTCTTAGGTCTATTACTTCTCGCATTCGTTGCAGCATGTTCGTCGCAAAACCGTGTTGCAGGTCGATGTTATTGAAGAGTTGATCTAACTTTTGTCGATCGGTTAGGTCTCCTCGTTTAAGAATCGAATGTTTTAGGATTTCATAAGGTTCGGAAACATCACTAGTAAACATACTAGGTGTTACGTACCTTTTGAATTCGCGCGGTAGTGCCTTGACTACTGCGAGGAATTGTGCACGTGTGTCGATCACGCCGTGCTCGTGGAAGTCGGCTTCTGCGTAGCAGAACCAGGCTTCGATAAAGTCGGGCCAGAAAGGCATCAGTTGAAACGAAGGCGGGGACAAAGTCTTAAGCTTGAGTACTTTGAGTGTCTGTTGAGTCATGATGAAATATGAAAATATATATATATATCCAAGAAAAAACACGAAAAAAATCACAATGTTTAAAAAAGTAAAAAAATAAGGCAATGATATATAAAAATCCCAAAAAGAAACAGACTCATAGTTGAAATTGGGTTTACCAGATCACGTCAGTCTCACCAATGAGGATGATACAGGTATTCAGTGTTTGACAACGCTTCTACCAGTAACACCTTCTAATATACTTTGTTCCCACCGATAGAAATCAAAAGACAGAGTCGAGGAGATCGGAAGAGTGTATTTGGCGATAACCAATATATCGGAATTCTCTGATCTAATCTGACTAGCGATTACGGTAGATGTTGAGCACAGCGTTACCACACGTGATCTGGTGCGGATGCATGACCGAGCGCCTTCAGCTAGATGAGTCCACTAAAACGTATGGTCAGCATCCAATGTCGAAAACTTACAGAGCTATTTAGTTTGGGGATTTATTTACTGCTACACCCATATTCCCGGTATTATAAGGCTTGTCCATATCTATACGACTTCCAGTTGATAACCAGAGTCTGTTAACACGAAATGCCTCAAGAATTGCAGCCGACATTAAGAATGAAGAAAAGGTCATTTTTATTACCCCGGATTCAGAGTCTCTGTTCCTCATGGTCAGTAGTAAGACCCGTCGATCTAACTCATTATGAAGCTCCAAGAACCGCTTTGTTAACTTCGTCTTCGACATCGTAGAAAGCACAATCGGGGTCAATGTATTTTGGGGTACGTAACAGAATGGTATTTATTCCCCGAAAGAACGACTCGCGAGATTTCTCCTAGACGTTTCCGATCTTATTGCGTTCTACATGTCAGTGTTCTTGCATCCCCTTCAATTTTCATCAAGTGGTTGGTTATTAGAACCTCCTTTTTGTCAGCAGCTTCGGTGGGGTTTACATGAGCCTTGGATTTTTGGTGCCCCTTCCATAAGTGGATCGTGTAACCATTAGATGTTCAAATTTTAACTTCCTACTTAAGTTTTCCCAAACTATCCCGAGGTTTTTAACATTTATCCATAGTCTGTATAGATAGGTTGACTTCTTTCGACTTGCTTCTTATTATTTAGGCGCTGTTCCAAGACTTCATAAAACACAATAACTTTTTTAATCACATGTATGATGACAAGTTCTTGTGTATAGAAAGTCAGTTTACCATATTGTTACATCTTCGTTCTACAACTGAGGTGAAATTTCTTTAGGCTAAGATCATACAATCTTCATAATACTAAAGCTGTAATGAACCAACATAAACCAAAGAGTCACGGTCTGGCTTTATGGAACCTCTTTAAATTAACGGCTTTATAAACATCTGACCTTATCGGTTCTGATGAGCACTTACATCCATACATGCCAAGTTGTATATATTAACCGACAGAGACACGGCTGGACGTTTGTTAGACAAAGTTTGAGCATAAACGCATCGATTCTTCTAGATCGTCAGCTTGGAGACTTACATACATCTACATACAGGGTTATAAAATAGTATAGGTACTAAAGAAGGTTGTGCTGTTGTCTGTGCTATTGATGTCGACAGATAAAATTAGTATGTAACATCAATCGAAAGTGAAATGCCTGGTGTCAGAATGTTAAGAAGATCGCAAAGAAGGGAACGAGAAGAGAGAGTGATTGGTGTGGAAAAGAAGGAACAACAAAGTCTGAGACGATTGATTGACATTTTTCAAATGAATAATTTACTGTATAGTTCTCAGATTTTGCCTAGATGTTCTGTAATTTTGTATTCAAATACGTTCAGTTGTCCCCACTGGTGTTCTCGTTCACTACAATAATACAGAATAAACCCGTATAATAATTTAAAGTATTGCTATAAGTCATATTATATAAATTTACACTTAAGCTTACTTCAAATCAATGTTTAGCTTAAGGCCCTAACTTCCAATTTACTATCGCTATTACGGTTGACTTCTTGACACATTAGATACTATTTCTACTCTCCTTTTCCCTTGTGCATAAAAAGTCCTCATACTGCTCCAGAGTTTCTAATTAAAAACACAATGACTTACATTACGTTTACTGGAATAAATCGACTCTTGAGATTTATTGCATTTTCACCACATATAAATTGATATTTGACGATCTACCTCTCCTATTAATTACCACTTTCATCACATCACCATAAACTTTTACTACATTTACTTCTATTCACCCATTGCATATCATCATTCTGCCACATTAGTGATTTATTTCTAATTATTTCTCCAATACATATATTGCCGTTTATTCTTTTTCGGTTCCACAAACACATTTATTAAATTGCGTAAACACTCCAATTTTCTTTCCCGACTTTTTTCTTTAAAGTCGACTCAATATTCTTTCAATTACTACATAACCTGATCAAGTACAGAAAATATTGTGTAAATATTATTGAGACTTGTGTATAATTGCATTTCTGAGGAAACGTGAAGTCAATTCCTCTCGACGCTAATGCACCAATTAGCCGTTTGTGAATAATAATAAAACCGAGACGAATAGCACTATTAAGCTTCCAAACCCAAAGAGTTGTTTAGCGAAATTTCGCAATCAAATCTAAATTAAACCAAGTAGATAGATTGATAAAAAAATTGGTTACTCGTCAACAGAAAAATCAGTTTGTAGTGGTAAATAACTCCTTAAAATGACATATTTCGTGAGTCATCGACGTTCGTCCTGACCTCATTAGTTTTACTGAACACTCCCTCCCAGATGAAGGCTCTCGGTCAAGAATCTTCACTAGTAGTCTGTGCTTCACATATCTTACAAGAATTAGTCAACTTTGAGTAAATACACTTCGACAATTATCTAAATATCACTTTGCATCCTTCCACTCATGACGTGATTTAACTGGCTTTAGGAATTTCGATTACTAAACGGATAACAGCTTTTCAAGTACTGTATATCCGTGATGTCTTCAAATGTATGGTGTTCAATATAGACATTTTTTGCATACACGTGTATACTTGCTCTGAAATACAAGATCTGATAAACTAAGTGCACGTGAAATGCATTACTTCCATTTTCTTAGTTAAATTATCATCAAGCTTGTGATTAATTCGTAAGCTATACATGTATATACTTATCAATAGCTTTCGTCTGTTTACCTGTCTATCTCTCAACCTGATTCTATTTATTGATTTTACATCTACATGTTATCCAGCCCTGATTTTACTTTATTGTAATTCAGTTACTGGACACCGTACCCTTAGTGTTAGTCCTATTGCAACAGGATTTCTGGCTATTCTATCGCCAATTCTGGTATGAATCTGAAGCAAATGTTAAGAGGTGTTATTCTGGTCATAAACTTAAACAATCATTATCTTAGTCCTGTAGATCACCAAAGTACATGACCTGTTTCGAATGATTGGAGGCCTGTTCAAGTTAGACGGAAATGGTGTGAATAACCAGCCAACATCGAAGTCACACCTCAAGGTTAGTACCTAATATAGACTACACTTTCGTCGTATCCAGGTACTATGATGACTGCTCAAATATATTAGTAAGAGTAGGTGCAAGAAACAGAGAGTGACCCACTGCTGCATTGGCCATTCTATGGTGTGAAACTAACTGATGAGAGTTGGTTGACAAAAATCAATGAACTGTTTGATATTCAGTGACCCGACTGCCAGATGATTTGGCTAGGGCCCAGTGACATTCCACTGGCCCTATAGTCCAGTGATGTTCATTCTATCATATTGGAATTTGATTCTATTTAATATTGTAAGTCAATTAATGCGGTTGCTTAAATATATATACACCAATAGGTCTACTCCAATTCTCATTTCATCCATTCACTCTTCATCATTGAGCTAAAAATAAAGAACATAACAAACTGTTATGGCAACCTGGAGAGTAAATGTCTTCGGAACAAACTTGTGTCAAGCGTTCGCTGGCTAATGACTTATTTTATGCTTCACAGTATTTAGGTTGCCAAAAAATTTCAGTCGATTGATCACTTTAATTTAACGTAGATACATATAATTCATACACGAAAACATTAAACAGAAGAAAACCAATAAAAGATACAGCGAAAGTATAGCGCTGTTAAATTTGATAGAATACCGACTCAGAAAATGTTAGTGACTCTGTTCTTTTAAGTCGAGTAGATAAATACATGTAGTACCATATACATATTTACAAAAGTCAATAACGATTTCAAGCCAATAATTAGCAAAGCCTAATATATTTGTATACAGAAATTGTGGTATGTGCTAGTGATGTAGACAGATATAATTATTATGTATCACCAATCGAGAGTGGAATGCCTGACGGCAAAAGATTGAGAAAATTGAAGAGAACAGAGAGTGGTTGGTATGGAAACTAAGGAACAACAAAGTCTGAGACAACTGATGGACCTCAGATTTTACCAAGATATGCTGTAATGTTGCATCAAAATACATATAGTTATCCTCGTCTGTGTTCTTGTTCACTACAAAATGACCAATAAGATAAAAGTGAACTACCTGTCCAGAAACAAGAATAAGCTCAGATAGGCTACTGAAATAACACCATCCAAATATTTATGGCTGACAAGCTTGCTATTGTTAATTAGTTGTCCTGACCTATTACGATAATCTCGAAAATTAATGGTAGAATCTCAATGAATAAATCTATTTCTATTCATCTTCTTTATTATGAAATACAGTGTGGCTCAGCAAATTAAAAAAACCGAGTTTTTTCCTTTGACTTCACCAATTAAAGAAGTAAAAACAGTCACTAGTAATTGTTTGTCCGAAAAAAATACGTTAACGTGAAACTTATAGTCTTTCTAAAGTTTCCTGTCAACTAAAGCTATGCTACAAAACTGATAAGAATTCAATGAGTATTCAGAATTCATTTATAAAACTCATTTGCAAAATAAAATTTGCTGATTAGAAGTATTCAAATCATTATACGAACTAGGAATTCCCGAAATAGCACAATTTAAGCTAGACAGAACTAGGCGAGTACAAACGAATGTTGTACTTAGCATTCAAAATCAGGAACGCATCAAGTACAAAAGAATCATTAGTTCATACAAACACTACATAATACCAAACAATGAAATAAGAGAAATATACTAAAATATTTGGTCTGTGACTTGAGTAAAATAATTTATTAGGTCATTATGTTTTCTTACAATAATTATTTATTGAATTCCACTCAACTGTTTATTAAAATATTAGAAATATTTACTGTAAATCAGCAACCTTTTTCATGGAATGTTAGTACCGTATTGTTTTCATTCCAGTTAAAAATGACTATAATATTAGGTTGATTATTTGAAGGATATTACCATTCTGTAAGATAACTCAATGGTAAGTATGAATTAAGCTATGAATACTGTAATAAATCGTGGTTGTTTATCATACAAAGGTAAAATGAATTTTTAGTTTCCATTATATTTTGTCCTTTTAATCTATACTTCAAAATACTAAGAACACTCAATCAATCAAAACTATTTGAATCGATCAAACATCACTGATATTAAAAGCTTCAATTATGTGTGAATAAAAATACTAAATTATCAAATGAACTTTTTTTTGAAAACGTGGTTAATTACGTGAGACGTACTTGATTAGGTGTGTCTGATTAACGAATTTTGATTTCTTAGGCGTTCAACAAAATGATCAAAAACTATGTAGATATATTTTTTAAAAATATTTCATTTTTAATAATTGTATTTAGAAAATCCATAAACTCCTACATAAAAAGCGTGTGTTTTTATCATACAATTATTGCTGTAAGATTTCTGAATTATTAAGAGCTATCAGTAATTAGAACGACGTAAAACACACTTTATTAATCTTGGAGATGCCAGATCACCAAAAACCTTTTGAAAAACCTCTTATTTTCGTGTTTTAACTGTGGAAATTCGAATTCCTCATCTTTGCCCCTTCAGTTTGTATTTCCAGCCGGGAGGGACCTCAAACTTCATGGGTTCGTCTCCCATTTTAGTAGGCTGTTTTATGACACTTTTCAAGGACATTTCTGTGTTGTATATGTTAGGCATGAGTTGAGTGCTTTTTGTTCGTTCTTCCGGACTGCTTGTGAAATTACATATATTGCCTGCTGAATCTTGTCTTCGTCCTCTAGTTAACAGGGTTAGGGGGCCCTTCCAGGAGTTAGGATTAATCGGGTATGTAACAATGTAGAAGCTGCTACAATTTCAAACGACTTCTAAAACTGATGTACGTGAAGTAGGGTTCAAATCAGCTACCTAACGAGATGACTTAATTATGTTAAATGAAAATTAATGAATATTGCAGTAAAGACCAATATTAATCAATAGACTTGGAGAATTACTCATACTATTGACGATGATGAACTCGGTAAGGTTTAATAGGACATAAAAGAACTTTTAGCGCGTATAACTGATTTGTAAGTGGATACGAATGGCGATAGTAAGAGAAACTCAAAATGACAACGAATCCATTAATCTAAACCCACTTGGTCGAGAAAATCAACTTTAGTTCCGGACATCAGTGCAACAGATAGAAAGACAGTGACAATAAAGCAACATAGTTATTTAAAAGTACAGACTTTATTGTGTTACAAAGAAATAAAGAAATGTAGATAGCCAAGCATTACTGGGACATTAAATGTCAGTGTTAGGACAAATTACCAGAGGTCTATATAGCATGTGACCGTTTAAATAATACTAGAAACTGACTACTTTAAACTTTTTGCTAATAGTCATAATGTCAAATAGCTAATTTAATTCAAAAAGAACAAAGTAGTAGTACTTGGATATTATTCACAGAATTAACGAAAACATTAATGAATATATAAATATATAAGACAGTTTGTTAATTACTTCGTAAATGTAATCAATACAAAGCATTTTCCATGATATATCGACTAATTCAATTAGTATTAACTACAAAAGTTTCGCAAACTAAGTGGTCGTCACTGCACTGGAAATCAAGGAAGGAGATTCATATAGGACTAATTAATGAATGGGAATCACTTTACTTCAATATGTATTTTCGTTCCAATGCTATACTTATGGAGTTAACATTCCCAGCACATATCGGTTGAAACTTGAATCTACTTGCTAATACTATGTTTATTAAAAGCAATGAGTTATTCTAATGAAAATACTAACAATTGGTAATACAAATCAATTGTTTTTTGAAGGCAGTTGTTTATAGAAACTGTTTTAAGTAAACTTAACTGATTGTCGTAATAACTATAGGTATTAATGGCAAGGTAGGACGTGACAGCTTCAAATAAATTGAGCACTGGGTAGGAAGTAAAATAGTAAATATATCGTGGTATCTCAATGAGTAGAAAATTGTATTTCTGACGTTCCGTGATTTACATTAAGTCAAGAAGCGTCAGAAATACAATTTTCTACTCATTGAGATATCACGAAAATATTTATTATTGTAATGATTATGTTTGTATTTTTAAATCGTGAGTATATTATCTCATCTAGTGACTAAATTCTCATACAAATACTCTGAGACATCCTTCCAACTACTCTTTACTCTCGCTCAGAATGTATTTTCTAGGAATCATTACCGAAATTTCACTTTTCCAGCTTTAACTTTTCTTATACACAAAGATCTTTCTCGCTAACTAAAGAAACTGGATAGTTGCGGTGTATCAGTCAGTCAATCATCTACAACATATGACCAGGCATATATATGCATCAATCCAAGTTGCCATACCTCATTAGCACAACAAGATGAACACCAAATTCATAGTAGTTACTTCAATGGTAGCAATGTATAAAAGAA
Organism: Schistosoma margrebowiei; assembly: GCA_944470205.2. Lineage (NCBI taxonomy): Eukaryota > Metazoa > Platyhelminthes > Trematoda > Strigeidida > Schistosomatidae > Schistosoma > Schistosoma margrebowiei. The sequence continues at coordinate 65,378,869 of OX104024.1, read as the reverse complement.
AGATTTTGTATAAGGATATAATGCAGGAAGAAATAGTTCGTAGAAATAAAGGTATAAAGTAATTTTAATCTCATGGTTTAAGGGAAGACAAAGAGTGTATACACTGATACCATTGTGATAGATTCTGAGCCATGTCACCTAGAGTTTCCAACGATTGGTTACGATAGTCGCGCGGACCCCAACCAAATAATCTGCATTTACCAACATGGCTCAGATCAGAGGTTAGTGACTTCAAGAGCTGATGCCACGTTTTAGTTTGGCCGCCCCTAACTTTCTTCCACCCGTCTCCAACACTAGTCAGCATTGCTCGTCGTGGTAATCGGTGTTCAAGAATACGTAACACATGACCCAAATATCTTAGTCGATGAAGATTCACAACTTATTCGACCGATTTACCAGCAATCCTTGGTACCCTTCGTCTAACCTCACTATTAACTTACCCGGTGATCCTAGCAGATGTGACCAACATCTGTGACCAGATACCAGTCACTTACGAGTATCTTCTACCCTTAATGGTCGCATTTCGCAACCGTAAAGTAAAGCAGAACGGACTGCTGCGCAATATACTCGTCCCTTAATTGATAGGCGGATATCTTATCTTTGCCATAAGTGAGTCAGTCAGTCAGTAACAACGTAGAACTTCGTACGTACGTACATCAGTTCGAGTTGCCACACCACATTAGCACAGAGATGCAGTGGTCGATCCAAATCCCGTAGTGGTAGAGGTAATAAGACTATAAGCAGTAATCGGAAAGATTAGTGTTTGAAGATGTTACTTAAAGAGTATAATCCAGTGAAATAAATTTAGAAAGAGAAAAAAAGGGACATAAAGAATACAGAAGATTAGAATTTGGGAGAACACAAAGAGTGGATGCAGCTGCGCCATTGCAAACGATTTTGAGCCATGTCATTCAGGATCTCTAACCATCGGTTGATATCATCTCGCGGTCCCCAATCAGGTAGTCTACACCTACCAACATGACTCAGTCCACTTGTCAGTGACTTCATGGACTTGTGCCATGTTTTGGTCTGGCCTCCCATAGCTTTCTTCCAACCTACTCCTATACAACAAAACATCGCACGTCGAGGCAGGCGGTCATTGGGCATACGTAACACGTGTCCCAGCCATCTCAACTGATGAAGTTTCACTACGACATCAATTGATTTGCCATCCCTACCTAGTACCCGTTTCCTAACAACTGCATTACTTACTCGATGGTCCCAGGATATACGAGCATTATTTCGAAGACACCTATGATTAAATACTAGTAACCTACGGATATCCTCTACTCTTACCGGCCATGTTTCACTGCCATAAAGCAGGACGGAACGAACTGCTGTGCAGTAAACACGTCCTTTGGTTGGTAGACGGATATCTCGCCTACGCCATAAATGACACAAGCTGGCAAAAGCTTGTCGAGCCTTCTGTATCCGTGCTGAGATTTCGTCACACACCAGACCACAAGGGCTGATGAGACTCTAAAGATAAGTGAAGGGATTCACACGCTCAACTACTTCACTCCCTATCATTAGTTTGGGTGACAATGCCATCCAATCCTGAAGTAATATTTTACATTTCGTAAGGGAAAATCGCATTGTTGCTTTGAGTGGTCAGAAGACTCTGCATTTTGTTAGCGCCATAGGTGACGTAAGTTGGCAAAAGCCAAACGAGCTTTTTGAATCCGCGAAGATATTTCGTCAGACACCAACCCATTAGAGCTGATCAAGCTTCCAAAATAAGTGGTGTCAACGCGCTCGACTACTTCATTTCCTATCCGTAGTTCAGATGTTGATGCGGGCCAATCCTGAAGCAACAATTTGCATTTAGAATGGGAGAAACGCTGTTTGTCACTTATTATTCTTGTTACTAACAACCATTATGAACTGAAATTATCTCATCAAGTGAGGTAGTTTTGTGTTGTTGGAAGTAATTGATAGTACAAACTAAAGTCACTCGATAACAAGTGCACGTTAACTAGTTTTGAGATACATTTCAAGAAGTTCTAAGAAAAAGTTATGGCCTAAAGAGCTAGAGAAGTTGGAAGTGACATATTAATTTATTGACAATATTGCATCCAAAGTTGAATGTATTGCCCGATTAATACGAAGATCATGGAAAATTAGCGCTGAATTTTAGATATCTAAGTAGTTATTTTATTTACACATTTGTTTCAAACAATATACATAGAAGTATTTTTATGATTACTAATATGAATATTGTTGTAAAAATCTTGAAAAGAAAACTAAATACAAATTTTTTACTGATACAATGTTTGATAAGAATACTGATTATTTTATATCCACTAAATGAATAGACAACACAAACACAAAAAACTGAAAAAGAAAGGAAAATTATGTAACCAGAGGCAACTGGTTCACTTTAAGTGACAAAGGAGAAGAAAAACCGACAGGCTATCAGAAAAATGAAAGAAACTTCTGCGGTGAATATCGACACACGAGAATAAGAATGACTGGTAACTACCGCGAATTCATTGATATACAACTAAGAACAAATTTAGGAGTAAAGGGTGTAGGAAAAATGAAGAAAGAGGAGAAAGAATCACACTACTCCTGATATAAATCAGCTTAACTATGCTCCAAAAAACTACAGCTAAAACACAATGATCGTTTATCAGTATTCATTGACTAAAATAGATTAAGGCTTACTGAAAGACATTTCAATATGTCAACATCATGACCGAAAACAAGATGAATCAGTCCTAAGTTTTAGTTGATCGAAGGAAAAGAAATCAAATGCAACTGAAAAATTTTCTTGTGTAAGAAAAACTCAAGATACAAATTTATGGATGTACGATAAATTCATCTAATTGATTTCTCTAGAAATTGAGCACCAAATTTTACGAATTTGTTACTTACAACCAAGTCCAGGAACACCAAACAATTCAGAGGTAAATTCGAAAACAAGATAAGTAACACAAACAGATGGAACAGTTTTTGACAAACTAGCACTTAACCCACGATAAAGTCCTTTAAACCCATTCTTCTGTACAATGGAACACAAAGATTTGATAATAGGAGCAGCAGACGGAGATGGTGATGCTTGATATCGAGTGCGAAGTAAATTGGCCGGATAAGTAATCATCATTGGAATGCAACAAGATATTAAAATCAATGGAACAGTTACCATAGCTGGCATATGAACCTTCATTGTACGATCTGTGTTAGGCTGGAGGAAATAATGATACTCTACATAACGCTGTTTAAGCATCTAAAAATAAAGCACATGTAGAAAAATTTGAGTTAGAAATAACTTTAATATGATGAAAAAGAAGTATACTCTAAACATGCTGTTTCAGAAACTTTATGGTATGGCGCTTGAAAAAAACTAGTATATAAGGCTTTGGATTTGATATGAAGAAAATTTCCAATTCTGGTTTACCAGTGTTAATTTCCTTTTTCCACAGAAAATATAATTATTCTATAATCAGACTATATTATCTAATCAATCAGTCAAAACAGAAAGAACTTGAGCAGCTAGTTATTTGTAGTTCGAAACTACGCAGAAATAAACACACTTCGTGCAGAATAAAAAACCGCATAAGTAGCGTACTATTTAAATAAAGCCAGAACGAACATGGATGCAGAATAACATGAATTCACTATATTTCGTGGTTTCTCATCAGCTTACAAACAAATGCGATAAAATTTACATTGAGGTTAGATATGGAGTGAAACAATTGACATAAGTAAATCGAGAGAATTGGAATTACAAAGGTTATCAATAAAAATATATGTGTGTGCAAGAACAGATCAGAAGTCATTTAGAACATGCTCGGAAGTGCGAACATGTACTCTTCTCTTGGTTCTTTCTTCCAATGTATGCGCTTTGGCACGTACATGTTAACTGTTAAATGTAGTGTTCTATTAATTGAGAAATAAATTGCTATGGTTTAATATTCAATGAAGAATAGCCATAATTCAAATTCGATTATTTTTACTGTATATTTAATTGATCCAATAGATAGCTTCCCACTTCAAAACATTCCAATACTACTGAACTACATTGTTCGATTGTGAATGTTGTAAACTATTCGTTGATTATCAGCATGGGGATATTGTAGTGTTTTTAAAGTTCGCTTCACGAGTCGAGGGTTGTGCGAGATCAATTATAGTTACATTAACACCGTTGGATGCCGGCTCAGTGATCTAGAAGTTAAGCGTTCGAGTCCCACGTGTGGGATCCTGGATGCGCACTGCTGAGGGGGGTCTCATACAGCCTTCCAGTACCTCCAGGTTTTTAATGCTGATATGGAGTATTGGCTGATTGTTTACGGTTACTGTCCGTTTTCTGGGTTCCGGAGGGAAATTAGTTGCAATACATCTGTGCCAGGCAGATAAATCCACAATTTTTGGAAATATTGAAAACCAGGTTAATTCTTTAAGTGACTTAGAAGACAACTTCTAAAAATAACAATAATAATGATTATTTGGAACACTGAAAACCAGAGTTGAGCAAGATATCCACTCCACTTCTGATCTATTTTCTGCTTTCGTCGCTGTATCAGCTAGTAACTAATTAGATGTAAAATGTGGTTTAAAATTTTTATGTGCTGATTTACAGCATCGCATAGATTAACACTTCATAGGAGCCCAACATTACAGGAGTGATAAGATTTCGACAGGGCCTTTGAACCAAAGGAAGCCCTACGAAAGATATTTACTGGGACCCCGAAATGCTTAAGGCGAAAAGTAATTTACCATAACACGGAAAATGTAGAGTAGATCAAAAATAGAACTCACTAACTGAAAATCAAGACATAACAACTGACCTCATAAAGGCATAACTCCATTCCAGAATATGGCACGTAACTCATCATACTGATTTTGTAGCCTCGATAAAATCCTCGGAAACCACCCTCATTATGTAGTTTTCGGATTACAGAAAATATGGAATTGGCTTCATGTGACCTACGCAGAGCCATTCGAGTTTTTAGAATCTAAAATCAGACGTATATTTCGGATAAGCGACTTCAAAGTATCAAAAATAATATTTGCCTTTACTATGGTGATGAGTAATAATACAACCTAGATTCCTTTTATTATTACAATTATCAAGACAGTATCTCCTGTAATTGTGGAATTTTACCAAAGACGACTCTTTAAAATAGAATTTACTGATGATATGTATTTGGTGTTTATCACTACCAGTGATACCACTATTATTTTGGCTTTTGGTATTTATCTTCTTGCTTTCATCTTACTGTGATGACGTAGGGTGGGAACTTAAGCTGATGTCCATTTACACCAGACACTATGTTGACTATGACTGACTGCTCCATCCTGTTAAAAGTAACTGTCTAATCAGTGGCGGAAAACTTTAGCTGACATAAACAAAAATCAACGAGAGGCTTAAAATGTACTCTATTTTTCACCTTGTTGCAAGCACTGAGTATGTTACCCTATCTCATAACTACTTTGCATTGAGTTTATGATTAACGTCATTATGTTTCGCCTACGATGGATCTAGAATATTTTATAAATTTATCGTTTGTTGCCTAAGTTGTAAAATGATAAGATCTCAGTCATATATCGACCTGAAACTGAATATAATGTTCACAATAAATGTGATTCACAGTCCATTAAATAAGCCAATGATTGATTATTGGGTTAAACATATTCATTTCTAACAAACAAATTACCAATAAATTTAACCTTGTAATATCGTGTAAATTGATGGAATATCAATCGAAATAAATATTATGCTATTTACTTTTGATTAAACTTACCTCAACTGGATAAGTTATTGTTAACGATGTGGCACCAGACAAACTAGCTACCAACAAACGATCTTCTGGAGGTAGTGGTCCTTTTACATTAGGAAAAATTACTGACTTAAGCCACCCGTGAAGACCAAAGCGAATAGCACTTTCAGGACAGTTTTTTAAAATATTCACCCCATTGCCTCGCCATAATGACAGAATGCCACCTTCTTTGATCATTATACGCAAGCCTACGAAATATCATAGAAGATAAAAGTACCTTGATAATAAATATACAGATTTCTGCTGTACACAGTAGAAAATAACTGTTACTGACAGATGTTCTTTTTTAAACACAAGGTTTAATTCGATTACCTTTAACCTATGCGAATATTTCACAAATCTATTAAGTTGCACATATATAGACTTTGGAATCTTCAAAGTAAAACTAAACTGGACAAGAAACCAAAGTCTCCACCTTATTTCGTCAGTGACCACTTGATAAACTCAGGATTTATGAGCTGATAAAAACTGCAGGGAATGACTTAAAGAGGGACTATAGCTCGAAATAAAATTAAACTATGGGAATATACAACTGACTTATTAAATCCAGGGCAGAGTAGAGGAAAAAACAACGTGATCAGGTTTCATTCTAGGTGTATGGGCAGAAATACAACAATAGGGATAATAATTTTGTCCATACTTAACATGAAGAGTTAAAATACAAGTGTGAAAGATATACACTGAACTTAAGAACTGAGTGGCATTGACACTACTTGGATAAATGTTCCTGATGTTTACCATAAACAGTGAATTAGGAAAACTGTTTATAAGATTTATCAAGTTTATTAGTCATAAAGTAGACATATTCATGTTTTTGGAAATAAGGTGATGAAAAGAAAGACTAGTTTACAAATGGAATACAAATGGTGACCATATAGCATCTGAGGACTAGTGAGAAAAGTATCAAGCTCCAAATTGTGTAGAAAAATCTTACAACATACTTAAGGGTTAGAGTACCCCTAAATGAACTTTATAAGTGATGAAATTTTTCGGCATGATAGTGTGCAAGTTGGGAGAACTAGATAACTTAACGGCATATAAAAACGATAGATCGGTCAAAGACAAGTGGGTCAAAGGGGGATACGTAGAAGTCGAGATTAGTATTCCTAAAAATTCTTTAATGACTATCGAGGTCAATTAGATCAATGACTAATGACGCTATATATCAGTCTAATAGATGAAGCTTTAGCGAGACAGGCGATTGTCAAATATTTTCAGAAAACATAACGACCGTTTACCCCATAGATAACAACCAAAAACAATGGTTTTTTCAACTAATATACTGTATGTAGGACCATGTAAAAACTGGTAGGACACAGACCATTATTAATGCAGAATAAAAAAAAGATTGTAAAGACTTTGAAATGACAAAACTCACTGAGCGTAAAATATATTTAAAACTATCAATACTCACTTGAAACCATGTTTTTACCTACAATTTCTGGAATTTCCATCTGCCTAAGGACTTTTAAACGATCCATAGGTGCTGTAACTGTTCGGGAAACTGTTCCAGAAATGCCACCACACACAAATCCAGCCAAATTCGGTGGAAGCAATGGTTCGGCAGTAGATTTAACCGAAACATCTACAGATTTCATTTGGAAATTTAGGTAGTACGGCCCAAGATCCTTCCTTACACTGCATCAATAAATTCTACCATTATTAATAAAATAATGTGTCATCAAAAGGGAGAACATTCGTGATGGTTCGAGATTGTTAACTGAAAAACTAAGCAAAACGATGTGAGTATTAGATAGTATCTAGAGACGAACTCTCTAAAATTTATAACTAAAATACCTGGTAGTTATTGACCTACAATGTGGTCCAAAAAGACCTAGAACTTTTCAGTGTGGTATACTCAAGTTTACTGAGAGAGGCATTCCTAATCTAACATTTAGCCTCGTTTCCCGTAATCTATTTCTCGGTCTCCAAATTAACCTTGGATTTTAATAGAAGAGCTACTGAAACGCTTCGAGAGGCAGCGAAGGCTTGTTAGTTCTTGTACTTGTTATAATAAGGTTTATGAATCACATAAAACATCATATTTCTAATGTTAACAAACATATACTGTTTCGAATAGATAGGTAGCACAAGTTTGAAATCAAAAGGTACTTATTGCAGCCCATAATATGAGAAAATGTGACATAACAGTGCTTTACAAATATTCAAACCGTCAGTATGTGTTCTAACTGATGCATGAGTCGAAAACATTACGTATAAGCAAACAATAATTGAGTGAGTAATTTTATTGTAGAATTAAAACTTACACCAAAACACCAAAAGTCACATCAAGAAGCCTAACGTAAAATAATTGACATTATGACCCATATACTAAACATCTAGCTACTTTAGATAAGATTCCATTGATGCAACATCACATTCAGAATCCTAAGGACCTCAATCATACCACAGTTTACAAGTTGTTTGAGGGTACCTACTTTAGAAAACAAACACTGCACAGCAAAATGATTTGGCCTGTTAGCTCTATTATTGTTTTTTTGCTTCTAACGCCTCACGCATTTTATTTCTAGAACTCAAAAGTGGGGATGTTAACCTTAAGATAACCGATTCGGAAGCGTACATTTTTAGAGATAGCCTCAACTTGTATTACTTCAAAATAACCACGGAACTGCATGCCATAACGCTCTATGTTGATTGTAAGAGGTGTCAGACAAGAGACTAAGCAATAAAACCAAACTATTATTTTAGACATTAGGGCCAACTTCGATTCGTTGGACAGGACTGTTCTCTGAGATTGTCTAACTAAGAGTGTACCTGATTTTATTAACATCTTAAAAGCCCTGTATACAAACACCTAGGGCAGAGTAAGAGCAAACAATTACCTCCCTCCATTGTTCTACTCAAGCAGTGGGGTTAGACAGGGTTGTCCAATCTCACCATTACTCTTCAACTTTGCTATCGATAACTTTCTGGAAACAGATCTGATGGATGTAGGTGTTGTAGATGTTGACTGGAGAAAGACTTCGACCTTGAGTATGAGAATGATATTATCGTACTGAGACGATATCCAAGCCATGCAACCAGCACTTATTTATTTCAACACATAGATATTGGTACAAGGAGGCACCAAATACATATGCGCCACACAGATCTCATTTGACTTGTGAGGGCTGCCCGGGTGCCCAAACCGCACTTCATCAGTCGACAATTAGTGTCCGTAGGTATGGTATATGCTTTGCACCTTCGAAGTACAGAGCACTTTTAAAAGACTGACAGGACCCTGATCCTGCACTCACCCTGAGTAGTGAGTGAATACTAGTATTTGAGAAGTTCGTGTATCTGGATAGTTGTGTTAGTGCTGGTAGTGATGTGAGTGATGAGACCGATTCAGGTATAGTGAGACCCAGAGCGGCTTATGCCAATCTGGGCCATCTTTGGCACCTTCGTGATGTTAGTCTGGCTGTAAAAAGTCGGATCTACAACGCATCAGTGAGAGCAGTTATACTCTATGCTTGTGAAACCTGGCCTCTCCGAGTTGAGGATGTTAGACGACTCTATGTGTCCGATCATCGCTGTCTCCGAAGGATTGCTGACATCCAGTGGCAACATTATGTCATGAATGCAGAGGTTCGGTATCGTGTGTTCGGGCGCAGAGACGATAATGGAATTGGTATCACCATCTTGAAACATCGACTTCGGTGGCTTGGACATGTTCTACGAATGTCGTCCCAAAGAATTCCACGTCGTGCATTATTTGCCGACTCTGGGACTGGTTGGAAAAAGCGGAGAGTTGGTCAATGTATGACATGGTATGATAGAAAGCTGTACAGGGCTGGTTTCTATTGGTCCTTCACGACTCCCTGCTTGGGGTCCTAGAGATGTTGCAACACTGGCTTGAGACGTTATCAGACATGACTCAGAACAGAAGTCAGTGGAGATCCTGTTGTATCTTTCTTTTACTTTCTTCATAAAAGAATGAACGTTACTTCTTTAACCAAAATTCTTTCTAGTTGTACTTTTGCTAACTGAAGTGTCTCCACCACCATCATTATTTCACTCACACTAATTACTGTTCGTTATTGTTCTCCTTTTCCTTATACGCACTCTACACTCTTTACCTCCTCACATTCTCATTGTTGTTGTGTGGCGCTTGTGTTTGGTGCTCCTCTGTACCAATATTCATGTGCCCGAATAAATAAATAAAAACCATTAAATAATTAAGAGACACGTCGAAACGACATAATCTGACACCAAATTTACCGGATATCACGTGGAACTGAAGTAGATGATAGGTATTTTGGTGACCGCAATTTATTCATCGGATAATTAGAAAAATTAATTCACAGGAATCATCAAGTGAGAATGTACTTATGTACACAAATACGACACTTGAATGTTAACATTTAGGAGTCTATCTACCACCTGGTCAGTACATCAATGGAAGAAATGAGAATGTATCGACTGAAGATATACTAAATATTATCTCGAATTCCACCTTGTCAAACAACAAAATCACTACTACCTAGATCATCCAATCTCCCAAGTTATCGAAAATTTTGGGAAAACCCACAAAGTCAAATGACCTTTACCAGGGTTAAAGGGAAATTTTGAGGAAACATCGGGGTTTTGGTGCCATTTCCCCCAATGTTTACTATAGCGGCTTCCCTAAATTTTCCACAAAATTGGGAGCTCGGGCATTTAGAATAGGATTATGAACTAGTTTCCAGTAACTCAATATACACTTATGGAATTTTTATCAAAAAATGTACCATAACTCCTTTAATACAAATTGCTAAGTTATAAACTACATGTGACAGTGAAACAACCCATTCATGAAATATGAATACCCACTCCGTCATAGTTCATAAACACACCAAGAACCAATAACACGAACGCGCGCAAGTTTGGAACAGTGAAACGTAAAATTTCACTTGAGAGAATTAGCCAACCACTTGTTTCTTGCGGTCTGTGTCCGGATGGTAAGAGACCGTTCTCGATACCGAAGAAGTATGAACTTTGTTATCTTCTTCCTGAATATGGGCTAAATTGAATTAGTTATTACAAAAATATGGTAGAAGAGTAACCTCTTCCTGAGCGCCTACTAAATTAAAGTTAATATCAAACCTTAATTTGGAAAATCTTGCATAAAATGCCGTTAATATCACCTGTGGTAAGCAATTCCGCAATTGATTGATCCAGATCATGAAAACATTTGTATGTATTTTGGCGCTAGCTCATTAGCATTTTATCCTAATTGGATACCTTCTCAAGTGTAAATTGGTACTAAAATAAGTCATTTAACTGTCAGAGTGTATGAAGATGTGAGAAGTATGATATGTTAATATCATATCGTCTTAACCTCGTTGTACTGCTAGTGGTAAATTGACGTCCGAAATGAATAGCTCCGTAAGTTATCGGCATTGATGCTGACTTCATTAGTTTTGCCGACCTCATTTAACTGAAAGTCCTCGGTCATGCATCCGCACCAGACCACGAGTGCGTGCGCCGCGTCACGCATCCCTTTCAACTATTAGGCAGCTTGGACCTAACACTTCTTGACCTATTGGTAGCCTTCCATATATATCTTCTAACCCGTTTCATTACTGACTTCTGATTTGACTGAGTTAGCATACTAAGTCTATAAAGGTGTTACGTATAAAAGTGTTATCAAACCCCAAACATAAAATGTCATTGTTTTTAGTTTTGGCCTCTATATATTGCGGTATTTCTTTAGATATTTTCGTATATTTTTCTATTGTTCATTGGTATATCTTGTCTTAATCAAGACGGACTAGACACTTAAGCTCTTTGAGATGAAGACTATTTCTGTCCCCCCCCCACATTTCAGCTCATGCTATTCTGGCCCAATCACAAAGAAGCCTGGTTCTGCTACCCAGAAGCTGATTTCCACGAGCATGTTGTGACAGATCAACGTGCACAGTTCCTCGTAATAGTGAAGGTCTAGTGGTATTGATCATAACCACACAATCCTCAAAGCTGAACATGAGATAACTGGAAAAACAGATATTCAACATTCAACACGGAGAGAAGACCAACAGTGGTGAACGCGGAAATATTCGATTCAGTCGAATGGCATGGCTTAACCTCGCAGACGTGGAGATTCTGTATAGCCTGTTTCTAGTCACTTTAAATATGTTGTTCTATCTTTTGCCTCAATGTGTTCTTCAGAAGTAACAAGTATCATAGTGCTAATTATCACGATACGATAAGTCAGTGTAGACAATTATGTGAGGTAGTCATATCATGACAAATCTATAATTTTAGGGTTGCGTCTATTATTAGAGCAGCACTAATAGCGAACTTAGAACTTAATTATATAAAGCCACTACCACGCGAAATTTTGACAGGTACGTCATACCTGATATCTTAATTAAGGATGCTTCAGAACCTTACAACACCCTGAAGAAGGATATTTTTAGGCGTGGAGACCTAACCGACCGACAAAGGTTAGACCATTTCTCACGCAACACCAAGCCGCAGCATGACTCAGCAAAGGAAGTGTTGCTACTTATGTGAGGAATTGCTGGTCAACGGGTCTATGATAACGGCCTGTTTAGACAGCTCTTCTTGTCTAAGCTTGTCCAAGTATATGCAGGTAGTTCTTGTCTCATTTCAAAATAACGCCATAGACGAACTGAATTCACCTGCAGATCGTATTCTAGAGATCACCAGAATTCCTAGCGTCGAGGTATTTTCTGTCAACAAAAAGCCTCAAACAACACAAAATGACGTCACAGACCTCCACCATGCTCTTACTTGTTACTTAAATATTCATCGTTTTCGTAGATGATCCCAAGCTCCTCGAGAAAGCTCCTCGCGAAAACAATCTGTCTCCAGACCACAAGAAATAGATAATCCTGATTGGTGTTGTAACCCAAATAAGCATGGTAAGTCTTCTACGAATTACAGAAAACCCTGCAGTTTCCCAATCTTCAAACCTTCTGACACGAAGAACTCTTCGGAAACTTTCCCACCTGCACGCGTTAACGGCAACCGTATACGGCGAATACGGCCGTCAGTTGTACATCACTGGTGTGATGATGGGAGTTTGCTACCTCGTCGACAACGGCGCAGAAGTTGCCGTTCTTTCTGTAAATCCTAACGAACGACTGCATTATTCGGTTTTCAACTTACAGGTGACAAACCGGTCATCGACTGCCGTATAGAGTTATAGATGTTTATCTCACTGTGGGTTTGAGCAAATTTATTCAATGGATTTTCGTTGTTGCAGATGTTTATATGCCAATTATTGGTAATTATTGGTACACCATAATCTGATCATCTACCCGAGCAAACGGAGGTTAGTGGGTAGAAATACTAAATTATCTATTGATGTAACTATAAGGCCCAAGTCTCCGTTATTGCTCTATTTAAGATAATAAAGAGAACTATGTTTATGAGAATATAAGGCATATGATCCACCCATCCTATCAACAGATACTTGACAAGTACTCCAAACTGTACCGTACACGAACAAAGTCACCGTATGTAACCAGCAATGTTGCACACCACATCAAAACTACAGGATTACTTGTACTCTCGAAAACGCACAGATTAGCCACCGGAAATCTAAGATTGGCCAAAAACCAATTCAAACACATGGTAAACTGAGAAATCATCCAGGCATCTCCTTTGCACGTTCGATTGATTACTATCTGACCGTGAAAGATACAGCTGGTTCTTGGAAAATCGATTTGGTAAATGCGTATAACCAGATTCACATAGTTACTGGAGACATTCCTGAAACCGTTGTTGTCACCCTTTTTGACCTCCACGGGCTTTTCTGCATGCCCATAGGTTTAAGAAATGCTGCACACAATTTCCAGAGATTCATCTCCTCTTCAGTATTTGAACCTCGTCTTTGAACGACTCCCAAAGCATGGCATAACTATAAACATTCGGAAATATTAAATTGGCAACGAGTATTCGAATTTTCTCGAGCACGCTATTGAAGTTTAAGTTATCCTCCCTCTGATATTCAAAGTGGCGGTTATTCTGGATTACTAAGAACCGACCACAGTCAAGCAATTAAGTACATTCAACAGTCTGGCAGGTTTTCATAAACGGCTCATACCGAATTGTACGTCTTTCATGAGACCTTCAACAGGCCAACCGCGTGAAAGCTCAACAATCTGGACGACAAGGTGAAAAAAGCATTCTTCACAGTCAGGGAAGTTATGGCTTACGCAGCTATGCTCCTACACCAGGATATCAAAGCACCCATTAGTATCGCAATAGACGCATTCGACTCGGCAATCAGAGGAGTCTTAAAACAACGAGTAAACGATAACTGGCAAACTTTGGCATTCTTCTCGGTACAAGTGCAAGGCACTTAATTGAGGTGTAGCACTTTCGGTACGCAATTCTTATCCATATATTGTGCTGTATGCCACTTGCAACATTCCATGGAAGGTCGAGAATTCACTCTGTTTATCGACCATTAATCCTTCATCTCTCTAAGCTCTTCTCCAGACAAGTATTTTACTCGAGTACCTCGATAACTGGACTACGTTTCCTAGTTTACTTCAGATATACGACACGTTTCTGGGGCAAATAATGTACTTGCAGACGTTTTGTTTCGTACAACTTATTTCGGCAGTGTCCAAAGCATCGATTTTCTTAAGGTCTCCCAGCTTCAAAAAGAATAAACTGACCTTCAGTACTAGTTATCTTCGACAACCCTGAAACTGCGGGTAAACCAAATGGGAACAGATGAGTAAACCTTACTTTTGGAGCATATACAGGTTGAAATATTCGATATAGCAAGTATAATGCTAACATTATTGAAAATTGTGTATTATTGCATTTTCTGAAGAAACCCGAAATGGTTTCTTCACAACACTTATGTACCCATAAGATGTTTGTGAATAATAATAATTATAATAATAATAAAATCCCCGAGAAGCCAAATATCAGAAGGCGGTTAATGTACCAATTCGAGATATATTGGCTGGCGATCTCGTGGTATCGAAAGGATACCGAGATCGTGCCAGGATACAAGCTTGGCTACAGAACGTAACCAAATTCGCGCGAAGTTACAATCGAAGTGTGAGTATAAGAATGGAAGCACAATATAGCTGTCATTAGCACAGTCAAACAAAAGCACATTAAAACAAACACTGGTACACTTGGTTATAATAATAATTGTCTTCAATAAACCAATCGTTTTCTCATGATAAAAGTGAGTCACTACAGATGGTTTACTCTTGCCTATTGTCGTTCGTCCAAGCACAATATCATCTTGCCGAAGTTTGGGCATTTTATACAGACCGAAAAGTTCTCTTCATGGCTTCACATTGTCAGGATATTTCAAGTGATCCTTGCTGAGGATCATTTAAACACATTGAAAGGAAATGAACATCCCAGTTCTGAATCCCTGGGTACAGCCCAAGAAAACGCGAGATTTACGTTGAGCTTGGAAATTTGACCATTCAAATATGTCTTGTGATAGTCTGTCAATGTTAACGTAATACCTACCAGCTGTAAATTGCTGATACGATGTATACAGCTGACCCCGCTTTACAAAAGTCGATGTAGTTTTGTTCCATCTTTTCTTTACGATATCGAAAGCTGATCCATCTATCTACCGTAGTGAATACATCAGAGCCGTTTTTCCTGAAACCGTACATCTGAAATGATGAAAGGATAATGAATACTAGACACTTGAGTGTGTCATTCTTTGTAGGCATTAAAAGATTCACTTGGTGAAAGTTTATAGGGTAACTTTGAATTCCTTCTGACATTTGTGTGCGATGTTGGATTCCGACTTTCTGGGACAATGTTTCGGCCAAGTAAATCCAAGATAGGTGACCTTAAGGTTGTTTCCAAGATTAAGGTTGTTTTTTAGCATAGTAGAATGAACCAGATTTAGGTCAAATTAATCTTTGCTTAGAAGTAGAGCTTTGAAATTCCTGTCTAGCTCCGGACAGGGCTTGTCGGTGTGGGTTGTACATGATGATTGCCCTTCTCTAGACACGTTCCAAAAGAGTATTATTCTCCAAAATGAGTGATTTGCAAATGTAGTCTCAAGTAAGCGCCGGACGAAATCGTAAATAATAACAGAAACATGCTACGTGATGTCTTGAAATAGCGCCATGACAGTGTTGCCTGATCTATCAATTTCAGAGTGTTGATGCGACGAGATACCTGGGTCATCTCAGAGGTTGATATCTAGGCCTTACCTGATCTCCCCTCGGAAAAACCATGTTGTGAATCAGAATGAATAGAATTGCTGTGCCTATAATAAGGGAGATATCTATTTGTAACTCAAGCCACGACCTTCAAACCTGCTGAGAGGAAATAAAGTGGGTAACTGGGACCCTCTGTCTTGTTAACCTGTTGTACACAGATATGACTACACTTTTCCAGCCAGTCTTGTTTGACGAACATTTAAATAGAGTAGAAAAGAGAGCAACAAGTTGGTCAGTGCTTAGTTTTCAGACTGAAGGGATTTCCAGCTTATCCATCAAATTTATATAGATACAAGTAACCTATATTCTTTATGGTTTTGAGCGGCGCAAATTCTACGATGCTAATTTCACACTGGAAGGAGACAGGGCAGAGGTCAGTCGTCAGGGATATTGAAAACTGGGATTAATGGAACTAGAATTACTGTGCCACCAGATTAGCGATTTTGCTATGGAAGCCGTGTACTGTGGAAAAATCATGATCCATAGTATACCCTATTGGGTATAGCCTTTCCGTATCACATGTATTCTCCGATCCGTTTCACCCCAGCCTGTCTTCTTCGCAGCATTTCTCTGATTGCCTATTTCGACCAATGATTGTATGAAATATATGTATTTACACTTCATTCTCGTGTTTGATTTATTTGATTACATTATTCAATAACGCGATTCAAGCCAATAAAATATACGAGGATAGCCAACAAGTATATTTGGATGACAATCACGATACAATTCAAATAGGAACAGATACATGACCACTAATACTTTTGTGGGCTGGCTTCTTTGGGTCTTTATAACAGTGAGGCTTGATTAATCTGCTCAAATTGCTTCACTTACACTTAGATCATCCAAAATAACTGAAAAAGCTTAAAATTTTCTCCTCTCTACCGTACTGGTTAGTGATCAATTGCACCGTGGCTGGGGAAACATGTATTAGACTTAAAATTCGGCCATCTAGTTGATCTGTGTTTGCTTTTACAAATCCTAGTTCATTTCGAGTGAATATGAGACTTTTTATAACGCAATTTAAGACTTTCCACTATCATTTTAGGCCAATTCAGAGTAGTTTAGAATGATCTAGGCGCTAGTGATGAGGTAAAATCTATTAATTTGAGACACCTAATGGTCAACGCTCACACTGTCGGGGTCAAGTCCGTCTGAAATCTGCCCCCACTGTTATGCAACGTTAGGAGCATTGGCATCATTATATTGAAACATTATTTCAAAGACCACGTAAGGTATTAGTGAATATTCAGTCCCTTCCGTGCATGACAGTAGAATTCTGAAAAAACTTGCCCAGCTGACAGTTGTTTGGTTTCAATTCCGTCTTATCATTGAGATTTCCTTTTTAGATATCCATTAAAAACGTACGATCAACCTTTTTGTCTGTTGCTGTCTGGCGTTTTGCGCTTTAGCCACACAGGTCCTTAGGGAGTGAAATTGTCAAAACCAAGATCCTTTGGAACAAGGCTAATATCAATGGTACTCACAGCCATTTTAAGCCGATGATTTGGAAAAGAAGTAGAGGCGAAAATTATCCCTCGTTTTAAACTTTTCTTAACCTCAGAAAAAATTAAACAGGGAATGCTGTTTTTATGAACAATCGTCGTCAATTTTAGGAACTTCTTTACAGGAATCATACTTTTTCTACCATTAGTGTCCATTAAGAATTGAACGGTTAATCCATATATGTTCACATCCATTGTTTGAGATGGAGTATTGATTTAAATGCTACCAAGTTTGAAAACCAGAGACAATCTATGACTTCCTTAACAAAAATTTATTTCCGACAAAGGGGTCATGATCAATAATGTGAAGCATGGATCTACAAACGATCTACTACTTCTGTAGGGATATTAATTGAACTCAGTCAAAATGTACGACAGAAAATTCATGTGGATATAACAACTAGGTGTTGAGTAGGTTTGTGTGATTTAACTGTACATTGACTTAAAAGTTGTTGTGAATTATCAAAACATGGCATCATGTGTATATTAGGGCCCTGATGGGTATATGTATGATTCAAATTTGAATAGAAGCTCCATAGCTGCGTGTTGAAATCACGGTGCTGAAAAATAGAACAAATGAAAAGTGGAGCATGACTCACGATATAGGTGATCGATAAAGCACAGTTGTTTACGATGGGGCGAGTAGGACTATGTTTTAATAGCAAGCGGGTCTCAAACCAATTGTTTACAGCAGGATGAATTTTCATTAAATGAGCAACAAATTCAGTTTATGACGAACTGCAATTACAGTTCACTGGCACTCAAACACACATTCTCAACACTTCCATAGTTTCCCATGTAAGTAATAAAGTAAGCTCTTTTACAAAATAGTGATTATTAAAAATTAGGTGGAACATCAAGAAAATTGCACGGACTATTACCTTCAACTACGTTCGTTCGACTATTGAGAACTGAAATAATCGTCCTGTGAATTCTGAAGTTAAAAACAACAACAAAAGTCACAACGATATCTCAATGACATGTCTTGGCACAGCCAAATTCTTTAGGCTAAACTTACGGTTATGTCCGTTAACACTGATGACTGTAACTATAGAGCCGTAAGGAAAGTTATCACTTTCAATTAGTACATACATGCCCTTCTTTACTTCTTTTAAGCCTTATCACTTTGTCTCTGACATCGTGAGAACAACCTTGTGTCGCCATGTCGTAGGGCTTCGCAAGGTCTTTTTCGTTGACAGAAGAGGATAAAAAGCGATTTGTTAATGCAACTGAAGTTTAAACACTAAATATGGGTTACTTCGTATGCAGCCGTAAAACCGGCATTTTTGAAGTAGTCGTTTCGAAGAAGTTCCAAGTAACGTGAAGTTACTAGCAACCTCAGGTGTCAACAAGTACGACAGAACATACCGCATTGAGGTTTTCGGATCATCACCCGATAACCTGGTAACCACTGCCATCCGTAATAGGAACAAATTATTATTACAAATCGGTCCCTGGTATCTTTCTGCTGCAAAGCAGTGTTCAGCATTTGCAGTTCCTCTTCAGATGAAAAAGGGAACTGTTGACTCGATATTCCGCAATCGAATTGATGCGGTTCTTTGCGTACATTAGACTTTGATAGTAATTGCTTCACGTTAATATTCAAATCAGTAATAGCTGAGGATATGTTCTGCATCAATTTGTACAACCTATCAAATATAAAAAGTTCACTTGATGATGCAGGTGACGTAGGGGTCCGCTATAGCACCACAGACATGCTTCGATTCTGATGTTGACAGTGATGTCTCTAATTGCGTCGAAATAATTCGTGAACATCTAAATAATAATGAAACTTACTTGGCAATTGTCTAGACGAATTTGTCAAACAACCGGAATTTCGGATATTGGACATGGCTATTGCTAGCCTGCATCTCGGTCATTTCTTTTATTTCAGAAATTGTGTCCGCAGAAAATTCGTTGGATTCTACCGGTTTACTATTCTCTCCATAGGTCCCTATCATGAACACGTCACTTAACCTATGGGCTATGATCCGTCCTAGTAGCCAATTGTATATCACAATACTGTTTCTAGCACTATATTTTATTTTATAACCACACATAATCCCATACTCTCAGCTCCTTTCTGAATAGCCTCCATTTGTCAGTTGTATGTCCACTCACACCTTGTTAACACTTATTTTCTTTAACCGATTGCAATGCTCTTTCTTAACAAATACCTTAATAGAAGAGAATTAGACTGAGTAATCATACTTTAAACATTCCTTCATGAATATTGGCTACTCTGCCTCGCGTCCTTTCTTTTACTTGCTCCCTCTTTCAGCCCCCTTGTGATATGGAACGGCTGATTTCATCCTGCACCATCCTCAAAGCCTTAGATATTCCAAAGGGACATAAGGTTGCGACATTTAGACGCTCCCACCTTCAATGGACCCATCCTCAGTTGCACATTTGCAACGCAACTTTCATGAAGCGCGCCAAATGTGATGCTGATTAGAACCATCTACATTCATATCTTATAAATTATCAACCCAGCTAAGTAATTTACTATAGTGGATATTGTATCATTTGTAACAACTTGATCTTGCCTGTAAACTGGCATGCCTCATGTAACAAACTGTTATTTGAGAATAAATTATTATTATAACTATTATTGTGTACTAGGACGTGTGAACTTAATGTACATACCACTATTATCTAAAAGCCTTTGATTGATGTTGCTAGTGGATGATGTAACAGTTGAAGTACTATCATTATTGATTTCTCTCTTTACTTCTATCAATTTAATAAACAACACTGTTGAACTCAGTTACCTTTTATGGTGCTTTCATTAGCAAACTCATTGAACGAAAGAAAGTCATATTTTTTCATGAAAGCGACCCGCATTTTATTTCTCTTTCTGTTATAAGTGGTTCTATGACAGTCAAGGGTACGTGACAAGTTCACAATGGCCCTACGTCTACGAACATTTTCACTGACTTCAATGAAACGAATAGTATTGGACAAACATGGTAATTAATTATGATGAACATGAAAATCGGAGTGCATGTCACTCACCTGCATCACGTAAGATTTTTGTGATGGCTCCTAAGCATGTCAAAACACTTTAGCTATACAAAAAACGAAGTCAGTGTATATGCGTCTCAACTGAATGCCTGGTGCAGTATTTTGTACCTTGATTTTATGACAATAGCTTTGTTTTTTTTATTAAGCGGTGCCTTAATTTATCAACGTTTACGAAAACGTTAGTTCAGGATGCGGTATATTCAAACACTGTACGTTACGTATAATTGTCGACAAATTTCCCCAAAACACACGCCGTAAGGGGGAAAATCTATATTTCCCCTAAATAACCGACGTAAAGACGAAAAAGCAACATTTCCCCCTTATTTACGCTTTCATCCGCTTTATTTCCCATTTATACGCCTTTATTACCCCTTTATTGGTTGCTTGGGAACAAAGTGTAACTTTCCCGGACTAATGAAAGTAATACTGAAGTATAAGGTAGGATAAATATCTATTAATTCTGACCAAATAATGAAGAAACGTCGAGTGTTTAAATGGCTCACTAATTTTATAATCGCGGCTTTTCTGAGTGACTTTACACCACATTTACGTGCTCAGTTTCTCGTGCCTATACACCCTTTCTGATGGTGCCCGATCAACCATGCTCAGCAAATAACGTTTGGGTATTCTATGTTGAGCATCCTTTGCAACATCTACTTAGCTTAGACTATATAGTACTCGAGGCATCGAGTATCTTTTGAATATATCCTTGAACTTTGTGATTCATCATTCCTGACTTAATTGAATGTGGGATATTTGAAACATCTTTACCATTATCAAGTGTAGGGGTTCAGCCAGCAACGATACCAATACTTCTACGAATGTTCCACATATGGCCTTCCGGTAATTTGGCCTTCACTTTGTCATGTAAAGGATGCCGTATAAATAGCGGTTACATTTATAAATGAACAAACTAAGTTAGTTCACGAAGTGGACGTTACAAGAAGAACTAAAAATATTTAACTAATTAAAAACTACCATGTGGCATATTAATAATTTCACTGATTTTTGGATGCTTTTGTTGTCACTGACCTTTTGAACTTGTTTTTTTATAAATCTGACCTCGGACATTTTAGTTTCACTCTGCTTTTGTTTTCGGTTACTACGTTTTCGCTTTATTTACATGCAATAAGGGTTTGGAAACTATCCAAACGACCTATGAAATTCTCCAAAAACCCCACCATAATATTCCTATATGTTTGTATTTACACATCCAAGTGTTACATTAGCAATGCACAAACGGACGTTTGGCGCAACCTTCAGTATATTCATGAACGATGTTATTTCGCTGTGATATTATGACACATCCCAACTACTGTGGCTATTCATTTCCAAATTCCTACTTCCTGCATTTTATGAAGTACCGTTTCCTCGTGGTTGTAATCTAAAAAATGATATCGCTACATCAATCGGTTGTTCTAATACTCGATGGGTTAAAACCTGTCTAGCTCAATTGGTGGTCTCACGACATTATCATTAGCACGAACCATCAGTCTACATAATCAAGCGAATCTCCTGCAAAATGTTGACGACGTTGTTGTCCCTATCCCAACATAGGATAGCATTTTGCATCAGTGTCATTGACATGAGTCCAGAGTAACACTCTTGATTTCCTATGTTCTCTTCAATATACTCCAGTTAAGTTGTTAAAATTATATACGGCACTCTCCGTTTTTCATCTTGTGGGAATAATTTCGCCGAGTCACTTTCACTCTTGATCTGTGATCTACGACGCACACTGATTACATTAGCAATCATCAGATTTACAGACTCTAACTACAAATTGATTCATAACTTGATATGATGAAACTACTGTTTTACCGTTATACGTCTGTACTTTCAGTGAACCTTCTAAATATAGATGTAAATGGAATTCAACACATGAACAGTAAACTGTCAACGACACAGACCAACTTAAGTCAACAGCAGTTCTAGCATCAGTATCAGTTGATAGTACACTTATCGTACTCTTGCAGCAAACTGAAAGCCTGATATCTGAGGAACTCAATGACTTGTCAAATTAATTTACTTCAATATGGCTTGGCAGAGCTTTAAAATGTTAAACTGTTCCTTGATATCATCAGTGTAAATAGCCAAACATTTAACTAACCTGCGAATCATACTTATAGGCACATCGACAAATCCGAAATTCCCAGATTTATCATTACTCGCTATTTCCCGATCATTTGCTGTCGATGACTTTCCAGTTGTCTTGCAATTCAGTAATATCTGGGTGATTTCCTCATCCTCTGGAGACCTACGGAGTGCGATTACCCTTAACGTGCTTGTTATCGATTCAAACGGCCGTTAATTCTGGTGGGGGAGTGTAGTAGGGCCAAAGAAATATCATTGAACCCTAACCAACTCATCCTGTAGTCAGGTTGAACAGTTCACTGATCCTCCTCAATGTCAAGAACAACTAACGCGCATTAATTAATCGCATGCCATGGACTGATTCGTGAGGTATTAGACGCAATCTCTTCTATGTGCCTATTCTTACCAATACATTTCTGTGGTAATGTCTTTTGTGTTGTACGGTCTTCAGAGCAGCCATCGTACCTTGCTACGAAGAAAGGGTCATCCATGTTAGGTGAGGACCACGAGGCTCGACTTCGATGGTAGCTGGTTATTCACACAATTTCCGTGTAACTCGACTAGGCCCCTGATCATTCGACACAGATCATCTAGGTTGGGGATCTAGAAGTCAGTGTAGTAGTACGACTTTCGTAAGTACGTCTGCTATTTTTCGATTGACTGCACCTATTAGTGGCTGACAGGTTATTGAAAAAATATTCCGGAAGATTACCCGGTTCTCAGTAATAAAACGAACGGCTTATGCAGCAAGAAGAAGTATATTGACCAATGTTTCGAAATAAAACTGAATAGTGTTCCACTAAAATACGATCGTCAAGCAACTAATAGTTTTTTCTGTTTATTAGTACAAACAAATTATTTGTCATTTCTCAATGCGTTTCTTTATCTTATTCAACACAATGGTCACAATCAAATAAGACGGAACTATGGCAGTCCATTAAAGTGCTTGATAAGCTTGAACATCCAGGTTTATCAGCCATATCAGTGTAGAACAAACATTGTCAGTATTGCAGTGTAACACCGGGCTTGATGTTGTGAACCTATGAAACCTGTAGTTTTTGTGTGAGTTCAGCGGTATCTATTGATTTAAGTTCCGAACAAAGAATCATTTGATCATTTTCGCAGGACACCTGAAAAAAAGATTGGGGGAGAGGACATTGTACAAAAGTTAATTATGGTGCAATAATACCGTCTAACTACTCCAGCTGTATACAACTCAATACAACACTATCTACCTGGATGAATTTCATTTCGGGTTTGTTATAGCACTGGGAGTTTAGGTAAGCATCCCCATAGAGGTAAGCTTATAAGTCTTTTCATGATCTTCCCGACCATAAACATCGTAGCAATAGGTCGTAAATTAAAAGCTTCAACCATAAATGCTACTTTTACAAACGGATGCGGTAACACTGGTTTACAGTCGACAGGCAGTTCACCTTCGACAAGCAGATAAGTGAAGAGAGTGCTAATAAAGGGGTGTAATAGATTTATTCATGAGACACATCGTTCCTTATATCTAGAATAAGATGGCAGCTGTCTTAAAGCTGACTTTTTATCCGAGTGGTTTTTAATAAGATCTTATTCAAAAAGCCTTTAGTACTGATAGTTACTCTTCGTTTTATCCATGGGAGATGCCAGACTAGTGGTTGTAATAGATCGTTATCGGGGATCGAGGAACAAAACAGTTGGAGCACGAGATTGTCTTTTAAATCCACTAAGTTTTCACCATTCAGAAAAGAATAATAGGAAATATAATGCCCAAACGAAATAAGGAAGTAAAGAAATACTGGGGTTATAATGTTTTGACATCACCAAGGTGTTTTCTACCAACTCTTAACAACCCAACCTAAGTTATTACAAGTCTCCAGGTTGTGTTTTCTCACCACTGTGACTATATGAACGATTCCTTCACTCTCCCACATTGCCCGGATATTCTGTATCTCTGTTTTTTGTTTCTTTGGACTTCATAAAGAGTATTGGGTTCGTGGCTTTCGGAGTTTTCCAGGCTTTATGAAGACTCTTCAACCCTCAGACTAGAGTTTAAAATTGTTCTAGTGGTTCTTTCTGACTGCGGTTTAGCGAGACTCCTTTTAAAGAAGCGGAGCGAATGATCTTAATTCCACTCTTCTTCCTCTATTTGGGCTTGTGACCTTTTGGTGACTCCTAAGGGATTTTAGGCACAGTTTATAATCTTGTTTAGCTCAGCATCGTTCTGCAGTTGGCTAGATAGAATCTTATAATTTGACGCCACGTATTCCAGAATACCGGATAGATTCTTTATTAGGAACGGAGTATAGCAACAGAAGCAATAAAGCAGATGTAAAGGTGGGTGGGACTGCTAAGGATAACTTTATATAGACTATGAGATATTAGTAATATTGTGGCTGACTGAGGATGTACTTTGTCACTTAAGTTTTTTAGTAACACCAAGAAAACTAAGACTAAACAAAAACCTGTGTAAATTTGTATTTTAGGATATGTTAACTACCACAAATGTCAATGAACCCATCTAGTTAAAACAATCTGAAATTCTGCAGGCATTCGAAGCTTGCGCTACTTACATATGTTAGTGATTATGTCGACGCAGTTGGTTACAAGTTTCTAAAAAGAGTGACACTGGAATTTATCCTCAGGGCATCCAAAACGTTTTGTATCAGTAACGTCAACGTCTGTCGTTCGAGAACAACTGATAAATTTACCAACAGTAACGTTTAAAACATAACTTGACGTGAATTCGTAGGGAAAATAGACCTGTTGGTGTTATTGTAGGTGGAAAGTAGACTATCTAATGTTAAATTAAGCTAAGGTTAGGGCTTTAAATTCGAGAAGCCTGTTTTAATAGGGAGATTTAAGACTAGAAATCTCACTATTTTTTATCTCGTACTGCAGCTACTATGGAGAACAATAAAACAGTTTGGTACAAGAACCCCTTTATTTGCACCAAATTTCCTTATGGAATGCTAGTTAAGTTCCCTCATTTCTTTTGAGTTGCTGTAGGAATGAAGCTAAAGTTGTGTTAAATAATTACTTGACGTTAACGTAAAACCGTAACTAATCATATACGGACGAATACAATAACTATGTCCCCTAGACTGTCTCTGGGCACGTTTTACTAAAGAGCGAAGAGGCATTGTCAAGTAATCCTTCGCTTTATTTTGAGATCTATTTCCGCTGGTTTTTTGAGCCGTATATTTCACAGGTTTTCTTTGGTCTCCTGTTGTACATTTTAAATAAAGGTTTTATCATTTATCTATTCGAGACATTCAAAGTGTTACTATTTACGTTTCTGGTTAACAATGTTATTTACTGTTTTTAGGTTAAAACCTAAAATATGGTGACCAGTGGAAGTAGTCTTGAAAACAGATCCTTTCAAATCAGGGTGATAATAGTATCACGTAGAAGTAGTGAAAGTTGACATATTTAGCTAACAATTCAGGTGACACTTTAGGTTGTAGTCTTAGACAGTATTACATCCTTCAGTGTGTAGTAGCACCTATCCCTTTAACTTTTATTACTAGGACGTAACAGAATTTTCCGGTGTTTATTTATGTCTTGGGATGTAAACGACTGGTTAGTTCGGAAACTTCTAGTTTTGTATTGACATGGAGTTGGGGGAATAGATTTTTAACCTATCAATCTCCCACCAAACTTTGTATACTAAAACTTCAAAGGCAAACCAATACAGACTCGGTGTATAGTAATCCTATAGGATTCAAAACTTAATATTAACATTTGGGCATGCAAACTGCTTTCATTCATTACACATGTCATATTCATATTTTTTCATTGGCAAAATTTACTTTTAGAGTTCGGGAAGGTGAATTGGCGACATTCATAATGCTGTTTAATTACAAACGCGTTAATTTTTACATCATCTGTTAAATATTGGTGGTGGTATAGAAAATGGATGTTGATGGTGTGATTATTGTTACTTTGTAATATAATCTTAGTCATTCCAGAGTCACTGAAAACGGAAATAGAAGAAATAGCTCTAAAATCGGTATGCTTATTTGTTTACTTACTCACCAATGTAGGGAATTGATGTACGTGATTATGCTGCTCAAGTTGAATCAGAGTTAACGAAAATAGAAGAATCACTTATAAAGACATGTAAATTTTATACATTTATTAGGTATACATAGATATAACGGTCAGTCCTGAAGTAGCTAGTTTGCATAACCAAATTATCTCATGTGATGCTATCCTAGAGGTTTGTTTCTTATTTCTAAAGTATACTTCCATCTTAATTAAGCGGATAGAAAACATACTGACTAATTTTCATGAAGATTTGGGTGCCATTAGCACAGAAATTCAGGATTTGCAAAGCAAATCTCTACAAATGAACACTCGGTTGCAAAACAGACAGGTATGTTATTGCACAGTAATGATTTAATTTTCTGTTCACTAAAATTATTATTTTTACTCATGTTGAATATTTTTGAGTGAGTTAATCCTAATGGTAAAAGGAAAAAAATTAGCAAATACGGTGTTTCTGCCGACCACGAAATATAATAAATGATAGGCATTAGATGCTCAAATATATCTAACGTGTTTGATAAATTGATATCTATCGCATTATATATAATCTTAATGCGGACCTGGACCTCATTTCACTTATGAGGATTTATAGACCTCGGTTGTATTGAATCGTATTTATTCCCTCGGTTGGTATCTAAGCTGCTAAGTAAAGTTATTGTCTGGGAATTTACCTCTTTGTGTTTTTTGTCGATCTTGATTTAGGTTTTTCTTTAGGTGTCTAGATTTAAAGAGTACGCCTGCATAATGAGCCTAAGGGGATTCAGTTGATTCACCTTGGAAAATACTTTAATACGAATAGGCGGATTTAACTAGCTAATAGCAGAGTAATACTAAGATTAGTTGAATTATCACACAAATTATATTCTATTCCTAAGTGTTTTATAGCTTTATCGAAAAAGAATTCGTTTAGGGAAAAGAGCCAGAATTATTCATAAATGTACTATCCTGTATACAAATCATATTTTAAAATCCTTATCAATAACTTCTGAAGCTTTAGACAGTCAATAAGACTTTCCATTATCAAATTTAGTCAATCTTCCTCGTGATCAGTATTCAAAAAAGTGAATTCAGTGCACAAATATACAATCAGTTAGCTAGTTGTTTAGTCAAATCGGATGAATCGTATCACGTATATAGTCTATAACCCATGTTAAGGTACTATTGACACTTTGGACATTGTATAGTTTCGTTTCAATTGATTTGTTTGTGATACATTTTAATTAATACAATGATTATATTTAAAGTAGGCAGTTTTCTATGGTAACATACAAACATGTCCATCCCTTGCGCTTACGGTATTATGTTCATCCAAACGCTCAGTAAGTAAGGACACTAAAGTAGACGGTAACTCTTGAGCCACTTGCTTATGCAAAGAGATGATACTTTCAAAGCTTACAGACTTATAATTTCATTTTTGTCACATTCTGACAAGCCAATAAGTCACTTGATTTTTCCTCACTGATTTATTTCTCCCTAGGTTGTTCGGAGTAATTTAAGCCAGTTTCTTTCAGATATGGCCATTCCTGAAGAGCTTATACGGTAAGTATCTTGACCACAACTATAAAGTTACCTTGTACTATTGTCCATGAAGTTGGCTTATTAGTTCTTCAGAATTAGTTTTATTCTGAAGTTATATCGGAATTCTCTTCTTGTTTTTAAAGCTCATTGGCAAAACTTGTTTGTCCCACTTTGAAAGCTGCCACCTGTTTTTAATGGTAAATTATTTTAATGATGTTGAGTACTCAAAACAAGTAATGTTTTATCTAGCAGCCACTTTCAGTTAGTCTCTTCAATCTGAACAGTTTTAATCCTTTCGATACTGGGTTGTAACGATCATTGTGAATCGCATCCAAAAGTTCCGAATAAATTAATTGGTTAACAATATAATTTGATCATTTTTTTATTATTTGAATATATATATTAGTACAAAGGGGCACCGGATACGTATGTGCACGTACAGTGAAAGCCAGAGCGGCTTATGCCAATCTGGGCCATCTTTGGCGCCTTCGTGATGTTAGTCTGGCTGTAAAAGGTCGGATCTACAACGCGTCGGTGAGAGCAGTTTTGCTCTATGCTTGTGAAACCTGGTCTCTCCGAGTTGAGGATGTTAGACGACTCTCTATGTTCGATCATCGCTGTCTCCGAAGGATTGCTGACATTCGGTAGCAACACCATGTTAGTAATGCAGAGGCTTGGCATCGTGTGTTCGGGCACAGAGATGATAATTCAGTTGGTGTTACCATCTTGAAACACCGACTTCGGTGGCTTGGACATGTTCTCCGAATGTCGCCCCAGAGAATTCCACGTCGTGCATTATTTGCCGACTCTGGGACTGGTTGGAAGAAGCGGAGGGGTTGTCAGTACATGACATGGTGTCGTGGCATGAAAGAAAGCTGCAAAGGACTGGCTTGTGTCGGTCCTTCACGACTCCCTGGTTGGGGTCTGAGAGATGGTGCTACACAGTGGCTAGAGACGTTATCAGATATGTCTCAGAATAGAAGCAGTGGCGATCCTGCTGTAACCTTCTTTTACTTTCTTCATAAAAAGTGGTTGTGTCTCCCTTACCTGAAAGATTTCTTCCGATTGTGCCTTTGCGTTCCCTGATTACTAGCACATTACCTTACACCAATCTCTTCGTTATTGTTCTCTCTTTTTTTGCGCTCCTTAGCTTTTTTTTCTTTCTTTGTATTCCTCTCGAATTTTCATTGTTTTGTGTGGCGCATATATATTGGCGCTCTCTTGTACCAATATTCATGTGTCCAAATAAATAATAAATAAATAATGCGCCACACAAGTCACTTGATTTGTTTGTGGGCTGTGATACTGCCCAGTTGCATATACCGAATTAGGTAGTTTTCTTAGAGGGCCATTCCCGAAGCCTTCGACCTAAAGGTCTGATCCACAAGGCAGTGGAGCAACGTAAGGAGATGCAGTCCCATGGTAGCCGGTGACCGATGATTGGTTCATACTCCACTTGTTCCCTTAGGATCCTGGGGCCTATGTGCACCACTGGTTTGGAATCAGGGTTTTTTAACTCCCCTAGGTAGACTTTCAGTATCCACCAACCGGTTAGATCGCCAGACATTCGCTTTTCGTCCTTCCAATTTTGTGAACAACACCCCCGCCACGAGAAGGCAGTGAGTAGGACTTCCCTGGCAGTGGCCGTATACGTGTGGCATTTTGAGAGCAAAAACGAACTCTCGGCCGTGCGAGGGAATTTTGGGGCTAATAGTTCATTCAGTTACTTCTACTGACATACCCAGTATGGTGAAACCCAAACGAAACAAATGTTCCAGCCGTTATTTCTGGATTGGTTCATCATGATATGCAAACCCAGCCACCACATCAAAGTAGTATCTACAATCGGGATTTCATTATTTGTTTGTTATTCTGCTTGTGATAAATTAACCTATGTATAGAACTGGGTTCAATAATAGATAGGTCTAGTCAATCCTAAACTTGTATGCAATAACTGTATTCACGGCAGCAAACGGTAGGTAAAAAGTAAACTGAATTGGACAGGCATTTATCGTGAAGATATTAGTATCAATTATTTACTAGGTATGTAAATAACCAGACGAGTCCAAATGTTATCTCTTTATTTAACCGTTTGATACTAGACGTCGAATTAACCGCCCAATTGATCTGATCATACGTTTGTTACAGGTTCAAAAATTAGATCATGAATATTTATATCTTTACAAGCTGGATGAAAGTAATCTAATAGAAATTATTCCACATACCGAGTACCGTCAACTGTTTTCACTACTCTCACTGTTGGGCTAAGAAAATATGTCAAGTAATCACTAACACGCCAACTTCAGAGGTCACACCAGCAAGACCATCATGTCTTCCTTGCATCTCAAAGGAGAATATTTAGTTACCAGTGTTATGGTCATAAAAGTCCTGTTTACTACAGTTAAAATGCAAAATGCTTAGCTTGATAAGTCTTTGGAGCAATTTTGGTCCCATCGACATTTCTACTCAATTTAGTTTATTGGTTTTTGTTGTCTTCTGTTTGACCTCGTACATCAGGCGTATTGACCCTGATGCCTGTTACCTTAATTTAACTCTTCGTTAACCGAGATCTGATAATTACATAGTTATGAAGTATTTTAGTGCTCTTGATGTTATTTTATCTGGAACAACCAACAGTTCACGAACTCCTTTTTAATATTAATTCTTTTAGACATATCATGTACACTCCTGTTACTGAACAAGAGTTCCTTGAAAACCTTCATGAATTAAATCATAAAATGAATTTCTCCTTAGAGCAATCTATGGTGGATTACAAATCATTTAATGATGTTAGTGTACTTCTAAAAAAGTTGAGAATTAAGGTAGGTATATCTTTGCAAATGTGTATGATTTATTTGTTGATTGCATATACTTCAATTTAATTATTTATCTAGACCCAATATAGTCATCTCTTAACTACAAAGCACCAGTTCCGGACTGTCCTCAGTCTGCATCAGTTTATCCAGATAACTAGTCTAAATACCCCCTATCCAATATAAAAGTTTTAATTTTTTGGTTATGCTGCACTAATTAAGTGAAGGAGGTATATATGTTACGACAATTTCCCGTATGATTTAGGCGAATTTGAATATGTCTACTTACTTATAAAATCAGTAGTTCAACGGGATATTAAGGATTTATTCATTTGAGGCCTTTTCTTATTTCTAAGGTTACTACTGATTCTCTGAAATATTGAAATTTTTTCACTCGATAAACATCAGTTCTTTTCACTTGTGACAATTAGTGATAGTTTGACGTCTGAAACATAGATCCTGTTCACCAAGTCTACTTACCTACCTACCTCAGTCAGCCAGCTACAACGTATGACCAGGCATATATATGCATCAATCCAAGTTGCCATACCTCATTAGCACAACAAGATGAACACCAAATTCATAGTAGTTACTTCAATGGTAGTAATGTATAAAAGAAAGATTTTGTATAAGGATATAATGTAGGAAAAAAGAATTAGTTCGTAGAAATAAAGTAATTTTAATCTCATGGTTTAAGGGAAGACAAAGAGTGTATACACTGATACCATTGTGATAGATTCTGAGCCATGTCACCTAGAGTTTCCAACGATTGGTTACGATAGTCGCGCGGACCCCAACCAAATAGTCTGTATTTACCAACATGGCTCAGATCAGAAGTTAGTGACTTCAAGAGCTGATGCCACGTTTTAGTTTGGCCGCCCCTAACTTTCTTTTACCCGTCTCCAACACTAGTCAGCATTGCTCGTCGTGGTAATCGGTGTTCAAGAATACGTAACACATGACCCAAATATCTTAGTCGATGAAGATTCACAACTTATTCGACCGATTTACCAGCAATCCCTGGTACCCTTCGTCTAACCTCACTATTACTTACCCGGTGATCCCAGCAGATGTGACCAACATCTGTGACCAGATACCAGTCACTTACGAGTATCTTCTACCCTTGATGGCCGCGTTTCGCAACCGTAAAGTAAAACAGAACGGACTGCTGCGCAATATACTCGTCCTTTAATTGGTAGGCGGATATCTTGTCTTCGCCATAGGTGACGTAAGTTGGCAAAAGCCAAACGAGCTTTTTGAATCAGTGAAGAGATTTCGTCAGACACCAACCCATTAGAGCTGATCAAACTTCCAAAATAAGTGGTGTCAACACGTTTGACTATTTCGCTTCCTATCCTTAGTTCAGATGTTGATGCGGGCCGATCCTGAAGCAACAACTTGTATTAAGGGGGGGAAATGCACCCCAAACATCGTGGTATTGTTGCTTAGTGCTACCAAAAGACTGCACTTTATTAGCATTTTCACCAAACTGGACTATGTCATCTGCGTATTCTAAGTTGATAGGTGGACCTCCTAGTAGGAGATCAATGTCCGAAAACTCAGTCGACGACAGCGTTATTTCCATCAGTAGATCTATGGTGAAGTTAAACAAAAATGGAGAAAGTGGACAGGGTTACCGGACACCACTTGAGGTTGCAAAAGCAGATGAAAGTTCGCCATAAGCTCTGACTCGACTAGTAATGTTCGAGTAAAGAGCCTGCACAAGGTTTATGTACTTCTGAGGTACGCCTTTCAATGACAGACACTGCCACAGAATTTCGCGGTCTAGAGTCAAATGTTGTTTTTAAGTCAAGAAAGACCATCATTGTCGGACGCCGATAAGTATACCTACGTTCTAGGACCTGACGAATGGTGAATATGTGGTCGATGCAGCCACGACCAGGTCTGAAACCAACATGATTTCCTCGTGTTTGCAGTTCACGAGTCTTGGTCAGGCGTCCGATGCTATATTAGTCAAACTATTCCCTCTATGGTTATTACAGGATGATTTTGACCCCTTGTATATTGGGACAATCAGTGGTTGCAATCAGTCCGGTGGGATTGCGTCCAACTCCCAGATTTTATCTAATATACTAGTCAACCTAATCGCTAAAATTGGACAACCATCTGGACCAGCTGCTCTTCCTCGTTTCAGACTAGCTATAGCCTCTCGGACTTCGACTAGGGTCGGGGGCCTACTTTAATGTTCCATTTACACTCTGGAAATTGTGCGTAGTTGTAGAGTAGCTGAAGGCCAGCTGAACTGCTCCTTAAAGTCTTCCGCCCATCGTTCTAAACGTCTGGACTGGGAGCAGATAAGACTCGTCGTTTTCCGTGATTGTCTCACTTACACTTGACTTTTTAATTTCAGTTTCTTTTATTAGCCTGTAGAACTGTCTTGTGTTACCTACAGCCGCCACATTTTCCATCTTTTTTGCTTTTGTTGCTCACCACTGCTCACGGTCGTTCCGCAGACTTTTTGTTAACCTGAATCTGATTTGCTTTTGCTCTTCATCGTGTTTGGAACCTGATGGGGTGAGTTTACAAGAGTCTATCAGCGCAATAGATGTAGCAGAAATCCACTGGTTTTTCGTGACCATTTGGTTCAAATCACTAACAGATGTCACTGCTGTTTCCACAGCTGTTCGTATATTTTCCCAAACAACATTTGGGTCAGCCTCGTTTTCAGAACTGCCTAAGTGTGATCTCAGTTCTTGGAATTTACTTTTGGCTTTAATGGGTCTCCTTAATGTGGTTTTCTTGCAAGCATATGTGTGCTCGTATTAGAGCATGGTTGGGGTCCAAACAAGTATTCCAGAACGAGTTACAGTCTTCTATTGAGCCTCTCCAACGATGACTGATGACAGTATGGTTTATTTGAGTCCATCGTTCGTTTGGTACGGGCGGTCGCCATACTAGACGATGTCTTACCATGCTTAAAATTAGTGCTTGCTGAAAATAATCGATTGTCTAAGCGCAGTTGCAGCAAACGGCCCCCATTATCTGTTTTCTGAGATGGAATACCGAAATTCCCACTTAAATGTCTTTCTGTTTGGTTTAAGCTACCTACCTGGACATTAAAGTCACCTGCTATGAGTGCTATGTCTGAGCATTTAGCTTTGCGAAGAAGTTCAGAAAGCTTTCTGTAAAAGTCTTCTTGCACTTCATCCGAGATGCAGTCAGTGGTAGCGTATGCAGAAACAACAAAAAGGCAATGACGTGTGTCCCTATCCTTCCGAGTTCTTACGGAGTCGTTTAACTGAACAGCACATAGGCGACTGTTGATGGAGATCCATTCTAATAGTACTTGTTCTGCCCTCGTACTTAGTGCTATGCCTACACCTGCCAGTCCACGAGAACCAGCCATCGGGTCACCAGATACACGGAGGGTGTATCTCGTTGGCTCTCCGTTTTGGCGAGGTGAGGTCAACTGAATGACCACACTAGGATCCTGTATGCATGTTTCGGGGACACAGCATACATCAATGGTAATAAATTCTAGAGTTTTAGCCAAGGAGGCCTGCTGGCCGAATTGGCATAGGTTGCGTACGTTGAAGTCTCCAATGTATAGTTTGGATCGAGGTTTCAGTAGACCTGGGACAGTGTTTTGCACACTAGCATCGTTGGCTATGGTGAAACTTGAGGGGGAAGCCGAAAGAGGAAGTTTAGCGTTGAAAGCCGATGTAGGAGGAATAATAGGAATTGAAGGAGGAGGTTGATTATGAATACAGTGGTCTTGAGTGTTGTTAGAGGTATGAGGGCGGTTATCACTTCCTGGTTGCCCACACCATGGAAGGGTTGTTCTGGAGGTACCTGAAAAGGAAATTGGATTACAGGTGGTTTTAGTGACCTGAGGGCGTGACCTCAGTATCCAAGGGACAACTGCCTGGGGTCGGTCAAACACGACGTTTTTGTGAGTAATTGTCGTGTTATCTCCGTACTTGTTGAGACATTACCGCAGGAGACGGATATCCATGGGATAAGGCTAGGTGTGCAGTTTTAAGGTCGACCTTTTGTAAACCCACTCTTCCTTGTGGGAAGGCAGCATTGTTGTTATGTTTTTTTAAGGAAACACCTTACTGCCGTCACTTCTCTGTACAGTCAGTAGTACGACGTCGCCCTCAAACCTTGGATTTACTACTTTTAGTCTTGCTGCTCTTCAACCGACCTGTCTGGCATGTTAGGAACTTGAGGAACGATTGTTCCAACCAATATAGCTTGGTTGATTCGTCCGGATAGGCAATCTCAACCACCACGTCAAGGTAGCAGCAACGGTCGGGCCTACCTACTTCAAATAACAGCTGTCTATTTGCTTCATATGTAGTAGTCATCCATAAATTGTATATTTTGTTCACTTCTGCTATCAGTTGTTACGTTATTTTATTTCAATTTAACTTTAGGCTGTTACAAAAATCCGGGAATTTCTGTTGGGTAAAATATACTCCTTACGTAAGCCACTTACAAATTATCAAGTTCCTCAAAACCAAATGCTGAAATTTCGGTAAGTATTTCAGGTGTGATATGTTTTTAGTTGTAAGTCTCGAGTTATCAACAAATAATAAGTATTAATTACGTATAGCATGCATAAAATGTTGATGGTTAAATCAAATTGTCTATTGATTATTTGACAACAGAAAGGACTTTTTGTAGACGTGGTGTCGTCAAACATGTATACTTTTGACCCTATAGGTATTCCTTTAAATTATGATGACGTTGGTACTTCTGTTATTACGTTTATCGTTGAGGTAATATATTTTTTGTATGAAACCTAATATCAAAGCAAATTGCTTTCTAATGGCAATCGAATGATACGCTCTATCGAATTACTCCGTAAGAGCGTACATTTATGTTGTCGAAAAACGCATATGAAAACTAGTTCATCATATATTTCGGATTGTCAGTCAATACAGATGACAAAAATTAATCATTGATGTTAGTTGGGGCTGCTTATGTTGTTTATTTGTCAACTGTTTCATTTTATTAACCATACCAAACGATGTCTACTGCGTAACATAAGGGGTTCAACTCAACTCGTGTGGCGCATATATATTTGGTGCTTCCTTGTACCAATATTTATGTGCTCAAACAAAATAAATAATAAATAACAACTAAATTACTTGATAACAGGTTTGGACAATGTTTCACTTATGTTTTATCAGCTGAGTAGAATAATTAGTTCGCACACAAAGAATGTGATTCAAAGCCGAGTACAAAAAACAGCTCTTGGTTATTCAACATTTCCACAAGTCATGTAAAAGTTCTTATTTGTCTTTCTTATTACACCAAACCCTCCGAAAAACAAACAATATGTCCTTAGAATGAGTTTTAAGGGGTCAAGAACGTCTTACACTCTTCGAAGCCATTTAAAAGCATAATTCGTTTCATTTAGATTGAATATTACTTACTACAGATTAACGTTACAAACAGTCCCATTTAATAGATAGAAGAATTGTCCTAGAGCGAAATATTATTTTCGAAGTGTTAGTTGTTTCACCATTCCAGTTGCAGCATGGATCTGTTGAAAATAATTTGTGTTATTGCTGATCACATTATTGCCGTTCTATGTGCTTCGAGACATGAACAATCAATTTAGAACTGGTATATACTTTTGCTTTTGTAATTGAATCGGTCCGTTTGTGAATAAATGTTACGTCAAGATTCAATTGTTTTCAATCTGACTGACCTGAGTTAAATTATACCAGTTGAAGAAATGTAAAATTTAAGGGTGATAGTAACATAAAAAGCTTATTTTTTAAGTGCGAAAATTCCGACATGCGTTGTTACCTGATGCATATAACTGGTTATATTTTTCAAGTCATATTTCAACATTTCTATTGGTGTTTTGTTCCTTTGTATCCAGATTTTACAATTCGTTCCTCTTAGCTCATGATCGAGAGATAGCTAAAGAAGTTAGGGTGGAGTATATCAATACGATGAGTAAAGTTTACTACGCCTATTTTAAAGCTTATGGTGGTAAATTAACCAAATTACAAGTTAGTCACTAAGTTTTACTAAAGCTTAACTTCATACATTTGTAATTCCTTTCTACTTTATTATTTTTCATGGAAAAATGTATCGTTTTAAATTTTGTGCCTTAAATGACGGGTTTGCCTCAGTGATATTTTTGTCTTAGTTGTAGTTAACACCAGTATAATAGTGCTTAATGATAATAATCTAGTTTATTGCATGTTCTTATGAAAGGAAAAAATAGTACATCATGATCAGTGTCTATCTGATTTTAACAAATAATTTTGAGATTGTTAAATATTTATCTGATTTAAAGTACTAGGTTAATTAATTGGGTGGTATCAGCGTTTTCGACTATACAAAAGAATATACCGTTATAAAGATAATTTGTAAGAAGAGAAAGTATAAATTGTTTGGAAGAGAAAATCAGATACGTGGGTCTCTTAAATAAACCTAAATTTATATACAAATAGTATGAGTAGTATGTTTAAATCCCCCTTTTTTAATCGGGACCGTCTCTCACTCACAAAAAATCTTTCGTTCAATATGCAGTGAATATACGTCTTCATAATAGTAAGTTATTATTTTAATTGTAAATAATTCTCTTGTTCAATGTAACTCAGAAATCAGTAAGAAATGCACTCAACTGCCAATAATAATAATAATAATAATAATAATAATAATAATAATAATAATAATAATATCCTAGTGAAGATTAAATTGCGGGTAACTTCTGGGAACCATTAATGGACTAATATATATATTCTTATTGTGCAACTGTTTAGTAACTAGATTGTGTATATCTATATTCCTTTTATTATAAGCTTTATTTTGACCTATGGACTATTATGATACGGTTTACTATTCTTAAATTATACTTAGTTTGTTGATTACAGTCTCCCACGATCATAGCCACTTTTTGGCTTGATCTTGTACAAATGTTATTTTCTGTTTTATAGTGTGATGTGGGCCGTTTGGCTTGTATATATACCAGGTATGTTTGAAATAACTGGTTCGTATAGTAGAAGATATTATTGATATTCTGGACTCAACTGGCAGGACTAGGATGGAAAAGGATCAATAAAGACGCTGGGCTGCTCATACTGGTCGAACGTCGTTGGTTTGGCATAGTGCTAAGATTGTATGAGTCGTATTCTGATTGGCGAATAAGTCACATGGTAATTAGCCGGGCTTAAAGTCACACCAATTACCACGTACAATCACGTGGTTACAATCACAGTAATCAACCTACGAAACCCATCACTGTAGATTCCATCTAATTAAATTTTGCATGATTTATAATTTTTCATAAAAATATTACTATTCTGTTCTTTTTTCTCTCGTTAATGTAGCTTGATACAACTTATGAAAAAGATGATTTATTAGGGAAAAATCCAGATAAATACAATCCTGTATCATCTACATCCAGTCTGATGTTCAATTCAATTACTAATGTTACTAATAATCCAACCGTATCAGTGTCTTCTAATTCTGGAACACGTGTTGGACTTTTTGGATTAAGTGATCGTGCACTTCGTGTACTTAGTAAATCGAATCTAGAAAGTGCTATTATTTTACCACATGTGGCCAGCAACGTGGATGCTAAAGTAAGTGAATCAGTATAATTTTCTGATTTCTTGATTTTGAATGTGCTAATACATTTCCGTAATCAAAAAGGTACAAGTATTTATAAACAGTTGTCTATGCAAGATACTCATTATCCGTTGGCCGATTACCATCCGCAGTAGCCTACTGTGGGAGAGATGAAATCAGTTCCCAAATTGGAACTTTTTAATTAGAAGTTACTTGCTTAATAAATTGTGTTCTATTCTAACTATCGAGGAAGCAGGCGTGGAAAACTATTCTGGGCCGATTTTCACCAGATATTTCTCTTGGTTGTTCTTTCATTATCATCATGTCATTTGTTAGCCGGTCATCAATACTAGATAGACAGTCTAGGCTAACTAATTAATACTCGGATTATATCGGTATAACTGCTCTCCTGTATTACGGTTCGGTCATCCCAGTCCTCAAAAATAGCGAACAGGAAATCTATTTATTTTTTCGTCACATCAGTTTCTGAAATTGAGACTTACCTGTTTTAATTTGTACTTCAGTGACTGATATTAAAGCTCTCACACAGTGTATGGTATAAAGATTTTCGTAGAGGACTGGAATCAATTCTCACCAACCTAATACTAAACTTGAAAGGATGTTAGGGTCTTGAGAATAAAACTTTATTATTGACTTCAAGTTCATTTCTGTTGACTTTTCAAGAAGAGTTGCCAAAATTAGCGACAAGTCATTCAGACGTGATTGTTAAACTATTGTTTTGAACGCTAAGTAGTTTTCATAAGGATTTCCCACAATAATTTAGGACAGTTTCTTTTGATTTTAAATAACGACTCGCAATAGACATTTATCACTATATAATCTTGAAGGTTTTTTTCTGTTGTACAGAGTTAGTGATCAGTTTATATAAGATTTTACTTTTGTTTTACTTTCCAAACCCTTTATTTCCCATGTAGTACCCTATTGAAGTTTTATTTCGTTCCATTCACTACGCGCTTCTGGATACTGCATGTCGAGAATATTATTTTCTGTCAGATTTCTTCCTTCTTAGCACGGAAACTGAGTCTGTTGATTCACCATTATCTTGTGATCAAAGTACACCCAATCAAGGTCGAACTCAAAGTGGTGTAGCCTTAGCTCATTTATTCGAGCAAGTTATGAGTCGTAGTTTAAGTTGGATACATAAATTTACTGGGACTTTCATGATTTCTTCTTGTTCTCATGATGCGATCGGTTTATTAATTTGTCTCCAGCTTTTACATGCTTTGCTTCGTCTGGCTAAAGAGAGAGGGGTACCTGTGTTGGATGAGTAAGTTTTAAAGATTATGCATTTATTTTTTTCGCAGTTCTAAATCAGTTTTTACACCATACATTTCGTAAACTTTCTCTGCCTTGATTCTCATATCGCCTAAATTCAGTGTGATAGTATTCATTATTTTTATTTATTTATTTATTTCAACACATAGATAATGGTACAAAGAGGCACCAAATACATATGCGCCACACAAATCTCATTCGATATGTGTGTGAGGGCTGTGATACTGCCCGGGTGCCAAAACCGAAGCAGGGTGATAGTATTCTCTTTAAACGGAGGTATCCGTTTGCGAAACTGCGATCAGTTTTAGGATATGCTAAGTATACCTTTCAACCAATGATTTATTAAATATGAAGTATAAAAACTAGGGACTCAACAACTCCACTACGCAGCAGTCATTTATCTCATGAATCACTTCCTTTTATTGATTATTTCATCCATCCCTGCCCGTGTTTCTTTTCGAGATAACTAAGACTTGATCTTCAGATACACAGTCCTGTAGTTTCGTTGGTTTCCTCAGGTGTTGTTCTTGTGTGAATTTAGGAAAGTTGGTGGTGGTTACCTCAAAAGATGAAAATGCTGCAAAAACACGATGAAATATGTTTAGCCTACCGATAACACCCATTTTGGGTAGCTGTATGTAACATTTGTAGAAGTAGGTGTCAGTGCCAATGTTAGATTTGATAGTTTCAAATGGAGCCTTGGTTATCAACTTAATAACGAATATATTTTGTTGTACTAATTATGCTTGTGTTAATTTTATTTCGGTTATTTATTTACTCTGAAGAAGTGACTTACATTAATTCACATAACACCAAAAATACAATTTTCTACTCATTGGGATATCACGAAAAATATTTTTTTATTAATCGTAGACGTTTTCACCAAGTTTCTGTTGGTAAGCAACTGGATATCTCTCTCACTTCGTAAATGCTATAGGTTTGGTAATGTAAAATGGCGTATATATTTGGATATCAAAAATTCAGCTTGGATGGGATTGTTTGTGTGTTCATAATTATATGTTACCGGATTAACCTTCACTTGAAATGAGATGGTAAGCAATGAGGACTATTAATCAAATTAGTTACCCAAAAACCTCTGAGGGCAAGTATGTGAAAATTACATTTAGAATGTGGAAAAACATACTTAAATGATTCAGAGGCCAAATATTTCTCTTTCGTTCATTATTCGAATTAATTCCACTTCTTTGGACTAAAAGTGTCTAGGTTTTTGATCGATCGAGTTCAGTAATGAAGGTATAATCCTAAAAACTAAAGTAAACATTTGGCTTAAGTTTTTGGATAATTTTCAGATGTTTTGTTTTTATCAATGTAAAATCAACAGTAAAATCTGATTCCCGTAGAATATCTGATATTTATATTGTACATTTTATTCCTCTTAGATAATTGATTTTTGTGCCATTTTACTCATTTAATAGTTTTTGGGGTAAAATGACTGAGACTTTGTGGGTACGTGTTACTGATAGACTGGATGTACATATAGCATCCATGCTGCAGTATTTGGATGTCAGCAGTTTTAGTACAGATGCTCGTGATATTATGAAGTCCAATTTATCCACCCTAAATGTCAATATACCTACAAATGCTACCGGAAATACCGCTGTCAGTTTACACCCTAAAATGTATGCTCTTATTCGTCCTCATTGGATAGCCAGACGTTATGCTGAATTAGCTGCTAGCCTACATTCAATCGGACATCAATTCCCTGGTAGTAAGTGTGCTCTTATTGATAGTGTTATCAATACTCAGAAACTTAGCTTCTTTTATTCCTCAAACTTATCGTTATGTTTACTTTAGAAGAAATGTTTTGTTCTACCTTTTTTCAGGAGTTAAAAGAAATCTATACATAGGTGTTACAATAATAAAATCACAGTGATAAAAATCATACCTTTCTACGTCACTGTACAACTTATTTCTCATCTCTTTCGTTCTGTTTCAAATCTATTTCTAACCATGTAGTTACGGAGATGAGTTAAATGGCTCCCTGTTGTCAAACTATACTTTATTCCCATAGAAATCTACTCACGGTGTTGAACTCATAAGCTCAATATTTATATTATGCATCACAGATCAAGGAGTTTAGTAGTATCGATGGTTTTAAGTAAAAGGTGTTATTTATAATTCTTTAATCGAATTGTTACTGACTTGTGGTATGTTACAAACTTAAATCTCTAACTAGACATTGTTTAAAGATATGTAGCGTTAGGATAGAATACGGATGTACTAACTTGTAAACTTGTTTTTAAATACGATTTGAGAAATGTTGTGTATTATTCGACTATTTGTTTGTTATCTGTACATCTAGAACAAATAAGGTAAACTAATAAAAACCAACTTATTGTCGATTTAGCTTTTTTACAATTGTTATTCGTTGTAACGTTAGCCATCAATACATACAGTGGCCTGCTTAAACATTTGACATATTTATTTTCTAACCGTGCAAATATTTCAAATGAACTGCTTATTTGTTCGAATTGAATAATTATAAATGGCAACTATACTTTCTCACATTGTACCATAAGAGGATTACAAACTTGTGATACTAAGTACTGAAAAACTCAAACAGAAACACTACAGTTCTTGCTTTATTTCTCTTTTTATCTATCCTTTGACAAACAAGACACAAATGTATTAAAAACAAACACCCTGTATATGCGGATGAGAAAATAGTTGTAGCAGCTTTGTTGATTGAACAGGGTTGAAAGATACTAACTATATAAAACATTTTTAAAATGTGGTTCGAACAATTTCAATTTGAATGTGCGTTGAATAAATATTTGTCGTAACATTATACAATTGATGCTGAGGAATCTTTACTGTACCGAAACTTATAGTATTGAATATGACTATTATTACTAATTAGTTATCTAATTTTGGTATCAACCGTTTCTATATACGTTTAACAATTTGTATCATCTAATTAATCATAATTACGTCTTTCCAAATATTGTGGATTAGCGGCTAAAAACCTTAACTTCCGACCCTTCGACCACATATCCAAACCCATTTCTACCTATTTCAGCAATTCGCTAGTTGTCACAAAAATTGAACCTCATAGCTGAGCACATATATATATGCCGACACTACACATGATTTTCATTATTCTTGCATAGGTTATTCCTGTTATGACTTAGAAATGCATGAGTATGTGTCTGCTGTTTAAAAAAATTAATTGTAAATTTTTCTGTAAAATTTCATTTTACTCCACAGCTCCACTTTTTGATGACAGTATGAGCAAATCTAAGAGTTCAGAGAGTTCAAATTTACAGTACTCTTTACACAATGAACCAACATTTCAACAAAATCTTGCAAATTTGAAGCCTGCTTTAGATCCTCGTATCCTTAGTCGTTTGGCTCAATTGCAAAATCAATTCGAACATGTACTGAATTCTCTAGCCAAAACATTTTCACGTCCAAAATTAGCACACATATTTTTAATCAACAATTATGATTTGGTTATAAGTGTACTAACTGTAAGTTTTATAGATGTGCATAAAACTTTAAATTATTGGTTCTTACCTATATTCATTTGTTTCATTTGCTTGTTTGAACACTTTATTTATTGTGTAGGAACATGGAGCTGCTGATTCTTCCGAGGTTGTTCGATGTCGTGAAGCTGTAGCGAAGCATATGACATCATATATCGATGAAGCCTTGTCACCTTATTTTGGTTGTCTGATATCTTTTGTTCGCGATGTTGAAGCCAGATCAACTAGTGAAGGTCATCATCTGTCGAAAAATCAAGACGAAGTGACCCAAAATATTCGTAGTGAGGAAGGTATTATACTGCCATTCATTGTTAAAATAACGTTATCTATGGTTATCGTGGTATATATGTACTTGAATCTTTCTGGATTCTAGATTTTCTTTCAGCTCTCTTTATCAAATTTCTCTGAGACAAAATTTATGATCATAGGCTGTCGTAGATATTATTTTGCTCGACTGCATATAGAAACTAAAGTTAGCCGTTTAAAATTCTGGATCACTCTAGCTGTAAATAGCAGTATGTGATTGCGTGTTTCTAATTTGTTACTCAAAGATGAAAAATAATGATAAACTAATGTGTCTCCTAAATTGCATGCATTTCTTATTCACTATTCTTTTTTGACTTCATCATCAGCTGTGAGAATGATTCTGTAATTAGTATTAACATGAATCTAAATGAAGTGGTGAAGTGTGAATTGATGAAATTATTCAGATATTAAGGAACAGTCTGTAGATCTTAATAAATCTTGTTTTATGTTAGGATTAACTGGTAAGTTTTCTTGTGCGTTCTTTACCATCCAATTTCTCTCACTTACATAGAAACACTGATATATGAGATTTGTGAATACAAGATGAAAGGAAGACACTACAAACATTCCACCACATAAGGACATTTTGTTATGGAGGACGAACTGTTTCCACATTCGATAACAGAGTGATTACATGTAAAAAAGTGTGGAATGTTAATGAATACGTTAGCAGCTTAACAGTACGGTGTCTGCAATTATATGATACATTTAAAAAAAACTTATGTTTTCTATCCCTGCTACTTTCTTTAGTAGAAGAACAGTATTAGTTATCATGTTTACATCGGTGATAATTGATTTGTCGTCTTCATAGTCAAGTTATTGTAGCAGTAGAAATATATTCTTGATGACCAGTTATCAAATTCTATTTTGCATTCTTCAAAATAATCGTAAGCATTATGGTTTAAGGACACTATGATGTCAGTTGCCTTCATTCATGTTGTTTCTTACGAAAAATAGTGAATGCTTATTTATTAACTTTATTGGGTTTAGTTACAAAAATGCGTATCAAGGTAATTACTTATGGAGTTTCATTTAGGTCCCAGTAAGCAAATGCTATTCTAGGGTAATTACAGTGGTTTTACTTGTTTGACATTTTCTAATTGAAACAAACTAACTTCACTTCAGTAACGTAAGAGAAATAAAGCAATTCAACTTGCAAAGGTCTTTTTCCTTCTTTGTTAAGGGACATAACAAAAATGTGACTGTCAGTTTCTCAATAACGGATTTTAGATGAACCATAAGTGCTTAAAATAATCCTAGTCTACTACCTATCGTGGATTAATCTA
This sequence comes from Schistosoma margrebowiei, assembly GCA_944470205.2. Classification (NCBI taxonomy): domain Eukaryota; kingdom Metazoa; phylum Platyhelminthes; class Trematoda; order Strigeidida; family Schistosomatidae; genus Schistosoma; species Schistosoma margrebowiei. The sequence continues at coordinate 65,333,968 of OX104024.1, read as the reverse complement.
ATTGTTATTTGACTTCAAAGCAGGCGGTCAACGTGATTTGATGTCACAAAAATACCGCTGTACAAGCCATATATTGTCTTTGGTCCTAAATATTATCGTTTCTGTAAATGTAGTAAAGCCGAATGATAAGTTTTCAGCTAAATAGTCACTTACGCCTGTAACCCCTCATGGAGAAGGATAAACCGCCCACCAGCATTCCCGATCTAACCCTGTCTTCGGCAATATTTTCTAGTTATATCCAGTTACTATTCTTCCTTCTCATGTCTGCTTCCGATTCCCAACGCAGTTTGTTCTTTGATCTTCCAATTTTCCGTTTCCCTTCAGGAGTCCAAGTTAGCGCTTGTGTCGTGATGCAGTTTGGTGATTTCCGTAATATATATCCTATCCACTTCCAGAGTCTTCTCCTAATTTCCTCTTCAGATGGGAACTGATTTCTTCTCTGCCACAATAGGCTGCTGTTGATTGTATCCGGTGAACGGATATTGAGTATCTTGTATAGACAACTGTTTATAAATACTTGTATATGATTAATGATGGCTATATTAGTTCTCCACGTTTCAGTTCTGTACAGTAGAACTGTCTTGACGTTCGTATTAAAGATTGCGACTTTGATATTGGTTGACAGTTGTTTTAAGTTCCATATGTTCTTCAATTGCAAGAAAGTGCCCTTTGATTTACCAATCCTCACCTTTACGTCTGCATCTGATCCTCCTTGTTCGTTGATGATTTTTCCCAGGTACATGGAAGATTCCATCTGTTCCAGAGCTCCACCAAATGTGATTGGGTTGGTGTTCTACGTGTTGTATTTTCGAATTTCGCTTTTTCACTTGTGTATGTTGACGCCTACTGATGTAGGGGTTGCTGCTGCACTAGTTGTCTTCATCTGCATTTTTTGTGTGTATGGGATAGAATAGCTAGGTCATTTGCGAAGTCCCACCAAATGGTATCAATCAGTTATTTAGTTGAAGATTCATTCGGAAACATCTCTCATGATGCACCACTGACGTTCGAAATAGTGTTGTAGTTTATAGTAGTTTGAATACTTGAGGATCCTTTGAATACTGACTTATAAACTAGTTATGTTAGTATCTTATCAAAGCATATCTTGAAATACATATATTTTCTAATTATCACTACATCAAAATGTATTACACAACCGAGAAAGATAATGTATTACACATAACAATACTTGAGTTATTTTTATTGCTAAACAATATGGTAAACAGTGCGGTATGTTAATTTTATGGTGAATAGTGATATTTTGTACGTTTAGTCTGCAGTTATTTCATTTTATACCTTCACACCTCTATTTCTCATCAGCTCGGGTAACACGAATAGTGAAGGGTTTCAATATTGATTGGAAGAATTCGATTGAAAAGATACATGATGAAATCATGATGGAGTTTGCCAATTTTACCTTAGGAACACAAATATTTCAGGTTAGTATTACTCTGTCTTGTGAGCCTACATTTATGACTAAATTTATGATTCTCCCTTCTATTTTTGTTTGTATGTTTAATTGAGTATCTTTAAACTATTTACATTTGTGGCTGTATCATTTTATATTCCTATTTTGTGTATTCCTTTCAAAACTCCGCAAATATTTAGACATGTTTGATTATCAGCCCCCAAATGCTGTGGTATGGTCGAGAGTGGGGTGGGCCCGCTCCCCTCTCGAAATGCTTTCACACAGCCACGCGTATACAGCCTCTGCCAGGGAAGTCCTACTCACTGCCTTCTCGTGGCGGGGGTGTTGTCTACGAAAATGAGGAGACGAAAAGTGAATGTCCGGCGCTTTAACCGGATCCCAAACCAACGGTGCATGTGGGCTCCAGTATCCTGCGGGAACAAATGGCGTATGAACCAATCGTTGGTCACCGGCTACCATGGGAATGCATCTCCTCACGATACTCCACCGCCTTGTGGATTAGACCTTGAGGTCAAAGGCTCGGGGAGTGGCCCCCTAAGATAACCACCTGCCTCGGTATAGGCACCCGGGCAGTATCACAGCCCACACACAAATATGAAATGCCGATATTTACTGAAAACTCTATTTTTGCTTCGATTTACAGTCAAACAATTCACACTTATTATTATTATTATTATTATTATTATTATTATTATTATTATTATTACACTATTTTACACTAGTCTGTTCATTATTGTTCTTTTTTTTCTTCTACGCTCCTTACCTTTTTTTCTCTCTTCTCATTTTCATTGTTTTGTGTGGCGCATGTATATTTGGTGCCCTGTTGTACCAATATTTATGTGTTCAAATGAATAAATAGTAATAAATCTATCATATCCTTGTAGTGTAATGTGTGCTTTCATTGTTGACTATTCATACACTTGCGTCAGCTGTATATTCAAAGCTTACTTTCTATATATTGTGCAAATAATTTATACGTATCAGTTCAATTAGAAATTTCACTACCTCATGAAATCTAGTTTTATTCTTGCAATTCCCACTGTTGATTGATACTGGATATAAAATAATTATTCACACTAGGATGATAATCACATTCTCGATTAGTAATATATTTTGAATATATACTTTCTGTGTTCGGTATAGTGTTAGAATCCCAGGAATCTGCGAAAATCCAAACATTCGTCTGTTGCAACAAATTGTATATACTCACTTTATAGGGTTTTTGTTATAAAAAAAAGTGGGCATTCACTGTGATTGTTGGCTTCGTCGGGAATCTGCATCCATTGAACCTACTCGTTTAATGAACTGTAAATTTTATAATGTAATCATTTGGTTATGACCACATATAGCTATAAGCTTCCGTAGCCTATCTGTTAAACATAATGTATGGAGTTTGGTATATAAGCGATTATTTCTCACCTGGATCATTTGTTTAATTGGAACCTATCCGTTGGTAGCGTTGATCACACTTGTGCTACGTGTCGCTTTTGTGAGATAAACACTCATTTGATAAATTTTATTGATCGTACCGTTTTTCATATTGATAAGTAACTTTGATGAGCATTTAAAAGATCCGCGGTACATGCAGGTGAGAACTGACTACGGAATTTTAATATCCCTTTTAAAATGTTTCAACCATAAAATCTCATTATGTTTAGTATCAATAAATTTACTCTTTTTATAGGGTTTACTTGCTCAACTTATTCAACACTACCATCGTTTTCAAAAAGTGATGACACAAAGTCCCTACAAAAATATGCCTATACGTAATCAATTGGTAAATATACATCAGATTACAAATGAAATGAAAAAGTGTAAAACAAACTTTTCTTAAAGTTAATTGAATACATCTTGCATAACATTGTCATCATCATCATCATCATCATCATTTTGGTAAACATTTCAAATCATTCCATTTTGTCGTTTTGGTTCTTTTTGTTGAGTTGTATTTTAGTTATTTTGTTCTTTACCTATGTATAAAGTGTTTTTCTTGCTACAACAATGTGCTTTGATGATTTAGTTGTTGTTGGTGTTTATGACTGACGAATCTTTATTTTCCAACCTCTATTCTCATAGTATGTATTCATATGTTCTTTCCTTGTTCAGCTTTATTTACGATGTGTTTTATCATCAGTATTTTTATTTTGGAATAATAGTTTTTAATTTTTTGTTTTGTTATTTATCTTTGCTCTATATTTCCACTTATCTTGCTTTGCCCTACTATTTGTGTTTTTTTAACTGTGGTTGTGCTAGTGTAATATTTTTTGTTAAAAAAAAGAACCAATGATTCAGCTGTTTGGTGTATTTCATATTGTGTACCAAATTAATGACTATTACATGGGATTATTATAAATATATAACTTAGGAGTGAATGGTGTATGTAGGTTTCGGACCAACAAATTGTGTTGTAACATGAGGTTTCACAAAATTTCTTAAGTCATACGAAACATTTCAAGAAGTCCAACACTGTCTGATGTTGTTATGTTAGTTAATTACACTAGCTTTTATGGAAATGTTTTATGACAGGCGCTTTGATCTCCACATTACTTTACATTTTTTCTATCCAATTCAACGAAAAATTTGTTATATCAGAACTACACGATCCACACGTGGGACTCGGACCAAGGACCTTTGGTCTCACGTACAAACACTTAACCTCTAGACTACTGACTCGTTATCCAACAGTGTTGATGTCTAGCTCCAATCGATCCATGGTCCTGTGGAACCCTTCATCCATTGCCGTCTAGTGCTTCCAACTTTTCAATAGTGGTCTACCTTAGATCAGCTCGTAATTTCAATTGCGAAAATACTACAACCTCCTCAAATTCTCATACTGATATTTAAGATTAACTAATAATAAAATGATAGCGTCAAGAACTTCGCTGGTTTCATTGGCCTGTTAGAGTGACAATGTCTCAACAAGTGTTATGTTCTGTATACTCGTTTCTAGAATGATTCAGTGTTATGGCTGATAACGCATAGTATTTTACTGTATTGGTGAGAGTAAATTGCTTTGCATGAGAACAGATAGAATCGACAGTTTTTGTCAAAGTTGATGATCATACACATGTCATAAATCGAGTTTCAAGAACCAAGAGAAACTGAAAGAAGTTTTTTTTCAAGGCAAAGCTATAAATCTTCCCATAATTTACGTAGTAGCCTTAGTATTGTGCTAAACACTTTAACTTTCTAAATGAATGGTATGAAATGAACACCAATTCCAACACAGTTGATATCAGAATCAGAAACGTACAATTAAAATTTTTAGATTATAATCAATAGCTACAAAACATTAACTATGTAGCTTAGTATAAATTTTTAATTCATTTCGTTTTAATAATTATTTAGATAAGAGGATATATTGCATTTTTTTTATTATTTGTTTGTATAAATTCATTTTAATACCATAAGTAATGAAACAAGTGGGCATTTTATCAACAAATCACCATAAGGTAAAGCTAGTTCACAAATAAGTATAAACGTTATGTATGGACTTATATGTTGACTTAATTTGATCATCAATTTATGAGTTTTCTACTGTTCTATCAAATAAGATTGATTTTATCAGTATGAACATTCTGAACTAGGTTCAAGTTCAAAGAAATATTAAACAATACTGAATTGAAAATTCAAGAAATAATTGTGTCACGTTTAAATTTTCCTGAATGTAGATTTAATTCCATTAAACAAATGTCTTTTAGCTATTTTAATATAAAACCATCATATTTACAATGTGAAAAATCCCCTGCGACTATAATATACAGACTAGTCAACAACAAAGTTAAATTGACTTTTGATTCTAAAGGGATATTATTACCAGTGAGTATAGAGTTTATGCAAATCAAAAATATTTCATAACAGAAATAATGAACCATATTAGAGTAAAATGGTTTGTGTAACCTATATAGTAAAATATTACTTACTTACGCCTGTTACACCTAATCGAGCATTGGTCGCCGACCAGCATTCTCTAACCCACTCTGTCCTCGGTCTTCTTTTCTAGTTCCATCCAATTCTTCTTCATCTTTTTCATGTCTATTTCCATTTCTTGGCGTAATGTGTTCTTTGGCCTTGAGGATTCCAAGTGAGGGCTTGCCTTGTGACGCAGTTGGGTGCTTTCCTCAATGTGTGTCCTATCCACTTCCAGCTCTTCTTCCTGATTTCTTCCTCCGTAGGGATCTGGTCTGTTCTCTCCCACAGTACGTTGTAGCAAATAGTGTCCGGCCAAAGGATTCGAAGTATTTTGCATAGACAACTGTTAATAAACACCTGTATCTTCTAGATGATGGCTTTCGTAGATATCCGAGTTTCCGCCCCAGTAGACAGTAGAACTGTCTTGACATTTGTATTGAAAATCCTGAGCTTGGTGTTGGTTGACAGTTGCTTTGAGTTCCAGATGTTCCTCAGTTGTAAATATGCTGATCTTGCTTTGGCGATCCGCGCTTTGACATCTTTATCAGATCCACCCTGTTCATCAATGATGCTGCCAAAATATGTAAAGGTTTTAACATCTTCCAAATCTTCTCCGTCAATTGTGATTGGATTGGTGCATGCTGTTTTGTATCGGAGAATCCTGCTTTTTCCTTTGTGTATATTGAGACGTACTGCTGCTGAGGCTGCTACCACACTGTTCGTCTTCTCCTGCATTTGTTGTTGCGTTTGGGATAGAAGGGCCAGATCATCTGCGAAGTCCAGATCGTCCAACTGCATCCTAGATGTCCATTGTATCCCGTGCTTCCCTTCAGATGTTGACGTCTTCATGATCCAGTCGATCACCAGGAGAAAGAGAAAGGGTGAGAGTAAGCAACCTTGCCTAACACCGGTCTTCACTTCGAACGACTTTGTCAACTGTCCTCCATGCACGATTTTGCAGTGTAATCCATCATATGAATTTTGTATGATATTGACTATCTTTTGAGGCACGCCGTAGTGTCGAAGAAGTTTCCATAGTGTTGTCCTGTCCACGCTATCAAATGCCTTTTCGTAGTCAATGAAGTTGATGTAGAGTGATGAATTCCATTCAATTGATTGTTCCACAATTATCCGTAGAGTTGCGATTTGGTATGTACACGATCTATCCTTACGGAATCCTGCCTGTTGGTCACGAAGTTGGGCGTCTACGCAGTCCTTCATCTTGTTTAACAATACTCTGTTGAAGACTTTTCCCGGTATTGAGAGAAGAGTGATGCCCCTGTAGTTATCACACTTGCCGAGATCGCCTTTCTTCGGTATTTTGATCAGGAGTCCTTCTTTCCAGTCTTTTGGTACTTGTTCCTCATCCCAAATCTTATTGAAGAGAATGTGGAGTATCCTTGCAGTTGCCGCTACGTCTGCTTTTAGTGCCTCTGCTGGAATGTTTTCTGGTCCTGCTGCTTTGCCACTCTTGATTTGTCTGATGGCCATGCTGATTTCTTCAATTGTTGGTGGGCCAACGTTGATTGGGAGGTCCGTGGGTGCTGCTTCGATGTTGGGTGGGTTCAGTGGAGCTGGTCGATTCAAGAGTTCTTTGAAGTGTTCTACCCACCTGTTTTGTTGCTCTTCAATGTTGGTGATTACCTCACCTTCCTTGCTTTTCACTGGTCGTTCTGGTTTGCGACGATTTCCAGAGAGTTTCTTTGTTATGTCATACAGTTGTCTCATGTTCCCTTCACTTGCAGCCTTTTCCGCCATCGTTGCTAAATCTTCCACATATTTACGTTTGTCGATTCTGATACTCCTCTTCACTTGTTTGTTTACTTCTGTGTATTCAGCTTGTGCTTTGGCTTTTTCTGCTCTTGTTCGACTGGTATTGATTGCTGCTTCCTTGTTCCTTCTTTTTTGAATCTTATCCAGTGTTTCAACAGTGATCCATTCCTTGTGATGGTGCTTCTTGTGACCCAGGACCTCATGACATGTTGAAGTGATTGCCTCTTTGATCCCCTTCCAGTTGCTCCACAGTAGTTCCTTCTCCATTGAGTAGATCATGAAAGGCCTGGAACTTGTTGCTGAGGACTATCCTGAATTTGTTGAGTTTGTTAGTATCCTGAAGAAAGGCCGTATTGAACTTTTATGATATTGTCCGCCCCATTGTCCAGTGCTTCTTGAGTTTCAATTTCATCTTGGCGACCAGCAAGTGATGATCTGATGCTATATCAGCTCCTCTCTTGATTCTCACGTCCTCTATAGTCCTCCTGAACGTTTTGTTGATGCAAATATGGTCGATTTGGTTTTGCGTGGTGTGATCCGGTGAAGTCCATGTGGTTTTGTGAATGCGTTTATGTGGGAATATGGTGCCACCTATGACCAGTTTATTGAAGGCACATAGGTTTGCAAATCTCTCACCATTTTCGTTTCTTTCTCCCAGTCCATGTCGTCCCATGATGTCTTCATATCCAATGTTGTCCGTTCCAACCTTGGCGTTGAAATCTCCCATCAGAATGGTCAGGTCCTTTGTTTGGCACTTCTCGACGATTGACTGCAACCTATTGTAGAATTGATCTTTAGCGTCTTCATTGTAATCGTTAATAGGCGCATAGTATTGGATAATATTCATTGTAATGCCCTCCTTTTTTGTTTTGAACGAGGCTTTGATGATCCTTGGTCCATGAGATTCCCATCCTATAAGCGCATTTTGCGCTTGTTTGGACAGCATCAATGCAACTCCTTGTGTATGTGGGGCATTTTCTTCTTCATGGCCGGAGTATAACAGAAGCTCTCCTGAAGTTAGTGGTTGTTGTCCAACTTGCGTCCAATGTGTTTCACTGATACCAAGTACCTCTAGGTTGTATCTTCTCATTTCTGCAGCAATTTGGAGGGCTCTCCCGGTGTCCCACACTGTACGAACATTCCATGTACCTAAATAAATGGTCGCTCTGGTTGTCAGAAGGGGCATCGGCCTCGTAACTTCCGAAGGAATTCAGCTTTCATCATGGGGCGTCATAGTTCTTCTAAATGAAGACATTTTGACTCCCAGGGCAGAGGTTAAAAGGTTTGAATTATTTTTTCTGGTGAGCGTTTTTTTAGCGAGTTAGTTTTCTACGGGATGGGGACGCTAACCACATGCCCAACCCTCCTCCTTTATCCGGGCTTGGGACCGGCAGTAGCCCGCGGAGGGACTCCAGGCGGAGTTATATAGTAAAATATACACAGAAAGAAATAAAAAAACTAATGTTTTCAAATGTCATTTCTGCTTTATAAAGACAAGATTCCTTGATATCTTAAAATATCCTGGAAATAGTACACAAATTTTTCGAGATGGTGTAGAAGATTTGTAACTCAGATGAGTGATGTTGGTGGAGTTTTGTTCTCTGAGCTAGAATGTTTTGGTCATGGAGCTTTTATTGTTCTTCTGAAAGACATCGTCAGCACAAACTTCAGATAGAAGTGAACTGTTCGAATTTCTCCACATATGACTCACAGTTTGTCCTGTGAAACCCGATCTTCATTGGCTTTGTTGACCTGTAAGCTGTCATTGTTCATTTCTTTATTTTGATTGTATCCCCCATTGATTTGATTCTTGGTCCTACATTTGTCTATGATTTTTCTGACTGGTTGATAAAGTGGATCGATGTTAATGTTTGTTGATCGCTGATTGACCTGAGTCTCAAGTTCCATCTATCCAAGATCTCAATAGTGATACAGAGACTGGAAGCCTGAATCTTACCAGCGATCAAACCAAAAATTAGGATTTGTTATGTGAACGACATATTTGTCAATTTCAAAAAGAATGAGCTGGAAAACATCTCGAATCTGATTAACAACTTCGATGACATAAAGTTCACAATCGAACAGAAGTCGGACAATGAACTATCATACTTGGATATACTAATCACTAGAACCAACACAGGAAAACTGCATACTCAAGTGTATCGGAAGCTCCACGACCAAACTATCTAGCTAATGGAACAAAACACAGCTGTTTATACTGCATATTTTCTTGCGATGCGTAATGAGAACACAAACACTACTGATATGGATTTATTTAACTTTAGAAAGAAATCAAATTGATACCTGAATATACTAACTCAAGATTAGTTTTACAGTCAGGCTAACAATCAGATTTGTGTAATTTGAACTGAGCAGTGTTGCAACACTGAATATTGCTTAACTGGGAGTAAAAATGTGCTAAATAGGTATTCATGCTCTACTTTTGTGTTTAATATTCAATATTGATCAGATTGTAATAATACAATACAATCGGAAAGCATTTCACCGAGATCTGTTATTCGATCGATCGGGAACTGTTTCGGTGTTACATTTCTGAATGAGATCTACAGAATGCCATATCTATTCCTCATTGTTAACAGCAATATCAGTAGTCTTTATGTAATTATCGATCAATTTATTTATTGATACTACCAACAGAGGATTAATCGATCTGATCCAAGTGTGTTCAACATATAAATAGAATAATCTCATTCTTCATACTCTCACTAGGCTTCATCTAATAATCTGAACATTTATTCAAATTTCAATTGTTATTAGGATTATTGATTAATATATTTGTTAACTACTTGATGAGTTTACGAAATGTATTTACTCCATAAATATCCAAAACATCGTTTACCACCCAGAAACATATTTTTACATTACATTTATTTGTTTGTCGAAAGTTGTTCAAATATGGCGGATGGAAGAAGTGAGGTTGAATAGGAGGGGAGTGATTATTAGTGGTTCATGTGTATGAATTGTATAAATAATATGTTATTGTAAATTTGTTCAACACCAACTATTTGTTTACATGCTTAATTGACAATTGTTATCTATTTGTTCTTAATTATTGTTTTATTTGAGTAAAGAGAACTAGAGTGAGACTTCGCCCTCATTTTGGCAATATGTCTTGTTAGTTTAATGTAGATGAATGTGTATGAACCCAATTATACATGTATATGATAAATGATAATAATGAATAAGTTTGTGATCAATAGTGGTCTGTATGCATATTTATGAATTTATTTATTCATGTATATTGTTGATAGAAATAAGATGTAAGAAAGGATAACTAAACTTGTTTTATTTAATATAAAGGATTATTGCGTGCAGTTGATCAATGTTACATGTTTCTTTACTTATTCATTATTCAGTAATTCAGAGAATTTGCAATTTATGTTAGTGATGTTATGAAAGAAGGAATAGTTGAAAGTCAAAGTAATCTCTATCTTAAGAAAGTTATTTTAATTAGTGTATATATACATGTGGTCAATGGAAAATCGGTGTATTTGAAATACATTACCGAGATAAGATAAAAGAGATTAGAAATTTTCCCTAGTAAAATTTTTTTTCCGACTTTGTGATGTTAAATCAATTTCTATTTATAATCCAATGGTTATTTGCACTTTTTATTTCTGAAACCTAATTGAAATGACATTTTCAAAAAAGCAAAATTTAGTCTGTGTGGAAGCAGCTCAGCAGGATACTTCACTAATGTATTTGAATATTAATTTATATCAGAAGGGGTTTTGTGGAGATCCATATCAACAGTGTTTGTGTTCTCAGGACACAAAGTCAGTTTCAATGTTTCATTTACGGGCCTAACTCAATTAAGCGGTTGTAAACATAATAGTGCGATCATAGCTGTAATTTTATTACTAATCTACTGTTGATACCTAAAAGCTTCTTCATGTTTCTTTTGTCGCCTATTTGATGTAAAGCGAAAAATGTAGAGAGATGTTTTTCCAGCTGAAGCATTTCTCAAGTTACAGAATCGTGTTTGAGTGTTACATTTAGTTACCGAATTTTGATGATGTGAAGTATGTGGATATACTTATTTATGGATATTCAGTTTATTTATTTAGTGATTCTTCAAACAGATGTTATTGTAAAGCAGTGTTGCAGATGAAGCTATTCAAACTACCATTAAATCATCGATACTGAGATACATGAAACATGTTCACTGAAGAGTTATTCCATCATGAAATATTATTTGGTTGGAAACTCACCCTTGAATGTTCCGTATATGATCTTTCGGTCTGATCTTAATTTTCATCCCTCAGCCTAAGAGATATCATCTCAGGTAGTGCTAGCTATTATCATACATACAAAAGAATGTTATGGGATAATATGACCAGGAGTTGATTAGATATGCTACATTTTTAGACTTAATACATATGACTGTTGTGTCAACTTGAATACTAATGTATGAATTTTATAAATGTTTTTTGTATGAACTGAGGAATTTCTATCTCTCATCTTCCTGACATTATTTTATTAGTCACTCTATGGTTTGCGGCTGGTCTTAATAATTTATTCATTAAAATAACTACTCATCGTTTAAACAGCCTAATATCAGAGGGCATAAATTTTTTTGTCATTTGAGGATTCGTATATTTTTGTTCCGAAATAATAATCCATCACTTTTAATGCTTAGCTTTTCAGTCACAATTTCATATAATGTTTTGTGTTTTTGCAATGGTATACTCAAATTAATGATATTTCTAGGAAAGAATCATATTTCGAATTATATATTCATTTCATATCTCCTATCTGAATAAAACATGAGTATTTCTGAATATAATCAAGCTAGACATTAATAACCATACTCATCTTCTGTATTAGAAAGAATGAAGCGTAGTACTGTTATATCTAGAAGGTTGTTCTTGATATACCGCGTATAACGTGAGCACCAGGACGACAGAACCGTTCCAAATCGCAATGAGAAGACAGAAGACTCATGAAAGGAATATTATTTCCATACAGTGTCAATTATAGTACAAAAATGTCAGGTATTTATAGTTTTTAGTAAGAACAAAATCATCATTACAGTCCACCAATCAGCATACAGGGGGTTATTAGCATTGTTCAATCGGGAAGCTACACGCAGGAATTCTAGAACATTCTTCCAAAAAGTGATTGGATGGAATATCTTCGGCTCCTTTCTGAGCCTCCTACAGCTTCCTCGAGCTCACCCGTGGTCCGTCCTCACAACTACAAAACTATATTTATTAATTCTGACGTTGAAGTAAATATCATATTAAAAACCTTAATTTTATGAATTGTATATGAGGAGATACTGAAGTGTTGAACCATATTTTCTTAAAACATGTAAAAGTATTTTTCCAACCTAAATTTTAAATAAGATGTCTACCTGAATATCCTTGTAAAATTTAAATGAATTTCACAAAAAATTAATGTTTTTAATTCATACTATGCAATCTTCTACGTACTGAATAAATTAACAAACTGATTCAATGAAATGTACAAATGAAAGACAAATTATCAAAGAAAATGTTTGAACTCTCATTGAAAGAAAAAAAGTTCCATCAAATGTTAAATTCAAGACGTTAGTAATAATACGTGATTCGTTTTAATAATATAACGAAAATTCCAAAGTCCAACATTCATTGTATTAAGAAGACGTATTCCTGATAGTTGTCATAAATTACATACGATTAACATCATACACATAGTTCCCTTTACTATCTTAAACAGAGCATGAACGAAGATTGGTGCAGAATAATATGAATTCATTTTATTTCATTACATTCTCATCGGTTACTTACGACCTATAATATTTTAAAATCAACGTTATTATAGATATATGTATATGCGTAAGTATGTCATTATCTGTAATAACGTTGATTTTAAAATAGGTTGGAAGCAGCTGAAACCATATTATTCTGCATTAGTCTTCGTTCTTATTCTCTTTGAAATACAATAAATAAATAGATAAATGGAATACAGAAATAATCTCTTCTAGTTTGGATCATTAAAACGTATTTCTCATAGTCTCAAAACATTTCAACTTGGGATGTTTCTTTCGTTAATGTTTCCCAGTTTTATTCCAGTAGTTTTTTCTATAATATTTAAATGATGATTAATGAATGAGTAAATGGATTGTATACGATCATGTTTTCTCTAACTATAGTTGAAAGTATTATTGAATATAAACTAAGAGTTTTGTTCTTAATTGCATCAATTGATATTACTTTGAAAAATATTTTATCAAACTATGTTCAAGTTAACATAATGACTACACTTTACTTTGCATAGCTGTTTATCAACGTTCAACCAATATCAACGTCACAATCTTCATTACGAACGTCAAGACAGTTCTACTGTACGGAACTGAAAAGTGGAAAACTACCACAACCATCAAAGACGTACAAGTATCTACAAACAATTGTCCGTTGGCCGGATACCATCAGTAATAAACTATTGTGGCAGAGAAGAAATCAGTTTCCATCTGAAGAGGAAATTAAGCAAAAAATCCGGAAGTGGATAGGACATACATTACGGAAATCACCAAACTACATCACGACGCAAGCGCTAACTTGGATTTCTGAAGGGAAACGGAAAAGTGGGAGACCAAAGACCAAGCTGCGTCAGGAATTGGAAGCAGATATGAAAAGGATGATCAGTAACTGGGGACAACTGGAAAGGATTGCCGAAGACAGTGTTAGACGGGGAATGCTGGTGCATGGTTTATCCTCCTCAACGAGGGGTAACAGGCATTAGTAAAAGTAAGTGAACTGCTTATCAAGTAATCGGTGTAAGACCAAACTTCTTCACACTTTAAATAAATCAATATACACGCAAAAACTTCAAGTACTATATAATCTTAGACATCTTACCTAACTCAACCAGATAGAATAGATCTAATTCTTTTGAAAAAAAATTATTGCCTATACACATTCGTAATTAAACCTAATCAGTCATTAATCGTTATTTGACAAATTGGTTACTCACTGAATTTTTCATCAGGTTTATTTTAAAAACGTTAGTTTATTATTTGTCACTGTCATGAGTTTAAACTCAAAACAATTTTTTTTCAAATAACAAATTCAGTACTTGTCTACTTTTTCTACAAATAATTAATCACTGGTATTCGACAACGTATTGAAAATAAAATTATTACTATTATTATTATCATCTAAAATGAATGATTTACAGAAAGAAACAATTCAAAATAGAAGGTTCATTATAAAATACTAACATGATATGGTATTCACTAGACACAAATGTTCTTTTCAATAACGCTCACACTAACATACATTTCACTACGGAGCACGAACAGAACATGTTCCACTTTCTTGATGTTTCCATAAAACGCATAGGAGACGAGACAGTCCAGCGTTCAGTTTATAGAAAAAGTAATTGGAATTTCAATAGTTTTTGTCCATTTAGTTACAAGAAGGCATTGGTTAAAACACTATTTTACAAGGTAGAAAAGATATGTACCACCGACAATCTGGAAGAAGAATTAATGAACGTAGAAAAATGTCTAAAAGACAACTTTTATGCACAAAAGTTTATTAACAAATATGAAAAGCCCAAAGAAAACAAGACGGAAATAACTACGGTCAATAAAAAGCCAATATATATAAACCTTAACTTTAAAGGTGATAACGTCGCACAAATAATCAACAGGAGACTGAACACTGCTTTAGCCAGAACTTATCCGACTGCTAAACTTTTAACTCTCTATAAAACAACATGTTCAATAACCCAACCAACGATCGACAAGCACCCCTTTCATGTTACCGCCAACTGTATTTATAAATTTATGTGTACCTGCCAAAGCAGCTACATCGGCCGAACTGAAAGGAGAGCATATCTTAGATTTTTCGAACATGTTCCAAAAAGTCTTAGAACAAGGGAAAGAAAGACTCTGAACAGTGCAATCACCAAACATCTCCTTGATACAGGACATCCTTTAGGGTGATTAGAAAGCAGCCAAACTCCAGTCTTCTGAAGTTTGCTGAAGCCATTGCCATCAGGCGTCAAAAACCTGACCTATGTATTCAAAAGGAGACGGTGGTTAATCTTTCCTTGCCTTGGTAACAAATATTCTTTCACTGCACCTTAAAAAATTTTTTTCTTTTTTTCTTTTTTCTTTTGTATTTATTACGTCATTGATTCTATTTTATTTATTCAACTATCTTTCAAATTAATAATCTTTCAACTGAACTCTACTCACTATATTCCTATCAATGTTTATTTATTATGTAATCGATTGTTTCTAACCCACTTTTGAACTGTTGTTACAATTAATCTTGTAGAATATTCTTTCACATTAGGTATATATTTACAATATTCAGTAAGCAATTTAAACCCATTATGTAATTATGATTTTTAAATATCACAGGTTGTAAGCAGCTGATGAGAACCTACGAAATGAAATGAATTTATGCTGTTCTGCTAGAATCTTTGTTCTTGCTCTTTTCAAAATGATAAAGGGAATTATGTGTATGAAACTTCAATTAAGTGTTTTAGGAATTCTTTGTTCTTAATATTACCTTTAAATCTCTTCATAATTACTCTTTTCCATACTTACACATCAAAACGAATATCTTAATTTCCTGATAAAGTTTTATTTGCACAAAATGCATTAGTTATAATAATATCTTTAATTTTCGATAAAGAATTGTCAGTTGTTTTTCCATGACAGTTGTATAAAGTATGTAAATGCTTTTCAATCAGACTTAACTAAATTGTATGGTAAAATTGATTGATTTAATGGTCATATAAATAAGCAACAAACTAAATGTGAGCTACATATGAATAAGGAATAAACTAATCATAGTCTAGCAAATTGCTTGTCTCATATAATTAAGTAATGACTGCCACTTTATTACTTAATAAAGAAAACGTTCATTTTAAGTAATAAATTCTCCAATTTTTAAAAAAATGACTCTAATAGGTACTTTTGATACATGTAAATTAGTGAAATACTCATTAACAGGGTTCTCATGATATGACATTGTATGTCGTAGCGTAGGGTAGAAACAAGAATCAAGCTGATGAAAGATAATTAATTGATTAATTATTTGTCTATATTTTATCATGACAGTTAAAAAGGAATTTTATTGATCGTTTTCTGTTTATCAGTTGGTTCACATTTCAGTCTACTGTTTTTCTCTCTAGTTCAGTACCAGTGATTATTATTCGGTTAGCAGTTATTAAATGATAAAATTATAGACATGATTTTTTTCGTGAACATTGGTCATATTCACTAGTCATGTCCATAAAAATGCACTGCTTTTTCTAATCAGATAAATTTTGCAGTTTTCCTTGTTACCGTGAGATTATATTGTTTGGTACATTGATATATATACTTTATACGTTTACTCTTCTGAGTCAGTGTCTAAAAAAACATTTGTCTCAAAAATATTTCATACCAAACTTTTGCTATGGCATTGTCAAGTGTATTTAATTATTGAACGGAGAAAGAGATTGAAGATGTAATGACAAGGCAATCGTATTCATGATAGCACTGCATGGATTTTTGTTCTATAAAAGAACTAAGTAGAAATTACCAACACTTATTTCTCGAAATATTTGAAACTAAAAAAAAATTCCGATTTTGTACAACCATACAATGAAATAGGCATGATCCGTAATTTAAATTATATGAAGTATCTGCTACTGATGTTGGTCGTATACGAAATTAATGGGTGTGATTAATGACCTAGTCATGGGTGTTTGAGTTGATAAAAGTGATTATGTCACTTTAATCACTCATCATTATGGTAACTCTTAATCCTAAATTTTAACTCATGTTCAAGTTAGAAAACCAAACTTCAACTCTTTTTCGTTTACTATAATAAATAATTCATTATTTAAGAGTTAATGTAAATACTATTTACTTACTGTAATTTTATTACTTGATAAAGTTATGTATTTTATAACTGGACACTGTTTTCTAATTGAATAATAAGTCACTCAAGGCCGTTAGAATAGTTTAGTTTTGTCGAATGTTTAATTCAAAAACTTGTAAAAGAACTAAGCAATCTCTGTTCTCATTGAACTAATAACAACAATTTAGTAACTAAAAGTAGAAAAACAAACAAACGCTGTATTAATTAAAGATCCTAATATATTGCTGTAACCTAACGAAAGAACGGTGATACCAAAATATGTAAAAAAAAAGCACCATTAAGGACCTAATCTATTTATGTATTCAATAATGTTTTTAGCAAAATATATACATAAAATATTCTTGATTAAATAAACGGAAGAAAGGGATTTGATCATTCACACTAGAAAAACATTGGAAGTCTCTTATTATTTTAAAGATTATCCAAGTCTTCGAGTATCGAATATCTTATCTAGAAAAAAGATGATCAAACTCACATTCTTAACTAACAGAAGCTTTCCCATTGTTAACATATTTAACGTCTATCTTGATAGAGTGTCCTACTGATATTTACATTCTAAAGGTATGGGCACACAGTTTGTGAAGTTAGAAAAATCTTATATTGACGACAAAAATGTTTATGGAAAATATAAACGAGAGATTATTTATTTATTTATTTGTTTAACATAAAGTGAAAATTTATTTGATTGTAAATTCTAATTCAATAATCTCATAGGATTAATATAAGATCTTTTAGTTCAATAATTAATTGCCATTTAAGTAAATCCAACCATATGGGAAAAAGGCAATAGTCTACTTACTAATCAGATGAATCAAAATCTATATTTAATTATAAACATTCATAAATAATAAAAATGTTTCTAATTTCATCGATTTATTACAGGGTGTTTTATCTTGTATCAAATGTTGTTCTTTAGGTATGTTGTTTTATACGACAAGCAGATAAGTGAACATATCAGTGGATTAGAATTTAAATACAATAATCCTGACTCTAATAAGTACTTTTGATACATGTAAATTAGTGAAATACTCATTAACAGGGTTCTCATGATATGACATTGTATGTCCTAGAATAGGAGTGAAACATAAATCAAGCTGAGGAAGGATAATTAATTGATTAATTATTTGTACTAAGAATTTCATATATACAAATAACCATTGATTACACAATTAATTTTATTATTTTTAAGAGAGAACTTATATAAATTGATAATTAAACAGATATTTAATTTGATGAAACATACAATTTAACTTCATTGTGAAACCTAACTGTAGATTTTATTCTAATTCATGTGAACAACACAAAAAATAATGGATCATTAGAGGTGCTTACAATTTTCCTATCTAGATAAATTAATCTTTTTAATGATAAAAAAATGCATAATTATAAAAGTTTTTTTTCATTTTACTTATAATTGACAGTATATACCATTTACATGGATTTATATTGATTAAATTGCAAAATCGTGCATAGAGGACAATTAACAGACTCGTTTGAGGTAAAAATTGGTGTTAGGCAAGGTTGTTTACTCTCATTCTTTCTCTTTCTCCTGATGATCGATTAGATCATGAAAACGTCAACATTTGACGGGAAGCATAGAATACAGTCAACAGCTAGAATGCAGCTGGACGATCTAGACTTTGCAGATGATCTCACTCTTCTATCACATACAACAACAACAAATACACAAGAAGACCACCAGTGTAGCAGCAACCTCACCACCAGTAGGTCTCAACATACACAAACACAAAAGCAAGATTCTCCGATACAACACAACATGCACCAATCCAATCACACTTGATGGAGAAGATTCGGGAGATGTAAAAACCTCTACGTATCTCGGCAGCATCATTGATGAACACGGTGGATGTGATGCAGATGTGGAGGTGAGGATCGGCAAAGAAAGAGCAGCATATCTACAACTGAAGAACATCTAGAACTCAAAACATCTGTCAACCAACACCATGTTCAGTATTTCCAATACAAATGTCAAGACAGTTCTACTGTCTACTGGGGCGGAAACTCGGATATCTACGAAAGCCATCATCCAGAAGATACAAGCGTTTACTAATAGCTGTCTACACAAAATACGTCAGATCCGTTGGTCGGACACTATCAGCAACAACCTACTACTATGGGAAAGAACAAACCAGATCTCAGTAGAGGAAGAAATCAGGAAGAAGCGTTGAGAGTAGTTGAGACACACATTGAGGAAAGCACCCAACTGCGTCACAAGGCAAGCACTCACATGGAATCCTCAAGGCCGAAGGAGGAGTAGAGGAAGACCAAAGAACACATTAATTCGAGAAATGTATACAGATATGAGAAGAATGAACAACAGTTGGATAGATCTGGAAAGGATGGTCCAGGACAGAGTGGGTTGTAGAATGCTGGTTGGCAGCCTATGCTCCATTGGGAGTAACAGGCGTAAGTAAAAGTAAAGTAAGTACCATTTATATACATCTGTACAACATTATTAATTATAGAAGAAAACTATGGTATAAATGAATTTTTACTTATTCATCACTATTACATTTATCAGTTGGAGATAAATGATTCCATAGTTACGAACTGCTATTATGTAAACACCCCTAAAAAAATTAGGCAAATACACTTAGGTAATAAGTAAAAATTGACAAATGTAATACTCTTTGGATGTAATATATAAAAAATTCATTTTTTTAATTGAATAATCTATATGGTTAAGTATTAAAGATAATCACAGTAACTGAAAGGTATGAAGTATATTTTTGAAAAAAAAACACAAATCGTATTTAAAACTCCTCAATATTAAATTTATGACTTGGTGTAATGTAATAAAGATATATTCATTAGTTTATTTATATATGATAAATGTTATATTTTCAACATAAAGGATTTCTGCACTAACCTTTATGAATTCATCTTGTGATCAAAGAAACAAAAGTCAGTATAAATGTATTTTTATGTGGAAAAATCTGTTCGTATATTTTAAATTGTTTCGAAGCAAACACGATTATAAGTTAACCTAATTTGTAATGATATGAGTGGTTCTGTTGTTGATATTTTGAGTGAATTTCGCGGGTAGACTATGTACATCCTGTGAGAATTGCTTCAATGTAGCCATTAGTTCAAATAGTTGTTTTGAATAGATGGAATACGATTAGTAGTGAAATCTAGGACGTCGGCTTATTTCTATTTGGGACTCGTCGTAAGAGTAAGCTCGCATCCCAGAGTTCATATACACCCTAGAATTTGGATATAGTACCTTCAGTTTCAAAAGTCAACGCATTATTCACTTAGTTATCAGTAAAAGTTAAATTAAAATTGATATCAGTTGCACAAGTGAGTGGCTATCTGGACTGAGTTAATCAAGAGTTCATATTTCATGTTAACTACAAAACGGAAATATAAAGTGTAAGATGTCTGAAGAATGTCCAGAACTCTAAATCTGTTCACTTAATACTACTTAACTCAAAGAAATATAAATAGACTTTCTAGATTCACCTAGCATTTGTAAAATTAGATACAGAATATGGATGTCTCCTCGAAGGCTTGGTTAACCTATTTTCCAAACGTGAAAATATTGTAGTCAAACTACTTATCTAAGATTTATTTGGATTGAGTAATTTCAAATGGTAGCTGTATGTACTCACGTTGTACAGATCTTGACATACTTCTCTTTTTATCTATCCTTTGAAAAACAATGCACAAATGTATTAGAAACAAACACCATGTATATGTGGATAAGAAAATGGTTGTAGCAGCTTTGTTGATTGAACAGGGTTGAAAGATACTAACTATATAAAACATTTTTAAAATGTGGTTCGAACAATTTCAATTTGAATGTGCGTTGAATAAATATTTGTCGTAACATTATACATTGATGCTGAGAATTCTTTACAGTATCAAATCCTTGATTATCGAATAAAGCCATTATTATGATTATGAAAGTTTAAATGTTATTTGTGTTGTCAGTTAGATTGAGCATAAAAATAAACAAGTTTATTGTAGAACTTCTGTGTTGCTACACAAAGTGTAGTTAAAAAAGGTTTTGGTAATTGTGCGACTTGAAGTTGTCGTAAATAAAATGACTAGATTTATCATATCCAATATAAATTATGGTATCAGATACTCAGATATGCATGTAACTGACATATAAAGACACCTTTATTTATGTTTACAGATCAGTATATTTGAATGAAATAGAAATGTTTATAAATGATATCTTTTATATGAACACTACTGTAATCTGACCTAAACTTACACCTAATTAAGGTATCTCATACCACTAGAAGTTGATCGCTTCCTGTTCAGGCTCTTTGCCGTTTCTTAATCTTTACTTAAATAATGGTTATATCTGATAATTCGAGTACTGTTATGACTTTCAGATAAATAGGTAAATCCAGTTTTTAATCCAATATAATTTTGTAACAATCTCTTTATTTATGGGTTTAGGACTTTGTTCAACTGTTTTTGTGATACGTTTGAGCAACTGTATTTATCATCAAAGATGAATGTTGGCTAGCAATGGAATCCAGAACGCGCGTTTCGTCCTATTTTGGACTCGTCAGCTGGGTGTACTTACATCTCAGAGTTGATGTTCGCTCGAGGACTCGAACCCAATTCTGTTTGCTTTAAACAACATCACGTTATCTACTTAGCTGATCAATTTCAGTCCTGAACAACAATAGGAAGATACAAGCAAAACAATACCAAGTGAATTAAATGTATTTATTCTTTTCAGATTTTTCCTTAAAACTTGAAAATTACAAATTTGTATTTACCAACACAATTACAGAAGACATTGTTTGTATCAAGTCATTCAAAAAATAATGACAAGTTCTCAAATGCAAAGTTTTATGTTCAATTTGAAATAGAACAATATCATATTATTGAGATAAAATTACTTTTAACACTTATGTGCTTGAATATAAATAGATTTATTTCAATCTTTAACTCTTAAAGTTTAAATTTAATTTACATTACTGTCTTACTTCGGCTAGTTAACTATTAAAAATCAGGAAGCGGTGAACGACTGTTTTATTTATGAACTGCTAAGTAATAATGTTGAACTTCATATTTTTAAATTTAACTTATTTGCTATATTCAGTGTATTTCATCCAGTACATTGACTATGTTCATTTAATTCGACTCGATTACAATGAAGTTTTTTTCCATATATTCTTTCTAAACGTTAGAAAGTTTTTCTTAAAGAGGTCACAGCTAGCCTCTAGATAATTACAAAATTTGGGGAAATAAATATTTCAGCGATTTGGGAAGACAGAGGTTTTTCAGTCAGATTGTAACCACTACAGACGTTCAGACCTTAAGGTACAGCATATGATATATATTCTGGGAAATAATTTTTGGTAAGAATTAAATTTAATAATTTGTTGTTAATTTCATAGACTTGTGGATGACGTATAAAATGGATTCTGCTATGAATTATATTTTATTTCATATACATTCATGCCCATTCCATTGTTAAATATTTTTAAGCATAAATATGTGATGTTCCTTGTAATAGTCATTAACTTTACTGATAAGTTATCCTTTTTTTTCTATCCATTCTATGGTAATATTGCGCAGTTAATTTAGTTTTTGAAAGTAACTGCCTGAGAAATACTCTGTCAGTGTATATATTAACTAACTGTACGATTTACACAACAGTACTACTTTCGGTCAATTAACGTAGAGACCATAAATTACTTCTTTTTGTACAAGAAGGACAAAACTGTTTTAAAATGAAAGTATGTGGATTGGTCAACAAATTTATTGTCAGCTAAAAGTATGATAAATTTATGTTACCATATAACTAAGCTTTTAATATAAGTCTAAACTAAAATATACCTAATTAAAAGCTCAACTACTTAAACAGAGCAATTAAATTGATTTCTTAATTTACCACGAGCAACCAAATAAAAATTTAATAAGCAGTTTAAAATCCCGTTGTTTTATTTGATCAACATCAAATAAAATATCAGTATTGATAATTTTCAAGCAACTCTGGTTACTTTGTAATAATATCCGTCCGTTTATTAGTTATCATATTTAATTCCTAAAGTATTACTATAATCTTGATTACATTATACACCACTACTTCCTTTTCACTGACTTTTCACACCCGATACTTCAATGAGTCTGACTAGTTTTATTGATTTTACAACCCTCATCTGTTTGTCTATAGGTTACAAATTGTAAAAATTACCTAACACAGTTACACAGTTTAAGAAAAGAATTTCGATGAAAAGAAAATTATCTCTGCTGAAACGTTTTCATTTTTTTTAATAAACCTAAAGGCTCCTTTCGAATTTCGATTTATCTATAAAAATCCAAGTACTTTGCTTTTTAATTTTCAAACATCTACTACTGACTGTTGGAGCTATCGATATCCAATCTGACGAAAAGAGTATTTTAATTCAGAAGAAAATTTACTTGGTCTATCTTAATACTTTTGCAAATGATGTATTTGAAATGTTTTCATAAATGATAGAATGATTTTAAACTTACTTCTCATTATCTTATCCTATGTTCCTAATTATATATGTCGTTGTTATTCTCTCTAATCGTGCATAGTCGCGTATAAAAGTATGATCATTGTACAAAATATTTCAGTTTTCTTACCGGTTATCATGTAATGTCATTTGTGATACTATATGTCGTAATCTACTTATTATATTAAAACCATTATATTGAGATTATTCTATTTTAAGAATTAAATCTTCTCGTTGATCAGTCTTTGTGACCATTTTAGATGAATAGGAATTTATGATGCTATTAATTTATTCACCATTAATTCATTACTGTTTATTTTCTATAGACATTAGCTAATAGACTTATAAAATCGTATAACTGATATACATACTATAGAGAAGATAAATTCATGTGACGCTAAGATTCATTTTTTCTTGCAGTTTTACGGCAATTAATTTTATTTTTAAAACAAAGCGCACTGCTGAGGAGTCCCACAATAGGACGAAACGGCCGTCCAGTGCTTCCAGGTTTTCAATTGTGATGATCTAACATCAATTGGTTCAAGATCTCAATCAAAAACTCAATAATCTTGACAAAAAAATTAGTTAAAGAATATTTTGTTTATTATTCATCATCCTTTCCCTTTAATGAAATAACCTTATTAAAGTTGTTTAAACGCAAAATAGATAAAGGAAAAAATGCATTTTTCGGGTAACTTCATAAGAGTTATATAATTAGTTATGAAAGAATTAACACACATAAACTACTAAATTTGTTAATAGTGTAGTGAACAGAACACGGGTGAGGACAATCGAATTGTATTTAACACGAAATCACAGAGTTACTTGGTAAAATAGGAAAACCATACTATAATACTTAATTTACAAAATGTTTAATAATTGTCTCGAACTTCATTGTTCTTGAATTTCCATACTAATTGCTTTTTATTCCCGCTTTTACTTTCTTCATCTTTCCCATCTTCTGCTGCCAGACATTACATTCCTGACTCGCGTCACATACTACTTATATCAATATAAGTAGCACGCACCACAATAGTACCATGAATTGTTCAGTGTGTTTGATATTTATATCATTATTGATAAATAACTTGGATTTAAAATAGCTAAACGGAAGCAAAGCGCATTGAATATAAATGTGTGAGCAAAATGTGATCAACATTTTGTCCTGACTATTAACAACAAGATAATTTTAAATCTTTACTAGTGACGAAACAATAGAAGAGTATGAATTAAAAAAGATATTCAAACAGTAAGTTGAATATAGTCACTATTAAAAGTATTATTTCATAAATAATTCACAGTTATTGTGAACTTGGTAGGCTGTATAGTAACTAATAAAAATCTTGAGAGGTTGTATTAAATGGTTGGTTACCGTTTAGTGATTACAAAAATTATAAAGAAATAAATATTAACGATATTTATTTGGTAATAGGGAGGTAACAGGTTTGGAGTATATTATGTTATACTTTTCTAATCTATATAGTATCCGAAGACAGTAATGGAGAGCTAGTTGCAAATGAAGACTTCACTATGTTTCTCTTTAAAATACTTTGATTAGAAGTTTTATAGAACTAGAACCTATATATCGTTTATGAGTGTGGTTTGAAACTTTTTTATCCCGATCGATTGATAATAACTCAAAAATGAGCAGAAACCGGGATGCATCGGATATATCAAACTTATAGGAAGTGTGCTTTTGGGATGTCACCAGGGGTTGAGATAGTTGATCAATCTTCTGTAGTTTTTGATAGTTTCTCAGTTTATATGCATTCATGGCAAAGTCAACTTCTGTCAGCTCTTCATTGTTTAGATGATACGATAGAGCTTTTATATTCAGCAAATAATTCCAGGCTGAATTTCATCTATTCGGTTACAAAAGGTCGATGATGATGATGATGATGATGATGATGATGATGATGATGATGATGATGATGATGATGATGATGATGATGATGATGATGATGATGATGATGATGATGATGATGATGATGATGATGATGATGATGATGATGATGATGATGATGATGATGATGATGATGATGATGATGATGATGATGATGATGATGATGATGATGATGATGATGATGATGAATGTAATAGTTCTATCGTATCATATGGTTTTATTTCCATTACTTCCAATGTCGTTGCACGTTTTATCTAATATGTCAGACAGACCCAATCTTGAAACATGAAAGTGAGTAATTAGAAATACTGGTTCCAATGAAGATAGATTAAAATCAGACATGAAAAACCACTGGTTCACACTGAATTCAGCTGGAATTATTGGAATTCAATCAACCAATAAAGACGTGTCAAGGAGTTTATGAGATCTGATCCACTGAATTGAAATCTATCTGAAGTTATTGACATGAACAATTCAGTAGTTCCAAATCAGGATGAAGTTGATCAGTGATCCCTTGTTAGCATCGGCTATCCAGTTTTTGCTAGCTTATGGAATAGATATCTTTGAATCGGATAAACTATTCAAAGCTGAGTTTTTAATGAGTAAAATTATAAAAAACGAATAATACTCAAAAATAAATCCATAATGGATTCTATATTCTAGTTAACTTGTTTATATTCACTTGGTATCGTTT
Source organism: Schistosoma margrebowiei (assembly GCA_944470205.2). Lineage (NCBI taxonomy): Eukaryota > Metazoa > Platyhelminthes > Trematoda > Strigeidida > Schistosomatidae > Schistosoma > Schistosoma margrebowiei. The sequence continues at coordinate 65,307,891 of OX104024.1, read as the reverse complement.
TACATGAATCTTCTCATTGATGTTTAAGACTGCAACTGATTAGTCTGTTCCTGGCATATATGCATATCTTACGTACTACTTGTCAATTAAGGTAATATCGAGGTAATACGCACAGTATGCACATATACCAAAAACAGACTGATCAATTGCAGTCCTAAACATCACTGGGAAGATTCATGTTAAACAATACCACGTCAATTTCAACTTTACTCCACTGCACAAGCAAGCGGCTATCAGGACTAAGTCGCTAAGTAGATAACGTGATAACGTTTGAAGCGAACGGTATTGAGTTCGAGTTCCAGAGTGAACATAAACTTCTGAGATGTGGGTATATCCAGCTGACGAATCTCAAATAAAACGAAACGTGCATCCTTGATTCCACTGCTAGCTACTGTCTATGTTTGCTTAGAATAAATTGTTTATATTTATCTCTTAAGACTGAGACGTTTCTTTTAAGTTTATATGTTCAATTGGAAGCAATTTAATAAAGTTTGATTCAGTCGTTTTAGAAAATGGATTAGACAAAGTGTATATCATTTATTCTTGTCACATTTTACTTAACAAAATTAGATGTCAAATGTTAATATTTTGATAATTAATTACATGAGGCAAACTTTGAAAATAGAAATTTTCTATGATGGAGATTTGTTGCTCAAGTGGATGATTTTGATGGAGTTTTGTTTTCTGAGCTGGATAGTTTGGTCGTGTCATTAGTACGACCAAACCATTCAGTTCAGAGAATTAAATGTAATTTCTAAATTCTTTCATTTATTCATCTTTCTTAATTGTGTTTTTAGGAAATAAATACTTTTCAAGAGGATATACAATAAATTATTTTGTAACTACATTTTCCAGTTATGATCTTTATAATTAACGATCAGGTATTTATGTTAAATGAAATATGAGAAAGTATAAACCTTTATTTAAGGCTGAATCAAGTTTGATAGATTATCAAGTTATACTAACATCCTATTATTATTATTATGATACTATCCTTTAAATATAAAGAATAATGATTGAAATGTCTTCCATTTTCTGATTTTGGAATTCCAACTTAACAATTGACTTTTTAATTGTTGGTAAATAAATGTGTGTCTACAAGGATGTGTATAGTTCAAGTTTTGGCATTAGTATCAGATGATAGGACTTTGAGATGGTGAAGAAGATTTGTAGCTCAGGTGGATGATTTTGGTGGAGTTTCGTTCTCTGAGCTGGATGGTTTGGCCGTGGAGCTTTCACCGTTCTTCTGAACAACATCATCAGCACAAACTTCAGAGAACAAAACTCCACCAAGATGATAGGACTTTCTAATAAACACAGATTTTAAATCACTACAATACAGTTTATATTATCACAGATCACTGATACTAATATAAATTGAACTACAGTAATAGATCATATTAAGGTATTCAAACTTTGCAGGAAGTGAGGTAACGTTAAGGCAATGAGTTAGTACTAAAAGAGATATGTTTCCAACTTTAGATAATTCATAAAAGTGTGTAATTTTCATTTAAGTGACTGTTAGAAAATTCACGAAGCCAATTAGAATGTTGAACATAATAAAAGAAACTGTCTTATATTCACAAAAATATTGGTTACTCTTATTTCATATTCTTTTTAACTTCAAATGTGATATACAATTTCATGTGCCATTCAATCTGCCGGGTTTTTAAACTACTATTCCTAGGGTTGATCACGGAATTATTGATTTCTTTTAAACTTGTCTCAAAACGTGATATTTAAAAATTGTGTAACAAAGGAACCAGTAAGTACTTCATTAAAAAGATTCAGATAAGTAATTGTGTTTTTTTTTTAATAATAACAGCATAAAACCAAAACTATTTAATGATTTAATATTGAAAATAAACAGTTTTATTTGAATGAATTCTAAATCCGATTCAGATGAACAAAGCATTTCAGTAACCACATAAAAGTGAATGCATTAAATTGTTAGTAATATTTGATACTAATAGTCCAATTATTCTTTGGTTACGCTAAGTTAAACAGGTCAAGCGAAATCAAAAGTTTAACCTACAAATGTCGAACACAATTACCAGGTTAATTAGCTTTGATTTACAAACATAATAATATAATTGAATAAACTCGTGATAATTTTAATAAATGGTCAATACAACTACTAAATACTAAAGGATTCCAAATAAACAAACCTTTTAATTTGGATCAATCATAGAATAAATGAACATAACAAGTAGATTACTGAATTTGAAATTTGTACAAAAATGTTTTTGTATATTTGACTTTCTTACTCTTGAAATCAGTACAACTTATAATCCAATAGATGAACCATTCTTCTAAATCAGAATATCATGACTACATGACTTTTCGTTTATATTTCTTTCAGATGAATGTGTTTTACAATTTAATCAGTTTTACTTCATGTAATCACAAAATATTGACAATTTTATGGTTGACTAATACGTCAGATCAATTAAAGTTATCAGTTCCACTTGATTTAATGTGTTTCAGTTAAACAATAACTAAAACAAATGTACTTAGATAACAAATATCTAAACAATATTTATGAAAAATTATGCATTTACTAAATAGCTATTGAAGTTCACATTATCTATCTCTAAAACTTTGTTTTAAATTAATGTCAACAGTATTATTGTTAACGTTATTAGTTTTGTGGCCAAAGCAATAAAACTAGTGACTAGATTTTTGTTTGAATAGAATTCTATTACTAATTTTTAATTTACATAACAAAAACATTTAGACTTATTTCATTCACACTCTAATCTAACCTTGAATTCACATGGGTTTTGTGCATATTATAGTAATTTCCAGGTTTTCCATGGTGGTCTAGCTTCAACTAACTCATGATCTTAATCATTAAATTACTATGATATCCACAAAACCCATCAGATATTAATCAATATATGCTCGCCAGTGATTGGCTTCAAGAGGTATATCCTGAAGTTCTAGTAAGAAGTAGTGATCAGTAGAGTTCAACCAGGTCTGTTGTGAGATAGTAACTCACTGAAGACAATGATGGATGTGTCGCTCAATTTCGTGAATTAGTTGAAGTTAGACATTAACACCTTTGGATGCCGACTCATTGGTCTAGTGGCTAAGTGCTTGTGCACGAAACCAGTAGGTCCTGGGTTCGAATCTCGCAGGGGGTGAGGTCGTAGATGCGCATTGCTGAGGAGTCCCACAATAGAACGAAACGGCCGTCCAGTGCTTTCAGGTTTTCTATGATGGTCTAGCTTCAACTGACTCATGATCTTAACCATTGAAATTAATATTAAATTGTTAAGTACTACATGTTTCTTTTAATTGCACACATCTTTTAGAAGTTACAAAACCTTTTGTTATTGCTATTCACATTATATGACCTAATATTAAATCATATTTATTACATCACCATTTCTATCCATTTTTCATATTCTCACAAGAAATTATTCCTTGAAATTTCATGTATGTACAGCTTGATAATATATTTCTTGAAAAAGGAATCCTTTCGGTGAATTTCATTTTTTTTTAGAACTAGAAATTAATTATCAATTTGCCTAAACGACAATTTACTTTTGTGTTCACTTGTATCGTATAAGTATCAAAGTCTTAAAGATTTATTCATGTCATTCACGTTACAGTCACTGGAGAAATGTAAAACAAATAACTATGCAGTATAAACAAATACGTCCAAGGATTTCAAATTTCAAATAAACACGTCTTCTTCAACATTATTTATGTATAAGTATCAAATAATTTATGCTTGCTCACTTAATCTTTCTTACATGGAACACAAAAATCTGTGTTTAATTATCAGTTTATAGATGTCAAATGATTTAGCCATACTGTTTTATTTTTGATTAAGTTTGATAATGCATTACTTACAATTATGCACAGTGAAGCTCACCGTTGTTTTCAATATATCCAGCTAGAAATAAGAAAAAATTATCTAACATACAGAAAATATAATCAATCTAAATGATATCAGATATAAACTACATTGTTTTACCTAGTTTCAGCTTATTTAAACATTCTAGAGAAATAATAGTGTACTGTCCCTGTTTTGTATTTTTTTTTTAAATTATGAAATTAGTGTATTATCATTATAAGTATGAAAACTTGAAAGTATCTTTATGTATAAATAGAATATCACAGTTGGTATTTACATTCGACTGAATAACCCCATAAATAACAATATATCACTTTAAATTTACCATATAGGGTAAATTACAGTTTTAATTGAATATGTTGTTGGAACTGATAAGTCTTGTTAATTTGAACGCTTTATTCGGTTCCTAAGCCATTCTAGTAACCCGCAAGCTAGAACTACGCAGCGGCCTGAACTCCAGAAAAAAGGAGTGAAATAAGCGAGAAATACTTTACTCCAAAGATTCATTTTTGTACAGAAAAACACGGGTATTTATAGATGTTAATATTTGTTAAATCAACATCATATTTTGGACAATCCGCTAAAAGACATATTTCATGCTACTGACCAATAGTAGCACGCCAAGTTGATATTCTAGAAAGCCCCATCATGCTCTAAATGCCAGAATGTTGATATTATGAGAAAAAGTTACATTTTATAAATGTTTATTTACATAAGTTTGCTTGAAGGTATTATGGTAACACCGAAAGTACAGCAACAATATTGACAGTCATAAATGTTTGTTTATAAAAATGCATATTTATTAATAAAAGAATATCATCAAAAATTTTATGATTCATTTAATGAATTCTCATCATCAACTGATAATTATAAGCAAAACACCCTAGATAGAACCTTTGGTAATGGCTGGCAGTTAGATTAAAGTGACATTTAGTGACCCGATATCTGACTCCACTTATATCGTATCATGATTGTTACTGAAATGAACATACCGCCAATCTGCGTTTCTAATCATCGACATAAATAGCGTTAGTGAATAACGGAATTAAATAAGTCACATACAAGAGAATGGAGTTTCGAATACGTATATTTTGTACAATCGTTGATCAGAACAGACAATCGGAGAGATAGAGTGAAGGAAGAGAAGAGGAGAGAGCGAGGCGAAACAGATTAGAAAAGGTATGTTTAATCAAGTGAATCGATATTTATAGTCATACAAAAATAAGTCACAGACACGTGATGAATAGGATACGAAATGAACACATATACACTTACATAAAAGCAATCAAGGTTCATAAACGAATAAGTGAGAAGGTCAAAATGTAACTCAAAAAGAATGAATCAATTGGTTTGTCGGAAAGCTAGAATAATCTATATGGGCTTGACATAACATCCGACACTATAAATATAATTTATTCCAGTTCAACCTAACCATTTAGATATATTCGTTACTATCCTATAGATACTGAAATCTAGATTCCGCCAATTTCAAAGCGGAACGTTTATCAATTGTATTATTGAAATACAATAGCCGCTAATATTCATAGTAATTGCTTTTATCCTAACTTTATTAGTTAACAGAATTGAATTGTTAAATATACATATTAAATAACAATGAGTAGATGATGATATTAAACAAATGAGAATTATTATACAATTGTGAACAATACAACAATGTACGTGTCAACAACAACAGCAACAGCAGCAACAACAACAGATTTTCTGTTACTATCTAAATCATTTTCTAAATAAATAGATTTTTCAGACTTTTTATTTTTGAATTTGTTTTATTAATTAGAACTATTGTATAAATATCATTTATTCTTTCAATTAATTTAGGCTCTAACTACTGAAAAAAAAAATTAAATACAATGAATGGATTAAACTATTTATTCAACAATATTCATCATTCTATATGTAGTTTCTATATTGTCAGTAATGAAAAACGAGATTAATTGTGGAAAGAAAAGAAAGCTCATTAGTTAAATGTTGATTTTATCATCTAAATTGTTTGATTGATTTTGTGTTTTATGGTAAATAGAATAATTAAATACTGTTGATTTGAATTGATGTAGTCAATTAGAAATAATGAGTAGGTATGCTCTTTTTGATAGTATAGTTTTCCATGAACTAAGTAGTTAAATAAATAATATATATGTGTAATATTACAATGAGTAGAAGAATTAGATTTTCTGGTGTTTCGTGAGTTGGTGTAAGTCACTTCTTCAAAGAATAATCAATACCTAATTGGATTAATTTTAATTTCGTTATTTATTCGCTGAAGAGTTGGCTTATGAAACGTCAGAAAATCTGATTCTTCTACTCACTGAGATATTACATATATATTATTATTTATAACAATCTACCCAATGTTCACTTTATTCAAAATTATCAAGTCGAACTTTGGTAATGATACGCATAAGTATTTAAATTTAAAAGTATTTACTCTTGTTTCATACTTACTTACGCCTGTTACTCCCAATGGAGCATAGGCCGTCAACCAGCATTCTACAACCCACTCTGTCCTCGGACTTCCTTTCCAGTTCTATCCAACTGTTGTTCATTCTTCTCATGTCTGTCTACATTTCTCGAATTAATGTGTTCTTTCGTCTTCCTCTACTCCTCCTTCGGCCTTGAGGATTCCATGTGAGTGCTTGCGTTTTGACGCAGTTCGGTGCTTTCCTCAATGTATGTCCTATCCACTCCCAACGCTTCTTCCTGATTTCTTCCTCTACTGAGATCTGGTTTGTTCTCTCCCATAGTTGTAGGTTGTTGCTGATAATGTCCGACCAACGGATCTGTGTAGACAGCTATTAGTAAACGCCTGTATCTTCTGCATGATGGCTTTCGCAGATATCCGATCTTCTGCCCCAGTAGACAGTAGAACTGTTTTGACATTTGTATTGGAAACTCTGACCATGGTTTTGGTTGACAAATGTTTTGAGTTCTAAATGTTCTTCAGTTGTAAATATGCTGCTCTTCCTTTGCTGATCCTCACCTTCACATCTGCATCACATCCACCGTGTTCATCAATGATGCTGCCGAGATATGTAGGGGTTTTTACATCTCACGAATCTTTTCCATCAAGTGTGATTGGATTGTTGCACGTTGTGTTGTATCGAAGAATCTTGCTTTTGTGTTTGTAGATGTCGAGACCTACTGGTAGTGAGATTGCTACTACACCGGTGATCTTCTCGTGCATTTGTTGTTGTGTGTGCGATAGAAGAGTGAGATCATCTGCAAAGTCTAGATCATCATATAACATTGTTATTGACCACTCCAAGCAAAATAAGTGTTATTTCATTAAACTAACAAGTTTAAAGACAACTAACTTAGTCAATAATTTATTACTTAAATATAACAACACTAAAAAGGTTCTATAATAAAATAACAATCTAAAAAGAACATTATTAAGTGATATAACCATAAACCTTTCTATACATTTTACTTTATGAACCTTTAATGTTTTCATTTTGAGATTTTGAAAAGTTGTGATCTACATAATAAACCGCTAACTATGTAAGAATATCAAATGAAGTTGGTGTTTAAATTCATTTAATGTACATGACGTGTTATATGCTTATTACAACTTCATTTAAGGATGAAACATATCAATCTCAAAAGGTTAGACAATAATTTATTCTAACGAGTTTAGCGATAGAGAATTTTTTTATTTATTATAGAAGTATGAATTCACAGACCTTTTGTTTGTTTCATGAACTAATAGTTGAAAGTTAAATGACATAAATATCTTTTTATTTTCCTTGTAGCAACAATAATTAAGCGAAAAATATATTTTATTCCATTTATATTGCTAGTTGAATTAAAATATGTAAAACGTCTTGTTTATAATTCCTGTCTGATTACATTACTTATTGTCAGGTCTTTACTGTTTTAAAGTGCAATGGAATTGGACAGTATATAAAGGTTTTGGTGGTGTTTTGTTCTCTGAGCTGGATGGTTTGGTCTTGGAGCTTTCATCGTTTTTCTGAACGACATCATCAGCACAAACTTCAGATAGAACTGAAGTGTTCGAAGAACAATGAAAGCTACATGACCAAACCATCAAGCTTACAGAACAAAACTCCACCAAAATCATCCACCTGAGTTACAAATCTTCTCCACCATCTCAGTATGTAAAGGTATTTTTCACTGTATAGAAAATTGTTCAAATTGAGAAGTGTGTAATATTAAATATCAGTAAAATGGTCTAATACTTAACGATTTTCAATGAGACCTAAAACTTTCAGATTGTGAGTGTGTACGTTCAAAGAGTCCACTTTTGAAATGTACCATTTTTTCTATATTCTCTATATTCTAATGATGCTTCAGTCGCAATCGATACATAATCAATTTTAGATATGGGTTAGGCGAATCTCCAGAAAATACTTACAGTTAGTTAAAACTAGAATAAAAGCTACTGAAGCCAACAAGAATAAATATCATTTGTCAAAAAATGAAACTCAAATGATTAACAGTAGTTGTTATTCATATAGGACACTTTAAGGACAATATTTTTCAAAGTCTTTGATATTTTTATAAGAATTGATGCTTTCATCATTCAAGAGCGATCAACTATTCAAACTTATATTGAATTATTTTTCAGTAACATTACGATTGACATGTTTCATGTATCTTATCGTACATGATAAGTGATAATAAGGAAGAATAGGTAGGCTAAAGCGGTATGATAACAATGATTAAGTACTCAACGATATTATTATGCTTTTCAATGGCTTAATAATAATGATATGTAAATGGTTATATTTCGCTTTGTGGGGTGAAATAAAACAACAACAAAAAGAAATTGTTTTTAGAATAAATTTTTTGATTGAGATCATGAACCAATTGATGTTAGACCATCACAATTGAAAACCTGGAAGCACTGGACGGCCGTTTCGTCCCATTGTGGGACTCCTCAGCAGTGCGCATCCACGATCCCGCGAGCGGGATTCGAACCTAGGGCCTTTGGTCTCGCGCGCGAACGCTTAACCAACTGGACTACTGAGCCGGCATCCAATGGTGATAGTTTCTAACATCAACCAATCCACGAAATTGCGCGACCAACTTCCATTGTACTGAGGTAGATAACTGTCTCTACCCGACAAGGATTAGCTCCACTGGTCACGGCTTCTCACTAGAACTCCGAGAATTCCCTCACGAAGCTAGTCACTAGTGAGCACATGTTGATTACTTGTATAGGAGTTGTGGAGATTATTACGTTTTTGATTGAAATCATGAACCAATTGATGTTATTAAGTTGATGCGATACGGATTATCAACATATTAAAATTCTAATTGTGTTAATACAAAATAAAATATTTATGGTATAATAATAAAAATAGTGATGTAAATGAAAATGGTGTCGAGAATAAATGAATAATTCCTGACTGAATACTTGAAGATTAATACTTGAAGGATTAATATTTAATATAAACTAAGAGATATATTTCAGCATTACAAAATATAGGACATATCTATCTTCATTTTGTATAATCCACTTGAATCTTGTATATAGAACTCATTTACTAAAATCTAAGTATTTTTATTTATAATTTTATCTCATTTCATGCTTTGATTACAAATAAGATGTTATGATAATAAATGAAATAGAATCCATGAAGAATTTAGTTTGGTCAAGACTTTATTTCAAAATTTATCTTTTTATCCGCTTATTTATGTTCATAGAAACTTAAACAACAAAAGAATGAAATAATATATGTAAGCCAAGTAATATGATAACTGACAAATATTGATAAAATGAAATCAGTTTGTCGGTTTTGTGATTATTGGCGGTTGATCCTTTAATTGATTTTTCATGTAGATTTTTCATGTATTTCATGGTAAGGTATTTCTGATTGCAGCTTGTACTGAGTTCATCAACACACACACACATTCATCCATAACGCATTAAAATAAACTTTGAAGTGTAATTACTTAAACACAGGCACTTAAAGTAACGGATTTGTTTTGAATAATCGTTAGAGTTCAGTAAAGTAACATAAAACAAAATTATCTATAATCATTTCATTTTTCAGTGGTTAAGATCATGAGTCACTTTAAGCTAGATCGCCATGGAAAACCTGGAAGCACTGGACGGCCGTTTCGTTCCATTGTGGGACTCCTCAGCAGTGCGTATCCACGACCTCGCCCCCTGCAAGATTCGAACCCATGACCCACCGGTTTCGCGCGCGAGCACTCAACCACTAAACCACTGAGCCGGCATTCAACTGACTCATGATCTTAATAATTGAAATTACTACAATCTCCATTTTTCTTTGTTTTTGAAAAGTGTGGAATAATTAGTTTGTCATAAATTGTTACTTCATGCCATTGGATTTCTGTAACTAAAGAAAAGATATAATTTTTTGAAAAGAGCAAGAACAAAAATTCTAGCAGAATAGTATGAATTCATTTTATTTCGTTGGTTCTCGTCAATTTCTTACAACCCGTGATATTAAGAATCATAATTACATAATGGGTATCAATTACTTACATGAAAGGGTTTAGTTGGAAGTTATATTAACGACATATTAGTATAGCATAGCAAGGGTGTGAATAAATTAAATATACTGAATATTGTAAATATATGCCTTATGTGAAAGAAAATTCTACAACATTGATTGTTACAACGGTTCAAACGGTCAGAAATAAATGGTTTCATAATGAGTGAACGTTGATAGGAATAAAATGAGTAGGACTTAGTTGATAAAATAAGATTATCAATTTGGAAGATAGTTGAAATAAAACTCAAATGCAAGAAAGAGTTTTAAAAATATTTTAAGATGCAGCAAAGGAATATTTGTCACCAAGGTAAGGAAAGATTAATAACCATCTCCTTTTGAACACTTAAGTTTTTGACACCTAATAGCAACGGCTTCAGCAAACTTCAGAAGACCGGAGTTTGGCTGCTTACTGATCATCTTGAAGGATTGCAACGTATCGACTTGATGTCCTGTATAAAAGAAATGTTTGGTAACTGAACTGTCTAGAGTCTTTTTTTCTCTTGTTCTGCGGCTTTTTAGAACATGTTCAAAAATATAAGATATGCTTTCGTTTCTGTTCGGCTAATGTTGCTTCCTTGACATTTACAAGAAAGCTTATAAATACACTTGGCGGTAAAATAATTTTTTGGTAAATGCAGCACTGCAAACCATTGTTAAAAAAACAGAACCTAGTGTTATCAAATGCAACACGTCAGTTATACAGTGCTCTATGAGATTTCAATAACTGGTCATTTAATTTCAATTGCATTGGAAAATGCTCTTTTATAAACTAAACATCATTAATACTAACCCAGAAAATGTACTTTTCTATGTAATGTAGGTAATTAAGTATTAGTGGATGTCTATGTTTGCGTGAGTTTTAAGATGAATGCTGTAATATGTCATAATTATCAGCAATAAATCTTTCTATTACTTATGCGGTAATTTAATCTTAAACTGGATATTTTTATTAACGTTCTAGATGCAATCAAACATATTTGAAACATAAAGGGAACTTTTATACTCTATCAAATTTTGCGATTACGTAGAAGATCCAATTTTAGTTGGTTTTTTTTACGATGAATTTCAGGTATTTAACATTCCGTCAACGTAGACGAACAGTGAGTATGGTGAAGGAATTACACTGATGAATTGGATGTATTCTTTGAGCTTACAGTTGCACAGTGTATTTACGATATTTTGTATCATGAGGTTAGATTGAAAAACATGCAAAATTTTCTTCTTTATCGAATTGATTGTAGTGTTTATGTTTATAATACAACAAAATATTCTGATTATTTATGTAACAGCCAGAACTATTTTGGGACATAAGTGTTAATTCGAATTATATTGGAATATATCAAGTTTGGAAACTGCAATTACCTAAGTGGTTTTGTGAATATTTTGAATCATTGAAAGATATGCTTCATCAAGTAGTTACACCAGCTAGAAGATTAATAAAATTCAGGCAACTCTGGGTAGATATTTGCATCATTTTATAACTCTGAGCAATACTGTGGTTAGAGGCAGGTTAGTACGTAAGAATGGGAATTGAATTGATAAGGTGACGAAAATTTATCGATTGAAGTAGTTGGGACATATATTACTTGTAATCCCCTACTCTCCAACTAAACATAAGATGTAAATTGATGTAAGAATGAACGTGAGGAAAATTAAATGTGGCTAAGCCAATACGTGGTAGGCACAGTGTTTGAACAGTGTCCATGATATAATTCAGACTAGTGATTGGACATATCCGGTAACAGGCTTCAGAAATGGTTGCAATGGTGTAAATTCATTCATTTTTTGTCCTCTTTTTGATCCTAAGTTTCTAGATGAACTCAACTACTTTTGTTCAATATTATTTTTTTCTTCTCAGATCATACTGCCCATATGTAAGTATTCTTTTGTCATGAATTATTAATTTCAGTTCACTGGAATTTATTTTAGGAACTTTGTCTCATTAAGGTGATGTGGCACACCAATTTAAACAGATGCACATAAATACCTGATCGTATGTTTCTTATAACTGACTGATTGATTAAAATTATTACACACACAGCTTTCACAATGTAATACGACCGTTGAAAAAAAGTTGAAAATCTCATAACTTAACACTGTATTCGAGTTAGAGCATCGCATGATACGCATCCAACTTTTATTAAATTATAATTTTATTTCTGAACTAGAACCTGAACTTTATAGTCTTCAGTTGGTGTTTGGATGCCATCTTGTTAATCTCAAGCATTGTATTCAAACCCTCATGGGACATGCAATAAGGACGTTTTCAAAAATTCTACCTTCAATGAATGATTTATTGATGATGCTTTGTTTTTGGTGGTCACTCAAGTGATGTATATTTGAGGTTAAAATTATTTTCAAGAAAACAATCTATGAAATTTATTTGAATTTTATTTCAAAATCAAACTTTATTTTGTTAACATAATGTTTATGTCTTGATGCCTATAGTTCTTCATTACAAAAGAAACTGAATATAGAATATTCATATAGGTTATGTTCATGTGTTAAAAATGAGGTGACTGAAAAATTATTAAATATATCATCTCCTACCATATACCAAGACATTTTGTTACAATCTTTCGATTTTATAGATGTGAATAGAACAATATTATGTTATCTTTGAAAACTTGTTTGTTTACTATGAGTAGTTTATGTAGAATTCGTAAGGGTTATACATCAACATGATAATTTCCGGAATATTTTGAATTAAAAAAAACAAGTTAAATTATATGTAGAACGCATATTTTACATGAACTCACAAGTATACTTTTGGATAACATAAATGTTAGATAGAAAAACAATCAATTTCTTCTATCATGAATAACAAAAGAAACAACATTTGACAGTTATGAGTAGTAATAAAAGCAAGATAAAAACTATGGGAAACAACTAATTTGAGCAACCAAAATAAAAAAAACCCAGCAGAAACAATGATCGATTATAAAATAACTAGTATTCCGGCAGTAAGCCTTTCAATTCTCAGATTCGAATTCTTTTTAATGCAAACACACATAAATTCTGCTACTTGGAAACGTACGACTGATCAATGAAACATCGTATCACACCTATTACTCCTGGTTATTTTTAAAAAGAAACCGAGTTTACGCTTATATCTCATGTTCTGTGTTTCATATTCATGCTTTGCTTCAACCTTATTTTTTTTTATTTCTCGTATTTATACTACATGTAATCTAATTCTTTGTAACTACTTAGGTGAGAAAATGTTCCATTAAAGTTTACTGGTTTCATTCGTTCTATTATTATGCTATCAATATCAAACAATCTGCACTCTTATTTACAATGACATAAATTTATTTAAACAAATAAACAAACATATTTTTTCATTTTGTAGTAGTATCTTTGATCTCATATCTCTCAAACGTTCTATACTTTCGAGTCGATCTGTTGATATATTCACTTATCTAATTGGTGTGAATTGCACCTAATGAAGTTCACACACTATATAACTATGTAATAACACATTAGAAATATTCATCATACCATTTATACTACATAAATACGATTGTTTTGTCACGGTTAGATTTCTCTTCATTGAAGTGTTTAGTTTAATTCCTAATTGTGATCATGGATTTGCTTATTAAAATTACTATGTTTAAAGTATTTTGCAAGTGATAACAAGCACCAACTTCATTTATCTTTTATAAAGATATCAAAAATCAGGTTAGGTGAAGTGTCCAATGTCTAAACAATCCACTTACGAGCTCCCTTCTCAATTATCCTGATAACTTTACAATCAACATTTAATTGTCAATCGATGCGTCTATCCTTCCATGTTTTTTAAAGACCTCTTAACTTTCCGTACATACGGAGTTTTTAAAACTTGGTGTAGATATTTCTACTCTTTATTTAGCATATGAATATTGAAATAGGTACCGAGATCCTACTGCAATTATATTCGTTTCACAAATCAAAAATGAAATTAGATAAAATGGATAAATAATAGGTGGTCGAGTACCCATAACAAACCCTCGGTTACGGAAACGGGGTGTGGTGGCATAGTTAAATATTAGAAAAGGTCTAATACAGCCTATGCAAGATATCATTAGTTTACAAAACATTGGACGTTAGTGCGAGTTATGTTTAGACATACAGAATCAAACAATAAATTCTTTGCTATAATTAAAATTTATTACTGAGGTTCTAATTTGAAAAAATCAGTCATCGTTACATATAATTGCCTCCTTTCAAATCTCTAACTTTATATTTTTTCATTTTTTCCACTTGATTTTGTTAATTTCTTCTGAACGTGTATATAATGTTTAGACATTACCATCATCAGCATGATTTTTCAGAAAAATCATGCACAAACATAAGAACAAAAATCAAAACAATGGGAGACAACCAAAACAAAGAAGTAAACAACGACAAATTTAAAGTCAATAAGAACCAATCAACGTCGAGGTGCACAGAACAAGCTTTGAGACACATATGGAGAAATTCAAACACTTTACTTCTATCTGAAGTTTGTGATGACGATGTCGTTCAGAAGAACGACGAAAGCTCCACGACCAAACCATCCAGCTCAGAGAACAAAACTCCACCAAAATTATCCACCTGAGCTACAAATCTTCTCCACCATCTCAAATGTTAAGACAATTCTACTGTCTACTGGGGCGGAAACTCGGATATCTACGAAAGCCATCATCCAGAAGATACAAGTGTTTATTAATAGCTGTCTACGCAAAAATACTTCAGATCCGTTGGCCAGACGTTATCAGCAACAATCTATTACTATGGGAGAGAACAAACCACATACCAACGGAGGAAGAAATCAGGAAGAAGAGCTGGAAGTGGATAGGACACACATTGAGGAAAGCACCCAACTGCGTCACAAGGCAAGCACTCACATAAAATCCTCAAGGCCAAAGAAGAAGAAGAGATGAAGAACAAAGAACACATTACACCAAGAAATGGAAATAGACATGAGAAAAATGAACAAGAATTGGATAGAATTAGAAAAAAAAAAGGCCCAGGACAGAGTGGGTTGGAGAATGCTGGTCGGTGGTCTATACTCCATTAGGAATAACAGGAGTAAGTAAATAAGTAATGTATCACTGATCTACATTTCACACCTCTATATATCTGTAAATAAATTAACAACAGAACTCAATGTATAATACATTTCTTTTTGTGTATTGTTTATTTTAATCAATCAGATTTATTGCAAATATCATTCTTATTAATCAATATATAGTTACCATTGTTATTTAAATTCATGCATATTATGATAGTAAAATCATTTTGTAAACAAAAAAAAATATTTATGTTTTCTTTTTTTCTATTCTCAATAAAATAATATTAATAAAGAAATCGTTTAACTTGTTGATAAATATGATTTTTCCAAAATTCTTCTTTTTGTTGACGATTTAATGATTGAAAATTATCAGCTGGTTCTAAATTATCTAAAAATCCACTAATATAAATACGATGAAATAATGTATATAATTCACTCCATGCACCTAATGGCATACCCAATAAAAATAATTCCATTTCTTTACCAGATTTTACACCTTCCATTAATTGAATTAAATTTTTTAATTGTGTTTCATTTAATTTTGCTGCTCTTGCATAATCTGATACTGTTTTACTTTCTAATTTATATAGAAGAAAAATAAAAAAACAAAACAAATTAAAGCTATTGGATTAAAGAAATAAATAGACAAGATTGTTTTGCAATTAAAGATTGAACGCTTGAGATCATGAGTCGATTAAAGCTAAACTACCATGGAAAACCTGAAAGCACTGGACAGCCGTTTCGTCTCATTGTGGGACTCCTCAGCAGTGCGCATCCACGAACACGCCTCACAGGATTCAAAGTTAGGACCTGTCTGTTACACAAGCGAGCGCCTAACCACTAGACCACTGGGCCGGCATCCAATGGTGTTAATATCTAATTTCAACTTATCTATCGTTAATACTACTTATTATCGTGGATGCACACTGCTGAGGAGTCCTACAGTAGAGCGAAACGGCTGTCCAGTGCTTCTAGATGTTCCATGGTGGTCTAGCTTCAACTGACTTATGATCTCAACTGTTTAATTTACTAAAATCTTCACAGAACCCCTTCTGACACTAATTAATGATTAAATCTGGATAGTAATCACATAGTTATAATAAAAGGTTTAAAATTATTGAAAAACAAAAATCAATAAACAACTGTGATTTAATTTCTTCCCAACTACAATCATCATTTGCTATTAAGCTTTTTCTTTATATAAAAACTGTCAATATTCATTTAGGGTTTTAATAATCAAAACATTTAAAATTTATTCATTTAATTAATGATAAAACGTTCCTTTAAATTTAATGGACTGATTTCATCAGTCAGTAAATTTTTCATTTTCAATTTCATTTTTAAGCATTTTTTTCTTTTTCTAGTTTGTAATGAGTGATGTAATGACATTAAATATTTAAAACGGCACTTGCATATAGAAGCATTTGACAGTATACTCTATCCGTATAATGAAATGTCCAAGAAGGTATGGTTTATTTACATGAATAACAATGACATTTTCTACAAGCCCAATTCATATATTTCCATCAAAGGTTTTTTTCAGAATACGTTACACTAGTCGTATTTAATAAAGAAATTAATCAGTCAATTAAAAGCTATTTTAAGATCATATCTGGTTTTTGATCTAGGAAAAAAGAATGAGTGTTTTGATTACAACAATAATTAAAAGTACCAGTTTCTTGGACAGAAATAAATAAATATTCATACTAAATAATCCGAACCATCCAACTTAAGTGAACAACAATACAAGTGGAGATAATCAAATGTATTTGAATACAAAATTACAGAATCTCTCAATAAAATCTAAGAACCAAATAGTGAATTCTTCATTTATAAAATGTTAATCAATTGTCTGAGACTTAATTATTCCTTCGTTTTTACACCAATCACTTTCTGTTCTCATTCTCTTCTCTTTGATCTTCTTAATCATCTGCCGCCAAACATTCAATTTAGATTGATGATACATACTACACATATCTGTCTACGTTGGTCTCATATACCACACTACCATAACAAATGCTGGGATCAAGTTTCATTATCGTTTTGATATGAAATATTCCTTTTTAACTCTATATAAAGTATGTTTATAAAATTTGACTTTAAACCACATAAAAACTTCTTTGAACATATTTTGCCACCCGATAGTTTTGCACTAGTAGTGGTGCAGTAGGGCACTAGAATAAACTTTTGCCATCTTCATTAGATATTTTAATTGTTTGTTTGTTTAATCATCTTTTTTAGCTGTAGTTTTCTTTAAAACGTAGTCATATTGTTGCCAAGATTTACTTCCATTTATTGTTTGTAAATATACAACAAACAAATTAAAGTAGTCGGTCACTCTGAAAAGAAATTTTTTGTTTGACCAACATTTACTTGTACTGTGTGTCAGTTATATATATGTAAAGATTGGATTAACATAGTGCTGATCCGATATCGTGAATGCATATCAAACGAGATCAGAAGGATTCTAACTTTTTAAAATATAAGATTATTCTTTCGAACAAACAATACTCTATGATCAAAACTAGTAAGAATCAAAGATCTAATACACAAGGAGGAACAACAGAATCGTGTTTAAGAAATCAAATGTAGTGACTGTAATACAACGTATGTGGGTGGAAAATCAAGGCAACTGAATATGAGTTTGAAGGAACACAATCTACGCTTAAAGAACATTTTTTAATCTTCAGTTTAGGTAAGAAAAGAGAACAAATCAGCGATAGCATTACACTCGATAAAATTGGGTCATACAATTGATTTCAATGTCTCAAAAACCCTTCAAAAAGGCTTTAATTCTTACAAAGAGACTAACAGCAGAGGCCTTACATATATTGGCAAGTCCAAACAGTTTTAATAGGATAGATGGAAGACAACTAGCTGTCTCACGGCAACTAATAAAACTTGATCTCTTTATTCCATTTTAACTAGTATTTTCTGAATAACAGAAATTACATTCAACGATTGTATTCAGTTATCTTATCTGAATATGTTAAACAATCAAGCGGAACGTAAAAATAAAGCAAACTTTCAGTTACAAATACATTGATCTTTAATGGTTGAGATCATTAGTCGATTGAAGCTAGACCACCATCTGAAAGCACTGGACAGCCGTTTCGTTTTACTGTGGGACTCCTTAGCGACGCGGGAGCGCATATGAGCACTGCCGGGGAGTCCCACAATAGAACGAAACGGCTGTTTTGTGCTTCTAAGTTTTTCATGCTTGTCTAGCTTCAATTGATGCATGATCTCAACCATTGAAATTACCAAAATATCTACAAAAACCCTTCTAATATTCATGTTCTTTGAATTCATTCCTTTGTCTTGTTTATTTACCTTCATTTTATGCATGCTGTAACATTTTCGATTCATATCATTTATAAAAATTGTATGTTTTCTTAATATTTACCGACGAAAGACGATATATAGGGAATGAAATTTCTTCTTTTTTATGTATCCACACAATATGTTATGTTAACACTTTTCGTTTCACACTATATTTTTTTTACACATTAATGCAAATACCTACTTTAAACAATGTTAACGTTGATTGGATAACTTATTCAGTATGCAGTAAACTAGAGAACCATGTACCTATTTACATTCTATAATTTTGATGTTTGATTAAATTTCCTTGAAAACATTTAGACCAGATTGATAGGCGAAATGTTGAATTTACTTCAAATTCATTCATTAAGATTTTACAAATACATGCTTCCTCTTAAATGTCTCACATTAACTATACTATGAAACTATTCGATCAAATTTAGACAAAACTTCTTATTTACAAATAAATATTATTTTCTTTTAATGTATAATTTTTTTTCATTTATCACTATCATTATTTATCTAAGAAATATTCATTGAACATAAAGATGTTAGAACAACATATATAAGCGAACAATATTGTTTTCGATTAGATCCTCATCAGGCTTTACTCTAATATACAGTAATATTTATATGCATATACGAAATTATTAAACCAATCAAGGTAGTTTATAAATCAATGATAACAATGGAAAAGATTACATAATAAGTAAAATGTGATGGTGTGACAACAGGTGCATTAGTTTTGATAAGCAATAATAATAAAGGTTCAAATCAATGTTACATAATCTGAAATAGGTCAATGATTAAAAGATGTTAAACAACTTCATATATTAAAGAATTTCAAATATCTCATAGTTTCATTTTCGTGATTATATCTCGAAACACTTCGTATAAACAATAAACTAACATCATTATAATGTTTCTTTTTTTTGCTTTGTATAGAGTCAATATAATGTTAGTTTTCTAGTTCTATTATTTTCTTTCTCTTTCTTTCTTTTTTTCTTTCTTTTTACATCTTTTATTCTAAAAATCTCAATTGAAATAATATTACCGGTTATGTTTATATTGTTACAATTATATAGATTATAAAAATTATAGAAGTTTTAACTGGCGACAAACTATTATAAAATATGTAAATTGTATTTGTTGTTTTAATGTTTAGAAATGTTTTATATAGAATGAGTTAAATTTATATCATGCAAATGAAATTTCTTCATGATTTAATTATGTTACATTTATTAAGTAGTCAAGACTATACTGGAATATCCATGGTATCAACTTGTAAAATTCAATTTTGGTGTGGTGAATAATAATTATCTATATATATATATATACATCTATTGGAAGCAGCGGGAACATTAAAAGTAGACGATCTGTTGTTTTAATTTTGCGACAATAAATTAAATTTTAAAAAATATTTTCCAGAGTAAAAAGTATTTTTTTTTTAAGAATTAAGAAAAACGACCTGAAAAGTTTGTGACTTTTATTTATGGTTTTCGTCCCATCTTTTTTTTTAACATGTTGATTGGATCTGAAATGAAATGTGGTTAGTCAATCACTGATTCATTTGTACTACACAATTTGTAGTCATTTGGGTGAAGTAATTTAAGGGATAAGTTTCTTTATAAGTTTTATTTATATAAAAGGGACATTTTACAATTTTGTAAACATGTTCTTAATAGTATCATAAGGTTTATTGACAGCATCTACATTCTTAGTTTAAAAGACGAGTTGATCTAAACTAGACCACCACTGAATACCTGGAAGCACAAAATAGCCGTTTTGTTCTTGTCCGGGACTTTTCAACAGTACACATCCACAAACCCACATGCAGGACTCAATGCCACGTCTTAAGCTCTAGATCACTGAGCTGGCAGTCAACGGTGTTGATGTTTAACTCCAATCAATCCATGATCTTGAGCAACTCTTCATTCATTCGTTGCAGTAGATAACTATCTCACGTTTGCTTCGAATTAGACTCCACTGATCATGGCATCTCAGTAGAACCCTATGAGTTACATCTCAAAGGTATTCACTAGTGAGCACATGATTGGTATCAGTATGAAGGATTTGTAAAGTTTGTAATATTTTCCCAATTATAATTACGGGTCAATGTGAGGTAGATCAGCACTAAAAACCTTGGAGCACTATTAAGGTGTCCCATATTAGGACTAAACAACTGTTCAATATTCTAACTAACAGGATGATATATGCAACTGTTCGTCTTCAATGTTTGTATGTGTTGGCATTTTATTTATATTCCAAAGATATTGTGTTCACATAGTACAATAATAATGAATAAATAATACAGTTAAACACTTTTTTCGTAAACTGTTTATTTACTATCATTTACATTCAAGAATGAGTACATTATAAAACGAAGTATAACTTTTTACTAAAATAATAAAAGTCATAATTAAAGCAAAATATTTTAGCATTCTTTAAGAGTAGAATATATTCATTATCTGGCACTGGGACTTATAAATCCACTTCATCCTCATTATAATACTTAAACAGTACGTATTGTTATCTTTATGTATTTAGAAGTGTAATCTATACAAATATAATAATAATAATAATAATCTCTCATTCATAATCATTGTTATTTCATACAGCAGTTTCATTAGTATTTTCCTACCTTAATCAGGCAATCAACTGTAATCTTAATTCATAATGAATTATGAAGAAATATAAAATGAAATGCAAAATAATTCTATTTGATTTAATGTGAAAATTAATTAGAAACAGTCATAAATAGAAGTAACATAGTTCTAGAAAAAATCTAGAATAAAGAAAGAATAATGTATGAATATAGACTAAGTAATAATGAGAAATAGAATGAATACACATAAATTCGAAGCAGGAATAAGTATCAGTCATGTAGAAATAATCGTTTTCTATTTTTTTGCAAAGTTAGTTATTATTGCTCTCACTAATAAAGATAATGTCTAGACTTTAGTTAAGATTAGACTTTAGTGATTGTCTGGTTAATAAGTGGAATAAATGAATAATTAATGGAAGATTATAGAGTTCTATTAATTAACCATGATCAATTGAATCCAACTGTGTCTGGTTTTGTAAGCACTTAGAAGAAATACTAAACGGTTTGATAACCCACCATAGAGTGTTTATAAGTTAATATGTTCATTCAAAAATATTAGGACAAAACTTGAGAACCATGAGTCGTTCTACTGAAATGAAACAAACTTTGTCCTATAAAGGTTTTTAGTCGTTGTTAGCCTCTGAAGATTTTTAGACAGATATCATTTTTAGTAAGACATAATTCAAACGAAATTTATGATTTTATGTTACTATGTAAAATTCGTCAAATCTGTAGTTGACTGGTTGAAACTCAATTCCACTGAGCATCAAGTCAATTTGACTCAATGCAAACCATTGAACGTTTACGAAACTGTCTAAATAAACAGTTTACGTATCAGTTCTACAAAGTTTTACAAAGTTTTCTTTAGAATAAAAGAGAAGTTTTTTGATAACACCTTTTTCTCCAAACATGTTATCAGTTTTAACTGTGACTCTAAAATGTCAGCTGCGAGAGAATTTCACTTAAATAATATGTCTTCTTCAAAAAGGCATTTCTATTATTATGTTCATCAGTTTGATATTGTTACATAATACAATAAAGGATGTCATTCTTTAAAACAATGTATTTATTATACGAATAGTCGTCAAATAGTTTGACAGGAATTGGGCACCGAGTATAGAGAAGACATTTTATATAAAAATATGTTTATCAGTAAACTAGTTTTTCAAAGGGGCAGAATTGTTTTCATAATAGATGATCACAGGAACTAAGGGATATTTCATTCTTACATTAGTATATTCTTAACTAAAAATAATAAAAAATAGACAACTAATATGAAAATATGCAGGTTTGTATTGTTCATTTTGTAATGTTACGACACAAGTTGATTTACGGTAGTAAAATCAATTTTGATTTATATCCTGAAACCCGACACAATGTTCAATGTAGTGAATCAAGAATGAAATCCTGCCACTTAAAGAAAACCGGAAATGACGTATGAAATGATGGGTTTTTAATGAATGAAATCAAATATTATCTTCAAATGACGCTTTAGAATGTGATAAGTCTTGTGGATTCGAACGCTATATTGGTTACCTAAGCTATTCTGTTACCCCGAAGCTAGAACTGCACCGCGACTTGAACACCAGAGAGAAGACGTAAGTACGAGAGAAAATACTTTATCCCAAGGTTCATGTTTGTACAGAAAATAAAGGGTATTTATAGCTGTTGGCGTCTGTTAAATCAACATCATATTTCAGCCAATCCGTTAACGTCATAATATGCTATCAACCAATAGTAGCACGCTACTCTGGAATTCTCGAACGTTCCATCATACTCTGATTGGCTAGGACCCTTTGGCTCCTTTTTGGGCCTCTGGAGGCTTCGTTGAAGTTCTCCGGAAGCCGATTCAGCAGAATGATTACTTACGATTATGTGTTGTTTATGAAAGAATTACTGCATTAGATGGTAAGTGTATTTATCTTGATTTCAACTAGGTAGAGGGTTTGGGGGATTAGATCAAAATTTAAAAAATGCTACAAATCTACACTAAACATTAATAATTGACATTAAAACTAATCATATTAAACAAGACTGACTTGATAATAAAGATTTTTACCATATTTTAATGATAGATATGACTACAAATAATTTGATTTTGAATTCTAACACAATTTCGTCTTTTTAGCATAACCCTGTGAACTTAAAATAGATATATCCAATCAAATAATATCTCTTACCAACAAGTTTGGCAGCTAATTCTTCCGGCGTTCCATATCCTAAGAACTTTGGTACTAGCCAGTTTTGATAACGATGTATAAATCCAGCTAAATGTTCTTGTGCTGGCCTTAACTCTATCAGAAAGTGAATAACAAAATTTATAAACATTAGTCCTAGAAAACTGTAATGTTGGCAAATGAAAAATATTTTAAAAGATATATGATTAAATTCACTTGGTATTGTTTCACTTGTATCTTCCAATTGTTATTTATGATTGCTCAGTCTCATGTTTGCATATGTGCATCCTGTGCGGATTGCCTCGATTTAGCCTTAATTCACAAGTTTTTAAGCAAAGATGGATAGTGACTAGCAGTGGAATCCAGGACGAGTGTTTCGTTCTATTTGATACGTTTATTTACACTAAATAGTAAATGAAAACCATCAGTTTGAAGATTATTCTTTAAACAACTCTTCAGTTCATTTAATTGATACGAATTATGATGGATAATTTTATAGGAATTATACATGACACAACTAAAATTATGTGATCCAACAATAATACAATAATTACACGTTTTTGGATGTTTTTGATACCTATAAACAACTGTTAAAAAAGATGAAATAATTATGCTTCATTGACTGTTTGACAAAATTTTAAATAATCATTAGGAAGTGTTACTAGCACTTTCACTATCTGGTTTTATTGTTATAGGTAAAATCCATAGTTATTATAATACTAATTCAAATGATATAAGTGATTAGATTGAAATAAAATTTGAATAAAGCCAATTTTAGTATCAGAAGGGGTTTTGTGGAGATTGTAGTAATTTAAACAGTTGAGATCATGAGTCAATTGAAGTTAGACTACTATGGAAAACCTGGAAGCACTGGACGGCCGTTTTGTCCTATTGTAGGACACCTCAGCAACTTAGGACCTATCAGTCTCGCGTCAGGCTCCTAACCAACTAGACCACTCAGCCGGCATCCAACGCTGTTAATGTCTAATTTTAACTGATCCACGAAATTGAGTGACACATTCACCATCGTCATCAGTAAGTTACTACCTCACAACTGACCCGGTTGAACTACACTGGCCGTCCAGTGCTTCCAGGTTTTCCATGGTGGTCTAGCTTCAACTGACTCATGATCTCAACTGTTTAAAAGCCAATTTTATTCACTGCAATGTAAACTGCTATGACGAGATGAAAATTCAAAATTAGATTGATTTATTCATTATGATTTTTATTCAACATTAGTTCCTTTTATTTCAATTTGATAATCACTCAGTATAGATTTTGCTTCGTTTTCCTCTATGACATTTTATTCTATATCACATACGATATTCTTGTATGATTTATTCTGATTGTTAATCAAAAATGGGTGTACAAACCAATGTATAAATGAGCGTATTTTCGACTAGACATGTCGGGATTACTTGTGCTTCTGGTTGATTGCAGAATATATTTCCTCGTTTCGCACTTTGACTTCTCTCTCTAGTTAGCAGGGATGGAACGCATCAGAATAGCTAGCTTATTGGTCTTTGGTCACAAAGTTGTTGTTCCGTTCACAAATTGGGTGAACTCGTAATCGTTTCAAACATAGCATAAACATAACATACGTAAATATATTTCGATTCACAATGAACAAGACTTTATTTGCAGTATTTTTTTTGATGGCTTAAAATATGTTGAAGTAACCAATTTAATAAACAAGATTAAAAATGATAAATCCATTGAAGTCTTTTGTCTAATAAAATATAAAGTATGTTTTCGAGGAATTTGTTGAGAATTGGCCGAATTATATCATCTGGTACACTTTAGAAATCAAATGTTTCATTTTTTATAATAATGAATTTTATAAATACGACAGATATTTGATTTTTATCTGATGATATGAGTTCATTTATAGTGAGCGTTAGTAAGAATTAAATTTCTTAGAATCTTAAAAAATTATTATATTTAACTTACTTGCCGTACACATTTCAGGATCTTCATCATATTCATCTGGACAATCTGGTTCTCCATCACAAATAAAATCAAAAGATAAACATATTCTAGGTGTTCGACAAGGCCAAGGTTGACTTTCTGGACAATCATTACCGCGTTCTACAGCTAAATAATAAAGTAACAATATAATATATTGTTTAACAGAAGTTTTATTATAAAATATTATGAGTTTATAACTTTTGTGAATGAAACAATTCAAGTTAATATTTGCAAAGATCTTTCATAATCTTTTGAATTTTATATTAAAACTAAGTATTATTAATTTCTAATGACCTTTTTTGATTTTTTTTTTTAATCTTATTGTATCAGACATAAATTTATCACAATTCTATACTAATTAGTGATTGTATATCATTGTATTATCCTTAAATGAACATTTAATATATAACATACTTTAGACTATTTGACTAAATTTCAGTTTTGTTTTAAAACTCTTTTCATTATTTTAGCTACGAAAAGCTTTTTCTTTGTGATTTTATCAAAAAAAGTCATTTATAATTAACTTAACCTTTCAAATCATTCGACTAAATATGTGAATTAGTGGGAAAATTAAATTGCATAAATATTATTTTATGAGAACGTTTTGGTAATGAACAATTTATTTTAATGATTAGGGAATATAATATTATAGTCTCTAGGGTATTCAAATCTTTCAAATTTAATACCCTTCAACATTCCTTATTAAAATAGTTTGTTAAGTAGCTTGGACTTAAATATATATGCAATACTGTACAGTAGCAAATGATTTCATAAACTGATCTAGTTTGATTGTTATATGAACGGATTATAAAAGTCATTTCGATTATCAAAGGGTACTGTAACGAAGAATTGTATCTTTTATTAAAAGAAACATTTATTATATAGGTTTCATTAAATACTGCGTAGTTATTAGTTAAACATGAATTAATGTCAAATAATTTCATTAAGGATTTCCTCTATGTTTTTTATAGCTTTGAATTACTTTTATTGTATTTGTGCCGTTAGCCGTATATAATAAAAGTAAAACTGAGTACCTTTCAATTAGATGGTGGTTGGAGGTAGTCGACAGGAAACCCTGGACCCGGGTTTCGTGCTACTTGGCACTCGTCAGCAAGGTGTACCTGTAATCTTTAGGGAACTGGTGCTCCCTCACGGATTCGATCTCATGTCACCCAGTTTCATAGTCAGAGACGTTACCACTGTGCTATCGGAGCCGCGATTGACCTCCTGATACTGATCAGCATTCAACAATAAGGACTAGACATGAATGACATTGATCGCCACCCAGTGATCATTCAGTTGTAATTTAATTTTTATTGACTCAACGCTTAAACAATAACGATTTTAATAAAGTTGGGAATAAATATAAATCCATTTTAATACATATTAACGTAATTATCAGATGTTTATTTTGTTATACCACAAAAAAAATGAATGAAATTCCAATTGTTATGTTGCTGGTATTTTATATTTAGCTATACGACAAGTTCAAAAGTTTACTATTTCTACTACTGATAAAGAATATGTCTCAAGGAAAAAAGATTTACGATAATCCTCTTGAAAATCTGTGACGTTGATGGTTTTTTAGGTGATAAAACAATGAACGTTTATTAGTAATTCAAACGTCAAATTGAAGAACATATTACAGGATGTTGTTTATACTGTTGAATTTGTTCATTGTGTTAAAATTTGAACAATATTTCATGTTATCCTTATAGTAAGAGATATTAATTAACTTAACTAACATTACAACCGTAAACTAGTTTTAGTCACCGGCTAATATCAGTTGAAAAA
Source organism: Schistosoma margrebowiei (assembly GCA_944470205.2). NCBI lineage: Eukaryota > Metazoa > Platyhelminthes > Trematoda > Strigeidida > Schistosomatidae > Schistosoma > Schistosoma margrebowiei. Next base: position 65,280,617 of record OX104024.1, on the reverse strand, counting down.
TACATTTTCTAAACGGCTTTTTATCTAGTGAGTCTTAAAATTATTGTTTTAAATATCTTAGAAATACACTAATTATATTATTTGTTTTTATTGACTGAATTAAATAACTTTTTAGAAGATATTGCCGGCTCAATGGTCCAGTAGGTTAAGCGTTCGCGCGCAAGACTGAAGGCCCTGGGTTCGAATTTCGCGAGTGAGATCGTGGATGCGCACTGCTGAGTAGTCCCACAATAGGACGAAACTGCCGTCCAGTGCTTCCAGGTTTTCAATGGTGGTTTAACATCAATCGGTTCATGATCTCAATCAAGAAGATATTGAATATATTCAACTGATTTTATTGATGAGACTATAATTTATGGACAACCTTTGAGTAACACCAAAATGACCTTGAAAATGTTCATCTACTTAGTAGGGTTAAATGAGCGTTATAAATTAGTGTGAGGGATCAGGATTTACATTTGAACATTAGAGTTAAGAATTATATTTAATGTTTACATCACGAACTGACATCAGCCCAAATATCGAAATGGTCTTTAGTCAAATGAGTGTATGAATCTCACTCCTAATATCAGTCTAAATACTGTTTTTTTTTCTGTATTTATTTAATGACTTAAATGAATAAATCTAAAATATTAAAGGGTAAAACTGATGAGAATAATGGTTAAAAAAAAAAGTAATAAAAAATAAAATCGATATTAGATGAATAAATTTTTAAGTAAATTTGATCTTGTAGTGAAGAAGGAAGATTATGAATTTTAATATCTAACTCCTTAATAAATTTAAGTAGATCACTTCTGTGCTTTAATATTATGTAAAACACTGGTGTTTCTTTTAATTTGACAATAAAGATGAAAGAATATTTAACCTATGAACTTGTTTTTCCGTTTTCGATTTAACTACCATCAATTTTCTATTACGATGAAAGCACGATGAATCTATTCGCATTAAAAATATTTTTAAAGAAATGAGATGTGATGCAATTAAATTACACGACTTAGTATTATTGCTTATTCACCTTTTATTTAGCGTTTAATGTGAAAGATATACGATGCCAAATGGATAATTTTTAGGGAGAGAAAGCGTGAAAGATCTTTCTTTCTACAAGTTTATAGACATTTTTGTTGACTGTGCTGCATCGAACTTCTAGTTAGCAAATTTACTCCATCTTCAGCAATATCTTTTGATTAAATACGATTGAATGAAACAAATAATCCGTCTAGAAGGCCTTGTTTGAATAAAAATAGACAGATGCTGTTGAAAATAGCAAAATGTTCCATTCATGTTTTCAATAGAACAAGCATTCAATCTATGCATACGGCCTACTTACTGACAAATGCATTCAAGAAAAGAAAATGTTTTTTTTTCATCTATGCCTTACTTTAAGATTGTTCTGAATTGTAGTTTGTGTAATTGAGTTGGAAATACACATACTTACAGGTATGCTGTAGCTTTCGTAACTCTAATGAAGAAACATGTTTTCTAAAAAATATTCGTCTTAAAGCTTGACATGTAGACGGAGATCACTTTTACCCATCTACTGCCACATTGGTGCCGTTGCTGCTTTAAAGAAACGAAAGACCTAATTCACCTTAGTTCAAGACCTAGAATTGTAAGCCAGGTTTAAATACTACACATCACTAAATGACACACAGACCCCGTGTTAACCCATTAATAATGACATTGCTAAACCACCACCCTTCAAGTTGATCTGTTAATTAAATGGTAAGTATCATTTCGTGATGGCGTTATTTTTAGCTGTTATATGAACACTGATTTCTGTGTAATTGTATACTGTGTTCCCATCTGACTCGTGAAATGGATAAGAAGCTTGACATAACCTTAAGCAAAAAATATTGAAATAGTTAAACACTAACTGTAGAAACTCATTCAAGTTTTTTTTAAACTGTCGATTCCTCAAAAGTACGAAAACCAACTTTAAAACTTGTTCTATAAAGCGACGGATTACGAATGAATCATCCAAAACCAGTTCAATAGTCTAAAGTAAACTAGCTATCGGATCCTACATGAGTCATTAAGTATTAGGCTGTGTGTGGCTATGTCACCCATGAATTTGATGTTCATGTAGAAAGTTTTCTTTTCTACTGTAGTTATCTGTGTTTTTGGTGTTTTCGGCTTTATGTTCTTATCAATGAAAATCTAAGGATATTCATTTTTAATAAATATATCCTTCAGGTGGCCCAATTATTCCTCTATGATGTCATGACATTTAATCTCAATTTCAATATTTATCTTATCATGCTGAGCTATACGTTTCCCTATTTATCTTTTGATAAATACTTACGCCATTAACAATCAAACGATTATTAAACTTTCCTTGTTTTGTTTTTTTAAAGAATTTTTAATAACTTTGTTTATTTAATCTCACTGTCAACATGCCTAACAGAAGTTTATTATCAGTGTTATTATCATCTTGTTAAAATAAGTATATATGTATATATTTGCGAGTGTACAGCTTTGAAAATAAATTCGCCGAAAAGACAACTTTTTGCTGAACTAATCTTTCTTATTTAAACTTATCCTATATGGAAATTGAAAAAAAAGAATGATTTGTTAGGTAGAATGGAAAAACAATCTGTTAGATGGTATAAACCTAGTAGTCATAAATCATTTTATTTTCAGAAATAAGTTTTTTTTATTGATTACGTTTTATTAAGTATAAATGACAATGTTAGCTTTTGAATAGGTTCATTATATAAATGAGCATTCCCTATTATTATCATCATTATTTTCATATTTCTATCCATTCAGTGTTGTTCTCGTCTCAATTATTATTAATCGAGAAATATAATGAACATAATACAAACAATAAAGTTAGAATGGAATCGACATATTATAAAAACCTCCAATAAACACTAATGAATGAATAATAAACAAAATCGGTTTATCCATCCGTCAAACTTTTTCAATGATGCAATTAAAAGAAGAAATTTATAAAAACAATGAATTAAATTGACAGAATATTGTTGAATTTAATGAATAGACTCAATCAGTTTTACTATTTTATTTTAATAATAACCCATTTTGAATAGTGGCTAGCAGTGGAATCCATACGCACAGTATGCATATATGCCAATAACAGACTGATCAGTTGCAGTCTTAAACCTCAATGGGAAGATACAAGCCAAACAATACCAAGTGAATTTAAATTCACCCCATTGCACAAGCAAGTGGTTATCAGGACTCAGTAGCTGAGTGAATAACGCGATGGCGTTTGAAGCGAATGGTACTGGGTTCGAGTCCCAGAGTGAACATCAACTCTGAGATGCAGGTACATTCAGCTGACGAGTCCCGAATGGAACAAAGCGCGCGTCCTGGATTCCACTGCTAGCCACTATCCACCATTGCTTACAAATAGCTTGTGAATTAAGGTAATATCGAGGCATACGCACAGTATGCACAAATGCCAATAACACACTGATCAATTGCAGTCTTAAACCTCAACAGAAAGATAAAAGCCAAGCAATACCAAGTGAATTTAAATTTATCATTATAAATAATTAAAATGATCACAGATACAATATTATTTAATTAGTTATATTATTCTCTGAAAATTCAATCCAAATGTAACCCTAATAAACATGGCAACAGATAAAAAAAATAGATTAAAGTGTCTAAAAAAAAATTAACATTTTGTTACTATCTCAAAAAAATTGTTTGTTACTAAGATGCATTTAAATTTATCAAATAAATTTTAGTGGATCAATAAATATTAGTCAATTAATTTTTCGATTACTGATTTATTCAACATCAATGAATTTCATCTAATGTAATTTATGATAAGGAATTATTATTGATTATTTGTAGATTACAAAATTTCATTTAGATTACATGTTTTTTTATGTTATAAATAGTGAAGATATTAAATGGAAGATTAAAAATGCGTAGGGTAATTTATTGAAAGTTAATTTATGTTTTATTATAGTTTTATTTTAATTTAGTTTATATGATCGTGGATGCGCACTGCTGAGGAGTTCCATACTAGGACGAAACGGCCGTCCAGTGCTTCCAGGTTTTCAATGGTGGTCTAGCTTCAACTGACTCATGATTTAAATCTGTGAAAATTTCTAAAATCTCCACAAACCCCTTCTGATAATAATCATTTGCTCACTAGTGACTGACTTCAAGAGATACTTATGGAGTTCTAGTGGGAAGCCGTCACCAGTGGAGTACAACCAGGTCTGTTGTGAGATATCAGCTCACTGAAGACAATTGTATATGGTGGCGCAACTTCGTGGATTGGTTGAAGTTAGACATTAACACCGTTGGATGCCGACTCAGTGGTCTAATGATTAAGTGCTCGCGCACGAAGCCAGTAGATCCTGGGTTCGAATGTCTCGAGAGGCGGGGTCGTGGATGCGCACTGCTGAGGAGTCCCATACTAGGACGAAACGCCGTCCAGTGCTTCCAGGTTTTCACTGGTGGTCTAGCTTCAACTGACTCATGATTTCAATCTGTGAAATTTCTAAAATCTCCACAAGCCCCTTCTGATTATATGATTTAGATCAATGAATAACACTATTAGATTATTATTATTATCATTATTATTATTATTAGATAAATTCACTCCTACAAATAGTTTGAGAATTGAAAACAATTAAGTACAAGATTTGTATATATGTAGAATAGTGATAGTAGAATGATTTATTTTAAGGAACAAAGAAAAATAAGCAAAATATCGAACAATCTAACGAGAATCATAGATGTACAAAATCTCTTCAAATGCTCACATCTATATGGATCAAATTTTGGAAGATCTTTTAAGTCAAAAGACAAGTAAAATGTGTATTTTAAATCTTATGCCAATAAAACTATGAAACCTAAGTATTTAAAAGGTTTTACTTTTGTTAATAAACGTTATTATTGAACCTTCAAGTATCATAGTTACCAAAAAAAAGTGAAATGTACTAATTAGAGATTAAAATAAAAAAGAATATTTAGTTATTCGTTTAATGTTTTATAATTTATTCAAACTAAATTGCTGACTGATAGATCTCCAGCATCGATAAAATATATACGAATTGTAAATGTGTATGTCCCTACTGTATTGGCTTCATTGTTTGTGACGGATTCGAGAGATTGTGCCATCTGTGCTTAACGTCAATTGGGTCAGCTAATTTGAGTTCGTTTGTCGAATGTATAGTATGCGGACGTTTTTTCACTGATGTAGTTTTGTAAATTGTTTCATGTTCGAAGAAGGGCTCACCATTTTAATGGCCCGAGATCTAATGTGCGATAAAAACAGATACTGCCGTGATCGATGATGTGAACATAATAATGAACGTCAGTGTTAAGGTAAGATGCCGAAAAGATAAACTGTATATTTAGTGTGAAAACCACCAAATGACCTCAGTTATGTGGATAAGAATATAATGATGAGACGAAATAACGTGAAAAAATTGAGCAAACTCACTTTTAGTAGAGAAACGTTTTGAGTTATTGGATAATAAAAAACAGTTCATTGAGTTGTATATATAATGACCATAACATCATGAATATCATCACCAAACGATCTTTTTTGGAGTTAGATAGTGAGACACTAAATATTCATGGAAGTGGAATAAATTTTATCAATTTTATCACTATCTTTACTTATCACAGCAATCATAAAACACGGCTGTGTAAAATTAGAGTTGACTACTCAAACAAGTATATCAGTAAATGTTTCAATATTCACCTAACCTTAGTCTTATATATACAAAGACAAAAATAATTTGATGTTACAGTAAGAGTTGTTTTTTCTTCATAAGGCCTAGCATTTATAATCAAAATTTCCTACAAAATTCGTACATATAACCCCAATTTGTGTGTACAGAAGAAATTCGTAACCCCCTTCTCCCTTTCATGACCAGTTATAACTTAAATAACGATTTTTTAAAATTATTATTAATTCATTTTATTTTATTTTGTTATCATTTGCCTTATTTTCACTGAAGACAATGGTATATGTTGGCGCAACTTCGTGGATTGATTGAAGTTAGACATTAACACCGTTGGATGCCGGCTCAGTGGTCTAACGGTTAAGTGCTCGCGAAGCCAGTAGGTCCTGGGTTCGAATCCTGCGGAGTGCGGGATCGTGGATGCGCACTGCTGAGGATTCCCACACTAGGACGAAACGGCCGTCCAATGCTTTCAGGTTTTCACTAGTGGTCTAGCTTCAACTGACTCATGATTTCAATCTGTGAAAATTTCTAAAATCTCCACAAACCACTTGTTTGTAATTTTCCGCCTCTTGCCGTTTGTATTCTTCACTGTTATTATTTACTCACCCTTATTACGCAATGGTTTTAATGTTTTGTGATGACTATTCCTAGTCTATTTACCCACGTTTAACCTTCTATTTCCAACGTCTAACTATTGATAAGACTTTTGTGATCATATTTTATTTTTCATCCTACTATCAGTACACCTGTCTTCCTACTATCAATTTGTATTTTTACTTATTATATGTGGTAACTTATTCCATTTCATTGTGATTATTGACCCAAATAGCCTTGATTGGTTTAACATTTTCGTATAAATATTCATGTATATTAAAGTAAAGCCAGATGACGAATCTACTTGAAAACAACATTGTTCGCTTATATGTGTTGTTCTCATTTTCACAATTGGAATATTTAATAATCTAAATTTTGCAGTTTAACTAAAATGGCTGTGTTTATTTATCTTGAACTGAAAAATTATAATCCATAAACCATATTTACTATGTCTATTTTTTGAATTATAATTAAACAAAAAAATATTACTATTTTTTTAGAATCATTTAAACTAATGAAAGTAGAAAACTTCATGCTTCGGTAAATTTGTGTTGTTATTGACAATATAACTACGAAATTAATTAAAAAAACTATCAATGATACAATCATAACTAAATTGTATAAGTAATCAACTTTATTACATATTAAAAAGATTTCAAATTTGTTAAAGTCATAAAATATATTTGAATTTAAATTTAGAATATTGTCTTATTTAAAACAAATTAATTTTATTTTTAAATAAACCCAAAAATGGTATCAACATTCAATGGTAATAATGATCATGATAAAAAGGTGATGAATTCTCTTTTCAGAAATGAAGAATATTTGAGCGAACAATTGTATTCAATAACTTCATCATCAGGCTCCATAGTTATAAGTCCATAATTATAATATTTTACAAAGACTAAAAATAAACCATGTATTAATGCATTTGACAATGTTAAATGATAAACGTTTACATCTGTTACGACATATATATATACTTCAAAATTGTGTTATTTGCAAATTAGAAGGGTCAATCAACAAAGGTCAGGATGATTTGGAGTAAAGTGTTCAGTCACAATAAGTAGAATAGTATTATAGCAAAAATGAAAATGCAAAAAAAATTGTGTGAATAAAATGCATAGTAGGAGAATTTAATCTTGTCAACTGAGATAATAATAATAATAATACGATTGTTGTGTAAATATAATATGTAATAAGGAGGGTATTATCAAAGTAATTACGATAAACGAATTGGGAATGATGGATGTGAAGATTAAGATAGACATAATCAAAAATAATGATAATAAGGAAAAAAATTAAATAAATAAAAATAAAAGAAGGGGGTAAGAGGTTTATAATATTCAGTCTAGGTATTCGATGATCCAGTCGTAGGCTAAGGTAAACAAAGAGGCTGGATATACTTTTTCTGGATACATAAATTTGGTCTTCTGGAGTTCATCCAGATGGCTTCGGCTATGTAAAGCAGTCGTAATCTAGCTCCGTGAGGTAGATATTTTGGAACTGGATATAAAACAGAGAAAGCTTCCTCTATTTTCATATGATGTTCACTATCTACCAAGTGAGAAAGAATGGTGCTGTTAATCGATTTGGTAACTCCTTTTCCCAACCAAGCTGGTACATGTTCACGAACACGCAAGGATAAAGCCCTCTGAGTACAGCCTATGTAACTAGCTCAACATGAGCAGTTGAACTGGTATACACACATGAATTAGCCCATTTTCGGTAACCTATCCTTGATTAGTTGTGTGAGTACTAGTTTAGTTGAGAAAATTATGTGTAGCTTGGCGGCGTGAAACGTCCTTTCGACAGATCTTTTGAGTCGACGTGTTAAAATATCACCTGCTATGTCCCCTTTAAAGTCTACTCTTAGATATAAGGTCTTTTTATTGACTGTCACAATTTCTACTTTTTTTGGTACTTTGTACGAGGTATTTTTTAACGAAATTATCAGGATAACCATTATTTCGTAATGTGTTCTTTAGTATATCTATTTCATCATCCCCACTGTCTTCAGAACATAACTTGGTTCTGTGGTTGAGACATTTAACCAAATTTATTTTATATTAAAAAGGTATGAAGCTTTGGAAATGGGTATACTGACCCGTCCATGTACTCTTTCTAAATGCATTTTTCTTTTTTATTTAATATCAAGAATATAACAGTTACTCATATTTATTGGAAGTAAATAAGATGATATTACAAAATGATAACAATCAAAAATTGTTAACCTTATAATTCGAACTTAATAATCTATAGTTACATTCTTTGCCCAGTTTCCATTTTATGTTATAGCTATCTAATGCATAATAAGAACTTCAAAATAAGGACAAAACTATTGATTTATTTATATTTATTTTTAAGAAGTTATCCAAAATGATTTCATTATTCTCCAAAAGTGTTTCCATAAAAATTCTTTCAGAATCTATACCTAATGAATTAATTTTTATGCCAAGTGATAATCGTTATGATAAATAAACAAACAGTAAAACTATTTACTATTCCGTTTTGTTTTTCTAAAGAAAACTACAAGTATCAAATTCAAAATAAAAGAAAGAAATATTGAGAAAATAAGCTGGCTCTTTGAATAAAATAGATTTAAGAATTATACAGTTTCTTTGTATAGAAACAATTCACTAATTTTCTGTCTCTAGTAACTAAATAGATAGTTAAGTAAATACATAAAGCTAATCAAATTATTATGATAATACAATGAGTACTTTTCATTGTTCAAATGTTTAAAAAACAACTTAGTTATTTCTTTATTTCTTTTGTATTATTTTAACCCATTCACTTAAGTAATTGAATAAAGTAGTTGATAAGAAGTAACTAACAAACAAATGATACTCATAAATAATTCGGTACATTTTAAAAAAAACCTTTTAAAGTTAAATGTAAATTAAACCTACCTATATCTTTTTTTAGAAATATTGTAATAATTCCTATTTTTATGATTTTTTTCTCTCTTTTTGTTTCTTTCCTTAAAATATAAATCAGTAGTAAATAAATAATCATGAGAAGAAATTAAATACACCTAATAATATCAGGAAATAATGCAATTCTTTAATCAACCCTAAAACTTTGAAATGGTATAATGACTTTTATTATTCTTATTGGATAGAGTTTAAGGATACATATAACATAGAGATAATTAGTTGGTCATAATAATACATTGTATTAATAGTATATGAATAGTTATTGTAAATAGAAGCCTAATTGTTTTGAAATTTTAAAGTAAACTGTAGCTTAGAAAAATAAACATTTTATGTATACCTATGAAATGATCATCAAATTCGAATACCAATGATCTGTGAAGGAACAAGTATAAACGTTCATGAAGCCTTTTTTAGCACTGAAATCTAGAAAATGACAAAATGGACAGTGTGAACCAATACTATAAGCTATCAAATATAATAATATGGAGATTTGTAAGGTTTGTAGTATTTTAACGGCTGAATTCATGAGCCAATCTAAGGTAGACCATACATGAAGACCTGAGAGCAATGGATGGCCATCTTATCCTAGAATGGGATTCCGCAGCAGAGCATATCCGCGATCCCACATGTGAGATTCGAACCCAGAACGATCAGTCTCGTCCACTACCACGGATGGATTGAAGTTAGGTATTAACATCGTTGTATGACGACTCATTGTTTAGAAATTAAGCGTTTGTGCACGAGACCGAAGGCCATGGTCTTGAGCCCTACGTTCAGGATCATGAATGTGCACTGCTGAGGAGTTCCATGCTAGGACAAAACGGCCGTTCAGTGTTTGCAAGTATTTAATGGTTGTCTAGATCGACTTACGCATTCAACTTTTAAATATATACTTAGATCACTATTATATTTTCACTGACCTAAAGTAAATCAATGAAGCATTTACTAATGACTAAATAGATTGATTAATAAGGATGACTAGAGCAGACATTGGTGAATATGATATCCTTTTCAATAATTTCTCATCAGGTTCTACAATTATAAATCCAGATTAATAATCCATAAAATTGGCCAGATTTAAGGCAAAATACATCATTTCGAAATTGTAATATGTGAATCAGGAATTGTTTGTTATATAAATAAAATTGTTAATGTTGGGGCTGACTGATATGAAGTGTTAATTTGAATCAGTTTATAAGCGAAATGAAATTGTGAGATAAATTATCAGAATAAATATGATCAACATGGGCTAAGAGAGAGAGAATATTGTGATCGGAAATTACGTAATATGTAAAATAATTAAGTCAAATATAATAGATTCAGGGGTGGATATTGAATAAATCCCTAGTGTAAAGACAATAATAACAGTAATAATAATAATCAGTTTGGGACATAAAATGAACATTAATCAGATTACGTCACCACATTATAAGATTGATTATTAGCTAGTTGGCCAGGTTAAAAGGAGTGGCTGAACATACTTCTTTTGGATACAAAGCTCTGGCTTTTTGATCCGAATAGCAGTTGCTTCAACAGCAGTCTATCTAATTCCGTCAGACTGCGAATCCTACAGACGGCTGGATTATTAATCTGGATTTATAATTGTAGAACCTTATGAGAAATTATTCAAAAGAATATTCTTCGTTCATACAATTGTGTTTTAATATAGTGGGAATTTTTCAGCGAATATATCATTTTTCAATACATATTATACGTATCATTATCGATATTTCTACCATGTAACTAAATGAGAAACGTTTGTACTAAGCTAAAAGCATTTTTCTTGACATGGGAAAAATCAAAGTTGGAAATAATGGCTTATCAAAATATCCGATAATTCGGAATCACTAATATATACTGAGATATAGCTCAATTTTGGTCAATAGTTTAGGAATGCATTTAGCCTAAAAAATGGGAAAAATTATTATTTATTCATTTGGAAAAAATAAGTTTGTTTTATAATATCGTATACATTTATGACTATTTATATTAATAATCACGCTTGATTAGTTTTATTGATTCAATGGACTGTTGCATTAACAATCTAATATTAGATCACTCGTTAATGTTTAAATAATTTCGACAAAAAATGATTTTACAAGCCGATCTTAATAAGTAGTGGCCAGTGAAGCTGATCCGTGTCAAGTAGAGACAGGTATCTACTTCAGTACAATGGAAGATGGTCGTACAATTTCGTGGATTAGTTGAGGTTAGAACTTAGCACCATTGGATGCCTGGCGACTCAGTGATCTAGAAGTTAGGCGTTCGCGCGCAAGACCATAGACCTCTCAAAAGTTCGAATCCCGCGAGCAGGATCGTGGATGCGCACTGCTGAAGAGTCCACAATGGGACGAAACGGCCGTTAAGTGTTTCCAGGTTTTCAATGGTGGTCTAACATCAATCGGTTCATGATTTCAATGAAAAACTTAATAATCTCCACAACCCTGTGGTGATAAATGTTAATATCAGTGATCTGGTTAAGTATTATTGACTAGAAACATTTATATACTAGATTTTACTGACCAAAAATTTTATCCGTTTGTATAAAGTATCTGTGTAGAAAATAATGTAGTTTATATGGTTAAACTAGTCATCTTTCATAAATCATGAAAATGTTCTATTTATAAAGCCTTCATCTATTGAATTTGAATAACCCTTACTCTACGCTGAGTAATGCGATATCAGCCTCTTCAATGAAACAATCAAAAATCACTAAGTACAAATAGGATCACAAAACAACCATGTGTACAACTCTTATTTGAAAATCAATTATCGTATTCACCCTTAGGCTACAGTAGCGATCAAATATGTCACTTTGGTCAATACGCATAGAAACGATCTATCAAAACGAATAGATCAAGAGAAATAAATAGACAGTTGAATTCGCTTTGTGTTACCATATTAGTTGGGAAGGTTTTTAAAGACATATAGAAGTATAATAAATTATTAAAAAGTTGAATGTACTTCGTTGTTGTCAAGTTTAGTTTATGTGTTAAGAATGGTTTTAGAACAAACAAATGCAATTCATATTTGTTCATTAATAAGTTGAAACTGCAACAACAATTGTACTCCATCTTGGCTATCTTAATTTTTCATGTTTGTCTATATAAGAAGGACTTTGGTCGTAAGTCTTCTGTCAAAAGACAAAATAGTTTTAGGGATTTTGGTTTTATTTATATAAACGTTGTGCTTTTTTTCGTTGAATATACTGCTATCGATCTGTTATTAAGTTCTCTGCGATGTTGGGATGATCCAGGAAAATATTTCAAACATATTTTGTGTTTCTCTACATTCATATTTACCAATCAGCCTGTTTCATTTACATAGTAAACATTAGAGTCAGTATAATAGTAATTACAGAAACAAACTAATTGTTCCTTTCTTGATACTGTATCATTTACTTCCACCAATGCTAAGTTGTAAGTATTGTTCGTTTGAAAATATACTTTTATATCTTGTTTATATTCAGTTCATTATTGATAGACCTTTGATTGTTTCTCAGCCTTTTATTTTAATTTTCTTACATAATTCGCAAGATAAATATTTATCTTCGGTGCAGATATGGCTAGATTTAGTTTTGTTTTATTGTCTAGGTTTCTATAACGACATTATAAACTCTGTTTATTAGATTTTTAGCAACTATCACCTCTTTTGGTAAAGCTTATACTGACATATAGCTTAGAAACTATTTAGAACACATAGGCTTTCAGCCATCCAGTCAAGAAATCCTAGATTATGGTATAAATTTACTTCCCTAACTAAACTTGATGTTATTCGATATACCAATGACATATTCAAAATGTTCGTCTTATGCATTTTGTTTCGTTATGATAAAAATAACATTTACATACAGTCATTCGTTTATTAGCAAAACTACAAATTTTATAATTGTCATTGTTTTAAATACGTGATATGTAAACTTATTGATGATTTCAGAGATAATTAATAGGCATCTTTAATTGAGATCGATATCAAATTCTAAACATACATGGATAATAATAAATAAATATATGTTTGTTATATTCCAATGAGTAGAAAAGTTGTGTTTCCGACGTTTCGTGACTTAATGTAAACCACCTCTTCAGTGTAAGTGATAGATAATATTTAACAATCTTTTGATAGGATGATTACTAAATTATGATAAAAGAACAAACTTTATGAATACTACATTGTGATTTAGATGGTGGTTGGAGGTAGTCAACAGGAAACTTTGGACCCGGGTTTCGTGCTACTTGGCACTCGTCAGCAAGGTGTACCCGTAATCTTGAGGGAACTGGTGCCCCTGGCGGATTCGATCTCGTGTCACACAGCTTCACAGTCAGAGACGTTACCACTGAGCTATTCGAGCCGTGACTAACCTCCTGTAGGACTGAGATGTAATTACAATTGATTGATCACTGGGTGGTGATCAATGTCTTGCTTGTCTAGTCCTTATTAGTGCAGATCGAGTGCTATCGATCATGTTGCAATGTGGCCACCAGTCTAGGTGACTCGACACTGCGGGCACTATGTATTGCGATCTGCACTAATAAGGACTAGACAAGCAAGACATTGATCACCACCCAGTGATCAATCAATTGTGAATACTACATTGTATTCTACATGAATTAAAAAGATTTCAAACGACAAACCAAAAACCTGAGATCGTACTTTTATATTAGTTCATCATAATATAACAGAAGACTACGAAATTTGGATACCTTAAGTAGTCTGATAAACAAAAGATGCTTGTATGGATCATGATAACACAAAAACTTGAAGTTTCAATTCACCAGTTTTATCCATAACCATTTTACTTATATTACCAATAATACAAGAAGTTAAATTTAAATAGATTTTTATGAGATGTTTCTTCAAGATTTAAGAAAATATATTTTGTTCTCGACCAATTACTCTTCAGGTTTGACCGTGAAATGCGGTAGTATTCGCATAAATTGTTATTCCATATACACGAATAATTAATATTGAAGACGAAATTATTAACAATAGTAAGATGATAGGTGTGACAATAATGCTGAAACTTGGAAGATAAGCAATTAAAACTGATACCTATCATAAATTATGTAGTAACACAACGTAAAGTTTATGAATAATCTAAGTTCGATTTTAATAATAATGGAGATCAGATACGAAAAAAATGAAACACGTCGACATCGTCTTATAAATCACCTGACTGTGCTAAAAAAGTAGAGTTACTTAGGCCTTCTTTTAATACAAAAACTTAAAGTTAATGGCTCAACCCCTCTTATACGTTAGAAGTAATTCTGAAACATATTAGCTAAATGTGATTGAATAAGACAAAAATACCAAAATGTTTTAATTGGAATTACACGGTAAATACTGACAACCGTGTATAGTAAAATGAAACTGACTGCATTCCTCGTTCAACCCTATTGAAACCACGATACTACCGTGCGCTTTCATGTTGTATCGAGTAAACATTGAAAGTAGTGTTATTCTTTTATAAAGCAGTTAACGTTTATGAAATGTTTCTTCACATAAATTTCAGTTTAAAATTATTTTTCAATTGTGTTGTAATAATTAAAATTTCCTTCCTGTTCCTTGAAGGACAGAAGCCTCATAATATCGTAACAATTTCAACTTCGTCTTCCAAATTTGTTAGTTTTTATAATTTTTTAATCTGATCCTCATATGTATATTCTTATTAAGTTTTGACTGCATCTGGAGATGTGTTTGGATAAATGCTACTTGTCGTTGCTGAAATTATATTTCTTTCTTATGTATGTTAGTAAGAATTCATATGCTTCGCTCCTATTACATTAGTAAGTTGCCAAAATACAAGTAAATTGATCAAACTTTAAGAATATTTGCATAACACAACCAACTGATGATTTATGAATCTCATAAAAACTTAATCTTAATTTGTCATTTATAACTTCACGTATCTATTTAAACTTGTAATTGTGAACTGTACAAAAGATGAGATGAGAAGTCTCGTGTTGTTTGTTCTCTTTGTACGTCTGAACAAAGCATGAATAATAATTGAAACCAATTAACTGAAATACATTTTGTTTTATGGATTTCCAACAGTTCTTCATGGTTGTAGTCAAGTTCACACAAGGTATTGATTTGATTTAAAAGAAACTAAACGTTGAATAAATAAAGTTATTGATCGCAATCAATTCAAGTGATATAACATTGTCACTTAGGCAACGTACATAAAGTATTATTAGATAAAAGTTTTAAATGGACGTAAAATGGGTATGAGATAAAAATTATCTTAGATCAGAAAATTAAAAACATTAGTCAATGTATTCATTGCTTAGAGAGATTGAACGTTTTATACAATTTTATAGAAGTCTGTTACATGTATGGTATGAATATATTAGATAATTAAGGTAGAATAATTCAAAAATTGAAGTTACTATAGAAACAATAAATCAGGAACTATTTTTATCATTTATACGATAAAGTTGGATTTTTCGTAACCAAGTATTTCATTAATTTGCCTATTAATTATTGCCAAAGAATATTAATTTTGAGTGATGGGTTCTGAAAAATATTAAGTCTCATAAAGCACCACTTTCCCAGATGAATAACGTGAAACACTGTAGATTTTGTGAGTCACAAAAATGAATAATTCCTCATTTTCTTGATAATCGTATAATTGATCGGTCTGTTACATCACGATTATGTACATATACTACTTATAAATATTTATATCGGTAGATTAATGTTCCGGTCGCCTTAATGCTCATTTAATTTTTGCATTGCTTGTAAACTTAGTAATGAGTTGTTAATTAATTTTATCTGTAGGAATACCAAGGTATAAGAGTATATCTCATTCGTCATTGTGACTGTTACCTGCACTCAAATGCATCAGAAAAGTGTTTTATGCATAGTCACACTCAAACGCAACACTTAAATATTTTAAAATCAATTACATGAACTAAATATATGTATTCAGAATATTCAAATGATTCACCGTATATATGTAACGTTAATATAAGTTTCAAGTACAATTACGACTACGATTAATTCAACTCATCTTGGAGTAAAGCAATACTTGAATATTACTAAGGTGATTCTTTGATTAGAATACGTAAAAGTAGTGTGATAATAAATGTGGTTTCTAAACTTTCGATATAACAGTCAAACGTAATCTCAAGTAATTGGTACCAGACGTTGATAAGAAATGAACTGTGGTAAATAAGTCTATTCAGATTATCAAAAGTAACTGCATAGTAAAAAAGTGTTATTATCATCCTCAGCATTAGTTATAAAATTATGGGTTCTGACGTTCAATGCAACCAAAAATTGCACAAGGAAAATCAACATTATTTTTGTATTGCCTATAACAACATTAAGTATATTCTTCCGACATTACTTAAAGCTATAGTTTGCTAATTTTGAACCTCACTTCTACGTAATAACTCTTTATGGTTAATAATCAGTATTATCCATGTATATGTTGTTGTTCCAACTAATATAAATTGAATACCTTGCTTATTTATGAAGTAAATACTACTAAACAAGATGCTCAGATTATAACACCTTGACTTATCTGAGAATTTTAATTATCAATATCTATAACTGAAGATCTCCTACTTCAAGTTCATATCCATTTGATTAATTCACATATAGATTTCAATCTCGTTATCAATCTATACGTTCAATTCAGTACAAAGATTAAGGGAATAAGAATTAAACTCTCTGAAAGATTATTGGTTTCTTCATGGTGTTAAGTAATAAAATACAACAAGTATCTTCAAAATTTGAAGCAAAGAATAAAGATTAAAGTATTCGTGTTGTTCACATTTCGATGAAGTCAAGGGTTATAGTTCGATTACATTCATATCTTAATAAAATGGTTTAAGAAGCAAGTTCAGAATTATATATACATGTATGTATGTCTTTAAGTAATTATTTATCAGAAGGGGTTTTGTGGAGACTGTGGTAATTTAAACAGTTGAGACCATGAGTCAACTGAAGCTAGACCACCATGAAAAACCTGGAAGCACTGGACGGCCGTTTCGCTGTATTTTGGGACCCCTCAGCAGTGCTCATCCACCACCATGCCTTGCGGGGTTCGAATTCAGGACCTATCAGTCTAGCACGCGGGCGCCTAACCACTATACCACTGAGCCGGCATCCAACGATGTTAATATCTAACTTCAATTTATTTATCGTTAATACTACTTATTATCTTCTTTATAATACTGAAGTTGATCTTTTGTAAACTACTGACAATGTTAACATGTCTGGCTAACTTTAAGATTAGATAAATTCATATTGTAATATTTCAATAAGGATTAGTCTGTATTATTCATTACTAACTTTATTTTAAAAGCTTTTCCTGGAATAATACAATGAATTATCTAGACGCTTGTAGTTTTATCCAAAACTGAATGTTATTTTTCCTTCCTCTTTAAAGAAATAACATGCTTCAGTCTAATTGTCTAATGATAAATCAGGAAACACTCAACATAAAGTAAACATAAAAATTGAATTTAAAAAAGTGTCCACTTTTTGTTGTTGTTAATTTTCACTTGTTATACTTTACTTAACAAGTAATGTTAATTCCTATATGAAATTTCATTGTTTATTAATTGGAGAAGTTATGTTATCAACTTAAGAAACAAGCTGTAATAAAATAATGATTTGTGAAATCACTATAGCCTGAAGTTTTTTTCAGCAAATCGAATCAGCTATGAAACGTCGAATTCCAAATCAGTGATCTTAAGTTACCATAATCACGGTGTTACATATAAGAACAGGGTTTGAGCTAGTGTGAAGTTGCAGAGATAAACTGTTGTGGAACTTGAAATAAATAGAAAGAGCTGTCCATTTTTCTTGCCTTTTCACTTGTTCTATATCTTACATCAATCTACAATGTATGAAAATGTTTATTAATATGAATTTTATTCACCCTTGTATCTTGAGGTTTTGACAATCAAAGAATTCCAAGAATATTTCAAATATAATTCACATATGAAATAAAGATAAATTAAAACTGATAGTTTCAAAAAAACGTTTTCCATAAATTTTTAACTGAAAATGCACAATATTATCTTTTAATGCTTGACTCAATAATGAAACAATATTATAAGCTTTGCAAAATATGAAAAAAAACTAAAACTATGAAATAAACAACTGTAGGAATGAGTTATATTTCTCAATAGTTCTTTATTTAGGAACAGTTACCAAAGTAAATTATTTGCATTTTAAACACGTTTCCACAAAGTAAACTTTAATAATTTATTGAGGACTTACCTGAACTGACTGTTGATTGCCTAGACACATAAATTGTCAATGATAGTAACATCAACAAATGATTGTAGCTTCCTTTCATTGATAGTATGATCATTGTTTTAAATTATTCGAAATGGTATTATAAAATAATAACAGACGTGTAAACGTTCACTTAGTTTTCAAAGTAAACCATTCATTAATCGAATTCAGTATTGATGAATTTGATTACTGTGTGACTATTAATTTGTCCTGTCTTGCAATTAGCTAAAATGATGCAAAAGAGATAACATTGGTAATTGTATTAACGGTTAAAATGTATGACTATTATCAAAAATAAAGTCACCGATATAACGGATTTATATAACTGAAGTATGCTTTGATAAACTAATGAAAAACGAAATGTTCGATACGATTCACTTTAACTGAAATATTTAAGTACTATGATAACGCTATACCTGTTACGTTCAAGATTCTGCTCTCTTCGTTATTAAAGTACGGTATATCTATATATTTGCAATTTACGAACCCTAATTAACGATAGAACCAAGCTCCAATTTGGGTACCAAAGTTTATTCGCAATTTACAAATAGTAGATTTAAATATCGTTCTAACAATAATTATAACAACTACAAAACACACCTTCAATTTTGTTCTCGGAACAAAAACTCTCAAAATTTGCGAAAATAATGATATAAACAAACAAGTTCAGAAGCTGAGTAAAATAAATGCATTCCAAAAACACAGTGAAATTAATTACATTCAATATAAAAGTTTTAGTCAGCCAAATGTATTTAGTTCTCCTGTAGCAATACCCTTACCAGTAAAAGATAGTTTCCCAAATCTTGAATTCATTTGATAAAATTTCTGCTTCAAACCTATATTTATTACTATTTGCTTATTTGATACCATGACTGTATTGATTTTCATTGCGGAATAATGGATGCACTAAGTTGAAGTATCTTATACTAGGACGACAAAGACTTCCAATGGTGGTCTGACGTAGATTGTATCATGATTTTAATGAAATTCAATAATTTCCACAATCTCATACTAAAAGTTAAATATCTTTATTAATCGGCACTGTAATTAAGGGATATGAAAGTTATGCTCTCACCTACTTGAAATCATATTTCAGTTGATTTATCTGAAAATAATTTCTATTCGATTTAATAAAAATTAGAGCATAACTAACCTGCTTAAGATAAAACAACTACACAATTGTATAAGATATAAGGAATGATGATCAACAAATTGATTTAGAAAACGTTCACAATATAACATTAATTTGAAAATAATGAGTTATATCGTTTGTTTTGTGTTATTCAGTAAACAACTATTTAGTTTTTTCATCTTGAAAATAAGGAAAAATGCGACAAAATGTTCATAAATTTGTCTCATTTTATTTACATTTCGTTAGTTTATTACACAGTGGTGAATTTTTTTTTGGAAGCACTGGAGGACCATTTTGTTTCAGTATGAGACTCCTCAGCTGTGCGCATCCACGATCCCGCACCTCGTGAGATTCGAACCAAGGACCTATCAGTCTCGCGCCTGGCGCGTAACCAACTAGACCACTGAAGCCGTCACAAGTGGAGGTCAACCAGGTCTGTTGTGAGATAGTAACTCACTGAAGACAATGGTGTGCGGTGGCGCAACTTCGTAGATTGGTTAAAGTTAGACATTAACACCATTGGATCCCGACTCAGTGGTTTAGTGTTTAAGCGACTGGCGTGAGACTGATAGGTCCTGGGTTGAAATTTCGCTGGGCGCGGGATCGTGGATGCGCACTGCTGAGGAGTCCCATACTAGGACGAAACGGCCGTCCAGTTCTTTCAGGTTTTCCATGAAGGTCTAGTTTCAATTGACTCGTGATTTCAATCTGTGAAATTTCTAAAATCTCCACAAACCCCTTCTGATAATTTTTTTCTGTTGCTAATACTGAAATATTAAGAAAAGTAAGTATCCATAAATTACAAGTATAGATTTCATTTGCTTTTCTCAATTTCTGTTATTATTCATTTCTTTCTAGTCAAGAATTACAATTCCCTGTATGAAATAATATAGAATGTTTAGTTTATCAATCGGTATGATGAGTCAAAGTTTATTCGGTTAGATTTTCATACAGCCTGATACAAAAAGTTATAGTTACTCAAGTTTGCAAGTTTAATCGACACATTCATATTAACAGGTAACATTACTGATACAACGATTATGTAAACTTCGTTTTATGATAATATAACTAACTTTCTGGTAAGTTAGAATGAAACTGTTATCATTGTTAAAACAGATTAATTGTATAAATAAATAAATCTACTACTATTTTATAACTGACTAACCATGTAATAGCACTAGAATATTCTAATAAATTAATATAATCTTTTATCAATTAGGATTATAAGATATCTATTCCATATGCTGAATCATACTATGAATAAGGACTTTTATAAGATATAACATGTTGAATGAAAGAAAAATCCCCTTTTCATATGACAAATCTGTAGAAACTATATATATATATATATATATATATATATATATATATATATATATATATATATATATATATATATATATATATATATATATATATATATATAGTTATAATTGTAATCCAGTGATTTACACACATTTATGTCAATTGTTTCACACTATCTCCATGTAAAAAATTCTATCACAATATTGGTTTGTAAGCAGCTGACGAGAAACCTCGAAATAATATGAATTCATACTATGTTTGTTATTGCTCTGTTTAAATTCATAAAGGGAACCAATTGCATGAAATTTCTAAAATACTGTCAAGTACTAAACTGACCATTCATTGCTTCTTGATTTTGATACTTAAATTCCTCACACGTGAATTAGTTATACTTAGATTAATAATCGAATGATTTTAAACTGTATTTAATATAACTTGATGTAACCAGGTAATTGTGTGGAATGTATGATTCAGGTGTAATCACAATTGATTGATCACTGGATGGTGATCAATGTCATGCTTGTCTAGCCCTTATTAGTGCAAATCGAATGCTATCGATCATGTTGCAATGTGGCCACCAGTCTACGTGATTCGACACTGTGGGCACTATGTATTGAGATTTTGGATAGTGGTTGAAGATAGTCAACAGGAAACCCTGGACCCGGGTTTCGTGCTACTTGGCACTCGTCAGCAAGGTGTATCTGTAATCTTGAGGGAACTGGTGCTCCCTGGCTATGAAACTGGATGACGCAAGATCGAATCCGCCAGGGAGCACCAGTTCCCTTAAGATTACAGGTACACCTTGCTGACGAGTGCCAAGTAGCACGAAACCCGGTTCCACGGTTTCCTGTTGACTACCTCCAACCACCATCTAAAAATGATTAAGGTGTCTTACCTCCTATTATATGCTTTTTTCATTTTCTATTAAAAACTAAATATAAATAAAGCATTATCTGTTATTCCTCCGTCGGTCACTATAGTTACCATACTTCATAATTTCCTGGTAGTTATTTTTTATACAGAAGCATTATATTTGTACTCTTTTTATATTTCAATAATCCATTTCCTGTATACCAGTTAATTGGCTATTTATTTTCAAATATTTAACAATAGAAATTCAATCAAACTAATAAATAAGTAAAATCAAAATGGGGGGTACAATACTAAATTGAATAATTTTTTTTACTTTTATTTACTTTAAAAAACATATTAGATAAAAAGAGAGTAACTGTGTGAGAAAGAGAATAACGGATTGTTTAATATAGCGATTAGTAAATGAATTATTATCTATATCTTTACTCTTTTATTAATTAATCAGTTATGAAATAACAAAGGTCTAGTTTTCAAATATATATATGAATTGAACAGTATATACAATAGAATTTATAGAAGTTATCAAATCTTTTTAGTTAATTACGCAATACATTTTCCTGGCAAATCATAGAATTTAATCTCAAAAGCAAAACAACTGTAGTTTAGATTGCTTAAAGATCTATATATTCAATATAAATCTTGATGACATTTTGTTCTCTGTGCTAGATGGAGAACAAAACACCATCAATATCATCCAAATGCACTGTAAACCTTTACTATCTCAACATAAATCTTTTCATGAAATAAAAATTGAGCATGATACAACAGTGAATAAATTTTGTATCACCACCAAGGTTTAAGATAAAACTTTTGCTGTTTCAAAATGCGAAAAAAATGGATATATTCAAAGAAATCTAGGCAAACTTTAATTTTCAATATAAATAACTTCATTTAGGCAATTAGGTTATGAAAATTAATAAACTTAGAGAATATTAAACAGATGTGACAATTTTGTAAACAGTAATAAATGAGTAATATGCGTGTATACCATGTATAATCTCTTAATATATATATACATATATATTTATGTATCAAGTAAATTATGAAACTATTCTTTTCAAACGTTTGTTATTCCAGAGTTCGTATGTTTGATTTAATGTTTCTGTCAACTAGATACATGATTAAGTAACATTTTGTACATAATGTCAGTAACCAACGCAACGTAACGAATCTATTAGTCAATGTATACAATTATTCCTAATATATAAAACCTCACTAATTAGTATTGTTTCTGAGTTTTTATTTATTGTCCTAAAATAAAATTCATATTGATAATAATAGCAAGCATTTCGAATTTTTAATTGGAATTGATACTCATGATTTGATCAAAAGAAGTTGGTTTCAATGAAGAAGATTTTTACTGCAAGAATTACTCGGTTGAAAAGTAAGATTTGGGTAGTTGTATAAGCAGTTACTAGAACTTTTCTTTATCAAGCCTGATATTCAAGTTCTAAACTTGTTTTCCAAACATTGATCAATAAATTTTAATAACTCCTAATGTCTCATCAGCCCTTATGGTCTGGTGTGTGACGAAATCTCAGCACGGATACAGAAGGCTCGACTAGCTTTTGCCAACTTGCGTCATTTGTGGTGTAGGCGAGATATCCGTCTATCAACTAAAGGATGGGTTTACTGCGCAGCAGTTCGTTCCGTTCTACTTTATGACAGTGAAACCTCATCAGTTCAGATGGCTGGGACACGTGTTACGTATACCGAACCACCGACTGCCCCGACGTGCGATGTTCAACGGTATAGGTGTAGGTTGGAGGAAAGCTAGGGGCGGCCAGACCAAAACATGGCACAAGTCCATGACGTCACTAAAAAGTGGACTGAGTCATGTTGGCATTTGTAGACTATCTGGTTGGAATCCACGAGATGATAGCAACCGATGGTTAGAGACCCTGAATGACATGGCTCAAAATCGTTTGTAATGGCGCAGGTGCTTACACTCTTTGTGTTCTCCCAAATTCCATTCTCCTGAATCTTCCTTGTCTCTTTTTTTCTCTTTCCAAATTTATTTCACTGGATCAAACTCCTTAAATAACATCTTCACACTCTAATCTTTCCGATTACTGCTTATACTCTTACCGCCTCTACCACTAAAGGATTTAAATCGACAACTGCATCTCTGTGCTAATGTGTTATGGCAACTCGAACTGATGTACGTACGTACAAAGTTCTACATTGTTACTGACTGACTGACTGAATAACTCCTAATGTTATTCAGAAGTTGATAGGAAAACAAAAATCTGTGATCTACCTTTTAATAAGTAATTAATGTTAATATACTTTTTATACTGAACTCATCTAACTAAAATTTCGAAACAGCATTAAATTAACTAGCAATAACTATATAATCCATCATTTAAATATTAAGGATAAAACAAAATTAACTGTTCACATAAAATGATGTAAACATACATTAATGGGTTTTCACTATCCATTATTATTATACTGAATGTTACAATAATAAATGAACCATATTGTTTAAGTAAACATCAATTTGACCTATTTCAGTGATTTCAATTTAATTCTATAAAACGAATAATATATTTATTATTATTATTTTTAATCTAACTTTAAATAATAAACGGAAGTTCATTTATTGAATTATCGACTGGATTCACTGTAATTCCCTTAGATACTTGACCCAGAATTCATTTTACAATATAATAGCTTTATATAACTATAAACTACAGTTCATCTTTCAAATGATCAGGAGAAAGCATACGCCATATATTTTTATGAAATGTTTTTCTTATAATATGCATTCTTACAAATGACAAATATATTATTTAATAAAATTGACACATTTTAAGTTTGTACAAGATACATATTAAAGCATCAAGACTAATTCTGTATGGGATAGAAAATAAAAAAAATGATTATGTGGTGAAATAGTCAATTGAATTCAAAGTCTGATAAAACAGAATGAAACTTTTGGATTTTGAATAACATCTGTACAAGCATACTTGACAAAATGACAACCATATAAGTTAATGTGAGTCTTGGCCAGTGTGTGATCAACAACAGTGGTTATAATAACTAAAAGAATAATTCAGATAAGTTTCAGTTGAGATGTCTATGTAGATTAATTGATACTGAAATTAGTTTCCGTCATATAATAACATAAACTATGAAACCAGTGAAAGTTTGAAACATAGATGTTTTTATCACAGAACATTAGAGACTTTACAACAAATAGAACCAAAGTGTTTAAAATTTTGAAGTGAACTTTTAATCTTTGGACCACTGAGATGAAATTCTGTGATTCGCATTTTCAACTTCAGTCGATTCGTGTTATCAAAGAAAATTATCCGATGAAAGTATCGAGTAAGTGTTAAACTGCCTACATGACTGAATGTTACCTCTGACAACTTCAACTACTTATCTAATGTCAGATGTTTTCATTTCTGAAACCTAGTTGAAATTCATAACGTTTCTTGATTTTTTTTCTGATTTCTGCTAAGGATCAACGTGATTTACAATGGATAAACGATAATACTTGTAAAATTAGCTTTCGCAGTTATCAGTAAGAAAACAATGTATGCAACCAAAAATTTAGATAATTATGTTCAAAATGATAAACGGATAAACCACTATCTAGTGTTAAACAAGATAGTTCTTCCATACCTAACTACAACAATATAATACAAGGAGAAAAATTATTACATATAACACATCCAGAATATCCTAAACAGTTTGTCCTTGATGTTGATGGATAAAGAGCGGCCTGCTTGAGCAACTGCGCTACCTGTTCCTGCCATCTAAATATTTCAACAAGTTATCCATTTTTGTTTGTTTTAATATATCATTATGTTTATTAATCTCATAACCTATTCTGCTGCGTTTCTGAAAAGTGTACAACCTTTCGTTGTCAAAGTTACAAAAACTCAATAAGAAACAATGTGGTTGCTGGCAATATACAACGAAAAGAATTTACATTATTCAGCTGTTCATTTACTGAACTGCTAACATCTAACAGGCGATCGCTCAATATTTATCGCCAGGACCGACCAAGAAGAAAGAAACGGAAACTTGTTGAAATACTTTGCGCTGAGAATTCTATATTGTACCAAAAATATGATATTGAATAAAGCTGATAATAATAATAATAATAATAATAATGATTATTTAGTACAAACAAAAGTTTCAATCTCGCTAACAACTTGAACCAACACTATTTTCAGAAATTTATTGAGATAAGTAAGTCTTCATCAAAATGAAACTTGTATTCACTTCATATAAAATCAATTAGTTGGTAGATGAAGACCATAGTGTAGGATATCAAAAACGGAAGAATGAGAATAACTAAGCGTCATCTTTACTCATGATAAGCTTTCATTTTTATAGGATTTAAATATTTTGTTTTACTAAAAACATAAAATAGACGTTGACTGCTGAGAAATGTACAAATGTAGAATAAGTCTCTATTATTACATTGAACATTTTTTATAGCTTGAATTTCGATAATGCAATGAGAAGACGAAGTTTATCAGAATGATGTGATATATTTGTGCAATACATTTCGAACAATCTGATCACACATATACTTGTTAAGAACATTTATATATGGAAATTAAAAGGTCAACTAGACAGATTAAAGGTAAGCTGTAACAAAGAAAAGGAATAAAATGATAATAAAGTTCACAAAAACAATGTGATTACGACTCTAGATAATAAATCAGTATTACCGGGGTAGGTTAACGGTAAGGATAAATTGTTTTTGAATGCACAAAGAGGGTTTCAGTTTCCGTATAACCAAGGCTTCAATAAACCTTAGCATACGTCTTTGAATGCTTTTGTATGACACTACAAATGCTGATATGATGTCAACCTCATGAACCGTGTCAATCAAATGTTTCACAATGGAGGATGATGTCTGTCTATCCTATGATCTTATATGACCATTGGAATTCATTTGCTTCTGTAGCCATTTTGGTATGTGTTCACCCACCCTTAAGTGCCAATTACGATTGCCCCTCCCTTGAATTGTTATAATTATCATTAAAATATTCGTTTCTTGACAAACTTCTTATGCTTATGTACCGGTACGCTTGAATGAATATTTCAATGAAATTGTATAATTTTCAATGATTACATTTTTCATATTCTCATCAGATAAATCTGTACACTAAAAAGTGTTAATATACCTAATGAAATTTGACTATTACATTTATCCTATCAAATCTTCTGATGTAGTTTTCCCTCTTACTCAATTAAAATCAAAATATTGTAATGAATAAGTTTTAATCATCTTTTTTATTTCCAGCTAATCAGAAAATAAAATCCACCATAAATTTCATATTAAACAAATGGTCAAATAATCTGTTATAACTTGTGGGCTTGTACCTTATTAATGTATAATGTAATGGTACCGCCAATTAGAGAACAGTGATTTATCGACGAGACCAATGACGCATAAAATAAATACGAGCAGTCTGGAGTCTTTATCGGTCATTATTTCTGCCTGGTCCTGCCTGTTAAGTCTAGAACACCAGTTTCAGCCTCTGCAATATGAATCATGTATTTCAAACATAATGGGTTTATATACAAACCAAACAGTTCATATCGTACCATAAAATAGAAAATAACATTTGTAAAACTTTTAGCCAAAAGTGGTTGTGAATATTGGAGACTGTAATTGATAGACTGAGTATAACTCAATAACGGTAAGTCATATAATAATAGTTCATAGGTCAAACTAAAGCTTATAATAAGAGGAACATGAATATGAATAATTTAGTTACTTAACAATTATACAATAAAAATAAATGTATAGTATTCATCTAGAAATAAATTCCAACAATTACTATTCATTATTCTCATTGGGATATAACATAATCAATATAAGACAAAAATATAATAACAAACTTAAATCACAAACAAAACAATTCATCAACAAGGGACAACTATAATAAAAGTTAGAAAAAAAACACACTGAAAGTAAAACAAAGAAATACAATGAATGATAATAATAAATCTATTCAATAATAGTTAATCATCAAAGTGTTGTTTATCTTTTCAACTATTCAAATAAGATTGTCCACTTTTCAATTAAAAATCATAATTAATGATGTAAAAGATATTTGTCAATTAGTTTTATATTCATTGTTTTGTTTTTTTTATAAACATCATCTCATTCAAACAATGAAAACATAAGATAAATGATTTTGTTTACCTTTTTTTCTTCATTGTAGAGGGTTACATGAATTAGTGTTTAATCATAGTCATGATAATAATAATGAGATAACAGTGAAATTCACATGATTATCTTTATCAACAAACTATTCTCTCTTATAGAAAACAAATAAACAACTAATCACAAATAATGAGAATGCAAAGAAGATGTCATTAACTAATTTGTTGTCATTAAACACATATATTTATTTATTTTGAAACTGTAAAAGTATTGTAGGATAACACGTATAAACTTAATATGATCTTAAACAGTTTTTCTTAAGTATTGACATCATTCGAAAAATCAAAATGCTCTAAGTGGATGTTTCTCACACTGTTGAGACTTTTCAAAAGTATACACTTATGACTTCATAAGGATTCGGGATTTGAAGGGTATTATTTAAATCTTTTTAAGGATAGCTAATGCACATTAATAATTTGTCCCGAAACTAGAAAAAAAAACATAAGTTTAATGGTTTCTATTTCTCAAATTATTCTCAGCTAATTTGTAAATTGAAATGTTCTTAACGAGTTACCAATCAGGACGTTTTTCTGAGTACAGGGTTGTGGATATGAGGTCATGAATCGATCAAACCACCATTATTGATTTTGTGGATTGATTGAAGTTAGACAATAACACTAGTTGATGCCGGCCTAGTGATCTAAAGATTAAGCAATCGTGCGCGAGGCCGGAGGTTTTGGGTTCGGATTCGCGCACAGGATCGTATATGCCCACTGTAGGGAGGTACGAAATGGCCGTTCAGTGCTTCCAGGTTTACAATGATGGTCTAATACTGGCAGATTCATGATCTCAATCAGAAAGTTTTTAATCAAAATTCTTAGCTTATTAATTTTTATCTACAATCGGTTTACAACAAGACTGAACTATGCCTGGAACTTCAGTGTGACTCCTCTTATCGAATCATCTCAATCGTTCACCATTTGAATTTATCGTAACCATATATCCATTTTATTAAAACAACTTAATTGTAAAGTTAAATATAGGAACAAATATCATTTTTAAAATTGTCATCAGCTGTAAACTAAGTCTCATTTTTTGAATAAATTTACATAATTTAAATCATCAGTCTATCTAATTTTTCTTTTGACATTGAATTTTATCTCTTGTCATGGAATAACTTTTTTTGAAGTAGGTGTTTGATCCCGTTTTTGTACAGTCTAATGAGTTATCGACTGTCAATTTAAGTACAATCAAATATATTTTTTTGTATTGAAACGACAATTCAAATTGAAAGAGTTAAACTATGAAGCTGAGACATCAGTATCATCGATAACCCTATATGCCTTGAAATTTATAATTTTATACCATTACACGAGAGAATAAAATTGTATTGTCAATTTATTTCACTCATTTCTGACAAAACAAAAACCATTGCAACTTATAATCAGTATTTGTTACTAATCTATTTGATCTTAAATTAAGATGTTTTTAAGAGATAATTCATGAAAATCGGTCAGTCTTTTTTTTTGAAGCGAAGAGAGATTTTGTCTTAATGGGATATCTATATGCAAAACATAATACCATATTACTGCTATGATTTAGATGGTGGTTGGAGGTAGTCAACAGGAAACCCTGGACCTGGGTTTCGTGCTACTTGACACTCGTCAGCAAGGTGTACCTGTAATCTTGAGGGAACTGGTGCTCCTTGGCGGATCACTGAGCTATCCGAGTCGTGACTAACCTAATTAAAATAACCACCATCTAAATCTCAATACATAGTGCCCGCAGTGTCGAGTCACTTAGACTGGTGGCCACATTGCAACATAATCGATAGGATTCGATCTGCACTAATAAGGACTAGACAAGCATGACAATGATCACCACCCAGTGATCAGTCAATTGTGATTACTGCTATGATTATTTAAAAGATTCACTTTAACCCCTTTGATTGTTTTTATCTCTTCAATAATTTATAAATAATCAAGTTTTTCATTTAAAGAAGAAATGAATTCCACTGTTAAACTAATTTGAAAAACACAAGTGATGCGAAATATAATTTAGTGACAAAAATACCTTCTTTTCCTACAGTGATCATTTTCAACAAATATAATTGTGATATGATAAGGAATAAAAGATTTTCTGCCCTGTTTTAAAAAAAAGAAAAAAACCAAATATTCGATATTCGATTCAATCCATTTATCTACAGTAACCAGATATATCTCTCATTAATAAAAAAGATATCACTCTAATTTGCATTGTGAGTAAATGATAACGAGTGTATTATTTATGATTTCATTAGCTGATATGTTTCTGAATTATTTTATTTTGTGTTGTTGAATACACTATGAAACTATTTTCAATAGAATAAATGTTTAATAAATTATTATTATTATTTATTATTTGAACAGCATTTCCCGTTACTTAGATATGACTTAAATCCATCATATACATTTGTGAATACAAATGTTTAAGTAAATTACTAGGCATTATAGTGAGCTTCGTAAATTAAAAAGAATTTTTTTCGTCTTGAAAGAGTCTTATTGTCAACCATAAAAATTATTTAATTTCATGTATAGATCATTTTCTAACGTTATGTGATAATCAAATAGTTATTATTATTTATTATATTTACTTAAACATATAAATATTACTACAAGGAAGCACCAAATAGATATGCACGACATAAATCATTCGATTTGTGTAAGGGCTGTGATACTACCCGGGTGCCCAAACCGAAGTAGGTGGTTTTCTTAGGGGTCCACACACCAAGTCTTTGACCTAAAGGTCGGACCCACAAGGCAGTGGAGCATCGTAAGAAGATGAAGTCTCATGGTAGCCGGTGACCAACAATTGGTTTATACACCATTTGTTCCTTCACGATACTGGAGCCGATGTGCAACATTGGTTTGGAATCAGGGTTTTCCAACTCCTCTAGGTGGACTCTCCATGTCCAACAACCCGGTTAAAGTGCCGGACATTTGCTTTACGTCCTCTCATTTTCGTAAACAACACCCCCACCTCGAGAAGTCAATGAGTAGGACATCCCTGGCAGTGGTTGTATGCACATGGCCATGTAAGAACATTTGGAGAGGGAGAGCGGACTTTCCCCGCTCTCCGTCGTACCACGTCACTTGAAGACAAGCAAATTTATTTTAATATTTTATATATTACCAACAGCAGAAGTATGAAATAATTTCAATAATACAATATTCATCAATGTATAGACAAATAATAAATGTCATAAACTAAATGAATGATTGTAAAATGTTAGACGAATCACATAGATATATATTTAATATAAAATAACATAATTATAAAAAAAGAAAGAAAAAAACAAAGAAAAAAAAATCTTGAACAAAAGTAACTAATTAATCTCTGACTCCGGAACATTATTAATATTGATTAAAATCGATAAAAGTTTACTATTTATGAGTTAGTATTTCTTTTAACATTACATATTCATCATAGAACTGTAATAGGAAGATGTATATATACTTATGCAATCTATAATAAAAATAATATTTTTTTATTTTATTTTAACAATATAATCCCTCTATACATGAATTATTGATCATTTAATTCAATAGGTTTCTTGTTTATTTTAAAAAGAAAAGATAACCTACAAAAAATATTCAATAAGTTACTTTAATCCTTTTAAAAACTATAGAACATTTTGAATATTTTATTATTTAATAAGTTCTTAGTAAAATAATTATTAAATTAGTTTTCATTAAAATAGAGTTAAGATCTTATTATTATCAAGTATTTTGTATATTCAATAGTTGAAATCATAAGTTAATTGAAGCTAGACTACCGTGAAAAACGTGGAAGCACTGGAAGGCCGTTTTGTCCATGGTAGTCTAGCTTCAATTGATTCATGATTTCAACTATCGAAATTTGTAAAAATCTCCACAAAACACCCTTCTGATAATAATCATCTGCTCATTGATGACTGACTTTAAGAGGCATTTCCTGTAGTTCTAGTGAGAAGCCATTACCAGTGGAGTTCAACCAGGTCTGTTGTGAGATATCAACTCACTGAAGACAATGGTGTACGGTGGTGCAACTTCGTGAATTGGTTGAAGATAGACATTAACACCGTTGGATGGTCTAATCGTAAAACGCTCGCGCGCGAGACTAATAGGTCCTGAGTTCGAATGTCTCGAGAGGCGGGGTCGTGGATGCGCACTGCTGAGGAGTCCCATACTAGGGCGAAACGGACGTCCAGTGCTTCTAGGTTTTCTATGGTAGTCTAGCTTCAATTGACTCATGACTTCAACTATTGAAATTTGAAAAAATCTCCACAAAACCCCTTCTGATATTTTGTATATGTTTATCTTACAAAAGTGAGATTGTAGTGAACAAGAACACCAGTAGGGACAATCAAATGTATTTGACGGGAAATTACAGAACTTATTCATAAAATCTAACAATCATATAGTAAATGCTTAGTTTGTAAAATACCCATTAACTGCCTGAAAATGACTCAGTCTTCATTTTTCTTGCAATTTCATACAAATTGCATCTTGTTTCCATTCTTTACTGTTCGATCCTCTTGTCTCTCTGCTCCCAGACCTTCTGTTCACGAATAACATTATATACTACTTATGTCAATATAAGTAGCACACATCACAAAACTTATGATCAATTTGACTCTAGTGAATTATTTAGTAAATTATATTTATAATTCAATAGTTGTTAGTAGTATGAACATTTGAACAATAACTGTATACCACTAAAACATCTTGTTTAACTACTTGATTATTTAAAATTATTTAGAAAATATATCAAAGACTAAAATAGGATTTGATTCAACTATCAAATGATACTCAATTTAATACTTTTATTTGAAATTCTATTGATAACTTTTAGAAAATTTATTCAATGTATCAGTATCATTTGAATAGATGAACTAAGGGTTCATAAAGTAGATTCATTTGAAGTTGTTGTATTCTGTGAGCTTATATTTTTTACTCATAGTTGTTCTGGACAGAAATTAATCATGCCTAATTCAAATGAAAATCTTTATCTACTTTTTCATACTAGGTTGCTTTGTATTAACTATTTAAAAGTGGTTATTAAATAATGTTTAACGAACAGTTATACAAATGAATAATTTACATCTAATTTAATCGAATTTACATTTTTCCATTGTGTTTTAGTCTTTACAAAGTGAATATTTGCAAACCGGACGACTCATTTTGTCAATGTTCACTTAATGAGAGAGGGGTTTTGTAGAGATTGTAGTAATTTAATCATTGAATTCATAATTCAATTGAAGCAAGACCACCATAGAAAACCTGGTCGCACTGGACAGTCATTTCATTCTAGTATAGGACTCCTCAGCAGTGTACATTCACGATCCTGCCCTGCGAGATTCGAACACAGGACCGATCAGTCTTGCACGCGATTCAATTTACTTATAAACGTTATAGGTAGTTAAGAAGATTAAACAATGTGAAAAACCTCATAATTACTTACTTACTTATTTACTTACGCCTGTTACCCCTAATGGAGCATAGGCCGCCAACCACCATTCTCCAACCCACTCTGTCCTGGGCCTTCTTTTCTAGTTCCATCCAATTCTTGTTCATCTTTTTCATGTCTATTTCCATTTCTCGGCGTAATGTGTTCTTTGGTCTTCCTCTTTTCCTTCGGCCTTGAGGATTCCATGTGAGTGCTTGCATTGTGACGCAGTTGGGTGCTTTCCTCAATGTGTGTCTCAGCCACTCCCAACGCTTCTTCCTGATTTCTTCCTCTACTGAGATCTGGTTTGTTCTCTCCCATAGTAGTAGGTTGTTGCTGATAGTGTCTGGCAAACGGATCTGCAGTATTTTGTGTAGACAGCTATTAATAAACACTTGTATTTTCTGGATGATGGCTTTCGTAGATATCCGAGTTTCCGCCCCAGTAGACAGTAGAACTGTCTTGACATTTGTATTGGAAATTCTGACCATGGCGTTGTCTGACAGATGTTTTGAGTTCCAAATGTTCTTCAGTTGTAGATATGCTGCTCTTTCTTTGCCGATCCTCGCTTTCACATCTGCATCAGATCCACCGTATCCATCAATGATGCTGCCCAGATATGTAAAGGCTTTTACATCTTCCAAATCTTCTCCATCAAGTGTGACTGGATTGGTGCATGCTGTGTTGTATCGAAGACTCTTGATTTTCTCTTTGTGTATCTTGATACCTACTGCTGCTAAGGTCGCTGCTACACTGATCGTCTTCTCCTGTATTTGTTGTTGCGTTTAAGATAGAAGGGCCAGATCATCTGGAAAGTTTAGATCGTTTAACTGGATCCTAGATGTCCACTGTATTCCATGCTTCCCAAAATCTCATCATTGG
Source organism: Schistosoma margrebowiei (assembly GCA_944470205.2). Classification (NCBI taxonomy): domain Eukaryota; kingdom Metazoa; phylum Platyhelminthes; class Trematoda; order Strigeidida; family Schistosomatidae; genus Schistosoma; species Schistosoma margrebowiei. Next base: position 65,246,351 of record OX104024.1, on the reverse strand, counting down.
ATCTTTAATTTCTTTTTTTAATTAAGTAAGTATAATTTAACAACATAAAACTTGTCTTTATTATATAGAAATAAGAAAGCAGTAATTCTATAATGTCACCTTTTCTTAAGTTTATCAATGTAAATTTATCAAGTTAGTTGTTTCTCTTTTTTTTTTATTGATTAATTATTCTTGTTAATTGGAAGTCTATTCACTGTTAAAAAATAAATAACTTAATTGAAAAAAGAACCATTTATTCATATAATTTTCATTGATTGATTTATGTATTTTCATTTATTCAATAATAAATTCTAAAAATGTTCATTGAATTTATTTTAAAATTGTTACTGTATTACTTTATTTCTATAATTGGTTCATCTGTCAATATTATGTTCATATACATCATTAGCTTCATGTGTAATCATTCATGTATGATTATATATATATATACCATGATATCACAAAAAGTATACTTTCGTCAATATGCTGTAAATTATCTTCTACACACAAAATAGTTATACTAAACAACCTATGAAAGTATTAGATATAAATTAGTTATCATAGTTCTCCATATTCCTTTTCTAATAACTTTTGAATCTATTCAATGAAATGTTCAATATATCAAATTTTTCTCTATTCAAACATTATTTTAGTCAAACTTTGTTATTGTATTTAGATATTGCTGAAAAAAAAAGACTGTAATTTCATGGACGTCATTTGATTTTTGGTTGTAATTTGATATAATGACAATACAAAATAGATATAAACAAGTTATCATTAATAAAGAAGAAGAATGTACTTGTAAAATGTTAGCGAAAAAATTTGAAGTAAATTCAACGATAATTTTGTTTTCATAGATTGAAATCATGAGTCAGTTGAAGGTAGACCACCATTGAAAACTTGGAAGCACTGGACGGCCGTTTCGTCCTAGTATGGGACTCCTCAGCAGTGCGCACCCACGACCTCGCACCACGAAGGGCTCGAACCTAGGACCTATTGGCTTCGCGCGCGATCACTTAACCATTAGACCACTGAGCCGGTATCCAACGGTCGTCCAGTGCTTCCAGGTTTTCAATGGTGGTCTAGCTTCAACTGACTCATGATTTCAATCTGTGAAAATTTCTAAAAATCTCCACAAAACACATTCTGATCATAATTTTGTTGTTTGATTATATTTTCCTTGAAAAAGATTGAACTAGATTGCCAACCGAAATGTTGGATTTACTTCAAATTCTTTCGCTGAAATTTTACAAATACATTCTTCCTCTTTAATGACTCATATTAACTCAGCGCCTAAATATTGTGAAACTATTCGTTCAAATTTAGACGAAAGTTCTTATATAAGCTATTATTATTGTTCAAAAAAGTCAATCTAGATATTCTCATAAAGTGTTATATATTTCGAATAGTAATTCTAAATAATGTGAAGGAATTCAATTTGATTAGCTCTATAAAATATAATAATTTTCATTTGAGTTAAACATGAAATAATTCGAAAAATGATATTTTTATCAAATTTCTAGGAGTTAATGTTATCAGTAAATAAGTCAATATAAGATTTAAACAACGTGTATGTAAAAGGAATTGAGTACAGTTACCGGTAATGGCTAAATTTGAAGATGATCAATACAATTTAAAATGTGTATTTTGATTTCTTTAACAGATACTTGTTATAAATTTCAAAATGAGTATTAAATATTTATATTTGTTCAAAGTAAATGACAATCTTTTATACAAAATTTTATCTTAATCTTGTTAAAAATAGCTTTACTCAACTTTGTTCTTATATAAATAGAATAAGTTTCAAATCTACTTTGTAAAGCTCAAGTAAAAATCAATATAAAATTAGCTAATTTATTTCAGATAAGATGATCTATAACCAAACGCCAATGATAAAGCCTTACAGGATCAACTGAAGGAAGAAGAAACTACTATGGAGGACAACTGAAAAGGGATCAAAAAAGCAATAACTTCAAGGTGTCAGGAGGTTCTGGGCCTCAAGAAACATCATCATAAAGAATGGATCTCTATAGAAACACCGGACAAGAGCAAAGAAATGAAGAACAAGAAGACAGCAATTAACAACAGCCGAACACAAGCAGAGAAACTCCAAGCACAAACTGAGTACACAAAAGTAAACAAGAAAGTGAAGGAGAGCATTAGAGCCGACAAGAAGAAATACGTGGAGGAACTAGCAATGAAAAAGGAAAAAGCTGCAACATGAGGAAGTATGAAACGACTATATGACTCAACGAAAAAGCTAGCAGGGAGATGTAATATACCAGAGAGACTGGTCAAAGACAAAAACGGCAAGCCAATCACTGAAATTCAACGACAGCGGAACAGATGGTTAGAGTTCTTTGAGGAACTCCGTAATAGACCGGCTCCAATGAATCCATCGGACGTCGAATCAACACAAACAGATCTTCCTATAGATTTCAATCCACCAACGACGAAAGAAATCAGAATGGCCATCAGACGAATCAAGAGCAGGAAAGCAGCAGGACCTGGTAATATACCAGCTGAAGCACTGAAGTCAAACATTGAAGTAACTACAAACATGCTTCACCTTCTATTGAAAAAGATTTGGGAGGAGGAACAAGTGCCGATGGACTGGGAAGAAGGACACCTCACCAAGATTCCAAAAAAAGATTATCTGAGCAAATATGAAAACTACAGAGGCATTAGACTACTATCATTACCAAGGAAAGTCTTTAATAGAGTGCTGCTGAACCGGGTGAGAGATGCAATAGACGTCCAACTTCGAGATTAACAGGCTAGAATCCGTGAGGATTGGTTGTGCACAGACCAAATTACGACACCATGAATCATCGTCGAACAATCAGTTGAGTGGAACTCGTCACTGTACCTCAACTTCATTGATTATAAAAAGGCGTTTGACAATGTAGATAGGAGAACATCATTGAAACTTCATCGACACTACGGAGTTCCTGAGAATACTGTCAACATTATCCGAAACTCATACGACGGATCACAGTGCAAAATACTGCATGGAGAACAGCTGACAGATGCATTCCAAGTAAGGACCGGAGTCAGACACAGCTGTCTACCCTCCCCCTTCCTCTTTCTTCTGGTGGTCCACTGGATTTTGAAGACCTCGAGATCAAAGGGAAAGCATGGAATACAGTAGACAGCTCAGAATAATTTAGGAGATTTGGACTTCGTAGATGACTTGGCTCTTCTATCCCATACACATGGACAAACGCAGGTAAAGAGAGCTAGTATAGCAGCAACCTCTACATCAGTAGGACTCAACATACACAAGGGGAAAACCAAGGTCTTCAAATACAACACAGAGAACAACAATCCAATCACTCTTGATGACGAAACTCTGGAAGATGTAGAACCTTTCACATACCTGGGAATCATCATCGATGAACAAGGAGGATCAGATGCAGACGTAAGGTGAGGATTGGTAAATCAAGGGTCACTTTCCTACAGTTGAAGAAAATATGGAATTCAAAACAACTCTCAACCAATATCAAAGTCACAATCTTCGATATGAACATCAAAACGGTTCTACTGTACAGAGCTGAAACGTGGAGAACTACTAAAACCATGATCAAAAATGTACAAGGATTTATAAATGGTTGTCTACGCAAGATACTCAACATCCATTGACCGATTACTATCAGTAACAGCCCTCTGTGAGAGAGGACAAACCAACTTCTTGCTGAAAAAGAAATTAGGAAAAGACTCTGGAAATGGATAGGACATATATTACGCAAATCGTCAAACTGCATCAAGAGATAAGCGCTAACTTGGAATGCTGAAGGGAAGAGGAAAAGAGGAAGGCCAAAGAACACACTGCGTCGGATAAAAGAAGCTGATATGAAAAGGATGAATAACAACTGGAAGGAACTGGAAAGGATTGCTCAGGACAGTGTTGGATGGAAAATGCTAATGAGCGGCCCATGCTCCTTCACGAAGAGTAACAGGCGTAAGGAAAAAGTAACTAAATGTGTAATTAATATACTGAAAACATTGAGTGATCTTAACAACGGTTTGTTGGTAATTTATATTTATCAATAACATTTTACGATGAAGTAAACCATCTTACTACTTTAAAATTGACAAATTTTATAATCACATTAATCACTTAATGAATTTTTAATTATTAAAAAAAAAGTTTTAAACATTTACTGAATGTTTAAAATTAAAGAGAAAAATTATTTACGCTGATTTATTTGCTTCTGTGCTCAAAACATCAAAAATAGTTTATCTTAATCAATAATGTGTAGTCAACAGATATGAAAATAAGGACCTTTCATCTGTACTTTCTAATATGGAATCACTAAGTCACCTAACTTTTTATTCAATGAAGAAAGATTGTATCAATTATTTGAACGCATGTTTATTAAAACACATTGTTTTCAGCTTAGTTTGATACAATGTTGTAGAAATGATGAATTGACTTTTTTTTATCACTGATCTGTTAAAATGTGAGATATGGAAAAAGTTATTGATGTTTTCTTTATGCATAGCTTGATTCAATAACATCCTATTAAGAGCTATATGAAAGATTAATTTTTTAATATTCAATTTTTTTAAAACTTCTTTAAAGAGAAAAATATTTGTTTACATTAATGTAAGTGGTTACTTCAGAATATGATAAAAAGTTTTCCAAGCGAAAGTAGGTAAACAGTAAAAAAAAAATTATGAAACGACAACAGTCTTTTCAAATTTTGATTATCATTGTGACTGTTTAACAACTAAATAATAATATTTGGCAGCCTGCTTGAATATTTGGGCTACTTGTTCCTACGATCTATATATTTCATCAAGTTATCTGTTTTGTTGTTTGTTTTAGCATATCATTATGTCTATTGTGCGCACAATCTATTCAGGTGCATTTATGAAAAGTTTCGCTATACGGGATACAAAAAGGTACAATTAGCGATATCATGGTGGCTGGCAATATGCATTAAAACGAATGAACATTAATCAAATGTGGATTACCGAACTCCTAACATGTAACTGGTCATCATTCAAAATCTATCGTCACAATCGATCAAGGTATAAAAAAAGGAAACTTGTTGAAATACTTTGTGCTGAGAATTCTATGTTGTACCAAAAATATAATGTTGAATAAAGCTAATAATGATAATAATAATAATAATAAGTTCTAGATAATACTAACTTAATTGACAGAGATCTATCTGTAGTCAGTACATCTACTAATCTTTAAAAAATTTATTCATGGATTGGTTTAAGTCAGACATTAACAATGTTGGATGCCGGCTCAGTGGTCTAGTGGTTAAGCGCTTGTGTGCAAGACTAACAGGCTGTGAGTTCGAATATCGCGGGGGGCGGGATCGTGGATGCGAACTGCTGAGGAGTTCCATGCTAAGATGAAACAACTATTCAGTGCTTCCAGGTTTTCCATGATAGTCTAGCTTCAATTGACACATGATCTCAATCATGGAAATTACTAAAATATCCACAAAACCCTTTCTGATATAAAAATCTATTTGATTATATCAACTTCAAATAATGTTTCATCCCATTCTGTCGATTCACCATTCACATAGATATATTTAGAGAAATAAACAAACATAATCATTTTTTTAATTCAATAAGTAACTACCTAAAGTTAAGCATTTATTTAGTTATAATTAATTTAAATAATCAATAATTATATAGGTATAGGTACCAAGGTTTGATTTGATAATTTCGAATAAATTGAGCATTAGGTTGATTGTTAAAAATAAAAATAATATATTTTGTAATATCCCAATGAGTAGAGAAATTAGATTTTCTGACGTTTCGTAACCTAGTGTAAGTCACTTCTTCAGAGAACAAATAACCAAATTAAAATTAATCCAAGTTTAAATAATATAAAGGAATAATAATAAGAAGAATAACTAAGCCACGAAACGTCAGAAAATCTAATTTTTCTACTCATTGGGATATTACAAATATACTATCTATTTACAATAATTATATATACATTTTTAAATAAATCACTTACCTTGGAGATAATTTTAAAAACAAAATTTAATTAAAAAATTTATTCCTCAAATTATTGTTTATTTAACATAAATTAATTGTTATTTAAATTATGTTTAGTTTAATGTTCATTTACTTAAATAGTGAGTTGGTTTCTTGATAGAAACTAATTAAATGAACATTTCCCATATTATTTAATTAATTTTATAATGAATTAATTTGATTGGTTAATTTTTATATTATTGAAATTATATGAGACAATGAATATGATTTGAGTAAAGTGGGCGATATCGAAAGTTTATGAATGGTTAAATAAATGTATTAAAATAGAGGATTGAAAATCTTTCACTACTTTACAATATAATAAAATAAATCTTACAAAATCTTTATACTTTTACTTTAGTTATTACATTGGTAACAAAGTATCTTATCTATTATTTTTATTATTATTTATTTTAACACATAGATATTGGTACAAGGAGGCACCAAATACATATGCGCCACATAAATCTCATTCGATATGTGTGAGGGCTGTGATACTGCCCGGTTGCCCAAACTGAAGCAGGTGGTTTTCTTAGAGGGCCACTCCCCGAGCCTTCGACCTAAAGGTCTGACCTACAAAGTAGTGGAGCATCGTAAGGAGATGCAGTCCCATGGAAGCCAGTGACCAATAATTGGTTCATACGCCATTTGTTCCCGCAGGATACTGGAGCCCATGCGCAACATTGGTTTGGAATCCGGTTAAAGCGCCGGACATTCGCTTTTCGTCCTCTTATTTTCGTACACAACACCCCCGCCACGAGAATGCAGTGAGTAGGACTTCCCTGGCAGATGCTATATAAGCGTGGCCGTGTGAGACGAGAGGGAGAGGAATCTACTCATTTTGTATTATTTGTGTATAAATTCTACTATATATTACTTGAATTTCATTATTATCTTTGAATTTGTTTTAATAAACTTATGTATATTCTAGATATATAATCTCTAATTGACGATAACCTTATCTCACATCGGTAGCTGACAAGTTTCAATTTTGTATAATTTAAAACTTAATTTTAAATGAATCCAGATATTCTTTTTATGTCACAGAAAATGTCAGTACGCTAGATTATAAAATTTAATTTAAAATCTATACTGTCGGTTTAGAATAGCGACTTTATTTCACTAAGGTTTAAATAATCCGTTTGATTGTATATTTATCTTGGCTTTACCGCTGAGTAACTAACTGAAGAAAATACTTCCTTTTCTCACATATAACTAATATATCTATCTTTTGTTTATTTGCTTCTTGTTTAACATCATATAAGAGATTGATCTTATTAAAATCTCAATATTATTTTAAAAACACCTATTACATTCTTTATTTCTTCTAAATACTAAGCAACAAATACACGTTTTTCTTTCCATCTTCAATCATTTCAGACTTTCAGAAAAAAAAACATATAACCGCCGTCAAAACCGTCCAACTATGTTAAGAATGATGATATGATAGACTTTATTAAATATTATTTCAGGTTACTTCATTCTACGCTCTAAAATAATTAGGATTTTAAAGCAAGAAACAATATTTACTGTCTAATAAGATAAAATGCAAGCCGTGACTAGTGGAGCTAATCCTTGTCGGGTAGAGACAATTATCTACTTCAGTACAATGGAAGTTAGTCGCGCAATTTCGTGGATTGGTTGATGTTAGAAACTATCACCATTGGATGCCGGCTCAGTGGTCCAGTTGTTTAAGCGTTCGCGCGCGAGATCGAAGGCCCTGAGTTCGAATCCAGCTTGCGGGATCGTGGATGCGCACTGCTGAGGAGTCCCACAATAGGACGAAACGGCCGTCCAGTGCTTCCAGTTTTTCAATTGTGATGGTCTAACATCAATTGGTTCAAGATCTCAATCAAAAACTTAATAATTTCCGCAACCCCTATACTAGTAAAATGCAAAAACACAATTTATGAATTAGTCTATTAAATTTCTCGATTACGTTAGTTATATCTGCACTTCAGATATTTTATTTATTTCCAAATATCTTCATCTTTATAATTGCTAGTGAAAATGGTATTAAAATATATTCGAAAAAGTAGTCGGTATACGTTTATACAAAATTAAAATATGAAAATAATATTCAGTGATTTCTACTTCTGTAAGGCAATACAATAAAGTGAAACTAATCAGTTAGAATAGCTTAGTTGGTTTTTAGAATCTGTTTACAATGCTACAGTGATTACAAGAATCTTTTAAAATTTAAAGATATTCAATATTTGTCATATCAATTACCAGTGTACCATTGAAAAGCTCCTCTTTACTGAAAATCAGATATCATAATACTAGAAGCTAATACTAAAATCGACCTCAATACCTAATTTGTTACTTCAGTTATATAACGTTTTACTGAATAGCTTATTTATACAATATCTTACTGCGTTTATTAGATGATATATATATATATATATATATATATATATATATATATATATAATATATATATATATATATATATATAAGTTAGGGCGTGCTTCGTGATGCAGTTTGATGATTTGCGTAATGTATGTTCTATTAATTTCCATCGTCTTTACTTATTTCCTCTTCAGCAAGAAGTTGGTTTGTCCTCTCTCACAGAGGGCTGTTACTGATAGTAATCGGTCAATGGATGTTGAGTATCTTGCGTAGACAACCATTTATAAATCCTTGTACATTTTTGATCATGGTTTTAGTAGTTCTCCACGTTTCAGCTCTGTACAGTAGAACTGTTTTGATGTTCATATCGAAGATTGTGACTTTGATATTGGTTGAGAGTTGTTTTGAATTCCATATTTTCTTCAATTGTAGGAAAGTGACCCTTGATTTGCCAATCCTCACCTTACGTCTGCATCTGATCATCCTTGTTCATCGATGATGCTTCCCAGGTACGTGAAAGGTTCTACATCTTCCAGAGTTTCGTCATCAAGTGTGATTGGATTTCTGTTCTCCGTGTTGTATTTGAAGACCTTGGTTTTCCCCTTATGTATGTTGAGTCCTACTGATGTAGAGGTTGCTGCTATACTAGCTCTCTTTATCTGCATTTGTTCATGTGTATGGGATAGAAGAGCCAAGTCATCTGCGAAGTCCAAATCTCCTAAATGATTCTGAGCTGTCTACTGTATTCCATGCTTTCCGTTTGATCTCGAGTTCTTCATAATCCAGTGGACCACCAGAAGAAAGAGGAAGGGCGAGAGTAGACAGCGTTGTTTGACTCCAGTCCTTGCTAAAAATCTATCAACCAGACATATTAAACCTGAAGAATATGAAATATAATAGTATTATATAAATCGGAAGATTAAAAACAACACCGATATTAGAAGTAATTTTAAAGAGATTTATTAATTATGAACTAATTAATAGAAAATTTACATGTAACGTTTTTCTCGAGATATTTCATTGTATATATTAGAATGAAAGAATTTGAAAATTGAAGAACTAATGAATAGGTAATTATATAAGACAATACAATGAATTATTAAAAGAAAGACCAACTGAATATTAAATATACTCAATTAATAAAACATAAATATTAAGTAATTAGTCCCTTTTATGAATTTCGATAGAACAATGAGAAGACGGAGTTGATCTGAAAAATGTGATGTATTTGCGCTATACATTTCGAACAATCTGGTCACATATATACTTGTCAGGGCATTTTTATATGAAAATTAATAAAGGTCAATTAGATGAAAGTTCAAGTATAATGACAAAGGGAAGAGAAAGAATAAGAAATTTTCGCGTTATCCTAGGCCATAGAATGACTTAAGGATTACCAAGGTAAATTCAATGTTACGACAAATTGTTTTTGTACACATAAGGGGGGTTTAAATTTACGAATAGCCAAGGCTTCAATAAACTTAAGAATTCGTCGTTGACAATTTCTATACAACGTTCTAAAAGCTGTATTAATGTCAATTTTGTGCCCCGTTTCAATTATATGTTTCGCTATCGATCAAACTGGTTTTCTACCTCTCACATTGATCGGATCATTTGACACACATTGGTGGAGTTTTGTTCTCTGAGCTGGATGGTTTGGTCTGATTTGATTTTGAAGCCATCTATGCACATGTTCATTGACCCTTGATTGCATTGTTCGATTAATATAAATAATATCTAGAGTAAAGTTAAATTGGACATTCATAATTTTGAATAAGTGAAATACATTTAAACTTTTTTTATATTTTAAATGGTTCAATTAAAATGATTACGGTATTTAGTTTATGAATGTACTAATTAATAAGCATAATTTTTAGAATAATAAATTATGGTCTAAAATTTAATTAAATTCAATTATATTTGTAAAAGCAATGAAGATTTTTTAGTTTTCAATTATATAATACATATTTACCTTAATTCATTTGGTATTGTTTTAGTTGATGTTTAAGTCTACAATTGATCAGTCTCTTATTGGTATATGTGCATACTGTGCGTATTGCCTTGATATTGCCTTAATTTACAAGTACTATAAACTGACGAGTCCTGATTAGAACGAAACGCTCATCCTGGATTCCACTGCTAGCCACTATTCGATCTTTGCTTATAATGTTTGTCATATTCTACCTGGTTTTAAAAAGTAAATGGTAATAACAAATAATCATTATAACCCAATTCAAATAGACATTGAAGCATATACACTGAACAATTTAACAATGAAATTAAATTTTGAAATAATATCAATGCTATCTATCTTAAACTTAAATGATTAATCTTGATTTATGGATGATATTTCATGTTAGATAATCATTATCAGATGGCTACTGCACTCTTTCTTGACTTTATTTTACCAACTAATTAATATCAGTCTCATCATAAATAAGGGTTTACGATGTATACTCTTTATTATTTCATGTTACCGAACACCAAGTGTTGACCTTATCAGAAAACGTACTTCTAAACCCTACTTTAGCTCCATTTGAATCTGAGTAATAATTTCTAAATCATAATAATAGGAATATTACCCATTTATCATAAAACTCAGAAAAAAGTCCTCTTTTTACTAGTAAATTTCATTTTATAATCATAAAGTGTATATGAACTAACTGTGCTTTATCTTATTTTAAACATTTTTAATGCTTCAGTAGAGTTGGATTGTGGCTGATAGTAGTATCCACAAGGTGACTTCCGTTCCATTTGGGACTTATCAGTTGAATGCACCTGTACTTCAATATTGTTCCCTACACTAGAACTTAAATTCAAAACCTTTACCTTGAAACTTCAAAACAATAACCATTTAGCTATTGATTCCAGATTTTCACTAATACAAACAGTTTCAAGGAAGTCAATTATTCTCTATTAAAAACAGTTTTTTTTATTAAGTCATTTCTGTCTAAAACACTTGGGTTGTACGTCTATAGAAGTTATTAAAAATGAAAATGAAAACTAAACAAGATTTGTTTATGTAAAGGCTGTCATACTAACTACTACCTTTGTTTAGTTTAACAAGTTTTATCTTAGTTCATAATGTTTCCGGATCTGATGTTACAAAAGTATGGAGATCTTCACAGTGTCTTTGTCACTTGCCAACAAGTAAAGATAACTCTATTTTTGTAAGCAATGTTGGATAGTGGCTAGCAGTGGAATCCAGGATGCGCTTCTCATCCTATTTGGGACTCGTCAGCTGGATGTACCTGCATCTCAGAGTTGATGTTCACTCCCAAATAGGACGAAACGCGCGTCCTGGATTCCACTGCTAGCCACTATCCATCATTGCTTACTAAAAACTTGTGAATTAAGGCAATATCGAGGCATACGCACAGTATGCATATATGCCAATAACAGACTGATCAATCGCAGTTTTAAACCTCAATGAGAAGATACAAGCCAAACAATACCAAGTGAATTTAACTGTATTTTTACCTTCATAATTTTCATCAGATTTGTTTAATTTGACATTTCACTAAAACAAAACACTAGGTTTTTTGTGAAGAGAAAATGCAAATTGATTCACTATTATACCATACAAATAAGAAATACCACAATACACTTTTTGCTAATCTGTATTTCTCCCAACATGATACAGTTGATTTTAGCATTCTATATGGTGCTTATATAATTCTTACCTATTGAAGTGACAATTTGTACTTGTTTATTAGAATAAAAGAATACAGTATTTCACCTCATATGAAATGCCAAAAAATAAGTCCTGAATTTTACTACATTACAAGTGAGTCTCTTTATAAGTTCAAATAGCAATCATACAGTATGTACATTACAATACGTTCATATTTCTATGAAATTCCTTATGAGATTCTAGTACCTATGACCCTTTACTGTGAATTGCTTTTTTTTAAAATAAAACATTAATTAGAAAACTCATTCAATACAAATAACAATTAATTCTTATAGAGGCTAATATTTCTTCCGATATTTTATTTAATTTCACTATTTTAAACAATAACTTTTTTTCATCATTTAAATTTATGAATAATATATGGTGACAGCTAGTAATGAAATAAAAAAATTATGTTTTATCAGTTAGATACACATGAATTGTATGATTTGTCATTAATTTTTCAGATAATTAATGTCCAATATATGTTACTTTAAATATAAAAACTGTTATATGTATATAAGTAACAAAGTTTTAAACAAATAAAGGCGTATCCCGTATTTCAACATCAATTAATTTATTCACTTTTGTAAATTAATAAAAGGTGTTTAATTTCCTTATATACACAATAGTCTCCAACAGAACAAGAAAATAGAATGCTGATATTGATAGAAAGTTTTTTTTTCAAAACTTTCAAAATTCATTTATTTCTCTTTAAACATAGTGTAGGACAAACAAAAAGCATCATATTTTCTTGCAAAATGTAATGAAACAATATGCTTTGAAGACATAATAATTGATTAAACAGTAGCTAACCTACTGTTTATCGGTGATTAAACCTTTTACTTGGTCACAGTTACATCTATGTTTATATTATCCTCTTCAATAAAACATTTATATTTATATCATCTGAAGTAGAAGTACGATTGACTTGTTTCAAACGTGTTTACAATATGATCAAAACATCCATTTTAATTTTTGAACTTTTAAGTAAGGCAATAGATTTTGAGGGGAAAATAAAGGAACTAACGACAATAAGGTTTAATCCGTAATAACAAGGAGAAGGAATCTATCGACTTCGTTAACATCTTATTCCACTGATTTATTTAGTGTACCAGTTGGAATAGGGTTTCATACAGAAATATCCACAGATGTTTATCCTTAACTTAAGGATGTTTTCTGATGAATTTAAGGCTTCATCAGGATACTATCTCAAGGACCACTATAGTGACCCTGGATTAAAATTAATGTGTTAAGGTGACTTGTTTTGCTTAATAAATTGTAATCTGTAAAGCTTCTGCTTCTTTCACATTTGAAAAAGGCTATAAAAACTCTATCTTTAGGTGTCATATATTTAATGTAATCTTCTTACAGCCGATCCGTTCTAGATCAGTATTCACATCTAAATGTTTCAAGGCCTACTGACCAGAAAACGTCCCAGATGTGTTTCCTACACCCCAGTAGCTTACGGGTTTTCTTGTTGATCAATGAAGGTTGACGTGGTAACCTACGGATTTATAGCAGACATCCTACATTCAATTTCGATCATTGTTAATTTTTATTAAGTTGTTTTATTAACTTACTTAACAGACAATGTTATTCGAACAGTAACAATTCACATATTTCTTTAGGAAACAGGTGAGTCTGTTCCGATTTCGGTTGTTAATTCTAATACTAATGAGTGCATTCTAGATAAGAGTTTTTATCCAAAACAATGTCGGACAGACACAGGACGAACTTAAAAAAACGTACAATCGATCACAAACACTTAGATTCTAAATTAAGCTGTTATGGATGTGGTGTTTGAATGAACTAATGATTTCTTTGTACTTCTTGAATGCTTGATTTCAAATTCTATATGAAGTACATTCGTTCGTGCTTGTCTAGTAGTTCTTGATTCAATTGCGTCATTTTTGGGATTCTTAGTTAGTACTATAATTCAAATACTACTGATTATCACAACTAAATACACTATCTTCCAATATTATTGAACTAATAGGGTTGTGTGAGTAGATCACACATCATTCACCCTTCTTATGGTGTCGGTTCAAAAGACGAGGTGTGTATTCATCTGTACTTAGTTCTTCACCTAGTATTGTAGACGGGCACCACGTTTTCGTTATCAGGATAATTTATGGCTAGGTAACTGAGACATCCTAAGTTCTTTTGTTTTATTACTTAACCGACGTTTCCAACGGCCTGAATTATTCCGAGAAATCTCTTAATTCATTAAGCAAACATTACTAACCCGTGAGCTCTTTAAGTTGTGAGAAATCTACACTTCGTTTAGGTTTTTTGGTTAGCTTACTTTTAGGACATATTGTACAGAAATTATTATGGTAACCAGAGTATCTGGACATTTAACTCCGGAAGGTCATATATTATCCATAACTAATCACTCACATATTTACGTTTTCAAGCATTTTACATGTCCCCTTAGGCACATAACTTTTATTTGAACAAGTGACATTTTTCTACTAAGGCTTATCAACACAAATCACTTGATGCAGTAATTTGATGTTGATCGTCTCTTAGTAAGGGTGTACATGAGTAAATGACGTAGGCAATATAAAAAAATTATGCATGACAACGTCACAAAGTACTTAAAATCTTGATACCAGCCGCATTCAACCATATTCAAGTTTTTTCGTGTAGACTGAAAAGCAAAGTGTATTTCTAAGCCAAACGTTACAATAAGGCTGACTATGAACTAAGTGTGTTGGGACTATTTTTAGGCGAATGGAGAAACCCATGAGTTATGTTCTTCTAAATGAACTAGTTAATCAGTACCACTCATCTATTGTTTGTTTCAATCTGACGATTAAGTTGATTGAAGAATTGGCTGCGATTCAGCACACCAGTGGATGACCACAACGGTTGTTGAGACAAGACGAAGAACACAACAGGATAGTGTATACCTATTTATTAGGAAACAATAATTAACTGCGAACCCAAAATTAGTAGTTTATAACCAGAAAGAAAAGTGAGATCAGCAATAAATGAGCTAAATGAATGCCTATGAAATTAGACCGGTATTATCTTCAATTTACTTTCGTTATATATTTAATCTGACTCTGCCAAAATTTCAATACTGTTCAGCCGTATTGATGTTGTGGAGGTTGGACGTAATGGATTTAATGAGGCCATACAAAGTTCAACTACATCAGTGAACCAACTCCATTGGTGCCTGTAATATATCGAATGATCTGCAGTTACTACCACTTACTGATCTTAGTTAAACAACTGTTCACCATCTGAAAGCATTAAAAAACTGCTACCCTGCAGCATGGGACTCCATATTGTTGGTCACCTATGAAAAAGTCGTGACTAAATGAAGGACCTTCATTTCTAGATGGGAGCGTTTAACCTTTGTACTATCAAGGTGGTATCCATTAATCCACAAGTTTAACTTTTATACCTCCTCATGGCCCCTGAACACTTTTCTCCAGTGCTTCCCAGATATAAATGTCAAGGGACAAACATCACGTTCATTCTTTCAATTTTGATATTTAGAAGTCTTAGTCGTATGTCCAACCCTGATGGTTGTGGTTGAACACAACAGAATAGTTCCATTTTGAAATAAGACAACTGGTTTTCAGCGGTATTCTAGGAATGATCAGCTCGTGATGTAAGTTATGAATTTCACTATCCCCTTAAACTGACTACTAAATTTTGTGGCGGGTAGTACGTCATTCGAGGTCATTATGTCCAATGTAAAAACGAAGAGTGTGTCGGATATATTTTGTGATGCACATGCTTTGCATGTAGTTGACACAAGCAGAGCCAAAGACGGAGTGTGGTTAGTCAAAGTTCCAAAATATTTAGCTGAACTTTGGCATAATGCTGGCCCTGATGGTGTAGTTGGCAAAGTTGTGATCGCAAGTTCAACTAGTGCATCTCAGAATGGCAACAAAGGCCCAGGGTCACAAGTCACTCTTGTTACTGATTCAGAACTATTAAATCAAGTCGGAGAGTCCGGAAATCTGATACCAAAGGTAGGTAGTATGTTTTATACAAAACCACACGTTAAGATTTAAAGGTTATGGGCAATTTACTGTTTCTTCACTGTACTACTAAAGATCCGTTCGAAATAGTCCCTGAAACATCATTCGTGATTCCTTAGTTCTTCGACATCATACAATATACTTCAAATATCGTATTTACGTCTAAATTTACGCCGAATCATCTCATTTTAGTCTAAAAAGGAATCGTTCACGCACATTTCTATGCTTGTAGCTCTAAATTTCTTCCGCAGTCGCCTTTATTTCTATTGCAAAACACGTTTAGAACAGCAGTAAAAGGTTGTCATTTCAAATGAGTACTTACATCTTTTGTTTTCGTCCAACGACGCTTTTGCAGTTTATCTCATGTCGTGAAAGTCCTCATGCGCCGCGATATCAGCGCGCCTAATGAATATAAAAGAAAAGTACTTTTAATTCGTGATCCTGCACTTCTTAAATACCAACTAGTATTAAGTGGTTGGCAATGTCAGGTTTCATGAGTCCAACACAGCGTATGCGAGCTTTATTAGTATCATCCACTAGTTGCGTCACCATGCACATCTGGAATGCAATGTGATGATCCGATAAATATGATAGCCCTTCAAATTGGTTTCTAATATCTCCTTATTGAAGAGATGCATCTAACGTCCACAGTTCCTCTTCAGGTGACAAACGGAACTGCACACTTGACAGTCCAGTGTTAGGTTTCGTGGATAATCATATCCATTAGCTTAGACACTAGCTGCCTAATGTTTCCACACTGGTCTGATATTGCTAATAATATGTCATGCACGGCAGCATGTATTTTTTGTTTAATGTTCAACATTAACTTAAATCCCCAACTGTGACATACTCAGCTGTTAACCCACTGCCAACACGCTTTGAAATGAACGTTGAGGACGACGTTTCTAATTGTTAAAAACTTGTTTATTAACATTATAAATAAAACACCCTTACTTTGCAATTAGTGGCACTGTAGTGTCCAGTAACCTAAAGTATATTTCGAACGTGGCTATTTCCAGCCTGCATTCCAGACACGTCCATATCAACGAAATTATACAAAAACCCTTGTTTCCGTTCCAATGCCTTCACGAAAAATTAGTACGATTACTAATAAATTCTTAAGCTTCTTTATGTTTAGTGTCTAGGTGTTTTTGTCCGTAAAAATATTGACATGGTAGCCGACCAGTTTACTGAATAAAACACAAGTCCTCAGTTTGCTTTTTTCTTCAGGAAACGAATGCCTCTGTATATGTAACTCACCATAGCAGTTGATAAATTTGCACTTGATGATTGGCCAGTTGTCATTTGACTGAGCATTTATCCAGGTGAATATCCATAAAGTTATTAGGATACAAACGAAGTTCTTTTCCATTTGCTGCGATTGAAACCTTCGTGCTTGACTCACCGATGAGCACAAACTGATTAGTAGTACGCTTGACAGTATATAATGTTTAGGAATTTATTCGAAATGGTAACATTAACAAGAAATACAAAGACATATTTACATGAATGTATGTAGCGACAGAACGATTACTACATTATTAACGCAGTTTACGGAAATGCACTTACAGTATACATCGTTAGTGAAGACCCATATGTGCTCATGACTAACTCCCGAGCACATAAATATATCTATGCTACTAGAAGAGAATGCACACTTATATCAGTTGTTTTTTTAGTATGAATCACTCCTATTTCTATGGGTCTTGTTTTATGTTGATCGTACGTAAATTTCTGGTATCACACATTAAGATGATAATAACCTCTCATCTAGGGTCGAAAAGTCTCTTCTAGAAACAGCTTCGTAGCACTAGGACAAGCTAATCTACTTTCAAAATCCAATTCATGCCAGAGTTAACGGGGGACCATACCTAACTTCACCTATAGTTCTCAACAATGGAGAATAGTTTCACACCAGAATTGTTTTGTACAAGACTGATTTGTTAAAAGCAAGTAGACGGACTATTTTCACTCGCAGGTTCTTAATAAGTAATTAATATTGAATCCACAGGCCATTTAATTTGTAGATGAAGTGATATGTTAATCGGTTTCAGCAATTTTAGATTTCCCTGATTATAGGAGTTTCTAATTATCTATATCATTACAGAAATCTCCTTGCTAGAAAAAATGTCTGACCTTACTGGGGATTTTGTTATCATAATTGGTAAAGGTCAATAATATCTTGTCTCTATAAGAAGTACGCGATAAGAATTCTATGGTTGGTAATATTAAGAAAAGTTTCTTTAACCAAACTTCTGACATTTTACGTGTAAGTCTTCACATTTTATCTGGGTGATGCGTTTACATACTTTTGTATTCACTTTATTTGATCTTGACATCACATTTTAACTATTACTTCCACCAACCAAGTAAATCTATGTTTGATTAGTGAATGAAGTCTTATTTATACTTACAGGAACATCAGTTTCTGATTCAAACTTCTGCATCATCAAATAGTACACCTGGGACTGCTCGCCCAGGTCAAACTACTCCAAGTTCGACAGTTCAAAGGCGTCCTGGGACTATATCTGGACAAGAACTCATAATTTTGTGTGAAGACGACCTTGGATGTGCTCAAACCAACTCGTTTCCATCTTCAACGACCAACACAACTTTAATTTCCTCTGCAGCTCCACATTCTCCATTCTCAAATAAACCGTACGCTCGTTACTCTCGGCGACTATCTTTGTTTGGTCGTGTTAATAGTAGAGCTGAATGCAGACCACCACCTAATACAAGATATATGATGCTCAAAGCTCAACAGGTAAAAATCTTTGATTTTATCTAGAAACTTATGTAGGTTCATAGAATATTTCCTAATCTTGAATGTCCTATTTTGTACCCATCCTAGTTCTAGAAATACCCAACCCTCACTCTTGTGCTAGTTTTATATTTTTTTTATTTCCTCAAGCTCAAAGCAAAGAATCGGCCGCGACATGAAGTCTGTCTCCTTTATGAACCAGTAAGAAACTACAAACCAGTTTCCAATCATGTCAACAATGTAAGTATATTTTCTTAATTTCATCCATGTTACCGTCCATTTCCTTTGCAACTTACTATTCATTGTTGAAACAAAGTATTATTATGGTATAGTGATAATATATATATTGAACTCAAATATTATCTCAACCTAACATAAATATAAAAACGGTAGTTTTGAGATGTCAGTGTTACGTTTTCCTTCCATTATTCTCGTAAGCAGATAGTGTAATTTAACCGACTTAATTCCCCACTGGTATCCATAATAACTTACAAATTTGTTGATTTCATGTTTAAATTCCATCCGCTACTTGGTTTATACTAAGGTGCTCCCAATTTCAACTTAGGACTGATACTCATAGCTCGTGAAATATATCCACTTCAGTTTATGTGACGACTAGAAACAAGACTGATTTGTGGGGGTTGTGACTTGACCTAAATGGTAATGGCTGCTGCTGGTACAACTGGTTAATAAGTGTCACCTCACTATTTCAAGTATTAAGTTGATAGGCCATAGATAACAGTTTGTTTTATGTGACAAATCCACTTTTACCCTGACTAATCAAAGGAATAGTCTTTTTAGAGTTGTCTACTCTGTTATAGATTGTTGACCTTATACTCTCTATACTTTTGTCCACCTGAAATCTCACTGGAAACTTTACATTATTAACCGTCTATAATATCAACAAATTTGTTTGCGTTTGTAAATTAATGTATTTTAATCACTGCTAAGTTTCCGCTGACTGCTTTGCATTAAAATAACTAAATATTTGTTTCCTAGATCGAGTATGAAAATCGGAAAAAGGTTGAAGGTAAAAATCTTAGACGTGAAAAAGAAGACGTTTTGCAGGATTTGTTCAAAGCTTTCGAAAGACACCAATATTACTCTATTAAAGATTTGGTTGTACTTACTAAGCAACCATTGGTAAGCATCTACATAATTTACTCTCTATATCTTTGTTAGTTTCAGTTAGTTTTAATCATAATCATGATCAAATTCGAAATACGTTGATACCGTAGAATCTACTAACATGTATCACGTTCGATGATTGGTCGCATATGCCTCCTCGTCGTTTGCTTATAACTAGTCGAAATCCTCAGTAATTATTGGTTAAAACTGTGTTTATTGTATCCATTATTTTTAGATGGTAGATTAATTCTGTCAATTTATTGCACATATAATCACTGATGTGTTTTTCACCCTTAACGTTTTTTTGTTTATCTTGTGTTCACAAGCACAAGCACCATCATAAAAATGAATTTCTGTCGATAACCATGGCGAGATTTAAGAAAGGAAGAACAAGAAAGCAGCAATTAACAACAGCCGAACAGCAACAGAGAAAGTCAAGGCGTAATCTGGACACACCAAAGCAAACAAGCAAGTGAAAAGAAGAATTAGAGCTGACAAACAGAAATACGCAGAAGACCTGGCAGCGGAAGAAGTTGCTAAAGAAGAGAATATGAGACAACCATATGACAAAACGAAGAAACGAGCAGGGAAATATAGTTAACCAGAGCAACAAGTCAAGGATAAAGAAGGCAAACTAATCACTGAGGTTCACGAACAGAAGAAAAGTGGGCAGAGTACTTTGAAGAACTTTTGAATAGTCCAGCCCCACTGAACCCACCGGACAACGAAGCATTGCACACAAACCCTCCTATAGCTGTCACTCTAACAACGATCAAATAAATTAGGAGTGAGAAAGCATCAGTACCTGACAACATACTAGCCGAAGCAGTGAAGTCAGACGTATCAGGCGGCCTATTTGAATATCTGGGCCTACCTGTCTCTGCCATCAAGATATTTCAACAAGTTATCTGTTTTCTTGTTTGTTTTAACGCATCATTATGCCCATTAGTCTCATAACCTATTCAGGTGTGTTTGTGAAAAGTTTACTACATTTCGCTGTACAACTTACGAAAGAGCCTAATCAGAGACATCGTGGTTGCTGGCAATATGCTTCGAAAAGAATATACATTATTCTGATGTCGATTCCTGCTAGCATCCGACTGGCGACCACTCAATATTTATCGCAAGGATCGGTCAAGAAATAAGAAGAGGAGACTTTTTAAAATACTTAGTGCTGAGAATTCTGTACTGTACCAAAAATATAATATTGAATAAAATCACTAATAATAATAACTGCAAACATGCTCCACGTTCTATTCAGGAAGATTTGCGAGGAGGAGAAAATGCCAACAGACTAGAAAGAAGAGTATCTCATCAAGATTCCAAAGGAAGAAAATCTGAGCAAATATGAAAACTACAGAAGCATCACACTACTATCGGTACCAGGAAACGTTTCTAACAATGTGTCGATAAACCGACTGGAGGATTCAGTAGACATCCAGCTTCGAGATCAACAGCCCGGATTCTGTAAGGGTCGGTTATACACAGACCAAATCGCAACACCAGAGGTCATCGTTAAACAATCAGTTAAACATAACTCTTCACTGTGCATCAACTTCCTTGACTTGAGTGCTGTTAGAGGTATGAGGGCGGTTATCACTTCCCGGTTGCCCACACCGTGGAAGGGTTCTTCTGGAGGTACCTGGAAAGGAAATTGGATTAAAGGTGGTCTTAGTGACCTGAGAGCGTGGCCGCAGTGCCCAAGGCACAACTGTTTGAGGTCGGTCACACACGACCTTTTAATGGGTAATTTTCGTGTTAGCTCCGTACTTGTTGAGACCTTACCGCCGGAGGCGGATGTCCGTGGGATAAGGCGAGGTGTGCATTACTAGGGTCGACCTTTTCTAACCCCACCCCTCCTTGTGGGAAGGTAGCATCGCTGTCACTCTGGTTGTCTGAAGGAAACACCTTACTGTTGTCACACCTCTGTACAGTCAGCAGTACGACTTCGCCTTCGGACCTTAGGTTTATTGCTGTTAGTCTTACCGCTCTTCAACCGACCTGTCTGACATGGTAGGACCTTGAGGAACGTTTGTTCCAGCCAGTATAGCTCGGTTGCTTCATCACGATAGGCGAGCCCGACCACCACGTCAAGGTAGCAACAACGGTCGGTGTCCATTTTGTTGTGTTAATGAGGTATGGCAACTTGGATCGATGCATATATGTGCCTGGAAATATTCACATAACCAATTAATTTGTTTCGTTAGTTTTCTATAAACTAAAATATTTAATTTCAGTTTTTCATGTGTATGATATATCCTTTTTTTATTTTCAGGCCTATCTTACAGAGATACTGAAGGAAATTGCTATCTTCAACACTCACATTCCCCACAAAAATATGTGGGAGCTGAAACCTGAATACAGACATTACACACAGCCTGAGACTAAGACTGAATCTAACATGGAATAAATCATGTAAACGTACACCAATTTGTAAATTAATAAAAGCGTTCTTTCCTGTAATTGATTTTACCTTAACTCATTATTTAATTT
The DNA here is from genome assembly GCA_944470205.2 of Schistosoma margrebowiei. Taxonomy (NCBI): domain Eukaryota; kingdom Metazoa; phylum Platyhelminthes; class Trematoda; order Strigeidida; family Schistosomatidae; genus Schistosoma; species Schistosoma margrebowiei. The sequence continues at coordinate 65,223,949 of OX104024.1, read as the reverse complement.
GTATAACTCCCAAGTTTCAAGCATAATTGTTTCCACTGTCTGAATAATGCTTTAAATAACCGTTTATATCCATCTGCCTTCAAAATTTAATTTGAAAAGTTCTCGATTGCCACCACAAAATGTTGAAAATGTGTATAAGCTAGCTTTCAAATAGCAGGTCGGGTTTATTTCTTATTTCAATGACGTCCTCGTTAACCACTAGACGATACAACCCAAAGAAGTATCGCAACCAAATTTTCTATGAACTCAAAGTAACAGTGCTCTCCGTTCGTTAGACAAAACTGTGTTCCGTGAACATATCTTGGGAAAAGGTTTTGTCGTTCTCAGTGCATCATACAAAACATCTAATAAAAAGCATGAAACCACCAACGCGTTGCTGACAATCAGGAGTTAAATGAATGTTCTTGTCCATCATCACCATCCTTCCCTTAGCATTACACCCGATGACGCTCTAGAAGCAGTTTTTGGAAGTATTGTGGCACTGTGGGCCCACAGAACCTAGAAATGCCATAATCTGTATGTCTATCATAATAAGATTGTCACGTACACAATCAGACGCTGATCAGAACTATTGCGACATCTGCTTCGAACTAAATTGTGAAGTACATTTACCATAAAGATAAAACTCTGCTATCATTTACTATCAGTGAATCATTGGGAATATGGTAAGAGAAGTCATGGGATTGCTGTGATGATAAGGTTCATCTTCTTTTTAGCAAACTGCAGAACAACATACACCTCCTTCGACTACCTTTAGTACCGACACGAAGTTAGTTTCTCTGTGAAAGGTTAAGTAAATACATCTTATATATGACTTTTCAGCAGCTGCCATACCGAACAATGATGGTAGTCAGAGTGAGACTATAATTAACAAACCATTCGAATTTGAGATAGCAAGTTGTGGACATATATATTTATTTGGCCAGATAGCATTTCGGCACCATGACTGGTGTCAGTTCGTTATGTGAACCGTAACCTTATTACTGAACCTTACTCCCAACTCTAAATCTTGATTCAGATTTTGCACTCATTTATACCCCTCTCTTACCTTGGTAATCTTCCAAAGGTTACTTGGGCATCATTCGAAGGTTGTTCATGAATAACAATCTCGCCATACTCAATCCCTTGAGTTCACCCGTAGGTATCAAACGTTTCAATGACCCCAAATGCCAGATTGTTCGAAGCCGGAGTTAACAGCGGTCTTAACGCAGTCGCCCTGTGTATTTTACGTAAGCTGTACGACTTGATAGCTGTTGATATTAGTGGAGTTAGTGTTGGCTGTTTTTACATCTTGTCTATATCCTTTAAAGGCTTTTCGCCGTACAACTGTGTTATATTTTTCATGAAAATATCTTGTTTTCTATACATATTTACTGGTCCCTGATTAGATTGAGTATTTCTCTACATTTAAAAGCGTTTTTCTGTGAAAATTTTTTATTTTTGGTAATTACAATTTATAGTATGTTGGGTAAAGGAGATCTTGTACAGTGACAATAGTTATGATTAGTAGCAGTTTTCTGCAAAAATGCTCAATACATGGTAATTTCATTGGAGTATAGCCTGTACCTTACGTGCTGGCACAGTTTACTCGAGTAATTTATAGGAAAATCGGATAGATGCATAACTTTAACGGAATAAAGAAGGCATAACATCTACAAAAGATAACATAAGGTGTCCCAATTTGATGTATTTATCTTTAATGAAAGAGACAATTTTCCAGCTTTGGGTTTCATTTTTGAACAAATCAAAAATAAGAAGAAAAAACAATATCACATTTTGATTCCTGATGTATTTTGTTGTATAGATTATGCACTGGTTACTGAATAGTTCTCATTCATGTATTGCACTTTACCGGGAATTCCGGTTTATTCGATTACCTAGAAGTGTGTGTACATAAACGCAGCAAAGTTGTAATGTAATAAGTAGGTAAGCCAATGGTTTTCTCGCACACAGCGATAAAATAAAAATGATATATATTGTTGATTGTCATCTGCAGTCATTCTTGGCGCTTTACAATTCAAAAGGAGTGGATAATGAGCAAATATTAGCGCCTACCAAGGCGAACTGATGCTCCGAACGAGCTCCGAGAACTCCCAGCACTAAGTGGATTCCCATGGTTGTCTAGAAGACCAGTTGCGGTAGCTGGTCGTGCAGGTGGTATTGAAGTACTCAGAAGGCTTCCTGTTGTTGTGGTATTGGTGGAGGATTGATCTAAATCTTGATCTTCTGTTTCATGTTGCGAGTTGCCAGTAGTTCCGGGAACAGAGTAACTGACTAACGCACCACTAGCTGAACCTGAAACACAATTCGCTTTCCGCATGGCAATTTCCAGGAGTTCTGCATCACTTAAATTTCGGCTTGCGACTGAAAGTAGTGAGAGCATTTCCTCATGAATACGTGATTCTGGGAATTCTACCTGGATAAATGTATCAACAAAAAAGCATCTGTGTAAATAAAAGCAAACTATACATGAATATAATTAAGATACACTACTTATTACGAAAAGCTAATAAATATCCAGTAAGAGATGGTTATTTAATAAACAGGTGTTAAAGTCTGTGGAATTTGGTATTTCTGACTGATTAGAGAAGTCTCGCCAACTATAAACTACATATCCCAATTTCAACAACTAGTTCCTTTCACGCCATTTAAAGACGCTACATTTTTATGTTAAAATTCGTGCCAAAATCACTAGCGCTTGTGAAGCGCAGAAAAAACATGAAGGACTCAGACTACGGAACTTGCAGTACTAATAATCTAATATATATAATCAACTAGATCGATCGACTTTTCCATCGTATTTGCAGAAATAATTTTGTAAGTAAAGGACTGCTCAGTATTTATGAATTTTAATTATGGGTGCACAGAAACGATTTATTATCGCAAAGTTTGTATTTTACCGGCAATGCTTAATAAAACACACCTGGAGGTCAGTCAGCTACAACGTAGGACCAGGCACATATATGCATCGGTCCAAGTTGCCATACCTCATTAACACAACAAGATGAACACCGGATTCATAACAGTGGTTAAGTCAATGGCGGTAATATACAAAAGAAAGATTGCATATAAGGATATAGTACAGAGGAAAGAATTAGTTCGTAGAAAGAAAGATATGAAATGATTTTAATCTCTTAGTTTAAGGGAAGACAGAAAGTGTATACACCTACACCACTGTGGTCGATTCTGAGCCATGTCACGCTTAGTCTCCAAACAATGGTTACAATAGTCACGCGGACCCCAACCAAGTAGCCTGCATCTACCAACATGGCTCAGATCGTAAGTTAGTGTCTTCAAGCACTGATGATACGTTTTGGTTTGGCCGCCCATAACTTTCTTCCAACCATCTCCAACACCGGTTAGCATTGCACGACTTCGTAATCGATGTTCAGGCATACGCAACACGTGGCCCAACCATCTCATTCGATGAAGATTTATAACCTCATTGACTGATTTACCATCATTATCTAATACCCTGAGTCTAACCTCACCATTACTTACCCAGTGATCCCAGCAGGTGCAAGCAATATTTCCAAGGCATCTGTGGTCAAATACTAGTAACTTACGAGTATCTTCTACTCTTATTGGCCACGTTTCGCAGCTGTAAAGTAAAACAGAACGAACTGCCACGCAGTATACTAGTCTCTTAATTGATGGACGGATATCTCGCTCTCGCCATAAGTGACGTAAGATGGCAAAAGCCAAACGAGATTTCCGAGTCCGTGTTAAAATTTCGTCAGACACCAACCCATTTGGGCTGATCAGACTTCCAAGATAAGTAAAGTTGTCAACGCGTTCGACTACTTCACTCCATCTATCCACAGTTCAGGTAATGACGCAGGTCAGTGTTGAAGCAACAATTTGCATTTAGAAGGGGAGAAACGCATCCCAATTATTCTGGAATTGATCAGTGATACCAAAAGACTCTGTACTTTAATAGCGTCTTTACCAAATAGGACTATATCATCTGAGTATTCTAAGTCGATAAGTGGACCTCCTGTTAGATCAATACCCGAAAATTCAGTCGACGAGAACGTTATTTCCATCAGTAGGTCTATGATGAAGTTAAACAAAAATGGAGAAAGTGGACAGCATTGACGGACACCACTTGAGGTTGCAAAAGCAGATGACAGTTCGCTATAAGCTCTGACTCGACTGGTAGTGTTCGAGTAAAGAGCATTCATAAGGTTTATGTACTTCTGAGGAACGCCTTTCAATGACAGACACTACCACAGAATTTCGCGATCAACAGAGTCAAATGCTGCTTTTAAGTCAAGAAAGACCTCCATTGTCGGACGCCGATAAGCATGTCTGTGTTCTAGAACCTGACGAATGGCGAATATGTGGTCGATACAGCCACGACAAGGTTTCAGCTTGATTCTCTCGTGTTTGCAGTTCACAAATCTTAGTCAGGCACCCGATAATTATTGAGGCTAGTGTTTTAGGTGCTATGTTAGTCAAACTAATCCCTCTATGGTTGTCATAGGAATATTTTGACCCTCTCTTATATATTGGGACGATAAGTGATTGTGACCACTTGCCTGGAGGTAAAGGTTAACGGTTGGCCAAACCGAAGTAGGTGGTCTGTACCCACACAATTAAGATAATGAATCATAGCCCCAGTTTAAAAAGAAACTGAAGTGCATTGGAAAACTAACTAAAATATGTACATAAGTGAGAGACTAAGAGGGGGAGTTGAAATATTTAAGTCTTTAAGGGTAGAAACCAAAGAGCATGAGCACTAGTTGGAGTTTCACGCAAAATTGCAAATCTGTTAAACACAATGTGTGTGCTTAGCAGCAGTGAAAATGCACTACAACAAACTAATATTTCAACACTTAAATGAAAAGTTGGGAAACGCTGAAAGACGAAGGGTGTAGATACACAAAACACAAACGTAACAAAAATAAAGAGTCAATAAATATGGGGAAATGGAAAGGATCAACCCAAAATCATTTGTTAAGTTTGTTCATTTATGGAGAAGATAAAGCAATGTAAAATACTTTCAAATATGAAAACTATGGTTTTTAGTTCGAACCACTATACGTAATGGGAAAGTTTGAACCCTGTCGGCAAATAATATACATATTTTATTCGAACAGTTGTCTCTGTAAGTTTTGACGATATTCCTAGGCCATCCAAAGTATTGCATATCAAGAATGATTTAAACTCATGACAGAAAATTTGCAGGTCAGTTGCCTGAATCATAATCTACTGAGAACTCAAGATGCATAGGGTCTATACACAATATTAGTCCTAAAATTTCACAAATAAGTGGTATGATTTACCTTTATAAGACGCTTTTCTGATGAGTAATGAATAGCTATACAGTCTATACTTTTCAAACGATGACCCCGACAGTAATAGCTCCATTCACAAATTTCATTCTGCTCACTTTTATCACGAACATCCTTCACGAATAACACAGTAGCAGGAAACATAAGAGCATATTTCTCCAGACATTCAATATTGCGCAAGAGATTGTCGTGTGAATTACTGTAAATGGTAGTGAGAGAAATAAATTTAAAATCATTAAAGTAGATATTAACATCCATCGGCAATGGAAATGTGTAACCAAATACGCTTCTTTATGAAGCCTAAAATATATGGTGTACAATTAAAATTGTAGAGCATGGTTAGTAAGAAGTGCGTTAGGAAGAGTAATAAATTATTACATCCAAAATAATCTATTGTGAGGATAGAAACATCTTAAGTTGAATTCGTAATAACTAAGTAAACTATCTAAACAGATTTGGAACAAGCCCCAGTTGTTTGATAGCCAACTTGAAGATTTTATTGGCTATCTTATGAATTACGCACTAAATTTGTTGCTCCAGAAAAATCAGACTAATTTAAATATGATAGTCCTTTACTTGTATACCAGTGTCCGCACTCACTTTGTCGGGTTGGAGTATACTTTTTTATTCTCTTTAAAGATAAAAATTATCATCTAGCCGGTTCCTAAGCTGAAAACAGACATGAAATTACCACGTTTCTCCATTATTACACTAATCATATAAATACATTGCCCCCAAATACCCTGGTACGGCCGAGAGTGGGGAGAGTCCGCTCTCCCTCTCGAAATACTCTCACACGGCCACGCGTATATAGCCTCTGCCAGGGAAGTCCTACTCACTGCCTTCTCGTGGCGGGGGTGTTGTTTACGAAAATGAGAGGACGAAAAGCGAATGTCCGGCGCTTTAACCGGATTCCAAACCAATGGTGCACATGGGCTCCAGTATTCTGCGGGAACAAATGGCGAATGAACCAATTGTTGGTCACCGGCTTCCATGGGACTGCATCTCCTCACGATGCTCCACTGCCTTGTGGATCAGACCTTCAGGTCGAAGGCTCGGGGTGTGGCCCCCTAAGAAAACCACCTGCTTCGGTTTGGGCACCCGGGCAGTATCACAGCCCTCACACATATCGAATGAGATTTGTGTGGCGCATATGTATTTGGTGCCTCTTTGTACCATTATCTATGTGTTGAAATAAATAAATAATATAAATACATTATAGTGGATATTAAGATCACAATTATAAAAATGATATTTGTTAATATAAAAAAGCAGTTTATTTAATTTTTACAGGTAACTGGTGCTAACCATACAGCTGGATAAAACGAAAACTGTCAGTAGACGAGTGTAAGGTTACTAAATACAAGTACTAACGAAATCACCGTGCAAAACCTTTTGTATTAGGACTTACCTTGTGTATGAAAATACATTATTATACCGATTCATTGTAAGTTTAACAACAGGCTAGAAAGAACGAAAAAAAGAAATACTGATCTGGAAATTAGCAAATAGCATACATTTTTATTTTGTCGAAAAACTATAAGTAGGGTAATCATTTACTTATAAACAGGCAAAGGTTTTGCTGTAATAGTTTCTTATATCATATTATTAAGCAAATACTTTAGTTTTAAATATATACTATATTTTGACAAAAAGTTTTAGCAGTTACAATAATTCAGCATCAGTATATGAATAAGAACACAGGTTTTTATTGGCTCGTACATTAAAACATCGCCCCAGAAATATTGAAGCTTAAATAAATTGTGTGCTGTCACTGGAAGTTTCGTTATCTGAGCTAGATGGTTTGGTCGTGAAGTCTTCATTGTTCTTCTGAACAACATCGGCATCACAAACTTCATGTAGAGGTGGAGAATCTGCATTTCTCCACATATGGCTTTCAACTTGTCCTGCCAACCCCGATCTTGATTGGTTATTGTTGACCCTTAACCCATCATTATCTGTCTCTTTATTTTGATTGTATCTACCTTTGATCTGATTCTTGGTCCTATGTTTGTCCATGATTTTTTTGATTGGTTGATACGTTAGATCGATTTTGATGTGTTTGTTGTTTGTTGACTTACCTAAGTGCCAAGCTTCTGAAAATTCCCTGGTATTTTTAGTATTCTATCTATCCAAGATTGCAACATTTTTCCAGTCAAATGTGTCTATATGTATTGATATGAGCGAAGATATGTCATGGGGTTCGATCACTAATTGATGTTCGGCAGGACAAAGTGACACATGTGGAGAAATGCGAATACTCCACTTCTGCTGATGCTGTTCAGAAGAATAATGAAAGCTCGACAACCAAACCATCTAGGTCAGGAAACGAAACTTCACCAAGATCATCCACCTGAGCTACAAATCTCCACCATCTAAAAGCCATATGACTGTGTGAAATTAAAAGATAAAAATGAATAACGAGATCGATAACCTAGGGCTCGAGATTTCTGGGACGTAGATGGGAAGTTAGCATTAATACAATTAGGTGAATATACTTTGCACAATATAAGATTATTCTGTAGCTCTATTAGGAAAGTGAGTGAATGCTGGGAAATTTCACACACGTGAGATACTATGACACATTAACACTGTCTGACTGAATCATTCTATAAATAGATTTAAAAATATAGAACGCTCCTAAGTTAGAACTTGATTTCTAAAAAAGATTGTACACCTTATCATTCTTTAACCATAGTGAGGAAACTTAAGTCAACCAGTATCTGTGAGCAAACGAGTAATCCAGGAAAAGCTAAAATTCATTACCTTCATCAGCGACTAAGTTGGATACAAACATTTAACGGATCATTCCAGAATGCCTATGAATGTCGTCAGGTCGTATCAGTACCAAATAATGCATTTGAATAACTACGTACATGATCATGTGCTAAACTGAGTTAGAGAGTACTTGAGTCCTAAAACATCCCTAGATGAAACTTGAGATCATTCTTCTTATACAAATGTAAGTCCTCGAGTACAAGGACCTTAGTATCTTGATATTCAGATTAGAAGCTTCAAGACTATGCATTGTCACAGTACCAGAAAATATGATGAAAAGAGGTGTGTAGGTTAATTAATATGTTGCGTCTGCAAACAATAAGTGAAGACAGAACCGATACATTCCCGATTACCAGTTTTGAAATAAATAACCCTTCGTTTGTCGGCAAAACAATTACTATTTAAACAAATTATAAACAGTAAAAGATGTATGGCATATATCCTCGTAAACCAGTTCGAGTTAAAGTTAATTTCGTAGCATGTTAATAATACTGCTGTTCATACGCATAGAATAGCAACATATTTAAAGGGGTTACCCGAATAACCTATACTTACCTTACGGGTAGTAGAAAGCAAGGATTTTGCTGCATTAGGACATTTGACGATAATAATGGTTGCACGATTTTGAAGGTCTTCGTAATTTGTCAAACGACCAAGCGCCTCTTCACATGCTAAACATAAACCTTTAACGCAGAAATATTTGGCTTCCATAGCTAGTTCTTCTAACTCTTTCCTATTTTCTGGCAGAGGGGCTGAACCATCTCGAATATAGTTTAAGATCGTCCCAAAATGTTTGCCACTACGGTCAATAAGTACCCAGCCTGAAAATAAGAATCGATACCCTCTGGTTATAAGAAAGATTAATATACACAACTGCTACATTTAACTACCAGGATGTTCGGAAGCTCAATGTGGTTAGGAAATGCACTGGCATGCGTAACCAACAAACAAGAAGGTTTAAATAAAGGTTGAATATATACAACCTCGCGACTAATTATCCTATCTGATGTCATATTTGCAAGTTTCTAGTCTTCATAAATATTTGTGTCTTTTAATATTGACTGGTTTCTGTAAACCAAGCTTTTGTGTGTCACTGAGTAATAAACGTTAACTCAACATTAGATACCAATGCCAAGGATGAACTTGACAGTTTAAAATAAATTAAGCATTGGGCAGAAAATTAATAACAATTAAATATTTCACGATATTCCAATGAGTAGAAATTTGTTCTTCTGACGTTTCGTGACCTAATTTAAGTCACTTATTAAGCGTAAATAAATAAATAACCGATATAAATTCAGACAAGTTTGAATAGTACGCAAGAACTAAAGTAGAATATTTTTAATACAGTTAACATCATAACAGCCCCTACCATATCAATGTCATGTTATTTCTGGTCAAGGTGACTCTGTATGAGACGTCACTGTGTTTATAATGCTGGGTATAGAAAGTGCATAATCTGTAGTATGAAGTAGTGAAGTTAAAATGTTGAGTGTGTAGAAACATGGTTGTTCGGGAAAACGGTACAAGTTGAATGAATAGTTAGGCCTTCTTTCCTGTTGAGGGCAGAAAAATTAAGCCTCTCACCTGAATCACTTCGATATTTTCAATATCGATTTGGTGGTTATTGAAAATATTATGTATCGCCATTAGTGACTTGATTTGTAAATTCTCCACCTCTACAGGATTATTAGGTCTTTTTGTGTAGCTCAAGTGTTCTTTAGCACGAGTCGAGATTTCACAAGAAAGCTCCAATAAAGAGAATATAGCAATCGACAGAGCCTAACCTTTAGACACAATTTTGTGTGGAAGTAAAGGAGATCTTATTTTCAATTCTAAATAAAACGTTTCGTTGGGTTTGTTACTTTATAGAAAGTTTTATTACAAAATTAAAGCTATTTATGCAACGACGGACCGATGGCATTAATAGGTTCTTTTCGAGTTGGAAATATTGCCATACTTGACGAAAAATTAGTTGGCTCCTCAATAGAAATATTCCTAAAACCTTTTTAGTTTGATTGTGAAATGTTTCATGAATGTGTTTTAACTAAGTATAAAATCACAAGGGCAACCAAATGCGTTTTTGAACTTTTGGTGCTCTCGCTTTTAAAAATGGTCTCTTTCCACTAGTTGACAAATGGATGATATCCAAGTCAAGTATTGTCTGAGTGCCGTGGCTTTTAATTGGAAATAGGATTCCCATACTGAAAAACCGACTGACTGTTTATCACGGTTGTTAAAAATACATGTAACTTGAGGCGATTAGAAATGGGACCGAACAGGTTATCTTTAGAAGTCTTTAAAAAGTAACTGACGATTAGACTGGAAAAACACTGGTTGAAGTGCTGGCACCTTTTACTTCGAAGTTTTCAACCAACGATTTTTCTAGTTTGTGAAGGTGAATATCTTTATATTAGTTATTGGAGGCCAACTTAAGTAACAAAATTCTTAGGTTATAGAAAACAATGTCTAACTAGAGCCATAGGAAAACGGTGATGAAATTAAGCGAAACTTGTTTTCAACTAAGTCAGGAATTTACCACCTGTAAAAACTACAGGATAAACATTTACCAGCACCAGACTTCTGACACACTTTTTAATATGACGGCTGCTTATAAATAGCAAATTAGTCCTAAGTTCTTACAAGTGTTGTGAGAGCATATTACATCACTAAATACTATTAATTTGAGCACTGATGGTTGTACAATTAAGTTGTTAAAATTATATAGACCCTCTACATTGTGTGATGCTTGTTGAAGACACAATATACAACTTCATAGACTTTATCACGCTTACAAATGTAATGAATATATTGGGTTTTCAGTTGATATTTAAAAGTACTTTCCTCTGTACAAGTACATAATAGTTTTGTTACGTGTGGATGCTAATAAAATAAATCAAATATTTCAAGAAAAAGCTTTAGAACAAAGCACTTCCCAACCTAAAGCGCTATCTTATTGTCATTTATGGCCAGTGCACAGTTCGAGATAAGGTATTGAACAAATTAAACCCACTGACAATTCGACTCAGCCGAATCACAGTAACCATATTTCATTTAAATTTCCTGTGGGCCTCTTCATTTATTGAATTAACGTGTTCACCAACTGCTTGAGCGTGAGTTACACAGATAATAATAATAGTACCCGGTTGCCCAAACCGAAGAGGGTGAGGGAGTGTATGATCCTAAAAACGCGGAAGCTTATTGCTTCAACTGCTACGTCACCGATGGGCAAAGAAATTACAAGCTGTTTATTTTCAACTTAGGAGTACCATAATCAACAGATTGGTGAGCTCTGCCCTTTCAAGATTTTGTCTCCCTAGTTGAAATCACGAACTTTTCATAGCTAAACCCCCATTAAAAATCCGGAAACATTAGGCGGTCATTTTGTCTTAGTATGGGACTCCCAGCAATTTTTACTCAAGTCCCCGTACATGAGAATCGAATCCATGACCTTTGGTCTAGAAAGCAAAAGCTTAAACTCCATACCACTGAGCTGGTATCTAATGGTGTCAGTATCTAGCTCTAGATAGTGCAATCTTCAATCATCGCTCGCCTCATGGTTACAGTGAAATTCTACAACCTTCACAACTTCATAGCTACGATTATCATGTACTCACAAGTGACTAGCTTGAAGAGAAATCTCGAAAAATATAGTGAGAATTTATGACCAGTACAATTTAGCCTTGTCAGGTACGAGGAGAATACTGACCAAGAACAACAGATGGTTGTGTAAAATATTAGACTGAGTACAGTCAAACTTAAGCATTATTCGATCCTGACTCATCGACCAGATAGTTGAGCGCTGGCACGCGAGACTGATAATTGTAAGTGTGACTCCAGTGGACTTCAGTGAGGATTGCTGAGAAGTCCCACACTAGAATAAGACAGCCGTCCAATACTTTCAGGTTTTCAATGATGGTCTAGATATGAACAGTTCATTATGGGTACGGTTTTCACCATTTTACAACCGTCAGACAGATTTGGTAAATCCCATTTCCAAAAATCGTTAACCACAACACATTTCGTCTAGGCGACAAGTATAACATGCACGGATTGTGTGTAATAAGTGTTTAAAAGGATAAACCTAGTCAATAAACTCACCATCATCATCAGTTTTAACTTCCATCCGACCACTAAACATTGCAGTAAGCATTGTGCCACCGCGTAGAAGCGTTCCAATAGTGGTATAGAACAAGCATCCACCTACATTGAGCTTAACGTAACTATTGAGGCGTTCTACAGTATCCGATTCCGCAGACATTTTAAAAGGGCAAAAACCCTGTCTTTCGAACTTTCCCCAATATGTTCTATTCAATATCCAATTAACGGAACAAGGACAATTGTTCAGTCTTCAGTCTTCAGCAATAAGGATAGGAGGTCTGTCGACCTATATTAATCCTTGCAGTTTGTAAAACAGTGGAGGTCCAATCTTGTTTTGAATATATTAACAGATGATGCTGATATTACGTGTTCCGGTAGAGAATTCCAGTAATTCACTACTCGGTGCGAGAAACGGAACTCCAGACGTAAACGGTTTGATCTCGGTTTTTGAACTTTCTTCGAATGTCCTCTCAAATGATCGGTTCTAGACGGGAGCAAAAGATAAGACATGTTAATACCAAGGTCATCGTTCAGTAAACTTTTGGTGATTCCTCTTTTTGTGTATAATGTATCCTACACGATCTAGTTGGGGAAGCTTTACCCATTTATCTGCCTTCAACAGGCGCCAAGTGAGATAAAGGGGTGTCCCTGTCTTGTATATCCAAACAGTGTTGGACGTAGTAAAGGAGAGCTTGAACCCATTCTTGTTTTGTGAATGCTTCACCCACTGTTTTGTCGATCACTAAGAATCTGAGGTGACGCGAAAGCTGTGACGGTGACCTATCAAATGACATTTCTCCTTGGAATAGCCTTTGGATTTTTCGGTCATTTAATCGAGATAGAAAGGTTCATTATCCCTCGTCGGGTGATCTTATCCGCAACGCAACCATGTAAACTTAATGTACCGGTCATCTGTGCGTTCAAGTAACCACAGATTTTGACATTTCATAATGTATTTTTAATTAAATAACTAGATTATATAGCTAATTTTGATCTTTTTTTATATTTTTATTCGCCACGTTCGACTGCGTTACACTGCACGTCCATTGCATGCTGGGATGATATCTCAAGTTATAGTGAGTTTATTCACATAGTTGATTGTTTCCAGATAGACTGTCAGTGCATGATTTTACTGTAGAAAGGTTTATTGTACTATAAACTATGTTTTTATGAACAACTACCTGTTGTTTTCAGTCGGAAAGCAATATATATATTCTTTGTCTTCTGTTCGGTAAGTTCAATTGGCCTATATTTCGTGTTTTTGTTTTATCGTCTTAATTATGTCCATTTAACTACTTTAAGCAATATGCCTGTGCAAATGAAACAATAACTATGACACTTGCTTAGTTTAGTATTCTTGGTTGTCGTATAATTCAGTTTAGTTGAAAGAATTATGGTATACTTAAGTATAGTGCTTGAAGTCTGTAACGAAACAGATCAGCCTAGTAAGTAGAGTTGCCTGTTTCTGATGAGTATACTGATTCAAATCAGTCTGATTAAAAATAGGAAAAAAGTGCTTTTGGTACTGTTGCTGTCATACATTATAAGATAGCGATAAGTATGTTTGGTGTTTATTTCTAGATTGTACGTCTATCACTGACCATATTTCATGATCACTGTCATTAAACAATTTCCCCAGCAATAACATCGGTAGCAGGATAGCTAAGTATCTGAGCTTTTATTTGCCCGTAGAAGAGCAGTATACAGTCTTAGAAGATGAGTGTTCTGTATTTCAATTAAATGCAGTTGGCTGTGGACAAATGTTAAGAATCTTTTTGACAACTAGGACTTTTAGTTCATTAAACACTAACTCTGCTTGTATGTCTCCCTGTTAAACTAGATGCAGATACATGGTAATACTTAAATGAGAGCAAAATAATAAAAGCATTGAGATACGGTATTAAGTCCATGTTATGCTTTGCACAATAAATAGCTGACCTGACCTAATATTCATGAACTAAAGGTAAATCACAACTGCATAAATTCTTTGCTAAAATACATGTAATTGGGTTATTTATCTATTCCACATTTCTGACTAAATTCATTACTGTTTTCTCATTTAGAATGCAACAGGACTGAGTCTTCACAGATGTTAAGAACTGTTTCGCCCTTAGAACTATGGCCCTATGGATCTGTTTACGGGAGACCCAACTAACAGCAGATTATAAAAAGGATGCTGGATGTCCATCTTAGTCTCACGACCACTTCCAGTACTTTTTGAGTTACTTCGTTTACCCTTTCGTTTGGAAAAAAAACAACAAAAGCTTGAGCTTAACATTACGAATGCAACTTTTAGACTGGAACTTGGTTTAAACCTTTGTTTCATATTCGATTCTTAATGAAAGTTCTGGAATAAATTTTTGAACCTAATGCTACTTTGTTTTATCTACTTAATCGTTGCAAGAAACATGTGATAATCGAGCCTCTCATCACCTAATTCATGTGTTCAGTCTTCCGTGTCTATTAGCAGGGGATCACCAAAACCTCCAAGCAGGAACCTAGGTATGTTAACAATAAAAGATCCAGTCGCCTCCCAAATGACTCCTGGGAAGTCGCTTGGACTAGTTCGGTGAGCAGCGAATTCCAGCATTCGACAACTCTTAAGGAGTAGAAGTTGCGTCTACAATCCATCCTGCTATGTCGTGTCTCTAGTTTCTGGGACTAAGCTCAAATAGGTGTTTAAGAAAATGTCCAGGAGTGTTAAGGATCCTGTATGTAAATAGGTCACCTCTAAGACGTCTATACTTTAATGAGTAGAGGTTAAGTGATTGGAGGCGCTCTTCATAAGGTGATTTGGTGCATATCTCCGTCACTTTCTTAGGAAACCTACAGGCTCGGGTCCTCTCACAACTTATTCTAGCCACCATGAGTTGCCACGAAAACTGATGGATGGACACGCGTTAAACATCCTAACCGTCCCTGCATCTAATCTCATAGCTCCTTATTCAAATGTCATATGATAAGCAAGTAATGCTTCTACCGACACTAATGGAACACGAGTAATTCAAAGGCACCCTGTATGGTACTTTACATTTGTCTACGCACTCACTTAGCTCTTTAGTGGGAATATTACTACAGTCCTGCTAAAAAACCCATGAACCCCCCTACCACCATCAAAACAATAAGTCTGTATTTGCTGCATATAGCAATTTTATTTTTCAGAAGATATAACAGTAAGAATTGGAGTAAAATAACAATATACAACAGATGCACGTGGTACATGTCTTCATCGATCATCTGAAATAGAGAATACGGATATTAGCTTTTCGTGCCTATAGGTAACCCTCGTGTTATTGATAGAAGAAGTCAGACACTAATTGAATGAAATCTTTATTTCGATCTTAGCGCAGTCACAGTGGAGCGTGGGATTATCTGTTCAGACAAACAAAGGCTTTCAGCATTCAATATAAGATAATAAGGAATATAACGCTTATACAAAATAAGGAAGTGAATGAATACTTGAGCAATACTGTTTTGGCATATGCTTGGTTGTTTGGGGTCAACTCTTAACCAACCAACCTATGCTGTTACATTAGCTTCCCCCTAGAATCGACTTCCGTAGGAACGTCGGTTCGATTAACCTATCTATCAAAAACACCTTAGTTCTATTTCTCATTCCAAGGGAAAGTTATCAACTCAATCAATGTTTGACTTACAATAAGTGGCAACTAACGCTGTCAACGGTAGTCCATGGATGTCTCTTCATTTACTAGCTTGTCATCTTATTTAGTAGCATGTGATTTCTTCTACAACTATAGCTGACGGTTTACTGAGTGCTTTCATGAGAAAGAGTGTTAAACTGTGGAATAAGAATATCTGAGGAAGTGCCGCGTTTCTCAGGCCGAATGGCATGCGTACAAACTCGAATAAGCCAAAGGGTGTTGTAATAGCTGTCTTAGGGATATCTTCATCAGCCACCGGGATATTGTGATATGCCCTGACTAAGTCAATTTTAGTGAATATGTTCATACCCTGTAAACCGTTTGTGAAATCTTGGATATGCGGTATTGGGTACCTATCTGGTACGGTTTGACGGTTGAGGGCTCTGTAATCCCCACACGGTCGCCAGTCACCTTCATTCTTCTTTGGGACCATATGCAAAGGGGATGCCCATTGACTATCAGACGGACGGATAATACCCAGTTGTAGCATATAATCAAACTCGGCTCTAGCGATTTTGAGCTTATCTGGTGCTAGTCTCCTGGGTTTTGCAAACACCGGTGCACCTTCGGTTTTGATAGTGTGACTTACTTTTAGTTTGTCTTTGGAAGGCTGTGGGTTTGGTTTGGTTAAGTTTGGAAATTCCGCGAGTATATCTTGGAATTTCGCTGTTGTTACTGGAGGGGTTTGAATCAAGTTAAGAGAGCTGATGTGACTTTCTTTGCCTTTTGTGTAAAACGAAGTTTCTTTTAGTGTTAATCGCCGTTTCTTGGTGTCAACAAGAAATTCGTATCTCTCTAGAAAGTCCATCCCCAGTATTGCCAGATCTAAGTCGGCTACCGTGAAAACCCAAGGGAATTGCCTTCTGAACCCCAAATCTAGGGTTAACGTTTTCTGCCCAAATGTCGCGATTGTAGTTTTATTTGCAGCTTGAAGTGTAATCGGGGATGTTTCTCGACTAATCTCAGTTTTATTTCGAGGGATGATGCTAAGAGCAGCGCCAGTGTCCACCAAGAAATTCAAGCCCGAGTTTCTGTCTCTGACATAAAACAAGCGACTGTTTAGGCGCCCCTCCTCAGTTGTCGCGACCTGGGGAGGGGTTACTCGTTTCCCGCTGTCTTGGAATTATGCTTAGGCCAGGCGCATGGTTGCCTGCACTTGGTTGAGTTGACACCAAACTTCCAGTGGTACCAACAAAACTGCCCAGATTGTCTGGACATTTGTGACCTATTTTGTGACTTGGATCGTGATCGTTGTGGTGACCTGTTCCTGTTTGTATGACCCATTTGCATTCTGGTGACAGCCTCAGTGAGACTCTTAACACTCGCAATGAGTCCTTCTATGACGGGGTCTTTTGCTGATTCTACTTTCTGTGTGTGATTTATTGTGCCTGATCCAGTTGGAGGACCTCTTTCCATTATTCTATCAGCTATACGCGCTAAATGAGATAATGAGGTTTCAGGATCTTGTGCATCCAAACAATGTTGGACGTAGCATGGGAGAGCTTGTATCCATCCTTGTTTTAGGACTGCTTCACCCACTGTGTTATCACCCACTAAGACTTGGAGGTGACGTAGAAACTGTGACGGCGACCGATCACCTAGTGTTTCACCTTGAAAAAGTCTTTGGATTCTTTGACTATCTGATAATGATAAACGGTTCATTATCTCTCGTCTTAAGACGGTGTACGGTTGTGGTGATGGTGGATCTAAAATCAAGTCACGGACTTCTTTGGCGACTGAAGGAGGAAGGATAGAACACAAATCTCTATAGCGAATCCCTTCAGATTTGATATTGTGTCTCGTGAAATAATGCTCGAGTTGAGCAAACCACAACTCAGGATCACTACGATCAAATTCTGGAAGTCGAGATTTCGTAGTCATAACAGTGTCTATCTCCACTGGTGACAAATCCTCCAGATTATGGGTTTCTTTTAAGTCTGACATGAGGTATGTGACAAATATAGCAACAAAATTAGCACGAAAAAAAAATGGTTTCTATGACACGAATAACTTAAGATAATAAAAAAAATAAACTATTTATATACCCAACTTAGTTTACGGATTATCAGGTCTACTTTTACGATTGAGTAAAAAAAAAATAATATTAATAACAAAAATGAGGTTAATTTGTGTTCAAAAAGGGCTCACCAGTTTCGTGCCTATAGGTAACCCTCGTGTTATTGATAGAAGAAGTCAGACACTAATTGAATGAAATCTTTATTTCGATCTTAGCGCAGTCACAGTGGAGCGTGGGATTATCTGTTCAGACAAACAAAGGCTTTCAGCATTCAATATAAGATAATAAGGAATATAACGCTTATACAAAATAAGGAAGTGAATGAATACTTGAGCAATACTGTTTTGGCATATGCTTGGTTGTTTGGGGTCAACTCTTAACCAACCAACCTATGCTGTTACAAGCTTAACATGCTTATTTAGAAAGACTAGTGTTTACTTTGAACTTACTGTGTGAGAAAGTTATACTGGAACTGTGAATAATGTAGGAATCTAGTCTCCCAGGGCGTACGAAGCACTCAAACTGGAAGACAGTTGACACAAATTAATTCGAATATGAAGTTGAGAGTTTGCAAGTACTTTTCATCGTAAAGCTGAACATATTAGATAACGGTTGACATCATACCGTAAAAATAACAAATTTGCGAGTGGTGAATTATGGTCTATAAAAAGCTGAGCTTAATAACAGTTAGTTACCTTTTTACTCCCTGATCATGACCCTTCGGCTTCCTTTTGTGGCCGAAACAGCAAACATACACTACACACTGATAGCAGATTTCCGGCTTTTCAATGTTAAGCTTGCTTTAACGCACTACGTAATGCGTACAACCCCTCCATTACTGCTATGTGGCATATTTTTTCATAACAAACCCTCTGCAATAGATTGGTAGCACCTGTGACTTCGTCTATGGTTGTCGGAAGCCTGAGTACTTTCGAAAACAATACTGACATCCCCTACGGCTAGGCACTAAGTATTAGTTTGACTCATTGGTGGGATATTGTTGTCCGCAATACTGAAGAAAATTAAAAACCGGAAATTGTTTCCTTTCATTTTGCCGATAACATCATAGAGGACAGTTAGGAATGAACATGCGGACAGTCAGTCACAGGACGCAGCAACAGTTATTTCAGCTAAGAAAAAACGAACTTCGGCTTTTGATATCTTGAAAACAAGTCAAAACTAAACCGATTTCCATTTTAAAACATAAGACTAACCAGCTTGACTGAAGAAATACATTGACTAGAGTAGAAGCAGCAAAAACCCAAAAAACAATGCTGATTCGAAGTAAAGTTCACACCGACATGTAGAACCCTACACTAACTGCGGCATCTTAGCACATTGAAACATTAATTACACAGCTACACAAAAGAAATAGCTAAAAGAAGCACAGAACGAAGAAAGCCGGCCGCCATTACGTACAAAGATGGCGGATATAATAATTCCCGCCACATTCTGATTGGTTGCTAAGCTGAAAGGCACATTTACGAAATTGAGTTGCGTTTAATTGCAGCCCCCTCGTCTTGAAATGGTGTATGATTGTGTTTTGGGGAACTCAAAACTAAGTCGCGAAATTTTTTGGAGACTGCAGGAGGGATGACAGCACAGAAATTTCGATACCGAATTCCCTCAGATACAATGTTGTGCAGTGTAAAAGTATGTTCTAATTCAGCAGTCATCAACCCAGGGACAGTACGATCAAATCCTGGAACTCAGGCTTTTGTATTTATAGCAGTGTCTGTCTCTATCGGTGACGAATTACATTTATCCCCGAGGTTTTCAATTTGAACTGAGTCTGATATGTGGTATCTAACCAATATAGTAATACAATATGCTCGGTTAAAATAGTGATCACAATACGAATACTTTGTGATAAAAAACATTATACACAAATATATAGACGAAATTTATGCTAAAGACAATCAGAAAGGTTTACTTTTACGACTACGTAAAAAGTAATAATAAAGATGAGCAGAACGGAAATTAGATTTGGGTCCAAAATACTGCTCACCAATTTCGTTTCGGTCGATACTCCTCGTTCTGTCGATAGAAGAAACCAGACAAGTGGTGAGTACGTCTTTGTTTCTATAATAGACCGTAAGGCTGGAGGGCGAGGTTATCTTTTCGAGCACAAGTTTTCTCAACATTTAGTGTAAAATATGAAATATAATGCCTAAACAATAAGGGAGTGTACAGATATCTGAGTTATGATGTTTGCAGTTCACTATTAAAAAATCACCCTAATTTGTCTCGACCATCTAAAATAAACGTAGACTGAATGGTTTTCGCTTAATTATTGTTAGTCGAATTTTCTTAGATGGATTATGGAACAGGCCATAGAAGTTTGGCAAAGAGATACTGAATTTAACGAATGAAGTACAAATAAAAGTCGGAAAGGGTCTGTAGTGTCAGTTATTATGCCAAGCCCATATACCTTATTCTAGCTTGCGGATATCCCATTTTATTCATTCTACTTGAGTCATATTTTGACCTTGTTAATTATTCGCTTATCAGTCTTGACTGTTTTTATATGAGCGTATATGTGTGTGCCCTTCTTATCGCATTAATCACATGTCTGTAGCTTTATTTTGTCAACCTATAAATATGGAGTAACTCTTGACTAAAATGGAGTTGGCTTCCCAGCCATCTTCCATGCGCGTCATTTTGCTCTGTTCTGTCACATTCGCTTTACATGCGAAATATATGTATTCAACATCACATTCTCGTTATTCGACTTATTTAATTCCGTTATTGGATAACGCGATCTAAGTCGACAATGATATTCGAGAATAGGTGATAGCAAACATTCATACAATCTGAATTGGAGTCAGATCAACGGGCCGTCTCATTGGTGAGCCCTTCAACGAACATCGTCCGATTTAAGCGACGACAAAACATCTCCACATTGGTAAGCCCGCCGACGACGAACGCAACGCAGCAAGCTACGTCGATGAAGGAACTTCTGCACTCTACACGTTCGGCAAACAAATTCAGCGATGCCAGGGGAATCTCCAATCCGACGCAACCAGCAACGCCTGTGCAACATGACATGGACATACTCAAGTCGTATTATCTTATCGATACTTTGTCCTCATGTCAACTATTCTCATTGATCCATCCGTCGGTTTGCTTCATTACTATTCGAATTATCATTATATGTTTATTATTACATGATTTTCAATATCACGACCGAATGTGGAATTAATAATCATGTTCATGCTGTCATTAAATTATGACATTTTCGCAATCATATTGCTCACCGAACAGATTATCATTTTATGAATACTCCACTTTATGACATTCAAAACTCACTGGAATATTTTTACTATTCAAAAACGTGAAATTTTCCTGCTTTAAGTGAGTTCGTTCCAATTTTTTTCATGTCATTTTGACCTAGTATTACATTCATTCACTTAGTCGAGGTCATTATTCTGTTATCACAACACACATTTTTCATTTCGAAATCGCCTTCTATTATGTCTGTGGATGCCTCTAACTAGCTGATTAATATCCATTATGTTCATCTTATCTATTCTTCCACATGTATAACCACATGCCGCATCATTAATTATCCAAAAACGTTATTCAAGTACTGCAACTACTATTCTATACCCATCACACGGTATATCAGAACATAGAGTTTAGAGCTAGTCTCTCAAAGATACACTCTTGTTCGTCACATCCAAGTCAGTCTCATATGTCGCCATCGCTAATCATATGTATTGGTATTTTTGTCATGCCTTGGTACGGTTTTGTAACAAGCGAGATCGAGCGCATCTCCCTCAAACCACACAAACCACTCTAGGCTTCATGATCAAAAAGGAATACGACTCTACGTACCTCGTCTACTCAGTCACTATTCTGTTCCTCTGGTCATTCTACCATTACATATTTAACTATAGCTCAATGCATCTGTCATAACGCAGACGACAACATTCACTGACTTCATATTTTATGATTAATATCAATTGCAGTACAGCAACGAATATCACCCGTCAATGCAGTTATCATTTCACGACTTGCCTATTATTATTCTACGAACAGGAACTACTCATTTCAATTCAAATTCACTCATCGCTAATCGATGCTACCTATTCTACTGCGGCTCAACAGAACATATATTCAACATATTTCACTATTCTGTCAGCACCACAGACCAATTTCTGTCATATTATACTTTACTTATTTTCACGATTTGTTTCGCAGTCGTACCCACAAACAATTTATTACTGTTTTCACGGTATTTTGAATCGCTCATACGAACGTGTTATTTTATCGTACAGACAGTCATAGCATTATTAGATGTTAATTTTTGTACGCTCATTAAATTGCTCATATTCGCATGTTAACGTTTCCATTTTTGTCCGCACCTTTTCTATATTCTTGTATTCTTTTACATAAATATGACATTTTCATATAATACACTCACCGCTCATGTGACACTACTGTACTTTATCGAGTGTTGTACAATTTTTTTCGCTACTTGTCGCTAACGTTAACTTCATATTACTTCACTGTTATTTTCGAAAACAGACATTTTTTAAATGTGCTATTTTCTACGAGGGGGCTATGTAGTGTCAGTTATTATGCCAAGCCCATATACCTTATTCTAGCTTGCGGATATCCCATTTTATTCATTCTACTTGAGTCATATTTTGACCTTGTTAATTATTCGCTTATCAGTCTTGACTGTTTTTATATGAGCGTATATGTGTGTGCCCTTCTTATCGCATTAATCACATGTCTGTAGCTTTATTTTGTCAACCTATAAATATGGAGTAACTCTTGACTAAAATGGAGTTGGCTTCCCAGCCATCTTCCATGCGCGTCATTTTGCTCTGTTCTGTCACATTCGCTTTACATGCGAAATATATGTATTCAACATCACATTCTCGTTATTCGACTTATTTAATTCCGTTATTGGATAACGCGATCTAAGTCGACAATGATATTCGAGAATAGGTGATAGCAAACATTCATACAATCTGAATTGGAGTCAGATCAACGGGCCGTCTCAGGTCAATGTTAAATAAGGTTCTATTACTTTCAGGGATTAGTGAATCGGGTTTGTCTCCCCAGCATCATATTCATTCTTGAGAAACGCCATCATGTATATTTTCCCGCTTTCAAGACACTGTCAAAATGTAGTGTGCTCTTTTAGCATTACTGAATCACCTATAAGATGATTATAACTGAACTAAGTTAATAGCTCTGAATACTGACCAAATGCAAACTTACATCAAAGAACGATTATAAAGAAGTGATCACAAATTTGTTTTACAAAGTACTAGTTTGCAATTCTGTGATAGATGTGAGTCAATTTACAATTATATATTTCTAAAAAATTATTATGTATTTACTCCAAACTTTGTTAACAATACTTAAATATTCATTCAGGGCGAAATCCTGTACATCGATCGGAAGAAAACTGTTCGACAACATATCTGTCAGTCTTATCAATAAGAATGACGTGAAATAATTTCGGAATAGATAGCTCCTTTATCTTTTCTCAAATTAGTGAAAACGACACAAAAGACACAGCGATTTCATTAAAAAAAACTTGGGTATATCTGAAATGGAAAATCCAGTCCTGACAGCTTTTGTTGTGAAATCTCCTATTCGCAGTATACTGAAGGAACACGCATTTGGAATATGTACTCATACATATAGTACTTATGGGCTTTGTTGGATGATGGTCTAGTTCGGTGTCAACAGCTTTATCTTTACTACTCTGATGATAGATCTAGACCAGGATCAAAAATTTGTCATTATGTGAGCAACTAATCTACGAGATTTTATATAGAAGTCACACCACCGCCTATACTGAGCATTCAATGTTTTCAGCTCACATTCTATTGGGAGTAATAAAAAAACAATATCAACTACTAGCTGTCTGGGTAGATTCCTGAATTGGCAATCGTGGAACCAGTATTACTTATGTTCTTGTGTAAACGTACTCCGGACCAATTTCAAAACATTATATTATCATTTATGACAGCGATATGTTGATTTATAGAAGAGATCTTAGAGGTAAATAAATTCCCAAAATAAATAGCTCTGTATGTCTTCGACATTAGATGCTGACCACATTAGTTTTAATGAACTTACCTATTTGAAGGCGTTCGGTCATGCATCCGCACCAGATCACGAGTCGAAACACTGTGCCCAACATCTCCTGCAATCGCTAGCCAAATTAGTTCAGACGAACCTCGATATATTGATAGCCTATCAAATATATCTTCAAACCTCCTCACTTCTGCCATTTGATTTCACTTGGTGTGTACGATTCATATTAAGTGTTACTGGTTAAAGCGTTGTCGAACACCGAATACCTGTGGCATCTTTAAGACTTGAAAGTGGTGAATCACATTATAAACGTTTAGAATGATTATACCGGTTGAATAAACCAGTACTCGCTCAACATGGAAAAGTTCTTTCAGTGTATTGTGTAGTTTAGTGGCTATCAAGACATGAGCAAACATATTTTAAAAATATATGATCATCTGTTGTTCACATACATGGTAATCTATGTTTCACAACAAATTATAGCTTCAAATATCGAACACTGATGCGACGATCACTACAAAACCCTTGTTATTTTTCGAACAGTATATATGACCCAGCCAGGCTGTTTCCAGTGAAACTAATGAGGTCAGCATTAATGTTGATGACTTATACAACCACTTATTCAATGAATCTTATGATCGGGTAAAGAAATGAGACCATTACGGATCAGGTTTATGAGAAATCGATATTTGATAATGATATTCCTTAATTACTCCAAATGCGACAGTGTTTTACTGACATTGATTAAAACTGTTAACGGAAAATGGATACTAAATCATTGCTTCGTCAGTGAAACTTAGAAGGTGAAGTTAATTGTTTGAATATGATAGGTAAAATATGTATATTCTGGTGGTTTATTGTTTGCATGGCTCAGAGGATAATACGTAACAAACGACAAATTCAAAGGTGACGTTACACAACGATGGTCGTTAAAATTACCAAGGAGGATGAGAGACTCTTGGAAGAATACAGCCAAGCAGCTTCGAAAAGTTCGGAGAAGCTAGTTTACGTTAACGCAATTATGATATCTTCGATTCCTATCTGTACGTTGTTAAAATATAAACCTAACTTAACTAGGGTTATTTTGGGGCGTTCACAAAATGCCTCTGATTGCTAATTCATTCTTATATGTAATTATTTCACTGGCTTCAACCGCCCTCATATCTATCGCATACAAAAATTCAAAAACGCCTTTGATGGAAAAGTGATTATTCGTCGTTTCATACATTGTCTTTAGGATTGCTATCCGTCGAACCGAAGCAATTACCAAAGAAGTCAATAACGAAGCTGGTAAAGACAAAAAGTTGTCGAAGAAGAACAGAGAGGATGTGTAAGTGTGACTTTCAACTAATTTTCTTAGTGTCCGTGAACGAACTAAAAAGGTTGCTGATTACGAATCCACGACTTTCTCAATATTTTACAATAATTGTCTATTTCTCCTGGTCTTACTGTTACTTTCTGCCGTCCTTCATCATTTCTCGAATCAAGTGTATCCTTTTAAAGTGTCGGCAGAATCGTTTACATAGTAGACAACACCTCATGCGTCATTTTTTTTCTAGTTCATTTTCTACTGCGTTGCTTTTTTCTGTGAAATTGGTTGATAGAAACCAGTGACTTACAGGAGTGTCTATATTGCTTTGTCGTTAATGACCGTGTTCTCTTTTTGAACTAATCTGACACTGTAACTGCGGTCACTATCCTAACGGATGTTGAGTGTCGAGTCTGTGAATATGGACTGTTCATAAACGACTCATATAAGGCATGGCACGGGTTTTATTGCTTTGATTTTTTTAACAGCACCATATGGTAGAATCCTGTTTTTTAGTTGCCCAATGTCGTGCTTGTATTCGTTTTCAGCTGTATTGTCGGATGGTTTGCTTATGAATTAGCTTTTTTACCGCTTACCTTCTCTGTAAACATAAAGCACTTTAACTTTACCTCGACTGTTTTAGTTATAACCAGGTACATGTTTATCGTTCATAATCGTCGTGCTTAGATGAAATATTAAGTTATCCGTCATTTGATCCTTGCCGCTAGTCATTTCACATGAAAATTTGTAGCTTGGTAACAATTTTAAAATTATTCGACAACATACGCTGTTTTTGATCGCAGTAAGTTTAAAGGTGTCTACTTAACGAAATATACTATGATGCTTAACGTTCGTTTAAAACGTGAAAGGCCACTAGCTTGTTTTTCTTTGATTTTTCACCTCATAACCTCCTTTGGTGTAGTTGTAAAATGAAACCGAGTTTCAAAGTGCTTGGTGTTTCATAATATTAATCACAAGGCAATGATATTACCAAAGTAATTTATGTATGACGAGATGTAGTTTTGATGTTCTCCATTTCCTTAACTAATAAATTAGGAACTACTCTGTATCGATGTTACTCGCTGCCGGCGCAACTGCTTTCTTGTCATCCGGAAAAGGATCGTTTTGATTCCATTAGTAATATACGCTTTTCGAAATGCTTGCCTTCTAAAGTAGATTTTTAAAGTAATTTGATCAATGTTAGTAAAAGTTTCATTAATGTTGTGTATATATAAATTATCAAGATTTCATTGCATTGGAATTATATGTTTTGTTGCGTTCTAAAACTCAAGTCGTTTGCAAAACATACGTTGATTTTTCTAAAAGAAACGGTTTGGTATGCATACTTCCCAGTGATCTGCGTTTTTCGCGAATCTTCCACGTAGGTCTTTACATATATTTTAGGAAAAAAAAGGAACTACAACACATTGAAGCTCATAATCCTAAAAGCAGAAGTAAACCAGAAGTGAGGTCTAAAAACGAAGTCACTATATGGTATTACAGAGAGTTAATTCAGGACAGCGGAAGCGATGGTCTCATGTCATCTGACCTGTATACGTAAATCACAGTTTTTTGGCAGATCTCAACTTAGAAACACACCTACCTCTTAGACCGATAACCAATAACTTTATAGATCCCATATCTAGGTTCGGAACATAACTCTTAGTTCAATAACAATGAGTAATCAAGTTGAAAATTGTGGTTGAATCTCACAGTAATAATCTGGATTCATTGCGATATATGTTACTTCCACGTAGTTTTTTTGCTTATGCAGTGTAGTTCCTAATCTTTTATTAATATGACTTGCAACACTGCTTCGGTATTCACCCTAATAATGTGAAATCTCAAAATTGATGTAATATGGAAACTTGGTCCACAGCCCTTGTACTAGGTTCTACTTCGCTTATAACCACACAGGTTTAGACAAAATAATTAGGTATGCTGAAGACTGTCTGAGGCCCGAAAATCAGAAGACTCCATAGTTTGTTATAAAAGTTTCACTCCTTTAAAAGTATGCAAACAATGGCCTACAGATGTGCTTCTATGTGAAGGTCCTTTTAGTGTATGGGATCACTATTAACGCTAACTTACTTGGGATTGTAGAGGCGTAATTTTTGTCGTCTGCTAGTAAACGCTATAGCTAGGTCTTTCGACCCGTTTGTAGATTTGGTAAAATAATTCTTGTAAACGACTATTCACATGCTACCTTCCCTGTGCTCTAATTTTCCATCTTGAGATATCAAGGTTCTGGGTGATCAATTAACAGTATTAGAATATTTAAAAGGGGAAACGAGACAAGGTAGACGGCCTTCGTAACAATGCACAGCGTGTACCTTTGTAGATGCACCGCTTTTTAGTAGTAACTTTGAATTTTCAAATTGCAATGCAGTGGTCTCAGATGCCACATTTTGCGACAGCTTATTAAAGGAAGTGTCCGGTAATATATGAATAACCTAACAAAAAGTATTCCGGATTCGAAAAGTAACGAAGAATGAATACGACTACACTAGTGTGTATGGTTTGTACACATTCACACTTTTCGACTGATGGTTTTTAGAATTCTTATAATTTTAAACTGGAGACCAAGATCGTTTAGACTAATTATTTGATTTGTTCGAAACATCACGCGAAGTGGCTACAGGATTTGGTGGAATCTGTTTTGTTTATGGAAACTTATAGGGTTTATTGTATAAGTGTAATGAATATCAGAAATTAATCTCATTTAATTTTTTCTGTTAATTACTGGATTAAACGATGAGAGTACTCTCTTGATACGTGAATGTATGGCAGACTCTTCTATTAAACGTGCAGTCAACGTATGTGAATTCAATTGGAACATTTGGCGCCACATGTCATACAAGATAGTTTCCGTCTGACTACTTTATACTTCAATGTAGGATAAAACATTAAAAGCCGGTTTTATGTTAGATAAACTGTATTATACAATTTATTTGAAGTGTTGGAGTAAAAATATACATGTAAACGCTTGAGGAACTTTTTAAGATGTTTCCTGGAAAACTGACGAACGCTCATGAAAGGTTGATCAACGTTCCTGTAATATCAAAATAATTAGTAAAATGTTCGTTATGATATTTGTTTGCAGTCCTGTGTATCTCGCTTCAGCCCAAACATGTGAAATTTATTCTCAGCGTAGATCAGAGTTAAAACCTACTTAAGTGGATTGTCTATCGTCTAATTTCCTACAATCTGCGCAGACCATTGCTTAAAATATAATCATAAGTTGAATAGTGTTTCACGAGCAATATCGTTTTAAATTGGAACAGTGGTGAGATATTTGTTCACAAATATTTGAGGTTAGTAACACAAATCTACGGAACCCAGCATTAAAAGGTTTATTTCCCTACTAGTTTGGCAGATTCAATGTTAGCTCAAGTTTTTTATAATAAAACCCACCACTCATATTTAATCGAACCCTTATTACGGGAGAGTACTCGTTCGTCGGTTTTACTAAACAAAGTTCCATCTAAACGCTCGCATAATTGGGGGCTTTTTGACTTCATTTATAAATAAATAAATAAATAAGTAACTTGAGGGAATACTTACAGCCCTATACTATAAATCCATTAAAATAACTTAATGTAATGCTTTAAAAGGTTAGACGTTGCCTATGGATAGATTATTGGATTTTGAGAAAAATATAAGACAATCTTAGTTTGCTAACACAGTAAAAGCTTTTTTTAGCCAGATGAGCATTGACATAAAATGTAAGTCAGATTTAACCACTCATATTGTGAAAAAATCTATGTATTTTAAACCTATTGACAGTTTTGGTTTCATAGTATCTGTGGCCAAAAATTGCTTCTCCTGAAATACCGTTAACCATTCCACATCACTCAATCGAACCAAGATTTTAAGGAAAAAGTACAGTAGGAAAGATATATTGTTGAAATGACACATTTCTTATGTTAGAAGCTCTAGGCAGGTAGCGATTTTGAGTTTAGTTTTAACCATTCAACATCATCCGATAAGTCATGTAGAAACGATAAACAACCGGATAGATTTCTATTCAAAAAACAAAAACGTACATCTTTATAACTTAGAATTGACAATATTCGGTGGGTAATTTCGACCACAGTTTATGGTATTTTTTGTGTAGGGAGATATTGTTTTTCATTAACCTAAGATCATGTTTTGTTTTGTCAGTTAGGTGTAACGTGTATGACATTTGATAGGTTGTTCGGTAGACACTAATACTAGATGTATCGCGGCTTATCTTCTCCTTTGTGTAGTTTACTTGTTTCATTCTCTGTGTTAATAAATTTCGGGTCGTTCCCATACTCTTAAATGCTTCGATAAAAGGTCAAGATTGTGGCCACGTGAACATGTCAGGTTATAACAGTTTAGTGAGAGTAAGAATTATGGTTTATGTACGTAAGGTTTGTCAACCTTAAATCATATTCCAAGTTCTTGAATAACTTACGTTTTGAAAATCAGGTTGGTTGCATTCTTTGAACAGCCAATTCATCGGCCTCTTCATTTTCTTCCATCGTATAGATATCTTTATCAAGTCGCCTTAAATTGACCAAACAAACGCGAACTTCTAGGCGGTAATCTTTGACATCATAAACTGGATTATCTACAGATGGTCAATGCACATCACGTAATCAGATTGAAGGATAAATTAAATTAGCCACTAGGCATAACTTTCGAAAATATTATCACAGTAATTTATACGACTACTTAGTGTGGATGCTTATCAATTTTTAATTAGTCGGTCAAAAATAACAATTAAGCAAAGGATACGTTAGTGGATATATAGTTTAACATTAAACTTATCATTAGTACGTGCAAATAAAAAAAGTACTGGTTTAGAGGAGCCTAATGAATGATGGACAAACAAAATTAAAGGGATTGGTAATATGTTCTACGAAAGAAAGGAATGCTGGGTCGGAGTCTAGTAGCTTAACTTAAGCCAGTCAAACATTTTAGTAAACACTTCCTCCAATTCACGGTTCACTCATATGACCTTTCAACACGAAGTAACTTTATTAATCGATATCACATGCTGATCCTACCAACATACGTTTTATGTTTGGAAATTTTTAGTTCCAAAACTTCTAAATTAGAAGTAGAAACATATTTGGTGATCGAAATAATACTATTAGCAATATGTGAAAATCATACTAAACGAAACAGAAAAGGTGTCGACAAGTTGTAGATGTGAGGTTGTTGTTCCTAGCATAGACCCTTAGGCTTCGATCAAAAATAGTAGATTTCTTATGACTTCTGAAATAATAGCGATCATTGAACCAAGATCAGCTAGTGTCAAGCAAAATATAAGAAGTAAAGATATTTCGTCTCCATATTTACCATGTGAGTTTTTAAGATCCTTAAGTTTCAGGGACAAACTAGTAAACTTTTTTATTTCAGGGACAAGATTTAGGACTATCTCTGGAACTTTGATATCGTGTTACGATATAAGATAACATGAACTCATAACAATGGACATTTAATAATGAGATGTTTGATTTAATTTTCAATGTAGTTTCTAACTTGCGGAATTCGGGAAACGCTTGATCATTAGTTTATAATGGTTATTAAAGGAAAGTATTATGCGTAAATATTTGATAAAGTTACCTGTTAAAATCACTGTACGTAAACACTGGAGGTTGGATAGTTTCTTTATTTCTTCTAAACTGCCGATCTGATTTTCCCTATGAAGTAAATAAAACAGTCTCGTTACACTGACATGAGTAGTGTTTTCATGACCAGATATTCATTATATTTGAGATAGTGATTTCAAATTTCATTGTATAAATTCTGTCTCAAGAAGTGAAAAAGTTTTTTAATTGACCGAAAAACGTTTGGACAGTTCGCAGGATTGTGTGGTTTCCTAAACAAGTACATTTCTTTTGGTTAACACAACTGCCCAAATCAGAAAGTAAGGATTGGATTTTTGTAAAACTCAGTAACAGTTGTGTTTTACAAAATTTGTCTTATCCGTTACTTATTATCACTGTATTTTAATGACATAAAGCCTTACGTTGTGGATTGGTTAGGAATTTTAAAAAAAACAATATTGATATTAACATTAAACCAAATCTGGCTAATATATTTGATATAGTCGTATGCAACCCTTGTAATACAGGCTCATTGGCTCTTTATCTTTGGCCGTGACAACAGTACACTTCACGTGCTAATATTACATCGAATATCAGTCTGACTGGTCAAATGTGTTGTCCGAAATCCATAATGGAATGAATGTCGAGACTTTAAGCCTCAGTGTATGCAATGGTACTTTACATATTGAGCTAGTTAGATTATTTGTCAGAAAGTTTTAATATAACAGGGCACAAAAGATATCTCTCAGTTAGTGACATTATTTTTTAAATCTGGACCTGTGCAACGTTTTAGTAAGTTTAAAAAAGGATTCGTGTTGTATCTGAAGGTGTTGGAAAATTGATACCTATATATATAAGCCTATCGGTAATTTATATATTATTAGCAAACGCAAGCCAGTTACGCGCATCTATCATTTGGCGATTTGTGTTTGGCCCATTGTTTTAATTTGTAATAGTAATCAAAAGAGTTGCGAAAGTTTTAATAGGTAGTTTCGTTTTTGGTATAAACAATACTTCAATAGTTTCTGTTTAAAATATTAGTTCTTATCACTCCAGGCATTGTAATGTATGTGATTATTTTAAGACGCTTTTCAACGTTGAATCCAACTTACATTCCATCTAGACTGGAACTGCATTTCACCTACCTAAGTTCCACAACTTGCTAGCATAACTCCTCTTTGCACACAAAATTTACCGCTGAAAACCAGGTATACAAATTCGGACATCTTTTTCATATTCGTGTAATACATTTTATCTGACTTACCTAACATTTAAATATTCTAATCTTGGTAAACATTCAGGTGTTATTCCATCCAGATTGATTAATCCACTACTTCTTATGTGTAAAACAGATAGATTTGGAAGATATCCAATTAGGGAATTGTAATTATAAATTTTCTCTTTCTGATCATTAGTAGTGTATTTTAGCTCATTTGGTAAATTTTGTACATTTCCATTTTTTAATTTATAATTTCCAAAACTAATTAGTTTGTTATAACCAAGATATAATGCTTTTAGATTTTTCAATTCTAATCCAATTGCTATATTGATATTAAAATCATTTATTGTAGTGTCTTCTACCTCAATTAAATTATGTGATAATCCGAGAGTATGCAATTTCGGTACACTATAATCATTTAAATAACATGATCCATCAGTTTGACTGGTCAAACTACGTAACTGATTATCTGTTAATAAACATAGCAAAAATAAAACAAAAATAGTGATTTACGATTTTGAGCTATATTGTTAAGATTTTACTTGAAATTTAGTTAATCCAGATAAATCCATTTTGCAGATAATTTTGATTACATTTTTATATCAATCAGAGTTCTACTGATAGTTGAAGAGTAAAACAGATATCTCGTTTTCAATTTTATCTTATCATTCAAATAAGTTAAATTTTTCCTATGTATATAACAGGACACACTAACTAAGCAATTTACTTTATGTATGGGAGTGTTGTAAACCAGTTTATCAGAGATTGGTAATGTATCTTGAAATGTTTTTCTGATCAGACAAGGTTGGAACCAAGAAAAACAATGATATGGTGATTCACATCTGACGACCAATAAAGAAGTGTCCAAAAATAGACTAATATGATACCAAAAGTTGCTAAGAAGCAACAAAGTCACTCAATACAAAATCCTGTTCGCTGGATAAGAGAATAATAACTCAATTTTCATTCCTTTTCCGGTCCCAAAATACAGATGTGGAGATAGGCATGACAAATTTATTTTGCAAATAGTTTTCGATGTTATAATTATTTATTCTGTGGTTTTTCACAGCCTGTACATTTATCACTAAACGATCGTAAGTGTTGTTTAAGTGCATGACCTTGAACACTTTCTTCCGTCATGTTACACCCATGGCATGACACACGCTATTATCTACTAACAAATACACTACTATACATATACCTCTTGTTCTCCATTGCTCGTGATTGTGATAACTGAACTATAAATCACCTATTATCTACATTTATAGACTGCAGCCAAATTTATATTATATTCTATGCTTGGCTATATCCATGCACGGACAAAAATCTTACTGGAACTACCAATCATCTATAATTGTGGACTCTGGTACCAAACTCAACCTGAACACGCACAAACCAGTCGAACTAAGTAACGTCCCTAATTTTTATTGTGTTTATAACGTTTAACTGATATATATTAACATTACTGTTTGTACTCAATAACTCTGTTATTATTTTTGAGTTCATATATTGTTTGGTTCACCACAATTATCTGGTAAGCCTCGAGTCTATTCTAGTCGTTATATTGCTTATATTTTTTACTTGACATATTGGTTTATTTTTCACATAATGTACTCGCCAAACAAATTTATTGACATGAACTGTCCTCCGGTAAATTCTCTTAACTCATCACATTCTGACGATAATATTTTAAGTTCAGTTAACGCCATTTCTGAATTCAGACTACCTGCATACGGAGCCAACAACCCGATGATTTGGTTTACCCAAATAGAGGCCTCATTCATAGCTAGAGGTATACGCTCCCAGGCAACCAAGTATGCCTACGTTGCCGGTGCACTTTCTATTGTCCTGGAGGACAGTCCATGTCAATAAATTTGTTTGGCGAGTAGATTATGTGAAAAATAAACCAATATGTCAAGTAAAAAATATAAGCAATATAACGACTAGAATAGACTCGAGGCTTACCAGATAATTGTGGTGAACCAAACAATATATGAACTCAAAAATAATAACAGAGTTATTGAGTACAAACAGTAATGTTAATATATATCAGTTAAACGTTATAAACACAATAAAAATTAGGGACGTTACTTAGTTCGACTGGTTTGTGCGTGTTCAGGTTGAGTTTGGTACCAGAGTCCACAATTATAGATGATTGGTAGTTCCAGTAAGATTTTTGTCCGTGCATGGATATAGCCAAGCATAGAATATAATATAAATTTGGCTGCAGTCTATAAATGTAGATAATAGGTGATTTATAGTTCAGTTATCACAATCACGAGCACTCTTTAAACAGTCTGAGTGAAATATCGCTCATGATAAGTTACCGTGTACTTGAAGTGTGATACTGGCTGAAATAGACTTACGTTGACTAGAAACTTAGGATGACTAGATAAAAACAGCAAAAGTCAATAGAACAACTGGTTGTAAGGTTTAGTAATTTGCAGTATATAATTGAAGTTTCTTGAATTAGTCACTGGAAAGTAAGTTCATGTTGATCAGAGTTGGACAGAAAATTCCTCAACTACTTATTTATTTTTAATGATAATCTATGTTCTAGCTTAATCAGAATCATTCCAATGTGTAATTTATTGCATCGATATTGTTTACCATAATAATAATAATAATAATAATAATAATAATAATAATAATAATAATAGTAAATGTGTACGTTTACTTCTGAGACACGTGTAGTTTGAAAAGATATCTGGGAATACCTGGTTAAACCAAAGAAAAATGAAGACAATTCAGCGAAAATTTTCCTTTCGATAAAAACATTTACTTAGGCTGTACATTCGTATTTATACTTGGCAAGCATATAAGATAGAAAAGATTGTATTACAAAGTTATTCGATATTTCAAATACCAAAAGGAGTTGTGTAATAATCAGAGGGTTAACGAAGAAGAGGAGGATGAAAGTAGTCTATGGGCTAGAATTATTTTCATCTTGTTCTTCGTTGACCCTCTGATTATTTTACAACTCCTTTTGGTATTTGAAATATCGAATAACTTTGTAATACAATCTTTTCTATCTTATATGCTTACCATGTAAGTATAAATACGAATTTACAGTCTAAGTAAATGTTTTTGTCGAAAAGAAAATTTTCGGTGAATTATCTTTGTTTTTGTTCAACGACACCTGATTAAACAATTGTTTAATGTTTACGATTAAATTGTGTCGACATGAATACCCTAAAACCCTGATGTCATAATCCATGACTTCATATCGCTTTAAAATTTTGTACCATAGGGAGAACAGAGTTTGTTTAGATATAAAAAAGCTTGAAAAGACTATTAACATGGATTTAAATGAGACTTAGTGCATATTATAAAGGAAACATTTTCAATACGAGAACCCAGGGACATACAAAATCTGTTCGATTCTCTCAGAACGACTGCTTTAAGTGAGCCCCCAAATGCTCCAGTCAAGACTGAGTATGGGGAGTAAGCTCTCTCTCAAAATGCTCTCATATGACCACGCGTATATAGCCGCTGCCAGGGGAATCCTACTTACTACCTTCTCGTGGCGTGGGTGTTTTTTTAAGAAATTGGAAGGACGAAAAGCGAGCGTCCGGTTCTTTAACCGGGTTGGTGGATACAGGAGATCCATTTAAGTGAGTTGGAAAACCATGATTTCAAGCCAGTGGTGCATATGGGCTCCAGGATATTGAGGGAACAAAAGGCATTTGAACCAGTTGTTGGTCACTGGCTACCATGGGACTGCATCTCCTAACGTTTCTCCACTGCCTTGTGGATTTGACCGTTAGGTCAAAGGCTTGAAGAGTGGCCCTCTAAGGGAACCACTCCCTTCGGTTTGGGCATCCGGGCTGTATCCCAGCCCACACGCAAATCATTTGATTTGTGTGGAACATATATATTTGGTACCTCCTTGTACCAATTTTTATGTGTTCAAATAAATAAACTTTAACCGACAGCCTGACGTTTTAGGGAACCATATATTTAGCCTAGTTACCTAGTTTGCTCAGATCGTCCACTATTGACAAAGCAGTCTGAGTAGGTAAAATAACTTGCTTTAGTGCCGTAAGATGATGTATATTTGACAGACATATTTTCAGTAGAAAGAAGGTCCTCCTAAAAAGTATGACGAATTTCAAAAAATTGGCGTCAGTGAGTCAAGTTACGGAGCACTTTCTCACATACGACATGTTGCTTTCTGATTAAAAATATCTGGAAAATTGATCATTCTGCACCGAGGTTTTATCATGAGCTTATTAAATTTCAAAGGTGCCAAAATAGTGATAATAGTGTGTAAACATAGATCAAACATACTCATCATCAATATCTAAATTAGTTGAGACACTATGCCGAGAAATAATAGGATTATTCAAATTGTTTGCTTAGTGTTTGTAACCAGTAAAGGTTTACTTGCAGATGATAATCGTTTTAAAAAATAGTGAAACTATCACATCTTGGTATTCATAGCTTGTTAAAACACAGAAGAACCTGGATACTCAGTCTTAATTTGTTTCCATAAAATTAAAAGACAATCTGTTATGAATTCGCTTATCATAACCCAGCTACTCTTATTACTTGGTAATCTTGGATACTACTCCATTCAACAAATCCTCAAATCAGAACACGGTTGAACAGGAAACTAATCATATTTCAAATAACAAGGTTGGCTGTAAGTAATGACAACAATGAGAAAAGCGTAAATATGTTTTTTTAAATAAGGAGATTCTCGAGTCTTCTCTAAGCATCCGTATTCGTTAAGAAATAGCCCTGCACGTAATATGCATTAATCCTATCTATATTTTCGCTGACACAATGGTTTAAAAACGCCGATTAAAAGGGTCGATCAAAGTACAGATTAAGATATTGGCACATTTAATGAATAAAACATTAAGTGTATTGCGAGTCCCAAAATATTATTTTTAGCCTCGACACACATTCTCTTCTGAATTCTTAATCGAAAAGATAGTAAAAATTTAGCGTGTAGAAGGATAGTTTTGTCGTCAAATGAAGTAATTTGATTATTAGTATAGGGGTTGTGGAGATTATTAAGTTTTTGATTGAGATCATGAACCAATTGATGTTAGACCTTCACAATTGAAAACCTGGAAGCACTGGACGGCCGTTTTCAATTGTGATGGTCTAACATCAATTGGTTCATGATCTCAATCAAAAACTTAATAATCTCCACAACCCCTAAACTAGTAATCAACATGTGCTCACTAATGACTTGCTTCGTGAGGGAATTCTCGGAGTTCTAGTGAGAAGCTGTGACCAGTGGAGCTAGAGACAGGTATCTACCTCAGTACAACGGAAGTTGGTCGCGCAATTTCGTGGACTGGCAGATGTTAGAAACTCACCATTGGATGCCGGCTCAGTGGTCCAGTTGGTTAAGCGTTCGCGCGCGAGACCGAAGGCCTTGGGTGAGAATCCCGCGAGCGGGATCGTGGATGCGCACTGCTGAGGAGTCCCACAATAGGACGAGACGGCCGTCCAATGCTTCCAGGTTTTCAATTGTGATGGTCTAACATCAATTGGTTCATGATCTCAATCAAGAAGTAATTTGATTTCGTAAAAAGATTGTCTAATAGTGTACCTGTGGTGTGAGCTACTTATATTGATATAAGTAGTATATAACGTGCGTTAAAAGAACGTAATGTCTGGCAGCAAAAGATGGCAAAGATCAGGAAAGGTAGAGCGAGAACACATTGGAATTTGTAAGAAATGCATGAACAATGGAATGAGAGACAATGGATTGGTGTTTGCAACAGAAACAGTCCAGTTTGGTTTGATGCATGAATATTTTGCAAATTGACGATTGACTACATGGTATTCAGATTTTGTTGAGATAGACTGTAATTGTTGTGCTAAATATATCTGTTTGCCCCCACCCGTGTTCTCGTTCACTACATACCTATTACTCATTATTGAGAATAACAATAAGGAGCACTTCATGTTAAATTATTCACTAGAGAAGAACTATTCACGATCTTAAGTATGGTTAATAGTGATTATTATTCTTTGTATGTTATCCAATTTCATTACTTACAAATGGTTAGAGTTAAAAATTAGTCATCTCAGCTATATTAAACATTAAAAAATGCACAGTAAACGTCTCGGTTAATGAAGAAGTATCTGGAAAAACCAAGCATAGGGGTAGTAGATAAAATTTAAATGAAACTATAGGATTATAATTTTGTGATTACTTTCAAACTGAGTTAGTAGTTTGTGATTGTTCTACGCGTATTTTGGGTGTTTGTACAATAGGAATTAATCAGCTGCAATACGATGTAAAAATGAAGTGAGTTATTTAGACTGATGATAAAATACGGTAAAATAGTAAAGCTTGGAAAGTATTATCCTAGTGTAGACATCCGTGCAAGTTAGAAATATTTATCACTGAAGACAAACTGAATTTCAGTAAATTTTACCACGTAATAAAACTTACTGTCAAGGAATAGAACCAACAATCTCGGGTAATTTACAGTTGTCAGCCTTTTAATACAATTATTTCTTAAGTCTAAGTGTGTTAACATGGGCCAGTTTCCACAAGGAAATTCTTCTATTTCATTATATGATGCTCTTAACACAATCAGATTGTTTAAACCATATAATGCTCTTAAATTAGTTATACGATTGAATCCTACGTTAATGTAGCGCAAAAATATAAACCCCTTCAGTGAATCGATATTCGTTAGCAATCTGTAAGAAAAATAAATTTCATATTACGTTTTTATTTAATATATTCTATAGAATACGGTACAATGGAATATAGCAGTTGGCAAAAAGTACATATTTAGACCGAGATTCAGACTAAAGTGAAATAATCTTATACCATTGATCTGAGAAAGGTCTGTATATATGAAGAATATTCTCTATTAGTTTCAATGATCAGTCATATACGACCTAAGTCTTGGTGAATAATGCACATCAGGTGAAGTTACAACACTTCTGTTGACACATACTTACTTACTTACTTACGCCTGTTACTCCTCATGAAGGAGCATAGGCCGCTCACCAGCATTCTCCATCCAACTCTGTCCTGGGCGATCCTTTCTAGCTCCGTCCAGTCGTAATTCATCGTTTTCATATCTGCTTCTATTATCCGACGCAATGTGTTCTTTGGCCTTCCTCTTTTTCGCTTCCCTTCAGGATTCCAATTTAGCGCTTGCCTCGTGATGCAGTTTGATGATTTGCGTAATGTATGTCCTATCCATTTCCATCGTCTTTTCCTAATTTCTTCTTCAGCTGGAAGCTGATTTGTTCTCTCCCACAAAAGGCTGTTGCTGATGGTATCCGGCCAATGGATGTTGAGTATCATGCGAAGACAGCTATTTATAAATACTTGTACCTTCTTGATGGTGGTTGTTGTAGTTCTCCAAGTTTCAGCTCCATACAGTAGAACTGCCTTGACGTTGGTATTGAAGATTCTCACTTTGATATTGGTTGAAAGGTGTTTTGAGTTCCATATGTTCTTTAACTGTAAGAATGCTGTCCTTGCTTTGCCAATCCTTGCCTTTACGTCTGCATCTGAACCTCCTTGTTCATCGATGATGCTTCCTAGGTATGTGAAGGACTCTACATTTTCCAGAGTTTCGCCATCAAGAGTGATTGGTTTGTTGTTTTCCGCTTTGAATTTGAGGACTTTGGTTTTCCCTTTGTGTATGCTGAGGCCTACTGATGCAGAGACTGCTGCTACATTGGCTGTCTTCATCTGCATCTGTTCGTGTGTACGTGATAGGAGGGCTAGGTCATCTGCGAAGTCCAAATCGTCTAATTGATTTTGAGCTGTCCATTGAATTCCGTGTTTACCTTCAGATGTCGAGGTCTTCATAATCCAGTCGACCACCAGAAGAAAGAGGAAGGGAGAGAGTAAACAGCCTTGTCTGACTCCGGTCCTTACTTCGAATGCATCTGTCAGCTGTCCTCCTTGCACGACTTTGCACTGTAGTCCGTCGTATGAGTTCCGGATAATGTTGACAATCTTCTCAGGAACTCCGTAGTGTCGAAGAAGTTTCCATAATGTCCTCCTATCTACACTGTCGAATGTTGACACATAAACAAAACGTAAAACAAGCAAGATGTCAGAAAGGGAAATTAGCGAAAGGATTATTGCTAACAAGGGAAAATAGAAAGTATTATTCTGCTCTGAACATTAAAGTGATACTCCAAAATTTGTAATTTTCCTAATAAGGTGTGAAAAAACGTTTTAAATAAATTCAATCCTGTAAAATCTTAGAATATTCATTGGTTCATTTTATGCATGGAAGTGAACTTTTGTTGTCGGTGATTGGAATCATATAAAAGTTTATTGACAATAAGCGCTAAATCTTGAAATTATTATATTCCGTCAATTAATCAAAGCGACAAAGCTCATGAAAATTGGGTTACAAAGTGGCGAGACTATATTTTGAAGGTTCCTTTTAACAAACCTTACCCCAAGAAATATGCTTAAGAGAGATTATTGCGTAAAATATAAGGAATACCTGTTTCTTCACACGTGCCATCTAAGCAATTCAAAAAAATAATGGTTGATCTGTATACGAAGATAAATGTGGGGATCAGATATAGACTATTGGCAAGTTCCCATTGACAGAACCAAAAATCTTCTAGGTGGTCATACGTTTTTAGAGTAAATTTCAAGGACTTTTTGTACTTTAGTTCTCTATGTTAAATGAAAAGGAGTTTAACATAATGGCGACATTTCTGTCTCATTATGGAAACTTACTATTTACAAAGTTAAATTATTGATATGAATAGGTTTACGATGAAGTAAATCCGGATTTATGCGTGTTAGGTCTTGATCAAATAAATGAATTCTCTGATTACAATATAAATAAAAAATGCAATATATGCTGAATATCGGTGCAAGTTATTTGTGTATCATATAAATAAGAATGATTATAAGTGGTGCTTAACATAATCCTATCTGACTGATTGCGATCACTGATTGTCCCAATATATAAGAAAGGGTCAGAATAATCCTGTGACAACCATAGAGGGATTAGTTTGACTAACATAGAACCTAAAATACTAGCCTCAATAATTATCGGGTGCCTGACTAAGATTCGTGAATCAAGCTGAGACCTTGTCGTGGCTGTATCGACCACATATTCGCCATTCGTCAGGTTCTAGAACACAGACATGCTTATCGGCGTCCGACAATGGAGGTCTTTCTTGACTTAAAAGCAGCATTTGACTCTGTTGACCGCGAAATTCTGTGGTAGTGTCTGTCATTGAAAGGCGTTCCTCAGAAGTACATAAACCTTGTCAAAAATCTTTACTCAAACACTACTAGTTGAGTCAGAGCTTATAGCGAACTGTCTTCTGCTTTTACAACCTCAAGTGGTGTCTGTCAATGCTGTCCACTTTCTCCATTTTGTTTAACTTCATCGTAGACCTACTGATGGAAATAACGTTCTCGTCGACTGAATTTTCGGGTATTGATCTCCTATCAGGAGGTGCAGATGATATAGTCCTATTCGGTAAAGATGCTATTAAAGTGCAGGGTCTTTTGGTATCACTGATCAATTCCAGAATAATTGGGATGCGTTTCTCCCCTTCTAAATGCAAATTGTTGCTTCAACACTGACCTGCGTCATTACCTGAACCGTGGATAGAGGGAGTGAAGTAGTCGAACGCGTTGAAAACTTCACTTATCTTGGAAGTCTGATCAGCCCAAATGGGTTGGTGTCTGACGAAATTTTAACACGGACTCGGAAATCTCGTTTGGCTTTTGCCATCTTACGTCACTTATGGCGAGAGCGAGATATCCGTCCATCAATTAAGAGACGAGTATACTGCGTGGCAGTTCGTTCTGTTTTACTTTACAGCTGCGAAACGTGGCCAATAAGAGTAGAAGATACTCGTAAGTTACTAGTATTTGACCACAGATGCCTTGGAAATATTGCTCGCATCTGCTGGGATCACTGGGTAAGTAATGGTGAGGTTAGACTCAGGGTATTAGATAATGATGGTAAATCAGTCAATGAGGTTATAAATCTTCGTCGACTGAGATGGTTGGGTCATGTGTTACGTATGCCTGGACACTGATTACCACGACTCGTAATGCTGACTAATGTTGGAGACTAGATGACATGTCTCAGAATCGATCACAATGGTGTAGGTGTATACACCTTCTGTCTTCCCTTATACTATGGGATTAGAATCGTTTCATATCTTTCTTTCTAAGAACTAATTCTTTCCTTTGTACTATATTCTTATATGCAGTCTTTTATATATTACCACCAGTGAACTAACTACTTGTATGAATCCGGAGTTCATCCTCCTGTGCTAATGAGGTATGGCAGCTTTGATCGATGCATATATGTGCCTGGTCCTACGCTGTAGCTGACTGACTGGTGCTTAACAGAGTGTTTGAAAATCTACATGCTCAAGATAATAAGCGGGTAATCTTTTAGTTTGAAAAAAATTGAGTATAACCTCATACTGCATTTTCACTCTTATAATTTTTCAATAATAAGAAATGGCAAATCAAACAATGACGATGAATTATACTGCTAATATGCCAAAATTAATAAAAAATGCGCAAAGTACTCAAGCAGCTATAAAAGAACGATTCTAAACTAAAAGCAACCTGATATCTTGAACAGTTCGTTGCAAAGAATTTATAGTTTGTTAGAGATGAACGTAACAACTCGATGTATATATATAATTTACTCGATTTCAATTAGATGAAAACCTGCCAATGACAATTCGCTTGGTCTACTGCACACCATCATGATCGTATTCTCACGAAAATTAGAACAAATCATAAATAACCGATGTAAGGTCCTTGATAAGAATTATTAGTTACTAAATGGCAACCAACAACTGCGAAAGTATTGAAGATAAAGAGTGAAGTATTTTACAAACTGTTTATATTGACCTACCAAGCCAATTATGCAAGGTTTATGATCAAATTAGCAGTGATCGTTTATAGTAATTATTGAGAGCATACGGCGGCCGATAATCTATTCCATTTTTCAGCAACCTAAGTTGTTTCGTTAATATGTTTGGTTTCAGTATCGTTTCCATCACATAAAGGACTAATTTGATATACAAACACTAAGCATCTGCAGTTAATCGAGATTTTTGAAAAAAAGTTGGCGCTGTGAATCTCTGACAGCAACGTTTATTGTTGTCTTTTGTTCTATATTATTTTCAGAAAGCAGTATTTGACACTAAAATCAATTCCTAAAAATATTGTTCAAATGACTGGATCGCTAATAAACAAAATGGTTATCAGTATACTTTAAAATAATCTTAGATAATATACATATAGAAATAGTTATACATTTGGCGTTACATCTATCGTATCCATATCGATCAGATACGGCATACGACTTAGAATATACATGTCTTACCTGTCATTGCAAATAAATTTAGCTGGGGCATATGATAACCCGTCAATTGTTTCGTTTACATAACACAAACTTGAACTTATTATTTCTTTGTTCAAAGATACTGATTCCGATGATTTTTCTGTAACGCTTACGTGTTTCAGCGTTAGTTCAGAAATTTTAAATAAATAATGTTACCCATTGCTCTGATCGAGTTCAATTCTTGGAGTTTGATTCTCAGTAGGCTGAATTGTTTGCATATTATATACTCTCAAAGTTTTCCAAACTTTATATCAATGTAAACTAAATTACCAAAACGTAATAAATATATTTAGTGAAACAGCGAGTAAAAATATCTTCTAGAAACAAAAAGCAACAAAATATCATATACTCAACATAAACATCAGTTATATTATAAGTTATGTACTCAGATTGCTTCAAAACTAGCGAACAGAGCACTTTGTTTGAAGTATACTTGATAAAATTCATAGCACTTTGATATTAAACAACTTAGCTGAGTAATGATCATAGTTTGAAAGCCCTTTGAACTACGTATTAAGTAAACACAGGAAAGCCAAATTTAAAAGATCAAACTGAAGGCTAATTTTGAACTGACTTCAGTCGACTATAATAATAATTGCTATTTATAGAAAAGACTACATTTTCTACTATTGTAACGAACAAGAAAGCGAGCGGGGACAATGGAATGTATTTGAATGCAAAATTACAGAGCATCTCATTAAAACCGGAGAACCATGTAGTAAATCGTTAATTCGCAAAATATCAATCCATCATCTCAAACTGGACTGTTCCTGTTGTGAACATTAATCCATTGTCTCAGATTTCATTGTTCATGCGTTTTCATACCGATTGCGTTCCGTCCCCATTCTTTCCTCATCAACCTTTTACTGAAACACATTCTATGCCTGTTCACCGTTATATTGTAGTGTCA
The DNA here is from genome assembly GCA_944470205.2 of Schistosoma margrebowiei. Classification (NCBI taxonomy): domain Eukaryota; kingdom Metazoa; phylum Platyhelminthes; class Trematoda; order Strigeidida; family Schistosomatidae; genus Schistosoma; species Schistosoma margrebowiei. The sequence continues at coordinate 65,179,654 of OX104024.1, read as the reverse complement.
GTCATTATTTTAAGCCCATATATCTTATTCTTGCTTTCGGACATTCCATTCTATTCATTCTACCTGAGTCATATTTTGACCTTTTTAATTAATCACTTATCAGTCTCGACTGTTTTTATATGGGCGTATATGTGTTCACACTTCATATCCCATGACTCACCACATGTCTGTAGTTTATTTTGTCTGCCTATAAATATTAATTAACGTCTGACTAAGAATGAGTTGGCTTACCAGCCATCTCCACTCTGCGTCGCTTCTCTTCTTTCTATTCCATTCACCTCATATACAAAATATATGTATTCAAAATCCCATTCTCGTTATTTGACTTATTTAATTCCGTTATTGGCTAACGTGATTAGAGTCGACGACGATATACGAGAATAGGAGATAACAACCATTCGTGCGATCTAAATAGGAGTCAGATCCACGGCCACTAAAATATACTACTCGTGTGGATATAAGTAACCCATACTACACTGTCAACGCCTCTCCAGAACTTTAAGGGAGCAAGATATAGGACTGTTTTTAACAGTTAGCCGGGACACTAAGGTTAACTAACAGACGAAAACGATCAAAGCTTACGCTATTCCTCGTCTTATCCGAAAAACAGCTAGGCATTAAACTCATGCGCACTACGTGAAACTATTCAAAACTGATCTCTGTTCCTAAACCGATACCAACAACGCTGTCACAGCACCACGTCCTTAGAAAGAAAAATGAATATCTTGTGACAAGTACGCAGGAGTGCTACGAAGTTGTCCAAAAGGTCAGTGAATATGTCGTGTAAAGATGACTTATCTTCAATTGTTCGTACTAAGTTACAAAAGAGAAAGAGGCGATCTGACAATGGTAAAGTTTCGTCTGACATTGTTGTGAGTCATTCGCTTGACTCCCAGGACTCTGCTAAAATAAAAACTAATCGTAAGATACCAGTAGTTAAAATACAGGATCTAACATCACGGTCGAAAGCTGTGAACACAGTTTCAAAAGAAGCCAAACCCCTCCCTAGTTTAATTATTTGGAATCTAGAGGAGTCGAAAGACAACGACCCTGCTAGAAGACATGCACATGACCTGCAGTTAGTGGAGTCTGTGGTAAGGAATGTACTACCTAAAGAGGTTTCAGGAGTACGTATTACAAAAGTAATACGACTTGATAAATGGGTTGGAGGCGAGACCCAACCAAGAAGAATCCTGAAGCTGGTTCTCGGGAGTTTTGATGAAAGAGACATATTATTGAAAAGCGCACTAAAAACTCGTGAATCAAATATCCGTATTCGACCAGATTGGCCACTTGAGGATCGAATCAAGTGGAAGAATGCTCTTACGGAGTTGAAGACTCGCAAATTAAATGGCGAAAATAACCTTACCATTAAGGGTTTTCGGGTAGTCAGGTCTTGGAAGCCAATGCTTCCGAGGCCTGTATGGGTAGAACGATTGATTGCCAAAACACCTTAAGTGTGTGCTACACAAACGCTCGTAGTCTTAGAAATAAAACGTCCGAGCTAAGTCTGATGGTGCAAGAATTATGTCCCGATATAATCGTTGTTACAGAAACTTGGTTCACCGTTGATATAAACTGTTCTCCTTTCATTGCTGGTTATATCTGTATCAGAAGTGATAGAGTTTCTAGTCGCAAAGGGGGAGGTGTAATATTATATGTTAGGGATCACTTTCGTATACAATCAACCATATCAGAGGCTCATATCAGTGGCACATGTGAGGTTGCATGTTGTAAGATTAAATCTAGAAATGGGTTAGTGACTATAGGGGTAATATACCGTAGTCCGTCTTGTCTTGCTGACGACTTTATCCTAAGACACATCTGTTCTTGGAGTATGGCAGAATGTTGTCTCATCATTGGGGACTTCAACGCACCGCATATCAACTGGATAGAGCTTACAGCTCCAGGTAGTGGTTTCGATAGCGACCTTTTATCTACCGTTATTCAGTGTGCACTTGTACAATGTATCACAAAACCGACACATATTGATTTGCAACATGTTCCGTCACTGCTGGACCTCGCCCTCACCCACCACTCTGAGGATGTCCTTGATATCCAGCACCTTCCTCCACTAGTGAACAGGGATCACGTTGTAATTCACTTTAAGTTTAGGACACATGGTATACAATTCGTATCTGCTCCACCCCGTCCTAATATCTGGCGAGCCAATATTCCGGAAATCAGAAACTGTGCTATCTCGACTGATTAGTCGGTCGACGTGGATGGATTGATCGAAGATTAATGGAATAAGTTTAAGGCTACATTCGAGTCCGTAACGTCGCCGTTTATCCCATGGTCAGCACGTAAGTTATCACATTGCCCTCCATGGATTAATAAGGAAACCCGGAAGCTGTTAAAGCGTAGAAAACATTTCTGGGACTTATTCTTGTTGACAGGTCATGCACCATTTAAGCGTGAGTACCAAAAATACCGTAATATCTGTAAGAAAACCATAGACAAATCTCGTACCACTTACGAACGACAGTTAGTATATGATAGCCGTACTTGTCCGAAACGATTGTTTTCGTATGTTAAACGGCAAATGAAACGTAGTGATAGTATTCCCCCGTTACTGTTACACGACAATTCAGAATTACTAGCTGAATCAGATCGAGCAAAAGCTGAGACTTTTTCAGACTACTTTAGCGAAGTCTTCTCTACGTTTATTGTAACAAATACTTGTCCCACTCACACCGAGATACCAACCATCGAATCTGTACAGGTGACTGAGGAAACTGTCCTTCCGTTGATAACTAACCTCAAACCTGGTAAGATACTGGGCCCTGACGGGTTACATCCACGGTTGCTGTCATCTCTTGCGGACATTATTTCAAAACCGCTTGCGACACTCTTCAACATGTCCCTCTCACTCGCTCAACTCCCTAGAGATTGGAAGGACACTATAGTTAGTCCTATATTTAAGGACGGTCAGCGACAGATAGCATCTAACTACCGGCCTGTCAGTCTAACCAGCATAGTCGTTAAGTTACTCGAAAAGATAATTCGGGTTAGGTTGCTAAGCCACATAGATTTACACAATCTGTTAGCTCCTGAGCAACATGGATTTCGTAACAAGCGTTCATGCTTGACTAACTTGCTTATTGCGAGGGAGAATTGGACAGCAGCCCTAGATAACGGTCTGTCTGTCGACCTGATATTCATAGATTTCAGCAAAGCGTTTGACAAGGTTTCACACGTAGGTCTTATGCAGAAGCTCACGAGCTTCGGAATAATAGGTACTGTACATGAGTGGATAGGAAATTTCTTATGTGACCGCAGACAGAAAGTTAGAGTCAACGGAACGCTATCCGATTGGAAGCCGGTCAAAAGTGGTGTACCCCAAGGCACCATCTTAGGCCCTCTGCTCTTCCTTCTCTACGTTAATGATTTGCCGCTGTTACTTAGGTCGTCGACATTATTGTTTGCGGATGATGTAAAAATCTGGAGAACAATAAAAAGTGCGGCTGATCATCTGGATCTTCAGGCTGACTTAGACGATTTAGTTAGATGGGCTCGAGAGTGGGGCTTAGAAATCAATGCTAGGAAGAGTGTACTAATGCACATCGGTCACGGTAATAGTTACCGTTACACTATTGAGGGTAAACCTCTTCCATGCGTTCAAGAGCATAAAGACTTAGGAGTAATATTAAGTTATGATTTAAAAACAACTAAGCATTGCAAAGCAGCCGCTGTCAATGGTTTTCGTGCGTTATGGTCACTTCGCCGAGCGTTTAAATCTTTTGACGAGGAAATGTTTAGAATTTTATATCCCATATATGTTAGACCACATTTAGAGTACTGTATCCGAGCAGCTAGCCCGTGTCTGGTAAAGGATACTAACTCCCTTGAGCGTGTCCAGCGTGTGGGAACGAAATTAGTGAAGGGTCTTTCTAGACTCCCTTACGATGAGCGTTTAAAACGCCTAAATCTTTTCCCCTTGTCGTATCGTAGGACACGAGGTGACCTTATACTGGCATTTCGTATCTTTAATTATGATTTGGGTGTTAATATGTTTTATCTTTTTGCTCCCTCCAGCACTATTAATCTCCGAGGTCATAGCAAGAAGGTTCATAAACCACGATCTAATAAACTTAAAGTGGGATCCCGTTTTTCTCATCGAGTAGTCAATGATTGGAACGCCTTACCCGAACAAGTGGTATCAGCCCCACCAGTGAATACTTTCAAGGAAAAGCTGGACCTTCACTGAAAAGCAATGTGTCAGGATTAACACAGGTTCATCAACCTACTATCCTTATTACTGAAGACTGAATGCAAAAATACTAAGCCTCCTGACAATCCAGATAAAGACATTCAACCCGAATCTCAGATTCGCACTTGATGAGGCTACTTACAACGAGTAGTACATCATAAAAACATTAATTAGCTAACATTATAAATCTCATAAGGCAGTAAGTACAGACTTTTAATGGAATAGCTTTAAAAGAATGCTAGATGACCACGTACTCATCCTTGAGTTACCGTTCTCTCCCTACAACAGCTGTGTTCGACACACTTCTTAAACGTTATCATTACTGACACTTTTATCCCAATTGTTTTTATCAGTATCATTACCATTATTCATATTATCATCGCCAGATCTCTGCTTGCTCTCGCCTATGACAAGGAGGGTTATATCTGTTACTCTTAGTAATTTTTTGTTCAGAATGATCGCACAAATCACTGATTAACTCAGAGGATGATGTTCTTTTGCATCTCAAAATACTATAAGATTGAAGATTATATATATAAACCAATTAAATAGCTGTTAGCAGCTATTTGATTAAGAAAGTTGGTTATCTGACATGTTTCCGAAAGTACTGATCTTGATTGAGAGCGAAGATACGTTATTTTGCATGTCAGACATAATTCTAGCTTATATAAGCTAGAATTATATATATAATTGATTCTACAGAAATGTACTTTTTTATTGAACAAATATACTTTCAATCATTTTACTTTGATATAGATAGGACATTTTTAATTTCAGAGAATCATTTGCCTTTATATTCGAAAAATACGTAGCGGGCAATATTATTACTTGTGTTTTTCAACGTAACAACCCTGAACTCAAAAAATCGCACTTTGTAACTATAGTGAAGATGTATTCAATGATTTATTTACTCTCATAACTAGAAAACTGAGATCATAGGTCTGAGAATAAAAGCGTACACAAATCGACGGATATAAATCTAGTCAAAAGGTAAGGTGATGCAAATCTTGCACTGGTAACACTGAAGCTCATTTTTGCCCAGTTTTACGAAAGAGCTTTCCACATAATCTTCAACTGTTTCATTCGTCCCTATTTAGAGTACGAAAAAATAGGATTTTGTCCCTCATTACAAAAGGATAAGGACACTCTGGAGAGTATGCAACGGAAAGCTACGAAATCAATTCGAGGACTGAAGTCCAATCCTTACGAAGAGCACTTCAATCCACTCAACCTGAACCCTTTAGAGTATAGGCGTCTTAGAGACTACCTTCTAATGGCTTACAGCCTCCTTAGCACTTCTGGCCATCTCCTGAACACTTACTTAAGTTTTGCTCCAACACAAAATTAAAGGCTGACACCCAGGAACTAGAGACACAACATAGCAGAACGGACTGTACACACACATTCTACTCCTTAAGAGTTATCAAATACTGGAATTATTTGCATACTGAGCTAGTCCAACCGGCTTGCGAGGAGTCCTCTAAGAGGAAACTTGATCTATTCTTAAGATTTAAGGACAATATTATACTATGATTCGCCAATTTCTATTTCCCCAATTGTCGTTGATATACCTAAGTTCCTGCCTGGATGTATATTTGATTCACTGTTACTAGACTCGGAAGCTAGTTAAGTGAAAAATTCTTTTATTCCGTCCACATCCATTTGAAATTTCATAGTCTTTAAATTTAACTTGTCGAAGCAAGATCAGTTGATCAGTACTCCATCGATTCTACGACAGACCAAAAACGCACGAACCGAACATCCCACTATGTCCGATTTAAGCACTCCACGGAACCTCAAACTGCAATTTGTCAAGAAAAGTTTTACGAATATTGGAACCTTTAATGGATCCATCTGATCACTCCGTCAAATCTATCATACAATTCTAGTATAAAATCAACAGCGACGGACTGACGATACCCTTCGATGTAACAGCCTTATTTACCCCAACTGAACCAAGGTTAACAAAGGAAACTCTATTCCTGCTTCTTGCCAAAGACACAAATCTCATGAAGTGAACGAAGCTCGTAGGTTTATGCTTAACAACATATTTTCAGTTCAATAACGAATTCTGAGAACAAACGAAAGGAACACCGATGGGATCGCCAATATCAGGACTTCAGAAAACTCGATCTTACAAGTAATGAAGGCAAAATTTTGAATTCATTATTTGAGCGAGACACTTGCTACCGTCAAAAAAACAAGTTGAACAACACTTGCAAGCTTATCAACAACATCTTTGATAAAACAATTTCACAATGGAATAAAGGTCGAACAACGAAATAACATACTTTGGTGTATTGATCACCAGAGCCAACACAAGAAAACACACGAAAAAAATAAACGCAAATAAAAACCCAACACAGGAATCAAGTATATTGGAAGCCGACTCAGATAGATCATATTCTCACTTACAGTGGGAACAACCCGCGAGTTCACAAAATCAACTGAGTAAAAACTTTTTTCAAGAGGGCAAGGAAATATTGCAACAGACCGCATCGCGAAAAAATAGAAAAATTTCTAGACTAACTTTCAAAAGAATGGCTATCAAACCAATTTCATGAAAAATTATCAACCAACCCCACCCAAGGGAAAAAAATTAAGTACAGAAACCAACAAACGGAACATTCTACCATAAACAAAAGAAAGAAATTACAATGAGATTACTGAGGCACTTTTGAATAAGGGTAGCAAAGTAACAGGCAAAACCACTTAAATTAAGCCTATGCAAACCGAAGGATTTTTGACAGAAGATAAGTAACCGAACATATGATATTTAGAGGTATTTGAATTATAGTATAAACTAAGAATCCCAGAAATAACGTAATCGGATGGAGAAGTACTAGATAACCACAAACGAATGTACTGTATTTAAAATTCAAAATCAAGCATTCAACAAGTACAAAGGTATCATTAGTTCATTCAAACAGCACAGAACATCATCTACAAAATAAGTTGTTACAAGCACGAAAAATACTACACCGAGAAATATGGACGCCCACGTCACCTTCACCTGCACGAACATCAATTAAAAGTCAAACGCTGTGATATATTCTCGTTAATATCAAATCATGTGGACAGTTGTAGACCCACATTCAACCGGGACGATGTTGAGATCTTGGATAGAAGCAGTTCTAAAAACACCAGAGAAATTTTTAAGCTCGGCACTCGGGTCATTCATTAATCAACATACACATCAAGATCGATCTGATATATCAACCAATCAGAAATAATATAGACAAATGAAGAACCAAGAATCAAATCGATACTTGATACAGTCAAAATAACGAGACAGATGATGATGGGTTAAGAGTCAACAATAGCCGATCAAGATCGAGGTTGGCAGGACCAATTGTTTCATATAGAGAATTTCGAACACTTCCATCTGAAGTTTGTGCCTATAATGACGTTCACAATAACAATTAAAGCTCCGCGACAAAACTGTCTAGCCCAGAACACAAAGCTGAGTCAAAACATTTCACCCCAGCTACAAATAACATCCACGCCTATAATTACAGATTGAACTTATAATGTTTCTCAACAATGGATACGAACACACTTGTTTATAACTTTTGATGTACCTTTTTAAAAATTAAGGGAATAAATGTTTGCATTTCATTGACATTATCAGTTGCCGCTATCTATTGTAAACATCATACTACCAAACGTCGATTCGATATTATTTGCGCTTGAAAAATTATGTGACTTCACTGGCTTGCTCTGAAATACTGTTACGAGGTAACTGTCTAGCAACTCGACGGTTATGCTCATAGTGGTAAATTATTTACAAAATAATTCGTTCAGTGGATCTTCGTCACTAAACCTGACCTCATCACTTTTACAAGACGTGCCCAAGACGAACCGGATAACCATAAGATACGCTGAGCATGCCTCACGACAACTAACCAGCTTGTTACACAAATCCTGACATACTTCGAAATGTTTCACGCCTGACGGTCTGTGATTGTAATGTTACGGATAAAATCGTTACCAAGCCCTGAATGTCTGCGAAGTCCTTATACCGACGCCAGACTGACTGTTGCTCAGGTTGACTCAATTTCAAGTTCTTGAAACTCCAGTTCAGTGGACACATTTCACCCATGCTGGTTACTGTTTGAACCCAGCAATTTCCCAAGTCTAGGTATCATCATTATTTAGACTGACTTCAGCAGAAGCCGCAGATAAAATTTAGGTTATCCCCTAAAATAATGAGCAGCAGAAACTAACTGGACTGAATCAAGATATCCAGGTAGTGGTGGGTAACTAATGCAAAGAAGGAAAACCATCACTAAGTAAGGACTAAGCGTATCAGGATGTAATCGACAACCAGACGTCATGATTATTAGTGGTTGTATTCCAAAGCAACTAAGAATCATGTGTTTACATGATGTCTTTAATGCCCATCTAACTACAACAACTTTCATAAGTCCGACCCTAGCATTAGTTAGGTTTAGGACTGGGGTTAGTTGAAGAAACTTCGTTACCGGCTCTAGGACTTTGACATTTGCGAAATGCCACTGTAAACAGACAGCTGAAAGGAGACGATGGGAAGGCAACGAACGACCATTCTACGACTCTAGAGTATAACTTGAAATTCAAATCACGAACTGGATTTTTGTGGAGAACGCTGTAAGTGTTTTTATCGTTAACATGAACGTTTTTTGTGTTGATAACTTCGAGGCAATACAAAGTGCATGCATACTAAACATATTTTCCGGAAAAGAATTTTAATATGTAGCAAAAATGTTTACTAAATTTGTTTTTGTGTACATATATTTTATATTACTATACACAGTGCGATATGGATCTCAAATCACAGAAAAGCCAGAAATATGCAGCAAAGGAAGTCCGCAAAATGAATAGTAATAATAAATCGGAAATCCAGTATTTAGTTAATCTCAATGTCGATATGAGTTACATTGGGGAATTCCTTCTAAAAAATGGAATACAATCTGTAGATTAGTTGACGCACAATTTGGTAAAATAAGCAACGTAAATATACTATTGATATTATTGCATTCTTGAAAATAATTCATAGTAATTTCGATCAAATTTTTGCAAAAGGGAAGCAAGTAAATGGGTTCATAGAACAAATCATAAATTTGACCAGTGAAACACGACTTAACGCAAAATAATTGGACTTGAAAGAGTAACTGATCGGTTTAAGTGACTACTTTTCATATATTAGTTAAAATCGATTGACTTTCTAAACGCGATTCAAGTAAAAAAACAAGTTGATAGTGACAATCTTATTAGGAAATGATTTTACTTAAAAATGCGTTAATAACTGCCCACTTTGTGAGGCTGATAAAGCTCTCTTAAATTACCAGTTATTTTAAAATATCTTTTAAATAATGAGTCAGTTTTGATTTTCCTTTCATTCTCTATGTAGAAAGATGACTTGGTTTGACCACAACATTTGGCCATGATATATGTGACCGGTACAAAATCTAATCCTTCCAACTGATGGATCCGGAGAGCAAAAGTTATATGCCTCATAAGGTAATTGAAGACTTTCTTATTGCTGTAATTTACGCCTCTTGCTAGAATGGGATTGTACTGCATTTGGGTACACTCCCGGAAATGCTAACAAAACCAAGTATTCGAAATCAGTCATGATATTTGAAGTCAGACGCATACTATTTAACTTTTTGAACGTAAACATATACCGATCTTTAATTTTCACATGTCAGCTGGAAGGACTATCTTTTATGCCAGTGATAAACATCGCAACTTAAATCCTATAGCTTAATGAAGTCACCATAAAGAAAAAGTCTATCAGCAAATTATTTTAGATACAACCGAATTTCCAATGTTTTATGGGACGCCCACGGTTCTGTTGTGGAAGATCTTCCTTAAACGAACGAATGTTGAAGGTATAATATTAACTATTCAGCCAAATAATTGATGTCCTACAATCAAGTATCTGGAGATATTCTATTGCATAAAAACAGAAATAACCACAAGGAAGTAAAAGTAGAGTAATTAACTTTAGTGATTTTACAACACAATCAAACAAGTACAAATAGGTACCAGGACATATACGATCGTAGGAGATAGATACAGATCGATACTGGTCTATTTACGCGCACAGATGATTTGAATTTACAAACTTCGATTATAAAACGGTTGTGACAATTTAGAGATCTAAAGAACACTTATATCTATCAGATTTACTATATCTAGTCAGTTAATTGACTAATGATATTAATTTCATTACGTTATAAAATCATATTTTTGATGCAATTCATGACTTGTCAGTTTAATATCTTGATATATTGTCACTAGCAATTGTACCAAAGATCCAAATGAACCACTTCAAAACCAGCTGCTAATTATTTATGAATCAAGCTTTTTTATGTCTGCTCTTGAGTGTGTTAACTTCGTTGGAGTATCACCCTATAATATTCACTGTAACCTCATACAATTTGCAATACGAAGTAAAGACCACCGAGCTTTATCAGTTGGTAACTGTTTCACACTTACATACCCTATAACGACCATCCAAGTCTAGATACTGGATAGGGTTCTTTGTGGTAAGTAACAAACTTAACAGAAATAGCCCATTATGGTCTTTAATGATTTACCATCTGACGTCAGTCAGTGACGAAGGTTGCTTCAAATTATGGAAAACTGAATAAAAAGGTGTATTACCTTAATTTTCTCTTCAATTTTATTAACTTCTGCGCCTAGTGTGTTCACTAAATTATCACCATGTTTCAACATAAAGTGAGCCAGTTGCTGTTCAGTTTTGATATTTTTCACCTCCTATAAATTTATAAAGCAAAAGTAAAACTGAATCGCTTCAATCAGATCTTTTGAAATTCAGGCTGACATGATTATGAACGTGGACATAACAAAAAGGAAATCTGTGTTTTAGATAAGTAACATGAATCTTTTAGAATATGATGACTGCTGTTTCAAGGTAATGAATAAATTTGCTTCCTCTAACGAGAAGGAAACCAAGCTGAAGCAACTTGAAGATATCTTAATCTAAGGTTCATTGTAATAATAGGGAAAAATATCATGACAAAAGAAACAAAATACATAAATAAACCTCGAACTTAAAAAGTAGGAAGAAAGATGACGTAAAACAATGTACGAAAAAACTTCTATTACCTCTAAGACATAAGCTAAGTAATTTAAGTAAACGCGTAAGAGAACAGTGAAACAAAAATGAATATTATACTTGAGCTGCTTTAGTCTATTTTTTTAAACTGATAACTAACAGAAAATAATTTGATGTTTTTAATTTACGTCTTACACTTTGAACTGATGATAAAGTGCGTGAAAAGACAGTTGTTTAACGATAAATAACAATGAATTCATTCAACTCATACAAATTTCATCCACGAGATAGCATTATCATTATTTAAAAAAAGAGTTACTGTTCGCAGTATAAATCATTGTATGGCTGCTTACTGGTATCACGCGTTTTGTTTGATTATATGTATACAAGGCAATTTTACCATCGCTTTGATTAAACCTACTTATGGTTAAATTGTATACTCATTTTTTCGGACCTGTTAATTCTCCGGAATACTTCAATAGTATAATTTTGTGAAGTTGGATTACCAAATCAATGCTTTTATTTACCCACTCAGTGTAAGAAATTGTTAACAATACATAGGCAATATATGGACAAGAAAGCAGTATTAATATTTTTATGCAAAGAAAACGTGCTTCCTGTAAAACGTTCAATAAAGAGTTAGGACAACTTTTCTATTAATTAATCATTCGACAAACAATGATGTAAAAAGTGATGAAAATTTAGACACAAAATTTACTGATCACTATTTAAAACAATATCATTGTATTGATATGTTTAATATAGGCTGAATATGGAACTTCCAGGTTTAGATTAATGAAATGTATCAAATATAAGAAAAGCTTAAAACATTCGAAAACCAATGGAAGTAAAAATTCTCCCAAAAGTAATTAATATTTAGTTGACTATTGATAAATATGCTTACCTGAAGAAGATCGTCTAATGATAAAGTTTCTAGATAACGTTTAGTAAGTTCTCGACCATCAATATCAACTTCTGCTTTGAATCGTATTTCTTCACCACCAATCATAGTTGTTTTTATGTCGTATGTCCCACGAATAATTTTTATGTTATCCATCACACGCATAATTGCCTCTTGATTTTCAATCGGAATAGCTCTATTCATAGTTAACAAATATAAAGAATCACATGTAAAGGAAATTTAGTCTCAATTCAAAGGACAGTTAAAAACTGAAACTATTACCTACATTAGACATATAAAGACATATAAAACAAACAAAACGTCGGAAATAATGAAACCATTAACTCTTCCATCTAGTCATAGCGTATTTTAAACTCTCGGAACAGCCAAGAAACGCATGCAAATGTGAGGACAGAAAAGGAAGTAAATATTAAATTAACGGAATTGTAAATGCACATTAACAGCCAAAAAACACAAAGACTTAACAGACTACTGTGCCAAACATTTTTAAAGCTTATTACGATAGTTCGGTCTGTAATACGGCCATATTTACACTCATTCGTTACCAAGAAATCAAAAATTAGTCTATAACGTAACAACCTGTGAATAGAACTCTAAACGACCAATAATTGGTTTAAATAAACTTCACGATCTGAGTGCTCCAGAGGGATATTAAACTGGTATGTGATTGGTAACTATTTTTATTTATATTATTTTATTTAGACACAAATATTAGTGTAAAGGGGTACCGAATACATATGCGCCAAACAATTCACTCGATTTGTGTGTAGGCTGTGATACTACCCGTGTGCCCGAAACGAAGCAGGCAAGCCATTAGCAACATGGTCGATAACTAAGATAACATCAAATATAGACACTTTTAAAAAAACTAAGTGAACAATGAAAAATGACTAAGATAAAAATAAGAGAAATTTAAAGCAAACCACTGATCGTAGTTACTTTTACAGTAAAACTATTAATAAAAAAATATTTGAAGCAGTTACCCTATGATGAAATTTAGGTCCAATGATGAGACAGAATTTGTAAGAAAGATGAGACGATGTAATAACAGCGCATTTTAGACGATTTAGTTTTACAAATAGTTACATAAGTCCATATGTAGATTGGATAAACGATCAATAAACAATAATTGAAAGAAATAAATGTCAAGCAGTGAAGTCTTTTTTTACTATCAACTAACATAATACAACCTACCTTCCTATTAACATTTCAGTATTCGTATGTATGATCAGACCAGCCACTGTAGCGAGAATTGCACTAACACAAATCCCTCCAATTGCATCAGGTAAAACATGTCCAGTGAAAGCAGTTACGGCCATAGCAGACCCTGCCACAATAACGCCAAAGACAGCAGCCAAATCTTCTAATAAAACCATACTAGTACTTGGATCAACTCCGGAAAACAACCAATGTCTAACGGAATAGAAGTTTTGACGTTTTGAGCTTCTTTTAGCTTCGCGATAAGCCAACGCCAAGGTGCCTTTAGGAAGGTTGCGATAATTTTGAAATACATTAAAACGGCAGAGAAAAGGTGAGAAAAAGACATGCTAAAAATGATATGGATAGAAATTTTCAAATTTGAAATATACTGTGATCCCTAGAAATGTCATAATGATAATCCACTACCAAAAAACAGTAACAAAGCACATCGTATGTACCACTGTAGTATTTTCGGGAATGATATCAAATAACGTTTCTCCATTTAATTTCATCAATGAGTACATTACCTTCTATCAGTTTCGAACCTTAATTAAATAGTTTTCGTACAAACCGTTGGACATATTATAAATACTTAACACCCATCTCTCAACTCATACTGATAAAATGTCAAAAACCAGTATCCAAAGTGATTAGTTCTTTGTCGTGAACACAAGATTCTTTTCATTTTCATTGGGTTCGAATGCTCTGGAAGAGGATTAGATATGCTACTTCGATTTAGAGACTAATATCAATATGAACTGAGAAGCAGTTGTATGAGTTTCAATAGTTTGAAAAATGAATGCCTTTCAACATACCATACTTGATTAATTTATTGCAACTTAATAAATCTAAAATTAAATAAGCTTAAACATATAACTGTTTGCATCGAATTCAAATGTCTCAGAGGAATCCAACGGTAAATTACAATGAAGAAAATGTGGCGGTAGTGTAGAATAAAGGAATTATATTTTGCACAACTACATCCCTAACATAATCTATGTTTTACTGTTTTTATGAACAAAACAACTCATTATTGGGATTAATAGAATTAATAATTTTGTGAAAACGTAGTCATATCATATATGATCATAAATGATTGCATAAAAACAACTTACTTCCTTCGGATAAAAGCGAACCTAGCATGACCATCAAAGCCTAGATAAGGAAAATACAAGATAGACGTAAACTAATGCACGGATAAGTAATTGGTAATCTTAAAAGTAATCTCATCTGTAAAAACATGAGTTAACTCATAAATACTGCAATTGATTTGATATTTCCCAACTCAGCTGTGAACATATAGTTCTTTGTAAATTTCATTCTCTTTTTGTCATGCTTCTTTACAAAACAAAAATGTGAGTGCATTTATACACTTGCCGGCTTACGAACCGTGTACGGACAACATATCAGGTAGATTTAGTATTTTTCAGTGCTAGTATAAAATGACTGTGAAGACATATTTTCTGCTCTTTCTTCAAGTATACAAAACATGAGAAACTGATCTAATTGTCTGGCAGTACAAAAATTCACGTTCATTAGCTTTTGAAGATTTGCATGGGTATCACAAATGGAGAGTTTGCGTGTAACTCACAATCAAATATTACATGTGATGCTCGATCCGGATGCTACAAAAATCAGTTAAAGATTAATTTCGGCATTCATAACTGCGCTTTAAATGTTCAATTTCTATAACATGCTCGACCAAACTTAAATATATTTGATTTTACAATATCCCAGTTGAATTTATGGCTACAACGGTAGCGTTACTTGACATCTCATTTGTAGCCGCAGATGACATAGTCCTGTTTGGTGAAGACGCTGACAAAATGCAGTCTTCTGGTAGCACTGAGCAACAATGCCAGGATGTTTAAAATGCGCTTCTCTCTCTCTAAATGCAAGTTGTTGCTTCAGGACTGGTCTGCGTTAACAACTGAACTAAGGATAGGGAGTGAAGTAGTCGAACGCGTTGACAACTTCACTTATCTTGGAAGTCTGATCAGCCCTAATGGGTTGGTATCGGACGAAATCTCAGCACGGATTCGAAAAGCTCGTTTGGCTTTTGCCAACTTACGTCACCTTTGGCGAAGGCGAGATATCCGTCTATCAATAAAAGAACGAGTATACTGCGTGGCAGACCGTTCTGTTTTAATTTACAGCAGCGAAACATGGCCATTAAGAGTAGAAGACACTCGTAAGCTATTAGTATTTGACCACAGATGCCTTAGAAATATTGCTGGCGTCTGCTGGGATAACCGGGTAAATAGTAGTGAGGTTGGACGCAGGGTATTAGGAAATGATGGTAAATCAGTTGATGAGGTTATGAATCTTCATCGACTGAGATGATTGGGCCACGTGTTACGTATGCCTGAACACCGATTACCACGACGTGCAATGCTATCAGATATTGAAAATGGTTGGAAGAAAGTTAGGGGCGGCCAACCCAAAACGTGGCATCAGTGCTAAATCTTACTTTTGAAGATGTTTCTACTTTTATCATATTTTACTGTTGAATAATATTCACAAGAATGTTATTATTCATTATTATATTTTAATCATGAAATATTAATATATAATAATAAGCACCATTTGAAAGAGACAAATTTTCGCATCAGATCATTCATACAGCTGAAGCATGCGTGAAACTAAAATCATTGAACTTAAATCCTGTCAATTATTTATTAATTATTCATTTAATGCAAGAATAAAACATTAACAAAACTAATTACCAGATTAACAGATTCAAATTCGTGAGGCGCCAAAATGCCCTGGACACTATGATAAAATGTAAGACCAGCTCCCAGGAAAAAAATGGCAACACCACTTATCAACGATGATACGTTACGCATTGGAATATAACCGTACCTAATAATGAAGTATTATTGTAAAATACTTTGTTGAGATTAATGATATTCAAAAGTAAAATCAAACCAAACAAGAAAAGTGGCCTTTTAATGAAACTGAAAAATCACTTATACAATATCTCAAAACGGACTGTTCTTGATCGTGAATAAGAAAATTGCTATTGGTAGTTTGAATTACGAAGTAACATTGGCTAGACAATTGATAATCAGATTCCAAAGAATAGCTGTTTCTTTAAAGCATGAGACTCCTCGGAAGTGCACATCCACGACCCTAATAAGGACCGAACCAAGGTTTGGACTGAATTCCGCAGAGCACGGCCTCCTACCAGAGCATCTGAAATACTTTTTACAACTAGTAACTAGTGAGAATAAAATTATTACCAAAAAAGAAAATTTACCAATTTGTGGTTTACATTACAGAGTGACCATACCTAGACAGCCATCAAAAACCAGACAGCACTAAATAGCTATTTTGTCTTAACAAAGGATTTCTTAATGATGTACAGCCACGATCATGATATGGTAAATTAGATAAAAACAACCAAGTAACAGTGGGATTTTGTAGTTAGTAATAAAGATATCAATAGATTAAATCACGGTCGATTTAAATTCCATAGGCACAAAATACACTAGATCTAACTTTAAATGACAATATAAAAAAATTGAATCTTATTATTTGTTTTTTTATAAAAAGATAACTGTTTACAACTAAGTAGTTAAACAGAAATTACATTATACTTTGAGTCAAATAGTCTGCAAAACTAAGTTTAATCACGAACTAAACAATACCAATCACTGTTTTGGATTGTACTGTTCGAGTGAAGCTTGTATTGAAATAAATATCCCATTGAAAATCTAGTGGTGTTTTAACACTATACTTAATAAGTAATACGACGCACTTAAAATAACTCTAGAATACGCTCATGAGAAACATTAAGTTAGAGATTGAATAAATCAACAACGAAATTTTAACACGATTTGTTTCGTAATATTCGTTAGCGGTTAGTCACAGAGAAATAAACAACTAAAACATGTACTTCTATATTGCAACAAAGTAGGTTAATACTATATATCATGTAATACTACCACTATTATATTTAAGAAATTATTTGATGAGCAAACGTATTAATTTTTATCACATAGTAATAGTTTTTTTCTTGAAATAGCTAAAATGTACAAATAATAATAGGTGATCAAACAATTTCGGTACATGAGAATCGATTGTTATTTTGAATTGTAACTAATACACTAATAAACTGTGTTAATTGCCTTTACTCTACTTTCTGCATTCCATACTTTGCCATAGTTCTCCAAATTTAACGGAAATTCATACTAATGCACCCAGATTACAATTACTTCAAAAGGAAATAGTCCCATAAAAATAAGGACAGCAATAGTTTTCTTTACTTAAATGAATAAAAACACAGGTAGTTGATGTTTATTCTTATGACAGCTATATGGTCTAACTGTGAACTAGGAGATAACGAACCAAATAGATACAAAGACGGTAGCGATGAAGCGAACAGATTTATTACTTATTCATTCCTAAGGATTGAACTTGGCAAAGTTATTTACTTTTCATTACTCGAATAAATCCATTTCTTCTTACCTACAGTCTTTTAACCATTGTTGGTATTACTATCTGCACTTCATTGTAGTCGTATTCGCTAAGCTGATGTGAAATGTATTTTCTAGGAACGCCTTAAATTCTCTGGTTATTTACTTAATAAATTGTAGTTTTGGCGAACAAGGAAGTATTTGATAATCCACATTGACGTACATTTGTGTTAGATCCTGTTCTTAATTATATACACCCTTTTGAGATTTTCCTTGATGGACTTATAGTTTGTGATTTGTCACAACTAGAAACAGTACCTACACCTAAGTAGAAAGAAATACATGATCAAACCGTGTCTGCGAAAAAATAGTAAAAAAGTGGCGTACTCAATAAGCTGAGTTAATACTGAAAAACATTACTTCTAACAAAGTTCAAATTAAAAGCCACATTGTAGTAGATCCTATTGTTGAACAGTTTAAATACTAATGATTAAAGTATGCATAAAGCTAATTTACATAAGACCAAGTAATGGAAATACATAGTAACCAATGAAATCAACAACACACAAATTAAAGAAAAGAGCTTACGGATGCGTTTCATCTGGTTTCTGAAGTGATGAATATAAACCATAAGCAACGAGAACCTAGAAGGTTGGGAGAAAACAGTAGTTATGAATCACTCAATTAACTTAGCTATTGTACCAAATAACAATAAACGAAGACTGTTTGATAACAAACAATTGACGTGAAACATTTCTAAGTCACTGTAAGTTAAAATGAAATCCACAAACAATCAGTGGAATATAAGACTCACGTCGAGGCAGTCGGTCGTTGGGCATACGTAACACGTGTCCCAGCCATCTTAACTGGTGAAGTCTCACTACGACATCGATTGATTTGCCATCCTTACCTAGTACCCGTTTCCTAACAACTGCATTACTTACTCGATGGTCCCATGATATACGAGCAATGTTTCGAAGACACCTATGATCGAATACTAGTAACCTACGAATATCCTCTACTCTTACCGGCCATGTTTCACTGCCATAAAGTAGGACGAGACGTACTGCTGCACAGTAAACCCGTCCTTTGGTTGATAGACGGATATCTCGCCTACGCCATAAATGACGCAAGTTGGCAAAAGCTAGTCGAGCCTTCTGTATCCGTGCTGAGATTTCGTCACACACCAGACCACTAATTAATATTACAGACGTGAAACAATACGAGTGTATTTCTAATGTTACATATAGAAGATATGGGTTCGAATATTTAATGCATGTTGACTTGGTGCTAGGAATCACAAGCGACAAAGTTTTGTCGCCGAAACCGGTACACATACCTCGCTTTGGCTACTAAGTCCGACTGGATTATACAAAAAATATAACCTTTGCGTTTTGTGATGGCCACTGTTAAAGTTTTGGAATTTTACGATAGGTAGTCTAGTGATACATAGTATGTATAGAATGAGAATTGACAGAAAGGAGTACCTGATTCATCGTGTCCGCAAGCGAATGCATCAACTCAGAAAACATGCTTTTAGAACCAGTATACCACCAACCGAAGGCTTTGGCTGCGACGTTGAGACCATTTCTATTGGAAATAAAATATAATGCTGCATTAGAATATACAGTACTACTAATTGATTAATATAATTAGAAACAAATAAATACAAAATAGGACACAGATTACCAGTGCTCTTAGGAAACTTTAACCAAGAGGGAAGCTAACCCACTAACAGGTAACATCAACTAATACAAAATGTTCACCAAATAAACATCGAATTCCGATAACATAAGCAATCGAGAATAATAGTATATTTTTCAATACGTTTGGATCAACAGAAATCTTTTCATAAGCTTATGAGCGAAAATGAAAAAAATATTAGTGACACACTTGTGCTTATGCTGAGGAAGATATCACGTGAAATAGATAAAGCATATACATCTATTCGAATTATCCATACGAAGTACGAAACCTCGTTCACCACATCACGTTATGTCCTATGGCCTATAAAATACCACGTGACGAAAACACCGGATTAGATGACCCTGTTTCTGAGCTAAACCAATGATCTGTTGACCAGCACGAACAGCCTAGAGTCAACTCTGAGTCCTTATTGGTCCCCTGTAGAGTAGCTTCTCGCCTATCCCAGCCCGTTCAGTCCAGAACACAAATATCAGCCTCCGCTGCATGAATCGTATATTTCAGACACACGTGATTTATATGTAAGCCAGTCAGACCGCATAATACCATAAAATAAAAATTTATTATTATACAAGAACAAGCCAAAAGTGACTAAGTATGGGAGATTTTGACTAATAAATCGGGAATAAATTAAAAATAGTAAATTATATAGCAATAGATAATAGGTCAAATGAAGCTTACAATAAAAGCAATATGAACATATACATAATCTGGTTACTTAATGGTCACTTAATAAGAACACATGTAATAATGGTCCATAAATTTCTTAGAAGTTACCATTGATTTATTCTTAGTCTGGATATAAGACAAGTAAAATCACAATAAAAAATACCATCGGGTAGATATTCCATTAAACGAAGATAAATATAGCCGTATTCTTAGTGTTAATTAGAATGGTACAAAAATAGTTGCATATGGTCAAAAATCCATAGATATGGCCACGTATACAATGGGACCCGTTAGTTATTCTGTCATTTTGCTATCGCATTCTTAGTAAACAGTAATATTATTAAAATCTATCTTACCTATGTTCTTACTTTTTATTTACCACTATTTTTGCCTTTCATAATGTCCTATTTCTAAGTATTCACAAGATAATCTTTACTGTTAATAGAGTAAGTTTTACTGTACTCTTCTATGCCCGATATTTCTGTATTAGACGTTAACAGGATATATTCAACTATTTTGAGCGATTAAAAATAATGAAGAAGCTTGTATATCTGACAGTAAATAAACTGCAGAAAGGTAAGTTAATGTGTAAAATAATCTTTAGAGAAAATATTATGATTACTAATTACATAGGAATGAAGAATAGATGCATTTGGGTTACAACAGAATATTTTCAATCTTTTGCTTCGTGTGTTTTGAGGACTCTACTTGAGTTTACACTGTATTAACAACTTGATACAGCAGTCACTAACTTTATGAATAAATCATCTATCCCATGTTAATGACTCAGAAACTTTCGCTTTACTTCTATTTCAGATACTACTATGTGCCTCCAAATGCCCTGGTACGGCCGAGAGTGGGGAAAGTCCGTTCTCCCTCTCGAAATGCTCTCACATGGCCACGCGTATATAGCCTCTGCCAGGGAAGTCCTACTCATTGCCCTCTCGTGGCGGGGGTGTTGTTTACGGAATTGAGAGGACGAAAAGCGAATGTCTGGTAATCTAACCGAGTTGGTGGATACGGAGAGTCCACCTAGGGGAGTTGGACAACCCTGATTTCAAACCAATGGTGCACATAGGCTCCAGGATCCTGAAGGAACGAATGGCGTATGAACCAATAATTGGTCACCGGCTACCAAGGGACTGCATCTCCTTACGATGCTCCACTGCTTTGTGGATCAGACCTTTAGATCAAAGGCTCCGGGTGTTCCCCTAAGAAAACCATTTGCTTCGGTTTGGGCATCCGAACAGCATCACAGCCCTCACAAAGATCAAATGATAATTGTGTGGCACATATGTATCTGGTGTCCCCTTGTACCAGTATTTGTGTTCAAATAATAATAATAACACTACTATGTTATAGTACAGAGTATAGTAGAATGTGCAACATATGTTGATCACCTTGGGCAATCAAAGTTTAAAAATCCAGGAACCAATGAACGTTTTTACTAAATACTAACTCCAGGATTTATTAGCTGGTGGTTCTCAGTAGCATGAAAGATAAGTAAGCACCATTGTAAACCAAAACCAATGACTGCAGGCTTTATACCCTCAGACACTAAAAAACCATTTAATAGGTAATAAATGTGCTCCAGAATAGGAAAACCTTCATATGGTCTCTAAAACGACTCTGTTAAAATCGATCGCAGGTTAGTGCAGCTGCTGGAGCTACAATTAAGGCAGTCTTGCAAAATTAAGTAAGCAAATAAGCTAATCGAAATTATCTAAATAACTCACATTGCTATTGCGAAAAGAACAACACGACCAGGGCCCGACGTAAACAAACTTTTCCGTTTATCCATAAAAACCTGCAGCAGAAAAAATATTAAATATTTGGAAATACTATTAACGATTACATAATAATGCCGTAATCATAGAAACGGTGATACGATATTGCGATTAAGCGGCGAAATAGATATGATAAATGAAGATTGAGTTTGCACAGTAACTGAAGAGTCAGAGTTTAGTTATAATACGTAATAACCTTTACTAAGACCTTGGCAAAAGTTGGAAGGGTTGCGATACCGATTAACACAACTATCATGTTTATACATCAAAGCCGATAACTAGTAGGACTACAAATATGCAGCTTTTTGTAGAGCTGAGCAGTTTTTAAAGGAACATTTAGATAACAATGAATATAGTTGGAGAAGGGAAAAACAAGTGATAGAATCACAAATGACTTGGTAATCCAGTGGTTTTTTAAAACGTCTAAAGCAATAAATGTAAAGTTATCTATTGGTGGCATGTACTTTACTGGCGAATTAGGATTACGAAGTCAAATGGCAAGTGCTTTTAAGTTAACAAAAATAAGGATGAAGCTAACTTATCCACCAAATGCTTGATTAAGAGCTACGGCCTAACGGCAAGAGGTAATGATACTAACCGGCCACCCAAGTCGAAGTAGATGGAGCAGGGTTCAAACCTGGTACTTAATTGTTAAATTGAACGCTTTCACTACTACTACTAGGCAATCGCTCCAGGCTAGTTATACCGAACTCAAAAAATACGAAGTACGCTTGAGAACTGAAAGCAGAGCACAAGGAATCCGCAAGTAAAGTAAAAACACTTTATTTATAAATAAAGGAAAAAAATAATAGAGAATACTGAGTATTTTTCTCAGTTCTTGCTACACCTATTAATATCAACTAAGTAACAAGTGACGTACCGAAGTCCCAGTCGCCTTGGCTTCTGCTGAGTTCTGAAGGTATTTTAAGGCCTTCCTTAAATCAAAGATTTCTAAAAGATCATGAAATTAATTATGTATCTACCTGTTTTGGTTCTTCGCTCCATATCCTTCATGAGTTTCCGTCGTAACTCAAAATCATCATAGCCTCCGTGCTTTGCGTAAGCCCTTGGGGTGAAATATTAGATATTTTGATGAATTACATTTGCTCTACATCTGATCGGAGGAAAACAAGCGTTTTAGTTTCATTGCCATACGGACTTCGGCTGTAATAACGTGGTAACTGATCTAAATCACTTCAAGTATTAACACAGAATTTCAGTGGGATTTAAAACTTACTGTTTTGTAAGCATATATTCTCTTAATGCTCTAAGTGGTGTGATATACTTCACAGACTTGACAGAATCATCATAAGAAAAGCTTGTTTTAATTTTAGGAACCACTGACCAACTAGATAACACAAGTTTTTTCATTACCTTTGGCATTTATCTTCTCAACTGGAGAATCGGTAATACTCTTGGGACCTGAAGAGCTAAAATTCCTGTCGAATAAATCAATGCGAATGTGACGTGATATCCTGATTTTATGGACCGAGTAAGGCGTAGTAAATAAATGCTTGGCAGACAAGTTAAAGCAACGTCGAAATGTGTCCTTAGTAGAACTTAATATGGCACGACTAACTATGAAGTGAGCATTCTGCATAACTTTAAACTAGAGGACATTCAATTGATCATTTACAACTTTTAACAAATATCAAAGTGACCTAGAAAATGTCGAAACTCCCTCGCTTATCACCAAATTGAAATTCAATGACAAAGATTTCACATTTGTTCAAGTTCCGAGGTCTCGTATTAGTTCTCCATTAATATAACTTTATACACATGATCTAGAGGTGACAGTATCACTATATAGGCAAATTAATTCCATAATCAATAGTTCTTTAATCCGTCGATTTTTGATGCAGACCGCATTATTTGTAATGGTCTCAATAGCTTAAGGCGCTCGGTCACGCATCCGCGTCTCCTACGACCGCTAGTCAGCTTAGATTTATCACTCCTCGATATATCGGTAGCCTATCAAATATATCTTCGGACCTCTTCTCATTTAGCTCTTGATTTGACTGTGATGGCACATTTCAACAATAAAATGTGTTATTGGTTAAGGTGATGTCAAATTCTGAATGCTTATGGCGTCTTTGGCGGCGAATCCAACGTGATCTGTTATACCAATAGGGAAACTGTGAATCTGTCCGTTTTTGTAACTTAATATATCATGTAGATAAATGAAATGGGAAGAATAAAAAGTCACTGAATTGATGAAAATATTAAGGACAATGGAACACAGTAATTTTTTAATGGACTTTCAAGTCTACAGTTGAAGAAATTGCATGCAGTAATAGGGGATTTAAAAACTTATAAACTGATTTTCTGGATGCTGCTGTGATAATTAGTGGTATTGAAATTAATTTGCTAACAGAGAATTACTGTCGATATATGGATGTCACGTTCATCCTTTGAAAAGGCAGTTTATCACAACTAGGGGTTCTTGGGCAATTCATTGAAGTACACCAAACCATTAAATTTATATCTGGAGAAGAAAGCGGATGTGGAATAATCTTTTAAACGCCCTCTTTACCGAATGAGCTGATGGACCAGTAAGAAGGTATTTAAAGAATAAAATATACCTTGACAGGACAGTACACACATTTGTACCTCTATAGTTCAGAAGAAACCTGACCAAAACTCTTAGCTGTGGAATACATACTATATGTTCCACGGATATGGTTGAAAAAGAACTGAACACCTCGAGCAGCACACTTAAGGTGGAACGGATACCGCGGAAAAATTAGAAGCAAATATGTGATCATGAAGTTTAGACTAGGTGAAAAGCACGGTGAACAAGAAATTCCAGTTCATGCTTCCGCAGACCAGAGCGGACGCAGCTAGCAAAACATTCTTCTGGAGATTATGAGGAACAGTCCAAAAATCATTCAACGCTAGGGAACCACAAGTAATATTTTATACGAGCTCAGTGGTGACACCGAAGCTAAAAGGCAAGTTACCTGGAACATCCGCCTCGTTTTGTGCTCATGTTGTTGTGTGGAGCAAGTTATTTTGGTCGTTGTTCTAGGAATTTGCATTTGCGTGCTCTCAAACATCTTTCAACATGGCTAAGCAAAGGTTTTGTGAAATAAGTGAACAGCTCGATATTGGCCCATTTAGTGCAAAACTGGTCATAATGCCAAAATTTAAGCCAATCTTTTTCAGTTATTTAGCATGCTAGTAATTTTTGCCAAAGAATTTCAGAATCAGAGTTTTTCAGACGGCGGAAGCAGTAGCCATACGGATTAAGGAACCGTAGCTCTGTGAAAAAGAAGGGGAGGTGACGTTCCGATCTCACTACAAACCATAAAATTATTGTGGAATGGCCAGCTGATAACCTTGAGAATATTTATTTTTTTAAAGTCCTCAAGTTTGTTGATTGATCTATAATTCTACTATGCGACTTAAGTTTGGAATTTCAAGTACCCAGGAGCTTATCTATGCTCCTAAAGATGTTTTGGCGATGACGTCCTTCCCACCACTATCATACAACAACGACTTTCTGAGCAATGTTGAGGTTCGAACGTTGACACCCGTGATTGAAAAATGCTTGTAAGTTTGTGCAACAATACATTACCGGAATCAGGATTCAAAACCTTTGTATATCATATTAAAAGTACGTGAATGATTTAATCGGCCGACACTATCAGAAGGAATTCTCTTGCTGTAGCATGACTCGACATCAGAAAATTCAAATTTTTTGAATATATTACTATTCCCAAGCTTGATCTATATGCACCTAAAAGACACAAGTGTAAAATATTTGTGCCTTTTGTATGAATTCTTATGTAAATGTCTTCAAATACAAGTCTTTCGTGACCAAAACTCGATGACTGTGAAGCTGGCATTTTTGATTATTTAGCCTACTTACTTATTCACGAGTGTTACCTCCTTTCTTTAATCTTGTTCAGGGTTTCCATAGCGATCCATTCCTTACTATGATGCCTCTTGCGACCCAGAACCTCCCGATACGTTGAAGTTGATGCTTCTTTGGTCCCATTCCAGTTGTCCTCCATCGTAGTTCCCTCTTCTTTCAGTAGATCCTGTAAGGCTTGGAAGCTGTTGTTGAGAGTTATCTTGAATTGGTTGAGTTTGCCAGTATCTCGAAAGATAGATGCATTAAACATTTGTAATGCTGTTTTTCCAGTTGTCCAATGCCTGTTTAGCTTCAATTTCATCTTGGAAACCACTAGCTAGTGGTGATCTGTATCTATGTGTTATATCGTGTGTCTGCCAATCAGAAGCAGTGAATTATCGTTCGGACCAAGGACGCGTAAAACACGTGCGAGCAGCCTAGAGTCCTGATTGGTCCTGCTTTCCGCCTAGCCCAGCCAGTTACGTTTAGAACACCAGTCTCAGCTTCTGCAATATGAATCATTATATTTCAAAAATACTGAGTTTATATGCCAATCAAACAGACCACAACGTCAAAATAAAGCTTATAATAAGAGGAATATGAATATGCTTAGTTAGTTACCTAATAATTATACAATAGAAATATACGTTTAGTATTAGTCCATCAATAGATCTCAAAAGGTACCATTGATTATTCTTGTCGGGACATAACACTATGTCAGCTGCTCTCTTGGTTCTCACGTCTTCCATTGACAATCAAAATCTTTTAGTGATACAAATATGATCTATTTGGTTCTCCGTGGTGTCATCCTGTGCGACCCATGTAGCTTCGTGTATGTGTTTGTGTGGGAATATTGTGTCACCTATAACTAATTTGTTGAATGCACACAAATTTGCAAATCTCTCCCCATTTTCGTTTCTCCCAGTCCATGTCGTCCCATGATACCTTCATATCCGGTGTTGTCCATTCCGAATTTGGCGTTTAGATCTCCCATCAGGATGATGTGATCCTTTCTTGGACACTCCACTATGATTGATTGCAGCCTCTCATAGAACTGATCTATATTGTCGTCTTTGTTATCATTGATGGGTGCATAATATTGGATAACATTCATCGTGATTCCCTTCTTTATTTTGAAGGATGCTTTAATGATCTTGAATCCGTGAGATTCCCGTCCTAAAAGTGCATTGCTTGCTTCTTTGGACAGGATCAGAGCGACCAATTGTGTGTGTGGAGCATTTTTCTCTTGGTGACTGAAGTACAGCAGCATCTCTCTCGTGTCTAGCCTTAACTGTCCAGCTTGGGTCCGATTGGTTTAGCTGATTTCGAATACTGCTAAGTTGTATCTCCTCATTTCCGTTGCTATTTGACTGGTGCTCCCACTTTTCATGTACCCATATTAATTGTTGCTCTTGTTTTCGAAGTGGCTTCAATTTCGTAATTTTTGAAGAATTTCGGACTTCGCTTAGGGTCATCCTAATTCTCGATCCAACTTCTTGGGCAGTGTGTATGCGGTCTAAAGTCGAGAATTCCTAGAATACCGCATGAAACTTCTACGAAGTCTGTGGCATAACACCCACTGATGCAAATCAATAAAAACATGATAACTTGGTAGCTTACTTAGTTATTTGCTTACACCCGTTACCGACTGTGAAGGAGCACAGTTTACCAACCAGAATTCTTCATCGAATTCTAACCTAAGCAATCTTTTCCAGTTATTTTCAGATGTTATTCATTCCATATGTTCTTGAACTTTAGTAATTCTTTCCTCACTTTGGCAATAGTTCCCTTTACGTGTGCATCGGATCTTTTTGTTCATCAATGATACTGGCCAGATACGTGAATGTTTCCACCCTTTCTAGGGTTTCTCCATCGAGTGTTTGTGTTGGTGTTCTCCGCTTTGTATTTGAGGATCTTGCTTTTTTCTCTTGTGTGTGTTAAGACCTTCTGGACTTGATGGTCAGTTGGTATCAACGTAACATAAAGATGATCATTAAAAATGCAGACATACAACAACTGGGTAGTTTTCGACTTGTTTTATGCAGGTAATCAGTATCTAAACTGTGAGTACGACCGAACCAAGGAATCAATTGAATTAAGTGTAATAGTCACAAGGTTATTGAGTTGACACTTACGCTAGACATTTTTGACTAACAGAAAGCATAAATTCTATATACAAGGGATAGTCAAAATCAATAATGGTCACTAAAACATTCACTTAACAAGAGGAAAGCCTGCACATCCGTCAAAAGACGATATAGAATCAGAGAAATAGTTATGACAAAAACTGAAACTATTTAGCAAAGATAATCACTCCTGTTGACCTCAAGTATGCACCTAATGTAAATTAATACAGGGAATAAGGGGAACAACATTACGTGTAAGGAGATTCTGTGAGTGTAGTGCCACACTGTATATATTCGTGAAGGGATTTCTTCATGCATGCACTTATAAACGTACAGGGTGGGCTCTACAAAAGTTCACAGAACGCTTTCATAAAACCCTACAGCGTTTTGAACTCATTCTGTCATGGTTCTCCAGATCAACTTGATACCGTCAATGAGACATGCAGGACTTGCAGCAGTAATCCTACTCACTATCTTACATTATGCTGACCCAAACCGACATGCAGATTTGCATATCATCATGCGCATATGTATAAAAAGCTCTTAAGGTCACAGTCAGTTAACAAAACCAGGTATACAGAATAAACAATATCATCAAAATGAGTCGTCTTTTGAAAAAAATAAATTAAACTTATGTATAGACTGTATGTGACATTTTTACTAACTGATGATTCTAATGATTTCATTTGGCAGCTAATCGGGATTCTTAATGAAATGCTTTTATTTGTGCTGATCAGGTTCTATCTATTTGAATTTGAACTACTCTGGGAATTTTTAATTAGCAAATCAATTTGAATACTTTGAATTATCATACTGTGATACAGTGATTATTACAAGAACAGCTCCTCCAGTAACTTCCTGGAAAGGTGTCTAGCTATTAAACTTCAAAAACCAAGGAATGTATGATTGTGACGTATGTGAAAATATGTCTGATACTATTACAAAGAGTCTAAAATACTTGCGAATACTGTTGTTTACAAACAAACACAATCAATTTATTTTATTTTATACATACTTAAAGACTCATCAGATAAAGAAGCTATTACCTATAATAAAAATTGCACCAACTGTGTGAAATATCACATCGATCAAAATGGGAACCTTTTCTACTAACACATACCTAAATATAGATTAGTAGTGAGGTTATATATATATTCTAAGGATTGAGACGCATACCATTGGTGTCTTAAGTTTCTAAGATACATGTACATATATATCAGTAAATATACAAAGATTCCATACTCAATTTAGTCAATAAACTTCCTTCTCACTTCAAGTCTTTTCACTCGAGTAGACGTTGAGGTTCGTGTATAGGCTGATTTCTTATCAATGTGAAACACGGACACTGCATAACATTGCAAATTACAGAGAATTCTGAAAAGAATCGCATTCAAATTTATTGGCAGTCAATAAACTCCTTAAAATAAATCTTATATATTGATATATAGAAAAAAGAAAGATCAATCATATTATGGGAGAACGTAAACTAAAAATGACTTTCAACACAAATGGTAGAACAAATTAAGAGAACTAAAATAACGAAGCAACAAATCATGAACAAAAACATCAGAAACACTACTGGAATAAATGAAAGCCTCACTCTTACATAAAGTGGACGTTAATGATGTTGTCTGAAATGATAATAAAATCTTGATCAAGTCATTTAGATCAGATTAATCAGTAACACAAATTCATTTACTCAAAGATATATGACCTCCGAAAAAGACTGAATGTTCAAACAAAACAAGGATTAATGTTATCTTATTATCCTGTAAATGAGTTACCATATTTTTTGTTGCTTGGATAAACACTTATTAATTAATTTGATATATTTTTATTTACTACTTATAACACCCAAGTTTCTGAAAAGTACTCAAAATTATATATATGACGAAAAGCTCTTACATAATTGATATCTGTTCGAAATGAAAAAAAACTATAAGTTCTCATACTTACTGAATTAAACAGTGAGCTGGTGTAATTATTACGACAACATAAAGAATCAACAAAGTTTATCATCTTCCAAATATTTTTTAAATATTAGTTTTTACATACCTTTTGTTTGAGTTCTCTAGTAATCTGTTCAAGATAAATGAACATCGAGATGTACACGTTACAAAAAAAAGAAGATCCTATTGAACAACAATATAAACAACGACAAAAATAAAAAAATGAAAATAAATAAATTTCTATTATTGAAATTGTTTTTATTATGATTGCAGTTATTAATCATTTTCTTTTTGAACAAGGAAATTGAATCTTTTTTTTCTTCTATTATCAGAATTTGTTTTCATTATGTTTAACAGGAAGAAACAAGTAAAGATAGCAAAAAAAAATAAAATGAATATTTTGTTTGTCTAGTTTATCGATACATTGTATTTTAAATTCGTTCAAGATCAGTGAAATTTTATTGAGTTAAATGAATCGATTTCATATGGTAATCGAGAATATCCACCCCCTTCCTTTAGATTAAGTAGCATAGTAACACCTCAATAATCCCGTTTTTATATTGAAAAAAAATCAATACTTCTGAATGATATTTATTAATACTGAATAAACATATAATAAAAAAAAGAAACAATTTCTATTTTCTTTGTTCATATTCATGAGAATTCATCAATCCATTAAGACAAATTTAAGAAAATGCTGAATCTTTTGTTTTATTCTACTGATAAAATTCACACAGAATTGAATAAAATTTCAATTGGCTAATAAATAAATAGATTTCATTTAGTTAAAAGAATCTTTGTTTCCCAATATAATTCATATTTACCGGTTAAAAATTAATGAAATATTGTCAAAAATATCTTGTTTTCAAAATACTCATCAGTGGTCTAGTGGTTAAGTGCTTGCGCGCGAAGCCAGTAGGTCCTGGGTTCGAGCCCCGAGCGGTGCGGGATCGTGGATGCGCACTGCTGAGGAGTCCCATACCAGGACGAAACGACCGTCCAGTGCTTTCAGGTTTTCAATGGTGGTATAGCTTCAACTGACTCATGATTTCAATTCATGTATATTAGAGCAAAGCCTGATGACGATCTAATTGAAAACAATTGTTCGCTTATATGTGTTGTTCTAATTTTCACAATGGGAATCTTTAATATTCTAAAATCGCGTGGGGAAATCATTAGTTCAATTGTTATTCTCTAGTTGAAAAATATTATTTCTGCCAATGAAAAACGTTTTTAAAAACAAAACAATTATTCATATCTAATTTATAAAAAAAATTGTTACTATGTAAGTATTAATAATGTAGTTGAATTCAGTATACAAATATTATTATGATATTGTTTACAGTTAATTTGACTGAGTTTTGTTCTATGAGTTAGATGGTTAAGTTGTGTAGAAAACAAAACTTCATCAAAATCATCCACCTGAACTACAAATCTTCTCCACTGTTTACAATGTTTTTGAATTGTAAACCGTTAAAATAATTGTACTTCTAATCAAGTATGTTAATCAAATAAATGTTGTCAAATCATTGTTTTAAATGATTCAAACTACTGATAATCTGTTAATTTTTCAGGACAAATTTTAAAAGAATAAGTGTTGTAAATATTTAATTTCTAAACAGTATTTTAAAAAATTATTAATTAAATAACAATGTTTAGTGATAACATGATCGAATAATTAGTTTCTGTAGACTTTTGGTCTGATACACATTCATAATCAAATGGGAGATAAGATAGTGAACAACTTTGCTAGTTAACTGAAGAGTTAGTTTAGGTAATTTTCAAAAGATATTAGCTTTGAATATATACGTGAACATTTTTACTGTTAAAAGCAATACATGATGTGACAAGATTGATTACATATTCTATTTTTCGATAACTTGAATTTGTAATTTCGAATAATTCAACGAAATTGTTGAGTATTGAAATATGGAATTTGTGTGCTCAAAATAGTTATATGTTCGTGGTATCTTTATTTATCCTTATTGAATATATTTATGGAACGTTAATTAAGATATTTTGCTGAGAATCAACTCCAAATAGCAAATAACATTACGATACCTTTTTTTTTACAAACGATATGTAATTTCAGGAATTTTTGATATTTCCTTTAAATTTATCATAACTATTATTGGTGGACGTCACAAAATTAGTATAAATATATATATATTTATTGAAAAACGGCGATCAAAACTTTTGGTAAATCATGGTTTCTGTTAAGTCTTGTCGATTGGACGCTATATTCGTTCCTAAGCTATTCTGATAACCCGCACGCTAAAATTATACAGCGACCTGAACACCAGAAAGAAGACGCAAAGTATGAGAGAGACACTTTACTCCAAGGTTTGTTTTTGTACAGAAAACATGGGTATTTATAGATGTTAACGTTTGTTAAATCAACATCATATTTCGGCCAATGCGTTAACGACATTTTAAGCTACTGGCCAATAGTAGCACGCCACGTTGGAATTCTAGAATGCTCCATCATGCTCTGATTGGCTAGGACTCTTCGGCTCCTTTTGGGCCTCTGGAGGCTTCGTTTAAGTTCTCCGAAAGCCGACTTAACAGTTTCGAAGTAAAACCTTAATATTGACTAACATGGAAAACCTGAAAGCACTAGACAGCTATGTCGTCCTATTGTGGGACACCTCAGCAATACACATCTACGACCCCACCTCGCGGTATTCAGACTTAGAACCTATCAGTTCCGTGCGCGAGCTCTCAACCATTAGACTACTCAGCTTCAAATTATCATTCAGTCAAAATTAAGTTATGTAAACCTAATTGGTACTTAATTGTTTTTTTTCCCCACATCTAATTACAATTATTCAATCATAGATTTTTGAATTGAATATTATTTCAAATAATATTTAATTTGGAATAATTTTCTTTTCTATTTTATTCAATGTCTCACATGATACAAAAAAAAAGATGGAGTAATTATAAAAGCAAAAAAAAAGAAGATGAGAAAATAAAACAAACAAAACAGAACAAGAAACAAGACAATAATCAATCGATCATTTTTCATAACTATGATATTGGCAAAGATGTACGTATGTATATTTTGTAGAACATTTTTAATTGGTCTACTATTTTGTTTCAATGAATAAATGAATGATAATTTATGTAACTGGATTTAGTTTAAAATTTTAATAAAAGGGAACTAATTATTCTTATAGATACAATTACATATAAGAAATAAAATTTAGTAATAAAAACAATTAGTTAAAAGGAATAAGACAAATAAAATATAATTCATTAGTTACAATAATTTGATGTAATTATTTATATTATATTATAGATGATAATTATATTTGAAATAATCTAAACGATTGAAATTCAAAATAATTTTCCACATTTCGTCCAGCTAACTTGTCTGAACTTCTTCAGGGTAATAAACAAAATCATTAGTTAAGCGCTCGCGCGCGAGACTAATAGGTCCTGGGTTCGAATATTGCGGGAGGTGACATTGTGGATTCGCGCTGCTGAGGAATCCCATACTAGGACGAAACGGCCGTCCAGTGTCTCCAAGTTTTCCATGTTGGTCTAGCTTCAATTGACTCATGATTTCAACTATTGAAATTACTAAAATATCCACAAAACCCCTTCTGATTAAAATAAAAATCATCATAGAAATATATTGCGTTTTAACAATCAAACGAGATCAAATTTATACCGTGCTAATTCAATCGTATTTGGATGTCGATTTATGTAAACAGGATAACATAATTCAGTTAAATGCGAAACATGTGAAAAGTTCACGATGTGAAAATAAATGACTGAAACGAATTGTCTGTATGTGTATGTATTTATGTGTAAGATTGAGCTATTAGTGATAGGTCATTAGATGTGAAAATTATATTTGAAATAATCTCAGCGATTGAAATTTGAATAGTTACACCGTTTCGTCCAGACAAGTTAGCTGGACAAAACATTGGAATCATTCAAATTTCAGTCGCTGACATTATTTTGAATATAATTTTCACATATAATGACTTCTCTTTACTCGGCGCCCAATTTCTGTCAAACTATGAGTGATATGTTTTTGTGTGAAGGAAAAATAAATGTGTAAGTTGAAGGTTGAAAAATTGTTTCTGAATCATTGAAGTACAAGTAAAAATGAGAATCATCAAATAAATAATTGTATTCTTAAAAATAACTCACATTAGTTTCAGTCAAAATAACGATGCATGTGAAATAAACAGCTTGAATAAAGAATGGGTTCAATAACTTGTAGTTGCTAGCTGAATACCATCCTCTCTGTTTAGGCTGTTCTTATTGGCTTATATATATATAGCGCTTCTGGTGTCACCTTCTTTATGTATGCCAAAATCTTTCTGAAGTATTTTGGTCCCTTCAAAATTAATCTTGTGTCCTGTTACTAATGCATTTGACGCTATCGTAGACTTATTCTCAAGTTTCTTTAAGTCAACTGAGGATTTGGGAACGTTTTTCAAACACTGTTTGTGTTCCTTAAACCTTACGTTCAATCGGCTGGATGTTTCTTTCACATAAGCTGCATTACAATCATGATAGTTGATCTCATGGACATTATTTTGTTGTTCTTACTTTGGGAACCTATGATTGCATTAACACAGTATAAATTTGATCTGATTTGAGTGTTAAAACGCTATATGATTTTGATTTCGATTATTACCCTGAAGAAGTTCAGACAAGTTAGCTAGACGAAATGTTGGGATTGTTTTAAATTTTAATTGCTGAGATTATTTCAAATATAATTTTTATATATAATGACTTCTCTATGCTCGGAGCCCAATTTTTGTCAAACTATTAGTTCTAATCTTGATGAATATTTGTATAAATTATTTACATTGCAGTTGTTATTCGTACAGAGGTCACAGTGATTATAAGCAAAGATGGATAGTAGCTAGCAGTGGAATCCAGGACGCGCGTTTCGTCCTATTTAGAACTCGTTAGCTGGATTTACCTGCACCTCAGAGTTGATGTTCACTCTGGGACTCAAAATACCAAGTGAAGTCACAGTCATTAGTTGTAAATATTGACTATTTTCTTATTTCTCGTCCAACTACTTCAAAATATAACACAATTTGTAAGTAAAAATTATGAGAAAATGATATTTATGATGTTTGTAAAACTACTGAGGTAATAACTATTAGTTAGGTTTTAGACTTGCTATTGTTTAATTTTGGATCAGTTATTTAAATGTGCTGAATCTGAGTATTGACTTTTATACTTGAAACCATCATATAATATACAATCGACTCATAAAAGAAAGCCATTTTGAGAAATCCTTCCAAGATGTTTATGTGCAAGCAGCGACTGCTCAATGTCAGTCCTAAATGTTAGTAGCAAGAGAATAAAAGCCCTTTCTCTTGTGAACAATTAACATTATTGCTGTGTATTATGTTAAACCCACACAGGTTATTCTAGCCTTTGGACAGATCAGTCTATTCATTTTCTCAAGCCACATCTTTACCCTATCACTTATTTGCTTATCAACCATGAATGTTTTCATGTAAGCGTGTGTGCATTTCTTATCTTACTCATCACATGTCTGTAACGTATTTTTGGTCTGATTATAAATATCGATTCACGCTTGGCTAAATCGATTCGGCTCACTTGCCTTCTCGGTTACGCGTCATTTTGTTTTGCTTCGCTTTCCGACAACGACTGTACGAAATATACGCAATCAAAAATCCATTCTCGTATTTCACTTATTTAATTTCGTTATTCACTAATCAGAATTAAGTGATAATTATATGCGAGTATTGGCGACATGCATATTTCAATAACAATCAGAAATGATTTAATTGGAGTCAGATCTACGGCCACTAAAACTGAATGATTGAAATTTAATGAATCTACATCAAAGTATTATTTATATTGGTCCCAGTGCTTAAATGCTAAATTAATTCAAGGAAAGACTGAAAAAGAATTCACTTAAACATAATATCCTATACTATTCATATATTCATAGCATTCAGCTGCATTTTGATAGATTAATTACAATAGCCTTGATTGATAATTAATTATTCGGACACAGCTAACAACAATCATGTATCATTTTTCTAAAAGGCTCTAGTAACTGCATTATAAGATGAATGCTACAGAAATTGTATGGACTTGAAAATTAAAAAAAAATTCCAAGGATACAAAATTAACTTAACAACCATAAATTACAAACATATCCCTTATCATTGTTTATTACATCTAGTCATCAAATGAAAATGAGCAAGGTCAGGAAGCAACGATATATATATATATATATATATATATATATATATATATATATATATATATAACTTTAAGCATTGCTATGCTAAGTCAAAACAAACAAGATTGGGTTACGCCTATAGAGTACGCCTAATTAATGTATCACAATATGTATACGACATATGATTATTATCTCACCATTAGTTCATAAAGATTTCAGACTGATCAAGTAAAATGACACATAGTTAAGATGATAAAGAAAAAACAAAGCAAGAATGAATAAAGAATAATAAGTCCAGAACCAACATAGGGAATATACTTACGTCGAATTAGTCTACTTTATAAAGTTTATTTACATATGTGATTATTTGTTTACTTTAAAGGCTGAACAAAGTTTTTGTGGCTTAATGAATGAAGATTAAAATGAGTTTATGATTAGAATAAATAAATCGAAATTATATTATTCTGATAAAGTAGCATTTTCTCTTGTTTGATAAATTATAGAATAAACTACTTTTAATTTCTACATGATTAAACTAGTAATAAATAAATGCAACTTAGCTTAGCTTATGCCTGTTACTCCCAATAGAGCATAGACCACTGACTAGCATTCTTCAATCCGCTCTGTTCAGGGCCTTCCTTTTTAGTTCTATCCAATTATTGTTCATTCTTCTCATGGTTGCCTCCATTTTTCGGTGTAATGCGTTCTTTGATCTTCCTCATATGATGCACTGAATTAAATCTTTCCTAAGTATAATTTAACATTTTAAAATGTTATCAGAAATCAATGAAACCCAGTAATAATTCAATCGTCAATTTTGTTTAAAATATCCTAATAGTTCTCAGGTAAATCAATAGAATTTATTGATTTTCTACTGAATACTTATTTTATATATAAAGGTATTCATTATTCTATGAAAAGTAGTTGAGTTATAAAGTTAAATATTGATTACGGAGACCTTAATGTTTAATTGATCACCAATCAGCTTATGTTCTGATATATATAGATTTATATGAGTGATAAACTGACTGTGACAGTAAATGATGTTGGTTGAAATCTACTAAAGAGTGGTAATTTCTTCAAGATTTTAGATATGCCTTATTGATGACATTTAACTAAGAAAAAATCAAAGTCTTTTTTTCCTAAATAAGGCTAAATCAACAAGATTTGTAGAATTCAATGAATTCATTCTATTTTATGTCTTCTCATCAACTTCATACAACTTATAATACAATTATTCATGTAATTATTAACAAATGTTTAGCATACTTTAGTTAATGAAATTTAGATAAATGTTTTACATTAGTGAAACCAGAAGGTCCTGGGTTCGAATCTCGCAGAGGGAGAGGTCGTGGATGCGCACTGCTGAGAAGTCCCACAATAGAGTGAAACGGCCGTCCAGTGCTTCCAGGTTTTTCATGGTTGTCTAGCTTCAACTGACTCATGATCTTAACCACTGAAATTACTACAATCTCCACAAAACCCATCTGGAATAAGTGTTAAGTTTCACTATTATCAAAACATTGTCTTACCAACATAAATATAAGATTTCTGAAGATAGATGTTTAAATATAATAAATCACTTACATAAGAGAAAAATCAACTATAGAATGGTAATTAACATATAAAGTGTTAATCGTACTAGTGAAAAGCTTCATTATGTTTAAAATATGGAAGTATTTGATATTTCGCAGAATAAGTGGAAAGCATAAGATCATTAAAATGGAATTAGAAATATGTTCTACAGTTTGAATGATTTTTATGAACTCTATTTTCAGTTCGACAGTAGACAACTGGAACGATGGAGTAAGTTTTTACATCAGATAATTGCTCTTGATTGTAGTGATATTGTGCTGTGTGCTACTTATACTAATATAAGTAGTATATAACACGAGTCAGGAATGTAATGTCTGGCAGCAGAAGATTAAGGAGATCAAGAAAGGAAGAATGGGAATAGAAAGCAACTGGTATAGAAATGCAAGAACAATGAAATGTGAGACAATGGATTGATTTTTGCAGCAGGAACAGTCCGGTTTTATATGATGGATTAATATTTTGCAAATTAACGAGTTACTATATGGTTTTTCTATTTTGACAAGTAACTCTGTAATTTTGTGCTAAATACATTCGATTGTCTTCACCCGTGTTCTGTTCACTATAATATGTTCTTTGTAATTAATAGTTTAATCGTAGAAATATCATTATATTTTCGGACAACATTATCATCGACTAACTTTTCTCAAAAAAATAAAAAAACAACAGAAAACCAATCATGCAACATTAATTAACACTGAAGCCTAAATGAAGAACGATTAATTATACAAACGTTTTCAAGGTTGAGTTCGTTGCGTGACAGACAAAAAGTGAACAAAATGTAAAGAAATAATAAGGTTATTCAATTATAAAAAAAATTTCTACACCTAGTTAGGTTTTTAAAGCATTTTTCCTTGCTTTATTCTAGTGAATGAAAGTGAAGAGATTCCAGTAATAAGTAACACTATAATTCGTTAGTTATTCGTATTACTACTTTCAGATGACTATTAACCAGCTTAGTTTCGTTTATAGATCGATAGTCACATGTGATTATTTGTTGAATCTATGCCTTCAACAAACTCCTTGAGGCCGAAAAAAAGCTATATTTCAAATGTCTAGGGAATAATGTTATTATGGTTTCTCTATCTCTTATAGTAGGTTTGTTCAAAAAGGTAGCGATAGGTTACATAATGTTCATAGACACCGTTACATCAAATTACCTATCAAAAATCATAAACAATAATCAGTATATATACTTATGGTTTTTGAATCAAGTCTTAAGAAATAGATAAACCACATGTTAGCTAATGGAATAATTGGAAACTCTTGTTTAGTTACTCAAATATCAATTACAATAATAAGGTAAACGTATCAGTAATAGTTCTTTTATACCAAATGGACGAAAATTATTGATGTTATTATCAATTGTAGAATCATGGTTTTCGATACTTTTTTAATTAATGACAGTCCTTGATGAAAATTAATTTTAAAATGAATGATTTTCAAAAACACTTTATATCAGTAGTAACAACTTGCTTATAAGTGATTAGCTTTGGAAAAAATTCCTTAAATTTTATTTGCAAGCCGTAGGCGAGTAAGATCAACTATTTTGGGAATAAAAAAATTTATCCTTGGTAACCTTAAATGATTCTGGACCAATATTACAAGTTGAATAAAACTGGGATAATGCATCATTAAACTTCGAGTTTAGAGCTTCCTAATTTCGTGGTCGTTGCAATTGATCAACAGTCTACATACAGAATTGTGTCTGCTTAGGAGTCTACAACTAAGAAAATCCAAATGTCTTGTAGCTCATAGCTTTAGTCCATGGTTGGTATTATTGATCAAAAGCTATTCAAAAAATGGAACTTATTTTCACAAACCACCTAACTCGAAGATATTACGATTGTTCATTTACGTTTCTCTTTAATTGTTATTGTGTTTACAATGTACTTTTTATCGGGACATTGAAAGGATTCATTTTAATAAAGGGAAAATTTTCAATGCTCATGTGATAGACTTTCCAAAAGTACAAGAGAGAAGAACAAAGAATATAAAAACTATAAAAAGAGATTTATCTTTTTATAACAAGTACTCTCTTTAATCTGAAAGCAACATTTTTAAAGAAGATTGAACAATCATCGTTGTTGAACTTATCATGAACTTTTTTCCCCACATTTATTGTATTATAATTAAGCAAGAGTGGAGAATCATTATTGTTAATAATGGATTCATAAGTGTTCGTTAGTATTGTCATAGAGTACATTCAATTTTATTTTTGTCAAAATACTCGATTGAATGATGCTAACCTAAATCGGTTATCTAAAATTCATCACATAAGTTTACAGGTTGTATGGAGTTGTTAAAGTATGACCTGAAAATATTTGTTATTTACTAATTTAATCACTTCATAATATTTTATAATGAACGTTTGGATCATGGTTAGCAGCAGAAACGTATACTGATGTTCACATTGAAATTTGAATAGGGTAGTAATCATTTCAAACCCAAACACCTTGTTCATTTATCTATTGAGTTTATATTAGCCATCAAATTGTTTTAAGTGTAGATTATTTATTATTTATAATATTCGCTAGATTCTGTTCCTTGTAACACGACTGTAAAGCACAATTTGGCTAAAGGAGAGATAAGAGTGTTGTAAAGACTTGGACTGTTGACTCGATTCCCTACGGTTTCTTCTGTATGCAGGAGACGAGATAGAACCACATAAGGAAAGGTAGCAGGTATACGATAAGTCACCCGAAATCACTTATTTCTATCAGCTATGTGACCGTTATCAATCAGTGTAATAGAATGAATCTGTATATTATTTAGATTGTACTCTTACTTGACCGCGAAGGAAGGTGTTCAACCACTTGTTGACTCAGTTTTGTGGTTGTATACCCATCATAAACTAGCTTGATTAGTTCAATATTTTCATAAATATTATATCATTTAATCTGCATGTAAACTGTATATTCAGTCACATATTTGACTAACAGGGTTGTATAATAAATTTTCGGAAAAATAATCACAAGGAAGACATTCTGATTTCAGATATGTTGTGACAGAAACACGTTAATCTTTTCCCAAAGTAAAATCTAATGTATCATGTGACGTGAAGAAAAATATATTTAGCATGACTTACTACTGCAATGTTTTTGAAAGCGATAAACAAAAGAGAGTCACTGTAAATCTGTTAAATGTACGGTTCATTTAACTATCTCATCAACAACCTTAAATGATTAATAATGTTCTACTTCATAATAATAAATCTATTTATAATGGTTTTTGTTATGCCTTATAGTTGTGAATGTTTACGAACAGTTTCAAGTTTTACTACTATCTAATGTAGAATAATTTAAATAAGTCAGTTTAAAAGCATAAAGAATGCTTGGTAAAAAAGCCTTTTTATCTATTGGTAGGTGGGTAGATGAAAAGAAACAACTAAAATTATTATTATCTTGCTTTTAAAAAGTATACTGTCATTTACTGTAAAATGAATCAGATAATAACATATTCATTGAAACCAGTGTTTGCCGAATACATGATTTTAAGATAGGCATTTTATTGTCAAGAAACAAATACGAGCTTTTAATTAGTTACTCATGTATAGCCTTTTAATCCAGGGTACATCCAAGGAGATAATATTTGCGATTAGTGTCTAAATGGTTAGTAAACAAAAAATTATAATTGGGAATTCTAACAGAGATTTGATCAGACACGTTCAATCGAAAACGATAATACTTATAATGGATAGAACTGTTTATGGATATATATTAACAAGTTGCATAATATTCAAAAATAGTTTGGCGCTTAACTGCTTCAACCTACTTTTTATAAACAACTACCAAGATCCATGTTCATCACCACCAATAATTAGGAGGTGAGTCAAATGTAAAAGTTTTTAGAGCTCATTTCTGCATAAAACTCTGATTGTGATCTATTTTGATGAATTTCACTTGCTTAAGTTTGCATTGTTACAAATAACCACATTAGGCTGACTAGACTTTCACCCAGGTTGTGAGCAACAGCTACGTCAAACTACTAATAAACTGGAATAAAAACTATGTAACAAGCACAAACATTACGAAAATTGATGCGTGGCAGAAAAAATTCTGTTAATAGCTGATAAATAACGACATCTAAAATCCTCGACAACATGTAACATATGCACGAGAACCCGTGGCGTGACTTCTTAACTGTCCCTAAAATATGCTGTTTGTTAATTAAAATATTTACCACATTTCATTATTTAATCTATACAGTTTAAACAAATCTAAGTACAATTTAAGTAATAATACAAATTATATAAAATTATGTTCATAAATATGGAGTTACTTACACCAGTATATATGTTCAATTTACTCAGCTGTAAATTATATAACATATTCGACTATTGAATATTTTCAGTTTTGTGGAGATTTTAGGAACTTCAGTAGTTGAAGTCATGAGTCAATTGAAGCTAGACCAACATGGAAAACCTGGAAGCACTGGACGGCCGTTTCGTCCTATTGTGGGACTCCTCAGCAGTTCGCATCCACGATCTCGCCCTCTGCGAGATTCGAACCCAGGACCTACTGATTTCTCGCGCGAGTGCTTAATCAGTAGATCACTGAGCCGGCATCCATCGGTGTTAGTGTCTTACTTCAACCAATCCATGAAGTCGTGCCACCGCACACCACTGTCTTCAGTGAGCTGATATCTCACAATAGACCTGGTTGAACTCCACTGGTCACTACTTCTCACTAGAATTCAAGGAAATGCCTCTTGAAGTCAGTCACTAGTGAGCAGATGATTATCATCAGATCTGTTGTGAGATAGTAACTCATTGATAACAATGGTGAATATGTTGTTCGATTTCGTGGATTAGTTGAAGTTAGACATTAACATTGTTGGATGCCGACTCAATGGTCTGGACGTTAAGCGCTCGCGGTGGACGGAATCGTGGATGCGCACTGCTGAGAACTCCCAAACTATGAAGAAACGGCTGTCCACTGCTTCGAGGTTTTCCATGGTGGTCTAGCCTCAACTGACTCATGACTTCAAATATTGAATATTTGTAAAAACCCTATCAATTATTTCAAATTTCTATTAGAATAGTAGAAATTAAATCCAAGAACTGATTGTACAATATAATAATAACAGTGATTCTAATCATAGAATGTCGTTGCATGAACGTTTAAACATGAGTAAATTTTCAATAGTGAATGTTTTATACAGTTTAGCTTAGAGTATAATTTATGGACGACCTTTGAGCGACGCTAAAGTGACCTTAAGAGTGCCCACCTAATAATTAAGACCAAATGAGGGTTATAAACCAGTCACAAACTGACATTAGCTATAATGTCAAAACTCTATTTAATCAAATGAATGGGTGAATTTCGCGCCAAAATCCGAAACCTGTTATCTTATACGTGATTAGTTCGTTCATAAATTGTAGTCTCGTTACAGTTTAAGTATTTAATTCTTTTTATTTTGTCTATATTTAACATTTTTGTTGTTGTCTAAATTATTTTCGCAACTCAATAAGTTTGTAAATAGAAGTATAAACTAGAAAAAGGATTTTATTATATAATATTAATAAAATGTAGCGATCTTGATACATTTCCGTCTTTTTTAAAGAAAGAAAGATTTGATTTTTATCCTTATATGCTCAACAAACAGCTTAAAAGCTGTTATGATGACAGAAAAAATTACTATTCAGAGAACTGTTGCCATTTAGGAATAATTGTGTAAGTCTTTTGTTCTGGAAATTAATCAAAGATATGTGTTAGACCTTCTGTGGGAGAGAACAAACCAACTTCCAGCTGAAGAAGAAATTAGGAAAAGACGATGGAAATGGATAGGACATACATTACGCAAATCATCAAACTGCATCACGAGGCAAGCGCTAAATTGGAATCCTGAAGGGAAGCGAAAAAGAGGAAGGCCAAAGAACACATTGCGTCGGATAATAGAAGCAGATATGAAAACGATGAATTACGACTGGACGGAGCTAGAAAGGATCGCCCAGGACAGAGTTGGATGGAGAATGCTGGTGAGCGGCCTATGCTCCTTCATGAGGAGTAACAGGCGTAAGTAAGTAAGTAAGTAATGTGTTAGACATTAATCTAAATTTAAAATAATCAAGTGTTTAATTAAGTAACATTAGTGAATATTAAGACAGTTTTATTTAGTAACATTTGAGAATACTTGAAACATCCTAAAAGTAAATATATTTAAAAGTTAATATGTGGTATTGTTTTTTGTTTCTGGGCAATAGTTGTATGATTTTTAATTATTTATTTAGGTTTCTTAGTTCATGAATTAAGTATACAAGCTGGATTTAGGTATGAAGTAAGTGTACTGAGTAAAGAAATTTTTGTATGTCAGCTACAATAAATAGGGATGACTAAATGAGTTTATTATTTCTATAGCTAAACATTTGGAATATTCAAAATAACAAACAAATACTTGTTTGTTCCTCCAGTCTTGCTGAAATCCAACGTGAAAAATAACTAAAAGCCGCTTTTAGACTTTGTAAGTAGAAATAATGATCACGTCTTATGCTTAAATTAGTATGCTTTAAATATCCCGAGATAAATGCGTTCCCGTAAAACTTGATGATATCGTTAGATAAACCAGAGCTCATGAAAAATCTTGCTGTAAAAGCATGGAAGAAACCTACATTTCTGAACAAAACTT
This sequence comes from Schistosoma margrebowiei, assembly GCA_944470205.2. NCBI lineage: Eukaryota > Metazoa > Platyhelminthes > Trematoda > Strigeidida > Schistosomatidae > Schistosoma > Schistosoma margrebowiei. The sequence continues at coordinate 65,135,325 of OX104024.1, read as the reverse complement.
AAATTTTATTTTTCCACGTTAACTATGAATAAACTTTTTACAACAAATTATTTACTCTAAAAAGCATGAAAACTGTTATCTAAACACCTACTGCAATCACACAATAACACGAAGTTAGTAATAAAAGTAATAAAATTCTTAGTTTGAAACAGTATTCCGTATTAAGCCTTAAAGCTTAAAACACTTCATTTTACCGATATTTATTTGAGAATAAAACAGTTAAGATGGCTGATAAACAATAAAAATACGATGCTGATATAAATGCAAGGATTGGCAAAGTATGGACAGCATTTCTATATTTGAAGAACGAATAGAACTCAAAATGAACATTAGCCAAAATCACAGTCACAACCTTCAGTATGAACATCAAGACAGTTCTAATGTACGGAACTGAAACTTCAAAAACTACCAAAACCATCATCAAAAATTACAAGTGTTTATAAACAATTGTCTGAGTAAGTTATTCAAAGTCTGATGACTCGATAACATCGGTAACAGCCTACTATGAAATAGAACAAAACAGCATCCATCTGAGGAGGAAATTAGGAAAAGATAGGATAGAACATACATTACGGAAATCATCAAAATACATCATGAGGCACGCCTCAACTTGGAATCCTGAAGAGAAACGACAAAGAAGAAGGCCAAAAAAACACAATAAGTCGGGAAATACAAGCAGATATGAAAAGCATGGATAGAAACTGGAAATAACTGGAAAGGATCTCCAAAATAAGTTTGTATGGAGAGTGCTGGTGAGCGACTTATGCTGCTCCATGAGGGGTGTTGAGCGTAAGTTTTGATTCATTAAACTATAAAGTTTGTTAGAACTTTTCATTTTTTCATTCTATAGTAATGCGTCCCAAAAGCATTCAACTGTTCGCTTGTTTGTGTAGTAAAGAGAGTAATTTTTCTCCCTAGATATGTAGTTTTTCACGAAGTTAATAGGTATTAAGAACAGTGATGAAGGATTCGCTATGGATAAATCGAAATCTTGGCTAAAAATTATTAAAACAGAGCAAGTTATTAATTTAACTTTTGAGTCGTTTTTCTTGAGCCATTGAAAGACAATATATTGAGAAGGCTAAATCGCATCCATTAGAACTTTGAACCCAAGAACTTCGGTCTCGCGCGCTAGCGGTTATCCTGCAGATCTGTGAACCGACATCCAGCGGTGTTAATGTCTAACTTTAACCAACCCACGAAATTGAGCCACCATCCACCATTGTCGGCTCATTAATCTAGTCCTGGGTTCGGGTCCCGCGAGCGAGATCGTGGATGCACACTGAGTACAAGGATGAAACGGCCGTCCAGTGCTTTTAGGTGTTCCATGATGGTCTACCTTTAATTGACTCGTGAATTCAACTATTAAATTAATACAATCTTTACAAAACTTCTTTCTGAAAATAAATTTTTATTTATCACTTCAATTGCAGCTAAAACAATTCAGTGGTAACGATGCTTCATCTAATCTTTTCAAGACATTGAACTTCTTGAACTGTTAAAAAAAGATACAATTATCATATATATGAGATTGAAATAGTTCAAATCAGAGTTGTATCTACCAGGAAATTACTCTGATTTCGGTTAGCTTACATTGATTTCAGAAGGATTCTCTGAGAAACGCAATGAAACAAATATTTGCTTTTCCATAAATCGTTAGTATTTCCCAGTAAGGTTAAAAAGAAATACTTTTAAAACTAGTGTCGTTCTCATATGATGAATATAAAACATTTTAAATTGTTAACTAATGTTATGAGAAACGTGTACAAAGTGTTTAAGTATGTTCCTATTTTTAACCTAACAGTGTCAGACTCCCGTTGAACTGTATAACATTTATTATACAGAACTTGTGTCAATTTCTATTTTATGCACCAAATATCATTTCCATATGTAAAAATGCTTTTTTATTATACCTATATCAGTGGTGCTTTCAGTCATTTGAAAGCTACTGTAGTCTGACTTACTCAAAAATAAAAGTGAAGAATAAAAAGACATCACATTAGCTTATTTGATCTACAGTGTAAGTTCATTACGTTTAAAGTTAGTGATAAATACATTTGCTTTACCTTATTTGATTTGTCTGTGGATGCTATGGTTCAGACAGACAATCCATATTTGAATCGATTAAAATGATCCTCTGTGTTGTTTTCATTGCGATTGAATTCTTTGAATCATTCATTTTATTAATTGAGGTTCAGCAGTTACAATCTACAGTATTCACGCTCTATAACAATCGGAGATACGAAATTTTTATAAATTTCATAGTGATTCAATCATTATAAATTCTAGAAATTTAAGTTTAAAAATAATAGTTAATTATTACTTGAAGTGTATTTTCTATCATGTGTATGGTGAAATGAAGCTCAAATAAAATGTTTCTTTTTGTCCATGTAAGTCATTGAATCTACAGCTGATCAAATTGCTCACACCAGTGCTGTCAAATAATTTGTACAATACAGCTAAACATAATTCATATAATTTAAACAAGCTTAACTGTCAAAAACTGACAGATAGGTTTGCGAAGATAGGACTTATGATCACTTATTTAATTTAGTTCGTTTATGATTATCAAATGTCAGAAAAAACAATACCAAGTCTCAAGGTATCACACAGCATTTCACGTTGTTACACCTCTTAACAAATAATTCTAATTATATTGTTTGTTAAAGTTGGAATAGTTTTAAAATCCTACTTGAGATAAGTCAGAATCTACATTGGTATAAGAATAATACTACTGAAGTAACATATTTAACAAACATTTAATTAGTGTTCTCAATTTTCTACACATCTATATTCATAAAAACTTTTGTCTAGATTTGATCGAATAGTTTCACAGTAATTGGGCATCAATTTAATGTGAGACATTAAAGAGGAAGAATGTATTTGTAAAATCTTATCGAAAGAATTTAAAGTAAGTTCAACATTTCACCTAACAATGTGGTCCAAGCCTTTTCAAGGAAATATCCTTGCCAGTTTGAAGTTAGTGCTGATGATGTCGTTCAGAAGAACGATGAAAGCTCCACGACCAAACCATCCAGCTCAGAGAACAAAACTCCACCAAAATCATCCACCTGAGCTACAAATCTTCCCCACCATCTCAAAACTTTGGATTTACTTCAAATTCTTTCGATGATATTTTATACATACATTCTTTATCTATGTTATTAATTTTAAGAGTTAAGAATCCAAAATTCAACTTTTCATTGATAATCAATAGAACTTGCATATGCTAATCAAAATATACATTTTTCAAATAGACAATGTGTGGCATTCAATTTTCATTTATTTATCTATTGATAGATTAAAAGTTTTGATAAATGATTGAACAAAAGAATAAATTAATACTTTGAATGTATTCTACAAATGAAAGAAACACCTTGAAAGTAAATTTTAAAAAAAGTTAATGGGAATAATTTTATTTCTACTATCCCTTATCAATTGTAAGTTGAAATGAAATCAATCATTCAATCAACAAATCTTCAATAATTTCAATGATTAAGATCATGAGTCAATTGTAGTTAGACCACCATGGGAAACTGCTCTTGCATTCTCATTCTTCATACCTTTAAAATAAATCATTATTTAACCAATGTTTGGTTTTACAGAGGAAAACATTATTTTCATGAACATCAGATGAATACTTAATACAAGTGTTAACTACTGGTTAATTTATTATGTTTAAAATCGATAAACTATAGAATGAATTTTATCGTAATTTCTTATCTCGGATTATTGTTCATTATCTTCGTAACCGCGTTATATGGCAGCAGAACAATTTAAAAATAATTTGGTGAATAAAATATAATCAGAAGGGATTTTGTGGAGATATTATAAATTTCAATAGTTGAAATCATGAGTCAATAGTAGCTAGACCAACATGGAAAACCTGGAAGAATTGGACGGCTGTTTCATCCTAGTATGGGATTTGTTGGCAGTGCGCATCCACGTACCCGCTCCCTGGGAGATTCGAACTCAGGACCTACTGGTTTCGCACGCAAGCACTTAACCACTAGACCACTGAGCCGGCATCCAACAGTGTCACTGTCTAACTTCAACCAATCCATGAAATCGCGCCACCATACACCATTGTCAATAATTTGAGAATTAAATTTAAAACAAATAAGCAAACAGAAACTGAGATAAAATGGTGAATTATTTATACACGACTAAATTTTTTATAATTTTTCTTTTTTTTCCAGAGGAAAAAGGAAAAATATCTTCTAATAAACGTTTATTGAAATAAGCAGAGAAAAGAGAAATTCTTTAAACGATTTTGTCACATTTTAATCTATGAGTAAGTCTCTGTTTTTTTCTTCTTTAGTTTTCTCTTTATACATTCTGTTATTTTAGATTTTTATTAGAAGTAGTCATCTATAAATTTATTTTGTATTAGGCTGATACTCAACATAAATCGAATATCTTACTAATTACACAATTTATCTTCTCATTTATGTTGAGGTTCATGTTGAGGTTTTTATTTTATTTATTTATTTTTTTGAATTAAACATGACAAATTTATCACCGTGTCTATCGAATTGTTTGTTCTATTCAAAAAAATATAATGAATTGAGAAGTATAAATTAGCTGACTATACAAACATTGAATGATTTGCAACTTGCTTGAATATTTGAGCTACCTGTTTCTGTCATCTAGATATTTCAACAAGTTGTCCGTTTTTGTTTGTTCTAACACACCATCATATCTATTATTATCAGAAGGGGTTTGTGGAGATTTTAGAAATTTCACTGATTGAAATCATGAGTTAACTCCTGGAGTTCTAGTGAGAAGCCGTTACCAGTGAAGTTCAACCAGGTCTGTTGTGGGATATCAACTCACCGAAGACAATGATGTATGGTGGCGCAATTTCGTGGATTAGTTGAAGTTAGACAATAACAATTTTGGATGCCGGCTCAGTGGTCTATTGGTTAAGCTCCTGGTGCGAGACTGACAGGTCCTGGGTTCGAATCTCGCGGGGTGCGGGGTCGTGGATGCGCACTGCTAAAGAGTCCCACACTAGAGTGAAACGGCCGTCCAGTGCTTCCAGGTTTTCCATGGTGGTCTAGCTTCAATTAACTCATTATATCTATTAATCGAATAATATATTCAGGTGCATTTATGAAAAGTTTATGACGTTTCACTGTACAAGTTACAAAAGATCCCAATCAGAGACATCATGATTACTAGCAATATGCATTGCAAAGAGTGAAAATTAATCATCATTAATGTTGATTCCTGAACTGCTAACATCTAATTGGTAATCATTCATGATTCATCTTCAAGATCAATCAATAAATAAGAAAAGGAAACTTGTTAAAATACTTTGTACTGTGAATTATTCTATATTTTACCAAAACTATAATATTGAATTAAGCCATCAATAATAATATGATTATGAAAATATGATTCCTGCTTTACTGATCCAATCACTCTTGATGGCGAAACTCTGTAAGATGTAGAATCCTTCACATATCTGGGAAGCATCATCAATGAACAAGGAGGTTCAGATGCAGACGTAAAGGCAAGGATTGGCATAACAAGGGTTGCATTCCTACAGTGTATGGAACTCAAAACAACTTTCAACCAATATCAAAGTGAGAATCTTTAATACCAACGTCAAGGCAGTTCTACTGTATGGAGCTGAAACTTGGAGAACTACAACAACCATCATTAAGAAGGTACAAGTATTTATAAATAGCTGTCTTCTCAAGATACTCAAGATCCATTGGCCGGATACCATCAGCAATAGCCTTCTGTGGGAGAGAACAAATCAACTTCCAGCTGAAGAAGAAATTAGGAAAAGACGATGGAGTTGATGGATAGGACATACATTACGCAAATCGTCAAACTGCATCACGAGGCAAGCGCTAACTTGGAATCCTGAAGGGAAGCGAAAAAGAGGAAGGCTAAAGAACACATTGCATCGGATAATAGAAGCAGATATGAAAACGATGAATTACAACTGGACGGAGCTAGAAAGGATTGCCCAGGACAGGGTTGGATGGAGAATGCTGGTGAGCGGCCTATGCTCCTTCACGATGAGTAACAGGCGTAAGTAAGTATTGCTTTACTAATAAACAATCTGCAAATCTTGTTTTATTTACTAAAATCAATCATAATCTTACAGAATACCTTAATTTTATGAATAACTATATTTTTTAAAAATTAGAGCAGAGCAATTGTTATAAGGAACTAAATGTTACTAACTTAAAGGCTTAATTTTATGTTCTTTCTTTTCAGAATTTATTATCTGTATATCAACGTTTTACATCATAAAATTTTATCTGATAAGTAATTTGGTATGTGTTATAACTCATGACCGCCGATTAGAGGGCAGTTAATTATTGATCGGATCAAGGATGGATAAAACACGTGCGAGCAACCTAGAGTTTTGATTGATCCTGCTTCCCGCCCAGCCTAGCCAGTTAAATCCGGAACACCAATCCGAGCCTGTGCGATGTGAAACATCTTATTCCAAATATACTAAGTTTATATACCAATCAAACAGACCACAACGTACAATTAAATTATGAAACAACATTTATACAAGAATTTGCCAGATGTGGCTGTGAATGAGGGAGGTAGTAATTAATATACTGGGTATAACTCAAGAATGGTAAAACGTACAATAATAGTTTATGGGTCAAAATAAAGTTTATAATAAGAGGAATATGAATATGTACAGTTTAGTTACTTAATAATTACACAATAGAAATATACGTTTAGTATTGGTCTATAAATGGATCCCAAAACTTACCATTCATTATTTTTGTCGGGATATAACAGTAAGCAAACCTTTTTTGAACGGTCAACATCTAATCAATGTTTCTGAAAGTAAGCTACTAAGTTCATTGTAGATGTATACACTTCACTTTTGAAGTGAAAAAACTTAGTAGACATATTTTGTGAAAAAGCTGATTAGGAATGTATATTTGTTTTATATAAAAAACTTATAAATTCTTTGTGAAATGCTCATCAGTAATATTTTGATTCTTCCTATTAGTTTGCAAGTAAATCATTAAAACATATTGCAAAACACTGTACAACAATTTCAAACAAGGAATCACATTAAATCATCACTTCAAACTTTAATAATACATTCTTCTAAATTGATTTTCCAATTGATCTCAAGTAATTATAACTAGGGATACAATAATTATGGGATAGTAATTAGGTTTCATATGTTAATTCTGAAATAAGCATAAATTCATTAGAAAGTCTACAATCACCTTTGATACAAATTTAAAGGATGTTTTGAAATATGTCTTCAGAATAGACCAATATACCATTACCATGAGACAATGATAAGTCAACAAAGTGAAGAGAAACACTTTTGTATATTTGGGTGGATAAATGAAAAGGGAATTATCCTTGAAATCAAAATGAATTATTTAATGAAAGTAGTAAATTCGAATTTCTATCAAATATTTCTGAGTCGATTTCCTCATAGGAATTATTTTAGAACAAATCAGATGGTATTCAACATATTATATTGACTGTTACCATTTTACTAGAAGATGATTCTTAAAATTGTTAAGATAAAATGTAAATATAGAAAAATCAAATTCATGTAGACTATTTGGCAAAAGTAAATATCTTCAATAAAGACACCAATAGTAGTCCACCAACTTACGTCACGATCATGTTTTGCTGGTTTGGTGCTGCTATCTTAAAAATTTATTAACATGATCTTATTGAAAATTATAAATTTGCTTAATAGAACAGTAAGTTATGTAGTTGAATGGAAAAACCTAATTTGAATATAAGTTGGCTGAAATTACACGTCTTTATATATATATATATATATATATATATATATATATATATATATATATATATATATATATATATATATATATCGAAATACTACGGTATTTTACTTCCCTACTAATATGCTACTTAGATTTTGATTAAAAATGAGTGAATAACGATACTTGTATAAACGGTTAGAAATAAGTAAAATTAAATTTTTAACTCATTGTGATTTTTGTTCAACATTTCTTTTGTTTCAAATTCAATATGCTAATTACTCAGTGTAATATTTGTTTTAATTTCCGTGTGATATTTCAGTCGGTACAATCTTGGTTTATTTTAGTGTGTAGCCTATTCAAGATAAATTCTGCATATTGAAGTGATATCAGAACGGGGTTTCTGGAGATTGCAATAATTTTAACAGTTGATTGCATGAGTCGATCTAAATTAGATCACCACCGAAAACCTGGAATCACTAAATGGTCTATTCATCTTAGTATAGGATACCTCCACAGTGCACATGCACGATCCCGCATCTGAAATTCTAACCCAGAACCTTCGATCTCATGCGCAAACGCTTAATCTCTGAACCACCGAGCTGATATTTGACGGTGTTATTGTCTAACTTCAATCGATTCATGATCTTGGGCAACCCCTTCATCCATTGTCTGAGGTGGATAAATGTCTTACACCAGACAAAGAATGGGACTCCATAGGTCACTGCTTCTCATTAGAACTCCAGGAAATCCATCTTGAAGCTGTTCACTAATGGTGGGATTTGTGAAGACTGTACCATTGAACTGACGTTAACTATGTTCAGCATGACAATCACCATGTTATTTGTAATTATCGTGTGTATTTTCCATAATTGAGATTTTGTTTAGCCAATAACCAACAGTTGTATATATATATATATATATATATATATATATATATATATATATATATATATATATATGCCTAATGTTTTCGTGTTTTAGAGGGGACAAATCTCCACTTGTATCACTTCTTTTGTTATTAGCTCATGTCATGGGAATGCAGTAGTTCATTGTTTTCAAATATAAGTAATAGGCGATACAGATAGAGAAGACAAATATGACGTACAGTTTGTCACGTTCAAAAGTAGTAATTTTATGAAAAAAAAACAAAGCAACAGTGAAGTACACTTTCTCTCCCAAGAAATTTCTGCAGCAACTAAATGAGAAAGTGTCTAACAACTTCATTTTATTAGAATAAGGGAAAGAGTGAAAATAATTAGTTACTTATTCATGTTAATATTATGTAAGTGTCAAGTTTCTGGTCTAAAAAAATTCACTGATCTACGTAATTTAAGCATATTGATGTTTGTCGGAAATAACCATAGTAATTAAATAGTATTTTGTTTAAGTATGATACCGAAAAACACAAAAACAAAATAGAGATTTAATATTATTTTCCCTTTAGACAAACAATTCACAATAAACTATTAAGTTATTATCACGCATGTGAGCTTGTTCGATAATCCGTATTCATCAAAGTATCAAATATATTGCTTGAAGATGGTAATGAAATTTAAAGTATTTTCTATTCTTGGTTATTTTTTTTATACAAGGGACAAACGAAGTGTTATGAAATATGTGAAATGTGGTAAGATGGATTTTATTCGTGCTCATCTACCGGCTTAGGTATGTATTTCTATTAATAGACAAGTGTCTATGTAAAATTATTATTGTAACTGCTCATGCATTCTCATTCTTCATACCTTTAAAATAAATTATTATGTAACCATTGTTTGGTTTTACAGAGGAAAACATTATTTTCATGAACATCAGATGAATACTTAATACAAGTGTTAACTACTGGTTAATTTACTATGTTTAAAGTTGATAAAATACAGAATAAATTTTATCGTAATTTCTTATCTCGGATTATTGTTCATTATCTCCGTAACCGCGTGATATGAAACCAGAACAATTTAAAAATAATTTGATGAATAAAGTATAATCAGAAGGGGTTTTGTGGAGATTATAGAAATTCCAATAGTTGGAATCATGACTCGACTAAAACTAGACTAACATGGAAAACCTGGAAGCACTGGACCGCCGTTTCGTCCTAGTAGCAGTGCGCATGCACGATCTCGCCCCTCACAAGATTCGAACGCAGGACCTATCAGTCTCGAGCGCGAGCGCTTAACCACTAGACCACTAAGCCGGCATTTAACGGTGTTAATGTCTTACTCCAACCAATCCACGAAATTGCACCACCGTACACCATTTTCTGCTGAGGAGTCCCATACTAGGACGAAACGGTCGTCCAGTGCTTCTAGGTTTCCCATGATGGTCTAGCTTCAACTGAGTCATGATTCCAACTATTGAAATTACTAAAATCTCCACAAAACCCCTTCTAGTAATAATTATCTGCTCACTAGTAACTGACTTCAAGAAACATTCCTGGAGTTCTAGTGCGAAGCCGTGACCAGTGGAGTCCAACCAGGTCTCTTGTATGATATCAGTATAAAATATAAGTTAAACAGAAAGTGTTGTTTTATCAAACTAAGACTATATAGATAATGTGAATGGTATATTCATTAACCCCTATACATAAGAAACTATTCTTCGAATATTGGTTAACTAGTCATATTAATGATCATAAATAACACCTACTTTACAAGTTTGTTAATTCAACGAAAGTTGTATGTTTCTTCTACTCAAGTATTTCAATCAAAAAGTTTAAAAGAATCAAAGTCTTATCTCATAAATAATTATTAAGAAGTTTCAATGAATCATTTTAAACAAAAATTATGTAATAAGCTGATAATTTCTATAAATTGATTATACAATGATAATATTATATTCACTTATATACCTATATATCTCAGTATGTATAAATAAACCATAGTAATATAGTAATATATAGGGCAAAGGCTTATCAATGTTTTCTTTTCGTTTTCTATTGACGGAATAAATAATCAGAAATATGTCAGATTAATAAAAAAGAAAAGGCACCTTTGATTACATAAGATGGTTCAATATGTTTTCACAATTATTTTTTTTTTGTTTATTTAAACAGCTGTTTAGATAGTTTATCTCATAGTTTATTTTCAGTTCACAGTTATTGTTTTTTTTAAAATTCTCATAGCTCAATGAATAAGTAATTAACAAAATAAATCAGTTTACTTTAGTTTTATCTATCATTATTTATCTTAAATCTTTTTAAATTAATATTGATATGATTTTGTTGTATTTAGTCGTCACTGTTGTTGTACCGGCTGCTGCTTCGGGGATAATGGAGTTTGAATCCATTATCGGGCATGTTTCTGGAATGGAGAGTACTGAACCACCAGGCGGATCTTGAGTAACTGCTGTACCGTATGAAATACGGTTTATCGAGGATTCATTGGGGCTGCAATCATTTTCCAGCTCATTGTGCAGTTGAGAAATCAATCCATTCACATCCGTTGCATCTCCAAAGCATGAGTGATTTAACAGCTGCATGCGCAAATTGACCAAGAATTCCAGCTGTCGCTCAAATAGCAGCTGTAATCGATCGGAAGGGAGAGTCTCTTTTTTATTCAGCACCGGTAATGAAAATTACTGTATGATCAATGACCGATGCCATTGAAGGACACTGATGACAAATGTGGATGCGGAAGACAGACGTTGGATTGTATTTTTCTTACCCCGTCGCCAATTATTGTATTTAGTCGTCACTGTTGTTGTGCCGGAAAAAGCGCTGATCACTTATACTCAGAACGAGGGACCTCGGTAATTCCCACGATGCAAAAGTAAGAACACCAGACTGGTATAAGGGAAGATTTATTAGCCCCAAAACACGACGCTGAACGATGATCAAAATAGTCTAAAATACACTGGTTTATATATTGATTTTACACCCATTTTGATTATTAATTAGGATTGAATCACATATATGGAAAATACTTAGAGTTATAACAAATCACAGACTGAGTATAGTTCGTGTCAATGGAATACAAGATTATCGTATCTTATACAGAATAAAATATCATACGACAAAAGAAAATAAATACTACATTGAGTAATCATTACATTGAATCAAAACGGAAGTAATCTTGAACAAGACTTATGATGAGTAAATCATTCGAAAATCGACTTTCTTTTCCATCATATCAGATTTATGTTACAATTTGTGCATATAAATTTCAAACGCGACCACTGAAAAGTCTCACAATAGAACGAAACGGGCGTTTAATGCTTTCAGGTTTTCAATGGTGATCTAACATCAATCGGTTTATGATCTCAGTCAAAAACGTAATAATCTTTCCAACTCTATACTGATAATTTTAATGTAGTTGAGTTAAATATTAACTTTTCGTTTTTCTAATTCTGACTGAAGAAATGTATTCAGTATATGACTATTAAACACAATTTTCCAATCTATTATATGATTACTGAGAAACCATAAAAAAGGACTTATATTTAAAAGGAATAGCTGTTATTGATAGTTTTAAAAGACTTTGTTATTCAGATCATTTGATTAAAGTATATGTGTTATTTCGTTTTCTAGTATAAAAATAAACTGTTGTTCATTAATATTTCATTAAATTAAATGACGGTCTCATAACTTGTACTTTGTATTATTTAACTTATGTTAATTTAATCCAGTTATTTATTTACTCTGAAGAAGTGACTTACATTAAGTTATGAAACGTCAACAATACCATTTTTCTACTTATTGGGATATAACAAAAAATATATATTTATTATTAAAAATAGTAAAAGATTGATTAATATCTTTTTCTGGACATAGAAATTGGGTTTGAGTTTTTTTATTACTACTGTTTCGGGAAAGCGTTAAGACATTGCATTTTTTGTCTGCTAATAATTTTGAAGGATTTTGAAATGCCAATGGTATGCCCTGTATCAGTTAAATACCGAGCTGTAGTACTATTTAAAGCTGTTGCGCTTTTCATTCTCAAATTCTTTGGAACGTACTCAAAAATGAGAACAAGTACTCGTCTCTCTGTTCTCTCAAAATATTTGCTGTGACATGTACACGTAAATTTGAATTCTATCTCCAAATAACCTCACATCTGTTCTTACACAGATATGTATGTAATTATTGATAATCCTTGTTAATCTAATTCTTTCCGTCATTAATGTCAATTGTTTCACATTACATCATACCTCAATGTTATAATTCAATATATGTATGGTTGTAAGTAGCTATTGAGAAATCATGAAATATAATGAATTCATATTATTCCACCTCATTTGTTGTTTTTGCTTTATTCTATTAATTGTACTACTTAATGTGGTTTATTCAGTATAATTAACATTTGTTGTCTTATTTAAAACCTTTCATCCATCATCAAGTATCATGCGTCAAAATATTGGTTCCATTGGTTACATAATTGTATTGTTAACTTGGTTGTTGGAAGTCAGAAATTGAGTTAAAGTTGCACAGCATAGTGTTTACAAAAAAAACGAGTGTTTACTGCGTATTCAAAAACCGCCTTCAATATGTGAGCAGAACTTGGAACAAAGTGTTTTTTCACAAGTTTCACTGATATAATCAATTAACCAGTGCTAATATAGAATATACATCATAAATTAGCGCCTACAGAGTTTACCATAAACTTATGAAAATGTAAATAGAACAAAGAAATACTTGAATTCATATTTACAGTTAGTATCACTTGAAAAAATAGCTGAATGCAGGACAAACCCCAAAATGTTAACATTTCATTCCTCAAAACATATGTTACTGGTAATTTAACCTCAATATTCATAACTTCAACTCACTACTAGACAAAATTTCCAAAATACCTGATCATTTTGATTCATTTTTGTATTGTTTATTTGAATCTTCCTATTGATGCTTAGGACTGAGATTGATCAGTCTCTCACTGGCATATGTGTAGATTACCTCAATATTGCCTGAAGTCACAAACCTGATCATATTGTTCGAAACCTTATTGGTAATAGATGTAAAGAATGAATCAATAATCCGATGTTATAAGCTAACATAGGTTTCGTCCGGTTTTTAGGACTAGATGTAAACAGTTACTTACTTTACTTAAATGGAATCTGTGTAAATTAACTCTGTTCAAAATTAAGCTACTAGTCAGAACCAGTTGATCTGTTTAGAATGCATCAACCGTAGATAGTTATCTCGAATTATGTGTATATGCTCAATAATTTTTGCTAATTTTTAATGATTACTGTTGAAGATCTGAAAATGTATGGTTTCTGAAAACTTGGATTTATCCTTAACCATTCAAAACACCATTAATTAGTTATACTGAAATCAATGACTATTGGTGACTCAAAAAAATAAAGATTCAACACATCATATTTATACTAACATTAATACATTCCGTTTATAAAAACGGACTCACTTCATACCATAAACTTGTTAACTGGACTCATGACTAAGAAACTACATAAACGTGGGAAAGAACTACAATGGTGAATGATTGTTTTATTGACATTTGAAGTTAAATTACTTTTCTCACATAAAAAAGTTGGTCATTTTGTATGACAAAATATGATTTATGAAATAGGAAATGATAAATTCTTTTTCCTTTTTGTAAAAATTTATTCAGAAACATTTGACATCTGCCAATACATTAAACATATTCTTAGAAAATTACCATAGAAACAATACTTGCATTGGAAAAAATATACTGCAGTAAATTAACTAGGCCAATTGACATGTATAATTTTTTTCTTGTTTGCGTTAGCAAGAGCAATATATTTAAAAAAAGAAGGACATTTGGAACTCAAAACAACTGTCAACCAACACCAAGGTCAGAATTTTTCAATACAAATGTCAAGACAGTTCTACTGTATGGGGCGGAAACTTGGAGAACCACAAAAGCCATCATCCAGAACATACAGGCGTTTATTAACAGTTGTCTATGCAAAATGTTTCAGATCTGTTGGCCGGATACAATTAGCAACAACCAACTGTGGGAAAGAACAAACCAGATCTCAGTGGAGGAAGGAATTAAGAATAAGCGTTGGAAGTGGATAAGACATACATTGAGGAAAGCACCCAATTGTGTCACAAAGTAAGCCTTCACATAGAATCCTCAAGACCGAAGGAAAAGAGGAAGACCAAAGAACACATTACGCCGTGAAATGGTGATAGACATGAGAAAAATGAACAAGAATTGGATGGAATTAGAAAAGGAGGCCCAGGACAGAGTGGGTTGGAGAATGCTGATCGGCGACCTATGCTCGATTAGGAGTAATAGGCGTAAGTAAAGTAAGTAAATTGACACTTATGCTATCGTGCCTGTTTATAATAAATATTGCTTTATTTTGCATCTAAATATTATTACGGATTGATTTTCTCTGGAACAATCATGTACTACAGAATCGAGTAAATAAGTGTTGTGTCCATATTCAACAAGTGGACAGATATCGACCAGTAGGAAATGTTCATTTAAAGTCCGAGGACACCATTGGACTTAACATGATAATTATCGGTCTATCCTTTCGCATCCACAACAATAAGATTGCCTTAATTTTTTTATACACAAGTGTAAAATTAAAATAGTGTGAAAATATCTGTTGCTGATGATTATTTAGTGAAATATAAATCTGAAACTAATTTTTGATGTTGAAATTACTTTTTATAGAATGTATTCATACATCACTTCAATAAGTTATGGGTGGCAAGGATACTTATTTTCAATATTCTTTATTCAAGATATATAGAATGTCAGATCAAATGGAATCAAAGTTTCGAGCTTGAGCTTTATATAGCTATATAAAAACAAACAAAATATGTATACTGAAAACAAAGTTCGTGCTTCGTACGAACATCAGAGACAAACACAAAGGTTATGTTATCTTTACTACCACACATTAATAATGTGTTTTCTTGGGTGATTGATAAACCACAAGTAAACCACATATTTTGATGTCCTCACATATATTTAATGATTTGATAAGTAAATGTGATTAAGTAAAATCTTTTGTTTTCTTAATTTTTTCTGTGACTACGTTTAGCGTTACAACTGATACTTATTCATTTATATGCAAAACAGTTTCATTTAGTACTCCATGTAATTTACTGCATCATGTTTTGTAGTGGATTCTTTATTTTTTTTTATCACATACAGTATTAGTGTTTAATTGTTAGCTTTAGATCAATTAAAAGATTATGGTCATTTGAATTATATACACATATCAATGTTTTAACATCCATGATTATAGTGAACCAGATCTCAGAATAGTAAACTACTGTATAAACAGTTTGGTCAAAAGACATCATATGTATATTGTGTGACAGTTACCTAGACAACTTTGTTTCTCATTTTATAAGAAAACAAAACTATTGTCTGATTCTTTTTCACTACCCCTTTTTATAATTTTCACCCTTCTTTCAATCTATTCCTTTATATCACATTTTATCACTTATCATCAAACTAATTAACATATTTCTTTAGCCATTATTAAAATCCCCTATAAATGTAAAAACAAAAAATTACCGGAAATAATTATGAGTTTTTAATACTTCGTAAATATAAAGACCCATACAAAATTATCTATATCATTTTTATAGGGTTAGCAAACAATCTCATATTTACTAGTTTCATTCATATAAAATGAACGTTTATCATAATTAGTTTATTGTCTAAACTTGAATTCATGAAATTTTACAATTTATTTGTTGAACTATTATAAAAATAGGTCAATAACTATTAAATTTAAAAAAAAGAAAAAATATAATTTTTCTGATTTAGTTTATAATGATAGAATTTTAAAATCTGTCAATTATTATTTATCTAAATTCACTTGGTATTATTTAACTTGAATCTTCCCAATTGATGTTTAGCGCTGCAATCGATCAGTGTATATTGTGCGTATTGCATCGATATAACCTTTATTCAGGTACAGGCAGGTACTCAGAACTCAGTAGCTAAGTGGATAAAGCGAAAGTGTTTGAAGCGAATGGTATTGAGTTCGAGCTATGGAGTGAAAATCACCTCTAAGATGCAGGTACATCCAACTTGTGTGTTCTAAATAGAACTGAACGCACGTACTAGATTCCACTGCTAGCCACTATCCATCTTTGCTTATAATGCTTGTGAATTAAGGCTAAATAGAGGCATTACGCACAGTATGCGCATATAATAATAAGTAATTGATCAATTGCAGTGGTAAACATCATTTGGAAGATTCAAGTTAAACAATACCAGGTAAATTTAGGAATCCATTACACAAGCAAGTGGCTATCAGGACTCAGTAGGTAAGTGAATAACGCGATGACGTTTGAAGTGAGTGGTACTAAGTTCGAGCTCCAGAATGAATATCAACTCTGAGATGCAGGTACATCCATCTGACAAGTCCCAAATAGGACGAAACTTGTGTTATCGATTCCACTGCTAGCCACTATTCATCTTTGCATATTATTTATCTAATTATTATATGAGTAAAACAATTAAATCATATTTAAATAATAGGTTTCTCAAGAAAATTTAAAAGACGATTGAACGTTTAATAAGTTTCAAATTTTCCTGTTAGATTTTATTTAGAATGGAGTATTTCTAAACAATCTAACGTTTTGATTTATATGTTGTACAAACTTCAGATTACCATTCTTTTTATTATTCACTTGTAAAATGAGATAAATGTGCATAACTACTTAAGTGGTAACGTATAAAAAAATACACATTATTAAGAACCTTAAATCATATTGTGGTGTGAACTACTTATATTGATATAAGTAGTATATAACGTGCGTTCAAAGAACGTAATGTCTGGCAGCGGAAGATGGCGAAGATCAAGAAAGGTAGAGCGAGAACACAATGAAATTTGTAAAAAAATGCATGGACAATGGAATGGGAGACAATGGATTGGTGTATGCAACAGAAACAGTCTAGTTTGGTTTGATGCATGAATATTTTTCAAATTGACGATTTACTGTATGGTATTCAGATTTTGTTGATTTAGACTGTAATTGTTGTGTTAAATGCATATGTTTGTCCCCATCCATGTTCCTGTTCATTACAATATTTCATTGTAGTAGTTAATCCAACTTTTAAGAACAGAACTAAATCTTTTGCTAATTATCAACATTGTGCATTAAATGATTCGTTTTTTAGTAATATAGATTTTTAGATATTCTCCATGAGCATGGCCTATTATTTTGTTTACTAATTAAGGCTATCAAAAGAAACCATTTACATCTTAATCATGTTTACGAATGTTTTATATTAGCAATTCAAATTAGTATGAAAAAATCATTCGAAAAATAACAAAATCGTTTTATTGTTTGATCAAAATATTCATTCGTATGATAAGCTATAAGTAATAGATCATTGGCAAGGCTTAACTCTCGCGCTTTATTTATGTGAATTGATTAGTAATTTCGATTTCATATTGTAACTTTCACAGAACGTGTCTTTTAATGTATAATAGTGATTCCGTTTAGAATTAGTTTTCAGATATTCGTTCATACATAAATCAATGTCAGATCAACTCTATCTTATTACTTATTACTTATTACAAAGGATGCTCACATCAGAACATTTGGAAATCGTGACAACAGCCATCGAGATATCATGCAAACGACACAGAGAACAAAGAAGAAACACCTTAAAGAAAAAACTAATCAAGATCTCAAAACCACCCGTGGAAGAAAACACAAACAACTGCGTGATCAATCTATCAAAACAACCACTAACAAATACGGAAGAACACCTGCTCCAAAAGGGATTAAACTACAATACAAGCGACGCCTCAAAGCTGAAGTTCTTCGCAGTACTAGAGTCATCACTCTATCTTATTACACTTTCGAACTTACTAATTCAATCATTGAATTTATTCAACCCAAGTTAGAAAGATAAATACTTTGTCACATTAATTCTAGTCCATATAACAGAAACTAAACTTTCAAAATTTGCAAGTAATGTGAGAGAAGTTTAATGAACAACTGTTTGTTAAAATATAACTTATAAAGAAAAACAAATACCTCTGTGATGTGTGCTACTGATGTCGACAAATGTATCATCTATCAAAAGGGAAATGTCTAGCGACAGAAGGTTAAGAAGGTCGAAGGAAAAAAAATAACTAGAACAGTGAATGATTGGTATGAAAATGAGTGAACAATGAAGTCTGAGACAAATGATTAACATTTTAAAAATAAAAAATTTACTGTATGGTTTTCAGATTTTACTAAGAGATTCTGTAATTTTGTGCTGAAATATATTTGGTTGTTTCCATTGGTGTTCTCGTTCACTACAGCTAAATTGTATGAATATAAAATATAAACTTATGATTTCTTGAACTACACTACTCATTTTTGCTGACTTTTTATTTACTTTCATGGAGTAATAAGTTATTAATAATCATAGGAAAATATGTAACTTTGTCTATGGAATTTGTCAAAGAAATTTTCATTATGAACGTATCTGAAACTGTTTTTAAGCAGCATGATTGAACTGATATAGTTTATAAAGGAAAGCATTATGTTATATTTTATTTCTAACACAATGAATATTTAGAATCCTTTGCATTCTCTTCTATCTTCCAAATTTCTACTGATTTTGAATGATACTTCAATGAATGTTAATTTACGAAAATCGCTTACAAATTAAATTAAACTCAATAAAATCTCTTAACCGAGACAAAAATTTGTTTTACAATAGAAACAATGGTGATGTCATAAAGAATAGATAGAAAAAATTCAGATATGCATCGGAACGCTTTTATCAATCAATTCATTTCTGATTGGAAATGGTTGTTCAAAGTGTTTATGCAATTACATCACTAAGGCAACAAACAGTTGTCATTGTTAAGCAGGTGTTTTGAAGTAACAATCCAGGAGATAAAATTAAACAAAAATCATATATTTTGACATAGATGGTATTTTTGAATCTTGACTTTTAACAAAATCACGAAACATGAAAGGAATGATTCAAAAGTATTCGGATACAGTTATGTCTGTTTTACAAACTCCCTTTTAATTTTTACCTAAAGAAGAGTAACTATCATGTATAAATTTTAATCAGACAATAAATGAAATGTCCTATGTAATGTAAATTTGTCCTAAAGTGAGATCACTTATCAGAACCTACCTTCAAATGCCTATTTTATGTTAATAAAATAATACAATCAGTCAATACACTTTATCGTTTCAATGATAACTACGGTGTATATTGCAGTCAGCCGAATTCAACATTCATAAGCGCTTAAGTGCTTAACAATCACATGAAGTACGATTGTGATAATGAGTGTTTTGTTTTTCTCACATGTTTTACTTTTTCCAAGAACGGTTTGTACCGGAAACAATTTCCAATGTTTATTAAAACTCCCAAGTCATTCATATACGTCGATGGTGTTTTAATTTTCATGCAACATCATTTGATTCCAATCAGTTTGACAAATTATGTGTGTTATATTAGTTTGTGACATTTTTATAAAAATGATCTTGTTTATACATTTAGAAACATCGACCGGAAAAATAAGAAAATAACTCAGTTGTAAAATTAAACATTAAATCACCCAATGACCTGGTAATGAAATGAATTAGAAAAAAATTCCAATAAAATGATGGTAATTTTAGCAATTATCATGATGAAAGAATTTCTGGATAAAATTTGAAGAGAACAGTTTCATATGGTGAATAATCCTGTTAATTGATGAACAGCTTGCTTATATACTGTTCAACCAGGTCTGTTGTGAGATATCAGCTCACTGAAGACAATGGTGTACGGTGGCGCGACTTCGTGGATTGGTTGAAGTTAGACATTAACACCGTTGGATGCCGACTCAGTGGTCTAATGGTTAAGTGCTCGCGCGCGAAGCCAGTAGGTCCTGGGTTCGAGCCCCGCGTGGTGCGGGATCGTGGATGTGCACTGCTGAGGAGTCCCATACCAGGACGAAACGGCCGTCCAGTGCTTCCAGGTTTTCAATGGTGGTCTAGCTTCAACTGACTCATGATTTAAATCTGTGAAAATTTCTAAAATCTCCACAAACCCCTTCTGATAACAAAAATATTTACAATTCAACAATATTTTTAGGGGATTAGTCTTAAAAAAAGATTTCAAATACGAAACAATAAGAATTTTGTAAATCTTACTGTGAATTATATTCTCAAATGATTAAATGTACTACATAAATCGAAGTCAAATCTAATAGTTAACATAAATAAATAACGAGTTTAGTAACGGATAAGTGGAAGAAAAAAACGAGAAAAGAATTACATTTTGGATGCTCACTGCTTAGCAGTTCCATAACAGAACTAAACGGCTATCCAGTACTTCCAGGTTTACCATGGTGGTCTAACTTTAATTGACCTGAGATTTTAACTATTGAAATTACTATAATCTCCACAAAATCTCTTCTGACACAAATCTAATAGATAACATAAATAAATAACGAGTTTAGCGTTGGATAAGTGGAAGAAAAACAGAGAATAGAATTACATTTTATTTCATTACGTTATAGTTGAATTGAAGTCATAACTTAAAATACTCGGCAACTTTTCATATCGAATCTATGTTCCATTTTAATTTAAATACGAAAGATTAGTTCGGCGAAAAGTATACTGACAAGAAGATAACAAAGCTGAAAAACAATGATTTCAATGAGAAATGATGATACTTGTATACATCGATTACATTGTTGCTTGTGTTTACTTATATTAGTCACTAGCTTAATGTATAAAAAACAAAAGAAGGTTTATCTTTGAAGTTTTTTCATTTCTTATATACATATATGTTTCATAAATTAAATCGTTCTTTATGACATTAAGATTTCATTGTATGCCATTTGAAGTTCTTATATAATTCATTTTTAGATTCAGTATATAAATAACTTACATTTCTAACTAATTTATTCATACACTACATCATCTGGGTAACGTTTATCATTACAGTGACTGATTAAAATTTTATGAAACATTATAAAAGTTTGAAGGGTATGTCAAATTAGTGTTCTGATGTGAATACTTAGATGTACACTTAAAATAAGTGAAACATACATATTTTTTAAGCTGGAAAACAAGTATTCTAACTTGTACTGTCTGTAATAGAGAACTATGTAGAAAATGTATTTGGTGGGCTTCACAAGATAAATAGTTTACGTTAACAAATAAAGTACAGACTATTGAGCCTCACATTGAAGTAGCATACATTTCTCAGTTATTTCTGACTGATCAATTATTGTCAAAGTTATATCTCATCAACGGATTGTGTAGTTTTGCACTATGTGAATAAAATACTAAAATTAGAAATTATACAATATAAATAAAACTTATGACAAAACTTATATTAGGTAAATGTGATGGATGGACTTCAATCAAATTTCGAAAGAAAAATAAAGATAAGATAAATAATTTGATAAACAAGATATGAAAAGAAAATCGAATTCAGACTGATTGACATTTGAAAATAAGCAAAGGAATTTACATTTAACCACTTCAATTGGAAAAATGTTTTCACCATGATAAATATACAACACATTATGAATCCAAAACACTGAAGACCTTCAAAACACTATATCTATGTTATATTTTCTATAAATAAATATGTTGATATGTCTCTGATGTGGCGTCTATGATGAAGGCTTACTAGAATGTACTTTAGGGTCACATATTATATTATTGAAAGGTGTTAAGTGCCATTAACCACTGAATCTTAAGACTAACATTCAATTGAATAATAATCTTACTTTTTACATGAACGTGAATCAGTACGACGATTAACATATTACAAAACGTTTTATACTCGATTTACATTTCTTCTGTTTTAAAGTAAAATTAAGCTAATTTACGGGAAGTTATCAGGCCAAAGTGTTGAATATAAAAGATTTATCATCTATTTCAGATTAAGCAAAAATGTTCAAATCAGTGGTATGATTAGAATGTTTGCTAACCGTCAATCATAATAAGAGTAAATTTCTTTTATTTTGGTAAGTCACATGTGCTATCAAACCAAACGTTTAGGGTAAAATAATCTGAAGTGTTTAAACTAAGAAATTAGAAAGACGTTTAGGATAAATAAAGACACAGCAAAGTAGTATTTCGATAAAACTTAACATACCCATCACTCACACACTGCAGCAAATATTTACTCAGACATATGTAGAGAAGGCAAACGACTAGATATTCACGATGATTCGTAACTCCACATCGAGCGCATACAAAGAACGAGATGCCTACTCATGACAGTAATGGAGACGATAAAGTACAGTCCTATAAGAGGGTTCAGACTAAATAGATGCCCTTGGAAAGACCTTACCATCCTGACTGAGAACGTAAACGTCAATGCCGCCATGGAGTACATTGTGAATAAAGATTATATGAACTAGTAGAAATGAAGGAAAAGGGTGCGAAACCTGCAAATACTTGGTTATAGGTGGGACGATTTCTCCCACAAATGCATAAAAAAGTATATAGGTTACACCTGACCAAACTAAACAGAACCGGATCAATAATAACTGCGTCAACAAAGAGTTTGTAATATCCATGGAAGACGAGAGAACAAGGAGAGCAGCTGACATAGCTTCAGATAATCCTCCGGTTGTGGCCAAGATAAAACCAAGGCTAATGAGACATTGGATTAAAGGAGAAACAGCATTAAAAAGATTTAATACAACTTTCCTTCAACATACTGACAAACTCGATAGGTTCAATACAGATCTCAGTAACTGGTCCCAGGCCTTACAAGATCTATTCAAAGAAGAGTTCACTACATTGGAGAACAACCGAGAAAGAGTCAAATAAGCACCGATTTCGACGTTCCAGAAGGCCCTTGGCCGCAAGAATCATCATCATAAAGAATAGAGTTCTAGTGATATCTTGAGTTCCTTCTCTTTTTTCTGGTAGTTAACTGGGTCATAAATACCTCCAGATCTCAGGAAAAGCACTGAATACCATGGACAGCTTGCATGCAAGTAGACGATTTGGGCTTCACAGACGTTTTCCTTCTATTCCATGCACATTAAAAAATTCAGGTCAAAACAGCAGCCTCTGTATCAGTAGGCCTCAACATATACAAGGGATAAAGCAAGCTTTTCCAGTGAAACACAAAAGACATCAATCCAATAACACATGACGAAGAAGCTTAGGAAGAGGTGGAAACTTTCACGTACCTGGACAGCGTCATCGATGAACGAGGAGGATTTGGTTCTGATTTTAAGACATTCTATAATTTGAAAAAATATGGAACTGGAAACAACTGTCAGCTGAAATCTAAGTCTTCCTCTTCTTTGGCTTGTTTGTTACTGTGTATCCAGCTCGTGCCTCGTCTTTCTCTGTTCTTGTTCGACTGTTGTTAATTGTTGTCTTCCATCTTGTCCAGGATTTCGATAAAAATCCATTCCTTATGATGATGCTTGTTGCGGTTCAGAACCTCCTGACACCTCGAAATTTATGCCATTCCAGTTGTTCTACGTAATAGTTTCTTTTTTGAATAGATCTTGTAAGGCTTGGAACCCGTTGTTTAGCGTTATCTAAAAATTTGTTGGGTTTGTCAGTATCTCAAAGGAAGAATATACTAAACCTTTGTAATGCAGTTGTCCAATGCCCCTTTATTTTCAATTTCATTTTGGCAACCACTGGCTAATGGTGATCTTAAGATATATCAGCTGTTTTCCTGGTTTTCACGTTTACCATTGTTCTTAGTGTTACAGATATGATCAATATAGTTCTCTGTGGTGTGATCCTTTGACACCCATATAGATAAGTCTATGCGTTTGTGTGGGAATATAACCAGCGTATAACCAATTTATTGAATGTACATAGATTTACAAATCCCTCATCATTTTCGTTCTCTTCTCCTGGTCCATGTTGTCCCATGATATCTTCATATCCGGCGTTGTCCATTTTGGACTTTGGCGTTTAGATCTCCCATCAGGATGTTGAGGTCCTTTACCGAGCACTTCGCTATGATCGATTGCAGCCTCTCACCATCATTGCTATCATTAGTGAATGCATTACACTGGATATCATTCATTGTGATTCCCTCCTTCTTCGTTTTGAAAGATGCTTCAATGATCCTCGGTCCATGGGATTCTCACCTAATAAGTTTATTCCGTGATTCTTTGGACAGCATCAGAGATACCCTCTGAGTTTACTAAGTATGTGATTCTTTATGACCAGAGCACAACAACATCTCTCTTAAATCTAACCTTTTCTGTCCAGCTTGGGTCCAATGAGTTCCACTGATTCCGAGTACTGCCAATTCGTATCTCTTTATTTCTGTAAATATTTGACTGATCGTACCGGTCTACCACATTGTTTGGATGCTTCACATACATATACAAATTATTGCTTTGGTTGTTAGAAAAGGAATCGGCTTCATGAACTGGAGAATCTCGGCTTTAATCCTGAGGTGTCATAACTCTTCTTCTAACTCCCAGAGCAGAGTTTAAATGGTTTAATTTGTTTAATCTCGTTTGCGTATTTTAAGCAAGATTGTTGTCTACATGATGGGGTTACCAATCCCATACCCAATCCTTCTCGTTTGTATGGGCTTTGAACCGGTAATAGCCCTATAAGAGCTACAGTCAGATTTGAATAGATTGATAAATCAAGTGAATTTCATGACAAAATCTTACTACTAATGAAAAAAGCAACTTTTCTTAGTCTACAAACAGACACCTTTCTTCATCAGCAGATTTTATGAGGAGAAGCAAGGTTATTACTTCAGCTTACTTCCATCCTTTTAATTGATCTCTATTTGAAGAAACGCTTTGAAAGCTCTAAATAAATTACATTCACTTCATAATGGTTAATAAAATTAACCATGCTTTAGACATAATATGGAGATACTGTGATGTGTGCTACTTATTATTGACATAAGTAGTATATGATGTTAGTTGTGAACAGAAGGTCTGGCAGCATGAGAGACAAGAGGATCGAACAGTAAAGAATGGAAACAGGATATACTTTGTATGAAAACTGCACGAACACTGAAGTCTAAGTCATTTCGAGACAATCGAATGGAAAGTTTTTACAAATTAAGCATTTACTTTATAATTGTTAGATTTTAAATAACAAGTCTTGTAATTTTGTGTTAAATACATTCGATTGTCCCCGCTGGTGTTCTTGTTCACTACAATACTACTGTGAATATTTACGAATTCAAATATATTTATTTAGACTGAGGAATTCTTTCTTTTTATCAGTAATCAATATAAACATTCTCATATATTTTTAACAGCATAGCAGATGATTTATTATACTTTATTAAGAAGTTAAAACGTAAATTCCTCATTAATAATGTAAATGAATTAATTCGTGCTGTTTTATATTAAGATGGGTTTTATTGAGAAATGATTAGCCAAATTAATAAGGATTGTTCACTGTTGGAGTAAAAAAATCAGGATATTAATAAAGTGGATACATTTTTAACTTCTTTATTTCGAACAATCAGTTGAGTGGAACTCGTCACTATACATCAACTTCATCGATTATGAAATGGCATTTGACAGTGTAAACAGGAGGATTTTATGGAAATTTCTTTGACACTACGAGGTTCCTGAGAAGATTGTCTATATTATCAGGAATTCATATGATGAACTACAGTGCAAGGTCGTGCATGGAGGACAGCTGACAGTAAGGACCGGAGTCAGACAAGGCTGTTTACTCTCTCCCTTTCTCTTTCTTCTGGTGGTCGACCGGATTATGAAGACCTCGACATCTGAGAGAAAACACATAATACATTGGACAGCTCAGAATCAATTAGACGATTTGGACTTCGCAGATGACCTAGCCCTTCTATCACATACACACGAACAGATGCAGGCAAACAAAGCCAGTGTAGCAGCAGTCTCTGCATCAGTAGGCCTCAGCATACACAAAGGGAAAACCAAGGTCCTCGAATTCAAAGCGGAGAACAGCAACCCAATCACTCTTGTTAGTGAAACTCCGGAAGTTGTAGAATCCTTCATATACCTGGGAAGCATCATCGATGAACATGGAGGTTCAGATGCAGACGTAAAGTCAAGGATTGGCAAAGCAAGCGTCGCATTCCTACAATTGAAGAACATATGCGACTCAAAACAACCGTCTATCAACCAATATCAAAGTGAGAATCTTCAATACGAATGTCAAGTCAGTTCTACTGTACAAAGCTAAAACTTGGAGAACTACAACAACCACAATCAAGAAAATACAAGTATTTATAAATAGTTGTCTACGCAAGATACTCAACATCCATTGGCCGGATACCATCAGCAATAGCCTTCTGTGGGAGAGAACAAATCAACTTCCAGCTGAAGAGGAAATTAGGAAAAGACGATGGAAATGAATAGGATGTACATTACGCAAATCGTCAAACTGCATCACGAGACAAGGCCTAACTTGAAATTTCGAAGGAAGGTGGGAAAGAGGAAGGTCAAAGAACACATTACGTTGGGAAATAAAAGCAAATATGAAGAGGATGATTAAGAACAGGAAGGAGCTGGAAAGGATTGCCCAGGACAGGGTTGGATGGAGAATGCTGGTGAGCGGCCTATGTTCCTTCACGAGGAGTAACAGGCGTAAATAAGTAAGTACAAATTTATTCAAGTAAGAACAATACGAATACGTACTACTTTCACTATAGTATCTGTTGTGCTGAAAATCAGGTTACAGTAACTTGGTGTTAACTAAGTAAAGAAATGAATTCACTAATTTATTTAATTTGAATTGAGTAAATTAATTTCATTTTGAGGTTATAGAGATTGTTGAATTTGATTAAAATAATGAAACGATCAATATTAAACTATCACTGAAAACCTGGAAGATGATCTCACAACATTATGGATTGAATGATGTTAGGCATTAACACCGCTGAACACCGGTTTAGTGGTCTCGAGATTCAGAGTTTTCTGTTTGTTTACAAGCGTATAAACTAAGTTATCTCGAGTTTTATTTACTTTATTGATAAATTAATTGACCGATTTGTTAAGATTGTTACAAAACCAATGTTTAAGTGAATTTCAACTGTACAAAATGTACTTCTCACTAACCTTGAAACTAATAAACTAAATCTCAAGTGATTCTGAGGAAATTCAATCTCATGAATGTTTATACTGTCGCTGTAAATTTCAAAGAAATAACTTGAATGTAAAATTTACAATCATTTCTCATAAAATCTTTATCACAGATTTGCTAAACGTAATTTGAATCTTAGGCATTCTTAATGCAGTTATTGTAAACAAGAATGTAAGAATTGTTAGTAAACCTTTTGATCACATATAGTAATGTTGTTAGGTGATTCATGATAACGAAATGCATTTTATCCCAGTGAAATAATGTATAATATTTTCATCATGGTCACACCTCAGGAGCATTAAACTACTGAAATGAGTCAAGAAACTGATTTATTAGATATTTGTTTTCCGGATATTGCACGGTGATGAATTTCTGTTAAGATTGGAAGAGAATTCCATTTCGATCCATGGTCCGTTTTTATCTAATCATCACAAGTTTTAAGTCTTTTTTTGATTTTCAATGAATAATTCCTAGAAAATATTTTGACGTCATCCTCTTTAATAGTGTACACATTTGAAGAACCCTGTCTGCAAAGTACTAAGTTGTCACAGTTCAGTATATGTCAGTTAGCATTTTTCTAGAACACTTCTTTCTCATAAACATAAAGCTGCTAATCATGAAAATTTATAAGCCTGTGAAAAGAATTCAAAAGCTTTCATAGGTAGTTTTGTTTAAATGCCCCATAGTCTCTGTAATCTGATTAGCTGCTGAATCAAAATGATTAAACAGTTAGAAAGAAAGTGATTTACAAATAGGACTTCAAAGTATGTATATCACAGAAAGCGTTCAACTCAACCAAACAACAAAATAAGCGATTTCTCGTAAAAGAGATATAGATATGTTTTCACTGCATATCACTTGTGACTATACCGAGTACAGCATGGAGAAATATTATGTTTTTAAATGGATACGTTTATTCGAAATAACCACAACCAGATTTTTTTATTAGTATTGATGTCATTAGGCCTTAGTAATTATGTAGTGACCAGAACACCAGTAGGGACAATCGAATGTATTTAACACAAAATTACAAGACTTGTTAATAAAATCTAACAATCATAAACTAATTTGTAAAAAATTTCCATTCATTTGTCTCAAAATGACTCAGACTTCATTGTTCTTGCGTTTTCATACTAATTGCAATTTGTTCCCGTTTTTACTGTTTGATCCTCTTGTCTCTCTGCTGTCAGACATCCTATTCTTGACTAACTACTACTACTTATGTCAATAATAAGTAGCACACATCACAATTACCAAAATCAATATCAACTTATTGTTAATCTAATAACAGAATGGGTTTTGTGGAGATTTTAGAAATTTCACAGATTGAAATCATGAGTCAGTTGAAGCTAGACCACCATTGAAAACCTGGAAGCACTGGACGGCCGTTTCGTCCTGGTATGGGACTCCTCAGCAGTGCGCATCCACGATCCCGCACCACGCGGGGCTCGAACCCAGGACGAAACGGCCGTCCAGTGCTTCCAGGTTTTCAATGGTGGTCTAGCTTCAACTGACTCATGATTTCAATCTGTGAAATCTAATAACAGTTTAAATATTTCAAAACGTTTCGTGATCAAACATAACATAAAATGACAGAACGTTTATACAAAATCTTCACAGCTCTATTGTATTTAAATGTCAATCTATAAATTACGTCACTTTTATTTCAAATCATAAATTTTAAGTTAAACTTATACAACATTAAGTAATCACTAATGAATTATGAAATGAATCGTAAACAATTACTTTCTATTTAAAACAATGCAAATTTATATATACCATTTAATATTTAAGCATTTTATTGTACTGAATAAGAATGTAAAGTTTTCTAAATCTAATTATTGATTTCAATGATTTAAGTGATTTCTTTTAATTAGTGATTCAATATTTCAAAAATTCAATTTAAGTAGCATAGCGTCATTTCCAAAAAAATAAAATAAAATAAAATAAAATTATTTCATTTGAATGATTAGAAAAAGAAAAAATTGTTTGAATTTCCTTGTTAGTTGAATTTATTAAAATAAAACTAAAATGTAGAGAGCATAATTGATTTATTATGTAACTTTATTGAAAGATATAAAATCTGTTTTTCTTAGCAAAATAAACATTTGATCTAACAACATTCTGTTTTCTCACGGAGGCTTTCCCAGTATACAAGAAAATTAAAATGTCGAAACGGAATACATCCATTAAGACATTGAATAGGAAAGTTTAGTTCAGTGAAAAGTTCTCTTTTTGGGGAATTCATTTTCAAACCTGTACATTCGCAAATATATACATATATATACTTATTTATAGGATGATAATAATAATAATAATAAAATTTCAGCTAGATATGGTGACAGTGAGGTAAATTAAACAAAGGTAATGAAACAATTTTCAAACAAAAAAACTTGATAAGTAGAAGTCTTCCAAAGACAATTAGATTGCATGTTCTTTGCATTGCTCGAGCATTAGCCATACATCTAGAAAACCAAGATTGATACAACTTCTTCTTCTGCCATGGTCTTAATGTCATATAATTTTTCTTTTCTTTTTTTCTCTTTCTTCATACTCTTCTTCCTCATACATAATTTACCTGGTGAATATTTATTTTGAAGATATCATTATATTAAAATGAACAGTATTCAACTCAAAACTCATGAACAAAGGGAAATTGGTTGAACAGAAGCCAGATGTTACTCTGAAGCACTTTAAACCAAATCATTACATAAGTAGTTTTCCATATGGGATTTTAAATATTCGGCATTATTCCACTGAGATGTCTAAGTAATATGTTAAATTCGTTTAACATGATAAAGTTAACAAAAGATATAAAGCTCCGCGAACATTTCATGTAGCTTTGCAATTGACAGTGATATAGAAGTTAAGTGTTCGTGCATGAGACCGAAGGTCGTAAGTTCAAATTCCGCTTGTTGAACTGTGGATATGCACTGCTCATGTGTCCCATACTAGAACGAAACGGCCGTCCAGTGCATCCAGGCTTTCAATGATAATCTAGTTTAAATTGACTAACGAATTCAACCGTTAAGATTGTAGTGCCGGTTACCATGTTAAGCCCACATAACTTATTCTAGTTTTCAATTTATCCATTCTTCTTGAGTCACGTTTTGACCTTGTTATTTATTTGCTTATCAACCCTGACTGTTTTTCTATGAACCTATGTGTGTTTATATCTTAACTTACTCCTTACTTGTCTGTAACCTATTTTTGTACGGCTATAAATATCGATTAACGCTTGAATAAATCGAGTTGGCTTAGATGCCTTCTCCACTGCATGTCATTTCGCTCGTTTGTCTGGATCAACGATTGTATAAAATATACTTATTCGAAATTCATTCTCGTATTTAACTTATTTAATTCCATCATTCACTCATGTAGATTAACTCGATATTTATATACGAAGATAGGAGATATGTATATTTCATTGACATTCATACGATCCCATTGTAGTCAGAAATCGGGCCACTAAAAGAATATTACAATTTCTACAAATCTTCATACTGAAAATATTTTAGTAATAGAAACCATTTATATATATACACGAGATTATAACAAATAACAATTTAATTTTGTTTCTTGCTTTACTGACAATGAAATTCCTGTTTAATAATGATTGAATAGTAAGAACAGAATTTATCAGCCTAATTCCAAACCTAAAAAATATTAATTTGAAATCGACAAATAATTAGTTGAGTTTTTGTATAAAATATGATATTATCATTACATAATTCTAAAATACATATCTCAAGGATAGTATATTTTCCATATACATTGTTTTTGAAGTATGTACATATGCCTGACTGTGATCAATCACACTTGAGGGAAAAGATTTGGAAGATGCGAAAACATTTTCATATTTGGGCAGCATCATTGACAAACATGATGGATATGATGCAGATGTGAAAGCGCGGGTCGGCTAAGCAAGAGCAGCATATTTACAACTGAAGAACATCTGGAACTCAAAACAAATGTCAACCAACACCAAGGTCAGGATTTTCAATACAAATGTCAAAACAGTTCTACTGTATGGGGCGGAAACTTGGAGAACTACGAAAGCCATCATCCAGAACATACAGGCGTTTATTAACAGTTGTCTATGCAAAATACTTCGGATCCGTTGGCCGGACACTATTAGCAACAACCAACTGTGGGAAAGAACAAACCAGATCACAGGGGAGAAAGGAGTCAGGAAGAAGCGTTGGAAGTGGATAAGACATACATTAAGGAAAGCACCGAATTGTGTCACAAAGTAAGCCTTAACACAGAATCCTCATGGCCGAAGGAAAAGAGGAAGACCAAAGAACAAATTAAGCCAGGAAATGGAGATAGACATGAGAAAAATGAACAAGAATTGGATGGAATTAGAAAAGAATGTCCAGGACAGAGTGGGTTGGAGAATGCTGTTTGGCGACCTATGGTCCATTAGGAGTAACAAGCATAAGTGACTAAGTAAGTAACTTGACTGTGATAAATCATTTGTCTTCAACTACATTTGTTTCTTGATGAAAATTTTTTTGAAAGTTTTAGTGATATTCTTTTATTTAATTGAAGTTTGTTAACATGGTATGATTATACGGAGAATATATATATTGTTATCTTCTACCTGAAGTTTATGCTGATGATGTCGTTCAGAAGAACGACGAAAGCTCCACGACCGAACAATCCAGCTCAGAGAACAAAAATCTCCATCAAAATAATCCACCTGAGCTACAAATCTTCCCCACCGTTTGATTTCTTTATCAGTTT
The DNA here is from genome assembly GCA_944470205.2 of Schistosoma margrebowiei. Taxonomy (NCBI): domain Eukaryota; kingdom Metazoa; phylum Platyhelminthes; class Trematoda; order Strigeidida; family Schistosomatidae; genus Schistosoma; species Schistosoma margrebowiei. The sequence goes on along the minus strand of OX104024.1, from coordinate 65,102,871 downwards.
AATTTTTAGATAATAATAATTTCGTAAAATTATTTCTCATATCCAAAGTTGTTATTTTATGTTGATTAACATATATATAATCCTCCAACAAATACTTATTCATTAAAGCCAAAGGAAAGGCGAATTCAAAAATAAATACACCTATTATTGCGTGCCCTAGAACATTTTTGATATGACGGGATAAAAATGCAAAATTACATTATTTTTACTCATTGTGATCTTTTTTTTCAACATCACTGCCATTTTTACATTCAATGTGATAATTATCCAGTGTAATATTTATTTTATTTTCCAGTGAGATGTATTATTCGGTAGAACATTAATTTATTCGAATGTGATGTTTATTGAAGATACAATACTTTTTGTATTGAATTGACGTAAACTATGTTCAGTATGAAAAGTAACATGTGATCTGTTATAATTCTAGATATTTCTCATGTATATGATTTCATTCTACATATTAACCAAAATGGGTTTATAATCGATATATAAATGAGTGTATTTTCGACTATGGTCGTCAACGTGTTTAGGTGTTAATAAATCTTTATTCGTGCGCGGGACTGATCTCACGGGGCAGGATCGTGGGTGTGCACTGCTGAGGAGTACCATACCAGGACGAAACGGTGCTCAGTGCTTCGAGCTTTTCCATGTTGGTCTAGCTTTGATTGGCTCATGAATTCAATATTATTTAGTACATTTTAAAAATTTGTCTATAGTAAATGTGTTTCTTTAATTAGTGATATGTGATATTTCAATTGATTTGATATAAGGTATTAGATTAATATTGTGTATTGTGTATTAGTAATTACTTACATTTAAATCAAATTTTATTGGTATGATATTTCAATTTTCTGGTACAAAGGACAATGAAGATTGTTAAAGTTTATAGTTCTACTTCAGAATAGGACCTTCTAAAATGAGACCTATCGACTGTAGACACTTAAATCGGAATGATATAAATACCATCATCAGAAGTGGGTGATAGTAATGGAGTAGAACTGAGATTTTAAATGTAAACCGCTGAATAAAATCTAGGTTGTCTGGAAGTTAAAGACTCAGACCAGAAGCAGTAGGTCCCATGTTCGACATATGATGCAATCAAGGAAGCAAACAGTCGAAAAGTTCTATATTAAGAAAAAATAATCGTCCAGTACTTCATCTATTTTAATAGTTGTAATATGAAATCATAAGATAATACCAGTTTTGTTTGATCAGAATAAATTACAATTTAATCAAGTATATAAGCAACTATCGATCAGGCTATTTAGTTTATTACGAATTGAAAAATACTTCTAAAGTAACAGAATGAATACATTTTGAAATATTTACAAACACTGAATTGAATATTATATTATTTCTTCAATTGACCGAGTTGTTTAAGCATAAAAAATATCTGGAGAGCCTCTCTTATTGTTTTAAAAAGTAAACCAAAAGATATGAAATCAGAAAATATTGATTAAATTTACTTCAAACACCTAACTGTTTAACACATTTAGATAATTTTGCTTCAGTAACTATCATATATCACATTCAACTGGAAAATTAGACTATACTTGCATGCTGAATTTTGTATGGTCATACGTTTTGCAAAAAAAGAACTACTAAATTAATGAGAACACTCATTTTTCATCGAACAGTCATAAATATACCCCAAATCTAACAGTTATGGATACATGTCAGAAATGTTTATATCTCAGCAGAACCGTAGGCTCAATGCTTCAATCATTCTCTAATCAGACTTACGTATGCAGTGCATTATTTTCTCATATAAAGTTGTTTCAAAAAACTATGCTTGAATTTAGATTACCTGGGTATAAATATTCCTTTCATAACTTGAAGAATCCTTCAAGTCAAGATATTGATGTAAATGGGTTGTGTCACTTGTTTGCACTCTCACTCATTCTTTTACTCAATGTTTTTGAAGTAAATAAAATGAAGTTAATATTTCAGAATACTTTTGCACCAAGAGGTATTTGTATATTTAATTCAATGAATAGTTAACTAATTGCTAAATATAGTTGTAAATCTTTCTCAATGTATGTCTCTTTTATATCTTCAAAAATATGCAACGGGAAATCTTCACGAAAGTATGTTTGTTTTAGATGTTGGTGAACATGTAAACACATATGGTCGGTCTCCAAACATGATACCACTTTGTTACTTTTATCATAAACTTGATGAAATTGCGATATGAGTAGATGACTAATAAATTGTATAATGTTCATGGCATAAATCATCCATAAAAGTCAACTACTGAACACAGTTTCATCAGGAGGCAAGCCCTAACATGGAATGCTGACGGGAAATAGAAAAGTGGAAGGCCGAAGAACACACTGCGTCGAGAATCGGAAGCGAATGTGAAAAGGATGAATAGCAATTGGAAAGAACTGAAAAAGGATTGCCAAGTACAGGTTTGGATGGAGAGTACTGGTGGATGGCCTATGCTTCTCCAAGAGGGGTAACAGGTGTAAGTAAGTAAGTATTGAACACTGTTTACAATATGAGAAAGGTTTTATTTGTTAACATTGCAGAGTCCAGAGGTATTTATGACATTCAGTCAGGTTTGTAGAAATTTTATCGGAATCACGAGTCAGCCAATGTTAGAACATCATTGAAATCTGGACGCACCGGACAACCGTTTCATCCTGCATGCGGGAATCGAGTTCAGCACGTTCGGTCCCCCACGCAAACACTTAACCTTAACACATGATTCGAGGAATTCGGTTTTTATTTTATGTGAGATCAGTTTAAAAAGATTTTAAATACTATCAAATGTAACAACTAACTCTTGTTGATAACATAAAAGAAGATTTAATAGCTTATTCTATCCGCTTTTGATTATACAGTAAAGAACTACTGACAGTATGGAATTTAGAGCTTTTTATATCGATGAATTTTTTTTAAAAATCCCAACACAAAACCTCATTATTCTCTTATTTTTTTTCGATTCAACTTGTTATGACAATATCGGAAAACTCTTATCCCATAAATCATTTCAGAAAATAAGCATCGACTTAGTAGAGATTTTCAATTTCTTTGTTATAAACTACATGAATAGTTGTTTACTGATCCATTGAGCAATAGTAATCTAATTTATCAATTCATGTAATCATTGATGATGTCCATCTGAATTTTAAAACAAACGATGTCTAGATAATATAAAACTAATTATTATTTTTTTTTTTTGAGTTAGAAGTCATTCATATGAGATTGCCTAAAACTAATTAATAACTCACGTGTACTCAGAAAAAGTAATTAGAATTGGCTGATTATTTTTTGACTTTTTAGTTAGATATAAACAAAACAACTAGGGGATGTTTAAATAGAATTTATGGAATACATTATTTATCAAATTTATTTTTCCAAAATTGTTTTGTTTTTTTGGAAATGATGATATTTTTATCATGATTACTTTAGCGTAGGAAAAATCGCAGACAATGAGAAAAATCCCATAGCATAATATAAAACTACTCAACATTAGGCAGATTGAAAATAAAATGACATAATCGGTTACGTATTTTTTTTTGAAGAGAAAGCATAAATACGGAGTGAACATTTAAAAAAAAACAGGAGGCACTGGACAATTGCTTTTTCCTTGCACAAGACTCTTTAGGATAGTGTAGCTAAGAACTCAAGACCTTCAGTCTAGTGTCAAGTACTTAACACCATTGGATGCTGGCTCAGTGGTCCAGTTGGTTAAGCGCCTGGCGTGGGTTCGAATCTCGCAGATTGCGGGATCGTCGACACGCACTACTGAGGGGTCCCATACTAGGACAAAACGGACGTCCAGTGCTTCCAGGTTTTCCATGGTGGTCTAGCTTCCATTGACTCATGGTTTCAATCTGTGAAATTTCTAAAATCTCCACAAAACCCATTCTGATAATAATAACAATAATCACCTGCTCACTAGTGACTTACTTCAAGTGATACTCCGGGAGTTCTGTTGAGAAGCCGTTACCAGTGGAGTTCAACCAAGTCTGTTGTGAGATATCAACTCACTGGCGCAACTTCATGGATTGGTTGAAGTTAGACATTAACACCATTGGATACCGTCTTAGTGGTCTACCTGTCAAGTATTTAACATCTTAAACTAAAATAAATCAGTTGTATAACGCTTCTTGGTTTTTAATAGTTATATAATTATGACCAGACCGTGTTATAAATGCTGAACATTTTATAAGGTAGATTTAATTGAAAAAATTTGATTTGAAACACTTGTATCTTATGCAAATAAAAACGTCTGACTAGATTAAAGTATGATTAAGCTTTATGTTTGAACTGATATTTCGTGACTTAAGACACTAGTTTTAAAAATGATTACAAATAGTATTAACGTAATAATAACTTAATAGTTTCAGACAAAACGAATATTTTTCTTAATAAACTTATAATATGTAAACGTATAATCGTTCTTTCCCATAAATTGACATTTTTATTCTGATTTAAAGTAAACCAGATAGTTGATATACTTCATTAACTTTTCGATTGTTCATATTTTCAAATTTTCTACAATGTCCATAATGTTCATTAACGTCTTTTTTAATTCGTAAAATGCTTAAGATTTTGAACATTTTTGTTTAGAGTAGTTGCACACTTAAATCTTTACTGAAAACGTTTTTTCTGTTATATATTTATGGCCTGCTAATTATCATACGGTTGACACTCAGAATATCAACTTATTGACCAGATCAATGACACATAAACCAGTAAGAGTAGCCTAAAGTCAACTTTGAGATTCTCGTTTGATGTAGGCGGTTTAGTCCATAATGCTAATATCAGCTTCAGTTCTATAAATCACGTATTTCAGGTATACTTGGTTTATATACAAGCAAATCAGATCGCATCATATCATAAAATATACAATAACAATTATACAAGAACAAGTCAAAAGGTGGCTGTGATTGTCAGACACCATGACTTAGAAATTGATAATAACTTAATAATAGTAAGTTGTATAGTACTAGTCGGTAGGTCAAATGGAAGCTTATGATAAAAGGAATACGAATATCACAATTGATTGATCACCACCCAGTGATCAATCAATTGTGATTACATCTCAGTCCTACAGGAGGTTAGTCACGGCTCGGATAGCTCAGTGGTAACGTCTCTGACTGTGAAGCTGGGTGACACGAGATCGAATCCGCCAGGGAGCACCAGTTCCCTCAAGATTACAGGTACACCTTGCTGACGAGTGCCAAGTAGCACGAAACACGGGTCCAGGGTTTCCTGTTGACTACCTCCAACCACCATCTAAATCCGAATACGAATATGCATATAATACAGTTACTGAATAACTATACAATAAAAATATATATAATAACAGTCCGTAAATAGATCCCAGCAGTTACTACTCATTATTCTTCATCCGGATTAAAAACTTTCAGTTAATTAATTAAAATTTTTTAAGAATTTAATCATACATTTAATTTAATTTAAGTATATTGTATTTAGTCATATATTTCTAAATATCGTCTGCTTCAGTTTGAGCACCTGGGCAGTATTCCAGGCTTCATACAAATCGAATAATGAAATGTGACGCTTATATATTTGGTGCCCCTTTGTACTAATGTTGATGTGTTTAAATAAATAAATTCTTAATACACATGTATAAAAAGTTATTAACTCATGACCATTATTTGAAAGTACTATGCATTTACTGATTACTTATTTCCCATCGAATCAATAACCATACTAAGACACACAAATAAATGAACAATAAACATTGTACACTGTATACATTTGATTTTCTTTAGTATTCAATAATAACTATTTTAAATTTATTACGTTCAATAAAGTAAGAGTAGCTTAAAGTGTTTTTGATTTTTTACTAAAACAAAAACGACAATAAAAAATGATTCCATTTTAAATCGAATTTTATCGTTGAAGATCAAGATGAAAATATTTATTCACACATATATATATATGTATATTACTTACTTACGCCTGTTACTCCTCGTGAAGGAGCATAGGCCGCTCACCAGCACTCGCCATCCAACACTGTCCTGGACAATCCTTTCTAGCTCCGTTCAGTTGTAATTCATCGTTTTCATATCTGCTTCTATTATCCGACGCAATGTGTTCCTTGGCCTTCCTCTTTTTCGCTTCCCTTCAGGATTCCAAGTTAGCGCTTGCCTCGTGATGCAGTTTGACGATTTGCGTAATGTATGTCCTATCCATTTCCATCGTCAGTTCCTAATTTCTTCATCAGCTGGAAGTTGATTTGTTCTCTCCCACAGAAGGCTATTGCTGATGGTATCCGGCCAATGGATGTTGAGTATCTTGCATAGACAGCTATTTATAAATACTTGTACTTTCTTGATGGTGGTTGTTGTAGTTCTCCAAGTTTCAGCTCCATACAATAGAACTGCCTTGACGTTGGTATTGAAGATTTTCACTTTGATATTGGTTGAAATTTGTTTTGAGTTCCATATGTTCTTTAACTGTAGGAATGCTGTCCCTGCTTTACCAATCCTTGCCTTTACGTCTGCATCTGAACCTTCTTGTTCATCGATGATGCTTCCTAGGTATGTGAAGGACTCTACATTTTCCAGAGTTTCGCCATCAAGAGTGATTGGATTGTTGTTTTCCGCTTTCAATTTGAGTAATTTGGTTTTCCCTTTGTGTATGCTGAGGCCTACTGATGCAGAGACTGTTACTACACTGGCTGTCTTCATCTGCATCTGTTCGTGTGTACGTGATAGGAGGGCTAGGTCATCTGCGAAGTCCAAATCGTCTAATTGATTTTGAGCTGTCCATTCTATTCCGTGTTTTCCTTCAGATTTCGAGATCTTCATAATCCAGTCGATCACCAGAAGAAAGAGGAAGGGAGAGAGTAAACAGCCTTGTCTGACTCCGGTCCCTACTTGTAATGCATCTGTCAGCTGTCCTCCATGCACGACTTTGCACTGTAGTCCGTCGTATGAGTTCCGATATACATATATATATATATGTATATATATATATATATATATATATATATATATATATATATATATATATATATATATATATATAACAATTAACTCCGCCTGGAGTCCCTCCGGGGGCTACTGCCTGTCCCAAGCCCAGATATAGGAGGAGAGTTGGGCATGGGATTAACGACCACATCCCGTAGGAAACTAACTCGCTAGAAAAACGCTAACCAGAAAAAAATATTCAAACATTTTAAACTCTGCCCTGAGATTCAGAAGGTCTTCATTGAGAAGAGTTATGATACCGCATGATGAAAACCGAGCTCCTGCGAATGTCACAAGGCCGATGCTCCTTCTGACAACCAGAGCAACCATTTAATAGGTACATGGAATATTCAAAACAATTAGTCCCTTTGATAAATTTCGATAATGCAATACGAAGACAAAGTTTGTCAGAATTATGTGATATATTTGCGCAATAAGAGATCAGATTGTTCGAAATGTTTTACACAAATATATTACATAATTCTGATAAACTTCCTTTTCTTATTGGTTTATCTAAATATCCATATATTTTGTTTTATTTAAGATTATTACATTCGAAATCACAGTGAAACATCTGCTAATAGAAAATGTTACGTATTAAAAAAACGAAAAAGACACAACAACAAATGAAATGACCGTAAAATAGTTAGATTTTTTTGAAAAAAATTAGTTAAAACAAATATTATTAAGTTTGTTCTTAAGTTGACCTAATAAAAAATACTCTTTTCCTAACTCCATTGTATATATATACACACACCAAATCACAACCCTACGGATCATTGTGGAACAATCAGTTGAATGGAATTCATCACTCTACATCAACTTCGTTGACTAAGAAAAAGCATTTGATAGCGTGGACAGAAAAACACTATGGAAGCTTCCTCAATACTACGGCATGCCTCAGAAGATAGTCAATATCATACAGAATTCATATGATGGATTAAAATGCAAAATCGTGCATAGAGGACAGTTGACAAAGTCGTTCGAAGTGAAGACCGATGTTAGGCAAGGTTGCTTACTCTCACCCGTTCTCTTTCTCCTGGTGATCGACTGGACCATGAAGACGTCAACACCTGAAGGGAAACACGGGATACAATGGACATCTAGGATGAAGTTGGACGATCTGGACTTCGCAGATGATCTGGCTCTTCTATCCTAAACACAACAACAAATGCAGGAGAAGACGACCAGTGTAGCAGCAGCCTTAGCAGCAGTAGGTCTCAATATACACAAAGAGAAAAGCAGGATTCTCCGATACAACACATCATGCACCAATTCAGTCACAATTGACAGAGAAGATTTGGAAGATGTAAGAACCTTTACATATTTGGGCAGCATCATTGACGAACATGGTGGATATGTTGCAGATGTGAAAGCGCGGGTCGGCTAAGCAAGAGCAGCATATTTACAACTGAAGGACATCTGGAACTCAGAATATCTGTCAACGAAAACCAAGGTCAGGATTTTCGATACAAATGTCAAGACAGTTCTACTGTATGGGGCGGAAACTTGGATATCTACGAATGCCATCATCCAGAATATACAAGTGTTTATTAACTGTTGTCTAAGCAAAATACTTCAGATCCGTTGGCCAGACACTATCAGCAACAACGTACTATGGGAGAGAACAAACCAGATCTCAGAGAAGAAAGAAATCAGGAAGAAGCGTTGGAAGTGGATAGGACACACATTGAGGAAAGCATCTAACTGCTTCTCAAGGCAAGCCCTTTCATGGAATCCTCAATGCCAAGGGGGAATGAGAGGAAGACCAAAGAACACATTACGCCTGGAAATGGTGATAGACATGAGAAAAATAAACAAGAATTGGATAGAACTAGAACGGAATGCCCAGGGCAGAGTGGGTTAGAGAATACTGCTCGGCGATTTATGCTCGATTAGGAGTGACAGGCGTAAGTAAGTAATATATATATGTATAATCCTTTATAAACCGAATATAATACATTGTAATTTTTAACTAATATGTGCGTAATTTCAATAGTTCTATTTATGAGTCAACTGAAGCTAGACTACCATGGAAAATCAGCCGAGGAGTCCCATACTTGGATGACACGGCCGTCCAATGCTTCCAGGTTTTCCATGGTGTTCTAGCTTCAATTGACTCAGGATTATAACTATTGAAATTACTAAAATCTCCACAAAACCCCTTTCTGATAATAGGTTCGTAATAAAATTGATAAAATTCACAAAATTGTAAAATGTTCTTTTATTTATTTCGATAGAACAATGAGAAGATGGAGTTAATCTGAAAAATGTGCTATATTCACGCTCTACACTTCGAACAATCTGGTCACACATACATTTGTCAGGGCAATTTACATGAAAATTAATAAAGGTCAATTAAATTTAAGTTCAAGTAAAAGTAGATAATGGTGTAGTGAAGGAGAACCCAGGCGAGTACACAAAATTAAAGTTAATTCATAAAATAGAAAAACCATACTATAATACTGAATTTTCAAAATGTTCAATAACTGTCTCGGATTTCATTGTTCTTGCATTTCCATAATAATCGCTTTCTATTCCCGTTCTTCCTTTCTTGATCTTCCCAATCTTGTGCTGCCAGACATTATATTCCTGACTTGCGTTATATACTACTTACGTCAGTACAAGTAGCGCGTACCACAAGGAGAGAAACAATTTCACATCGTAGAGAAAGAACAAGAAATTTTCGCGTTATCCTAGGCTATAGAATGGCTTAAGAATTACCAAGGTAAATTCAGGGTAACGACAAATTGATTTTGTACACATAAGGGAGTTTTAATTTATAAATAGCCAAGGCTTCAATAAAACTTGAGAGTTCGTCCGTGACAATTTCTATACAACGTTCTAAAAGGTATAATAATGTCAATTTTGTGGAACGTTTCAATTATATGTTTCGTTACCGATGAACATGGTTTTTATCTCCCACGTTGGTCGGATCATTTGACAAAAATTAATTTTGAGGCCATCTAGGCACATGTTCAATGACCATTGATTGCATTGTTCGATTACTCCTCCCTGTGTATGTGTGTCCACACAAACATGTAAATTAGTAAATACAGTGAGATGTGAAGTAATCATTAGTGTATTGTCTAGGTCTATGTGAAATCATGGGCTTAGACTTTGCAATCACAACCATTTGAGTAGCATAATAGGTCTTAAAACCTCTATTTTATGTTTTATAACGTTTTCCATGTTTCAAAAATTTCAGTGAGTTTTATATTCAAAGTCAAATTGTATTTTGTGAACAGACAAATAAAAGTACAAAGAATATTATAGATCTTCGAATGATCAAATATAATAGTTAAGTTGATAAGGATTTAAAGATTTTCTGTTTAAAGACACTACTTTTTCGTTTGTTTTTCTGGTGTTAGTATAAAGTGAGGTTGATTTGTATAATTTTGAAACGAAGAAAAGTATAACAACATAGATGAAGCATATAAAACTTAAAAGATTAAATGTCTGATAAGTGAAGAGTTTAAACAAATTTCTTTTTCACATGTAGATTTAATTTTATCAGATATAAAGCAATATTTAAGTAATGTATTAAAGATGGAAATAAACTGGTTTTGATTTATTCATGTTTGGATTAGTTTGTTTTGATTGTTGGTGAGTAAACTGTGATTCATGATAACGTTTGTAGTAACCCCATCGTTGCATATTCTTAGTAATGTGAATTTATTTAAATTTATTTTAATTAATATGGGAAACATCAACAATGAATAGAAGTTACTCAGAAACCTCCAAAAAAGTGAGGAGTCACGTGTTAACTGGTAGGGTTCCAGAACCTTTCAGAAATCCATGATCATCTGAAATGATTTAAATACTCTCGACTTTATGTGTATAAATTAACCTTGAAGTAAAGTTTTCTTTGCAAATTCAATACCTCTTCTCTCTCATTCAAGTTGTCGTATATATTTAACTTGAGGTAATTAGAACAGCTTGGGAAATGAATTCAAGCGTTCAATCAGATTTATCAGATTTCATAATAATCCTCTACTCCATTTCTAAGATATTTTAATGTATTTTCATTCGAACGCCTAACTAAATATGAAAAACAACTTTGTAAGCTTGTACATTTTTGTTGCTATATACAATCTGTTTATTTAATCATATTCTTATTATGCTGTGTGGTTAACTGATGCAACCATTCATTTTGTTTCTTCTATGTGATAATCTTTCCTGAATTACGTGTTTAGCGGTTGTATGAATAATAGATTATGCTTTCATAACAAGACCTAAACAATTGCCAAATATTTATTTAATGAACAATATGCAACAGAAACGTATTTCAATATATATTCAATAAATGTGAATGGATATGACTTCCTAATTCGTGTACGTGACACTGAAAATTGAGTCAGACTTGTTTAATTTAAAAAAATAAAATTTAGTTCAAAAGACATGCTCTTTTCTGAAATAGTTACTTTAAGATGTTTAAAAGTAATATAAACTTCCTTTGAAAAAAAAAACCAATGTAGGTCAAATATCCTTTTTCCACTAAAAAATAAAATTGAATTGTCTGTTAAAGTAAGATTCGTTTTCTTCACTGCCCATTTATGATTGATAAGAAATGTTCACAGTTTCTTATTACATTGAAATACTAATAAAGAAAAATGTATGACAGCATAAGGAATGGATTTCATGGATAATAATCTATTTGCTTAATGACCTACAAAGATATTAGTCATACAAATAGATTCATTATATCTGACCTCTGTTCTTGTTTATAATAAAGAATATTTACATAAATGTTTATCTAATTTAATATTAAGTTAATGATCATATATACAATCTTTGAATATTCAATTATTCGACACTCCTCTAGATTTAATCGATTAGTATAACTCAGTATTTCCTTTGAAAATTGAATAACATATTTTTGAGAAAAAAAATAGATTTCTTCATGATTAACTTTAAGCATAGAAAATCATTGAGTTCGGTGGAGTTTTGTTCTCTGAGCTGAATGGTTTGGTCGTGGAGCTTTCATCGTTCTTCTGAACGACATCATCAGCACAAACTTCAGATAGAAGTGAAGTGTTTGAATTTCTCCATATGTGTCTCAAAGCTTGTTCTGTGCACCTCGACGTTGATTGGTTCTTATTGACCTTAAATTTGTCGTTGTTTATTTCTTTGTTTTGTTTGTGTCTCCCATGAAAGCTCCACGACCAAACCATCGAGCTCAGAGAACAAAACTCCACCAAAATCATCCACCTGAGCTACAAATCTTCTCCACCATCTCAAAATCATTGAGTTCGGTTATATAACGTTTTTGTCAAAACATAAACATCCAAAAAAGTTGATATATTCATAGAATAGCTGTATGCTAATCGGTTTACCAATACATTATACCATTAAAATATCACCGGATCCAAATATGGACTCCTTATAATAGAAAAGCTTATATTAACTAACATCGCTATTAGTTGTTAATGACACATATCAGGTAAATGTTCTAGACGATCACAAACAGGGTCCTATATAGTTCATAAAATTCCAAATTAATTTGTGGTCACTATTCATTCTTAATTTGCTTTAAGTATTTGGTTTAATATTAATTAGGTGCCGTTTATTCTATCTTGTGTGATTTTAATTCATTAGTAAAAGTATTCCTGGGACTTTGCCACTATAAAATTCTGACCGTAGTTAATTGATCAAATCGAAACAATTTTTTAAAGATGTAGACATTTATCAATTTAATCCAATAAGATAATTTTCTTGATTGAAAAGTGTACATTTTCCAAACGGTACACTTAACAGTTCAAATGCATTCTCTGATTATTTACAGATTTAACCATCAATAAATGTGGATTTTGCTCAGTAGTTTGTTATCACTATCTACTCAAATAAATCAGGATACTTCACTTCAAGTTCATTGTATAATTTATCAATGTTTTAGTGATAACCAAGGAAGAAGTCCATAGAAATTAGTTCATGTAATTATGAAAATTCGCGGCAAACATAAATTCAAACAGTTTGAACATCCACACGTCTTATTAGTTAATAATTTATTTGTTATGTGTAGTTTGATAAGGATTCCACCATTTTGATAAAACAAAATGTCAATATAGACTTCAAAGAAGTACTAAAATCATCATTTAATAATTAGACTTATTTCGAAGAAATACCATTTAGCCTGTTTGTATAAAATAGATGGAATGTAGTTAGCAATAGAATCCAGTGCGTGTGTTTCATTCTATAAGAGACACGTCAGCTGGTTATACATATAACCCAGAGTTGATGTTTTCATTAGAACTACTACCCAATACCATTTGCTTCGAACGCCATCACATTATCTTTTTAGCTATTGATTGCAGATAGCCACTCATTTGTGCAAAGAGTATTAGTTTTGATTAAGTTTGAAATGGCTCAGACTATGCTGCTGTTGATATCTTGACTGAAATTTGATCAGCCATGGTTGGCATATGTCCATCCGATGAGGATTGTCTGGACAAAGTAATTATGACATATGTTAGTGTACAACAGATGGAATGTGGCCAGAAGCCGATGAATCCCAAATAGATGAACTAAACATCCTGGATTCCACTTCTAGCCAAATTACATCTATTGTACGCTAACTTGTGTCAAAATTTCTATTTCGAGATAGGCCACATAAAACGCACATTTGTTCATCAAAGCTCATAAAATTTTCGTCAAAATATTAATAACCGGCTAATTTGAGCTCATTGTATAAATAAATTTGTTATCGATCATCGTCTCATTCTGTTTACTGCATATTATTCGTACATGAAGAACTAACTATCACTGATTTAGGATGAGTAACTGACTTGTTTATTATGACGGAAGTTTCTGTCTATCAATATTATATCATATAGAAATAAGATGATAATCACTGTATACTAAAATTATTGAGAAATAAACCTAATGAACTGTTGTATATATCAAATGACAGAAATGATCTACTTATTCATCAGCTAAATGAACAGTACATACTCAAGGTCCGAAGGATCGAAAAATTTTATATAACGTCAATGACTGATGTTAGGTGTATACCGTCTATACCATGGTTCATTACATCCAATAGAAAACGAAGCTGTTAACAAATTTATATATCTGCTAGTGGCAATATGGATTCACAATAACATACTATAAAAATATTTTAATTATCAGTTATATTTTGTCTTACGAGATCAGAAATTCCATAGACCTTTATTGCATTCATTTATTTTATGTCGATTGCTGAGATTAGATATATTCTTGAAACTTAATACAGTCAGTTTTAACAATTTCTAAAATAGATTTACAGCAAAGAACTATCTAAAACTTATACATTCTCCAATAACATTGTCAGTATACAGAAACTAAATTTTATCCATGTATCTATAACGATCATTCAGCTCATTTGACACAACATGGATATCTTAGTAAAAACATATCGCATCCTTAAGTAGCCAATGAGAAGTTCCGTTAAATTTTGAAACAAGAATCCTACTATTTCAAAATACATCAAACAAAATGAATTTAAAAATCTCTCAGAATGCTGATATTCACAAACAATAAGTATTGCGTTAACACATATAATTTATCTTTGAAAGCCTTGTTAATAAATTATTGACTTTATCATTATTAATCTGTCTATTCTACTTAATGTGTTTGACAAAAATTTGGTTAGTGCTACCATTATTCTGCTCAATGTCATTGTAAGTAAGACCATATTTTACGCCAAATAGCTTACGGATCGGTAGTTATTTAAATATTGAAGGAAATATTTTCTCTCCACCATAGGCAATTATATGTATAAGGTTTGTAAATTAAAGAATCTCCGAATCTTAGACAAGCAAATTCTAGTGATTTCATAAGACAAATATAATGTAGGCAAATATAGTACTTCATAAAACAAAAATACACTTGGAAGTGATTAATTTATCAAGTTTCTAATATTCATGTCAATGTTGTTTAACATTTACTACAATTAAAGAATATCATTACTTTCTAAACTAAAAGACTGATATTACTCGAGATTAGATGGCGGTTGGAGATAGTCAATAGAAAACCTTAAACCCGGGTTTCGTGCTACTTGGCACTCGTCAGCAAGGTGTACCTGTAATCTTGAGGGAACTGATGCTCCCTGACGGATTCGATCTCGTGTCACCCAGCTTCACAGTCAGAGACGTTACCACTGGGCTATCCGATCCACGAACGACCTCTTGTTGAGTACCTCCAACCACCATCTAATCTTAACATAGTGCACGCAATGTCGAGCCACCTAGACTAGTGGCCACATTGTAACTTGATCGATAGAATTCGATCTGCACAAAGAAGAACTTGACACACATAACATTGGTCACCAACCAGTGATCAATCAATTGTGACTGATATTACTACTTAATACAACAACATTCTCTTGAATATCTATAAGATTTTAATTGTGAGAAAATAATTTTCTTTAAATTAAAATTATTCTGTTATCACTTCTATATCAAGAAAAATAACACCAAAAATTATGTCGGCAAATGAATCTCTTCACAGAATATCACTTCTTTAGACATTGCGTGATTTCATTTAACAACTGATACTAATGAAATAAAAACTAATGATGTATTCAAATTTATTTGTTGTGAACGTCTCTTTTTTGTTTTCATTCGAAATATTACTTAAACATTAAGCATAGAATTAAGCCAAGAAAAGATTAGTTAGAAAATGTCGTGTTAGTTAAAGTCTAAATTATTTATTTTTTTCTATGACAAAATTGTATCTGAGTTATAATTAAAAATTAGAGTTGAATATTTGTTATTTATTATTTCGACACCTAACAATCTGGGTTTTAGTAACCAAGCCAAAAATTTTCTTTACCTATAAATAGTAAACAGTCAATAAGAAGTTATCTAATTACTGTCATACATTTATGATTGTTTAATTCATTTATTTGAAATTCGAATGTGTTCGATTTTCAATAATGATTATTAAACAATTTTACGAGACCCTGCTCTAAATTTGAAATGATTGGTGAATCGTAGATCATCAACTTCAGTAATGACAAACAATAGAACCAGGAATCTAGTCTTTAATACAAGTATTTCGAATCGTTGATTAATACGGAAGAAATCTTTTGCATGGATGTTTCATTAACATAATCAAATGCTCTACCGTTTGTGAATAAATGAATTGAAAGAAACTTGAGTTACTATCTTGAGGTTTATATCTTACAGTACAAAATGTATGCAGAAATGAATCACATTATCTTCATAAGAATACGTTAAATAAGAAAAAATATTTTTTACATAAGCTCTAATATAATGTGAATAATTCTGTCAGAGTAATCGAAAAGTGAATAAATGTGCAATATTTAAAACGTATATACATTAAGCCATGTTTGATAAAATTTGGACACGTTTCCAACTTAACTACAAATCAGTGGTTAACTAGATCCATGATGTCTAAATAATATAGATGCTTTCTAATAACAAGTACGTATGAATAACTTTGTATCAATGTTAGTCCAAATTCATTGTTTTAATTTTGTTGAATTAGATATATTACTTAAAATTGAATAGATTTAGTCATCAAAATTCATGACTTTAGAAACTTTAAAAATAAGTAAATGAATAACAAAGAAAAAGAATTATATTCTGATAGTCCAGAAGCTCATCGTATCTAACAATATGGTTCATTTTGTCGAAGAAACACACAGTTTATCTTTCCAGAAATTTAGTTTGACTACCTTGAAAGCATTTGATTTAGAGATTTCTCAAAGTTGAACGTGAAAAGAAGATATTGGATTACACTCTCGGTCCCATGTTCGTTAGTTTATAACACTTTTAGCGTGGTATTTGAAAAATTGAAAGTAAGTTAATGTGATGACATCATATCAACATCGTATTTTCTAAAGAAAAACTAAACATAAATCCTGGAGTTTTAAGTTGTGTTTCTGAATATGGAATAATTCATGCGTTTTTTGGTGTAATATATATCGACTTAATTACTGAGATTCATCATAAATAATCAAAAGTTCCAACATTTTGTTCAATCTTGTGCTGTTGCATTTGTACACCACTTAAATATTTTAAACTAGGGAAAGTAACTGCCTACTGATTCATAGTTTCTAGAAACTTTTCACCTGATGTTTTTAGTAGTGACCTGAGGCTTTTAACTTACACCGGTATGCAAATAAAAAATATGTATTTAAGATGTTTTCAAGAACTTATATGTCACTTTCTTTGAGTTCCTTGAATCTTCACTAATCAACTGTGACCTGGAAAGTCAGTCGTTCTAGAATTTACCAAAATCTCCAACTTTGGATCTTGCTAATTTGTTCACCAATTATTAGTTTGCTCGTTTTAATTTCATCAACTCCTCACTGAAACAATGACATAAACAGTCAGTTCAGTTGCTTATAAACACGCATTTTAAATCGATTAGGTCACGAACTTGTCTACAAGTGTTAGTAATTGTTATATGTATCTTTAAAAAAACAATGGAGAAACCATCATTCTGATACAATTGGATAAATTACCATGTGAAGTGACCAATTATTTCCCATGATAACAATGAAAACTTTGTAATTTAGCCATCTAGCTTAGACAGTGCAACAAATTTTCAAGCGTCCACCTTAGTAAATCTCCTCTACCATTCCATAAAATATTATGTAATAAACATTGCAATCGGATTTATTTTACAATTTTTGGCCTTTTTCTTGATGAAACAACACGGTGTCATATGTTTATCAGTTTCATTTGAAATATTCTAATAATTCTGAATCACCAAATAATGCATTAAGGTTTTAGCATCAGCTGACACTATCTTTACTTGTGGTAACTAAACAACTAGAGTATTGTGTTTTATTTTCAACTGAATAAGTCAGTGTAGTTCCTATTATTAATCAACTGAACATAACTGGTACATATTAACCGTCTAATATTCATATTCCTTCATTACAACTTATCGAGTTGCGATGAATACAATCGTACTATATAATGACAGCGAAGAAACAATAGAAATGTTTTCCATAATGTTAACTATCACCGGTTCAATTGACTTTGCTGTAAATGAAACGTTGACGGATAATATGTCAATTGTGTCTAAATCTTGAATTTTTTCCCCAAATTTTTTAATTCCTGTGAATTTCATGCAAATAGTTCCCTTTATTATCTTGAAGAGAGCAAAAACAAAGACTGATGCAGAATAATATGAATTCATTTTATTTCGTTAGGTTCTCATCAGCTACTTGCAACCTATAATATTTAATATCAACGTTATTACAAATATTGACATACATACACATATGTGGGTGATTAAAGATAAATATGTGTATCATGGTATATTGAAGATTCAGATAAAATTAATAACGTCATAAAATTCATTTGTTTCGGATAAATGAAACTTTGGAGGAAGTGATTCAGAACATCGAGCTGGTGACTAGAAATCTTAGAGTTAATAAACATTAGATGATTGTGTAATGAAGCAACTGAAAACAGATTAATGGTAATAAAGAGAGATATGAATTGACACCAGTCACTTATGAATTGAAGGAAAATGACAATGATGTAATTAAACTTCAAAATGGGTTGAAATAATGAATGACGTAATAAATAAAACGGAGTTTAATGTTTTCAGGTCAAAAAAAGATTTATTACTGTCTCTTTTTGGGTGCATTGATCTGGTTTTGGACGTTCCATCGCTATCGTTTTGACAAGTTTCAAAAGGTTAGCATTTGACAGTTTATTAATCACATTGAAATTCTTCAGTTTAAACACTTGATGTCTTGTATCAAGAAGATATATTGAGATGTCACTGCTGAATCCTTTTAATCCACTTGACCTTAAACTTTCTGGAATATGTTCTTCGAATCTGACGTAGGCTATGTTTTCTGTTCTATGAATGTAACTGCTTTTGCAGATACATGTGAATTTGTATAAACAGTTGGTGATAACATGGAAGGGATTCTTATTGATCTTTGATTGTTTTGAAGAACATGTTGTTTTGGACAGGACAATCAGTTTATCTGCAGGATAAGTTTTGATCAATACAGTTTTTAGTCTCATTGATTGACTCTGTGACATCAACACCTGATTTAATTTGAATAAAAATAGGTATTTATTTAATCTAGATTCTTTGGGTTTTTTATCTGAATAAGTTTCATTGGGTATCCGTTATTCTTTAAATATTTGTTTAACATTCTTTACTTCCTTTTCTAGGGTATCGGTGGTACATATACTTTCTATTCTATGAAAGAGTGTTTTAACAAATGGCTTTTCGTAACGTAGTGGACGAAAGCTATTGGAATTGAGATAAATCCCATTCCATATATCTTTTCTATAAACCGGAAGTTGGACTAAGACATCCTTCCTTAGTTTTATTACGATATCGAGAAAATGGTACTTGTTTTCATTTTCATGTTACATAGTGAAGTGGATATCTTTATGGGATACGCTGAAACGTTTTAGCAGATTTATTGCATGTTGTTGATTATTAAATACGATGAAAGTATCATCAACATACCTCGAATAATACATCATTTCACCAGTCGCTCCTTTAAGCTTGATTAATTCGAGATTAGCCATGAAAATATCTGCTTAGACAGGAATTGTCGAACCTCACATTGCTACACCATCGGTTTTTTGGTATATGATATTGTTGAACTGGAACTGAATATCTTTTTTACGCATGATTTGTAAGCACGTGCATGGCGATATAGACCTATTCTTTATTTGTTTTACCTATAAAACGGTAGCAGATCACATTCCTGTTTTTCAGACCCTATGCAAATTAATAGGAAAACAACATCATGATATTAAAATTCTTTGCATTTTGAACAAGAAAAACGTTTCATGATAAATTTCGGTTTAAATATATAAAAAGTCCCCTCGTTCAGTGTATTAGGCGTAAGTAGTAATAAAATCAACTCAAAGAACCCTCACAAACACTAATCAAACGACTGCTTTTAAATTTCTAAAACAAAATTCGATAATTCCGAAAATTTTGACGTTGCTAAAATCTAGATGTAAACTACTCTGTCTTCTTCTCAATGGTCAGCCGTCACAAGCAGTGGATTTCTTGACAAAACTCCTTAAATATTTGAGTGGTCTACTAACTACTAGTGTTTAACTATCAGTCTCATGGCCCTGGAGAAATACTTTTTTATAATTAAAAGTGATCAGAACTTTGACGATATTTCCGATCTTTGATACTACGTAAATTTCTTACCCAAATTACATTTGGTTGCAATTTTTGAAGAAAATTGAGAAGAGAATATATTTGTCTTGGGAGATTTCTGCAGCAATTTTGGTGAAGAATTGAATAAAGTAATGAATACGACTGGGTCACTCTTCTTAATATCGCTAATTCGAACACTTATTAATTGATTTGTTATAATCTGAAAAGGATACAAAGAACAATCTTGACAAACTGCATAGTTTATATTTAAATTATTTATTTATATGAGAATCAAACTGATTTGAAAACATTTGGTGAAAATGTTCGATCTACTTCCTTGCAATCTAAATGATCATGCTAAATTATAACACTTCACCAGAATATTTTTTATCATAAAAGAATATTATGATATATTCATTATGACTTGGTCCACCAGGGTGTTTGGCACCTGTGTCGTTGCGCCACAGGATTGAGCTGTACTATTCAGATTGTAGCGTTAAGGCCTATACGGTGTCTAGTTCTCCTGTTAAACGGGGTTGAGCTGTACTGTTTGGGTTGTCATGTGAAAGTCCGGATGGTGTCTGGTTTTCCTAAAAACCAATCTAAAATTACCCTGGCTTACAACGGTAATTATATAACTATAACTCATTATGACTGCTAACGATTATTTTGTTTTAAGTATTGTGGGAACGTTTTATTTTAAGTGTTTATTTAATTTATAATCATAAACGTTTCAGTGATTTACATGTTTTATGCTGAGATATCTATATCACACTAGGCACAGAATGTTAATTGACGAGATTGTTATGAATCTTTCCGTCTATAACTAACAATTCGAAATCAATCGTCATTCAAGACAAATCTTAACATGTCAAAATTTACACTGAAAAAAATACGGAAAGAAATGAGTTTAATAAAGTTTTGATCAAACTGCAATTTATAATTTGATTCTAAGGTTGAAATACAGTATAATTTAACTTTATTTTAAATAAATAAAGGTGACCTGGTTCAATATCTGGGTTACCTGTTCCTGCCATCTAGATATTTCAAGAAGTTATATGTCTTTTCTCTGTTTCAACAGATCATTATGTCAATTAATTGCATAACCTATTCAAGTGAGTTTGTAAAACACCCACGAAATTTCACTGTACAAGTTAAGAAAGAGCATAATCAGAGGCACTATGGTTGCTGGCGATATGTATCGAAAAGAATGTACAATATTCAAATAATGATTCCTGATCTGTTAACATCCAACTGGCAAACACTCAATATTTATCGTCAGGATCGATCAAGAAATAAGAAAAATGGAAATTTGTTGAAATACTTTATGCTGAGAATTCTATATTGTATCAAAAATATATTACTGAATAAAGCTGATAATAATAAAATAAATAAATAGAACTGAGTAAATTAAAGAATTTCATAGTAATATAATCAAATTATTGCATTTAAAAAGTATGTTATAAAGCATTTTGTAAACTATTTCACTTATTCATTTTATGTGAAAATTATATTTGAAATAATCTCAGAGATTGAAATTTAAATAATTTTGACGTTTCGTCCAGCTGACTTGTCTGGACTTCTTCAGGATAATAATCAAAATCAAAATCATCACATATTAATTTCAAAGAGCTATCTGAATCGATTGTTATTTATGAGATATATTCAGTCATCTTCAAGGAGTATATAAACTGAGTATTTTGCTAAATAATGTCATACAGTTAGCATTAGTCGAAAAAAGAAAAAAAATTATTAAAAGTTGTCAAATAACGCTTCAGTGAATCAGTTATCTAAAAAAGTATTTAGATCATGGTGACTGACTTATTCGATGTTATGACAATGTTGTAGTGTTAGTCACTATGTCAAACTCATATAGCTTATTTTAGTTTCTGAACAGGCCAATCTGTTCATTCTTCCTGAGTCACGATTTGACCTTGTTAATTATTCACTTATCAACCCTGACTTTTTATATGAACTTATGTGCGTGTACATCTTATCCCACTCATCACATATCTGAAACTTATTTTTGTGTGACTATAATTATCGATTAGTACTTGGTTAAATGGAGTTGTCTCACACGCCTTCTCCACTGCGCGTCCTTTCGTTTCGCTTCGCTCTCTCATCTTCGCTTCAGTCGCTGTGATTCTTTGATTGTTTGTTCCGATCAACGAGTGTAAAAATATATCTATTCGAAATACTTGACGAATTTAAATCCGTTATTCAACAACGTGATTTAAGTCGATCATTTATATATGAGGATAGCCAGGGTGTATATTTTAACAACAATCATTCATACGATCTAATTGTAGTTAGATAGGGGGCCACAAAAGTGTTATAAGTTTTGCTGTTAATAAAACTTATTAACGATAGTTAATAAATGTATTAAGGGTTACTTAGTGTTTCATCCTTTTTACTTTTCAACGTCAATGTAGACATATGATATCCCATTCGAAAACTGTACGTTGTATAATTAATTCAATTACACAAACTGTTAATATCATCATGACTGATAAACAATATTTCAATTTCATTTTTATGGGGAAATGTGCACCAATTTCTATCACTTATAAAATGTGAAATACAACAGAGATCAGTGATCTATCTGAAGTAGATGAATTTTCATAATACACTTTTACTGTCAATTGATGTACTTTTATATATTTCAAGTAGGTAAATGTCAAGCAGTAATCGTTTTCAACTTAAATACGAATAATGATTACCTTTCTTAAAATTTAGTTTAAGTGTATATAAATTATGGTTTATATATTAACTAAATATAGGCCAAATTAAACAAAATTGTCAAGGTTAACTACATTTTTACAAAAACACTTGACGATAACTTGATCGAAAACTTCATTGACATTGTAAACGAAAAAAAAAATGAATATGAAGGAATATATTCACAATTACTATTTCACTAATAATAAAATACCCTTGAATAAACATGGATTACATTTCATAGTCAATGTATATAGAATAGTTAGTGATTAAGAACGTGTTGCTGAAAATTACTCTATAAAAAATGTTGAAGTGAGATAAATCATTAGTTTGTTTACTCAAGATCTTTTATTATTGAAATATAGATACCATAATACGAAATGGAGCTGGGTTTTTTTTATAATGAAGGTAATAGTATATCATAAATCATTTGATCAGTTTATTTATAATTATGCTAAAAAACCCATAAAACCAATGAGATTATTCAATAAAGTTCTGAGGTAAAATCAGTAGATCAAATTCAGAAAAAAAAATGGTTAGTTAAATAGTACTTCAAACATAACCTCATTTTTGAATGAGAAATTGTCAACATAAAAAAAGTTTTAGATACCTAAATGGTTTTCTTCAAATGAAATACACTGACTTCATTTAAGAGTTGAAATTAAGTGTATCTCCTACAATGTCAATCAACTGAACTAGATCACTATGTGAAGTATTATTGATACGTTTTGTAAGATGGAGCTTAGATTCGATTGTAGGGAAATGCGGGAGCACCTTAAGATATGTAGCTTCCACTTCATAAGCTTGATAAAGGAATATAACAGAGTAATTGGAAAGAAGCACATGTACATTTATTTTATTTGGGATTTCATATGTAAAGGAAGAGTAGGAAGTGTATTCTTATTATGCTTGATACAAACTATGCATCACAAGGAGTAGGTGTATTTTTATGATTTTGCTTTTAAATCATATCAGTTTTACTGTATGATTGCGGAAAAGTTCTATTATTATCAATCCGAGACAAATTAAGTTCTGAATATAGGTACCTTATACAAACTATTCGTAATTAAAACGATATTTAACATACCCTCTTGTATTTCAAGGGATACATGAAAGTCAGCCGATTGAATCAGGCAGTATCAGAAGTATAAGATAATCCCATCAACTCCTAGTCACTATTTGTGCTATCAAGTACTTTCCACGCTTGAGATTCAAATGTTATCTATCAAAAAATCAAATGTGTAGAATGGAAATGCGTTTTACTTCAGCTTCTATTTTATCAAAGTTAACATAATTAATCTTCACTTCTCAATAAACTGATGAGTAAAGCTCAAAAACGAACTAAGAAATTTTTATGTTTGGGAAGCATTATGAAAGAGGGGCGAGACTCTAATATATGGATGAGTTAATCAGAAGCGTTTCAGAAATTTCAAGGTAACAGCGCCAAATTCAGTGCTTAATGCTAACGTACGATCGGTTCACAGGGAATTTTGTACAAAACGTGATAATTGAACGGCTATAACAAATAAAACGGCGAAACTATAATTTGTGGACGAATCAATCAGGTATAAGGTAATAGATCTTGGAGTTTAACTTGAAAGCCTTTCATCCATTTGCCTAAATAAATTTCTGGCATTATAGCTGATGTCAGTTCGTGATGGAAACCTCTTACATAATTCCTAACTAAGGCAAATTACGACAATTGTTGCGAACTGGATAATAAAAGCACCAGTAACACTGGCTGCAGCCAGGTACTACAACATATACGGATGTTTGGAGAGCGTATGGACGCCTACATAGGCTTGGTTATGTGCATCGTGTCGTTATCCACAAGTAGCACTTTGTACACTCAACAACCGTAGTGCACATAAACAATAATGAAGCTATGTGGTCTAGGCTGAAAGAGTTTTTGAGACTTTATCATAGCTCCAGAGGCCGACTATTTTGTATCCCTATGGATGATTTTCTCTACTGCATGCATTATGATTTTAGAACCTGTGAACCTCTTTCTATCCTTGACAAGTTTTTGAACCACGTATAAGACGTGTATCCACTTTATTTCTCTGGTTTTGTATACCATATTTTTACTCTATACTGACTGTTTGCTGATTGGCTAATATTTTTCAAGGTTACTTAAGATTCGTTCAAAAATCGTCCATAAATTAGAGTCTCATCGAAAAAGGTATATATATCTTATTCCGACTTCGTTATCAAAAGTTTTAAAATATTTAGAACGTCAATAAACACTTCTTTCTGTAAGAACTCAGGTTTCCATAAAATGTGGGTACATTTGGAAATCCAAATATTTTGTGAACCACCGTAAACCAGAAAACCATGATAAATATTGAAAATTCTAGACTATTTTTGACTTAATCACTTCCGTTGTTTTTATAGGGAGTATTCACGTATGGTTCAGGGTTTAAGATCAAATGCTTAACACTAACTCCCAAACGTTGGATAAATAATTTGATACAAAATTCAATGCAAAGCTTGAACATTAATACTAATGAGGTTATATTTTTCCCGTTTCTAAATATCAAAACATCATTGTTATGCATCCTATGTTTTCATTTAGGACTGTATAAAATTATTCCACTTGATTTGTTTACTTTTGATTGCAAGTTCATCGTTGTAAAATCTAGGCACAAATTATTAGGGTATGTTAATTCACGCTTACATCTCATCAAACTTCTTACACTATATATATATATATATATATATATATATATATATATATATATATATATATATATATATATATATATATATATATCGTCCAAATATGGAACTCTTCAGACGTTTCGCAACCTTTTTCGCACAAGTAATCGAGCCTAGAAAATTCGTGTTTCGAATAGGTCACCCTAACTCTATATCATTGACCGCGTATGCAGTGCTTCATATATTTAAATTCATAAAATTCATAATATCCACAGCCTAAAAGTTTTGATTCACGTTGAAATCGTGGATGCACACTGCTGTGTAGTCCCATAATAAACCAAATTGCTTATCCAGAGATTCCTAATTCTCTCTGGATTTTCGATTGAGCTCTGTCCGTGATGTGATTTACAAAATTTAACAGTCTTTGCAAACGACTCAAAAGTTAGGTTGATAACTTGTTCTGTTTTATTTCTTTTTAGACAACATTTCTATTTACTCATAACGAATCCTTCATCACTGTTCTTACTACCTATTAACTTCGTGAAAAACTACTTATTCAGCGGGAAATATTGCTCTCTTTACTACACAAACAAGCAAACTGTTGAATGCTTTTGGTACGCTTTACTGTAGAATAAAAAAATGAAAGGTTCTAACAAACTTTATAGTTTAATGGGTCAAAACTTATGCTCAATACCCCTCATGGAGAAGCATAAGTCGCTCACCAGCACTCTCCATACAAACTTATTTTCTAGATCCTTTCCAGTTATTTCCAGTTTCTATTCATCCTTTTCATGTCTGCTTGTACTCGCCGACTTATTGTGTTTTTTTGGCTTTCCTCTTTTTCGTTTCCCTTCAGGATTCCAAGTTGAGGCCTGCCTCATGATGCATTTTGATGATTTCCGTAATGTATGTTCTATCCTATCTTTGCATAATTTCCTCCCCAGATGGATACTGTTTTGTTCTATTTAACAGTAGGCTGTTACTGATGTTATCGGGTCCACAGACATTGAATATCTTACGCAAACAATTGTTTATAAACACTTGTACTTTTTTGATGATGTTTGTGGTAGTTCTCGAAGTTTCAGTTCTGTACATTAGGACTGTCTTGATGTCATCTATTTTGGCTATACGAACCCTAGGATTTGTGTAGCTCATATATATAGCCTATCGTGTTGAAATGTTTATCCACTATTTCACCTGTAAATTATCTACAATTCAACATCTAATTTAATCAGAACTAAATAAGAAAGATTAGTTCAGCGAAGAGTTTTCTTTTCGGAGAATTCATTTTTATAGCTCTACAATCGCAGATATATAATAATAATAATAATGATAAAATTTCTGTTAGACATGGTGACAGTGAGGTAAAATAAACAAAGGTATAAAAAGATTTTTTAAAACAATTTACCTGCTCATCTGGAGCTAGGTATATAGGTCGTTTGATGCGTACTTTATCCAAAAGAATTCAAGAACATTATCCGGCATGGCTCAAATGAGGAGGCAATGGCTGAATAAGAATTTCAGTAATCGAACACTTTGTGAACACAGGTCACCCAATGAAGACTGACTCTGCGTTCAAAGTCATCTAAAAGGTAAGTAGAAGTCTTCCAAAGACAATTAGATTGCATCTTCTTTGCATTGCTCAAGCATTAGCCACACATTTAAAAAGAAACCAGATTGATACAACCTCTTATTCTACCATGATCTTAATGTCTCATAAGTTTTCTTTTCTCTCTTTCCCTTTCTTTATACTCTTCTTTCTGTACAGCCATCTGCTTCACCTTCCATCTTCACTTTGAATCTTCTATCCTCAACTGATTCATTTCGGTTTCTATGATACTTCTGATTACGTTTAATCTGAATTTCAACATTTTATCTTATCATGCTGAGCCGTTCTTTTTCAATGATAATTTACCTATTTATCATTTAATGAATACTTAAACCATTAACAATCAAATGAATATTAAGTTTTTCTTGTTTAAAAATTGTTTTAATATCTTTGTTTGTTTTACGTCATTGTCACCATATCTTACAGGAATTTTACTATCAGTATTATTATCATCCTGTAAAAATAAGTATATATATATATTTGCGATTGTACAGCTTTGAAAATGAAGTTGCTGAAAACAGAATTCTTCGTTGAACTAATCTTACTTATTCAGTGACTTAATGGATGTATTCCCTTTACTAATCATCAATTCATCAAAACCATCTCATTGAATTGATCTTAAAGAATAAGAATAATAATAGATATTCATTATAACAAACATTAAATAACATATTGATATTCATTTACATTATTTTTTAATATATTTATTTGTATATAATCAGGTTTATTCACAATAATATCTAGACAACCAGTATTTATGAAGGAAATAACAATAATTGGAAATTATATATATATATATATATCCTGCATTTTTATGAATGTAATATGGAAAATTATTTCTTCTAATGAATGATTCTATATGAAATAGTTTAAATATCATTTCAATTACATACTAACATCTTTAAAACGTGTTAAATGAAGAATGTGTAATAAGAAAGTGAAATATTCAATTTATATATATATCATATCATTAAGAATAGTCTTTATAAACATTCAAATATTACAAATTTATTATTTTATTCATTTTAAACTGTATCACTATGTGTATCCCCACTTTCATATGCCCAATTTGTGTCTTGATTATCTCGATTTATATGCGTTGATTGAGGCCATGGTTGTTCAGCAATAAAATTTACAGAATGTAATAAATTTGTTGATTTATCCATTTTTGTTATATTTTGATTAGATATAATATTTTTAGGATGAATTATTGTATCACAATAATCATTTGAATTTATTTCATTATCTTTAATAGTTGAAATTTTATTTATTGAATATTTTGTTTGTAATTTTTGATTATTTTTATTGAATAATTGTTCAAATGTTGACCCGGATATATTACCTATATTTTGCATGATATCTATTGGTACCGGGAAGAATATAGTTGATTTCTTTTCAGCTGATATTGCACATAATGTTTGTAAATATCTTAATTGGAATGCCATTGGTGAAGTAGATATAACTTTTGCAGCTTCTTTTAATGATCTAGCTGCTTCTTGTTCTCCTTTAGCAGCAATCACCTAAAAATGTGACAAATAAATAAAAGTTATTAAAAATTTAAATTAACTAAGCTTCAACTGACTCATGATCTTAACCATTGAATTTATTACAATCTGCACAAAAAACCCATCTGATGTTAATCAACATATGCTCATTAGTGACTGGCTTCAAGAGGTAAATCCTGGAATTCTAGTAAGAAGTAGTGACCAGTGGAGTTCAGCCAGGTCTGTTGTGAGATAGTAACTCACTGATGACAGTGGTGGATGTGTCACTCAATTTCGTGGATTAGTTGAAGTTGGACATTAACACCGTTGGATGCCGGTTCAGTGGTCTAGTGGTTAAGTGCTTGCGCGCGAAACCAGTAGGTCCTGGGTTCGAATATCGCAAGGGGCGAGGTCGTGGTTGCGCACTGCTGAGAAGTCCCACAATAGGATGAAAAAACCGTCCAGTGCTTCCAGGTTTTTCATGGTGGTCTAGCTTCAACTGACTCATGATCTTAACAATTAAAATTTAGTAACATTATTTAAATTGTCAATTTCATCAATATTGATGAAAGACATCAATTCGCTCTTGACTTGAAGTCAGTCAACGATATGGAACTTATCTTCAGTCATTCTCTATACGGTAATTAAGTATTCTCCGAAATGAAAATTGATCTCAAGAACCTTTTATAGTATCTCAAGATATATTACATCCTCCTGAACGTATAGGATTTAATAAATCTAGATTGTGGAGGATGTCAGACTTTTAATTTACGTTACGATTTGATATTAACTAGTCAATTATCTAAATCTTAAAAGCCAACTCAGCGAAAGTCAAGTCCTTGAAATGAAGCCTATAGGTCCTGGATTAATGAACGAAAACAGTCGTAGAATCCTATACTAAAACAAAATAACTGGTTACCATTTCCTGATTGCCAGCGATTGTTTGAAAGTTCATATTGTAGACTTAAAAAGCTTTCACTTTCATTTGTAAGGGATTGAATTTTTCGTATTTGATATCAAAGAGTGATCAGTCACTTTTTCCTATGCATCTCATGTGACAAAGTTTTGAATCAACATGCCAAAGTACGAAATCCTTAAACTAAACAAAATCAGTGTAACGATACAAATTTTCATCTGTCTGTGAATTTCAAAGTTTGAGACAGATAAATATATATGAATATGCTTGTGCTAAATACGTTACATATTTACAGTATTGTAATTACTGAAGTACATGAGTGAAAGGAAGTAATTCACGTTTATTTTAAATATAGTATAATTTAAAACTGAACTGTTGAGTGATTGAATTTATGAAGTTTCAATTTAATCCGATTATCTCACAAAAAATTGTGAACAAGCACACAGTTGATGACAGATAATACTTTGATGAGAACCTTGAATCATTAAGCAGTTTATAAGATTTTAAGGTGACAATTCTAACCTAGAAAAAGACAAATTGAGTAAAGAAATATCAGTTTCTTTTTAATTTCTCGTCACTGATCCACATTAATACGTATATTTTACAACAATAATAGTATAATCAAGACCTCTTTTCGTGATTAATATGGAACTTAGCATTAAATTTTCAGAGAATTATGACGAAAAACTGACAGTGTCATTATAATTTATAGACGAATTAATCGGAATAAAGATAATAAGAATTATACTTTAAGCAAATTACGTTCATTCATATGGTTGAAATGCATTCTTGGACCGCAACTGTTGTCTGGTCCCACTAAAAAACCTTACTCTAATTTCTTATCTTAACCGCCAGCTAAACCTTCTTTTACTATTTCCTAACCCTTCTTTGAACATAATAAGTAGTATAAATTTCATAATCGCTTTTAGAATCTATTAGGTTGGTTCATACGTAAAGTGTCATCAGTTTGTGCTCCTATTCAGTGTGCCATATATGATTTTTTTACCCACTGAACTCTAATGATAAACGTGAAATTAAAGGAGTAATATGAATATTGGGTGAAAATCAGTTTTTTACTGAGTACATTTTTTAATATTTTGCTCGTTAGAAATATGGAATTTAAAAAAGCAAGGTTTACATTCAAAACATACTCATAAAATTATAAAAATCCAATCAAACTCCTCGAATCTATCTCAGCTCAAATAAACTAAACCAATGCACCAGATAGCATATAAGTCAACGCATCTTACTTTATGATATATTTTTTTTAATTGTAAAGATAATAAAACCTTATTTATCTCCCACACAATCTACATACATACCCAATTTCAATTCCACTATTTTATATTACTAATGCATACATT
Source organism: Schistosoma margrebowiei (assembly GCA_944470205.2). Lineage (NCBI taxonomy): Eukaryota > Metazoa > Platyhelminthes > Trematoda > Strigeidida > Schistosomatidae > Schistosoma > Schistosoma margrebowiei. The sequence continues at coordinate 65,072,056 of OX104024.1, read as the reverse complement.
TCTCATACATACACCTTCTGACGCATAAATTAATACAGCGACAGGTCATATAAATTCACCTCAGCCAAGAATAATCTGACTTTGACATATTCAAACCTATTAAGCTTTTCTATTCTATAAATAATTATCATCATTTACTCAAAGCTTAGCTATAAATAAAGATCTTCTTAACAGTATAGTACATTAGTCTGATCGTGTATAATACAAGTACGTACATATAGCTACGTAACGTTGTCCTCATACAAATTATAATTATTTCTTAAGTGAAAATAAAATTGTCATATGTAGGATAGAAAACTTTTGAAAACAGATAAACAATAGAATATCAATTCGATAAATTTGTGCAAAAGCAAGCTCAGAATTGAGTAGAGTGGTGCGATTCATCAGTTTGCTTGTAATGATGTTCGCTAACTTAATGTCATTCAGAAAAAATGCTTGTGGATTAGTTCTCATGCGTTACGTCATTCCCATATATATGTATAAAGACTAGAATAATCATAACTTCCTTTCCTTAAAAATATTTGACAAACGATTGAATTTTTTCCTAAATCAATTATACTTCACTGCTTTTTATTAGGCGCACTGTATTAAATTAATACAATTAAAGATGTATTGTAAAGATTCCCAGTAGAGTATTCTCAATAATATATTTGTTGAATATGCATTTATTCCTTTCCAAAATCAAAAGTTAAAGCAACAAATTATATAATAAATATTACAATTTGAAATCATGAGTCAGTTGAAGCTAGACCACCATTGAAAACCTGGAAACAATCAACAATGATAAACGTAATCAGTTGTTTGACTCAGTCTATTCATCATATTGAAAGTTAAATAAACAAAATTTGATTTTTAATTAAATTAGAAATGACCTAGAAACTATTTTTATTTTCAGAATCAATATTTGAAATGTATTAACTTTAAATAAACGGATGTTTTAAAAATAAATTTGAATGCACAACTCAAAAATTAATTTAAACTAAAAAAATATCTCAAGTTATTTAAGGTCAGTAAACCAGCGTAAGATTTTTTTTCCACTGAAGCTAGGAGTCATATTTCCAATTTCTTATCTGATTTTAAATTCAATAGTTGTATATTTGTTAGGATTTGGAAACTCGTCAGCAAGTCAGCGTTACTAATAGTCAGCGGATCAAAAAGTTAAGGCATATTTAAAATATCAGAATATTAAAGTAACATCTGATTCTGTCCAAATGCTCTTTACCAATATAAAATGTTGTGTAAATATTTTAAAATGAATGTATTTCGTGGTAATTCTTAGTACCCAAAATACGTCATGTTTCACAACAAAACCAAGTGATGTAAAGTAAATAGTAGCTCACTTTAGCACGAGCTTCACGAGCAGCTTCAGCTTCTGCTGCCATTGCACGTTGTAGTTGGATAGGAAGGCGGACATCTTTGATTTCAATTCTTTCAACCTAGAAATTGTTTAAAAAACAAACGAGGACATAATAAATTAGCTTGTTAGAATAATATTAAAACTTTCGTACTGAAAGAACAGCATATATATGTGAAACTAAACCAAATGAGCCATGGCTCGACTTACTGACATGTAAACTTAAATTTCCACTGTTTACCGAGAAGAAAACTGTGCATAAAGTCATTATTTATTTCGGAAAAATTCTAGTCGTCGTGATAGTTCCATATCAAATTATTTAAATGTAGTTAGTTTGCATTATTGATATCGTTCTATGTTCAAGATAAAGTTACTTTAAACCATATGACACAAAAATTGTAATAAGGTTCTTTACGATTTAAAAAAAACTCAGATTTAGAAGTCATATATATATATATATATATATATATATATATATATATATATAATGGAACGCTTCCTAGAGTTCTTTCTCTTGATACATTCCATTCGTCTATATCAACAGGTAATCATAGGGCTAGAGAAAAAACTAGCATTTCCAATTAATCAAACGTCACTTTTACATAAATGAATCGGAGGATATTTATATCTAGTACATAATACAATACTCTAATCCAAGATCAAAATCTTCGGATGCTATAAGACTCAGATATATATAATGAATAGCATAGTTTTACAATATGATAAACTTTCATTATCAACCATCTGGTAAAAATTTCTGAACAAAACATTCCATAGATTTAAGAAGCATGACATTAAAATTAATTTCAATTCAGTATTATTTGTAATGTAACACGATATTTTTCATATGATCATCTAGCTAATAGCAACAAGTTAATTATATATTAGTTTCATGACTAGAGTTAAGAATTATACATTTTACATTTCACTCATTAATAAATCTTTGTCATTATAAGCTACTTATTCTGAAAATAATTAAAGTTTATAAAATGAGATTTTCTACTTTACTCATTAATAATAATAAAAGTGTAAAGAAAGCTGTGATCAAGATTTTGAAACAGCCTATTATTGTGCTCATCATTTCGTCTTACTAGTAATAATATATAACAGAAAAAGAAAGATTGGAGTCAAACAAGTTGACTGTTTTTTTCTTGAAATTATAACTAAAGAATATATCCAGCTGATGAGTCTCAAATAGGACGAAACGTACGTCCTGGATTCCACTGCTAGTCACTATCCATCTTTACTTACAAAGTGTTCTTGTTTCAAACAGAAATGTACCATTCAAAAACAGAGTTATATAACTCGGTAAATTACGTTTACAATTTATTAAAAATTGAATAATTAGAATATTTTATTTAAATACAAGAAACCTTATTGTTTCCAATGTCTGCGTAATACTCTAACAATAATATCAGTTAATTTAATCAATACTAATTTTGTAGGGAAAATTGCATCAAAATCCCATCGTGTCAGCTATACAACCTTTAAATATGAAAACAAACAAAATATCCTACTTCATTATATAAATTAATGTAGTTCTCTATTCATTCTATTTCATTCTCTGTATTGATTATCTTTATTTAATACTTTCTCTATCTAAAAAAAATAATCAATAACTGTCCATAAATTTATATAACCAAATTAAAATGTCATTATGTCTACTGTGATTAAAGTATTACTTATTCGATAGAGAATATAAATTAAGGTCATATCGCTTGGTGATGGTGACCTATTGAAAGTAAGTTTCTTTTTAAATATAAATTTGATAGATTCTAAAAAACATAATTTATTTCTACATAAGTAATTTTTAAATTGCGGAAACTAAAAATTTTGATTTTTGATCACATATTTTTCTTATTGTTCCGTTGTACTATCTAAACGTAGATTACATTTAATTTGGGTTTTTTTATTCTCTAAAGAAGTGTCTTAAACTAAGTCACGAAACGTCAGAAAATCTGATTTTTACACTCATTGAGATATTACAAATATATTAGTTATTTATTCCGGAAACTGAATCTTACTTAATAGATAAGATATATAATTAATATAATATTATCATAAATGTATAACTAACATTTAGTTCAATGAAATGTTTGAACTAAGTTGTTAATGACCATTAAAGATAATAAATAAATATGAGATTAATATCCGAAATGATAAAACTTCAAACTTCTAACAAATTATAAATACCTAAATCACTTATAGAAATATTCATCATGTTTCAAACGAATAGTGTGACAGAAATTGGGTGTCAAGTATAGAGAAGAAATTTCTATATGATGAGTTTGATTTTGTTTATTATCCTGAAGAACCTCAGAAAAGTTAGCTGGACGAAACATTGGAATTATTTTCAATTTCAATAGCTGAAATTATTTCCAATACAATTTTCACATAAAAATATTGAAATCACTGTTAATAATCTACATTACATTTAAAATTAAACAATAATCCATTATTAAATAACAAATTTCGTCTAAATTTGATCGAATAAATTCACAGTATTTGGGCTCCGAGTTGATGCGCAACATTAAAAAAGAAAAATATATTTGTAAAATCTCATCAGAAGAATTTGTACGAAATCCAAGGAAATATATTTCCTTGAAAAAACCTTGTACCAGATTGTCACGCAAAACGTTGGATTTACTTCAAATTATTTCGCTGAGATTAGACAAATACATTCTTCCGTTTTATTAATTCATTAAGATTGATTCAATTAGTTCTTGTTGTTTATTATAATGATTAAATTCAAAGAATAAAATAATAATGAAATAATCAATACAATTAATCGATTAGTTAAAATAAATTAATTTATAATCTAATAGGTCCTGGGTTCGAATATCTCGGGGTGCGGGTTCATGGATGCACACTACTGAAGAGTCCCATTCAGTGCTTCCAGGTTTTCCATTGTGTTCTAGCTTCAATTGACTCATGATTTCAATCTGTTAAATTTCTAAGATCTCCACAAACTTCTTAAGATAATAATCACCTGCTCACTAGTGACTGACTTAAAGAGATACTCTTGGAGTTCTAATGAGAATTCGTTACCAGTGGATATCAATCAGGTCTGTTGTAATCTATATTTATATATTAAAAGTTTGATAAATAATTAGATAATTAATTACATCATAATAAACTACTACATAGATTTATAAAAATAAATCCCTTCATTTATTCACTATAATTAAGATTAAATAAGTCTAGTTCATATTCATGTAACTGTAACACAGAAAAAAATTTTTTTGGCTGTTGTTGTTTTGTTTATAGTTAAGTCCATCATAATATTCTTTATAGGCTTCAATTATTATATTTATCATTAATGAAATAATGTTGTATACATTATTAACACCTTTATTGCTATATTATTATTATAATTGACTAGGTAATGAATTAATTAATAATAATTTGATTTTAAGAAAATATAAACAATTTTAAATCAAATTAAAGTAAAATAAATTTGATTTTTAGTATAAATTTAAATTTATTAAAAAAGACAATAAAATTGTAAACGTTGTCATGGTTACTAAAATAAATCATTCTTTCAATTTCGAATAGTGATTATTATAAAGATATTTTCTAGCTATTTATTATATTGTTTGTTACATTGAATCATTGATTGGATAATGACTCAAGCTTACTTCACATTTAAAAGTACTAAATTACTCTAATTTTCAAAAAGAGGAGTTTTATAGTGTTTATTTAATTTGAGTTAAATGGTGTTTATTTTGAAGCTTTAATTGCCGTTCTAGACAATGTGATCAGATGGTAGTTATTAGAATTTCAATATAATTAACTCACAGCTTTTTCTGTTAAAATAGGATTTGGTAGATTGTTGTCTAAAACTCCTACTTCCGTCTACATATATATATCTTCGTAAAACTAATCAACACAAATGAACAAAATGTGTTGTTGCTATTTTCACTGTTTTCAAAATTCAAAGGAACTGACAACTCTACATCAGAAACTAATGAGATATGTAACAAGGTCATATACTGTATCAGTCATATATGATGATTACCATAGCAGAATATGAGAAAATATCAAATATTCGCGAATTTTCAATTGCTAAGCAACAGTGATATCAAATTTTTGACGAAACTGGTTAACAATTTATTGGTAGTCTTCATCTTATTAACTTGATAGCTCTAGTTAGACAATAAATATAGAAATTTATATAGTTATGATATGAATAAAATACTTTAATGAATTTGGTAGGAATTTAAATTTGTTGAATAAAACTGGCAAGTATATTCATAAACTCTATAAAATGTGTTTAGAACTGATACATTAACAATATTCATTTTGCAATTTTCATCCAGTATACTTATACCCTTAGACTTCACAGATGATCTGGCCCTTCTATCCTAAACGCAAAAACAAATGCAGGAGAAGACGACCAGTGTAGCAACAGCCTCAGCAGCAGTAGGTCTCAATATACACAAAGGGAAAACCAGGATTCTCCGATACAACACAGCATGCACCAATCCAGTCACAACTGACAGAGAAGATTTGGAAGATGTAAAATCCTCTACATATTTGGGCATCATCATTGATGAACATGGTGGATATGATGCAGATCTGAAAGCGCGGGTCGACTGAGCAAGAGCAGCATATTTACAACTGACGAATATCTGGAACTCAGAATATATGTCAACTAATACCAAGGTCAGGATTTTCAATTCAAATGTCAAGACAGTTCTACTGTATGGGGCGGAAACCTGAAGAACTACGAAAGTTATCATCCAGAAGTGTTTATTGATAGCTGCCTATGCAAAACACTTCGGATCCGTTGGCCGGACACTATTAGCAACAACCACCTGTGGGAGAGTACAAACCAGATCCAAGAGAAGAAAGAAATCAGGAAGAAGCGCTGGAAGTGGATAGGACACACATTGAGGAAAGCACCCAACTGCGTTACAAGACAAGCCCTCACATGAAATTCCCAAGTCAAAGGAGGTGAGTAAGACCAAAGAACACATTACGCTGGGAAATAGAGACAGACGTGAGAAAAATGAACAAGAGTTGAATAGAACTAGAACGGAAGGCTCAGGAGAGAGTGAGTTAGAGAATGCTGGTCAGCGGCTTATGCTTCATTAGAAATAACAGGCGTAAGTAAGTAAGTAATACTCATACCCTTGTAAGACTGAAAAATTCTAGTTACGAAAGGAAATCATATGCATACTCACAAAAATAAACTATTCAATTCAGTATAATCATAATAACTATAATCAAAAATATTTTATTCGTAAATTTCTCAAGTCTTTATTTTGAATGTCAATAGTTAGAATAGTTCATCCCTGATATGTCTATCATATTTCAATACAGATAAATTAAATAGAAAACCACAATGTACCTTCATAGTGAAGTAAATGTCGTTTCAAAATTAAAACAAAAAAAACAAAAAAGTTTTTTTTATCCTCGTTTGTTGCTAAATCAATGATAGTTTTTGTCTCAATGTAGATTAATTAGATTTCAAATAAAAAGAAAATTAAAACAGAATGATAATTTTGCTTTTGTTTGATTTTGTTCTGTTTAGAAACTCTTCTTGAAGTTTAGAAATGTCATTCATCTTAATGAGAGAAAAGAAAACATACTTAATCAATGTAATTTATGAATGAATCATCAATTCTGCATGACTGACTACTTTTCCACATTCAAGTATAATACTGATATTGAAATAACTAATATACTGCCATTTTAAGTTAATTATAAAATCATCTTGTGTGGTAGTTCAGAATGGAATTGATATACGTTAAGAAATATATTCGGTAGATGGCTTTTCTTTCAGAGAGATGTTAATAGAGATATGAATGATTTTATATTAGATCTCTACATTTTATGGCCTAAATTTCATATATTATATTAGGTAAGTGTAGTTATGTCAATGTATATACAGTTTAGAAATACCTATGAAGTTCAACATTTGTTCATTTGTTTATTGAATAAATAATAACTTATTTCTGAATTCAACATTAGAGTTCTTGAGAATAAACATTTCCCATAAACTTAATAAGTATTTGTCTGTTCGATCCTTTGCCTAGAAATTGTATGGTGAATAAGGTAGAAATAGAGATCAATTGTTTTGACTGAATGCCCTAAATGTAACGTACTGATTGTCAGAACTTAATGTCATGGATTTAGTTGTAGTAGGAAGGGTGAATGGATAATACTGGTTAGATTCATTTCGTATCTAATCAACTATCCAGTGATCCTTGCATTTTGCTGATCCCTCTATGTCTGATTTCATATTGATAACAAGCTTTAGTTGAAATGTAGTGCAGTTTTGTGATTTTAGAAATATAAACTTTCCTCAATACTTTACATCAAGTTTATTATCCTGATATTAGTCGGAGATACATTCCATCCAGGATTCATGGATTATAAATACATGCTGAAATATTTGCTCAAATGTTTGGGGAATTTCAGCCATAATAATCTTATAAAATTGATAGGTTTATCCTCCATAATGAACTGCACACAAGACCTCACTTACTTTCTAAAAATATACTAAAAGATTTTGAGCATCTTATGATAAACCGAAGTTTAGTCTCTGATATATTGCAAAGGAATTAAAGGGCAAATTGTTTAACTATGTCTATAAAATCTTATTTGAATATCTTTGAATAACCTAAATTTGCAAGTTTTAATTACAAATGACAAATCATGCGAATATTTATGCTATTTGATTACTAACATTTCGGCTAAATCTGATCAGTTTTCATTGACGGTCTGATGCATTTTTGAGATGTTATCTAAAGTTACATGCTGATTTTATTTTTGAATAGTGATCATTTGTCTCGTAGGTTTCGTCTCAGGTTTTGTATCGACGTGCTTCTGCATCATATGCCAATAGCTGCGCTGAAACATGAATCGAATACTAACCACATTCAACTTCATCATTCTATTCATACATGTGTTTGGTGCCCGGATACATCCTACTATTTGTAACCATTTGCATTAAATTATTATGAACTGGGATTTGAAGCAGATGCTTTATGGTATTCAAGCTTAAAAGTGACTTCTTAGTGTCTCTATCAAATAAAAAAAGTGGTATATAGCTGAAATGATATGAAAACCTGAAAAACGAATTAAAATTTTTAAGACGTTAGCCCTTTTATGGAATGACAGAAATCATATTTTAACCTATTTGAGAAATATTTATATGTTAACCTTATTTTTAAACATTTAAGGTCAAATTTTTTTAAAATTAACTACGTTTCAATTCAACATGTAACAATAAATCCATTAAGAAAGTCATTATTTCTTACTGAAATAATGTTTCAGAGATCTAGTGCACAATAAGTTTTAAAAAATAAATATCGTACATGTGATAGTTGCTTGTAGATTCTATGGTAACTGAAAGACTATACTAGAATCGTTTATATGGATAACAATGAATTCACAAACTGCTTCTACATTGATTGGCCATTATTCTGATATTAGAAGTTAATCAGAAAAAATATTCTAAGATTACTGATAATTATGCTTATCATTTATTACAGAATATTATCACATAATTTAATTGTAATACCATCAATAGAAATTTAATAAACCTTCATTACAATTTATGCTATGTGTACTATCATATGTGTAAACAAAATATTCAAAACATCAGAAGTAAGGTCATATTGAAATGTTGCAAATTTTCTATCATGTGCATGAACAACTCATGAAATATGTCGTCAAATATTTGAAGAAGTCAACATGATGTTCCACATTTTGTAGAATTACATAGTTTTTGTTCTGATTAAATTATAGTTGCTTTTGTCTAACATTAGAAAAACTCATTTAGAACGTTTACCATCAATTATAAAGTTGTATTGTCTAATTTTTCTTTTGTTTAATGATGTTAATAGGTTACAATTATATTACAAGTTTAAATAAAAATGGATATTTAATTGCTTTTTCTTTTAATCTTAAAATAGACAAACAAAAATTGATTTCCTGATTTAATTTGGTCTTCTTATAATAAGTACCTTCCGTTTCAGTTGTTTTTCATGAATTGATGAGGAAAAAAAAATTTAGGTCAACAATTTGTTTCCATAAAGTGGTATTTATTAGATGTTTTGTTTTACGAAGGAAACTAATTAACGGATAGCTAGTAGGATATATATATGTTTTTAACATATCATTACATGTTTAAGTGCTTCTATTAGCAACTATTAAAGATGACCCTCTTCACATGTAGGCTGAATGAATATCCTCAATTTAGAGGCTTTATATGAGTGACTGTTAATGAATCATCGTAATGATGAAAACATCATCTACTTTACATATAATTCTAATTGTTTTAATTTTGTTAAGAACTGCTTTATCGTGATGATAGGTTTTTCTAATGAAAGTTCATTGAGTACAAAACTTCATCACTTGAGAATTAGTCAATAAAAAAAAAAGAGTTAAATAAATGGCATTAAATTAATTTATTAAATCAAAATTCAATGATCTATTGAAAAATTATTCAGCTGGTCTTTAAGTTTCGTAAAGTCACTAACGAAAATAAAATGATACACAAAATAGGACATTTTATGATTATGAACAAGTACTTTCTGTAGATAGTTTTCGTCACAATTTGAAACCAACTATAAAATCATTATTGACTAGGATGTGAATACGAGATTGTCAACTAACGCTAACCAGAAATTTCTGCTTTTGATTGACTCCTAGATAATCAGTTTCTGATCCAAGCCTATGAAATGTGATCCACTTAGTCAAAATTTCATTGATGGTATTTCTAAATCCAGTTATTAAACATAATATGACAAACAATAAAAATAATGCATTCATGATATCCCAATTAGCAGTAAACTAATTAGTTACTCATTGATATATTACTTTTATTGCTAACAATCTACCCAATGCTTAATTTATTTGAAATTATCAAGTTATAACTTGGTAATGAATATATAAAATATAATAAGCCTTGTTCAATACCGTATGATTGACTGTGGTAAAGATCACTCAAAACAATTTATACATTATTGTGGAAACGTTGATTTATATACATTCAACCCATAAATATTATAGTATACTAACATATATACAAAGTTCTTCAAAGTTAATTAGTCGACAATTATCTCTCACAATTATTTACGACTGTATACAAGGTATTACTTACTTGAATCTTCCAATTCATGTTCAGGACTGCAGTTGATCAGTCTCTTATTGGAATGTGTACATACAGTGCGTATTGTCTCAATATAGACTGAATTCACAAGCATTATAAGCAAAGATGAATAGTGGATAGCAGTGGAACCGAGGACATGCGTTTAGCCCTATTTGGGACTCGTCAGCTGGATGCACCTGCACCTCAGAGTCTTGGATTCCACTGCTAGCCACTATCCATCTTTGCTTATATTCACGACTAGGTTTGTTCGCTTTCTATCTCATGATAAACTTGAAGCATGAGTTCTATTGTATTCAATTCTCGTATATCAAGAGGAAAGACTGGGAAGAAAACGTATGCAGACGTCATTACCAAGGTTTGAGTTGATAATTTTAAATCGACTATTCATTGATTAGATTGTTTTCAATCAAAATGATTTATTTGTAATAAGAGACTAATATTTTAATGAAGAATATTCTTTTCGATAAATTCTTCCCAGGTTCTACAATTACATATCCAAATTAATAATTCTAGAAATGGCCAGGTTCAGTGGTAAATTGCATCGGTTAAAGCATGTACACTATCCCAATGAGTAGAAAACTTAATTTTTTTAATTTTCTTACGTTTCGTGACTCAGTGTAGGCCACTTACAAATGTATTTTTTATTAATAGTAGGAAAACGTTTTTCTTAGTATCAGCCTTCAGATAAATTAAGAAAATAATGAAGTTAACGCATATATTCTTAACTGAGAAATTTCGAAAGTTAGACATTAACATCGTTAGATGCTGGCTCAATGGTCTAACAGTTAAGCGCTTGCGTGCAAGACTGATAAGTCCTGGATTCGAATATCGAGAGCAGGATCGTGGGCGCGCACTGCTGAGATTGTCTGCATTAGGACGACACGGTCGTCCAATGCTCCCAGGTTTTCCATGTTGGTCTAGCTTCAATTGACTCATGACTTCAACTAATGAAATTACTAAAATCTCCACAAAACCACTTCTGAGAAAATTTCCAACACGGATATTCATTGAAAATACTTCACACTTGAAAAATATATGGTCAATATAATATTCTGATAAACAAAACTAAACGTTAGGTTTCACAACCCTTACTTTTGGTTTTACACAACCAAAATAAGAAAAGTAAAGTGTTTCATAAAAAATAAATATCTCATTTACTTTATTATTAAACTAATAAATGCATTTATATAATGAGAACATTTTTTCCGAAAGGTTTGTTGGTCATTGAATTCATTTTATCCTATAAAGGTTTACATTGACTTGATCACATAGTGTATAGTATTTTCATATATGATTATCAATTAAAAGAAAGATATGTAACCGTAACATATATAGACAGAAATGTTTTCTAAATAATTGTCAAGGATATTATTAAAGTATATAAATGTCTCATATACAACACACCATTTAATGAAAGTGTAAATTGATGTAATTAAGTTTACAAACAATATTCCTGATGTCTACAGCATTTCACAAACAGATATGTTTTTTTATAAAATTTGCAAATAATTCTCGCCAGTTTTTCAAAAATTATTATTACGTAAAAAACAAGAAAAGAAAATTCGTTAATGAGTTATTCAATGTGAGAAAATCCATTCAGATCATGAAAAGTTACTCAAAGCCAGTAACTTCTAAGGATGAAATCATTTTACATTTACGAATAATCTACATGATTTAGATTGTCTTCGTAAAGAATAATCTATATAAGCATGAGATAGAACAGCTTATTCAAATAGATATCCGCAGATTTACATCTTTTAAAATTAATCTTTGCAGCCGAAATTATGAAAACTTCTTCGACACTACGGAGTTCCTGAGAAGATTGTCAACATTATCCGGAACTCATACGACGGACATCGAAGCGGCACACACAGATCTTCCCATAGACGTCAACCCACCAACGAAGGAAGAAATCAGAATGGCCGTCAGACAAATCAAGAACGGGAAAACAGCGGGTCTGGACAACATACCAGCTGAAGCACTGAAGTCAAACATCAAAGCAACTACAAACATACTTTATCTTCTATTCAAAAAGATTTGGGAGGAGGAACAAAGGCCGATGAACTGGAAAGAAGGGCACCTCGTCAAGATTCCAAACAAAGGAGATCTGAGCAAATGTGAAAACTATAGAGGCATTACACTGCTGTCAATACCAGGGAAGGTCTTCAACAGAGTGTTGCTGAACCGAATGAAAGATGCAGTAGACGCCCAACTTCGAGATCAACAAGCTGGATTCCGTAAGGATCGATCATGCACAGATCAAATTGCAACACTACGGATCATCGTCGAACAATCAGTTGAGTGGAACTCATCACTATACATCAACTTCATTGATTATGAAAAGGCATTTGACAGTGTGGATAGGAGGACGCTATGGAAACTTCTTCGACACTACGGAGTTCCTGAGAAGATTGTCAACATTATCCGGAACTCATACGACGGACTACAGTGCAAAGTCGTGCATGGAGGACAGCTGATAGATGCATTCCAAGTAAGGACCGGAGTCAGACAAGGCTGTTTACACTCTCCCTTCCTCTTTATTCTGGTGGCCGACTGGATTATGAAGACCTCGACATCTGAAGGAAAACACGGAATACATTGGACAGCTCAGAATCAATTAGACGATTTGGACCTCGCAGATCACCTAGCCCTCCTATCGCATGCACACGAACAAATGCAAATAACGACAGCCAGTGTATCAGCAGTCTCTGCATCAATAGGTCACAGCATACACAAAGGGAAAATCAAGGTCCTCAAATTCAAAGCGGAGAACAGTAATCCAATAACTTTTGATGGCGAAACTCCGGAAGTTGTTGGAAGAACTACAACAACCACCATCAAGAAGGTACAAGTATTTATAAATAGCTGTCTTCGCAAGATACTCAACATCCATTGGCCGGATACCATCAGCAATAGCCTTCTGTGGGAGAGAACAAACCAACTTCCAGCTGATGAAGAAATTAGGAAAAGACGATGGAAATGGATAGGACATACATTACGCAAATCGTCAAACTGCATCACGAGGCAAGCGCTAACTTGGAATCCTGAAGGGAAGCGAAAAAGAGGAAGGCCAAAGATCACATTGCGTCGGATAATAGAAGCAGATATGAAAGGGATGAATAGGAACTGGAAGTAGCAGGAAAGGATTGCCCAGGACAGGGTTGGATGGTGAATGCTGGTGAGCGGCCTATGCTCCTTCACGAGGAGTAACAGGCGTAAGTAAGTTAGCAGACGACTACTTGGTTATGCACAATTACAAATTTTGTTGTGTCACGTGTGTGATCATTTTTACGTTATTGGCTAAATGTGGATCATTTTCTTTGTGAGTGACATGATAATGGGATGAGCTGAAATTTATTAATTGGTTCGACGTTTGGTACTAAATTCTTCTTATTCCGTACGCAGTCTTTATGAACAGTCAAATGTACGCTGTCGAAAAAATAACTAAATACGAATACACATAATAATAAAACGTTGCATTCAGATAACGAACATTGCATTTTTTATGCACATCGAAATACAAAAGCGGCTACAAATCATCGTTAATCTAAATGACATCAGCGTGACCATATTTCATCTCTTGCACTGAATTTTTTTATGATTTCTTCTGTGTACCGTTTAAACATGTGACAGTTCAAATGACATTCTCACTCTCTGTACTGTTGACACACATTAGGCTGTGAAACATCATATATCCAATTCTTTGCACTTTGGGATATTACAAATAGTGATATAGGTGTTATATGGTATTCGTCACATACTCCAACAGATATTAGACAGTGAAAAATTCCGCCCTGGAATCAAACCGGTTTACGCATTACTCCCCTATCAATAGTGTAACCATCAGCAACTTACCATGAGTTGAGCACTTTCCATGGAAAGTTATGACTTCCACAGTTTAGCTATGTCAAAAGAAAACTAGTAGTAACCAATGTCATTGGATGGCAAATGCAGTATATTACAAGTTCATTGAAGTTGGAAACATATATTGGTAACCAACTCTGTAGCTCAATGTCGTGAGGCCAACTTTGAGCTATGTAACACCTTGTATTCTCTTCCTGACTTGCGCTCTGCAAAGGTGATGAAACAATAATTTTATGCTTCTCATCTCTTAAGGGTACCACAATTTGCGACGAATACAACGTAGTTCATAAGCAATTTATTATCTTGACAATTCACTAAATAAAAATCTTAATAAACTATTTATGGCGATAAATTACCTAAATAGAAATTGTAGATACATAATATTATAGAAAAACATTTCATCCCTCGTTAATCACATAATAAAGCTTATAACTTAGAATTTCTCATGTTTAAATACTACATTTCTGAAGCTGTATTTCTTATATAGCTTAAAACGCAAAATAAATATCCATTATTATTATTATTATTGTTAGTAGTAGTAGTATTGTTATTAACAGATTATTTTATTGATTGTATACATTAATTACATTAACTGTTGAATATTACAACAGGTTCAGTTTTCATTTTTATGACATTTAACTATTATGTAAAGTTATCCACCTAATAAAATACATTTACAGTTATTCCATTTATAATAATTGGAAACGTTAAAATTTCTAATATGATTGACCAAATATAGTTCATAAAATTGCTTAACATCATTTACGAGAGATGATTGTTATAATCTTACAAAATTATTAATCATTCCCAAATGATAATTTAAATCAGAAGGGGTTTTGTGGAGATTGTAGTAATTTTAATAGTTTAGATAACGAGTAAATCGTAGCTAGGACACCATGGAAAACCTGGAAGCACCAGACGGTCGTTTCGTCCCAGTGTGGGACTCCTCAGCAGTAAGCACCCATGATCCCGCCCCACACGAGATTCAAACACAGGACCTATCAGTCTCGCGCGCGAGTCCTTAACCACTAGACCACTGAGCCGGTATCCAACGATGGATTTTTCGATCAATTTTGTGGCATAATTTAAATATTTTTTTCATATTATAAAGTATTTCCATCACCATCATAGAGAAAAGCGACAATCATTTATTAATCAATGAATATATAATTGGCGGCTTGTTTGAATATCTGAGCAATTTGTTCCTGCCATCTGAATAGTTCAACAAGTTATCTGTTTCCCTCTTTGTTTTAATATATAATTATGTCTATTAGTATCATAAACTATTCAGATGAGTTTGTGAAAAGTTTACATTTTCTTGTACAAGTTACAAAAGAGACCAATCGGAGACATAGTGGTGACTAACAATATGCATCGAAAAGAATATTCAGATGTTTATTCCTGAACTGCTAACATCCAACTGGGGACCACTCAATCTTTATCGTCAGGAATGATCAAAAAATAAGAAAAATGGAAACTTGTTGAAATACTTTATGCTGAGAATTCTATATTGTACCAAAATTATATTACTGAATAAAGCTAATAATAATAAATCAATAAATTTTATTGGTGTCCATTAATAACTAAACATAAAAGTCTAATTAATTTATGAAAAATGAATCAAAGGTTATACCTATATAAGATAAGTCATTGACAGAATATTTTTATTTAAGAGTTAGAATAAAACTGAACTTTAATACACTGATGATAATATTTGATATGATTGATGTAATAGCATAGTTTGTTTTAGATTTATATGATGTTTTCTTCCAGTATTCATATGACCCCAAACAGATAACATAATAATATTTAGATTCTCTTTCATTTTGATAAGGTCAACTTTGCTTATGTTTTATTAGGATGAATTTCAATGTTAGAAACTCATGTTTACAAAGGTATTTTATTTAATTTTGTAATTAATCAATATCTTTTCTTGATATTTGTAAAATTATCTATACATCAGTGACATTATGTTACAGTATTGAATCATGTAGTTCAATGGATGATCAATGAACTAAATAAACGATGCCTTTATTGCAACTAAACTAATTCATTTTCATCAACAAAATCATTGTTTCACTTGGAATTGTTTGGCTTGTATCTTGCCATTAAGGTTTAAGACTGCAATTGATCAGTGTTTTATTGGCATATGTGCATACTGTGCCTCGATATTACCTTAATTCACAAGCTATTTGTAAGCAATGATAGATAGTGGCTAGCAGTACTGGGTTCGAGTCCCAGTGTGAACATCAACTCTGAGATGCAGGCACATCCATCTGACGAGTCCGAAATAGGACGAAACACGCGTCCTAGATTCCACTGCTAGCTACTATCCATCATTGCCTAAAAAAACATTGTTTCCTTATTTACTTTTATTGAATAATATTGATTCTTTTTATTTTTCGGTTTTTTTTTATTATTATCAAAAATAGTTAAACACTGATAAAAGATTATCATCAACTACAATTCAAACGACAGTTGATTATGGTTTTATCTTTTGGTTAGCCAGAATTTAATTAGTTTTAATACATAAATTTATCTACATAGAAAAGTGTATTTCATTCCTCATGACTCATTTCTAATTGTTTATTCATTTATTCATTTACCCATTTACGATGAATCACATCATAAAAATATTATCACTACACTGATAGATAATCTGCTTTTTTGACACAGAAAAGAAAATAGATATGTAAATGTAAGCTATAGCATGATTACAAGATGAATACAGTTTTATTATGAACTAGAAGCTGAATACATTAATAATCAATCTCCTATTACTTTTTTTAAGTATCAGTAACTCCTTATAATACTCATAAGAGGTGTTTTGACAAAATATCAAGAAGATTTTGTTTTTATGACTTATTTGTCTAATTATTCATTTGATAAAGAAGAATGCTGAAAAAAATTGTGAAAACATTCGGTATTTAGGCAATCTATATAGTTTGAAAAACATAATAGAGTTTAAGCGTTCACGCGTGAAACCGATATGTCCTGGGTTCAAATCGTGTGAGGAGGGATCGTGAGTGAGCTCTGATGAGGAGTCTCAGAATAGAACAAAACGGTCATCCAATGCTCAACTATTGAAATTAATAGAATGTCTACAAAGATCTTTTATGATTACTGAATTATTCAGAATTTATTCTAATGCCCTTCAATTCCTCTGATGACCACATTTATAATATAGACAATTCTAGGAATATATATATATATATATATATATATATATATATATATATATATCCAACCTTTGCTGGTGTTTTAAAGAGTTTACTGGATTACATCAAAATATCAAATTTGTTTTCCATTTAAAACACTAGTGAAAGCCCCTACATAATGTCGATTAATGCACCTTATAAATCTATCGTACGGACGTACGCAAATACACAGTTTCTAAAATAAATTACAAAACTTTTATAATTTTAATTATCCCAAATTATAATAAACAATAAAAATTTCAAATGTCATTTAAAAATTTTAATGAATACGTTTTATAAAATGAATTTACTTAAAAAGTGGTTATGAATGTTTTATAGGAAGAATGTAAACATTGAATGACTACTTGTTTGAACCACATTACATGTAATGGCATTTAAATATTTAAACAGGAATACCCAGCCAGGAATCAAATCGATCAGTGTAACAAATAAATAAAATATTTGTCATATTTCGTTGAGTAGAAAAACTGGATTTTCTGACGTTTTGTGACTTAGTGTAAGCCACTTCTTCAGAGAATAAACTTAGATTACTTTTGATTTGGTTATTTATTTATTCTTCGAAGAACTGACTCTCACTAAGTCATGAAACGTCAGAAAATCTAACATTTCTACACATTGGGATATTACAAATATTTTATTTATTTATTTATAACAAACTACCCAATGCCTTATTTAATCAAAATTATCAAGTCAAATCTTTGTAATGATCCCTACGATTTGTGTAACGCTTACGACGATCATATTCAAATGACTTGTTATTTATTCATTTCTTAAAGAATAAATGTATAACATTTAAGTTTTTTAAATGATCAATATTATCTATCTACAAGCTTCAGAGGTAGATACATTTGTGTAATCCAAAATACAAAAAAACGCCTATGGTTTAAATGAGAATATAGAATCACCGGCAATATATTTATCAATTAAACATCAGTTCGAAATATGTAGAATTTTTAATTTTCAATAATTTTGCAGCATAAAATAACATTTTAAAATGATTCTAAGCATTCAGAATATAAAATCATTTAAGATGTAAACCTACTTTAACTCCCCAAGCATCTGTTGTCGCATCTAAACTAGACTGCATAGCTGTAGATATTTCTTCTCTGTCCATAAGAATTTGTGCCAAATCTTTAGTTCCTAAAACATTTCTTATAGTTGTCTGTGCTAATAATCTGGTAGAGCGTGCAGCATCTTCAATATTTAACACAGATGCAACTGGATTTAATACACGATAATATACAACTGCATCCACTGAAACAGTTACTGAATCACGTGTTAATAATTCTTGTGGTGGGATCGCAAATGTCACTGTACGTAAATCCACTTTTCGTACACTATCAATACATGGTAAAATAAAAAATAATCCCGGCCCTTTTGTACCTTTACCTTTTGGTATTAAATTACCCATTCTTAAAACAACAGCTCGTTCATATTCAGCGACAATACGTATACAATAGACAAGTGAAAATGGAAACGTGATCAAAATCAAAAATATACTTAACGCTGCTAAAAAATTTGTTGTCCAACGCATACTTTTCCCTACAACTTCAGAATCATTTGGTGTATCCTTAGTTTCTTGTGGAAGTTTAGTTTGTTTTACGTTTTTCATGTCATCAGATGTCATCATTATATCGACTTCATTTTCATAAAGTGAATTTAAATGATTACCATTGTGAATACGATTAGATAAGGATTTAGATTGTTTCTTCATTACACCTTCTTGAGCTTTATGTGACGTGTTTAAACGTACTTTACGTGTTATAAATTCAAAGCAATGACATTTATCATATTTGAATAAACTATAGGATTGTTTTTTATGCCATAAATTTTCATTTAATTGTGGAACATGTAAAGTTAAGACATCATCATAATTCAAATTGTGTTCATTTGATGTTTGAGATAATTCTTGATTATATGATTCAGATGTTACAGTTTTGTCAGACGTTTTACAAGTATATGGACTTAAATTTGATTCAATATCTTGCTGTTGTGATCGTGGTTCAACACCTTGATTGAAATCAAGATTTGATGTCTCTTTATACAATGATGTAGAATAAGAGGTATTCCCTGTTGAAGACATAAATCACAAAAAGATCAATACTCTGTCTACTATATTCATACTGTATTAAAATATGTGAAGAATTTTATTGATATAAAACAATATCTAGTGTTTTGGTGAATTCATTGTTAAGCTATACATCATCAACCAATCTATTCAATGTAATTCATCAAAGTTAGTTTCGAATATATGACAATAGCATTTTTGCATCTTTTTAAAACCATCATCATGAATCAAAGACTAGAAAGCCAATAAATTATATCAAAAAGTATATTCATTCGGAGTTATACAACTACATACAATCATTAAATTTAAACACAAACACATACATAAGTTATAGAAGGAAAAACCACTTTTTTCCCTACGATTAATTTCCCCATTACAGACATATTTCTGTCAGTCTCTCTTTCTTAATTCTAATTGGTTAGTTTCATCATGATCAACCAAGTAATCATTGATGTTATGATAATCTGCATTAAATTAAAAATGTCTATGCTGATGAGGGTACCGGAAGACTTACAATCTAGGAACTGATAACGATAGAAAATCGATATGTTGATTTTATGAAATTTATGTTTCAATGTTCAAATAGTGTGAAAAAGGAAAATTATCCAAGAAATGTGAGAAGTACAAAAATGAGCAAGTTCATCTATAATCAGAATGAATGAGTTGCAAGAGTATAATTAATGATCAGATTAGAAAACATTATTTATCAAACTATTATTTGTTTGTATGTACATTAGGTATGATGAAAAAATTTACATAAAGTTATGTTAGCGTTTTAGCGTATTTTTAGCGAGTTGGGATGGGACCGCTAACCCGATGCCCAACCCTCCTTCTTTATCTGGGCTTGGGACCGGTAGTAGCCCCTGGAGGGACTCCAGGCGGAGTTATTTTTCATAATTTATAAGAAAATGGTTGGATGGGAGTTTTTCAAGTGTCATTTTGCATGTTCCTGTTAAAAATGTTGTGCAATTATTATTAATATTATTGGATTTCTAGATAAACAAAAAGTAAGAATGGTTTGGAAGTGAAAAAGATTTATAAAGAATGAAATGATGAGTGAAGAAATCATAATAACAATACTAGAATTAGTGTTGTTTTGCTAATAATCACATTGAAATTGAATTACTGTTAAATAATATTTACAAGAGCTCAAACCTTAATTATAAAACTTTATTCAATATACTGTTAATTAGATTTACACAAGCTATATAGCTAGTCATTCAACAAATAGTTAGGAAATGTATTGGAAATGATTTACTTTCAGCTATTGTAAAATCACCAACTAGCTCTATTATTCTATTCCATTATTGCGGTGATAGGACAATACACATAGTGAAGTAAACATAACACGGCTGGGGACAATCAAATTATATTTAGCACAAAATTACAGAGTTACTTGGTAAAAACCATACTATAATACTTAATTTGCAAAATGTTCAATAATTGTCTCAAACTTCGTTGTTCTTGCACTTCCATACTAATTGCTTTCTATCCCCGCTCTTTCTTTTTTGACCTTCCCCATCTTCTGCTGCCAGAAATTACATTCCTGACTCGCGTCATACACTACATACATCAATATAAGTAGCACGCACCACACTCGTCCCCTCTTTTATGGCAATCGTTCTCACGGTGGTTCATGCTCACACCACAATAGGATTGCAAACGATCTCAGAAAGATTTAATGTGGAACACCATGTACATATTCTAGGTTAAAGGAGATAATGATGTTATGTAAAAAGGTTTATTGTCAAGAATTTATTACGTTATGATTTATCAGGACATTACTATCAACAAATACAATAGTGTATTCAAAGTTCTTAAATAACTTAAATTTAATGAAAAAAGAATTAATGTAAAAGTGAGGGTGAATTATCATATTGTGACCTGTTTATTTGACACTAGAATTCATAATCAATTATACTAAATATCCACTACCTGGTTCAAATTTATGTCGCCATAAACTTATTGATAGAATAATAAGTTACTATAAACACTAACAGAAAATTAAATCGTTTTAGCCATTGAAATATTGTTTTTAGTTTCAAATATACCTTATTTATTCTAATTTAATTGAAAGAGAAATGCACAATGTTAAATTTTACTATCGATAAAAGTAGTTTGTTCCACTGATTTACTTTTCAACAGCATAAAATGAAATTCAAAAGTTTATAAAAAGCATTTCATCGTTGAGTTAAACGTTTCAATTATGATTAAATAACTGTCTTTTGCTCCACAATCCGAGTAACTCAATCAAAAAAGATTTGAAATATGTTCTTAACAATGTTATATTTATGACGATGATTTCTTATAAATAAAGCTACCATTTTTGTTTCTTAATTTATTCCGTTTTAACCGATTTTCTGTCATATGTATCGTACTACTTCCGCTTATATTCATTCCTAACTTTTCAGAAGTTATAAACGTTTGATAGGGTCTTACATAGTAACACTTCTAAATAACAAACCTATCAACAGTTATCTACCAGATTATTCGTTTTACTGGAATTCATCAAATATTTGCATTTGTTCATCTCTAGAATGTACTTATATATATATATACATTACTGAATACTAAATGCTTGTTAGAATATGTGTATAGAAGTATTCAAGTAACATTATAAACATTTTAGTGACCTATCGATTAGGTCCATTGAATGTAAAATTATTTCTTTTTAAATTTACTTAATGTTAGGTTAGTACTCTAAACAGTTAAGTGTGAATTCAGACTTGAAAACATTCATTGCATGAAGTTAAAATCAATTACTTTCATAATGAAATATTAAACAATTAAGACTTAGACATTTATTACCGTATATCTTTATAAAATTACCGATATTATTGATCTTTAGGTATAGCCGTGATAATGATGAACTTTCAGCTCAATTGAATAGTCATATGTTCTTTCACAGATTATAACTACAAAAAGTCTTGTTTTAAAATTATCATTTTCATACTGTATTCACATTTTAATAAGAAATTCATTATTAAAAAATAACAATTTGTTACTTCTTCAAATTCTATAAAATAATTCAATTGAGAAGATAATATTGAACAAATGACTTTATATTACTTGCGTGATTGTATAAATAAACAAATAAATAAATGTAAACACGGTAAACAATTTCACATGTATGATTCAATAAACATAAATATTACAGAAAGATACAAAATAAAACAGTTTATAAGAAAAAGATGGATAGTGGCTAGCAGTAGAATCCAGGACGCACATTTCGTCAGTAGCTAAGTGGATAACGCGATAAAGTTTGAAACAAACGGTATTAGGTTCGAAACCCAGTGTGAACATCAACGCTGATTTGTAGGTACATTCATCTGACGATTGCCAAATAGGATGGAACGTGCTTCCTCTACCCCGCTGCTAGCCACTATCCATCTTTGCTTATAAACCTTACGACTTCAGGCAATATCGAGGCAGTCCGCACAGGATGCATATATACCAACAAGTGACTGATCATTTTCAGTCCTAAATAACATTGGGAAGACATAATTAAACAAAAGCAAGTCAATAAAACAGTTTATGTTTGTTTTTCATTTATTTATTTATTTGAAAACATAGATATTAGTACAAGGGGGAACCAGATACACATGCACCACAAATGTCATTTAATTTGAGTGAGGGCTCTGTTACTCCTCGGGTGCCCAGACCGAAACAGCTGGTTTTCTTAGGCGGCCACACTCAGAGCCTTCGACCTAAAGGCAGTGGAGTATCGTGTGGAGGTGCAGTCTCATGGTAGCTGGTGACCGACGATTGGTTCATACGCAATTTGTTCCTTCCGGATCCTGGGGCCCATGTGCACCACTAGTTTGGGACCAGGGTTTTCCAACTCTTCTATGTGGACTCTCCGTGTCCAACAACTCGGTTAAAGCGCCGAAAATGTGTTTTTCGTCTTCTCGATTTCGTAAAAAACACCCACGCTACAAGAAGGTAGTGAGTAGGACTTCCCTGGGAGAGGCTATATACTCGTGGTCATGTGAGAGCATTTCCAGAGGGAGGGCGGACTCTCCTCAATCCCGGCTATACCAGGACATTTGGAAGCTTCTAAATATAAGTTTACTTATTATTGATATAGTTATTATTTACTTCCGAAATAAAATAATAATAATAAAAGAAGCCAACAAACGTTATCAATTATTTCGACTCCAAAGTTTAAATTAGTTTTCTTCATAAAAATTCAGTTACTTTATTTCTTTTTTCAACTTCTTCATACATTTTTTTATTCTCATGACAACAAAAAGAGAAAAAACCCTAATATATTTTGATTAGATTTTTTACAGTAACTCAAATTGAAAAAAAACTTTGGTTAGTGACATAAAGAAAATTTAATTTTATAAGAAATGAGAGTATGTAATAAAAATTGTGAATTCTAATTGAAAAAAATTACTTATTTGATTTTAATTTATCAAAGTACATCATCACATGTTTGAATGAATTTGATTTATCAGTATGAGGTTGTGAAGATTATTAGGTTTTGTGATTGAGATTATCAACCGATTGATGTTGGACAACCATTGAAACAGATAATCTGTGTTGGGTAGTGACAAGTATCTAGTTCAGTAAAATGAAAAATGGTCGCTCGATTTCGTGGTTGAGGTTTGACATTAATACCGTTCGATGCCGGCTCAGTGGTCTAGAGGTTCAGCGGTATGCCATGGGTTCGAACTCCGCGAGCGGGGTCGTGGATGCGCACTACGGAAGAGTCTCACAATAGGACGAAACGGCCGTCCATTGCTTCTATTTTTTCACTGGTGATCTTACATTAATCGGTTCATAATCTCGATTAATAATTTGATTCAGTTATAAGTGTGAGTTATAAATCAAAGACAAGTACATTACTAACTTATAACGAAACGAAATTATTTAAGCAACAAATATTGAATAGGTTCAAAATCATCAAAAAATTTGTTATGATTAGTTAAATCTTTATTTTTCCCCATTAAACTAAATATTTACGATAAATATATATTTACATGACAGTCGAGTGGATATGTCCATTTAGAAGGGGGATTAACAATTTCTTTACAATCATACATAAATTCACAGTCGATAAGCATGGTTTTGATGTAATGCACAACTACTTAGATGGTTTTAATATTTAGCATCTAACAATGAAATAACATCATATTTCACAGAAACTTTTCTTTTCGTATTTCGTAATGAATTATATTAATAAAATTCTTTAATCACGAATGTAGAACGTTCAAATGTTTTATTATTGTTTAAAAAGAGCATTAGAAAAACTCAAATTACATTTTCAAAAACCTAAAAACAAACTATGAAATATTAAACTGATAAATCAATAATCAACAATTTTGAGTTTATTTACAAATTATAGAAGAAATAACCATCCTATGAGTATACATACTTATATTTATTAGATGCCAGTTTTAAGATATTTTCCTTTATAAATAAAGGAGTGTACACAAATCGGTCTAGTGTATATATTGAATAAATACCGATATACTTAAATGAACAAATTATTATTTGCTTCAATAAATAAATAAATAAACTTTCATTATAAATATTCATTCATATTCTGTTTCATTGAAATGAATTTATGTTCATCGATTGACTCGTCCATAAATTAGAGTCTCACCAAAGTTTCCTTTTCTATGAATACACGATTTTGTTTTTAAATTCTAATCATATTTATATACAATATTCAGTGTGATTAAAGAGTTTTGTTATTTCTAATAAGTGAGATTTGTATATGAACAAAGACTTGATAGAGAAAACTAATTTATTGTTTCATGTAATATCATATAATGCTTTGGTAAAATATGAAAAGCATATACCATTTGCATATATTCCTTCTGTTTTCTTTTATATACCCCATAATTCATGTAATTCTGTTGTTATTCTAATCAAGCTTCATTTTGTCTTTATAAACTCTTTAGTTTAATTTTCTGTTGGTAGGCATTCTATTTCCTATTCCTGCTACATACTACTTATATCTGTCCACATAAGAGGCCTATATCTTAATATTAATCAAATAAATCATTTATGTAACACAACACTAACAGTTGCTTGATCTATATTTTCTAAATATATACTAAATACATATGTGTATTCACCCTACATTAAGTGTTTTTTTTAACGAAGGCGCAAAAATAATATTAAGACTGTTTTTTTATGGTAGTTCCCGTAGTAGAAAATAATAGTGTTTAAAAGAATGTATCCTGATAATAAAGACAAACTAATTATTATTAAAGCATGGAATTTTAAACTTAAAACTATGCGATATAACAGTAGTAAATTCATTCTAAATGTTCTAAAGATTAATTATACAAAACAAAACTCTTTTCCATAAGTTAATTCCAAACCATGAGAGAAAGATTCATTAAGTAGATAAATATAATAGCTAATCAATATGTTTTGATAAGGATGATCTCATAATTAACCATCAAGAGAACAAAACAACTTCTTTAATTTTACAATTATTTAATATCAGAAGCAGTTTTGTGGAGATTGTAGTAATTTTAATAGTGGAGATCATGAGTGAATTAAAGTTAGACAATTCGTATACAACAACTCGACAGTCTACAGAAAGATGTTAAATGATTTACACTATTATTTGAGTACTAGGTTAATGAAAATCTCATCACAACATTTATTTCAATAAACTGAATTGTAAATAAATGAAATTCCTGGAAGTGGCAATAATAAAACTATTGTGGTAAGTTTTTTTTTCGAGAATTATTATTGAAGTTTTATTTCTGAATATCTTTTACCTAAATTGATGAATTTATTTTGATAATTACATAGGTTATATGGTAACTCTCTTATAATCAATTTTGACTATGGTTAATTTTTGTTAACTTCCTTAACAAACAATGCTTTTCGAATAGTAGCAACTCATCTATTCCTTTGTGCTATTATAATCAATTTCATATTTGTATAAACGTGTACGCTTGATCACACGATAGCCTAAGCACATATCTATCTCGAAATTAAATGTTGATAACTTAAATATCACTCGATGAATCATTATCTTCCCCATGTATATATGTACTCGAATCATATTAATAGCCTTTGCCTTATCTTGTTGTGTTCTTATTACATTTGACTATAAATGTGTCTCTGTATTTGCTCGCATATACATATTCGCCTCTCTGCTTCAAATTCTCTCGATGTACTTATAACTTTGTTGTCTGTGCTATTTGCTAATAAACTGCAGCATCCGCATCTTGTTGCCTTATGATTTATATAATAACGGTTATCGAGGTGATTGATTAACGAAGCGAAGCCACCCTAGTTACATTACACACATGTTTTCTTTGAAAAATATATGTACAAAACATTTTCGGAAAGATCATCTGAGGTCATGCCGTCATGAGGTAACTCATATATTGAAATGTCTCATTATGAATTATGTTATAAAGTAATTTATATAGAAGCCTGATATTATAAACAAAATTACTTAAAATTCTTTTGTTTAAACCGAAGTATAGATATCAAAATGTTTTAACGTTTAAGAACAATAAGAGTGATGATAACACAGTCGTTTTTGGAGCTAACTATAGTCCGTCTATATGCATTATTTTGTGTACACTTAACTAACTAAAGTTGATATGGAATAACATCACTCAACAATTAAATTTTTAGTTATTAGTGGTAGTAGTGATTGAAATAATAATGAACTATACGAACATTATGAATGAGGAATAACAAGTCGTTTGACTGTAATGGTAATACGTTAATGAATTTAAATACAAATGACACAGATGTAATGTGAGTGAGAATAATCAACTGCTTAATCATCATCAACAGCTTGAGAAGGATTATGGTAAATAAAATAAAAGCTAAATAAACAGCCATGCTCTTGTATTTAATGGAATATTTTTTATATACATCTCTCTAGTAAGGCTATACAAAGTAGTAAAAGATGATAGTATGCTGGTCAGATATAATCCAGAAGTACTATTGAAGTATATCATGATCAATAGTTGATTTAATTATTTATCTACTTCAACACTGTAAATAATGATTCGAGAAGAATGTAGCAAATGCCAAAGATACAATAATTATTTAAAATACAAAATACTAAATGAGTGCTAAGTAATCAGAATATTAGTCGATGGATCTACTTTTCGTACATTGAACTATTACAACACTAGAAATACTATGACATTTATTATATGTTTAAATAAATATCTGACACTTAAATAGTCATAGAGTGGTGTGTGCTACATATATTGATATAAGTAGTATATGATGCGAGTTAAAAACGTAATGTCTGTGTTGTAACGGGAGACTGCAGGTTAGATGGAGCAGCGTATTTATTGATCGGATTAATGTGACACGTATATACGTACGAACGACCTAGTGTTCTTATTGGCCCTGCTTCCCTGTCTATCCCAGCCAGTTGAGTCCAGAACGCAAGTCACAGCCTCTGAGATATGAATCATTGTATTTCAGACATACTCTATTTATATACTAACCAAACATACCACATCGTACCATAAAAATAGAAAACAACATTTCCACAATATTAAACAAGTGAAGTAAATATCGACCAATAGGGAATGTACATTTAGCGTCCAAGGACAACATTAGACTTAACATGATAACTATTGGTATATTTTTCTGCACATCCTAACAGTCTGGCAGGAGAAGATGGGGGGAGATCAAGAAAAGAACAGCGGAAACACAATGCAATTTGTAAAAAAACGCATGAACAATGAAATGTGAGACAATGGATTGATGTTTGTAACAGGAACAGTCCAGGTTGATATGATGGATTGATAATCTGCAAATTAACAATTGGCTAAATGTTTTTTTATATTTTAAGAAGTAACTCTGTAACTTCGTGCAAAATACAACTCCATTGTCCCCACCCGTGTTCTGCTCGCTACAATAGTATTATTGTTATTCCGAGATTCTCATTTATGGAAACTTAAAATGCAACTCAAACTCCTACTAAAATTAATTCATTTTATCAAAACGCAATGAAAGTTACCAAAGTAAGATTACAGAATCGTTATGGTTGATAATAACTTATGATTTACCCATGAATTACTTTCGAATTCAGATTACGATCCGTGTAGTAAGGACAGAAGGCCTACGGCCTATTTTATTCCTTTTCTAGTATGCTTCTGTGAGTGTCCAGTCTCCTCTTGAAAGAGTCAATTGAAGGTGAGGACACCACTGCTTAGGGCAGCAAGTTCCAAGTATTGGTGACTCGGCGTGAAAATGAACGCTTTGATCAAATCAAATTTTTTCTCAAATTTAAGTAATACCCGATAAAAATAAGTGAAATCAATCATTTTTATAATTTAGACAAAACTGAAAGTAACATAGTATGGTATAATTTCAAGGAACTGGATAAACATCATTTTAAAAAATGTCATTCATGAAGTGATGTGTGTGTGATGAGAGTTTTCCGCTTATTTCCATATCTTAATAGGGATATTCATATGTACATTTTTTAAAAAACTAAACCTATGCATATATAATTCAAACAAAAATTCAATGTTTTTAAAAATATGATAGAAGGAATGATTTGGGAAACTTCAAAGATTGTAACACGATACAATAAAAATATAAAAAATATAAAATTATGATAATATAAGACAAGTAATTTAGATAGTGTTTACTCCATTCAATTATGTAAATAAGTAGTGTTTGTTTACAAAATGAATAGTGTTAAAAATTTCTGTCTATACGTCAGTGTAATATTTAAATGGGGTTTTATTTCTGAAAAGATATATATATATATATATATATATATATATATATATATATATATATATATATATATATATATATATATATATATATATATATATATATATTAGTTAGCAGTGAAATCCAATACTCGTCAGCCGGATATGTTTGAATTTTAAATTTGATAGCCACTTCGGGACTAGAACTCAGTACTGTTCGCTTCAAACACCATCACATTATCCACATAGTTAATGAGTCCTGATAGCTACTAACATGTGCAATCAGATGAATTTTTAATTCATTTCGTATTGTTTGTTTGAATCTTCGCATTGATGTTAAGGATTGAAATTGATCAGTCTCTTATTGGTATATGTGTATCCTCTAGAGATTGACTCAATATTGCCATATCATAAGTGTTGTAAGCAGAGATGGATTTTATTTCTTTCATAAATTATTTATATTGTTTTAAAGCTTTACTCGTTTTAACAAAGCAATGTCAATACAATGCAACATCAGTGTAATAAAAATTGTTTTACTACAAAAAATTACCTTGTTTTTAATGTTATAACGTCCACATTATTGCCATTTCATGTTTTAAATAATTCACTCTTGAAGTTGTTCAAAGTGTTGCTCTATTACATCAAAAATATTTATATATTAAAGTAATACAATTTATGTAAATTTACTAAACCATGCTCTTAAGAAGAGTAAACCAAATTATCACATTTGAAGAAGATAAACATCCTACAATTTAATAATTTTCCTATGAAGATTATGGAAAGCGAAATAAAACGAAACGTTTTACCTTGAAGTTACAACTCGAATGAGATACCATGGATTGATAATGTGGTTTTCCGTACCTCAATGGTACAATAAAAGAACTCCAAAGAGTCTTAAAACAACACAGAATCAAAGCATACTACGAAACAACTAACACTTCGAAATGCTTTAGTTTGTAAAAGGAATAAATTCCCTTTATATCATACAAAATTGGGTCTACAAACAAAGATGTGTCTATTGTAATGCCTTCTACATTGGCGAGTCATCCTTTGAAATCTTTACCTGAACCATAAAACATTTTGAGTACACAAAGAAAGTTCCTCCAAATTAGATCGGCAATAGCAGTCCATGTCATTATAAATAACTATCAAATCGGTATTTTTCTACTCATTGGGATATTTTTCTACACTTTCGATATAATTGTGCTATGTAACTCAACAGGTTATGTTAAATGGATCTATTAAGACTCAAAATTATTCAGAAAATCATACACTTTTCAAGAATATATTTTGCAATGAAATTGTTTAATTATAGAATGTGTCAAAGGAATACGTTTCTTTGAGAGTAATAAATTAATACGCGTTTTTAAAACTATTTACAATCTTATAGTTGAACTCATGAGTCGATTGACGCTAGACCATCGTGACAAACTTGGAAGCACTAGAAGGCCGTCATGTCCGAGTATGGGACTCCTCAGTAATACGCATCCATGATGTCGCCCACGAGATTCGAACTCAGGACCTATCGGTCTCGACATCATATGAACGTAACGCCTATCGATCTCGAGCCAGAACGCTTAAACTCTAGACCACTGAACTGGAATCCAACGGTGTTAATGTCTAAATTCAACGAGTTGCTTCAATAATAACATTTTAATAGTTGTATGGTGATTTATACCAAAATCTATATTTTGAATTATTAATAAAATCTTTTAACAAAAAAATCTTTACTGTCCTACTGACTAACGATTAATATTTGCGCTTACAACGTTTTACACAGTAGTATGTGTATAATACAATCATAGTTGTTCAATTAAGCCAACTGAATGCATTGTCTAAATGATCACTCTCGATACGTTGTTGAACGTTTGATAGATGATAATGTCGTTTGATTAATGCATTGAACTTTTAATCGGTAACACTATCATCATAAAATTGTATGCAAAAAGTTTAGGTTTTAGAAAACTTAAGATCTAATTTATTGAATTGAAATGCATGAATCAACCAGAAGATTGGTATACTAAAAGAAATTACTCTATTTTTGAAGTGCATAATCTATTATAAACTTAGATATCGTGGTTAAAATGAAAGTCATTGATCTATGAGCTTGTATTTAAGAAACATCTAAAACTGCTTCATTCTTCAGGAAGAAGCTTAAAGTAGAACTGATTTCTAAAAATAATGTGATTATTCATGAAACGAAAATGTGTTCTGCCTGATGTTCATTCAATTCATGATATTTGATATGTCATTTAACCGATATACTCGTAAGATATGTTCCTTTTAAACTAGTATTATGAAAATTAATTTTCATGTAAAATGAACTCTAAATTCTTCATATGCAGTAAATCTTAATTTTACTTTGATTTTAGACATTTGATGGGCACTATTTAGCTCAGAATCAGTTGTCAAGGTTATATGTTTATTATATTTTAACTCCACCTGGAGTCCCTCCGGGGGCTACTGACGTTCCTAAGCCAGGATAAAAAGAGGAGAATTAAGCATGGGATTAGCGACCCCATCTCGTAGAAAACTAACTCTTTAAAAAACGCTAACCAGAAAAATTGTTCAAACCTATTAAAATCTGCCCTGGGATTCAGAAGATCTTCATTTAGAAGAGTTATGACGCCTCATGATGAAAGCCGAGCTCCTTCGTAAGTTACGAGGCCGACGCCCCTTCTGACAACCAGAACAACCATTTATTTAGGTACACGTAATACTAATCCGAAGGGAAACGCGGGATACAATGGATATTTAGAATGCAGTTGGACGATCTAGATTTCGCAGATGATCTGGCTTTTCTATCTCAATCGCAACAACAAATGCAGGAGAAAACAACCAGTGTAGCAGCAGTCTC
Organism: Schistosoma margrebowiei; assembly: GCA_944470205.2. Lineage (NCBI taxonomy): Eukaryota > Metazoa > Platyhelminthes > Trematoda > Strigeidida > Schistosomatidae > Schistosoma > Schistosoma margrebowiei. The sequence continues at coordinate 65,039,891 of OX104024.1, read as the reverse complement.
GGCATCAGTAGGTCTCAATATACACAAAGGAAAAAGCAAGATTCTCCGATATAACACACCATGCACCAATCCAATCACAAATGACTGAGAAGATTTGGAAGATGTAAAAACCTTTACATATTTTGGCAGCAACATTGATGAACATTGTGGATGTGATGCAGATGCGAAAGCACGGATCGGTAAAGAAAGAGCAGCAACCAACACCAAGGTCAGGATTTTCAATACAAATGTCAAGACAGTTCTACTGTATGGGGCGAAAACCTGGGTATCTACGAATGTCATCATCCAGAAGATACAAGTGTTTATTAACAGTTGTCTAAGCAAAATACTTCAGATCCGTTGGCCAGACACTATGAGCAACAACCTAATATGGGAGAGAACAAACCAGAACTCAGAGAAGAAAGAAATCAGGAAGAAGCGTTGGAAGTGGATAGGACACACATTGAGGAAAGCATCTAACTGAGTCACAAGGCAAGCCCTTTCATGGAATCCTCAATGCCAAAGGAAGAGAGGAAGACCAAAGAACACATTGTGCAGGGAAATGGATATAGACATGAGAGAAATGAACAAGAATTGGATGGAACTAGAACAGAGGGTCCAGGACAGAGTAGGTTGAAGAATGCTGGTCGGTGGCCCACGCTCCATTGAGAGCAATATATTTTTTAGAAGAAATGTATCAGTATTTTTGGTCAATAACGGAATCGTGAATATCGTTTATCTTAAAAGTACAAATGTAAAAGAACATTTTTTAAAGTTATGCGGTATATAGACTTATTTAACTCTTAGATGTGGTTTCAGCTAACATTCTGTTGAAAGAAACTTCAGTAGCAACACAATATATATTCAGTGAAATAAAATAAGATTCTATTTAATGAAAACATGTGTATTAAAGAAGTGTCCTTTGACTCAGGTTCTGACTATGGCTGTTTAAAAAATGGTTTGTAGCAATAAAAAACCAGTTCACCTTATTCATGCATTACAGATATGTCGTGACCATTTATTTAAGAAAAAAACGTGGGTATGATTAAACGTTTTTCATACTTTTATTGCTTTTATTCTATCCTACCCTTATAGTGACTTCCCATTCCTTTGACACACTAAAAATATCCGGGATATTGTTACGATTTATGGCCCTGTCAAATATCACGTCACAAAAACGTCAATCAGAGCATCGATTTATGTGACTTTGCCCTTGTACTAAGCCAATGATGAGTCAAATAGCCTGAGCAGCCCAGATCCAACTCTGAGTTCTCATTATTCCTGTGTATAGTAGCTTCTCGCCTAACCCAGCCCGTTCAGTCCAGAACAGCCCGAATCATATATTTCAGACATACTTGATTTATATACAAAACAATCAGATGGCATAATACCATAAACTAAAAAATAATTATTATACAAGATCAAGGCAAAAGTGGCTGTGAGTATAGGAATAAATTAAGAATGTTAAATTGTATAACAATAGCTAATAGATCTAATGAAAGCCCATGATAAAAGGAATATGAATATATACACAGTCTAGTTGTCTAGTAGTTCCTCAATGGGAATATCAGTAATAATAGTCCATGAGTAATTCCTAACAGTTACTATTCATTTATGCTTTGTTCTGATGTAACAGCTAATGATCCCAAGCAAGAGTTTTTTTCTCTCATAAATAAATATCTCTATGTTAGTTAAACTATGAATATAAATAGAAATAAGTTAGTTTTGTTCTAGGAAGTTTAATATCAATTTTCTCAAATTATAGTGTGAACAATTTTGTTTTTATTCAGAAAACAGAATATGTCCCAAATGATCAGATTAATTGTCCAAGATATAGAATTTTGAAGGGACTACAAATTCGACTTGAAATTAAATGGACAATTTATATACATGTCCTTCTTAAAATGTAATACTGATCAGATAGCCGTTTAATTAATACCATAAGAATTGGAAAAAAATAATTGGTTCAAAAGCAAGCTGTTGTTTAAACTTAATAATACACGTATGAGAAATATTTAAAATTCGATTTTAAACAACATTAATTTCAGTTAATTAAATACTCTTATTGTGACATTAAAAATGCAAATTACTCCTAATGGAGCATAGGACTCCAACCAACATTCTCTAACCCACACTGTCTTGGACCTACTGTTCTAGTTCTATTCAATTCTTGTTCATTCTCCTCATGTCTGTCTCCATTTCTCGATGTAATGTGTTCTCTGGTTTTCCTCTCATTCCCCCTTGGCATTGAGAATTCCATGTGAGGGCTTGCCTTGTGACGCAGTTAGATGCTTTCCTCAATGTGTGTCCTATCAACTTCCAATGCTTCTTCCTGATTTTTTTCTTCTCTGAGATCTGGTTTATTCTCTCCCACAGTAGGTTGTTGCTGATAGTGTCTGGCCAACAGATCTGAAGTATTTTGCTTAGACAGCTATTAATAAACACTTGTATCTTCTGGATGATGGCATTCGTAGATACCCACCTTTCCGCCCCATACAGGGTTAGGCATAGGATTAGCGACCCCATCCCGTAAAAAGCTAACTCGCTAAAAGAACTCCAACCAAAAAAAATATTCAAAAATATAGATTAAGGGAAGAAATATTACTTTTCAATTAGTTCTTACTTAAAGCTATACAATACCATGTAAATGTAACATAAAATTACTATCAAATAAATAATGGCAGATCAATTTTACTATACATCTCATCATTTTCGCTAGAAAAATAATTATAAATAATTCATCAAACAGTTGGAAAGAAATAGAGATTATTGAGCTATTGTGACATATTACATAATAATGGAACTGAAAACTAAAATTAAATTTATGTAAAAAGCCCATAAAATTATTTCCGGATAACTTACAATAACTTTGTAGAGGCTTCATAAACGTTTTTTTAATGCACAAACATTAAGTTTATTATTATTTTGATATAAGGCTTCTTATGTGAGCATGAGAACGATTCAGGCATCACAGAGCAAGTTCATCAAGTTTCCATAGAATAACTTAAAGCTGAATTTGTGTCGATGAAGTGATCAATATTGTCTCTTTTTCATATAAAGGAGTTTTTATTGTTTGTTTCATCATTTGGTTAGTCATAGAATGCGATGTTCATAAATCCAATGACGTAATTTTCGATTTTTATTGCTCCACAAGAGCAGTTAAAGTGGTAGATACACATAGGGGTAGTAGAACTGAACTGTTTGTATTGGTTTCGTGAGCTTAACGTTGGCTAATTGAATAAAGAAAGATATAATCTGACAGTTCTAAATGTTAGTTCCCATACTCTATGCGTCAAATCACGGTTTTAATAATTTTGCTATATTTGAACTGTATTTTCAAGAATAGAAGCCAGTTCCGTGCTATCGGTTTATTTATCAACATATAATTCGTTGGGAACTGTGAAGAATATCTGTTTCTGGTAAGTAAATCGTGTGTAAACTTTTGTTTGACTTAAATGACACTTCAAAAATCCCATTTAATTAGCTTTTTGAATCAGATATGCATTTAAGTTTCGTTTATAATTCAAAACCCACACATTAGTGTACGGACATAATGAATAACAAATTGATAGAGTTAGACCGCGTCATGTGTGAGAAAGTTACCCACTGAAGACAACGGAAGATGATAACGCAGTATGATGGATTGGTTGAAGTTGTATATTATCACCGTTGTATATCGGCTCAGGGGTCTAGAGCTTAAGTGTTTACGCGAGGCCGAAAGCCATGGGTTTGAATTTCGCGTGTCAGATCATGGATGCGCACTGTTCAGGAGTCCTAGTCCAGGACGAGATGGCCATCCAGCGCCTTCAAGTTTTCAGTGGTGTTCTAACATTGATTAGTTCATGATTTCAATTAAAACTCAATAGTTTCCACAACCCTATACTGATAATCCTTTTAGCTTATAGTTTTAAATGGTTAAAATATTAGCATACGCGGTTTTACACAACTTCTTGACGTTTTACGCACTGTAACCATCGACTATAACAAACATTGAGTCTAGTGTCTTTATAAACAATTTCAACTATCCGATGTTATTGGCACTTCAATTTTAATAACTTCTTGATTAATCGTAAAATCGTCTTTACTCGCAACTTATGATGACTTCCAAATTTTAGAACAAATCTCGTTTACCCAAAATATATCCACATTGTTTGATAACATCGGTATTGTAATAGCTTAATGATGCTACCATAAATTTTTTCATCTAAAAACTCTAGTCCAGTATAAACTAGACTAAAAAGCTTAAAGGTACCGCTAATACACATTATAGTTCAAAATCGCTTATTATGTTTTTGATCATTTCACAACAAACACACAGTTAAATTCTGACTGCAGTTAAAATATAGAAGTATTTTCACACAAACGTTGTCATAACCCACGTAGTCAGAGTGCTTCAATTTGTTGACACTCTCGACGTTCTTTCATATCATTAGTTTTGTGACAGGAGATTAGTAGTTTTCTTTAATTTAAGGTGTCCCTAGTTTATTTGGATTCGAAAAATTATTTTTTTACACGAGTCCCACAATGCACGACAAGTAGCTTTTTGAAGCTATTCGCAAAACAATTTATATATACAAGAAATGTTTAATTATGCATAATGGTATACCTTAATTTGAAATGTAGGCTATTGATGGCTAATATCAGTCTATTAAATTAGACTCTTACAGTGAAACTTTAAGTAATGTCATCATATCGTATAGACACTGAAAACTACCAAGTATGTCCTGGGATATAGATTAAAAAGTGACTTTATTACTTTCAATTACACTTTTTCTGTGATCCCCTTATTTTTACAGATATCTTGATATAAGATTCCTTCTGATTATTTACAATATTTTTTTTCTGTCTTAAGCTCTTTGATCTTATTCGTACAAACTTATTTTTCCTTAGGTTTCAGCTTTTATTCGTATTCGTCAATCAAGATGCATTGTGCTGAATATAAATGTCATTTTTCGTTGTTTCAATCATTTTTTTAAAAAATAATATGTAAATATATGAGAAATGTAGGTTGAATTTCAAATGATTGATGTTAAAATCTAATTTGCTTATTTTGATTTCAATTAATCTACATACAATACTCAATGCAATCAAACATATAAACTTAAGATTGAAGTGATATTAATAACAAAGAGTTTAACCAACAAAAAAACCAATTAGATAAACAAAATAAAAGTTTTATTTATTTCTAAGGTTTGATTGAACTAGATTTGTATAAAATTTTAAAGGTTCGTACGATATATTTGTCAGGTTTTGTTACAACTATTCACGATAGTGATACATAATAAAATATATTCACAAATTACGGTTGTATAGATTGATACTGTCTGATGACTGGTATGTTCTGGATAATCAGTGAGGTTCATTCTTCAACTTTGTAAATCACTCTAATGAAAACATTAAAACAAACTAACACTAATTTACTTGGTATTGTTTTACTTGAATCTTTCCATTGATGTTTTAGGACTGAAATTGATCATCCTCTTATTGGCATATGTGCATACTGTGCGTATGCCTCGATATTGCCTTATAAGTATTATAAGTAAAAATGGATAGTGGCTAGCAGCGGAATCCAGGACGCGTGTTTCGTCCTGTTTGGAACTCGTCAGCTGGATTTACCTGAATCTCAGTGTTGATGTTCACTCTGGGACTCAAACCCAGTACCGTTTGCTTCAAACGTAATCGCGTTGTCCACTTAGCTACTGAGTCCTGTTAAGATTATTTATAACTTAATGAAATAGAAGTATCAGTTAAAAATATCGTTTATCAGAGAAGATCATTATTTCATTATTTTACTGGATTTAAATATATTTTCTCTATGAATTTTTATTTGATTCTTCTGAGTTTAATCTGTAATTAGTGCTGATTATAATATTCTCCTCAAAATCTATAACAAATAGGAATTTATTCATCATTTCAAAGGTTCCTTAGATTCAGAACTTCATTAGCGAATGAAGTCAGTGATAAACTTTTGATTCAGAAGGTGATCATTATACCAGCCTAAGACAAGAAGCTTAACATGATAAACAGGCAAGCCTAAAAATATGTTAACGTAACACTAATGATAATTCTGTCAAAATAAAGTATGTAGACATGCCAGTGACTCTGTATGGGGTAAAGTTTCTTAAGGATATGGTTTGACTTCATGAAGGATAAATTTAGTCAAGTAGTGAATAAAAACAAAGTGCTAAAGGGTAAAATGTACGTTTACTTCCATAGATACACAAATGTTAAATTCTTGCTTCATTATAAAATTCTGGACATATCAATTGAACAGTATTAAATTCATTTGTGTCTAAATAATCCAACACCTTTAATACAATATGTGATCCGCATAAAATAAGCATAAGTGACTGACCAACCTGACCTATGCTGCATACGTGTGATAACCCGGTAGTAAACTCACACACTGAATTCTTATTGAATAAATGGATCGAAATTATAGAATAATCAAGAATACGATTGAAGTTGCGGACTCAGAAAAATAAAATAACACCCTAATTTAATAAGATTAGATATTACTAAGCACAGATGGATGGTGAGTAACAGTAGAATCCATGATGTGCGTTTCATCCTATTTGCTACTCGTCAGCTAGATGTACCTTTATGCATCTAATTTAAAAGTCTCAAATAGAACGTAATGGCCATATTGAACTCCACTGCTACCCAGTATCTACCCCTGCTTACAATGTCTGTAAGTTAACAGCAATATCGAGGAAATCTGTATGGGATCCATGTATGACAAAACATGACTGATCAATTGCATTCCTAGACATCAATGAAATGATTCAAACAGTCAATACAAATAAACTAATGATTATTGACTAAAAGATTAGTCAGAGTATATTTAATGAATTATACAAATTTTGATCCAAATATATTCACATCATAAGATTAACACATCAAAATATGCATTAAAACTATTGTCACACTATTTATAGCTTATTTCAACACTTAAAGCAAATAGTTTAACTGTGCAAAAACTACAAAAACATGGTAACCTGATTGTTACCATCTACAATGAATAATAAACTAAACACAAATGGATAGGACATTCATTTTCCATCCAATTGAATTGAGCATCGAATTTATCATATCTATATATGGTTAAATATAAAAATTAAACTGTTCTAAAACATGTTACTAAATATTTGTGATAAAAAATGAATTTTCAGATCACCTACAAATATCTCAACACTTTCTTTTTCGATTAGAACTATCTTTTGGTAACTTTTCCAATATTCAATGAAATGAAAACTGGTTGTTTCATTTTCATGGATAAGTATATTGTTACATAATCGACGGATCACATTGATGTTTATTGAACTTTAGTTATTTATTTAATCATTAAAATGAAGTAAGATTACATCACATTTTGTAAAGGTATAGGGAAATGGAGATAGACATGAGAAAAATGAACAAGAATTGGATGGAACTAGAAAAGAAGGTCCAGGACAGAGTGGGTTGGAGAATGCTGGTCAGCGGCCTATACTCCATTAGGAGTAACAGGCGTATATAAGTAAGTAAGTAATAGGGATTCGAATAACTGTACAATAGGAATTTATCAGTTAAAATAAATTTGGTAGAATTTCAATAACATTATTTTAAAAATAAGATAAAACGTTACTTTCATTGTTCTTTTACTTTTTAATGCTTATAATAGTATTATGTAATAATTCTATACATATCACCTGTTCTGTAAATTATTTTGCAAAGGATACAAATGATAATGTCATTACAAACTATGTAACTATTCATGTTTTATAACTCAAACGTTCATTAGAATCATCTATTTATACTAGAATAATTTCGTATATTTATACTCCTCTATAGCTGACAAAAAGCAAAACATGTAACAAGTTTTTACTATCTTAAGGTTTATCATAATACTACAAGCAAACAATGTTGAAGAATGGATTAAAAACTAGTTCGAACTAAGTATAATACCTTGATGTAATCGAAACATTTTAAAATGTATGGCAATCGTTATAAGACTCACGGTAGCAAAATTTATTATCGTAATCTTTTAAACATTCAAGAATAACCTTTATATCTGACATAAAACTTTAACAGACCCTAAAATATACACATTATATAAAGTCCTACTCCCCAAACACCTAGGTGTTTATATTCTGTAAGGCCTTGCCTAGCCACTCTCTCGACTGAAAAATGTTTCAAAGTGGCTAGCAGTGGAATCTAGGACGCGCGTTTCATCTCATTTGGGACTCGTCAGCTGGATGTGCCTGCACCTCATAGTTGATGTTCATTCTGGGGCTCGAACTCAGTACCGTTCGATGTAATCTCCATCGCGTTCTCCACTTAGCTACTGAGTCCTGATAGCCACTAATTTGTGCAATGGAGTGGAGTTTAGATTCACTTAATATTGTTTTCTGTAATATTCCCATTGATGTTTAAAACTGCAATTGATCAGTCTCTTATTGTCATATGTGCGATTGCAGTCCTAAGCATCAATGGGAAGATTTAAACAAACAATACCAAGTGAAATACGCTTCGTTTATAATAAAATTCTACATGTTGCTGCATACTATAACAGTGTTGTCTACTTTAAATAGAGCAGTTTGAAATCATACTTGTTTTCGTAAAATATATCTCCCCAATGAAATGTCGAAAAACGGAATTTCTAACGATCAAACAGTATTTAACCCGTAAACCTAATATATGTTATCTTCCAACTAATAATATTTCTGGATGTATATTTAATCTGCTTAACAGAAATACTAAACAATCAAAAGTGTTTATGTCAACGGTAAAATCCTGTTTATTGAGAAGCAGTCAAAATAACTTCTTGAATTAAGAGCTTTTAATACTGTTCATTTCATTTCGAAAACTAATTTAAATCAAATACCGTTTTAACAAGCTCCTACTTCATTACGTTTCATAGAGTTATTGCATATGTTCTATGAATGAAAATCATTTCTCAAAGCTTGAAATGTATACCATCTTGAAGCTGGGAATCAATCAATTTACTAAAGTTGTGATCGTATTGAATAACAATCACATCGATCAATAACTCAACTTCCTATGCTAAACATGGAAAATAAATTAAAATAATACATGTCTGGTTTTTAATTACGACTGATACTTTCACAATGGAAACAATGGTTCCTAAAAAAGTCGAAAATCTTGTTCTGTAGTATTTCAAATTAACAATAACACAAACATCATAACATATCATCTCAGACATAAATATCTATATATTACAGCATAATAACTACTTGATCAGAGATATCTTCTGTATGATAAGACTTTAGATCTTGTGCTTGATATATGAAAGCTGATTTTTGTCAAAGGATTTGATTAGCGCAAATGATTTTAATAATTTAACAGGAAGCACCACCTTATAGGTACCGTATTAATAAAAAATCATTATCGGACCTACTTATGCAATCATCTTGAAATATTATTTTTGGTGTATGCACCGTTACGTAATGTGTACACGATAACCAAACACCAAGTCAACCGAAGAAAATCTCATCAATCGACTCACTTACACTTTTTTATTCTCAAAATGAGTAATATATTTGGCCGGTAAAGTAATTTCAACATGCTTGATTTTTTATGACGTTTTTGTTTGGAATGTATAGAACAAAGAAAATGTTATAACTTGCGGCATTGTCGCCTATTAATATATAACGCAATGACACTGTAGTAAACGAGAACACAAGTGGACACAATCGAATGTACTTCAACACAAAATTACAGAACATGTTAGTAAAATTTGGGATCTATACAGTAAATACTTAATTTGCGAAATGTCAATCAACTGTCTCAAATTTGACTGTTTCTGTTGCAAATATCAGTCAATCGTCTCAGACTTCATTGTTTCTGCATTTTCATACCAATTGATTTCTGTTCCTGTTCTTTCCTCCTCGATCTTTTTGAGCCTCTGCTGCCAGACATTTTAATCCTGACTGTTGTTATATACTACTCATGTCGATATAAGTATCACACACACAATACTACCAACTAGAGAACAGTGACGCATAAACCCGTATGGACATTCTAAAGTCCTTACTGATCCTTCTTCCTGCGTGGCCCAGTCTGTTGAGTCCAGAACACCAATCTCAGCCTCCGTAATATGAATCATGTATTTCAATCATACTGGGTTTATATACAAACCAATCAGACCACATAGCAGAATAAAATAGAAAATAACAATTGTACAAGATCTAGCCAAAAGTGGCTGTGATAGTGGGAGACTGTAATAAATAAACTGGGCGAAACTTAAGAATGATATATCGTACAGTAATAGTTTTCGAGTCAAAATAACGCTTATAGTAAGAATATGAATATACATTGTTTAGTTACTTGACAATTATACAATAAAAGTATATGTATAGTACTAATGTATAAGTAGATCCCAACAGTTACCAAGCATTATTCGTGTCAGAATATAACAGAAAATAATCACAGACATTAAGCGGACGTTTACTGAGTTAAATTCAAGACCTTTTTTAGGTAAAATTAATATTCACCACTTTAAAAAATAACTTTAACGTGATTCTTCTTTATGTTCAATTTTATAATTAGTCAGTTTAATCTTATTAGTGAAGTTTGACTTGTGATAGACTGCTTATTCCAACTTGTGTTTGTGGAATTTTAGTTTGCCTCTTAAATGTTTATTTATTATCAACATAGAGTTTTCTTCATAATCCATACTTATTCCGTTCAATGCTTCACTAATAATTTAAACTTTATTCAACAAATCTAATATGATATAGTTATTTCATTCGCTTTCCTTCATCTTACCAATTACCTTCCAATCAATTTAGTACTTTATAACCATTAGGACAAATCATAACTTTCCACAACTTAAAGGAATTCCTGTTGGATAATCTGTGATAGAATTTGTATCATTTATAACACTTATATTATCCATCAGATTTATTCGGTAAATAATGACCTATGTTGAGCTATCAATCTAAATAATATAACAGAGATGAATGGAGTAAGTCAGAATAAGAAGTAAAAAAAACATATGTAAAATTTTCCCATGTGTACAATACAATCGGTAAAAGAGTGATAACAAACTGTTGCAAATTAAGAGTATGAACAAACATAATTTCTTTTTGAATATAGCATTACCAATAAGTGTGTTTACATTAAATGTATTCTCATATAACGGATCAAGACTTAATATACAAGTGGTTACTATTCATAATGTTCCTTTTTTATTATATTTGATCTTTCTTAAATGTTATAAGCTCATTTTTTCATATAAATCTCTGGCATATCTAGCGAAACGACATCTGAACGACATCATCAGCACAAAATTGAGATAAAAGTGAAGTTTGTGCTGATGATGTTGTTCAGAAGAACGATGTAAGCTCCACGATCAAACCATCCAGCTCAGAAAACAAAACTTTACGAAAATCATACACCTGAGCTACAAATCTTCTCCACCATATCGGAATATTATTTTATTTGGACAAACTATTCAAAATATACTTCACTATACAAATAAAATAGTTTTGATAAACTCTATCTCAAAGCTTGATCTTAACTTAATAAACTTGGAGTCTGTTTTTAAAAAAATTAGTTCTGCAAAATCCCATCCTAATTTATTATTACTATAAATTTAGAAAGATCATTCAGATCAAAGCGCGTCACAAACAGTAATCTATCATCCAGATTTTCTTTTTGATTATTAGATAGTATACAAATAGTCTATATTAAAAACAGAGATTACTTTTTAACCAAAATAATCCCTGATTCAAATATTATATACCATTGTCTTCAGTGAGCTGATATCTTACAGCAGACCCGGTTGAACTCCTTTGGCAACGGCTTCTCACTAGAACTCTAGGAGTATCTCTTGAAGTCACTCACTAGTGAGCAGATGATTATTATCAGAAGGGGTTTGTGGAGATTTTAAAAATTTCACAGATTGAAATCATGAAGCTAGACGACCATGGAAAACCTGAGAGCACTGGATTAATTTACAGTAATATTCACAAGACGCCTTTCTGATATTAATCATCATATACTCAATAGTGACTGGCTTCAAGTAATATTTTCTGGAGTTCTTGTGAGAAGCAGTGATCAGTGAAGCTCAACTGACTCTGTTGTCAGATAGTAACTCAATGAAGACAGTGGTAGACGGTGGCTCAATTACGTGGATTGGTTGAATTTAGACATTAACACAGTTGGATGCCGGCTTAGTAGTCTAGAGTACAAGCGTTCGAGTACAAGATCAATAGGTGTTACACCCATATGATGTCAAGACCGATAGGTCCTGAGTTCGAATCTCGTGGGCGAGATCATGAATGCATACTGCTGAGAATTCCCATACTCGGACGTATCGACCGTCTAGTGCTTCCAGGTTTGCCATGGTGGTCTAGCTTCAATTGACTCATGAACTCAACTATTAAATCACTATACTATCCACAAAACCCCTTTCTGATAAAATAAATTCAATTAAAAGAATACCCTGTAGTAACTTGAAATATAATCAAGTTGTGCAATTATTTACCATAAAATGAAAACCTTAAAAATAACAGCATTGATTTATCTAGATCAAAACATTTATCGTCCGACATTACGTTTAAATAATGTCACGTCTGAAATACACGTGAATAAAAGGTGACTAACAATCATAGTCTTTATTTTCTAATGTTATTCAGTTGCCTCGGTCATCGATGCTACTTACACATATACTACTAGCTATGCATATGATTATTTCATTATTACATTACTGATAATTATTAACATTGGAAGTATGCTAGTTCTAAAGACTTTAACTCAAATAACATAGATCTGAAAATTAATGAATAAGTATAACATGAAAATAATTCTAAACTACCAAGATCGATTTTACATTCTGTCCATTCTGTTATCAAATTGTAATCGTTTGGAAAATTAGTAGAATACATAAAATGTGATAATATTTCTACCAAACCAATCAAATAATGAAAAAAAAAGCCAAAGACATAAGTTTGAATAAATTTTCCTTGTTCTTGATCTTTTCAAGTTTGTGAGAGAACAAAAACGTGTTTTTTTTTCTTATTCGAGAAGGCAAATCAAAAGCAATTTGAAAGTGAATAAAACTTTAAGGATCTTTTAAATTCGTGTGAAATCCTGTTATATTTGTAAAGTGTAACGTTGAATAATAACGCTGTTTATCATTTGACATCTAAAAATATTGGAAACTGAATGCCGAAAAATATCAAAATAAAACATGAAAAATGATTTTTCAAATTTATCTTATTATGATATAAAGCATTGAGAAGTAGGTATATTTTGTTTCCTATCTCTGATTAAATATCAACACAGAAAATGGAAATTTTCTAATCATCTTATTCAGTCTTTAATGTTAGTCAAATTCTGTCCACTAAGTTGAAATGAATCAGCTAAAGTATTATTCGAGGTTGCAGTTGATGTTTTCATATGCGATGGTCGAAAGCACTGAACTGGAATCCATTGATCTAAATTTTCTAATATCTAGCTCTCGTCTACGTGACATATTAACACTCTTAATGAAATGTTCTAGAATTCAGACAGAGACCCTAGAATATTGAAATTATGTATGGGAAAAACATCTCTACCTGTAAAAGAACCAGCTATTACTATTTTGTAACGTTAATATTTGCATCTAAAAGGAAAAAAAGTGGATGAAATACTGTATTAGTAAATCGTATTACAACAGACTTTTTTTTGACTTTATATCTTCCTTCTCGTTAAAATTTAAATTTCTTTAACCCCGAATTCAGGCTTCGAGGAGAGGAGATTTTCCACACATCGTGAAAAACATTTTAATCAAGTGGCATTCAAGACATCTGTGTAATATAACACGTTTATGTTAATAGTTCATATCACTGAAAATTTCCCTTTTTTAATTGAAAATGATGTATGAAGAATAACATAGTTGAAATCATAAGTTTTCCCGAATTCTCGTGTCTCAAATACTGAGTTTTTGAATAAGCTTAAGCCTAAATTCATAAGTGCGGAAACACAATAAGAAACAACATTTGTATTATATGAATATACTACCTTACATTTATTTTATAAACTACAGAAACCAAATCTATTTTATACAAACAGTGTAATTTACAGTTTGAGGTTTAGCGTTATTAATATTATTATTATCATTCACTTAAAGAGATCACGTTTACCTAGTAAAATTACTTTTGGTCTAGTGGTTAAGTGCTCGCGCGCGACTGATAGGTCCTCGGTTCGAATCTCATGGGGGGGGCGGGATCGTAGATGCGCTTTGCTGAGGAGTGCTACAATGGGACGAAACGGCCGCTCAGTGCTTCCAGGTTTTCCATGGTGGTCTAGCTTCAATTGACTCATGATCTCAGCCATTAAATTATTTTAAAATAATAGAAATATAAAATGGGAATTCATAATAAATTAATATTAATTTCAATGAAAAAAAAGTTATTAGACCCTAGAAAAATTGAATATTGATAATGATACATATTGGTAAAATGTCTTAAATCCTGTCGAAACTAGATGTACTGTTAAATTTTACTAGTAATCCGTAGAAATTTCAGCTGAGCCCGTAAACGTAGATGTTGAATATTATAAACATAATTATGGGACAAACAAAATAAATATGAACACTGAAGTACGTTAATATACATTTTACTAACGATTTATAAGCTAATCGTTTCTGTTTATCTTTAGGTTTAATAAATAAATGTCACATTGACTAATCATTGTTTAGTAACCAATATCATGTTATTTACTTCATGAATTTGAATATGCTTTGCTAGACAATGCTCATTTTAATGAACCATACGTTACATTAGATTAGATATTGTTATTACATTCTTATACTATTTATATCATCTGAATGCATCACATAACTCAAAGAGCAAATATTATGCTTATCTGAGTATAAATCTATCTTACAGTTAAATAGATGATTTTAATTCATTTCACGGTCAAATAACTTCAATAATTAAGCAGCTTATTTGACTTAGAAATAATAAGTTTCATGATAGATAAAATATGATTGAATCAAATTTCATTTGATTTTCTATATATTTTGAATATAAACACACAAGATTTATCATATAATACTATGGTTTTAGTCTAGTCTAAGAAATGTAAACAGTAATACCGCAATATTCTTAGAAAATAATGAATTGAACCAAAACAAAACTTACATAAAAGTATAAAATCTAGGAATCTAGGAAATCTTAAATTATATTCATGCTACATTCGGAATAATATACTACAGTTTATAAGCTGTTTAACTGATCAATGTAGAGAATAACTGTTTTCCCTTTTTCTCGCACTCTATATTTCCCTAACCCTTATTCAATTCAACTTCGGTCCATTGGAATTTCAATGTAAATTAACGATGTAAAACAGAATTTAAAATATATCAACTACTGTTTCGTACCTAATCACAAACTATTGTTTGTCATTTATGTATTGACAAAAAATCTCTACTTAAATTATCTACACAACAAAGATAATGTGACTGCCGAAATTTATAGAATATTTATTGCCTTTATCAGCACTTTGAAAAGCGAGTAATCAACTCCATATGTTTCACAGATTGAAATTATGAGTCACTTGAAGCTAGACCACCATTGAAAACCTGGAAGCACTGGACGGCCGTTTCGTCCTAATACGGGACTCCTCAGCAGTGCGCATCCACGGTCCCGCATCACACGGGGCCCGAACCCAAAACCTAGTGGCTTCGCGCGCGAGCACTTAACCACTAGACCACTGAGCTGGCATCCAACGGCGTTAATGTCTAACTTCATATGTAATTAAAATGTTAATTTTGTAATGAGCGTGATTTGATGCAACAAAAGACATAAAAATATGAAAAGGAGCACTAATTGTGATAACCTCAAAAATTTTTAGTTTATGAAAATTCTTAATAATCGCAATAAAAACACCATTAAGCTAAAGAACAAATATTACTATAACGAAAACATAGAGCCCCTAAAGTAAGTGAAGGTATCATCTACTCCTTTTTAATAAGTACCTCATTGAACTACCTCTATAATACAACGGGCTGTTCCTATGGCAACAGATATCCCTTATCGATCTGGGTATACTAGATACTGTAATGCCGGTTGCTATGTTTAGGTCACATAGCTTACTTAGCCAATTTACTCATCCTTTATAAACCACACTTTGACCTTGTCAGTTATTCAATTATCAGCCTTGACTCTTTTTATATATGTGTGTACTTCTTATCCAATTCATCACATATCTGTAACTTATATTTGTTCGACTATAAACATCGATTCACTTGTGACTAAATCAAGTTGACTCACTCGCCTTCATTGTGCGTCATTTTGCTTTGTTTCTCTTTCCGACCAACGGTTGTACAAAATATACGTATTCGAAATCCATTGTTATGGTTGACTTAATTAGTTGCGTTATCCACTAATGCAATTTAAGTCGATGATTATATACGAAGATTGGCGATATGTATATTTCCATAACTATAGTCACACGATCGAGTCAGATCTCGGGCCACTAAAATACTCAACATGAAAATGCTATTGGATTTTAAGTAATACTGATTTGTACCTTGAGTTCGTTACATTTAAATTTGAAGTCATAAATGTACCGCTTATAAAAACATGTTTATTATTATTATTATTGACTTTATTGAATATTATATTTTTGATACAATATAGAATTCTCAGCATAAAGTATTTCAACAAGTTTCCATTTTTCTTATTTCTTGATCGATCCTGACGATAAATATTGAGTGGTCGCCAGTTGGATGTCAGCAGTTCAGGAATAAACATCTGAATAATGTATATTCTTTTCGATGCATATTGTTAGTCACCACTATGTCTCCGATTGGGCTATTTCGTAACTTGTACAAGGAAATGTCGTAAACTTTTGACAAACTCACCTGAATAGTTTATGAGACTTATAGGCATAATGATTTATTAAAACAAAGAGGGAAACAGATAACTTGTTGAATTATTCAGATTGCAGGAACGGGTTGCCCAGATATTCAAGCAAACTGCCTTGATCTGATTGAATCGTCGGCTGAAATTTCAGCATTTGAAAATGCACATCAGTCAGATAATTCTAAATAACAATCGACCAGCGACACCTTCAGTCTTCCGAAAACTTTGACAAACAAACGTGTTTAGGACGTTTTTGGTCTCAATTAGTAATAACCTTTTCAAAATTAATTGAGTAATAAACGGCCAACAATTAATGAAGTAGTTATGATCGAAAAGCATATCTTTGGTGTATTCCAGACGCATATTTACAAAAACAGAGTTCACTTTTAAAAGACACCGCATTTTTCCTTGGTATTAATGTTACATAATATTGAAGGGATTTTCCTTTCTAGTAAGGGATGATATATATATTCTTAAATTGATTCCTCACGTTGTAACCAATAAAAAGCAAACATTTATATACAAAACTTATTGAATTGACGTTGCTTATAGAAACGGATTCCTGCTTGTATTAAATCATATATTTTATTTCCGTTTCCAATCTTCCATTGAAACAAGTTTTGTTTTGAAATGAGATTTACTAATTATAAGTGGAAAGGATTGTAACTAAAAGTAAAAATTCCACAAACAAACATGAAATCGAATAATGAGTAAATAATAGCGAGATTTTATGAAAACCATTTAGAAGCAATATGAATAATCGAAATTCCTGAACTGTGTGTTTGTCTCTGTTTGGTAGACAGTACGTCTGAAACTGTTAAGGTACTAAGAAATCCAAATGTTTTCAATACGTTGCTAGTATATCTCGTCGATAATTCATTGCTAATAAGACATAAAATTTACTTTACTTTCATGATGATACAATCAGAATTAGTGTAAGGGTACATACTGTTGATTTAAATGAACTTACTTTTAGATGCCCTCCTAGTTCGATGTCTATTTGTGTTTCAGAGAACGTTTCCAGAATTTATTCAAAAAGCATTTAATTTCTTTATCAACCTTTAAATACTTTTGTACTTCCTTCTTATTTATCGTCAGTGCAAATGTCAGTTATAAACTAAACTTTCGCTGCTCAATTTATGGTTTATGATTTTAATCACCATCGTTTTTGTCTAGTTTTTATTTTACTCCCTACTCTTTATTTATCATAAATTTCAAACCATAACTTATCTCCATATATCTCGATGGATGCTTCTCTCAGTTTGTATGTTAAAAGCCTTAATAACTGTAAAAAAGATGAAAAAACTTCGTCAAAAAGGTGAGGTTGTGGTCTTGATGTTTTTTGTATCATTCCTAAGCAAGCTTAACTATAAAGTTTAACTTTTGATCTGTTATTTTCAGTTTATTCTCACATACTCATCCGTGTTTATTGTGTAGGCCATTGAGAAATCGGTCACACGTCATTCTTTATGCTAGAATGTATTTGGAAACTGATTGACCATATAATGATTGATCCTAAAAATTACAGGTGACAGTTAACGTCATATAAATCCAAATTTCTATTAATTTACTAGATTAACTCTTCAGAATTATAACTTTGCTGCATAATCATTTACATCTATTCATGCAGGGTTGTTTTTTTCAAAGTACCCTGAAACTTTATCGCAAGATATACATTATGGTAATGAATTTGAACTATAACAAAACTGAACAACATGTATATGTTCTATTATTTAATGCTTTTTGAAAGTTCCACATAATTTTGTTATGTAAAATGAGCTTTTAGTTTGTTATTCTCGGGAAAATAACTGAAACTGATTTTCATCCACATTTTCTTAAAACTGTCCATAAAAGAAGTGAATGATTAACGAAAACCGGTAAAAAAAAATGTGGTGTGAAAACGTTTTTCAAAATATCCGATTTATTATTTTTGATGACTCATAACCATCAACTTTATTTAGAAAATATATATATATATAGTATTGTTGCTTACTTACATACGCCTGTTTCCCTTGTTGAGAAGCAACCCTATCCTAGGCAATCTTTTCCGGTTCTATCCAATTGCTGTTCATCCTTTTCATGTCTGCTTCCAATTCCCGACGCAATGTGTTCTTCAAGCTTTTTCTTTTCTGTTTCCCTTCAGGATTCTCAGTAAAAGCTTGCCTCGTGATGCAGTTTGTAAGTATGTTCTATCCACTTTCAACGGCTTTTCCCATTTTCTTCTTTTGATGGAAGTTGGTTTGTTCTCTTCCATAGTAGGCTGTTGCTGATGGTATTTGATCAAAAAACATGTACTATCTAGTGTAGACAATTTTTGGTAAATACGTGATGGTTGTGGTAGTTTTCGAATTTTCAGCTTCGTACGGTAGAACTGTATTGACTTTCATATTGAAGATTCTGATTACAATGTTGAATGACAGATGTTTTGAGTTCCATATATTTGGTGGAGTAACATCTGTAGGTAGGTCTGTGTGCGTTGTTCCAACGTTCAGTGGTTTCAGCCTGGTAGGTCGATTAAAGGGTTCTTCCAAGTGCTCTACCTACCTGTTCCGATGTTCTTGAATCGCAGTGATTGACTTGCCTTGATCGCTCTGGTTTAACACATCTTTTTGTCAGTCTCTTCGTTTTACTATATAGTTGTCTCATATTTTCTACTCTTGCAGCTTTTTCCGCTGTCATTGCTTGGTCTTCCATATATTTGTAGTTGTCAGATCTTCTGTTCCCCTTTAGTGGTCTGCTTGCTCCTCTGTATTTGAGTTGTTTGTTCCTTTTTTCTGCTCTTCCTCAACTTTTGTCAGTTGCCATATGTTTTTTTTTCTCTTTTGAATCCTATCCAGCATATCGATAGAAATCCATTCCTTATGATGATGTGTCTAGGGCTCGAGACCTTGTGGCATGTTGAGGTTCATTCATTTCATTCCATTTCCAGTTGTTCTGCAAAGTAGTTTTTTCTTATCTAGTAAGACCTGGAACCCTCTCTTTGTCCAGTGTTTCCATATCTCCAGCTTCATTTTGACAACCACCAGTTGATGAGGCTATATCAGCTCCTCTCACTTTTCTCACATCGTCCATTGATCTTCCGAATTTTTTAGTAATGCAAAAATGATCGATCTGGTTCTGTGTTGTGTGATCCGGCGAGACGTATATAGTCTAGTGTATGCGTTTGTGGGGAATATAGTGTCAAGCGCAACCATTTTCGTTGAATGCACATAAATGTGCAAGTCTTTCACCATTCTCGTTCCTTTCTCACAGTTAGTGCATGTTGTTCCATGATGTCGTCATGCTGTACACGCTTCTTTGAACAGCATCAGAGCAACTCTTTGAATGTGCGAATCGATTTCTTCTCCACAACCAGAGTTTAAGAGTAACTCTTTTGAATCTAATCTTTTCTGTACCGTTTGAATCCAATAAGCTTCACTTATTCCGAGCACTGCTAAGTTGTATCTCCTCGTTTCCACGGCTATTTGACTGGTCCTTCAAGTCTCATGCATTGTGCTGACACTATGCTTATGAGGATTGTTGCTCTGAGTATTGGAATGAACATCGAATTCGTGGCTCCCTTCGAATTACGACTTCCACCGTGAAGTGCCATTATTCTTCTAAATGAAGATCCTTCAGCTCCCAGAGCAGTGTTTAAATGGCTTGAATTATTTATTCTCGTTAACGTATTTTAGTAACGTTGTTTTCTACGGGATGAGATTGACAATTCCATGCCAAATTTTTCTCCTTTATTCAGTCTCTGGACCAGTAGGAACCTGAGAAGGGCTACAAGTAAAGTTAAAATATTATTGTTAATACCTTTTAAATTCATTTGAATTTATTGGCTAACAGTGAAAATAAATCTTAGATTACATACGATAATTGTTTGATTTGGTTTCTTTTTTTAAGTCAATTAGACCCAAACGACTAAACCACCCAGTTGAGGAGACGAAATTACACGAAAATCAATCATTTGAACCACAAATCTTCGTCATATTCAAAGGAAATAACTTACTGAGAAGATAAATTAGAAATTTTCAAAGTATACAATCGATTATTGTGTTGTTTTGTCAATATTTCTACAAAAAAATGAATGGACGTTTTTATTTAATTACAAAGGTACTAATTATGATGCAGTATTCATTTATTCTTTTGATTTCACATACACATCAATCCATTCACTATTATTATCTTATCTCATTTTCATATTGTATTCTTGTACAAAATCATTAAATCACACAATTATTTTCCCCTACTAATGAGCTTTAAATGAGATGTTAACTCTTGGAATATCTTGTATTCTGATATTATGTAGTCAGATATATTGATATGAGTAATAACTCATAATAAAATAGTATACAGAAAAAAGGATGAAATTTTGTTTGTTCAGTGTAGGATCATATTTTATAAACGAGAAATTCTTAGATCTAGGTACAGAGAAATGAATGCATTTATTGATAACTTTAGAGTTATTATAGGACTTTAACAAAATATAAAACATAGCACATCGTTCTCTTTCCTAATAGATGGCTTTCTCAACGAATATTTACACCATATTGAGATTAGATGGTGGTTGGAGGTAGTCAACAGGAAACCCAGGTCCAGGATCCAGTGCAAACAATATCGAATCACCTAGACTAGTGGCCACATTGCAACTTGGTCGATAGCATTCGATCTGCACTAAGAAAAACTTGACACATATGACACTGATCACCACTCAGTGATCAAACAATTGTGAATATTTACACCGTTTTTAGTAGAATCTCAACAAACTTGTAAAGTACATAAAATTCTCACAATACATATAAAAGAAAAACATTGTTTCTAAATAGATCCTCATCAGGATTTTCCTCATATATATATGGCAATGTCTGTAAATATTTATGAAAATTTAAAAAGCAATCAAGTCAATTTATCAGTCAATGATAACAGAACTAAACATAATAAGTATAAAGTGAAATCTGATAGTGAGATGATATATGTACTAGTTATTATAACAATAGTATTGATTCAAATGTCTTATAATAGGAGGTCAAGAATTTGACAAAAATAGTCAATAATATACTACTAATCAGAAATAATTAAAGTTGCATAATAGGAAGTCTTATAGTAGTTAGACAGTTAAAAATATATATGAAAAAGGGTGGAAGGAAAACAAGTTAACAAGGAATAATAAAAATTATAGCTCATTATCATTGTTTACCAGACTTCATTCATTCAAGAAAGGAATGAAAGTGCTCATACTTTACACCATAGTTTGTTCTCAGTCAGACTACTATTATATAACAGGAAGAGTTGGACAAATGTTTCTTACTGATGTGGAACTCAGAAGTAAGCATCCATGACCGCACATCCATAAGTCGAACCTAGCACTTTCCGTTTTGTATGTGAATGCTTAACCTATATGCCACTTAAATGACATTCAATAATATACATGTCTAACTTGAATCAATTCACAATTTTGAACGATTATCTTCCACTACTTAGGGGGATGATTGTCTTACATCCGAAATGGTTAAACTTCCCTGATAAGACTGTAATAAATTTTCTTTAAATGCAAAATCTAGGGTTATTAGTTTAATTTGTACGGTTTACCAATTGTGTTTAGTTATATAATCTGTTTCAAGATCAGGATTCCTAATACAAAAGTCAAGACAATTCTAATATACGGGACGGAAACTTGGAGAACTACGAATGTCATCATCCAGAATATACAGGTGTTTATTAACAGTTGTCTACGCAAAATACTTCAGATCCGTTGACCAAACACTAACAAAAACAACGTACTGTGGGAAAGAACAAACCAGCGGAGGAAGGAGTCAGGAAGAAACGTTGGAAGTCGATAGGACACATATCAAGGAAATCGTCCGAATGCGTCAAAGGCAAGCCCTCACATAGAATCCTCAATGCCAAGGGGGAAGGAAAGGAAGACCAGAGGACACATTACATCGAGAAATGGAGACAGACATAAGAAAAATGAACAATAATTCGATGGAACTAGAACAGAAGTCCCAAGACAGAGTAGATTTGAGAATGCTGGTCGGCGACCTATGCTCCATTAGGAGTAATAGGCGTAAGAAAGTAAGTAATATAATCTGTTTCATTGTTATTATCCATTGGTTCTTCAAAAATGTTCATAGATATAAACGTTACTGTATGTTAGAGTAAATTCTAATGAATATCTAATTGAAAACAACATTCTTTTCTATGTGTTGTTTTAATGAATAGCATGTCAAAAGTTATATATTAGAGAACAAAAAATCTTTTTTTATTATTATCAGTTAGTATACTGTAAGAGATTAGAATCTAGTTAAAGTGAGAATGGTTACGTAAGATTTGTATGTACAAAATCAGTGAAATAATAAATCTGTTTCTAATTAGTAAAATGAATATTTCGTGATATAAAATCGTTTTTCTTTCATTGAAACTATTGTAATGAAACATTTTCACACCTGTTGCTTCCAAAACAACTAAACACAATATAGTACTTTAATGAAATAATATAATACGAAAATAATTTATTGTGCTTTCAAGCATATGAAACATGTTTTACTGATAGATGAACTCATGCCTGACAAATTCATATAAATTTAACCATTATATTACATTGATATATATATGATAAATTGGATATTTTTATAAATGATTTTTCAAATCTTTTTTAGAATATATAAAAACAATGAATTTTTATAAATTATATTATCAAAATTAGAACTTAATACTTTGAAACTAATCCATTTCAACTAATATCAACGTTTGTTAATCATATTGAATATAGAACACAGTTAATCACAACCAACACCAAGGTTAGAATTTTCAATACAAATGTCAAAACAGTTCTACTGTATAAGGTGGAAACTTGGAAAACTACAAACGCCATCATCCAAAAGATACAAGTGTTTATTAATAGCTTTCTACGCAAAATATTTCGGATTCGTTGGCCAAACACTAACAGCAACAACCAACTGTGGGAAAGAACAAACCAGATCCCAACGGAGGAAGAAATCAGGAAGAAGCGCTGGAAGTGGATAGAACACATGTTGAGGAAAGCATCCAACTGTGTCACAAGACAAGCCCTCACATGGAATCCTCAAGGTCAAAGGAGGTGAGGAAGTCATAAGAACACATTAAGCCGGGAAATGGAAATAGACATGAGAAAAAAGAACAACAGTTGGATAGAACTAAAACGGAAGGCCCAGAACAGAATAGGTTGAAGAATTCTGGTTGGCGATCTATGCTCCATTAGGAGTAACAGGCATAAGTAAGTAAGTAGTCACAATAAAAAATATAACCATTATAGAATAGTAGATAATTGAAATGATTGAAAAGGAAAGCTTTTAAAGGACATTTATGATATAATTATTAAGGAGTGAGATCATGCTTTATATCTCTCAAGAGCTAGTCTAAAAGTACTATATAATAGGGTTCGGTTTTAGAAGTTAAGGATACTAATTGTATGACAAAACTTTCTGAGCTCAGACTTAAGGCTTGTACTAACCTTAAAAACTGTTAAATACACTTGAGGCAACAAAATTATTGAGCGAAATTAGTTGATAAGTTATATTCAAAAATGAAGAAATTTAGGACAAAGTTTTATAATATATTCTCACTCAAAATAATATTTTTATTATGCATGTGAACTCTGTGTTTGAATTTTCGCTTACTTAACCGTGAAGTAAAGTTAAATAAGGAGCATCGTTTAATAAACAAGTTAATGCACAAGTTATAAGTAAACTTTATTCGTTTTGTGTTAAATATATATGTGAACGATAAGGAATGTGTTTATAATATGCAGCATCTGTAGAATTAATAAAATTATATTATGTATATTAGGATTCAAAAGGAAAATTACCTCCTGATTATTCAAATGAAAGTGAACGAGGTTTAAATAAACCAATTACATAAACAAACTAATTAAAACCGATACGTTACTAGAAGAAAAAGGATGTTTAGCCTACGAAAAATAATGAGCTTCTATTCCTTTCACATTGTTAAAGCTTTTATCAAATATTTTGAAAATTCAGAATAATAAATGTCAAAGAAACACATCTAACCTCTCTTTTAACCATAGTTTTAATTCTTGATTTTCCAAACCCATCGTTCTTCTCCCTCTCCTACTCTACTGACCTTTTAATCCTAACTGGAATTTCTTTTTCTGTTTTCCTTCCTAATTACATTCTATTTCAACTACAGCATTTCATTTTGAAACCCACAATTATAATTCCTTGTTTAAGTTTCAATATTACTTTTCTGGCTATTCAAACACACAACAATTACACTTTTAGTATTTTATTTACAAAGATACTTTTTGTTGCTCCTCTATTGTTAGTTTCGATAAGTGATTCGCTATAACTTGTGGCCTGAGTGCCCTACTAATGTATAGTGTAATGATACCACCAATTATAGAGCAGTGAATTATCAGTCGGACCAATAACGCATAAAACCCGTGCGAGCAGTCTAGAGTCCTTATTGGTCCTGCTTTCCGCCTAGCCCAGCCAGTTAAGTCCAGAACACAATCTCAGCCTCTACAATATGAATCATTTATTTCAGGCATACTAAGTTTATATACCAACCAAACAGACCACACCGTACCATAAAATATGAAACAACATTTGTGCAAGAATTGGCCAAGTGTGGTTGTGCATAGGGGAGGTAGTAATTAATAGACTGTGCATAATTCAAGAATAGTAAATCGTATAATAATAGTTCATAAATCAAAATAAAGCTTATAATAAGAGGGACACGGATAATGAATAGTTTAGTTACATAACAATTATACGATAAAAATATACGTATAGCATTGATCCATAAATAGATCCTAAAAGTTACCATTCATTATGCTTATCAGGGCATAACATAATTACCATCAGCAAATACATTGTAAATTATTGTATTGAGTACAGACATATTTGCCACTACATTGTCTAGAAATTAATTTGCTTAAAGAAGAACTCTTCACCGAATCAATATTTCTTGTTTTATATTTCGATGGATGTCGTTTGTTTATAAATAGATTAATCACGAAATCACTAAATGTTTTTAACACTTTGATGTTCAAGTAGGATATTAATTAGCATTCATTAAACGTTTTTAAAAGTCATTCAATTTGTTCGGTATCTTGAAGATCACATAAAACATTCAATATGTGCACCGATGAGAAATGGTGTACAACGTTAGTAATTATCATTAGGAGTAAATTAATTCGGATACGTATTTGCTACAAGTTATTCTACGGATCTTCTGTTTCAAGAGACTGGCGTTCATTTTATAGAGTAAAGTATTTCTTAATATCATGTACCAGAATAACTCGGGAGATTAAAATGACAAGTCACTGTCTTAAGCAAATCTTATTTATTTAAAACAACTCGTATAGTGAATAATTTCTGAAATAAGTCCTGTCTAAATTACCGACCACTTAATAGATAGTAAAGAATCTTGAGAAATAAGAGTAAAGTTTGTTTACAGTTTCTAAGGCTACAACAACTTTGCATTGGTACCGTAGATAACCCTATGTTCTAGTACCCTAACAATAACTGGTTCCTAACTGTTGCCTTACACTGTCGTAATTCTAGTAACAAATCTCCGCTCAAAACCATTTATGGACCGAATCATTTCAAGTAATTTAACCTTATATTTTAGCCCTTAACAAGTATACAGAAGTGGATAAGTCATTGTCAGTTACTTCCTACATAGATGCATCAAGCGATTGTCTAGGTAAGCGAAATAAATACACGATCGATATCTTAATACAATCATGCAGACTCATTTATATAAGCATACATATTTGAAGGTTAATTATATGGAAATATGAAAGAACCATTACATGTTTAAATAAGAGCTTTTATCGTACATAAATAGTTTGAAAAACTCATTTAGCTTAAATCTATACAAACACTGATCAAATAAATGCCATTTAAATCATCCAGGAACATATTCATATAATCATGAAATGTTTATATGTGGATCATTTCGAAAATTCTTTTATATTGCTGTTTATTATTTAAAACACGAATTTCAGCGAAGGAATCGCTTTTCAACGAATTTATTATCAAGCTGTACAATCGTATATATATGAAAATTTTGTTTTTGTAAAAGTACTAATTCCGTGAGGAAATGTGAACACAGTTAATAAAAAGGTTATAATACTAGATTACGAAATATGAATAATAATAATAATAGATTTAGTGATTATAATAAGATGATTAGAATGTTTTTGTTATAATAATAATTAAAGGTTATAGAGGTGTAAAAATAAATAAATATGGTGATGAGTATTCACTAATAAAACAATGAGAATATAAGATATAAGTAAAGGGGAAAACGTAGTAATAATAATAATAATAATTGGATAATCAAAATACTTAAGGCCAAGGTAACGATAACGATAAGACGTACTTCTTTTGTACGCATAGTTCTGGTTTAAGCTCCTGGATGGTAAGAGCTTCGGCTATTTTTAAAAGTTGGATGCGAAGAAATCTGGGTAGATTTGAACGAATCATATAAACAATCTTAAATTCATTTCTTGGATCAGTGGAATGGTTACAGTCGATTAGGTGTTCAAGTATAGAACTCCTAACTGCTTTCCTTTCCCCCTTATAGAACCAAGCCGGAATATGTTCCCGTATCCGAGTTGAAAGCGAGCGCTGGCTACGGCCAATGTACCTTGCTCCACAAGAGCAAGTGAACTGGTAGATGCACATAGAGGCGACCAGACGCGGAAGCTTGTCTTTTCATATATATACGATTGTACAGCTTGATAATAAATTCGTTGAAAAGAGATCCCTTCGCTGAAATTCGTGTTTTAATTTTAATGTTTAAATGGGAATTATCTGTTTATTATTTATTAATTACTAAATCATACATTCATCTTGAAATAAACATGCTTAATGTTGTGTCACAATCACTTGTAATTTAATTTTTTTATTGATTGCAGTTTTACATTTTTCATTACATTTTCAATTTTCATTACGAAAAGTAATTCAAGTACCGACAGAAAGAACCATTTAAGTGACAATTTCAGTAAAGTACAACATTGATCTTAACTATCATAAAAGATCAAGTAATTGTATAAATATCTGTTCGATAAATGTTTGCAGATAAAGATGTTTATATTTGTTTCTGAATGCTAGTATTAAGAACATGAATCTAAGGTAAGGCTAAACAATTATTACCAAAATAGCGGCTCTTCGTTTACGTTGATGTAATCAGTCAAAAGGTGCATAGTGAATAACTTTTGATCCCATAATTACTGATTTATTAATCCACACATAAAACTTAAACCGCTAAGTAATCATATACAAAACTAGCATGTCATTGTAACAATAATACAACTACTAGATGCTGATTATATCTAAAAAACATATAGAGATGTTAAACATCCAGATGAATTTCAAACATGCATATTTTAATACATAAGCTTATTAAGCTTTAATTAAAAGTAATCATGAATTCTATTCACAAAAGTAGATATCACAAAATCGTTATAACTAGTACTTTACCCACGTTCACCAACTTCCCACTAATCACAATACGTTATCCCAGTGATTATAAACATCAATGTTCATCTTTGATTATAATAAATGCGTGAATCGAAATTTATGTACTCTCTAATCTAGTACGACTAAGCGAATAATTTTATTTTTGTACAAGATAGTAATATTGTGATTAGATGGTAATTGGAGGTAGTCAACAGGAAATCCTGAACCTAGGTTTCACGCTACACTTCATGATAACGGATGAACGCTACTTCGCACTCGTCCAACCACCATTTAATCTCAACATAGTGCACGTAATGTCGAGTCAACTAAACTAGGGGCCACATTACAACTTGGTCGATAGCATTCGATCTTCACTAAGAACGACTAGACACATATGACATTGATCACCACCCAAATGATCAATTAATTGTGATTGTATTATTGTTTTACATCATAAGTAGTAAATAATTATTCTATAAAATACTACTTTACTTTTTACTCACTTTTATCTCTAATTCTATACTTATTTATTCAGAATGTAAAATATAGTTTACCTAGTTTCTTAATTTACAATTTATGATTTGGCGTTAAAGTTTCATTAAAAAACAAATTCAAATAAACATATGTAATAGGATTGATCTTTAAATTATAGATTCTAGAATATTCAAGGACTAAGAATTTGTAAATATGGATTATATTTATCTACATTAAATTGTATTCTTAGTCAAGTTAATGTTAATGATTATAGAATATTTATTCTAGAAATCTATCCAGCTCCAAACATATGCCAGATAATTACATAATATTTATTATAAATATCTGATAGCTTAATGAAACGCCTTTAAAAAAGTTTAAGACAATAATTAAGAGTACTCTAATGTGAACAGTTCTTTAAAAGTAACATTGTTCTAAAAAGAAAAAAGATAAATGATTGAAGAGCATAATTCCATGAAGAAATATGTACATGGAATATACATAATAAATTATATCATTATTAGTTTATACATTATAAATGATAACAGTACATGATTATTCAATTATTGAAGGGTATGTTTATGTAAAGAAAGATTGTAAGAGACCAATGAGAATTTTCTCAAACTATCAGTAATCATTAAACCAGAACATAGAAATAACAATATAAGTAGTTTAAAACCTGAAGAATATCATTTATAGTAAGCTGGTACATTACAATTGTCCACTGTCTTTTTGAGTTGTTTGTGCAGCTAATGGTTAAAATACATTTTATTTAAAGTTGGAGGGTATTAGAACTATTTTCTTTGAAAAAAGTCTTTGTCTTTGTTAGGTATATTCAATCACTTTATGTCTTATTTTCATTTTACAGTTAAATTTCTTATACAGTTTGTAAATCATTTTCAAGTTCCAGAGTGAACATCAACTCTGGGATGCAGGTACATCGAGCTGACGAGTCCCAAATAAGACGAAACACGCGTCCTTGATTCCACTGCTAGCCACTATCCATATTTGCTTAAAAAAAGCTTGTGACTTAAGGCTTTATCAAAGCAATCCGTACAGGATGCATATATTCCAACATGACACTGATTAACAAATACAGTCCTAAATAACAATGGGAAGATACAAGTAAAACAAGTGAATTTAAATATAACTATTAGTTTCAAATAGAACTTATAAAAACAAGATTTATGATTTAAAATTTGAAATCATATATTTACCTAAAGGATTTCATAATTTGATCTAGTTCAACAAATATCTATCTGCCTGTAAATTGCAGTCAAAACGAAACTAATGTGTATAGACTACTATTTTTTATTAAACATGTTCTTAATCCTTTAAAATAGTTGGGTTAGAGAAACTAAATATCTTTTTTAGATTATAATTACAAATACTCTTAATTGTGTTAGAATTGTTTTCTAAAGTGATTTATGAATCAACTAATGTTAAGTTAGAATCTAATCGAGTATTATGCAGATTTTGAGATGGTGGAGAAGATTTGTAGCTCAGGTGAACTTCTATCTGAAGTTTGTGCTGATGATGTCGTTCAGAAGAACGATGAAAGCTCCACGACCAAACCATCCAGCTCAGAAAACAAAACTCCACCAAAATTATGTAGATTTTTTTTTAATTGTATACAATAGCTTGTTTGTTAGATAATAATATGTAGATTAAATAGATAAACAATGCTAACTCCGTATATTTCAATATGTATGGGATAAAAAATATATTTCTAACCAGAGAAACATTTTGTGGATAATATAGTAATTTAACAGTTGAATTCATGAGTCAATTGAAGCCAGACCACCATGGAAAAACTGGGAGCACTAGAAGGCCGTTTCACCCTAGTATGGGACTTCTCATCCCACTCGCATCCACACGTGAGACTGATAGGTTCTGAGTTCAAATCTCGCAATGCGGGATCGTGAATGTGCACTGGTGGAGAGTCCCATTCGAGGACGAAACAGCCATTTCGTGTTTACAGGTTTTCCATGGTGGTCTAGCTTCAGTTGACTCATAAATTCAACTATTGAATTGATTGTAAAAATGTACTTTACTGATGGGATTGATCTACAATCTTTAATATCGTTAAATAGTTAGCTTTAACTAGAAAAATTATGACCACTTTTATCAAATGACCATTTACAAGATTATTCAAACAGTTGATTTTCAATATCATGTATTAAAATTTACTGATACCTCAGCAACTTCTTTCCTCAAATTTACTTATGTACGGATATAAATGTTTCTAGTTGCATAAAATGAAATTGTCAAGTTGGAAATGTGATATATGAATATTTTTCATATAACATCCATTGGCTAAATTTTACTTAGCAACTGCATAGAATATAGTAAAATTAAGTAGAGCATCAAAGCTTACCAGGGATGACGGACTTGAAATTATAGTTTACCAATTGATAAGAATAAATTTGCAGAACTTGTAAGAATCTTGAAAACATAGTACAGCGACGTAATGTAATTAGTTACATAGACGGTTACCTGAAAATCCATACCATTTTCCATGTCTTGGAACACAACGAATATCTAAAAACATATTATAAGGTTCCAGTAAATACTCATCTCGAACGTTTAGTAAAGTTGATTTTCTTTCTGAAACCAAACACATTCAAAATACTAGACGACAGCCTAGCTATAGACATAAAAATGAACAGTCCGACTTTCCATTCTATGTAAAGTTACGTACAATGATGCCTTTTTTTCATCAATTAATAATCAACACTAATTTCAAAATAAACATTTAACTATATTCATTTCACATTCCTTATATTAATTCGTATTATAAGAAAAACACCATGGAATTCAATGAAATAAAGAATAATAATGAAAAGATGGAAACAAACTCTTAATATTTTGTTGAATACAGGACACCTAAGTTACATCAAATTTAAATTCGAATATAATCAATGAACTATTACTTGAATACATTATGACAAAAATTAGAGGTAGACATCATGAGGATGAATAACACTTGGCTGCAATTATAAAGGACAGTTCAGGATAGAGTAAGCTAGTGAATTCTTATCAGTAACCTATGATCCACGAGAGGTAATTTCTTTTTCTTCAACAGATAGTGCCTTTGTTAAGTAATGAAATAAATGAGACTGACTACTACAACAGATCTGTACAATTCGCACATTATGCTATTTTAAAAGAAGTGATTAAAATTCATTACTCATCGGTCAATTTATTCTTAAAACTATCACCCAACATTTTGCATATTGTCAAATAGTATACGTCAATGAAAACGAAGTCAAGAAATCCTTCATCAAAGTAACTAAAGAACTTTCAATGTATAGTTTTCAATCCACTACTATATCATCCCATATCGTCAGCTTTAGTCAGTTACTGATAATAAGAATCCCTGTCCTAGTAAATAAAACTACGTATTTACAATATTCACCTAATACTCCATACCACAGAAACCGCACCTTGTAAGTATCAGTTTACTTAAAAAATATTCAAGGATATATGATGTTTTTGCATAAAAATGGCAAAATATATTATTTTCACTAGTATCATTGGCTTTCTTTTCTTTTCTCCCTATTGAAGATGATAAACGTACCCGATCAAACTATTTCATTTCCTGTTCATTTTGAACGAAACTGTTTAACTATGTAATGGAAGATATTAACCACTTATATCCTGATACACTGTTTAGAATTTAGCTAAATCATTTTATAAATACTTTAATTTATCTAATGTTATTCACTAGGGTAAACTGACAAAATGATCACACATAAGACTAATTAAGTTAATGTTTAGTAAATATGTTATCGTAATTACTCAGATACTCCTATTCTTATTCATAAGATAAGAATAGAAAACAAATTTTGTTGTAGACCATTTTTAATCAAGAAAATTATTCTCACATATTTCTTATTTCAGTTGTGTTTTTTTCGTAACCGATTTAAACAATAAGGTAATATCCCATCAAGTTGTCAATTCCATGCAAAT
The DNA here is from genome assembly GCA_944470205.2 of Schistosoma margrebowiei. Lineage (NCBI taxonomy): Eukaryota > Metazoa > Platyhelminthes > Trematoda > Strigeidida > Schistosomatidae > Schistosoma > Schistosoma margrebowiei. The sequence continues at coordinate 65,007,154 of OX104024.1, read as the reverse complement.
GGATAAAGTAATAAAATAATCAATTTAATTCATAACACATACATATATAATTAAAATAAATCTTCATTAATTGAAAATATTCATTTCTGTTTACCATTCATAGTTGAATTGGTTGATATTTAATATGTAAACAACATCCGGAACAATCAAAACAATCTCACTTCCGACTTGAGCATATCACTCAACTCTAGTTAAATAAAGAAATAATCGTATGTTTCATAAAGATTTTATAGGTTACATGAAGTTTTAATGTACAAATAAGTGAATTTTGTTTTTCTATTCAAACATAGTTTTAACTTAGTTTTTCTATTGGAATAACTATATACATAAATAAAATTTTCAATTATTAAAATATACCATGTGTTATAAGAAAAAAAACCTCCTCCTGGATCTCCTCTGAGGCTACCGCCGGTCCCAAACCCGGATAGACGAGGAGGGTTAGGCATGAGGTTAGCGACCTCATCCGGTAGAATAATAACTCGCTTTAGCGAGTTATTATTATTATTATTATTATTCAAACAAAATAAGTCCTCATTTTATAAGGAATTACTTAGTGTTTTAAACTCAATTTTATTTTCACATTTGAAATCATCATTAAACGCTACATTAATATTAAATTTTGTATAGTTCTATAAGTAAATATAACATACAAGCTATGTTAATAAATTTGTTTCTGCTAGTACACTTTGTAAAGAATTCATAATTTCAATTGTAATTGTTTATAATACAATAATTTTCAAGTCAATAGGAAACAATATATATGTAGTGTAAACTATTGTACTCTTAACTTTCAGCAAGTTTGTAGTACAGTGTTAGTAATGAAAATTGTGAAGGAACTGTTATATCCCGACGACAATTATGAATGGTAACGTTTAAGAACTATTTATAGACAAATACGATACATATATTTTTATTGGATAGTTGTTAACTGACTAAACTATGCATATTCATATTTAACCTAATATAAGCTTCATCTTAACTGATAAACTGTTATTATACAATTTGCCATTCTTGAGTTATGCCCAGTTTATTAATTACAGTCTTCCACTATCACAGTCATTTTTGACTAGATCATGTACAAATGTTGTTTTTTATTTTATAGTACGATATTAGTCTGTTTGGTTTATATATAAACCCAGTATGTTTTAAATACATGATTCATATAGCGGAGGATGAGATTGGTGTTCTGCACTTAACAGGCAGGGCTAGGCTAAGGAATTGACTGATAAGAACCCATACGGGTTTTATGAGTTATTGGTCTGGCCGATAAATTACTGGTCTCTAATTGGTCGTATCATAACGTTATATATTATTAGCCAACATGACCACAAGTTATAATAGAAATCACTTTGAGAATATCAGAAAATCTGGTTACATAGAAAATGTCTTATAAAATAGCTTCATAATATTATTAAACCTTGATGGAATGATGCTGTCGTAAAAGATTATATTTTCTCGAAATCGTTTTTTTCTTTCTCTATTAAAACATGTTACTGTATTTATTTTATTTATTAGCACAAGAGGGGACCAAATATATATGCGCCACACTATATTTGTGTGTGCGGGCTGTGATACTGCCTGGGTGCCCAGACCGAAGCAGGTGCTTTCCTTAGGGGGCCTCAACCCGAGACTTTGACCTAAAGGGCTGATCCATAAGGCAGTGGAGCATCGTGAAGAGATTCAGTCCCATGGTAGCCGGGGACCAACGATTGGTTCATACGCCATTTTTTCCTTCAGGATACTGGAGCCCATGTGCACCACTGATTTAAAATCAGGTTTTTCAAACTCCCCTTTAGTGAACTCTTCGTGTCCACCAACCCGGTTAAAGCGCCGGACATTCGCTTTTCGTCCTCGCATTTTTGTAAACAACCCCGCCACGAAAAGGTAGTGAGTAGGACTCCCTTGACAGAGGCTGTATACGCATGGCCGTGTGAGAGCATTTCTAGAGAGAGGGAGGGTCCACCCCACTCTTGGCCATACAAGAGCATTTGGGGGAAATGTCATTGCATGAAAACATTGAGATAGTGACAATTATGATTGATGCAAACTATATGAAAATAATTAATAAACAATTCAATTAACAACAACGCTGATGTTCAACAGTTTTGAAATGGAATTCATGTATACATTACTTCTTTTTTTATGTACATATTTGTATGTTTGGAACAATAGATTAACTTACTGAAACATATGTAGTTGTTTAAAAAGAATATTTACTATCTGTTAAAATAAATAATCAACATTTTGTTTTCTTTAATGATGAATTTACACTTTCGAAATAACCAGTATTATGACGAAATTGATTGATGAAGAACCTGGATACTGTAAATCAGTTACTGTGCAATATATTTAATATTTAATTTAAAAAAGAAAAAAAGTTACATTGCATTAACATTGGATTTACTATCAGTTAATTAATTAATTTACTGATTTCAACAAACTTACGTAATATAAATTCAATAAATGAATTTCTACGGTCAACTCTTTCAAAATATGTTCATATATCGTTAAGAATTACTAAACTTCTTTGTCCAGACCATCAAATGAATCGAACGAACGATGAAAACTTATACTGATACATTTATTCTTATTTGAAATTTTTAATTACTTTCCCCTATATGTAAGTGTTTTTCTGCTTTTTCATAGGGTGATATACACTTCAACATTTTGGCCATTCAAGAATGAGTCTTCTTTAGAAGTGACTTCTTATTTTCTTTCTTCTTCTACTAACATATTTACTCCGAATTATGCAACAAGATATATATGTATATATAGACGTAGAACAGAAAATAAATGAAAATTCATTTAAAAGACTTATAACTATAACCTAGACAAGTTTTCGCCTTACGTTACTAATCATTATTGCAAAACGAACTTATAACTCAAAGGTTCCATCATAATGATGATAATTTTTTGCAAGATGAACTTCAAGATATTTCAAAATTCAGCTAATATGGAATAAACTTATAAAATCACTTTATTTTGTTTATGAATAGTTAAAGGTTTTATTTTTTGGAATATCGATCAATAGACTAAGAGAAACAACTAAATTCATTAATATCTTGTTGTTTGATCAATCAATCAATAGTTTATCACAAGATTTATCTTAATATCCGTTGTAAAGTATCTTGGTGTGTTTTCCTTTGATAATAACGATTTAAAAAACCTCATAACTTCATTGGTTTTTATTATTATCAGAATGTGTTTCGTGGAGATTTTTAGAAGCCAGTAGGTTCTGGGTTCGAGCCCTGGGTGGTGCGGGGTCGTGGATGAGCACTGCTGAGGAGTCCCATACTAGGACGAAACGGCCGTCCAGTGATTCCAGGTTTTCAATGGTGGTCTAGCTTCAACTGACTCATGATTTCAATCTGTGAAAATTTCATTGGTTTTGTTTAGTTTTGTGCTTGTAATAAAAACTGTCATCATAGTTTGCGACCAAGTTCTAGTCAAAGCTTCTGTGATATTATTATTTGAAGTTCTCTGAATGCTTAGAAATGTTAAGAGTACAACATAAAGTATGTTTGCTGAAGTAAATGTGACGTGTAGTAGATAACAGCTGTGATTGATCAAAGTATAGTGCATAAATTATTTTGTCGTATTCTGTCACATATTCCTTTCTTGGTTTGAATTTGTATGTTACACAACAAAAGGTCATGGGAAATCAAGCCAACAACTGTAGTCTTTATATTCAGAAAATGTTTGTAATAATGATATTATTCCTCTGGTTACAAAAGACTTAATGAACAACCCCACATCCATTAAAGAGGAGCAAGACATAATATAGCTTATTATAAACAGTTAAGATTGACATATAATTATGTTGTGATTTGGACGTTCTATGGGTATTTCTGAAAGTCGTATGTGACTGACCTTAGTAAAAGTAACACTGAAAACTAAAAGCGACCGGATAGCTATCTTGTCCCAGTATGGGGCTAGCCTAAGGAACTGAAGGTTCTGCATTTAACTCCTGGAGTTGCCGTATCAGCTTACTTCTAAGAAACTCCAAAGTAGGTCTAAACAGCTATCAAGTTGATTTCTATGTTGCGAAAGATCTGGTCACTTAAAAGGTGACATTTTGGTCAGTTAGAAGCAAAATATTGGTGCTGAATGAAAGTAGTATAGCTCTCTTTGAGACAATAAGTGTAACGGTAATAAAATCAGTTTAGCTGTTACATAAACCTATTTCCATCGCCTCATCGATATACATTCAATAAGCTTATTTTAGTCCTGACAATGCCGAATATGTTTGTATGTATTTAGTAATTAGTATTAGCGATTTTATTTCCTGTTTGTAATCTCTAGACTCTAATATTATTGACAACTGTGGCTTCACCACTCCTAATCTATGTAGTTACTTTTTAACAAAATATATCCATCAGTCTTAACATAACACATTCTGTGTCGAAATCTTCCCCTTTTTGTTTCATGGTCTCTTACAAAATATCCATTTCAGCGTGACTCATTGCTTGCCATAATCACAACATGCTTTTAATATACAGAACCTTCACAATCTAAATATAGGATTTACAATAGAGCATGAGATGAACAATGCGTTTCATTTAACATTATGGAATTGATGGAATTCAAAAATTCGTTCATCGAAAAGGCATGAAATGGACTTTATCTGAATTTTAATAGCTTCTCATCGATGAGCTATCAACAAGCTTTAATTAAAGCTGTATTCAATCGAGTACAAAACATGTGCAGCCATCAGTTATCCCAATATGTGCATACATTTGAATATATATATAATCAGTTAAGAAATTTCTAAATGAAAAGAAAACAACTTAACACAGCATGCACCAATCTAATTACACTTGACGGAGATGATTCGGAAGATGTAAAAACCTATACATATTTGTGCAACATCATTGATAAACATAGTGGATCTGATGCAGATGTGAAGGCGCGGATCGGTAAAGCGAGAACAGCATATTTACAATTAAAGAACATCTGGAACTTAAAACAATTGCCAACCAACATCAAGGTCAGAATTTTATTATACAAAAGTCAAAACAATTCTACTGTATGGTGCGGAAACCTGGAGAACTACGAATGCCATCATCCAAAAGATACAAGTGTTTATTAACAGTTGTCTACACAAAATACTTCGGATTCGTTGGCCGGACACTAACAGCAACAACCAACTGTGGGAGAGAACCACATCCCAACGGAGGAAGAAATCAGGAAGAAGCATTGGAAGTGGATTGAACACACATTAAGGAAAGCATCCAACTGTGTCACAAGGCAAGCCTTCACATGGAATCCTCAAGGTCAAAGGAGGTGAGAAAGTCCAAAGAACACAGTAAGCCGGGAAATGGAAATAGACATGAGAAAAAAGAACAACAATTGGATAGAACTAGAACGGAAGGCCCATGACAGAATAGGTTGAAGAATTCTGGTCGGCGACCTATGCTCCATTAGGAGTAACAGGTGTAAATAAATAAGTAAATTGAGAAATTTACTAAAAGTTAAGTTTCAGTTGAATAAACAAAATTAAATTTGTATAAATTATCAAACAATATTTACAAATTTATATTACGAGAGTGTGTTTCTCTCTGTCTCTCTCTCTCAACTCATTTTCAATTATTAAAATATACAAAGTTTCTAATTTTCATAAACCTTTTTGAAACTATTAAATCTCTTATTCTAATTCTGTTATTATGTAAATTCATAAAATTTATTTCTTGTTCTTTTTTAGGACACAAAACAAAATAAACTTTGACAGCCTAGAAACAAACAAAAAAATTACAAAGTGTTCTTACAAAATGTAATTTTATTATTATTATTATTATTATTATTATTATTTTAGCTCTAAAGAACAACGTTGCCAAAACTGAATTTTTATAGAATATTCTTAATATTCTAGTTTAGTTTGTTGTAAATTCTAATGTTCAATAGATAACCATAATGATGTATGTAAATTTCAATCGTCAATTATTTTAGTTTAAATTATTTGTTTATTTGAAAAATTCAAAAAAAAAAATACAAAACAAATTTGATACTTAAATCTTATATCATTTAATTTTAAAAGAGTATTAGTACTTTTATATCATTGAAACTAGAATAAACTAATGTATTATTCACGCTTAAATAATTGATCATACTAAAATTAAAATATTAATTACATTGAATTAATTTGAAGGTTATATGATCAACTGAATAGATTGTACAAGCATTAGTGCGTTAAACTATTTAGTTTATATGATGTCAATTATGCTATTTTACTAATGTTCTCTTTGAATGCTATAAGGTTGTATTAGTATTATACACAGAATGCTTTATGTTATATTTCTTACTAACCTTTATTTAGTTTTTAATGGATACATAAAAATCACTGCTTTTTTGTAGTGAATGAAAATTATTGAAATAATGTATTATTTAAGAAAGTATTCTGCCGAATAATTAAGTTTTTGATTTAGATCAAGAATTCATTGATGTTAGATCACCGTTGAAAACCTAGAAGCACTAGATGGCCGTTTGGACTCCTTAGCATTGATCATCCACAATCCCATGAGAACTATAACGAAGAGGATATGTATGCATATAGCAAACAATTCTCTTTGGACCTAGCACACAACAATACCGTCATGCACTGTGCCATCGCCCTTGGTAGATCAGGTAAACCGGAACTCAGGAGAACACTATCAGGGCACATGACAGGCTAGGCACCTTTTTTAAGAGTTCTGTGATGAGAGAAAGCGGCTTTTCAGTGCTTTCAAGTTTTCAATGGTGGTCAATCGATTCATAATGAACAGCATGTGCTTTGCATACCCTAACAACTAATAAAGTTGAGGATAGTGTCCTGATTAGATTACCAGAATCAGTCTGGATATCAATCAACACCCTGAATCATAGTCTACTCTTTGGATGCATATACAGAGCTCCTGATAGTTCGAATAATGGGAATGATCTTATTATCATACATGCATCTGCTTTAAACTTTAATGCTAAGGTTATCACTGAGGATTTCAATTATCCTGGGAATAATTGGAGTACCGGTAGTTGTCAGTAATGTAATGATGAGTTATCGGCAACCACTAACATGTACTGCCGATCATAGTGGGTTCGCACCCCAACTAGAGGCAATAGTATACTCGATCTAATATTTAGTAGAGATGTCATCCCACTATCTGTAAAAGTATACGATGAATTTAAAAGCAGTGACCATAAGATAGTAGTTTGTGCTCTTCCTATCTATCCATCTTATAATCAACCCATTCCAAAAACCTGAGAATATAAGCACTTAATACTAACTCAAAAGTCCAACTCAAAATGTTGAAATACCATGCATCCAGCATAAAAGCAGTTATTTATATACAACTCTAAAACTATAGCAGACCTTTTCAGTGTTATTTTTGCGAATGGTGTAGAAATTATAAATGGCTCTGCTTCAAGAGATATGTGCGTGACTAGCAATTCAATAAAATCTATCTCCTTCACATGCATTAAAATTAATAATGCTATAAGTACCCTTAAGCTTTCAAGAGGTCATGGAGAAAACGGAATTTCATCCTTTCTCTACAAATATGGTGGTCCAGATATTCTACTTCTTCTTCTAAAGCTGTTTACTCGCTCTCTCTCTCTATGGAAACCGGTTCTTACCCTTACTGTTGGAGAACCGCCTAAATCATGCCACGTTACAAATCTGGAGATAAGACTGACATGAACAATTACCGGTCGATAAATATTACTACAGTTATTTCTAGGATTATGGAAAAAATTGTAAGTGATGAACTTTCTAACTATTTACTTGCTGGAATATTTATCAATGATACTCAACATGAATTTCTTAAAAATCGTTCTTGCAAGACACGTCCTTTTGACTTCTTTAATTTAGTCTATTCTCTACGTAGGCAAGGATATCTAGTCTTAGTGCTATATCTGGTCATTTCTAAAGTCTTTGACATGGTTAGCCACCAACGTCTTATAGGTAAACTCTCATCTTATGGGGTTCAAAATCCTTTGCTTGCTTGGCTTGATTCCTTTCTCAGCAATCGATACCAAATAGTTAAAATTAACTCTTCATTGTCTAACGCTGTCACTGTTAGAAGTGGTGTAATACAAGGTAGTGTCTTAGGTCCTTTGCTCTTTTTAGTGTTTAGCAATGATATTTGTAGAAGTTTTTGTGTCGATTAGCCCCTTCTATATGCAGATGATCTTAAAGTAGTATATTCATTTTCCCCATATGAGCTGAAAAATATGCAAAATTGCATCAGCATGGAGCATAACAAGGTAGCACAGTGTTGCTTAAAATAGCGACTGGAGCTTAATATGGCTAAATGTGGATAGATATGCTTCGGCGATACATCACTCAACCTAGACATTACCATAAATGATGAAGTGTTATCTAGGTTACATACAGTAGTAGACTTAGGACATAAGTAGTCCCAAGATATTGAAACAGACCTCTGAGCTTCAACGTCTTGTAAGTTACATAACTCGAAACGTATTGTAATGTACAGAGTTTGTGTTTGACCACTTCTAGAATATTGCATGTGTATTCTTAGCAGTGCGCGCATAAAGTATAAATTAAGGCTGGGATCAGTACAGAGACAATTTACACTTCGTATTCTTGGAGCTGATTGTACCTTAACTTATAATTCTAAATGCAATAAACTTGGGTTAGACCCTTTATGGAGGAGGAGACTCAAACTAAATATTATCTTTTTCTTCAAACTACTTCATAAACTATCGTTTACATCCGATCACGCGATTCAATATGCAGAAACCTCTCATTATGACATCCGTAATTCCTTGACACTAGTAAAACAAACTCATTCTAAATCATCTCTTTATATAAATTACTTCACCTGTAAGTTTTCTAGACCCTGGGATAACCTACCACAATCTATCCGTACGATAAAATCACTCCTATTATTTGTTTGCTGCATCGATGCATACTGCTCCTCTGAAAATGCATTGACTGTTCTGGCACCTGTAAGTGTATCTCATTCCACAAGTGATATTATAGAAACCTTAAATGTCTAGCCATTTTTATTAGTGCATTCCGTAAATAAAACCACTTACTTGCTGTCACTATGTTAACACCGTCCCTAGCAACTCTAACTAATTTGAATAACATCTGACATCAAAAGTATATCACTGTGTCACATGACACATGCAGTTTGGTAGACCTGATTGACATATTTTGGTAATTACTGCTTTGTTGTTCCGCGCTCTCTGTTTTCGTTTAAATTTCTTTAGTTGTAGATAATTATCATTAATTCGATCTAGCACATGAAATGACCTTAATTACTCAGTTCATAAATCAACAGGCTGTCCATTTAAGAAATATTAAAAACTCCCGGCTGATGCATTGGATCGCTGTAATACATGTACTAACTAAGCAATTACCGAACTAGTATACTTAAAACTTTCTTTTATCACATGTTTGTTCAGCACATCTAATGTTACTATTTTTATCAAATGGATCATGCCTGTAAACTGGCGTGAATTCTGTAATTATTATTTTCAGAATATAAAAAATTATTATCATTAATATTTCATTCTTTATCTCAACAATCCAACTAGTTTCCGTATCAGAATAACATTTCGTTCTTTTTCTGATTAACTTATTAAGTTTGTTACACAGAATATTGTTCAAAACGATTATACTATCCAAGTCAAATGATAATGAAAGTTTTAAGTGAATGTAAACAGAATAAATTATTTCATCAAACTATAATACATTTTCTATAATCCTATATTCAGAAAGAAATTAATCACTTTCTATAAAGTGATAGGGAAAATGAATTCATTAATAATAAAAACTAAGGTAAAAAAAACAACAACTGGAAAACAATGAAATCACAAACAATAAATCTTACTGAGTTGTTACACTATCTAAACTTACTGGTGTTCTACGATAGAACATAAAATGTATACAGTGTTTCTATAGTAACATATAGTATTACATTTAATTTTGGAAGTTTACATCCTTATCACTTTTGTTAATCAATTTAGGTAACACAATCAATTTTAATTTCTTGTAGTATTTAAAACAATTAGCCCCTTTAATGAATTTCTGTAATGAAATGTATATAAACTAGATAATGTACTATTTCAACATGCTTTCTTTAGGTTATATCTGTCGACCGTCGAATTTCTTTTTCTTTTTTTCGAATGCGTATATGAACAATTTGCTTTGTTCTATCAATCTACCACTTATCTTCAGTGGTTTATCATTGTATCAAAATTCACTAATATAAAAGAGTAGAATAAATTCTCTGTAGACGTGAATGTTTTGGATGCACTTCTTAAATAACTGTCATATTATTATACATTGTACAAACAAAATCTATTTAAACATATTCATTGTGATTGATAGATTGAACTAAAAAGTGCATTATTAGTTATGTATATCCGTTACTGAAAATATTCATCTATTTTTAATTGAAGGTATTTGTCTCTGAATCTTTTCTGATTACATAATTGTTCTTTTTGTAGCTATAAAGAAAACGTTAGACAAAATAATTAATCAAATATCTGACATGAAAATACATTTGATCTATAGTCAAACATTTAAGAGTGAATAACAACAAACTAGAGTATTTATAATAAATAAACTATATATATATATATATATATATACCACGTATACCTTTTTCATGTAGTTTCTTAGAAAAAAGCTTAATTTGTCGATTTTAAAGCTTCTAGTTTAACATTTACAGCTAAAATGACTCAAATGATTTAATTATAACACTATCTAACAGTAAAACGTTATGTGTACTTCCTTTCACCTTGTTACCAAGTGTGTTTAAAAAACTATATTTCTAAACGGTCACAAATGTTTTTTTTGTGGACCCATATCTTTAAGTACTCATGTAATTCTAATAGTATTGTAGTGAAGGAGAACACAGGTGAGGAAAACCGAATGTATTTAGCACAAATTTACAGAGTTACTTGGTAAAATAGAAAAACCATATAGTAAATCGTTAATTTACAAAATATTATTCCATCATATCAAACCGGACTGTTGCCGTTGCAAACATCAATCCATTGTTTCACATTTCATTATTCATGTGGTTTCTTACAAATTCCATTAAGTTCTCGCTCTTCCTTTCTTGATCTCCCCCCATATTCTGCTGCCAGACATTACATTCCTTAGCTTGCGTTATATACTACTTATATTAATATAAGTAGCACGCACTACAGTATAAACAAAATACTATGCATGTTTAGATTATCATTATTTACTCATAATTTAATTTGTTTGTTTTTTCCATTTTAATGTAACCAACCTTATTTTGTCAAAATGAATTTGTTTTAAAATTACAAATTTATCTTTATTATTGTCTGATTTAATTATTTATTAATACAAAATAAAAGACACACAAAAAGGAAAATACAGACGAATAATCTACAAGCAGTTTATTATTATTATTTAATCCAATAAAGACTATAGATACATGGATAGTAATGGATAGTAACAGATAGTAACCATCGGAGTAAGTCCAATATAAAAATGTCTTTCCATTATTTTTATTCTTTTACTATACTCAGTCTAATGATAAATTCATTTGATTAAATGTGAGGTGAAGGTCAATTACAACTATGAAGCTTTAAGAAATCAACAATGTTAATGAAATATTTCAGCGGATTTGTAAAAATAGCCTATAAATGGTGAAAAAAAAAATGAAAATTTAAATTTAATATTAGATTATGAATTTAAAATTCATATTAGTTACATTGAAATTTGATGTTGTTTCATAAATCATAGTTCATTTGACATGTGGTGGTCGGTATCCGATATAATCCTTAACTTTGTATACAATTCGTCTTGCTAACCGTTCTGTATAACGCCCCAACAGTATGATAATCAGAAGGCAAAATACGAAGTGTTGACTACGTTTATTGCGAGACCACACATATATATCCCAAATGTACAGATGCGTTAAACAAGCATAGAAGAGTTGTGCCGAAAGGCAAGCAAGCGAGAGAGGGCCAGAGGAAGAACGTGACGAGAGCGTGTGAGTGAGTGTGTTGAATATGAATAATATGGACATATATATACCATGTGAAATGAATGAGTAATCGAATCGAATAAGCGGTTAGTAGTAAGACTAGCAGAGTGAATAAATGCGTAGGCAGTAAACAATATTCAAGCATACGTATTTCATACAAACACAAAATAATAAGGGTACAATAAATTGTTATATTGCGGATGACTTTGTCCGCTAAATAAGTTAGCAAAAGGGCTTAACTGAGTTAAATGAGAATAAACCCATTTGCACGTGAGTCTCTATAGCCAACTAATTTACTAGTCAATGTAAGTTAAATCACTATTGAAAACTTGAAAGCTGAAGAGTCCTTTACTAGAATGAAACAGTTGTCCAGTGATTTCAAGTTTTTAATGATGGTTTAACTTATATTAACTTATGAATTCATCTAGTTAAAATCAATCACAAACTTCATAAACTCCTATTCTAACTCATTTATTCATTATGCATTTCAACTTTTTGAAGAAAAACAAATATTTACTTGTAAGTGTTTTACTTAATTCAATGAATAATCATATGAAATTTTCATTAAATCTATAAACATATATGTTTATTTCTGTGTGTTTTTCTTCTCATTTTGATTTATATTTTCATGAAAATATTTTATAATTATTTGAGTAATTTTAGTTATTTTATTATCTTTTTTGGTTGAATGAACAAATGATGAAATATACTAGATATAAAGTTCAAGTGAAACTTTTAACATACATTTCATACCATCAAAATCAGAACATTTATTATATCAATAACGACTAGATCCAATGAGAATAAAAGCTTACATACATTTCATTTGATCATTTATTTTATTTCATCTTAACACATAGATATTGGTACAATGAGTTACCAAATACATATGCGCCACACAAATCTCATTTGATATTTATGAGGGCTGTGATACTTCCCGGGTGCCTAAACCGAGGCAAGTGGTTTTCGTAGGAGGCCACACCCGGAGCCTTCGACCTGAAGGTCTGATCCACAAGGCAGTGGAGCAACGTAAGGAGATGCAGTTCCATGGTAGCAGATGACCAATAATTGGTTCATATGCCATTTGTTCCTGAAGAATTCTGGGGTCCATGTGCTTCATTGATTCGGAATCAGGGTTTTCCAAATCCCCTAGGTAGACTCTCCATGTCCACCAACACGGTTAAAGCGCCGGACATTCGCCTATCGCCCTCTCAATTTCATTAACAACCCCGCCACGAGAAGGCAGTGAGTAGGACTTCCCTGGCAGAGGCTGTAAACGCGTGGCCATGTGAAAGCATTTCAAGAGGGACAGCGAACTCTCCCCACTCTCGGCCGTACCAGGGCATATATATATATATATATATATATATATATATATATATATATATATATATATATATATATATATATATATATATATATATAGTGTTGCCTAATGTATTAAAACGACTTTTGGTATATATATGTATTCTTATGGTATATGTTAATACGAAATGTTATGTATTTCTTGTTAACAAAAAAATGAACTCTTTCTCGGCTAAGTGCGTAATACGTAATAAAGTAACGTCTAATTTCTATATTTAGTTTCATTTTCAAACAGTTTAGTGCTTTGCATCAGTATGAGAATTGAGAGAATTATGTATCGTTTATGATCATATTGGGTTCTCTAAGCTGGATTGTTTGTTTGAGGAGCTTTCATTGTCAATCTGGATAGCATCGTTAACTCTTACTACGTGTAGAAATAGACACTAAAGATATTTTCCACAATAACATTAAGAACTCCCCAATTAAACCATCTAGTTTAGAGAGATCAACACTATTAAATACATTTACCTGTGCTAAACATTTCCTCCAACATTTAGGTATCATGGCTGGGTTTTTTTAAAATGGTGTAGGAACTCAACTCGTATACTTGTTTCAATCGTAATTGAGTTTATTACAAATATTTAATAGAAAAAATTAGTAATTGATACTCCTTGGAAAACATTTTTTATTACATTTAAAATGATTTGATTTTTTTACCACACAAAATCCCCTCTGAGGCTACTACCGGATCCAAGCCTAGATAAAGGAGAAGAGTTAGGCATGGGATTAGCCACCCCATTCCGTTAAAAACTAACTCGCTGAAAAAACACTAACTAACTAGATTGATGGAATAAACACTTTCATTCCAGATAGATCTCCTACAAACTGAGCTTATAATATTTAATGAACGTTTAACGTACATATAACTATTCTTACTGCACCTAGAAAAAAACATTGAATAAGAACAGCTGTTTTAAAAAAAAAGTGAGACAATCAACAGTAAGAACACAGTTATAAATATTTCTTACACAACTTACATTTGAAATAATCTCGGTGAATGGAATAAAAATATTTTCAACGTTTCATCCAGCAAACTTGTCTGGACTACTTCAGGGTAATAATCAAAATAAAATTTATCAAAGAATATATGTTTTGACTTTTACTCTCAAGACGTTCAAACACGTTTGCTCAATGAAACGTTGGAATTATTTAAATTTCAATCGCTGAGATTATTTGAAGCGTAATTTTTTAAAAAATAATATCTTCTCTATACTCGATGACCAATTTTTGTCAAATCCTCCTTTCAAATATTGGAGCATATTCGTCTAAATAACGTTATACTTCATTTAAGTAGTAAATAAGTAAACGGTTATAAAGTAAGATAATGCAGCCTAAAGTTAAATGTTAAATCCATGTTTTATAGTTTAAATAATCAGTATACAAAGTAGATTTATCCCTGCCTGATATTTCATTGATCGTTTTATCCAGTATAATAAAAGTTGCACCTCTTACTTTCACGTTAACCTAGAACCAACTGTAATTCACCTAGTTGAAATAACATTTTTGTTTATTTATTTAGTTATAAATAGAAGAGAAACAAAATGAATGATTCATCCTATTGCTTTTAAAGTTTAAAATTCATATTTTTAAATCTTTGTTTGAAGTAGACGTTGATAATAGTTTCGATAACAAAGTAAACGTTTCCTGGTTAAACTATTCAGCTTAGAAAACACCTACTTGAACTATGAATCTTTATTTTAAAGTATATGTTACATAATTTTGCTTAAAATATGAATGAATTCAATCAAAATATTACAATTTTATTTAGTTTCTATTCAAGGTTTCTTAACATTAATTGATGATTTAAAAAAAGTTAAAGTCAGATTTCATCAAAAAACATGTTTTATAGATTTCAGGAAGTTGTATACAAAGTCTTTGTTGAACTATATGATTATTCTGATAGTCTTTTTTTTACTCTTCTGCTTAAGTACACTATGAAATTACCATGATCAATCAAAAAGTTCCATTCATTGACGTATCTTTAAAATCGAAAAATTGATTTTCCTATGATAGATAGAACAGATCAAATAAATCTGGTTAAATAAATATGAATAATATATAAGGATAATCGACTAAACTAGATGTCTTAGTTAGATGTAAAAACCAACTTTTGTGACAAACTACATTTTATAAAGTATATGGCGATTATTTCAACACACTATTTTATGTTTTTATTCGATTAATAATTGTGAAAATGACTCAACTTTCTTTACTACACTGGTGACTGATGGAGATTATCGAGAAGCATCAGCTATTTTTTTGAAAAACTGTTGCTATGCTTCCACTTTTCAAGGACATCTGACAGTTGAATTCATAAGTCGATTGAAGCTAGAACACTATGGAAGACCTGAAAATACTGGAAGACCGTTTCGTCCTAGTGTGGGGCTCCTCAGCAGTGCACATCTACGATCCCATCCGCGGGATCCAAACACAGGACCTATCGATCTCGCTCGAGAACGCCTAACCTTTAGACCACTGAGCCGGCCGGCATCCAATGGTGTTAATGTCTAATTTCAACTAATAAACAATAGGTCCCGTGTTCGAGTCCCGCGGTTGGGGTCCTGAATGATCACTACTTAGGAGTCCCATACTATGGCAAAATGGCTGTTCAGTGCTTTCAGGCATCCTATGGTAGCGTAGCTTTAATCGATTCATGAAATCAACTATTAAATTACAAAAATCTCGACAAAACTCTCTTCTGATTTCAAAGAAATATTTGTCAATAATTCTTGTGTAATTGAATATTCTCTCATAAGTCAATTTATTGTTAATGAAGATTTTGATCATATTCTACTAATATCTAATTTAAGAGTAATATATACAAAAGTATTTTGTAATAAATATATCTAATATCCAGTTTTTTTTCAGATATTTACTTTCCAGTGATTTCAGAATTACATCATTATAATGGAAACAGTGTTTAATTATATGTTAATTTATAATTTATTCTGATCTTTCTACATACTTTTTAGTCTATTATATACTTGAGTTAAATTAAAGACTGTTCTATAAAATAAAATAAACAATAACATTGCTGAGGAGTCCCATACTAGGACGAAACGGCCGTCTAGTGCTTCCAGGTTTTCAATGGTGGTCTAGCTTCAACTGACTCATGATTTCAACCAGTGAAATTTTTAAAATCTCCACAAAACCCATTCTGATAATAATCACCTGCTCACTAGTGACTGACTTTAGGTTACACTCCTCGAGTTCTAGTGAGAAGCCGTTACCAGTGGAGTTCAACCAGGTCTGTTGTGAGATAGGAACTCACTGAAGACAATGGTGTACGGTGTCGCAACTTCATGGATTGGTTGAAGTTATCTATTAACACCGTTGAATGCCGGCTCAGTGGTTTAGTTGGTTAAGCACCTGGCGCGAAATTGATATGTCCTGCGTTCGAATCTAACGAGGAACGGGATCGTGGATGCTCACTGCTGAGGAGTCCCGTACTTGGACGAAACGGCCGCTCAGTGCTTTCAGGTTTTCCATGTTGGTCTGGCTTCAAATGACTCATGATTTCAACCAGTGAAGTAACATATGTAAATGTTCCTCAATAAGGTACAGTTTTTCATTGTTACCTATTTCAAGATTTTAATTCTTTCAACAAAAAAACAAAACATACACTATATCAGATATTTTCATTTGTATTCATACGCCAATATTGTTCTATTTATTGAAGGTCTTGTCATAGATGTTGAGTACATAATACTGAAAAGTTTAATGCTGATATGAAACAAGCAGTTTAGAACTATTTGGTTTTCATTCTTTTTCTACCAACATTCAATTCATAACGAAGCTATATGCAGATTTGATAGATTTAATCTTATTAAATGACTTGAAAAAAGACACATAGAAGTTTGCTACAAAGTTAATGCAAATTAAGTCAGTTGATATAATGGGGTATTTTTAATGTCGATAATGAGGTATTTCCAAAAAACATTCTGTTAACTGACAACTATGGAATGAATTTTATCTCAATGATAAATGATTTCAACCTTTGTTGATAACTGTTAACTAACACTGAAAACATATTAAGCATTTTTACGAAGACAGTAACATATTTTTTTAATTAAGTAATTGAAGTGAAGATTTGGTAAAACTAATGATCGTAACAACCAAACGAAGAAAGTATAATCGTAAATATGGCTAAAATATGAGTTTAGGTAGAATTCATCACTCGCTCACTATCAAATCACAATGTTCTAATAGTAGAAGCTTCGTATTTTAGATAATTACTGTAAAAGATGTTCTATTCTTTCCATTGCGATAAGGTGCTTAGGTTAATTGATATGGATTTGCATACTTGCGGTTTCTGTAGTATTCGGAGCGCACTCACTTTCATCAAGTGATCAACAACGTGGTAGCATTTAAAGAATGGTTTACTGATAATGTACGGTAGTTGGTTTAAACTAAGTGAGCTAACTAGGATTACAGTATAAAACATGAAATAATTAACTATTTTGGTAATGAAAATAGATCATATAAGCTTCAATTTGATCTTGTAGTCACTTTATTTATAGTTACACTACAGTGAGATCGACTCAGAATTACTTTTTATCCTATCTCCTGAATACAAAACATTATTTTGTCTTCGTACAAGATAAAATTACCATTAGTATTGTAAAACTGTTGATTCGATAAAACTGTAGACAAAATCCCCATTAAAGATCAAAATTTAAAGATTTGGTTCACGTTTGAAACAATTTACTCTTCTCAAATGAATATTTGTTCAGCATATTTATATTCTGAACTGGCTTGACTTATTCAATTATAAACAGCTAAAAGTTAAGTAACAAAGAACTATGAGTTTATCTTGTTGTTAAAGCAGGACTTCTCTGAATTTGTTTACATGTGCAGGAAATCAAAGGCATGAACATTTTACGATGCCGTTAAGTCCCATTTCGTTTTCAACAACATTGTTACACTTCAAAAACAACTTATTTAATGCTCACTGTTATCTACTTCCAAATATAAAAACCATAGTCCATTAAAATTTTCTAGACTGAATACTGTGTACTAGAATCTTTCGTTTTGTTTGTATTGATTCCTAAATAAATCTGGTAAATAGACTGAACTGCAATCTGTGTTCTGGATACCAGTACAATTCCTATTATCTCAAGTACAACACAAAGACACAGGGTCATTAATCGGATAAACGAAACCCAGAATGTGTCTGTTGATATTCACACATTTTATAAGATATTAGAGATTCCTTTAAAGAAAAATTAAATTAGATAGTTTGTTTATTATAGTTTGCTACTTAATACAACATATGTATAGCTATCTGTTAAAATTATGCAGCCTCTTTAGTTAATTACTACATATAATGACACTATTTCTAGTGAAATCTCTTTTAACACATTGTTCTACTGTACTTAGCGTGTTATTCGACTTATACCGATACTGATAGCTTGCTGGTTAAGATTATTTCCTACATGAAGTTCATTAAAACACAAGCAAACTTTTCATTATATTTCACCAAATACGACAGCTATCCGTATCGTGTCATAAATCTCTATTACGTTTGTTAATGATATTAGGAAAGCATTTACAATCGAATTAATAATCAAACTGTCCAATAAATCCTTAGTTTTCTTCTTGTTAAGCTATATTACACTTTCAAAGCAGTTCTGCTAAACTTGTTCCTCTTTGGTATCAACGGACTATATTAGGCATCTACCCTAGAAAAACAGATCAACCATAAATGTATACAGAGATTTTTATAGCTTGTTAGTTCTATCATTTAAAATTAATCTCTTGGATCTAATAATTTCTCGTATGATTATTATATTGCTTACTGCTTACACTGAAAAATTTTCAGGTCATTTTCACCTTTAGACTAGTCAATCAACAGTATTTAATTATAATGAGATGAGTGAAAGACTTACTTCTGAATTCAATTAAAAATAAATTTAATTTTGATTGAAATTAACTATTAATATAAATTGACTTGGCATATTTCTGCTTGGAAATAACCAGGCAAAAAGTTACTATCGATCATTGTTTACCACTGTTAGCTTCTTAAATGCTTTATAGTTACTGACTATAGTAATCAGATATTTATTGTACCGTATAAAACCCAAAGGGGGACATACTTGCTTTTTATTCCAAACTCACACATCCTATATCGAAGACTATTTAAAGATCAATTAATTTGAATGCCTTGATTTGTCTACTAATGTTTTCAGACATAATTCCATATGGTATATGAAAGTGAACTTTGTAAGTGAATTTCGAGCGATAAAACTCTAAACACAGAAATTTCACATGGACAATAATTTATATCTCACAAAAAGTTTTCCCTTCAAAGTTCTCAGTCAAAAACATACACTTAGACATAACTATTTGCTTGTACAATAATAATCAGTGACTGTCAACTTTTATGACCGTTAAAAAAAACTCAATAAAGAAGCCAAGTACCACTTATTCTGTTAAGACAAAGATTAGGTTATTGTTTATTAGTGGGCTTGTTGAGTGCATAAATTAACTGCAAATGATGGGAGTAAAGATCATAAAATAATGATTCTACATTTATAACATTTACAGAATTTCAGTAAATTAATCAATTTTAAAATAGTATCCTTATCAAAATATTAATTATTTTTATCCGTAACTATGAATGGTAGTTAACTAAATGGAATTTACTTCTAAAATAGTGGTTGGAGGTAGTCAACAGGAAACCCTGAATCCAGGTTTCACGCTACTTCACACTCGTCAGTAAGGTGTGTCTATAATCTTGAGGAAACTAATACTCCCTGACGGATTCGTTCCCGTGTCACCCAGCTTCACAATCTAAGACATTACCACTGAGCAATTCGAGCCACGACTGACCTTCTGTAAGACTGAGATGTATTTATAATTGATTGATCACAACTCAATGATTTATAGCATTATCCAAAATGTACAACAGTATTTTTCATACATTAGTCAAAAAAAAATTTAAAATTACATCACTATATACTTGTTTTTAATGAAGACCAATCAATGACAAGATAAATATCAGTACTATCATAAAGTATTAAAATATATTGTTATGCAATAAGCCGAGAATATTCCAAAGTATTACCAATGATCAGTTGTATAATAAGTAACTAATCAGTAACAATCAATTGTATTTTGTCATGTCTTATTCTTGTAATATATTGAAATCTTATTATACATATACAAGTATATACATACGTTTTGTATTATAATATGATAATTTATCATAATTGCTATTATTATCATCATCTTATTCATCAATGACTTTAAAATAAATTTTTTTTAAAAAGAACACAGCCATTACAGAATGTTAGATGAAGCTTGTTGTACAGTAGTTATGGATAATTTGTCTTCTATGTTTGATTTATTGTCGTTGTCTTTTAGTTCCATCGATTGCATGATTAATGAAAGTATATATGAGAAAAAAAAATACTCATTTTTTTTCTCAAACAAACTAAAACTTTGTAAATGATATTTCTTATAGAGAACAAGAAGGAAGATAATAAGACTGAAGATAAAAAAGAAAAAGAACACATTCTATTTTCATTCATTTCATTTTGATCACCTTGATATACACAGGCATATGAAAGAAAGAAAGAAGGAAAGAAAAAAACTAGGTTACAAACATAGTGAAAGGTGGATCAATGAAAACCTTGATGTAACGATAAGCTTTATCTTCGTTTTTTGTTTTGTTTTTTTTTGTTGTTTTTTTAAGGTTGAATATTAAAGTTAGAGTTGAAAATTCAATAATATTCGAATAGTTTAATAAAGGACAACAAATATGTACTTTAATTTTAATCTTAATTAAATAGAAATGAACATTAATTCATTATAAGTAAACTAATTTGTAAGTTTATAGGACTATGTTTAATAGTTTCATTTAAGAAGTATGTTGTTTTAAATAAAAAGTTATGAAAACAAAAGAAAATTGAGTTACATTTATAGTACGCTTATTAAGTGAATGTAATTTATCAGAAGGGGTTTGTGGAGATTTTAGAAATTTTCACAGATTTAAATCATGAGTCAGTTGAAGCTAGACCACCATTGAAGCCAGTAGGTCCTGGGTTCGAGCCCCGCGTGGTGCGGGATCGTGGATGCGCACTGCTGAGGAGTCCCATACTAGGACGAAACGGCCGTCCAGTGCTTCCAGGTTTTCAATGGTGGTCTAGCTTCAACTGACTCATGATTTAAATCTGTGAATGTAATTTGTTACAGTACAAAAATCACTTAAATTTGTAAGGAATGTTAATTTTCAATCGTCTTTAAAATGATATTAATTATAAGGAGTAGATTAAATGAACACCAAACTAACCGATCGAATATGTTACATAAGTTTATCGATATAATTGCCAAGGTTGAATTGGATAGTTTCAAATATATTGAGCATTTGTTAGACAGTTTTATTTGCTTTGAAGAAGTAGGCTAGATTAAGTCACGAAATGTTAAAAATACAATTTTTCTACTCATTGAGATATAATAAAAATATGTTTATTATGAATATGTTACATATATTTATTAAAGATGATCAATTAATAGATATATTTGATCTAAAACATTCAATAATTTCCCAAAGATGAATCGAGATATATGCTTTATACATTGTCAAATATTATAGTTTTTTATCAAGTGATCTTCGATACATTACACAATCAGATTGTGGGAAATTAAATGTTTGTTTTGAAGACCTACATGAAGCTACTAAGAAATCAAGGTGAATTCATTGATAGAAATCAGTCAAACGTTTATAACACTGTTATAGATTGCTGTATGGAATATTGCTGATCAACTATGCATAAGAATTCATCTGATTATATTTAAAATTGTTAAAATTTAAAGGTATTTAAGAATAGTGTTTACTTATCTCTTTACCCTGAAATGTATAATTTTAATATACCAATGAAATGTTATTTTATTACATAGAAATTTAGTAATCAGTGTATTGTCTATTCAGTTACCGAATATACAAGTGCAATTAACTTCATTCTCTAGTCAAATTAAATATCTTCATTCAAACATTAAATATATTCTAGTCAAAACAATACAAGGTCAACCAGATGACATAATAGAACTATAAGAAGCTCTATGTTAGAGCACTTAGTCAATCATGGTCTTCTAATTTATATAAATTTATCTTTTATAAATATCTACAGAATACCTTCCGCGACCCATTCTTCCAGATTTCTTTCATTACGTATAGTATAAACCATTGGATGGGCACTGCTGAGAACAAAATGACCTTCCAGCGCTTCCAGGTTTTCAATGGCGGTCCAACATTGATCAGTTCATGATCTTAGTCAAAAACGTTATAATCTCTACAACCCCATACTGATGATTATTATTATCTTTTTTCAGAGGTTTATTCTTTTGTGTAGAGTAACAAACACATGAAATCTTGTCGTACATAAAAACTGTGGACAATTCTGATATTAAAATTTATGAATAATTGAATAAACGATATAAGAAAAGATCCATAATGAAATTGTATACTATGCATAAACAAGTTTATTTCTTTTGCTATACTGGACAGAAATCTACTACCCAAAACAAACATGTTTTATACATGTCTTTATGATCAAGCATTACTGATAAATTATTAATAATATCAGTCTGAATATTCTTTATTTAAATTACTTCAGTAATAACTGTTTTGTAAGTGATTTCTTGATTTTTGTCAAATGTTTACCGCTTTTTTACATACCTTGTTTTTCCTTCTAAAACGATTAATTTATAAAAATCTGGATAGAGCAATTTAAACGATTTGGCGAGACTATAATATGTGGATAAACCAATCAAGTATAGCATAACAGGCCTTGGATTTTGACGCAAAATTCACTCATCCATTTGGCTAAATAGCGTTTTGGTATTATAACTGATGTCAGATCGTGATCAAAACTCTAAATCTAATTCCTAAAGTTAACCATCAACTGTAATTCATAAGTCGAATTCCTTACACTAAATTATAACCTTCATTCTGTCCTAGTTATCAGCTGGACACTCTCAAGGTCACTTCAGCGTCACTCAAAGGTTGTCCATATATTGTTGTCTCATCGATTATTTATAATATTTATTAGATATTTAATGTGTTTAAAAAGAGTTTCGTGTAAGTATTCCATAAACGATACAGCTTGCTAAAGTTAGTTTTTTTTTAAATCGTATTTCAGTACAGTTTGTTTTACAATACCTGTTATAATATTCAAAATGTATCAATAGTTTTTATGCATCTTAATATAATGGCTTTTAACGCTATTCATGGTTAATCTCATCAGTGTGTGTACATCATAAATGAGATCGTTTGATATAAGATGGTGATTAGAGCTAGTCAACAGGAAATCCTGAACCCAGGTTTCACACTACTTCACACTCGTCAGTAAGGTGTACTTGTAATCTTGAGGGAACTGATGCTCCCCGACGGATTCGATCCCTTGTTACCCAGCTTCACAGTCAGAGACGTTACCACTGAACTATACGGTCTGCAACTGACATTCTATAGGACTGAGATGTATTTACAATCATTTTATCTTAACATAGTGCACGCTATGTCGAGTCATCTAGACTGGTGGCCACATTGCAACTTGGTCGATGGGATTCGATCTGCACTAAGTAGGACCTGACATACATGACATTGATCGCCACCCAGTGATCAATCAACTATAAAACAAAAATCCTTTGGTATACTAATCACTAATAGTAAATAAATCCAATCTATTATTAATGTCATGAAATGTTGTATTTATAAGCTCATATTTGACAGGAGTACTCTTATATTTTGTCTATAGGTTGAAAAAAAGAACATTTCTTGTTATTGAATTTTAATATTCTCACGTATTACCAATTTGAGTTGTCTATGTCAGATATAGTTTAAATCATGCTTAAGAGAAAAATATTAATCTCACTGTCATACCCATCAAAACAAGTTTAAATTCGGACGTAATGTTATGTAAATAGGAATAGATTAATAAATAAATGTATATACATATAATGGTAATACATTTTTAACAACATTTAGCAAACAATAGGATTATTCATAAAAAGCTTGTGGTACACATTAAGTAAATATAAAACTAATGAGGTTTTCTATGGCATTTTTTTCATTACTCTTTATCTGATAAAAATGATCTGTCATTTAACTTTTGGCCCCTTTATTTTAAAATTTTATTACCCAACAGTAAATGGCCTTATACTATGTGTTCTAGTTCAGTAATTATATTCTTTCTGGTCGATTGAAGTCAAGATAAAGTCATAAAGTTTAGCAGTAATTGTTCAAAAATCTACCTGCATATCCTTAATTAAAAATTACAGTGTTCTCCCTTAATCTTGTCAAATGACTTATTCAACAGTTTACATTAATCCTCTGAAATCTTAACGACTTTTTCAAAGACATTTCTCACCTTGATCACTAAATGATATAAAATGATTACTCACGCATAACACAAATGACTAATTATCTGTAATCAGAAGGGGTTTGTGGAGATTTTAGAAATTTTCACAGATTTAAATCATGAGTCAGTTGAAGCTAGACCACCATTGAAAACCTGGAAGCACTGGACGGCCGTTTCGAAAAATATGAAATATTAAATAGAGACAGCTTCTATAATTCATATTATACCATAAAATTTCATGTTTACATATCAAAGTCTTGTCTTCATCAACAATAAACATTATCAAATGAGTAACAGACGTTTCCTTTGTATAACAATAGATCAGTGACATGACTTTTGATTGAAAATTATATTTTTATATGATCAATATAACAACAAGTTAAGTTTTTAATTGCTCAAACAAATATCCATATTTCATCGTATGAAATTCTTAACTATATAGAACAATTTCTCATTATGTCATATTGTTTACTTAAAATCAAGCCATACATTCACATGTCTTTTTTTGTTCTTGTTTTCACGTTACTGGAATTGTTGGGGTAAAACTCTTTCAATAATGTAATAAGAAGATGAAGATTATCAGAACTATGGCATATATTAACGTAATACATTTCAAACAATCTGATCACACATATACTTGTCAAGAACATTTATATATAAAAGTATAAAAGGTCAAATAGACTGGAAATGGAGGGTAGGAGCAGACAAGGATAATAAAGCAAATAATATGAAAACAATTAGAAACCTCATCACTCTCGATAAAAAGCTAATATTACTAGGGTAGGTTTAAGGTGAAAACAAATGTTTTTGAATACATAGAGGGGGTTTGAATTTTTGTATGGCTAAGACTTCAATAAAACCTTAGTAGTACACCCTTTCACACTTTTGTACAACACCATAAAAGCCGAGTTAAGATCAATCTTATAACCTGTTTCAATTATGTGTTTGGCCATAGAAGATGATGGATGTTTATCCTCTACTCTTATTGGGTGATTCGATTCTAGTATAGGGGTTGTGGAGATTATTAAGTTTTTGATTGAGATCATGAACCAATTGATGTTAGACCATCATAATTGAAAACCTGGAAGCACTGGACGGCCGTTTCGTCCTATTGTGGGACTCCTCAGCAGTGCGCATCCATGATCCCGCTCACGGGATTCGAACTCAGGGCCTTCGGTCTCGCGCGCGAACGCTTAACCAACTGGACCACTGAGCCGGCATCCAATGGTGATAGTTTCTAACATCAACCAATCCATGAAATTGCGCGACCAACTTCCATTGTACTGAGATAGATACCTGTCTCTACCCGACAAGGATTAGCTCCACTGGTCACGGCTTCTCACTAGAACTCCGAGAATTCCCTCACGAAGCTAGTCACTAGTGAGCACATGTTGATTACTAGTATAGGGGTTGTGGAGATTATTAAGTTTTTGATTGAGATCATGAACCAACTGATGTTAGACCATCACAATTGAAAACCTGATTCGATTCTATTTGTTTCTGCATGTATTATTTTCGTTATATTTTAATCTTTTGATTAATTGAATAAACATCATTTTATAATAAACATGGAACAATATTATTTATACAGTAACTAGAAATATATATCAAAAACCTGATAATCAGAACTTCTAATTATTATTTTTAAGCTTATATTTAATTATTTTATATGGAATTAATCTAGAACTATGCTTTCTGTAATGATATTAATGCATAAAATAGAATTTTCCGAAACTCTACTGACTGATATCACGATGACATAAAACGATAGCAAAAACTCAAATTGTTTGGTCAACAATGACTTTCAAAAGACAAACTAGAGATTTGTATAATGCATAATCCACTGATAAACATCAAGACTTATCTGTATATAGAAGATATCATTGTAATTGACCTATCTTGATAACTTTTGTTCAAACCTTTAAATCTAAATAAATTAATGTCAACTTCATATTATTGCATAAATTATACATTAATTTCAGTCTACTTTCTTTCTGTCTAATGTTTTAATTCTTGAGGTTATGACCTAAGATTAGAGTTCTGAAACCTTGTAAATATAATTAAGAAATTGAGACGATACTCAGATTATAAATTAAACAGTTGACAATAACGGATTAATCTCCATTAATATACCTAAAAGTTGAATGACTGATCATTCTGACCCTCTTCTTTTCTCTACATAAAAATTGATTCATAGAATAAATTCTTACTTTTCACTAAATCTCTAGACTTTGTAATGAAATTTTGGGCTAAAAAACAGTTCAATCAGTAAAGATGTTAAACTACAACGAAAACAGATCTGCATTTCTCATTCTCCATTGTGCTTTGAGAATAAATTCTACTGTAAAGTTTTGTTTTTAGAACCTCGAATAAGCTTCTTCCTGTGTTTGATTTACATATAACAAAATAGAGGGTCGAAAACAGCGAATACTGCCGTTTTTCAATCTAGACTCTACTTCAGAATATATCGTTCGACTATTGAATGACTATCTCTGACGATATTCACTTACCTCGAAGAATATTTTATAAAGCGATTTATTCTATCTGAATCTATTATCTAAGTAATAGCTATGGTCATTTATTAATCTCTATAAGCATATTAAATGACTAATTCATATTCTAAATATCTTGTCGTTTAATAAACATTCAAATTCTTTTACATTTCCATTGACAATTCAAATGTTTACGTGATTTATCATAATGTTTTCATAAAAAAGATTATCTTTTTTCATTATTTGTGATAAAAAGAGCTTTGTCTCTTTACAATTTGACTGTTTAGTATTAAATCACTAAATTTTACAATTCACGTAATATGAAATATGACAAAATATTATTCTATACAATAATGATTTCATTACTGTTATGTAATATTGTACTTCATTTTCTGTTTCTAAATTAAATAATAGAAATATGCATAAAGTACCTTATGATTATAGCAGCTAATTTAGAACAATATTTAATATCTACTATGTGTAATTGTACAGCTGTTACTTACAGGAAATAATTCTTAATCTATTGGTGTAAACGTGGCGAATCTTTGACGGACTGAAATGTTTCAACGAAGCCCATAAAAATATTCAGTTTACTATGGAACATAGAAATGAAAACAAGTACCACTTTCTCGACACGACAATAAAACAAAGGAAGGATGACACAGTTCAAAGTTCAACTATGGGAAAGACACATGGAATGGGATTTATCTCCGTTTCAATAGCATTTGTCCACTCAGTTACTAAAAGCACTTATTAAAACATTATTTTACAGAAGAGAAAGTAGATTTACTGTTGATACACTAGAGGAGGAACTAATGAATGTGAAGAGGTGCTTAAAGAACATCGGATACCCACTGAAATTTATTGAGAAATATGTAAAACGTGAATATAAAACCCCAAGGAAGCTATAGTAAACAATAAACCTGTTTTTATTCAACTTAAATCCAAAGGTGATGATGTGTGGTATAGAGAGCCAATCAGAAGTAACAAAGGATCAATAAATTTCAATCAGAAGTGAACTAAAGATCAAATGCATTTCTTTGAGATCAGTGGGTCAATTTCCTAAGGACAGACTGGTGTATATATGAATGGATATTTGTGTATTTCATTTCATATTGAAATACACTTTCACGCCCACTTTTGTGGTCTCGCTCAAGGAGTCGGTTGGAGGGTTAACACGTAGCACACAGTGTATCAGTATCAGATTCTAGACACCAAACGTTATAAAAATGTGACAGGGTCAATCTGTATGAAATTAATAGTTGCATTGACCAAAACTTGTCCTTGTCTCGTCCAAAAAACATGATCTTCAACACAATCAAAGATCAATAAGAATCCCTTCCATATTAACACCAACTGTGTATACAAAGTTACATGTATCTGCAAAAGCAGTTACATTCATAGAACAAAAAAAAGAGCCTACGTCAGATTCGAAGAATTTATTTCAAAAAGTCCAAGGCCAAGTGGATTAAAAGGATTCAGCAGTGACATCTCAATTTATCTCCCTGACACAAGACATCAAGTGAATAAACTGAAGAATTTCAATGTGATTAATAACCAATCAAATTCCAACCTTTTGAAATTTGCCGAATCGATAGCGATCAAAAGTCGAAAACTAGATCTATACACGCAAAAAGAAGCAGCAATAAATCTTTCTTTGACCTGAAAACATTAAACCCCTTTTTATTTGTTACGTCATTCATAATTTCAACCCATTCTGACGTTTAATTACATCATTGTCATTTTCCTTCAATTCATAACTGACTTGTTTCAATTCATATTTCTCTTTATTACCATTAATGTGTTTTCAGTTGCTTCATTACACAATCATCTAATGTTTGTTAACTCTATGATTTCTAGTCACTATCTCGATGTTCTAGAACGTTTCCTCCCAAACTTTATTTATCCGAAACAAATGAATTTTATGACCTTATTAATTCTATCAGAATCTTCACTACATTGCAATACACATATTCATCTGTAATCACCCTCATATGTATATGTATGTCAATATCTGTAATAACGTTGAAATAAATATTATAAGGTTGCAAGTAGCTGATGAGAACCTAACGAAATAAAAGGAATTCATATTATTCTCGAACAATATTTGTTCTTGCTTTCTTTAAGATAATAAAGGAAATTATGTGTATGAAGTATATTTTCTATTAACAAATTATGTCCTATAACAAAAACTTCAATTATGTGACTCATTTGACCAAATAAAAAAAGCTTTTATTTCAGTAAAATGTTTATTCAAATTACAACTATGTTCAATATGATATGCAGCATGCAATTTGTTATTAATCAGTAACTTTTTTCATAAATGTTACTTTTAATAATTGATAATCAAATGAGTGTATTTTTAATTAGAATCGTTGCCATGGTTTTTGGGGTGAATAAATCTTTACTTGTACCAATCTTCCGAGCTGATACTTTACGTCGTGCTAATTGTAATGATTCCTCGTTTCCAAGTATAAGTAATAAGCAACATGAATGCAACATTAGGTTCTAGAACACAGACAGTAGTATTTCTCGACCTGAAGGCAGCATTCGACTCTATTGATCGTGAGGTTCTATGGCAGTGTTTGTCACTGAAAGGAGTACCAAAGAAGTACATTAACCTTATAAAGGCTCTCTACTCGAACACAACTTCTAGAGTGAGAGCTTATGGCGAACTGTCATCAGAATTGATTACCTCATGTGGCGTTCGTCAGGGCTGTCCAATCTCTCGATTCTTGTTCAACTTTGTGGTTGACGTGCTTTAGAGATGACACTTTCCTCATCTAGATTTCCAGGGGTTGAACTTCTACCGGGAGATTCACTTTTTTTGACCTAGAATATGCCGATGACATAAATCTATTTGGTGAAGACACTGACAAAATGCAGAGTCTTCTTACCACTCTAAGCAACAATGCGATTTTCCCTTAAGAAATGTAAAATATTGCTTCAGGATTAGGTTGCATCGACACCCGAACTAATGATAGGGAGTGAAGTAATTGAGTGTGTCGACCGCTCCACTTATCTTGGGAGCCTCATCAGCCCTTGTGGTCTGGTGTGTGACGAAATCTCAACACGGATACAGAAGGCTCGACTAGCTTTTACCAACTTGCATCATTTATGGCGTAGGCGAGATATCCGTTTATCAACCAAAGGACGTGTTTAATGCGCAGCAGTTCGTTCCGTCCTACTTTATGGCAGTGAAACATGGCCGGTAAGAGTAGAGGATATCCGTAGGTTACTAGTATTTGATCACAGGTGTCTTCGAAACATTGTTCGTGTATCCTGGGACCATCAAGTAAGTAACGCAGTTGTTAGGAAAGAGGTACTAGGTAAGGATGGCAAATCAATTGGTGAAGTAATGAAACTCCATCAGTTGAGATGGCCGAGACATGTGTTGCCTATGCCCAACCACCGACTTCCCTGACGTGCTATGTTTTCTGGTGTAGGAGTAGGTTGGAAGAAAGCTAGGGGTGGTCATACCAAAACATGGTACAAGTCCATGAAGTCACTGATAAGTGGACTAAGTCATGTTGATAAGATTAGACTACCTGGTTGGGATCCACGAGATGATATCAACCAATGGTTAGAGACCCTGAATGATATGGCTCAAAATCGTTTGCAATGGCGCAGCTGCATCCACTCTTTGTGTTCTCCCAATTTCTAACCTCCTGAATCCTCCTTGTTTCTTTTTTTCTCTTTCTAAATTTATTTCACTGGATAATACTCTTTAAATAACATCTTCAAACCTTAATTTTTCTGATTACAGCTTATAATTTTACTACATCTAGCACTACAGGATTCGAATCGACAACTGCATCTCTGTGCTAATGTGGTATGGCAATTCAAACTGATGTACGTACGTACGAAGTTCTACGTTGTTACTGACTGACAACAGTGACAAATAGGTTTTTGCACTTAAATTTTATGGTATATTTATTCATTTGTTAATAATAATGATTGCAGACTTCATCCTATTATTTTACCAGCAAGAGACAAAATAGAATCATTCAAAGTTTACGAACTACTTATCTTGGTTTTTGGAATTAATTACTGGAAGATCCATTTTCAAACTTATCTAATTAATATATATATATACATACAGGAACCAAACTTTAAGCGATGAAAATAACATAGTTATCAACAAATTGTTTACATAATATATCCAAAGCAAGTTATATCAAATTACTTTGAATAATGAAACTAACTTGTTCTTTTAAGACTAATAATAATAATAATAATAATAATAATAATAATAATAATAATAATAATAATAATAATAATAATACACTTAGACTTATATGCAAACTATTCGTTATATTCTATAATATGCTTACTAAAATTATATTTAATATAAAGTGTCGTATTTCATAGTCATCGTTCTAAAGAAAAGTAAATAAATATATTAAATTCATAAAAATCCCATGAAAATCTATCTCTTTTAAGACTTTAATTTTGACAAATCAACTAAGAAAGTATTTTACTTTATGTGATTCAATAATATTTGCTTCTAGATAGTCATTACTTATGAATGGTAACTTTTTAAGTTCTTACTTACTTTCCACTATATAATATGTTTACTTACTTAATTACTTACACCTGTTACCCGTCATAGAGGAGCATAGGCCACCCACCAGCATATATATTGGGTGTGGCGCATATATATTGGCGCTCTCTTGTACCAA
Organism: Schistosoma margrebowiei; assembly: GCA_944470205.2. Taxonomy (NCBI): domain Eukaryota; kingdom Metazoa; phylum Platyhelminthes; class Trematoda; order Strigeidida; family Schistosomatidae; genus Schistosoma; species Schistosoma margrebowiei. The sequence continues at coordinate 64,975,289 of OX104024.1, read as the reverse complement.
TATTTATGTGTTAAAATAAATAATGGCAACGATTCCATTGAACTCTGTCCTCGACAATTCTTTCCATTTCATCCTATTCATGTCTGCTTCCAATTCTCGATGCATTGTGTTCTTTAACCTTCCTCTTTTCCGTTTCCCTTCGGTATTCTAATATAATATTTTTAGTATATTAATAATACTTTCGTTCTTTATTTGGTTACATTTTTTCATCTTATAGAAGTCTGGTGTAAATTATTCAGAAGCAAAAAATAATGAATAAGCACAGATTAAACGGTTTCACTTAATTTTACCATTTGTAAATTTTAATACAGTAATACTAATGATCTCAATGTAATGGCTCATATCCCAAATCTTCTCCAGCTACCTACAATCTTAAACAAGTCAATTAGTTATTTAAAAATGTTAGTATACAAACCTTTTATTATGTTTACAATGGTAAAATTGATTAAATAGAAGATATAACAAGCATAGAACAATAAAACTCAACAGATGATAATAATAACTAGTCACAGTTCTTTATAATGCGGACAATATTCACAAGTGTATGAGCATTCTGGAAAAGGAAGCTATGAAGATTATAGAGATAATGGCTTTCTAGAAGCAAACATTTCAGAGTCATAGATTTGATTAGATCAAGTGATATGGCAGAACGATTAAAAATACATCTAAGGTTGACAAGTTCATCTAATATATCACATAGTTCTGATAATCTTCGTCTTCTAATTACATTATCGAGATAAGAAATACGTTAGAAAATAAAAGAATATCAATTTTTCAGTGTATTCCAAACAACAGGATATCGCGCAATTGAATATTAGTTTACATGATCACGAGAGTAGTGTAAAATTAATAACGGTATTCTTTCAAATATGTAAATTTGATTAACACTTGTTTGATTGGCTAATCCTGTACTAAATCGAGTCCTTCTATTTATTGGTTATTTTGAACAATTTTGAGATACTACTGTCACTGGTGCTGTGAAGTATGTGATAAACAATTAGCGTTGAATATGAGCTGATCTTTTAACTTTAATTTCTAATAAAAGTAATTAAAATCACAATTAAGAATCTTTTTCTTCTGTTCTACTATTTGTGCTTATTAATATGATTAAAGATAATAAACTAACACCTTACGATACTTTTACTTATATCTACAAAAGCCTAAAAATTATATGTTTTAATATTAATTTGCGACTAGTCTTATTCTTGGTTTATTAAAGCATCAAATAGTTTCAAACAAATGTTTATGTTACTGCTTTAAATAAGGTTATCACTAATCACTTCACATAACATTAACATGAATATAAAGGGTGTTCTTTAATAGTTATTGTTTGATATTTTTATTTACTTGATTTTTTTTAATCCTTAATTCCTGATTATATCTTTGAGACTATGTTACTGGGGTTGGCGTCTGACGAAATCTCAGCACGGATTCGAAAAGCTCGCTTGGCTTTTGCCAACTTACGTCAACTATGACGAAGGTGAGATATCCGTCTATCAATAAAAGGACGAGTATACTGCGCGGCAGTCCGTTCTGTTTTACTCTACGGCAGCAAAACATGGTCATTAAGAGTAGAAGATACTCGTAACCTAATAGTATTTGACCACAGATGCCTTAGAAATATTGCTGGCATCTGCTGGGATCACCGGGTACGTAATAGTGAGGTTAGATACAGGGTATTAGGGAATGATGGTAAATCAGTTGATGAGGTTGTGAATCTTCATCGACTGAGATGGTTGGGCTACGTGTCACGTATGCCTGAACACCGTTTGTCATGATGCACAATGCTGAATAGTGTTGGGGATGGTTGGGAGAAAGTTAGGGGCGGCCAAACCAAAACGTGGCATCAATGCTTGAATTCACTAACTTCTAGTCTTAGCCATGTTGATAGATGCAGACTACTTGGTTGGGGTCCGCGTGACTATCGTAACCAATGGTTGAAGACTCTTGATGACATGGCTCACAATCGATAACAATGGTGTCGGTGTATACACTCTCTGTCTTCCCTTAAACTAAGAGATTAAAATCGCTTCATATCTTTCTTTCTACGAACTAATTATTTTTTCTTGTACCATATCCTTATATGCAATCTTTCTTTCATATATTACCACCTCTGAATTAACTACTTTTATGAATCCAATGTTCATCTTGTTGTGTTAATGAGGTATGGCAACTTGGATCGATGCAAATATGTGCCTGGTCCTACGTTGTAGCTGACTAACTGACTGATGTTACTGGGGACAACTTCACAGAAACTGTTTACTGTCTCATTAATACATAAAATAGACCCTCATACTTTTATCATACATAGTTTTAATAAAAGTTCAATAACATAAAGTCAATAACAATTTTTATGAATTTCTTGGGAATGAAATAACTTCAGATAAGTAATACAAATGGAAATATGACAATTAAGAAATAAAGAAGTTTTAAATGTATCAGTTATTCAGTCTAATATTATACAACATATACTAAAGAAGGTCTATATAAATATTTGAAAGTTATACCATAATGGTTCTGTATGACAAATTTATATCTACAAAATAATGATATCGCTCATTTAAAATAGTTTATACTGACAATTTGTCTATTTTCATTTCTATTATCTTAGATATCTTGGATATTGTAAATTATCTTATGATTAACAAAAGATTACAAATATCAACTAAAGAATAATAGAATGCACAATAATCACTTGAATATTACCAACTCATATGATTGCATTATTGTTGGGTCGGCTTCCGGAGAACTTCAACGGAGCCTCCAGAGGCCCAAAAAGGAGCCGAAGAGTCCTAGCCAATCAGAGTATGATGGAACGTTCGAGAATTCCAGCGTGGTGTGCTACCATTGGTTGGTAGCATAATATGTTGTTAACGGATTGGCTGAAATATGATGTTGATTTAACAGACGCCAACATCTATAAATACCCTTGATTTTCTGTACAAAAATGAACCTTGGGATAAAGTGTTTTCACTCATACTTGTGTCTTCTCTCTGGAGTTCAAGTCGCTGTGTAGTTCTAGTCTGCGGGTTTCGGGAATAGCTTAGGAATCGTATATAGCGTTCAACCTACACGACTTATCAATTATAAAACAAATCGTGAATAAATGCATTGTAAGTTTATACATATTTAATATTCAATACTATTCTGTATGATTATAATTACGGTTATTCAAATAATTTCAACAATTGATTTGTAAAATTCAAAGTAACGAAAAGATTGAACTAATATATTGAAGAAAATTATTATTATTATCAGTGGTCTAGAGGTTAAGCGTTCGTGCGCGAGATCGATAGGTCCTGGGTTCTAATCTCGCAAAGGGGGACCTTGGCTGTGCACTGCTGAGGAGTCCCGCAATCGGACGAAATGGTCATCCAGTGCTCCCAGGTTTTCTCTGATGGTCTAGCTTCAATTGACTCATGATCTCAACTATTGAAATATTTACTTAAAAAGATTAATTAAATTCATATTTCATTCAAAGTTTTAATCTCACATACAATACAACAAATAAAATGGTATTTATAAGTAACAATTACCATTTCACTCCGAAGGTGAATAACTTTACAATGCAGTACGCTTTTGATAATAAGTATACAGTGTGACTTGTTAAAATTGCTTAAATATTAATAGAAACGTGTAGAAAAACAGAAAATTGATGAAAAGTAACTCATTAATTCAACAGATTTAATCAAATAAATTATAGTCTGAAAATAATGATAGAAGGGATCCCACTTTACAGGCATAATCAGATTGATAGAGAGTGTTTCATGCAGAGAGTAGAGATATAAGGTTAGTTTATCTAAAAAGATATGGTTCATCAGTTGTTTTGAAAGAATATTTGTCACTTTTATTATAATAGTATGAAGCATCACTTGAAAACCATTCTTGATAGGAGGGTTAAGGGATCGTTTCTAAGTATAAATAGTTTATCAAAGAGCAACTTCTCATACCATAACAGGGTACTCACAAAAATCTACAATCAGAGAGAATAAAAAGAAAGCAAAAAGCACAGAATAACAGCAGTAACAATTGGTTTGAAAGGTCTGCCACCCTATATGTTTTTTTAAATTATTTTATGAAATACAAATTTGAAAAGATTTCATTTGGTTGATGAAATTAACCGGGACTAGTGTGAAAGTAAAATGCCTGCGAGAAGGAAAATCGTAACAGTTATACCCAGTGACAACAGTGTCAAACACATGGAGTTCCCGTGACTTCACTCGTGGCGTATAATGTTGTTGTTGTACACCACGACAACACCTTTCCATTTATGCCGAAGCCAAATTTGGGAAAGTGTCATCAAATAATATCCATCTACATTTTGCAGATCTAAGTTTGGAATTTCATTTTGAACACCATAAGATGACCTTATTGAGCTCCATAATGAAACACCGCACAACTCACAGGTATATATACAGTACAAAAATGTCCTTGGAAAATTTCACAAGATAGTGTACTAAAAGAGCAAACAAAACAATGACGTTTAAGATCCTTTGGAATGGATAGTTCAAACTGAAGGCAAAAGTGGGTGCTTATGGAGGGAAAATATTCAAATCAAATTTCCGACTTTTGCCAAATGATTTTTGGGAGTGTAGCATCCCCAACATTTCCTTTTTTGATATTATATGTTGTTGGGGTTCGCTTGCATACTGACCGCTTGACGCCGTTGTCAAAGTGATCACGTGGAACGTAGATCGATTTGTTATTTAACTTCTTCTTGCGTAGAAACCGTGGGCATGTTGAGGGTATCCAATAAGACTTTGAGCGGATGATTTCGGTTTCTCAATGGGCGATCTGAGAATAACCGTCCCCATATCTGCTTCCTGCGTTGAGTCCACATATCTCTTCCCATTTTTAATTCATACATGACTTGGTCTGGACTTCTACCCACACTTACCTCAATCTAGGGGTACTGGTTTGGTCTGTAGTCTCGAGCGAATACCGAACATTCAACCGCATACGTTGACAGCTCCTGGGACTTAATCTTTAGTGGTGGTGGTGTGGTTCTTGATAGCATCAGGTAGTCAATCATCCTCAGTCCCCTTCGCATGAGGATCTCTTCTGGGGACTTCTGCTCTGGATACGTATCATTTAGTGTCGTTCGACAAACAAATAAGAAGCTCTGTAGTAACTCGGTTGGCGTCATCTCACCTTTTGACTCAAGTAGAGCTCTCTTAAACTTTTCTGCTTGAATATGTGACTGTGGGTAGATAGAAGGAGAGCGGGACTGTTTGATGACAAGGCATCTGCAGAATTCTTGGAACTGAAAAGAAAAGAACTGCTCGCTTTAAGATAATAAAGGAAATTATGTGTATGAAGTATATGTTCTATTAACAAATTATGTCCTATAACAAAAAATTCAATTATGTGACTCATTTGACCAAATAAAAAAAGTTTTTATTTCAGTAAAATGTTTATTCAAATTACAATTTATCTTTCTACTAAATTAACATGAACTATGTTCAATATGACATGCAGCATGCAATTTGTTATTAATCAGTAACTTTTTTCATAAATGTTACTTTCAATAATTGATAATCAAATGAGTGTATTTTCAACTAGAATCGTTGCCATGGTTTTTGGGGTGAATAAATCTTTACTTGTACCAATCTTCCAAGCTGATACTTTACATCGTGCTAGTTGTAATGATTCCTCGTTTCCAAGTATAAGTAATATGCAACATGATTCAACAGAGAGAAATAGGTTTTTGCACTTAACTTTTATGATCTGATGCTGTATCTATTTGCACCTAGAATGAACTTTCTCTCACCCGGGGTTGCCCTCTCGGAGGACGCTAATAGGCTCAATAAATTTGTGTAGGATTCAAACAAAGACTCCCCAATACTTTTGAACCGATTTAGTTTCCTTTTATGACAGAATCCATCTTTGTGACCAATAGATTTTCATTTCTTGCGGAGACGTTGTTTGAACGGACAGGTCCCTGCGAATCGTCAAGCACCACAATGCCAGCAGGGAGTTGAAGGACTAGTGTTTGTTCGTTGAACTGAGTTCGTGTAAGAGGAGCTAGAAATAACAGGTTCAATTTTGGCCGGGTTGGACAGCTGCTGGTCTACATGAACTTTTGAGGGATCGTAACCACTATAATGAACCATTGTATTGTTACGCTGAAGATTAATTAGACGTCGATATTCATTTACAATATCACTTGCTCTACATGTTTAAACTTACAAGGTTTTGAAAAATTTTTATTAACAATGTTCCCCTCTTTCATCTCATCCCTTACTTTTCTTTATTTCCATGCGATTTTTATGATTTGGGTAATGAAGATTGTTGTTTGACCCTTATTTCAATGACCACCGTCTCTCCTTTGTACTCAACATCCATGAGCTTTGCTCGGTGATCATATTCTGTATTTGAATTGCGTTACACAAGCTCATTGGATACATCCAGCTTTCAAGCCAAATATAAAATTCATCTAGATTTCTTGTTGACAGTGAAATAACCAAAATTCCTGGGTAGTAAATCATTGTATTAACAAATTATTATGAATATGATCAATATAGTTTCTTAAAGATACAAAAAACTGAGTTCTAGTAGGTCCATCAAACTTTACCGACACCATGCGATCGGTCATGGTGGTTCGCAAAATTAATGTTGTGAACTTTTTTATCGAACAGTTGATTACAGACTGCTGACAGTAAAATAGAAGCCACTGAGTTGGGTACATTAATTGAATATAATATATGCTATTCTAGATAATTCGATTTACCAACATCAAGCCATGATTGAGATCCTGAATCGATTAATGTCAGACTACCATTGAAAACCCGGAAGCAATGGACGGCCGTTACACCATGATATGGGACCCCTCACGCAGGGTTCGAACCCACGACCTTGGGTGTCGCGCGCAAACGCCTGGGTTATGGGCCACTGAGCGAGAATCCATCAATATTTATGTCTAACTTTTAGGAAACTTAAGACAATGGAAAAGCTTCCTTAAAACTCAAGCCAGTTAACCCGATTCTCAAATACTCTGAAATAAACTATATCCTAATTAACGACCGGTGACTTCCAACCTTGCTAAATAGGGAGAGCCTAAGAATTGCCACAAATTATCAAAATGTCACAAGAAACTTAGGTTATGCATTCTGGTCTTTTAAAAATAAAGTGACATTTGGAGTCTAGTAAACTAAGTACGCATAAAAATCTTAATGTCTCTATAATTTGGAATAGACAAGTTTCCGTGTATCTTGAAACCTGACCTCCATAGTGTACATAAACTTCATCGAATTATATGTCCATTAAACTTCATATTCAGAATACTGAATTTCGCCTTATTGTGCAGACGATGCAAAGTTCAATAAAGGACTTCCTAGAAGAACGACGAGCTTCCTTGAGTTAATAGAGTTATAATCACGTTTACATCTTTCAGGAGATGTTTAAATACTACCACTTACATCGCAAACCAACAGTTGTACATCGGAACTTTGAACCTATCATTAACTCCTTGGTCAGGTAAATTATCTGCTCCCATAATTAAAACACTGTTAGAAATACATTGAACAACTGTGATTAAGTTAAAGTAAATATAAACAATTGTTTTCTTTTAAAATGAATTCAACCAACAACCAATCTTGTTCTAAATTTTGGATTCTCTAACTGTCATCATTTTAAATGTCAATGTTATTTTACTTGTTTTCAATAATTGAAAGTGAAATGGGAAAAAAATTTAAAATGACATTCAAAGCTTTGTGTTTATATATTCAAAAGAAATGATTTTTGTTTATCTACATGATAACATATTATTTGGTATTTAGTCTCCTTCGAATCCATGTTTTATATTAATTGAGATTCATTGATGAAAAAGAGGGAGATGAAAAAGTAAATAAGCATTTTTCTGTTGAACAATATAATTGGCAAATCAACGAATGTTAGGTTATTGTACTACTGAATGGCTTACACTATGGCAATATTCTTTGTTTTTATCCATCTTAGACTCAAAACATTCAAATAAACTATAACAGAAAAATGAAACAAACATAATTTTATTTGAAATGAATTGAATTATCCCATTGTTGATATTTTGATTAAAATCTGGTCAATTTTAGTTGGCATATCTTCACCCTGTATGGAATATCCCAGCATAGTCAATATGACACAAGTTAATCCAGAATAGATAGAATATAGCAAGCAGTGGAATTCACGACGTGCAATTCATCCTATTTAGGACTCATAAGCTGCTACGCACATTCCACCTTTTGTATACTAAAATAGGTCATAATTACTATGCTGTGGCATTCCTCACAGGATATAGATATGCCAACTAAGACTGATTAAATTTCAATAAAAATATCGACAACAAATAATCAAATCCATTTTAAATAGAATTAAAATTCACACCCTTTGCACAACTGAATAGCTGTTTGGACTTAGTAGTCAAGTAGATAATGGGATGGTGTTTGAAGTGAAAGGCACTTGGTTCAAATTTCGGGATAAACATCAACTCTAGGATGTAGGTACATCCAACTGATGAGTTCCACTCCTAGATCTAGTTTATCAATACTATACTAAAAAAAATATAAGTTTATTTTTTTGTGAACGTTTTTGTTACCTGTAATTTCTGAAGATTTATATAGGTTAGTACAAAAACGTTATTTCGATCTTTTATATTTTTACGAAAGCAAACTGAAACTTATTTTTGTTAAACTTTTAAAAATTAATGAACTGAACTAGATAACTGATTTTAAACTGTATAGAGATCCTTAATTTCTTGAAAAGTACATTTGAGGACTGAAATCCTAATGAACTTAACAAAAATATATATGTGGAATGACCTCGTGTTTTTGTTTCTTTTTGTTACTTTGATTTTATCATATATTTATAACCTAGGTCAATTTAGTCACTAAAATTACGAATGCATTACTTTCAGTGAACTGCTTCGAAATCATGTTATTTTTACACATACATTTTAGCTACTATCAAAGTCGCAAGTAACATAAAAAGATAAATAAAAGTTTAGTAAGATCATTATGTGCATTTGTACAATCTGTGTTGTTTTTCACAGAGTATATATCACTAAATAATAATGAATAATGATTCCACTGGGACGTATGACGTTTAAATTTTAAAACTTCACACTAGAACTATTTAATCAGTGAATGAACAATGTTCTACTCAATCCTATACACTAATGTCTTGGGTGCTTAATCCCTCTAAGAGTTTAAATAGTTGTTAAGCCTGTATATTTTCGTGATAAGGACAGTCTTAAACGGAGCAGAATTCAAATTATAGAAATATGTTATATAATGGAGAGCATAAAAGTACATTGTGTCATACATTAGAATTCATAAATTTTTCCAGATGTAATAAAACTGAAAATTTGATCAAACTCCCAAGTTTTATCATACAGTGTCCGCAAACTTTTAGAAGCCGATGTGACTGTTTAATAAAATAGAGAAGTAGAATAGTTTGATTTATCGATGAATCCGAAATTCACCATAATAAATCATCCACATATCAAACAAATTCTTTTTTTAAACTTTGAGCCTTGATGACTAGAAGCCATTTAAATTAAATTGATTGGTTTTTTAAGAAATTTCTTCAGGATACTTTCTCAAACTCAATATCATAAATTAATATAAAACATTCCTATCAACTAGATAAAGGTTCAAAACATAAGTTCTTTTGAAGATTCAAAATAGTATTAAGTAAGTCTTTATTTGAAATTTGTAGTCAACCAATATTCAATGCGGTTCACAGAAATATAAAACAAATGGATACATTATAATGAAATGTACTAATCTATACTTGACAAGAACGTATGAAACATATTGAAAAACATCTATGATCAATCTATGAATTGTTTGGTATTGTAACAATTTCTTGAGTATGTCTGACATATATAATCAGCAAACAAATGTCCCTTTTTTTTAATTTTCTGACATAATGTAATCAGATGAGAATATTACAATATTGTAGCTAAATCATTTCATCTATCTATGTTGATTAACAGGAATATTTTTCTTCTAATCATTGAAACATTATAAAATAAAATAGATGTGACAAATCACTTCATCAATAACTAATTATCTAACGAAATAAAGATAAATGAATAGACATTTTTCTTTTTCATTTCAATCATATACTTACTAACTTGATATAAGTTAATTCAGTTGTTGCCTTCATATTTATCTTGATATAACCCATTGATGTTTAACCAAATAAAAATTTGTAGATTATTCAAAATGTTATAATTTTAAATTGGAAAAACAAACATTTATTTTATCATACAGATGATCAAGTTGAAATTCTATTAGTGAGACTATAATTTATGGAAGACTTTTGAGCGATGCTAAACTGACCTTGAGAGTGTCCACCTAATAACTAAGACCAAATAAGGGTTATAAACTAGTGTGAAAAATTAGAATCATGATTTACAGTTGATGGTTAACTTTAGGAATTGATCATGAACTGGCATCAGCTTTAATTCCATGAATCTATTTAGTCAAATGGATGAGTGAACTTCGCTCCAAAATCCAAGACCTATTATCTTATACCTGATTGGTTCATCCATAGTTTCACTTTTGAGCTTAATAAACATGCAAAATAAAAGTAGTATAAATACATTATGAACCATTGTTTTCAAGAAGTGGTTTTGCCCCAAAATCATCAGAAAGTTAATGAAAAACTAACAACTAATTTAAATAAAGCTATTTCCACTTGAATACAATTTCGCTCAGATCTACCTATCTAACAAAGGTTGATACTAGAGCAAGCTAGAAATCCTGTAATGGGCACAGACTAGCTCAAATACCCTAATGTTTTAAATAACACAAAAGGAAGGGAGTTTATATATAGAAGACTCTGCTTGAAATGCATTTTTCTTCCGGCTATAGTTCATGAGCAATTAGAGACAAGTCCATCATAGATTTTTACTTTCAATCAACAAATCTCCATAAACTACTATGGAAAATCAGTAATTCCATGCTTCACATTATAGTTACAAGAAACATTATGTTCTCTAACGAACTACGTCTGGTATCTGAAATGCTAAGGATAATGAATTAGACCATGTGCTTAAATTACGGAACAAATGGGTCTAAAATACCTCTTGATTGAGCCACAAGAAGACAACAATGATTGACATGTAGAGAGAGAAAAGACATTGTAATGGTTGACACTATGTTGAGCTCTCATAACTTATTACAGTTTTCGGACTGACTATCTTACTCGTTCTTTATAAGTCACATTTTGATCTCGTCAATTATTCGTTTATAAACCTTGACTATTTTTGACTATTTATCTAACTCATCACATGTCTATAACTTATTTTTGTTTTACTATAAATATCGATTCGCGCTTGGCTTGCACACCCTTTCCACCGTGCGTTACTTCGTTTCGCTCTCTTTTCTTTTTTCGCCTCATCTCTCCAATCGTTTGTCTGGATCATTCATTGTATGAAATGAATGTATTCGAAATTCATTCTCGTATTTGACTTATTTAGTACCGTTACTCATCAACGCGATTTAAGTTAATTATTATAGACGAGGATTGGAGACATTTACATTTTGATAACAGGCTACAAACGGTCTACCTTGGACGACTCTGGATCGACACTTATTAGTGCACACGATGGCTACCGATGGGACTGTGTGGATGCTGATTTACGGTCGAGCAACAATTGGCTTTGGAAAGCTGTCCATGAGCTTTTCTTCTGATTGTTGAAACCAGAATAACGAAAGATTATGAAGGATATAATTTAATATTAATAATTACGAATCACAGTTAATCTTACAGAATAACGATGGTCCGCGGAAATAATTATTTGTTGGAAAAGTTTGTGGATTGTGACAATGGTACACAATAGTGTTATTTCTGGTAAGTATATTCCTGTAATCCTTCGCCTCAACTACGACTTGCGTATGAACTCGTCAAAGAAACTCAATGTGAACGAATTAATCAACATAGACAAAAAAGCGCCAAAAAGTCGAACTTTTGTACAGATTAACAGGCATTATTAATTCGAATGATAAAAGCGTACTACAAGCTTCGATCCTATCGTTCTTTACTCCCAGTTAATTTCGTCCAATTTCCAGACCGATTCCGACATACAACCGAATACAAATGACAGTGAGATACTAAAAGTCTAATACGGAGTGTGTTGAGAAAATAAACATTTCAGATAAACTGATTCGATAGAGTACACACATAAAGTATGTGTGTATAGTGTATAGTGATTCGACAACCAATCGTAGTTAGTGGGGTCAATCAATCTGAAACAATGGACGGAAATATAAACAGATATACATATATTTATATGTTTATGGTAAAAAGTGCACAATCATACGAATAACCACAAATTAATCATTAGGATTAAACGCCACATTTCACAGCCACAGAAGTACTTAGTTTTACACAATCCTAAATAAGAAAAGCCGCGAGTAATTGTATACTGTGAATGAATAACTGATTCACTTCAGAAATATAGTGAACCAGATATCAAAACAGCACTTGCAGACCTCCCCATAGCTATCACTACAACAATGATCAAAGAAACCAGCATGGCGATCAGACGAATCAAGAGCGGGAAAGCAGTAGGACCTGAAAAATTGATGTCAGACACAGAGATAACTGCAAACATTCTCCACGTTCTATTCAGGAAGATTTAAGAGAAAGTACAAGTGCAGACAGACTGGAAGCAGCAGGCACTGACAGGTTTACTCCTGAGATTTTTAAGGATGATGGTCCAGTATTAGCAATGAGATTAACCGAGGTCTTAGGTAGAATTTGGGAACTGGACGTAATCCCATCTGACTGGTCTCAATCACTGATTGTGCCACTCTATAAGAAAGGACAAAAGTCCTCTTGTGACAATCACAGAGGAATCAGTTTGACTAATATAGTGTCTAAAATATTAGCTTCAATAATACTTCGACGCCTAAGTAAAGCTCGTGAAGAGCAGACTAGAGAAAACTAGGTCGGTTTTCGACCTGGACGTGGTTGTATAGATCAGATATTCACACTCCGTCAGGTTCTAGAACACAGACACACGTTTAGACGCCCCACAATGGTATTATTTCTCGACCTTAAGGCGGCATTCGACTCTGTTGATCGTGAGGTTCTATGACAGTGTTTGTCACTGAAAGGAGTACCGAAGAAGTACATTAACCTTATAAAGGCTCTCTACTCGAACACAACTGGTAGAGTGAGAGCTTATGGCGGACTGTCATCAGAATTGATTACCTCAAGTGGTGTTCGTCAGGGCTGTCCAATCTCTCGATTCTTGTTCAACTTTGTGGTCGACGTACTTTTAGAGATAACACTTTCCTCATCTAGATTTCCAGGGGTTGAACTTCTACCGGGAGATTCACTTTTTTTGACCTAGAATATGCCGATGACATAAATCTATTTGGTGAGGACACTGACAAAATGCAGAGTCTTCTGACCACTCTAAGCAAAATATGATATTCGCTCGTTGATGTGTTGGTTTAACGTAGGATTTTATAGGTTCAGTGCAACAGCTGAAATTGGGTGGTTAATATGTAGCAGAGAACCTTCTACTGGGACTAAAACATTGCAGCTACGGCATTCATTTACATCCGTATTTTGTATGTGAGTTATGTTCATTAATATTCCATAGCAAATGTTGAAAGGTTTGTGTGTTTAGATTGAAACCTCACGCTCTAAGTGTTTTACTCATCGATAATAAAAATCTCTCAGAATCGCTTCACGGACTGTCTAATCAAGAGTAAATAATATTCCAAAAAGTGCCAAGCCTGACGTAGTTTGAATTATCTAATACTAGCATAATCCGTAACAAATATCTCACCGCGATTTGCATTTTACATCATAACTTTTAATTTCGCTACGATTTCGACTATCGCATGAGGTATTGTTCACGATGTGTACTTTCTAACCTATTCTTATTGATACGAACGATTACTTTGATAAGATTTCGTTTATTTTGTATGATCTTACGAGATGTCACACTACATAAACAACACGATAGGTTGTTTAAGTATGGATACTTATCAGTTAGTGACTTTGAAGCAAACTAAAAAGCTGTTAGGCTTTATGGCGGTAAGTTACGCGAAGGCTAGAAATGTATAAATTACTATAAACTATTATTGTGAATGTTAGTGTACTGGTTTTTCGACATATTTATTATATCTTAGCCCTGAACTCTGTTTGCTTTGGATTCTATTTTGCTTTAATTAGATGTTTTCCATCTTTGGCTCTGGCAACCCAAAATGAAAGATTCATCCCGGAAATTGTTCTTAGAATTATTGTTCAGGACAGAGCACCCCGAATTTGCAAATGAATCTGATTGTTTAGAACTTGGAACATTGTTCTCTGTTGTTTGGTTGAAGGTTGGGAAATTGTCAATAAATTGTTCTTCATGAAAAGACTGAGTAAAAATTTCGGATTCAACACTATTTGTTAACTTGTCTGTGCCAGCAGACTGACAAACTTCTTATATAGTAGTTGTGATGTAACCCCCTAAACTATACAGTCCTACGACAGTCAGGTCATTATCAATACTGACTCTCACTTTGCTGACATAAAAAGGTAATTTTCATAGGAACCTTTTAAAAACATGCTGAAGTTTACCGATAGAAAATATATACTCACTATAAAGAGGAGAAAGTCACAGTGACAACGTTCGCATGTCGAAGCTATATTGCGTCAATAATTTTCCCGAGTTAGCCTTGTCACCTCAACTACAGCTTTCAAACTTCATCCAGATAACGCGGAAACAGACCATCTTGATGGCTGACTTGTGATGATAATTTAGTGCTGTTCCTACGAAGTGGTGCCAATTGTTGTCTAAATCTAATAGATCCATCATCCACATTTGTGATCTAAACTTGTTTTCGAACTTCCACTAACTCACAAAGCGAGGAAGCCGAATGAATTCTGAGGTCCGATAGCTTCCAGACGATAAAATTTACTTGTCAGTTACAATTGAGCAATAAAGTCTACAATCATTATCGATAAAGTTGGTACTTATTTTTGGTATTCTCCCCAATCACATGCAAGATCCATTTTGAATGTTTTGTGTGTGAAAATCCCTCCATGTGTACACTTGCAGTTTGTTCCTATTGATTCCTTTAGTTGCACATTTTGTTACTCTTTTTGATTCAATTTGAGTTGATAATATTTGTATTTTATTATAGTTTTTATTTTTCGTACGCCTTCACTAAGTTTCCATGTTTCTTCCTGAACTGCATTTATGTCGTTTTACTTGATAGTTAGTTTTGGCAGCAGCTACATTGGTTTGTCCCTCCTTTTGATTGTGTTGCTTGTATTGACTGGAATTGTGCTTTTTTTTATTGTGAATTGAAGCACTCTTCTAGAATTGGAATTGTTATAAAGCAATCAAATATTATCTTTTGAACGAATCTGTGCGTGGTCTATCACGACAGGATAGAATAACATTTATTTGTTATGATTGTTAGTTTTCTCACATTCTTTATCAACTTCCTTATTCACTGTAATTTAGATTTCATTAATTATTGGTTGTATAGCTGTGTGGTAACGATGTACATTTAAATTTATGACGAATTTCAGAACCCTCACTTAACCCAGTCAATTTGTTTGGTTTCAACCTAGTAAGAGCGTGTATCTAACCCACCTAGACAGCTATTCTTCACCATAATATACGTAAGCATCAGAAACAGTGCTTGATGCAACTAGATTCGAAAATATTTGACATGGGCACACTAAGTAATCAAATTCATAAATGAATAATTACGTTCAATAGCGGATTTCAGTTGACAGTCCCCGTTGGACAGTAAAAATCACTAAAACAATATAAATATTTCGCGCCGTTGATTGTCTGTCCCCCAAACAGCTTATTTATGGATATATATAAACCATAGTTATCCTACTATTTTATTTAGTTCATTATGTGATGTCTCGTAGATATCTGCAGGGGTGACTCGAATAGAATGTTTGTAAAGTAAACAGATGCTTATAAAAGTCCCTTAAATGAGAAAAGAGGGAGAGATATGGAATCAAGTTTGAAATCCGAAGTCAGGGACCTTATATCAGTAAATTTTTTTTCGTAATGAGACTTAGGAAGGTAGTAGAGGGACCTTAAAATTGTTTTCAAGAGTAACTTGACTATTCTTATCCCAGACAATACAACTTCATTCAAATACACAGCTTACGTTGGTTCAGATATAAATCCTAAATCTTCGTCTGCAGTCATAAAGTAAAGGACGAGGGAGAAATAAGGTATCTTCACATTGTACAGAGATGACCTTCATCTGGTCGGACCAGATAAAGGATCCTCGGTATAGTTTTCTGAGTTATTTACGATAAAAATCTCTCTCAGCTTTACCTGTATCCCTTTTCTAAATACAGTCTGAGTACCTTGACGGGACATAGTGAATTTGGTGGAAATTTAGATGAGGTGCTACTCTAGAGGTTAATTTCATCTATATCTGACTCCAATAAATATCATCCCGTTGATTGAGTATTTACGCAGGCTAAATTTACCAGTTTTATGAATTTACTTGAAATTACTCAGGAGCCAGAACACCAGTTGTAGATTTAATTTATTGTTAATTATTAGTATAAATCCATAAGCGCACAAAAATCAAGCGCAGTGAGAGACCAGTGGGAGAGAGAAGGAGTAAAGAGCAGCGCTAAACAAACCGGGCAAACCATATGAGCCAACTTAATTTGACCAAATGTGAATCGATACTTATAGTCAGATAAAAGTAAGCCACAGATATATGATGAGTCAGATAATAAATGCACACATGTACGCTCACATAAAAATAGTCAAGGTTGCCTAGCGAATCACTAACAATGTCAAAATATGACAAAAGAAGAGTGAATAAATTGGCCTGTCCAGAATTTAGAATAAGCTCTGTGGGCTTGACATAACAACCACTATTGCACAACCATGATAACCCACTTCCCTGAAGTTGTTTATTGTGCGCTTAAATATGTCAGCAGAGCGAAGTATGCTTACAGTCTAATCAAAAAGCGCCTTAGTATTCCCTGTCGTAAAAGTATATATTTTAAAAATTGCCAAAAATAACTGCATCTTGGACTAGAACTACGTAAGCAATGTTTTTCAGATAACTGTTCGTGAAATATTATTGAACGATACGAATATAAACTTTATAGCCAAAATAAGTTTGCTTTAACGCACGACGTACTGAGTACAACCCCTCTATTACTGCTATATGGGATACTTTTCATAACAAACCCTCTGCAATAGATTGGTAGCATCTGTGACTTCGTGTATGATTGTCGGAAGTCTGGGTCCTTTCGAAAACAATACTGACATACCCTACTGCTTGACACTCAGTATGAGTTTGACTCGTTGGTGGGATAGTGTTGTCCATAATACTGCAGAAAATTAAAAACCGGAGAATGACAGTTAGGAACGAAAATGCGGTCAGTTAGAGTTACAGGCGGCAGCAACAATTATTGTAGCTGAAAAAACGCACTTCGGCTTTGGATATCTAAAAAACAAGTCAAAACAAAACCAATTATCATTATAAAACATAAGACCAGCCAGCTTGGCTGAAGAAATACATTGACTTCAGTAGCAGCAGCAAAAACCAAGAAAAGAAAGCTAAATCAGAAAAAACATCGCTCCAACATTTAGGGCATTACATTAACTTTTGCATTTCAGCACACTGAAACATTAAATTATGTAGCTACACAAAGGAAATAGCGGAAAACGCATAGAGCGAAGAAAGCCGGCCACCACTGCATACAAAGATGGAAGATATAATAATTCTCTCTACATTCAGATTGGTCGCCGAGCAGACTGCCACATTTACGAAATCGAGTTACATTTAATAACAGCCGAGGATTTAGAACAAGCTTCATTTTACTTCATGCTACCCGGCCGGAAGCAGGCACATTTGTAATGGAGGATCCGAAACCCAGCGCAACTAGACTTCATAAATGAGGGAGATTATGGATGTGTCGTGAAGCATATTATCTATGTTGACTAAGTGTTGCGAGGATTATGTAGTATGTCGTGCCTAGTAGTAATATGATGAAAATGTTTGGCTGAGCTCCTTCAGTTGAGGTGTGTTGAGTATAACTAATGGGATCAATCCAAATGTCGAAAACTTAAAGGACTGTTGCTTTGGGGCGTCCACTTATCACCATTAGTCCAATCAACTTCATTGAGAAACCTTTGAGCCCTTTGACATCAATTTATTAAAAAATCATTGTACCAAGCTGAAATTATTTTAGAGAACGTTTTAATAAATAGGAGACTCGTTGGTTTATTTTTCACATGGGAGTGTTCGTTTGAACCAACCTTAAGGTCATTGAGCGCCAACACATTCCCTTCAATTATGCCTCACGGGAATCACCGCAATAAGTCTAATCACTATCGGTGGAAAAGTCGTAAGTACTTGTAGTTTCTCATATATTTTTAAAACTCGCGATAGTTTTGGTCTATGTGCGATTATTTGTATATGGACAGTTGTATATGTGCTCTTCTATAGGAGAGGTTGAATTTCCATAATTTTGGAGTTATTTATTCAAAACTTACAGAGTTTATACTCTGTTGAACGCTGATGCATCACATTCTAGACACATTCAGTAGAGTTATCCTCAATAAAACTGATTAGACTCGTTTTCCGTCTGAATTTATTGGAGGTGCTGACACCACTGCTTCGAGCAGCAGGTTCCAAATATTGATGACTCGGTTTGAAGACTTGTATGCCGCGGGTATTTTGTTCGTTCTTGGCCTTTCTACTCGCCTGCTATGTCCTCTGAGACGTTCTGATCTAGTGGGAAGAAAAATAGAATAAGTTAGGTCCGAAATCATGTCTCATCTAAATTAGGTCTCCCCTTAGTCTGCAATGGGACAGAGTAAAGAGGTCCAGCTTTTCAAGCCGCTCTTTGTATGATAAATCCTGGAGTTCTGGAATTGCACGGGTAGCTGCCCTCTGTACTTGTTCCAGGATATCCGAATCATCTTTTAAACAGGGGCTTGCAGTCTGAGCGCAGTTCTCTAGCTTAGTCCTCACTAAGGATGTGTATACTGTGGTGAACATGGTATTGTCTAACTTAGTGAGTGTCCGTTTTAAAATCGAGAGTATTCGAAACCCCTTAGCTGCGACCTCCCGGCAATGGGCCGTCGTCTTAAGATTATGATTTACTGTCACCCCTAGATCCTTATGAGACTGGACTACGGGTAATGGGACACTCCCTTGTAACTATTAACCTTTGAATCCCCAAAGTACATGTAGACACACCTTGCCGCATCGATAGACATCAGCCACTCTTTAGACCAGATAATCATATTATTTAAGTCTGCCTGAAGAGCATATGCGTCTTTGTCTTCAGTTATTACTCGCCAAATTTTTACATCGTCAGCGTATAATGACATTGGAGACTGTACTATACTTGGAAGATCATTAACATACATTATAAAAAGTAAAGGATCTAGAACGGAACCTTGAGGTACCCCACTAAGTACTGGTTTCCAGATGGAACACTTGGAAATCCTCAATCCATTTTAAAAGAGGTTCGGCAATACCAAGGTTTTTCAACTTCAACAGCAGTCTATTAGGTGGCACCTTGTCAAAAGCCTTACTGAAATCTATGTAGACAACATCCACTGAGTTTCCGTTGTCTAGCGCATTTATGCAGAACTCCCTTGCTATAAGGAGGTTCGTTCCATGTTTAGCAAGTTATTGGTTTCCATAAATGCCATTATGGTCCGTTTGACTATTTCCATTACTTTAACCACAACACTGGTGAGGCTTACAGGTTTGTAATTCGATGGAACTTGTTGTGGACCTGTTTTATGTATAGGTGTGACGATCGCCTCCTTCCAATCCATAAGTAGCACTCCTTGGTCAAGTGACATGTTGAATATCACAGTCAGTGGGGCCGCAATATATTGTGCAATATATCTCAATATTTTGGGGTGTAGTTCATCTGGTCCTGTTGACTTTTCCATGTTTAAAGTGCTAAGAGCCTTAAGCACATCATCTTGATCGAAGTCCACGGTGAGCAGGTGGTTTGTTGACTTTATTTTGGTCTGGTTCTTCCTCTAGAGGAGGTTCCTATGTGAAAACTGGCCCAAAATAGTCAGTCATAGCCTCTGTTTTTTCCTGATCTTCCTCTATCATTTCAGATTCACTTCCTTCCTTAATTAGTTTGGGAATCCAATGATGCATCCTTGTTCTGTTGTTTATGTACGAGAATATTCTCTTGGGCTGCTTGAGTGCAGATTGTGCCAACTGCATTTCATATTTTCTTTGAGCTTCCCGAATTTTTGTTGTACATTTGTTTCTTACCGATCTGTAGCGTTCCATCGTACCTGCTGTGCTAAGGCGGATAGCGACATCCCAACATTTCTTCTTTCGTCTTAGTAAACGTCGAATATCCCGGCCTATCCAGGGATGGCCGTGCTTCTTCTTCTTTGGGACTGTCCAGGGTATGTATGGTTAAGTTACCCGATTGTATAACTGCCTGAAAAGAGTCCATGCCTCTTGTACTGATGCCTTAGAGTCAAGCTCCCAGTTTTCAGCCGATGCTGCGGAGTTGATTGCCTCCATGTCTTCCTTCCATATGTTAGGACGGGCCGGCGCAACTGTTTGACAGGCAATCTCAGCCATGGATTTGAATAAGATGGTCACTTCTCCCTAGTGGTGGGAGGAAAGTCATATGACCAACGTCATCACTGTGTGTGAAGACTAAATCTAAAAAAGAAGAGTTTCTTAAGTCATATGGTGTAGGATTTCTAATGTGTTGGAATAAAGCTAATCCAATCGAGGTTTTTAACAGTTTGTAATTGAACGACGTTATCGATGCCCCTACTTTTAAGTTAACCCAGTTTATATATGGTCCATTAAAGTCGCTTACTACAAGGCTTTTACCGTTGTTACACCAGGACTTAAGTTTACTTAGAAGAAAATCATCTGCTACACATTCTGGACTGCAATATAATACAACTAAGTCGATATCTCGCCGTCGACATTTCAGCTTACATCGCACCAGTTCACATGTCCCTGAAACATGTGCTACTATCTCAGCTAGGGTACTTTTCGTGTACAGAATAACCCCGCCTCCCCTATGGTTTAATTTATCAGCCCTACTGGTTAAAAAACCAGTCAACTGGATTTCACTATCTAGTATTTCTGACGTTAACAAAGTTTCCGAGACAGCTACAACGTCCGGTTTTTCTTTATCCGCCATTTTATTTAGTAGGCTGCAAGCATTTGTGTAGCATACCTTTAAGTTTGTTGAGGACTTTCCCATACCACCCAGAGTGGCTTGGGATCGTTTTGCTCCGAACTTTCACAATTTGAAAACCCTTAAGAACGAGGTTTCTTTCACCGTTTTGGCGACGCTCATTTATTTCCGCTTCTGCACCTCGCCTCTTAATACGATCAGCTAGGCTAAGATAATGACGGACATATATTCCGGATCCAATCAGTTTACGTGAATCACCTAGAATCAGGTTCCTTTCTTCAACCGTGGTGAATGTAACCTTCAAGGGGTGGTTTCTCTGAGGACTTTCGGAATCCATCTTTGTTCCTATTCTATAAAGCTTACAAATACTAACTCCTGAAACTGTATCTGGGAGTAGTTTACTTATTAAGTACTTAATATGATTGAGATCGTGTTCAAATCTAGCCTTTGGTTCTTTTTTGGAAGATTCTCTTAACTTATGAAAAATGGCAGATCTCTCAGAGAGATCTGTCTTGTCACGCAATGGAGTTTTTGCTTCTGATACCGTCTCTTCCAATGACTTGGTGACCAACTGTGTTTTGCCTACAGCTTTTTTCTTCTCATTTCTTTTTTTCCGTACTGTAGTCCATTTATCACCAATCAGGACAGCCACACCGGGACTATTTGGAACGGTGACAGTCTTATCCGGGTCTTCAATTTCGACTAGAGGTATATGATTGCCGACGTCATTATCTAGCGGCACTTCACTCGTTAATATTAACGGAGATTTCACTTTCCCGTCAATCGCAGTCGGGTGTTTAGCAGGTCCGGTAGCAGCACTTACTACACTGACACATTCTTCACCGTCAGTGCTCGTGTTACCAGCGCTACCGCCATCGTTTTCCTTGCGGGCCAAAGCCAATAGGCTCATAGCCTCTTGAATTAGTAACTTTTTATTTGTACAGCAGAATATACAAAGCCAGTGTCAGTTAGGCTTCGAGCATCTTTTGTATGCCATAGGACATAGGCGTGTACACATCTTATGGTACCACTTTTTACAATAATCGCACTGCATCCCTTCCTCAACGAGGAACAAGCAGTTTGGTTGTCCACATTTATGAGTCTTACCAACCATTTTAATTTTGATCAAAAAGGTTTAAAACAGAATGATCACAATGTGAACACTAGTGTCAGTCAAGGAGTAAAAAAGGTACCACAGGACAAAGTTGAGCAAAAAATTACAAACTTTAACCATAGTACTCTTAGTTAAAGTAGACCAAGAATGCTTTTTGGTGCAACAAGTACCCAAAGCAAGGATAATCATAAAAAGTACAAAAATCACTGCCCTTCATGTCCTTCTGTTTTTCTGTGAGCAAAACAAGTAGTGTTGTGCACCCCAACCAGGTCATTTACACCAACTAATATGACAGTCCAGTGGGGTTCTCGACAAGCTAATAGCACGTTCTAGTTTAACCATCTAGGCTTCAAATTTGCTCTAACCACTTTTGCTTGCCGAGAAATGGTTCAGCTCGGGATGTATAACACGTTTCAGTCACCTGGTTTCTTACTCTCCCTGGTATTATTCACTTCAAGGTTATACCATTCAAAACAACACTTTAAAGACACCTATGAATAATTTCTAGCAAACTATAGAATTTAACTATGGTGTTTGTAGCAGTGTTCTTTATCTAAAGTCGTACGAAAGAGGTAAGTTTATTGAATACTCTAGATGCAAATACTTTAGTCGAGTCACAATTTGTAGTTAACTGGCTACTCTGTGATTACTAAGACTTCTGATTTCCTCATTTGTACTTAGTCATTTTTGGGAGATGCGTCCCACTAAATATCATTTTATTTGTTCAACCTTGGTCTACCTAAGTGCTTGGATGATGTGGCTCTAATTATCAATAACTCTCAGCCTTCTAACTACTCAAGGTAACAATACATTTGTTCAGGATGTTTTTGAAACAATCGACTGTCAGTGACTTCTAAATATCACTTTTTGTTCGAGGGTTATTTTAAAGTAGTTTAGTTCCTCAGCTTTATAGGATAAACCTGTGATTATAGAACACTCATGTATAGTGTTGATTTCGTGGTTTATGCTGAAATTATTTATTTATTTGAACACATATTGGTACAAAGAGGCACAGAATACATATGAGCCACACAAGTCACTTAATTTGTATGTCGTCTGTAATACTGCTCGGGTGCCCAGATCGAAGCAGGTGGTTTTCTTAGGGGGCCACACGGAGCCTTTGACCTAAAGGTCTGGTCCACAAGACAATGGAGCAACGTCAGGAGATGCAGTCACATGGTAGCCGGTGGCTAAAAATTAGTTCATATGCCACTTCTTCCCTCAGGATACTGGAGCCCTTGTGCACAATTCGTTCGTAATCAGGGTTTCCAGCTCCCCTAGACGGACCCTCCGTTTCCATGAACCCTGTTAAAGCTCTGGAGATTCGCTTTTCGTCTTCGCAACTTCGTAAACAACACCCACACCTCGGGAAGGCAGTCAAACTTCCCTGACAGTGGCTGTATATGCGTGGCCATTTGAGAGCATTCCGAAAAGGATAGCTGGCTCCCCCCACCATCGGCCTTACCAAGGCATTCGGGGGCTGAAGTTATTGATCAACATTTAAGTTACATATTTCTTTTTTGGTTTTTAGATGGAGAAAATGATCGACGTATTGATACCTCCGATGAATATTTACGACGACGCGAACATGGAGGGAAGTTCAGTAGTGGTCGCAAGTCCATAATTTCTGGTAACAATGTGGATATGTTAAAACGTGCTATGAATATGAATGTAAGTCCGAGAAGTATGTATCGCTACATGAGTTTCGACAAAAAATATTTCAAGAAGTCTTTGTTAACAAGCAACGCTGGTTTATGCAGTCAAATCTAGATAGTACCTGTCTTGATATTTTTATCATCCCCCTAAAACTATTCTAATACAGATTTGGCATTTTATGGTCTTAATTAATTTTTTGATTAAATTTACATTAGGTCAGTAGCTAACTGCAAACATGTTTTCTTTACGATTTAAAAAATAAAAATACAAAGTAGTGCGACTGGAAGTTGACCAAGTGTCAAAAGAGAAGAAAGTGTTTATAAAAACCTTTTGAACGAAAAGTTATGTTTATCTACATGAATTTTTCCAGCTTCCACTGTATATAAAAACCAAGGTTTTCAATCACAGGATAGGCTGGATAAGATTAAAAAAAGACTTGAAAAGCTACCTCAACACCAATTTTAGTATCCAGCGTTATGTTCTAGAATTATGTCCTCTGTTTTTTACTCACTCATAAAGGGTGATGTCTAAAAGTGCGACGGATCAGTATCTTAGTTGTATATCCAATGTAGTTGACAGAGCTACAGTCGAACTAGTAAACATGCAGAGGTGAACTTCGCAGCTTATTAATTTACTCATTGAAAACGAGAACAATCCTATATTGTTTTTAAAATTAATTATAGGGTTACGCAATGCTTGTTCTTATTTTTAGCTTATCGGTGGATCAGCAGCTTCTGTTGTCACTGCCCAAAATAGTGGCTTGGCTCCCGGCGAAGTTTGGGTGAGAATTACTATTGTCCATGGCGCTAATCATCCGATGATGGATCTTCAACAGTTGATCACCACCATTGTTGGAACACAGCTACGGTTCTATAATACTTGCGTTGAAGGAAGAAATGCACTAATGCATGCAAAAATCAGACAAAAGGATGTAAGTACTCTTGTAATTTACATAATTCAGATTAAATCAGTTCGTTATCTTTATACCACATTCAGTAAATACACCTGTTCAAGTCTTTACATCTAACAGTAAAAATAACCAATGTCATGGAAAAGTTTCAGTCTTTTAATCTTCAGACCAAGGTAATAAATGTCACTGCTTGCATGTCAGATAATCGTCCCGAATTATCTTCATCCACCTCGCTTGACTAGTTATTACGATAGTTAAGGTTGTCTCCCTAGTGTTGACGTCGATTTACGTATCGTTAAGTCACAATTTTGACTCCCGTTCTACTTTCGATCGAGTGCTCACGTTGTCTCCAACTTATATACAGTATAGTCTAAGGCTTAAAATACAAGTCTGTACCTATTATTTCGTTTCACATCTTCGAAATACCTAGTCATACAACTGGATTTAAACAAAGTGATATTTTCTGTCTTTTTTATTAAAAATTAGTAACAACTATGTGTTTTTTTAGGTTCAAAGTTACCGCAAATCACTCCAAAATTTACGCGATCCAAATCAGGGTTCACAATTAATTACCGACATAACAATTGTCCCTGAGCCCAGAGTCCCTTCTTCGTCTGATAAAAGAAATGAATCGCCGAATACCTCTCCTCTGCCAGAAACTTGGATTGAAGCATTAAAGCAGTGCTTTGTTCAGCGTTATCAACCTACTACGCGTAGTTTGGATCTCTCTTCTCTACACACGGATCCAGTTCTTTTAAGTCAGGGACTATATTTACCTCTTAACAAACAAGCGGTGGTTCATACTTTGATTACTATCCTGAAACAAAACCAAGCACAGGTAATTGTTTTATCGGTTTACAACTTCGAAAGTATGTTTTCCTCACAAAAAGATTTTCTATTTAAGACCACTTAAAATATCCACTCTCAAAAAGCATCTAAAATCACAAATGAACAACGATAGTTGTAAGAGAGCGATGGCGATAAGTAGTCAATGAAATTTTTCACACCTCAGATCCACTTACAACTACACAATCTGTTAACTTAACACGCTTGTTAGATTTAGTTCCATAGTATTGTATGGCGTTCCATACGATAGTCGAATGTCATACTTTTTACATCCGATTTTCGTTTGTCGTGTTCACTAATTAAGAAGAAAGGACTCTAAATAATAAAAAATAGTAAAACTGACTACCGTTTTCTTTATCTTTGGAAGGTTGTAAAGCGCTGAAATGTTTCTGTGACTTGGGTAATAAAATCGTGACTTCATTGCCATTCATTTTCGTTGTCAGATAAAGCCTACTTGATTGGAGTTCGCACGTGACTTATGGTTGAAAAAATTAATTGGCATAACTCAAAGTCGGTCACAGTTGTACATATCAATCTATTTTCATGACTCGTTCTTTCGACACGAATGTAGTCTTTTTTACTACTACTTTTGGTGCTTGGTAATTTCTCTTACTGTGTTAATGAGGTAGGGGTGTTTGAGTCAATTAAATCCATGCCAAATTATGCGTTGCTTTTGACTGATTGCTTTTTTAGCGGGATATAGATTGGATCAAAGCATGTTCCGTGCAGGATTGTGTCAGAGCACGCCGGTTGGCCATTTTTAGCCGATCAGCGCCGGCGGATACTTGGAGAAGACTAGAATCTTGTGTAATATATATATATATATATATATATATATATATATATATATATATATATATATATATATATATATATATATATATATATATAAACGTTTTCCTTATTATTATTCCTATTCCCACTCAGCCTTGTTTATTTGGAACATAATTTCGTTTCTTTTCAATCATGTTTTGATTTTGGAACATGCCGAAGAATACTAAACAATAAAAGTAGCTGGGTCATAGTAAGAGATCATAACAGCGTTTTTATGTAATCGGATTATTTAAACATATAAAATCAGTTGTTTGTGTATTCTATGATTAAACATATGTTGCTCATTTATTAAAAATAAATTGATTAGAAGAATTCACATATGTTAAGTAGCGAAACAATAAACAAGGAAAACCACTTCAGTTCAGGTGCATTGTTTAACGGGTGATAAACGAAAGTAGCTGTTAAATGAGCATTAGTCCACATTTTTACGCTCTTAGGTGAATGGTTTGGGCATTAGTAATTATGCAGAACACACCATATACAATGTGTAAAAATCCAATTTGTTTTGAAACCGTTAAAAAAACTAAGTACAATTTTCTGCTTTGTTTTCTTTCCAAAGCTTGCTGTTCTCAATCTCTCAAACAACCGACTAACTCATTTGAATGCTTTTTCTCCGTTATCTTCAACGAGTGCTGGATTTATTCCAGTGTCCATTGAACGTATAGATCTCAGCTCAAATCCTCTAAGTAGCATACCTGTCCTTTCTGGTCTTCGAGATATCGTTGGTTTGGTTGAATTAGACCTCACAGAAACTCCTTTGATGTCAAAATTCAATCCAAACGACAAATCTTTTGCAGCGTGAGTGTACATCTTCGCCCTAATGGTCTCGTCCACTTGTCTGCGACCATTGGCCTTCGCTTCGGTGGTTAGTCAGTTTCGCAGCCTGTGGTGTCATCTTCCGAAAATTTCAAGGATGTTAATTGTCACCATTTTTGTTTTATTAAGTATTTTTGATTTTTGATCGAATTTGATTTTGACTTAAAAAATCAAGTAAATAGGGTCCTATTCTTAGGATGTAAATGAGGATTTAAGTTCGGTGAAAATTGATGACCACGTGTAAAAATAAAGTCCCCTATCGAAAATCAAACACAACTTAGAATTTCGACGATGTCAATCAGCTACTGATCTTCGAGATTTCTAACAGTTTTGAGACAGTTATAATATAAATTACTCGAGAAGGTAAATATCGTAGATTTCAGTTGATTTCTCTGCACACACAAAACTTCCAATCGTTTTTTGCCAAAACGATATTGAAACATTTTTCATATCATTAAACATAGGACAAGCTCTACAATTTCCCAAGTATTACTGGTTGTCAAAACACGTAATATATGTGCATTTCGATATATACCTGATTGCCCACATTTTGTGACCTCTTAAAGAAATGGTTTTCAATTTTCTTTTGTTGCTCGATTTCGGGGTTTTTGGGAATCAATGCACTGGCTCAGTAAACTGCATACAATCTTACCAACGATCAAACGTTTAGTAAGTGATTGTAGATAAAATTTACCTAACTTTATATTGTGTTATATTTAACCTAAAGTGTATAGTACATTCAACACACGTATATATATAAAGAGAGGATTTTATCATATCAAATAATGGTACTAACTCAAATTATGACGACCGAAACCAGCTGTTCAGTTGTCTTATTAACAGTCTGAACATTTTCATCAAATACTAAGTGATTAACAATTTTAATTTAATTTACCGCGGCTACTGATACTGTGGTGCATGCTACTTATGCTGACAGATGTTAGTATGTAGTACTAATCGAAAGTAGAATGACTGGGAGCAGAAAATTGAATTGAAAAGAACATGAAGGGAATAGAAAGCAAGTGTAATAACAACATTTGGAAAAATCATGAAGCACATGCAGGACACCTAAAGGCAGATGTGCAAATAATGTATTTTATAAAGGCGCACTGATTTCACACTTTGCAAAAACAATACGATCAGTGGGTTTGTTTAAAAAACGATGGATCACCGATTATAATTCCAGTCCATTTACCAAAGCTTCATTTCCGAATAGTAACTGAGTAGTATCACTAAACCTCACAATTAGAGTGTAGCTGAGTAGTCAAGTATACGAGTGTCTAATAAATGAGTTATTCTTTTTACTATATGTGTTTGTCAACCGAGAGTTAAACTTGTAGTAAGTCGGTATCTATTACTAATTTCTAAGTATTTTGATCATAGCCGCCAGCGAAAAGTTATTCTCTTTGTAGAAAACATTAGAATTGTTACACCGAACCATGCCTGAGAATATGGACGATTGTCATGTGTTTTCAAAACAAGAAACAAATTTCCCCACTGGTCTTATGTTAGGTTTCTATTTTTCCTTGGCTATTTACGGATACATCTTTGCCCGAATCTCTAGATTTCTTGATTTTATTTTAGTCAACATTAAAGAAACCTTTCTACTCATTGTTCATGTTTTATGAATAATGTATTATACTCTGTTACAGAATGGACAAGAATTACCGCAGACTGTACAATTTGCAATTGAGCAAGGTTCGGATTCCTCTAAACGGCCTCCAACGAAACCGCTTCCACAGTCTATTCTGGGATTTTTTCCTAATGATGAAGTTAAAATAGCTTTGCTGAGTTTTTTGAAATTGTAAGTCCTTTTTAGGATTGCTTTTGTGATTGTTTAACTCCAAGAATAGTTACTCTCTGTATACCCTTTCCTTTAGATTCTCACAATCCTCAGTCTTGTCGATAGCACTTTTATTTTATGGACACTTGTGCTGGATATATCGGACAGCATTATTCTCCAAGTTTTGTTTTTATCGACCTACGATTTCAGGCTCCATTATGTCTCTTGGCTGTAGTTTTTAAAAGCTCCCACTCACTTGCTCTAATACTCACTAGCTAAGTGGAGTTTTGATAAGATAACAAAGGCATTGTATCTTTTTATTTACCCACTTCATAACAATAACTGGTATGCATTTACAATCCTTGCGTCCCTTGATCAGCTTAAAAAATTTTATTTTTTGCACGAATTTATCAGTCTCATTTATTCTTAAATTGTTCACATCCAGAAATTCTTCCATAACTTGTGTTATTGTGCTAGTTTACACTAACAGTCTGTTTACTCCCTTATTGATAATTGATACATGTCAACGAACACCTGGATTTAGTTTTACTAATTCCATTCATCCAAGTAATTTTACGCCGCTTTTTAAGACTATGAAACTTCGTTTATATGTGACGTCTAATACTTACATCATAAACCATTTATTTTTAAGAAAAGTACCTGGTTGCTAAAAGTTTGATAGCGGGTACATATTTTGCTCTCGCCATTTACAAAGCCACTGTCACAGCTAGCATTTTCACATTATTCACAAGTAATTAAAGTTTATGTGCCTTAAAATCTGTATGTCTGTATATTTTGTTCTCTTTCTTGATTGTACTCCTTTTTCGTGATTTCTGGGATCTAGATATCTTAGTCGCTATGATTCTAAGCCCCGAGGTGAAAGTTTGCTGCCTTACTACACGACTGTTTCCCAACTGGTTTTTTCCGTGTCTCCTGAAAATCGTTTTCCAAATTCACAAAATGTGTCATTCACAGCACGCTTAGAGATACAAAATGGTTCTGATCAACCGACTACGGCATATCTTACCACTTCACGATTAAATCAAGCTTACTTTTTACGAAGTCGTAATCTTCTACGCTGCCGGGACCAAAGTAGACGACGTGACATGGTTGTTCGTGGTAGTTTGGCTATCGCCCATTTTTTGGATGAGCTACCAACCACGGAACATCAATTAGAGTCTTTATCTGTAGACGTCGCCTTTCATTCCGTAAGTATATATTATTTCTATCTCGTTTTAGTTACTATTGAGAATAGTGCGATAGATGATTCCTAAAAGTTAGATAATAACAAGTTAATTGTGCACAGTATCACAATAAATCAAATCAATCGATACGTGTGCGACCGTTTTACCTTCTTTCATTAGTTAAGTACTTATATCTTGATAATTTATTTTCTTCACGCCTGTTACCTCTCATCGAGTAGCTTAGGCTACCCAACAGCATTCTCCATCGAACTCTGTCCTGGACAATCCTTTCCTGTCGCTACTCATCCTTTTGATATAGACTTCTGATTCTCGACACAGTGTGTTCTTCGGTCTTCCTCTTTTCTGCTTTCCTTCAGGATTGCTAGATAGTGCTTGCTTCGTGATGCAGTTTGATGACTCCTGCAATATATATCCTATCCACTTCTAAGGTCTTTCCCCAATTTCCTCTTCAAATAGAAGTTGGTTTATTCTCTCTCACAGTAGGTTGTTGCTGATGGTATCCGACCAACGGACATTGAGTATGTTGCGTAGACAATTGTTTGTAATTACTTGTACGTCTTTGACGATGGTTGTGGTAGTTGTGGAAGATGAAGCTCTGAATAGTAGAAATGTCTTGACGTTCGTATTCAAGATTCCGACTTCGATGTTGGCTGATAGTCGTTTTGAGTTCCACATGTTATTCAACTGTATGAATGCTGTCCTTGTTTTGCCGATCGTTTCGTTTACATCTGCATTGGATCCTTCTTGTTTATCGACGATGCTGCTGACCAGTTACATGTAAGTTTCCACCTGTTCCAGGGTTTTCCCATCAAGTGTGATTGGATTGGTGTTCTTCAAGTTGTATTTGAGGATGTTGCTTTTTCCCTTGAGTATGTTGAGACCTAGTGATGCAGAGGCTTCCATTACAGTGGTTGTCTTGACCTTCATTTGTTTGTGTGTATGGGATAGGAGGACTATGTCATCTGTGAAGTCCGACTCGTCTAGTTGCATGCAAGCTGACGATTGTATTCCGTGCTTATTTTGAGATGTGGAGGTCTTCATAATCCAGTCAATCACTAGTAGAATGAAGAAGGGGGAGAGTAGGCAGTCTTTTCTGTCTCTGGTCCTCACTTGTAATAAGTCTGTCAACTGTTCTACCTGCATGACTTTGCAGTGTCGTCTGTCGTATGAATTTCGCATGGTGCTGGCGGTCTTCTCAGGCACACCATCGTGTGGTAGAAGGTTCCGCAAGGTCCTCCTCTCCACACTACCAAACTCCTTAGTTAATGAAGTTGATGTATATTGATGAATGCCATTCATGCGGAATCCAGCCTGTCGATCTTCATTCCCATCATTGATG
Source organism: Schistosoma margrebowiei (assembly GCA_944470205.2). Classification (NCBI taxonomy): domain Eukaryota; kingdom Metazoa; phylum Platyhelminthes; class Trematoda; order Strigeidida; family Schistosomatidae; genus Schistosoma; species Schistosoma margrebowiei. Next base: position 64,943,633 of record OX104024.1, on the reverse strand, counting down.
AGTGCATAACATTGGAGAACATTGATTGTGATTTGATCCTTCTTTGTTTTGAAGGGTGCTTTGATGATCCTGAGTTCATGAGATTCCCATCCTATAAGTGTCTAACATGTTTGTTTGGAGAGCATCAGAGCCACTTCCTGAGTGTGTGGATCATTTTCTTCTTCGTGACCAGAGTACGAAAACATCTCTCCTAAATCTAATATTTTCTGTCCAGTTTGTGTTTAATGGGTTTCACTTATTCCGAGAACCGACGAGTTGTATCTCTTCCTTTCCGTAGCTAGTTGATTGGTTCTCTCATCTACGTAAATTGTCCGAACATTCCATGTTCCTATATAAATTGTTGCTGTGGTTGTTAGAAGGGGCATGGGCTTTGTGACTTCTGATCAATCAAGGCTTTCACCATAAGGCGTTTTATTTCTTTGAAATGAAGATCCTTCAACTCACAGGGCAGTGTTTTAATTAATTTTATTTATTTATTCTGGTCAGCTTTTTTGGCAAGATTGATTTGTACTGAATGGTTTTACTGCAGTAACTCTAGAAAAGTTATATGCGGAATTTTATACCTTGATACTAATTTCTATTCCATATTATTTTTGCATCATTCACAGGGAACTCAAATGTTGTTTACAATGGGTGGTGTTTTTTACGAGGTTTCTTCTATGGGTTCAAGTTCCACCAACTCAAGCTCACACGAAAAATCTGTTCGCAAAGTCCTTCGATGTTTTACTAGAACTATGATACTAATCGCACCAGGTGGTCACATAGTGCAAGATGATTATATTGTGTCTAATCCAACTACCTCTTTGTGTAAGGTAAATGTTGCTTATTTAAATATCGTCGCATTTGTTCTTACGAAGAAATTTCCCATGTTATGCATGTACTTGCAGCACTTTATAAGCCAAACTATGTGAAAACCTTTGGCTCGATGCACGTTTCAATAAATGTATACCAATAAATTACATATTATTAAAATGTTTAAAACCACAATAAGGTATTATAGTGAAATTGCTGATCTGAATCGGTTGCAACTTTAACGCAGTAGTCGATCAGTTACAGACTAATGCGTGATATGTGTTCAGCCCTTCACAACTCACACAATTGTTTACAACCCTTATACTATTTTTATACTATACTCACGCAATTCTGAAAACATACTTATCATCAAACACCTAGGACTGATTTATATTCCATAACTGTAAGTAAACATAAAGCAAACTGATTATCAGATATCCTCTTCAATAGATAGGTTAATCTCATCTGGACCAGAATTTATTCGAATCAATGGAAGTTAAGTGAGCTATTTATAGACGTGCCGAGATTTCGTTAGGCATTAACTTACTAGGGATTCCCAAGGTAAATGATATGGTCAATACTCCGAACTGCTTCACTCACTATAGTTAATTCAGATATGAATCCAGACCAGGTTTTAATAAATTCTTAAGATTCATAAATTCCTCCATAAATAAAGAAAGTCTTAACCCTAGAGATATGTCCATGAAAAAAAAGAAAAAGTCGAGAGACACCAAATGTCTTTCGCTCATATTACTGCTTACAGTAGCCTTTTTCTCAAATAGTAGTTTTTGAATAAAGTGTTTTTCGTAGGCTCACGTACCTAATTATGCCACATTATCTAAATCTATAGAGTCGTCTCTAATTAAATGGAAATGGATTCAGTCGGATTTTGATGAGTAAGAATATGTTTCAGGAATGGTTGTGGAGTTAATATCTGGTCAGTTTACCAATAACGTGATCTGGAACTTGATTGGTCGTTCTAGATTTACTGTTCCCAGTCATTCCTTATCAAGTGAAATGATCATAGGTCAAGAGCAGTCAGATGAAATGACGTTTAACCCCTAAACTCTATATAACATCTCCATCAACCTAACTGAACAACTCAAATTAACCCTCTACGATTTGTTATTTTCTAACTCCTAGTTATACCTTTCTCTGCTGAAAGTTGCTGTCTTACTCCAGTCATTTGGACCATAAGCATTCACAAAGTAGATAAAATCCATTTGAAGAGTTCTTTAAAACGTTCCACTCATCGTCTCACTCACTTAGTCATAACTTGAATCATTGTCCCATCTTTTTCTATAAGAGTTCCACTAGTCTGCAGCTTTTGAACTTTTCTGCTTGATGAAGTTAACTAAATTCATAGTGCTAAATATTGCCGCAGGCAAAATTACAGCAATTGTAAAGAAGCAGGACAGGAACGAATATCGCGTAGTGCTGAATAATTATTAGTATCATTATTCTGCATGTTATAAAACTAGCGTCAGTGATAATAAATTGTTGTTTTATTGTAGCTAGTTTAGTCGAAAATTGGATTATGAAAATTTTGAACACTACTAAGCTGTTTTGAAAATGAATGATCTCGTTCTTTAGTCTTAAATAACCCTATCAGATAAAAATAATAATAATGTCAATTTAAACCTCAAATAATTGCTTCCTAACTTGAAAACTTTATTTTAGAAATACATTACTGAAATGGCTACAAGATGCAAACAGGACAGTCAGGCCTCAAATCAACAGCAAAATGTTCTCAGCTCTGATCTTTCTGCACCTGAAGTAAAAGAAAATATTGTAATTGAATTTAGTCGGCGCACCGGTATGAACATTCCCTTTTCAAGACAGTGTCTAGAAGAGTATGAATGGAATGCTAATGCTGCACTAACTGCTTTCGAAACTATGAATTCAGCTGGCAAAATTCCACCTGAAGCGTTTTCTGTATAATCTTTGAACTAAAATTATAAAATTTCAACTTATGCAATTTATGTATGTTTGTGTGTATCTAGATGCACTCATACATTCTGACGTGTTACGATTCGTCATTAGCTAGGTTACTAGTAGAGCATATCCTATCATGTTTTTTATTTGAGCTGAGTGACTGTCTGTCAAAATGTTAGTCGTTGTTTGACTAAAATAGTTTGTATGTATGTGTGTGTTTTGCTCGTTCTCCAGGCCCAAGAAAAAAATCTGTCGGAAAAATAATCTTTTGCTCTAAATTAATTGAAAAAAATATCACGAGGTTTAAAAAAATATGCTGCTGTAATACAGCGGTCTACCCGGCAGTAATTAAGAATTCTAAAAACTGGGTCACACGGTGAACTAGAGCAATGCTTGTTCTTTTTTGTTGTAGTCAAACATACAATAACTTTTGACGTACTAGTTACTTGGTGAAAATAAAAATATGATGGTTAAATGTTCCAACGTAATCGAACTGTTGACTGATTGCTACACTGTTAGAATATTTAAGTGCATCAGATTACACTTGCGTGCATGATATTTCAAAAATTGAATTTCATAATTTATATTCCTCAAATGTTAGTTAATTTCTATTTGTATCACCATCATTATACACTAACTCTTAACTTATTGGCTTTAATGCTCTAGCTTTTTTGTACAGTTTATGTTTTAAATGTTAAAGAAATCGAAAAAATGTTACATGACTGATATGGCCTTTCATTTATCAATAAGTTTGTCATAGAAAACTAGCAAATAATAAACAATATCATTAATCAAGTTAATCCATAATCACAAAGGAGCGAGTGAAGTATCTCATTGCAGTTAAGGTAATGTCATAACAATCAGTAAGTAAAAACATTTTCGAAGTCACACAAGTAAAAAATCTAAGAAGAGGTAAAGAGAAACAATGAGGCTATACATTTGACTGTTAGTGATCCGACCATTACATTTTTGAGAGATCATTGCGTTATCTTCGATTTTCGTTCTCCATATTATTGCATTATTGTGCTACATCACTATCGCAAACATTTGCACTCGATATATTTACGTTATTGTCAGATTTTATATCTGTCGTTTCTACTGAGGTAGTTACTGTATTAATTTCCGTTGATAAATCTGCAACTCCTTCAGTATTAAGGCTAATCGTTGGTGTTGTACAGTCCTCAAATGAATGTGGCTGGTAATTTCTTTCCAAGTCTCTAAGTGACGGAAGAGAGTGACTTCGATGCATTCCATGCGTATTTAATTCAGATATATTTGTGTAGCAATCACTTTGAGAAAGCTCACTGTCATCGATACCTAAAGTTAAAAAGGATCTAGCTCGCTCATGAATTTGTACGTCGAAAATTCCGCTAGCAAAGTCGAGCTCAAAATATGGGGAATCTTCAGTGGGATCGTTTGTTTGAATCGGCTCATCAGTACCAACTTGATTGTCCTCGCTAATGTTCATTCCACTCACTGGAATTTTATCATTGTTTGTGGAACACCTAGGCTTGTTTTTCTGTAATGAGAATAATAAAGTATTTTAGATTGATAGTGGTCTATCTCTACAAACAGTATATACGTCGGAAGATAATATATTTCATAAACATGTTTATATAGAATATGATTGAAAATTGCTACACTTAGTAGTCGACTAACTGGACATATATATGAACTTGGTCGAACACTCCTCTGAGTTTACATTTCTATTCATGGTCTTTCTTGACTTTTTACTCAAGCACTGTTTATTTTTGTGAAGGTGGTTAAGGAAAGGAAGCTGTTATCAATGGCATTTAGTATAAAAATATGGTACTTAACCTCTATGTGATGCAGATTATTTTGGGTGCCCAGTCGTTCTAAACTTAGGATAGTGATCCTAAACTATTACATGAATGATGATTAAACCGTACTGTCACTGTGACAATTAAGAAAGATTTGTCCATAATAGTGCAGTCTGTAAAAAGGTTAACCGAATGCCATTTAAACTGAGATACCATCTTACAAATAATTAAGCATAAATCCCACTGTCAGCTATATGTAGCGTTGAATGTAAACTGAATATTTGTGATAGTGTTGAGGATATCTTATGCAGTACAAGTATGTTCAGTCCTGTCACATAAGTTCACAAAAAGTTAGCTAAGAAATGATTTACCCAGATTAGATTATCAGGGTCACAGCCTACATCAACAGATTTTAGTGTTCAAATTCATTACAGATTTATGAATGCTAATTAAAGTAAGATGTTAACTGACTGGTATTTATGTTTAGTTGTTTAGAATAACGATTATAAATGTTTCCGTTCAGTTTTTCATCACTTGCAATACAAACTAAATGTTCATTTGTTTTACTACCTGATATGTGTTCGATTTACTGTGATGATTTTTATCACCTTCCCAAGAAATATTTCAGGATGTTGAAATTGCATTCAATAATGATAGGTTAAAATTTTACAGTTACATCCACCAAGAGACGTAACTTCCCTTGTAAGATCTAGTCATGGCTAGACGTTACCTCTTACTTTGAATTGATTTAATTACTGTTACTAGTAGACACATCCTTTGTATCAATTTAAAAACCGACTGGCAAAATGACTACATAGAATTACCGCACTTTTTAAACGATCACTTTGCAGAATAAATACTATACTGTATGAAAAGAGATGTTTCCACGCAAAACCAGTCTGGATAACTATAATTTTTCGTTAATCAGTTTATGGTGTATTTCGGAACAACACTGGAATTTTTTTCTTATGGATAGAATCTACATGATTATAACCTAAATTTTGACAAACATGAATCCAGCAACAATTACTTTCAAATTTACGACTCTATTACCATGAAAGATAAAGTGGGATTCGAACTAACAAAATCATGATTGAAAGTGAAGTGTCTAGATCAATGAAGATACAACAAATGTCTATAAGTTAGAAAAATATATTGGGTAGTTTGTTATGTGAATACTCACCTCGTCAGTTTGATATTGCTTAGTATTGTAGCCGCTACTGTATGAACCTCGTATTTTATTATTTGAACGAACTGGCTCTTTCCTAGATGAATTATATGATTGTGTGTAATGAGCATTCGAATAATTCTTTTGAGGTTGTTTATGATGAGGTGGATAATAACGATTATTGGGAGGATTGTAGTAATGATGATTTGGTCGGTGTTGATGTTGATAATGATGATGTAGAGAGCGTGGTTTCTGAAATTCATTAATAAAAGAACGACAATTAAAAGGAATCTTTTTTAATTTATCATATTTTTTTGATGAATCAGAAACTAATAACAATAAATCATCTGATTGCCATTTAGATAATGGTACAGATAATATTGGGTCAGGTAGAATAGGCCGATCTACAATGAAATTCTGTGCATATCATATACAATTTGTGTATAAGTTATCATGATTAAAGTAGAAAGAGATTGATAAAAAAAAAAAGAAATCGAAGAAGGAGAGATGTCAGTAATGTGTTATGAAATAAACCATAATTAAATCATATAATCCACAAACAGGAAAATATTTTTAAAAAATTGATAAGCGCACATAAATGAGCACGGAATCATTATTACACAGAGTAGTAATCATCCATTACAGAACAAATGCAACAACGAATAATAGCATAGATTCATTCATATTGTGTATCGGATACAAGCAGAGTAATCAAATATGCATAGATTATATTGCGTTTATGCATAAGATTAGAAATATATTACCCATTATATATGTATATACATATATAGAAATGGAGTCCAAAACGATGAATATGAATGAACATCGGCACAAGGATTTGTTAAAAGAAAGGGAAAAAAGACAAGTTTTTTATTCAGTAAATGAAATTACGTGTGCCTTGAGATCAGTGAAATGAACCAAACTCAGTTGTTATAAATATAGATTAAACTATTTAGATTTATTTTTCATGTGATGTTTTGTTTTAGCTTTATAGAAATATAATAGATGAACTTCTCTGGCTACACTATAATTTTTAGTAAACTTACACAAACTGGATTCAGAAATGCATAAGTTCAAACTCTTTTAGTTTGAAATACACAATCATTATTCGAGGTATTTTCGAGAACTATTTTACGAACAGCTTAAACTTCCCATGTTCCGCGATGCTAGTCATGAACATTATGAATTAAATATCACTGAATAGTCCATGATAGTGTACTTTGATATTCCTTGCTATTTACTTCTTTATATTGATTATATTCGTATTTACAACAAGGAAATTACTGTCAAGCATCACTTAATAGCTCATAAAGAATTAAGGTTGATTTTCAAAGTGGGATAAAATAAATCACTAGATCATGCCTCTATAGCAAACTAGTTAGACATGGAGAAATTATATTCAGAGGTCATTTGAAGTAATAGTAATTTTGAGCGCTTCTTTAAGTTGGGGTAATGGAACCATAAGAAAGTTACGCGATCTTGATTACTTGAAAGATAGGAAAGGTTTAGTATTTTGATATCAGAAAAATGACGGATTGTTGATGAAAATTAAAATTATTCATGATGAATTTCCTTCATCTCTAGGTGACTAGTTTTCATATACTTAAAACAACAAGTAATATTTTTTGAGTATCTGGATCCTGAGTATAATATAGTCGAATGATGTACATGATATATATTACGTCCCTTAAATGTATGGTATTATATAAGTTTTAGTCAAATGAACGCCTATTGTTATATACTGATACCGTTCAGAATGTTGAAATAGATTAAATAGGAGTTAAATTACTCAAAAACATCGAATACTTAATCTCTATTCGGTAATAATCAATTAAAATTCCATATTAATTAAAATGTTGTTGCTATGCTCTGAATAAAGACGAAACAGGTGTTCAACGCTTGTTTATTTTCGATCGTTCCGGAGCTGTGTCAGTATTTAACAAAAAGCATTTTCAACTTTATCGAGAAATCCCCTAATAAACAATTTGATTGATTATAAAATCTATGAATACATTTCAAGTGTTGAATATAATACAAATATAATATTTACAGATAACCATTTTGAAAGGTTAACAAAGAATACATAAATAAACTAGAGATATCATGTAAGATGAGATGCCGAATGATTCTTTACTGGTTTCATTTTTTATTTATTAAAAAAGGTATAATAGGAAATGAGTAAAATAGCTTATTCTGTATAAAATTATATAGTACAATTATCTGCTATTTACCCGTAATCAGAACGAGGCAATCGTTGTAAAACTTTTAGATAAAATTGTAAATCCCTTAGAGAAAATATTTAGTTAACGAACGGTTAAATGAACAATTTATCAAACGATGTGAATAAGTTAATTAAAATTAATGTGTCTTTGTTTCCAAGAGAAACTAAAGATTCTTTGATAATCTAATAATTTGACACTCTAAATAATAAAACGTAAAAATTAAACATATGAGAAAATTAAATTAGGAAAGGATGCTAAAATCACTAATAAGTCAAACATTTGGCCATATCTCATTGGTTTTCAGGTTTAGAAACGACATTATAGACTATTTGGGTCAATATTTGGTCTAAATTATTCCAAACATTTAATTCATTTTAAAGAAACCACACCAGAACGTTCTCTTCCATAAATATTGAGAGTAATCCATGAATGGAAACAAAATGTCTTACACCATGGGAGCAAGGAAGTCAGCAAAAAATGAAACTATCCTCATAAGAAAATTTATCTTTCAGATGTATAGGGTTGACAACATTTCCACGTTAAATGGTTAAAGGTACTCGGCAACACTAATCAACAAGATACATCTGCAATTTTATAGGAAATGACATTTCTTTGTGGAATACCAACCGGTGTTATACAAAACGTTGACCATATGTATTAAATGTGAAGTGATCAAGCCTCAACCGACTGAGTATTTTTGAAAAGAAATCTGTTAAATATGAAGTAATTTACAGGTTAACAATCATTTGTCTAAATTGTTTCTATGAATTTTGGTGATCTATTTAACTGAGATAACAACAACTCCCCTATTACTTTAGAATATATCACCTAAAAATAGTTCATTTTCTGAGTAGCTGAGAAAAATATTCTAAAAGTGACCCTGTGTATCATCTTCAACTAAAACCCGACATGGTAATGTCTCGTATAAGACTTGATTTTTCTCCGCTTATCAGTTACTATAAAGTAAGCATTAAAATATTGGTTGGTTCTTGATTTTGATCGAGTTCTATGGATCAATTTCATAACATGAAAGGTAGGTTACATAATTCGATATAGTGATGAACTTTTTTCGAATTAAACTACTCGAAACTCAAAATCTAAGTTTCATGTCTCATGAAACTTATTAGTAAACTTGATTTAGTAAATTGAGGAAAATCATATTCATAAAAATGTAAACCTAGACTTTTGTATTTAGATTCTTGTATTTTAACTATTTTAAGTTGAATTCGTTTGATCATATTACAATAAAATAAAAAGTAGACATATTATCCTGAAGAGGCTTTGCTAATTTTGTTATGATGTTGTTCAATTCATAACTAATCGATTGATAAGAGTGATGTTTTAACTTAAGTAATCTCTGAAGGGTTTTGTGGAGATTTTTTAGAAATTTTCACAGATTGAAATCATGAGTCAGTTGAAGGTAGACCACCATTGAAAGCCTGGAAGCACTGGACGGCCGTTTCGTCCTAGTATGGGACTCCTCAGCAGTGCGCATCCACGATCCCGCACCACGCGGGGCTCGAACCCAGGACCTACTGGCTTCGCACCCGAGCACTTAACCATCAGACCACTGAGCCGGCATCCAACGGTGTTAATGTCTAACTTCAACCAATCCACGAAGTTGCACCACCATATAACATTGTCTTCAGTGAGCTGATATCTCACAACAGACCTGGTTGAACTCCACTGGTAACGGCTTCCCACTAGAACTCCAGGAGTATCTCTTGAAGTCAGTCACTAGTGAGCAGATGATTATTATCAGAAGGGGTTTGTGGAGATTTCTGTCAATGACCTAGGTACTTTATTGATATTATGAAAATAAAACTGTAAATAGTTGTAACTTTGTATTCATCTTGTATTTTTGTAAATAAAATCATGAATAACATCATTGTACTCTTAATCAGATGGTTACTCATTTTTATAAATACTTTGTGATGTCAAAGAAAATCGGTTACTCATAGTTTTAAAAAACACATGACTAAGACAATTTATGGAAATATGATCAAATATAGTGTGGCTGAAAATTTCATAACTACAATCTTTGATAGATGAAATTAGTCACTTAGTAAAGTAGTTCATTCCAAAAATTTATAAATTGACATGTTTATAGTGGTGAATAAATGTTTTTAAAATGAACTTGAACATGTCAATTTATAGTGGTATAGAGATTAAAAATTATAAATGTATCATTAACTTACATCCATATTGATTTCTAATTTGTACTTTGCAATATCTTCTGGTGTTAAATCATCAATATATTCATCACCAGAATGATGACGAATTTTAGAATCTCCTGAGAAAAGAAAAGCAAAAAACGAAAAATAAGAAAATTGTGACATAAGTCAGTGGAATTATTTATTGATTAAATTATGGTTTAATAGTTTATGTACTAAATTTCATTACATGTATCTTCTTCTGAAATCACAAAGCTGATGTCCCTTCTAACAACCACAGCAACAATTTATATAGGAACATGGAATGTTCGGACAATTTACGTAAATGAGAGAACCAATCAACTAGCTACAGAAAGGAAGAGAAGACCGTCAGCACCATGCGAAATTCCTACGACAGACGACACTGCAAAGTCATGCATGTAGAACAGCTGACAGACATACTCTGATTGAGGACTGGTGTCAGACAAGACTGCCTACTCTCACCCTTCTTAATCCTACTAGTGATTGACTGGATTATGAAGACCTCCACATCTCAAAATAAGCACGGAATACAATCGTCAGCTTGCATGCAACTAGACGAGTCGGACTTCACAGATGACATAGTCCTCCTATCCCATACACACAAACAAATGAAGGTCAAGACAACCACTGTAATGGAAGCCTCTGCATCACTAGGTCTCAACATACTCAAGGGAAAAAGCAACATCCTCAAATACAACTCGAAGAACACCAATCCAATCACACTTGATGGAGAAACTCTGGAACAGGTGGAAACTTACATGTAACTGGTCAGCAGCATCGTCGATGAACAAGAAGGATTCGGTGCAGATGTAAACGAAACGATTGGCAAAACAAGGACAGCATTCATACAGTTGAATAACACGTGGAACTCAAAACGACTATCAGCCAACATCGAAGTCGGAATCTTGAATACGAACGTCAAGACAGTTCTACTATTCAGAGCTTCATCTTCCACAACTACCACAACCATCGTCAAAGACGTACAAGTAATTACAAACAATTGTCTACGCAACATACTCAATGTCCGTTGGTCGGATACCATCAGCAACAACCTACTGTGGGAGAGAATAAATCAACTTCTATCTGAAGAGGAAATTGGGGAAAGACCTTAGAAGTGGATAGGATATATATTGCAGGAGTCATCAAACTGCATCACGAAGCAAGCACTATCTAGCAATCCTGAAGGAAAGCAGAAAAGAGGGAGACCGAAGAACACACTGTGTCGAGAATCAGAAGTCTATATCAAAAGGATGAGTAGCGACAGGAAAGGATTGTCCAGGACAGATGCTATAAATGTGAGACGGCAGCAGATTAGAGGGTAGAGGATTTATCGATCGGACCAAAGACGCGAAAACACGTAGAACGGCCTAAGGTTCATATTGGTCCCGCTTCCCTATCTAGCCCAGCCAGTTGAGTCCAGAACACTAGTCTCAGCCTCGGAGATATGAACCATATTTCAAACACACTCTGTTTATATACTAATCAAGCAGACCACATCGTACGATAAAATAGAAAATAACATTGCACAATATTTACCAGTAGGAAAATGACACGTGAAATAAGTACTGACCAATAAGAAAATAATACCAAGTTCAAGAATAGCATTAAACTTAATAGAATAATTTTTGGGATATTTTCCTGAATATCCCAACAACAGAGTTTTATGGAGAATGCTGTTAGGCAGCCTATTCTACTCGACGAGGGGTAACAGGTGTAAGTAAGTAAGTAAGTAAGTAAGTAAGTAGTTAAGTCTACTGTGTTTTCGTGTTAAATTCATTACTATACTAGTTCGAGAAAATGAGTGATATAACTATACAATATAGATGGATTATGGATAGCAATAAGATCCACGATGAGAGTTTTGCTCACTTATGATCTCGTTATTCACCTGAACCACAGTGTTAATGTTCACGCTGATATTTAATCTATACAAAATGAGTTAGTGAAATGAATTATTTCATAAAAAGTGTATTATTATTTACATGACTGCATAGAAAGGAAACACAAACACTTGACAAAGTGAATATCAGTACATTATCCATAGTTGCATATTTTCAATTAATTGGAAAGCTAAATGATCGGATTAAGACAAAATATATCATAGATATGGGAATCCGAATGCAACAAACAATACAAATTATCGCGTTAGACTTATGTTCCACTTTTACTGTAAAAAAAAAATAACAACCAGTAATTTCAAACTTAACCAGATATAACCTTAGTTAACGGTTGATAAGTGGTAACTAATTTTTTTACTCACCAATCAATAAAACAATTTTTGTTTTGACAGCATGACTAGATTCAAGTACTAAAAGCTCAATAAATCATTATGGTAGATTTTGATAATAAAAAAGGTCATTAATTTAAAAAAAAGGCCATATACAAATTCACTATATTCGTATCTGTAGTAAGAAGATATACAACATATTAATGATTTATAAAAGTCTCATTTTATGAAAGTGCTTATAAACCATATTCTAAAAACAACATTATACTGATTGTATAATAAAAATTTAAATATTGATTCATAAATGAACTATTTGAGTGAAACAATGAAAATTGAACATATGATAATGATACATTGAGTACATATTTTTCATCAATTACTTATGAATGGTATAGTTTATTGTCATTGTAATAAACAATATATAACTGTCAGTAATGAGTAACAGTTGAAGTGAAAACAAGAGTGTAAGTAACTTGGTTGCAAATAAGACCAATCATTCTAAAGAGATATATTCTAAAGAAAATTATTTACTAAAATAAATTATTATTCAAAACTACCGTTAGAAAACAATGGTAAATCGAAATTCTTAGTTATCAATGGAATATTGGTTAAACAATCATAAGAGGTAGAAACTTAGTTACGTAGTGAACAAGAACATAAGTGGGGACAATCGCATATATATATGAATACAAAATTACAGAATATCTTAATAAAATTTGAGAACCACACAGCAAATATTTTATTTGCAAAATATCAATCGATCGTCTCAGACTTCATTTCCACACTAATCATTCCTTATTTTTAACCTTCTACCTCCGATCATTTCACATTCGATTGATGATACCTACTACTTATATCTGTCGACATCAGTAACACATGCCACAGTTATTCCTGATTTTAAATAAATAACAGCTTTTTCATCATCAACTGTGTTTACTCAATAAATCTAACCTGATCCAACTTTTGTAATACAGGTTTAATAAATGGCCTAAAGTCAAAATCAATCCTTAAATCATACAAATCGTACTGTTGTTTAAGTTACATTCTAAGGTTCTATTATACGCAACAGTGAAACTATTGCAATACGTAATAATGTATATTTTTGTGAATTTATGTGTATCCACCCAACTTTTCCATAATGATATTACAAAAAATATAAATCACGAAAACTACAAACAAAGCTTCCTAAGGAATTCTCTTTTTGAAACGGCTGAATATATATTAACAAAGGTTACTTCAAAATCCTTACCTAATAAATTTGTTACAGAGTTTTAAAACAAATCGTCTTTGTAATTAAAAAACTGAAATGAAAGTGATGTGTTTCTGTCAGTAAAGCGGTAATATACTCTCATTCGAATGCGACACATTTTCTAAATATTTTTAGAGCAGAAATATTGGTCTGTCACTCAATATATTCGAACTACTTTAAAACCATCCTACCTAATAAAAATCACATTTTTTCACACCGGTTAAACTCTTTTTAAACTGTAACTAAAGCAAACTGTCGAAACTTCCCACTTCTATGAAAGGCTCTAACTGAACATGTGTACAGAATTTCACGTTACTTAATGAATTAACCAACATACGTCAATGGCTGATAACCAATACTACTAGTTATATTTATGTATGTCTCTTTTATAATACATATGCAAAACAAATTCGCTAGTTTCGCGAATAGTCATAAATCATTAGGATGATTTTTATGCTACACATAAGAATGTACAGGAAGTTAGAAATCAGAAAAATAGAAAGTCCACTTTTCCACAAGGTTTTGTGTGTACATTAGCTTGGCACTGTTTCGATAAGTGATTCCTTTTTACCTGAAATGACAAAATACCATTTAACTGTCCATTAAACTACAAAACGAGCATCATAAAAATTTAGTATGTGAAACAAATAAAAACTGCAATGTTGACGTTATTTCAGAAGATAACTTCAGTCAATAAAGGACGAATTTAAAATTTATGAATGAATTCCAATTATCACTCATCCCAATAATTAATTAGTCAGTTAATCATAGTCATTGTAAGTTCTGCTTCGATTGGATATCGGCCTAAGCTCCCATGCTTCAGATCAATATATTTAGGAGGAAAATCAACAAAATGAAAAGCTAAGGAGAATACATTTCCGCTATAGCTGATATTATTTAAACATCAGTAATACAGCTAAAATGACTATGAAATAATTACTAGAGCCTATCCCGCCAGATAACTTCATAGGTAACTAAGAAAAACATTAAACAAAAACACGAAGTCCAGAACACAACATTCTATCCCAGGTATTTAGATGGTACCTTTATTATTTGTGATGATATTAATTATAAATAAGAACTTTCGTCTAAATTCGATCGAGTAGTTTCACAATATTTGGACGCCGAGTTAATGTGAGACATTAAAGAGGAAGAATGTATTTGTTAATGTTTGATTAGATTTCCTTGAAAAAGCTTGGACCGGATTGCCACGCGAAACGTTGGATTTATTTCAAAATTCATTCGCTGAGATTTTACAAATACATTCTTCCTCTTTAATGATATTATTTATGTTTATCGTTCACTCTGCTACTTCAGAAATGTCTATGTAAGTATAAAGTTTACAGTGGAATATAAAGGAGACAAACAATCTAATTTTTTATCCCAGTGTAAGATGAAAAAATGATGAGTCTACTGAGCAAAGCGTATATAGGAGAGAAACGGGGATGGGAAAGTACTTAAACTATGATACCATCTGTTCTGTCAGTTATAAATAGTAGTTAAACATTTATTAACATAGATAGAATGTTATGGTCATGCAAAAAAGTCAAAAGTCTTATGAAAACTGAACATCTGAAGAAATTGATTGAAAAATATGAGAAAGGGCATCTTAAAGATTATAAATAACCCATTGCTTGTAAAAAAAAGAAGCCTGTCTTTTGTGTAGGAGAGATGAAATTTCGGAAAGAATCAGTGTGGTGTTGGGAAGAAGCCTCCTAGGGATACATCTGGTCTCATCATTATAAAACTTTAAGTTCGTTATACTGTGGCGGAATGTTATTAAAACCACTCCTAAAATTCATATATCAGTCACCGAGATAGTCGTTAGTACTACAATTCACAACGGTGTATAGTTTTCAGAAGGCGACACGAAGTTGTTGCAACACTTTATTTTATCATAGCACAGACTAAACGATCAACAAGCACAAGGCGCGACAGAGGAGCTGATAAATTAATTATTTCAACAAACCAAGTTAATAGAACTAAACAATCAGATATATCAGGGACGCTAATGAACCATCAAACAGTTTAAGCAACTAAGGTTTAAACAAGAGAAGCATATGTTTAGGTTGTAAAATATCATCAATCGTGCATATTCTTACAAGCTGGGAATACATATGAGTATAGAAATACAAATTATTACTGACAAAAATGACACTGTTTGTCTGTTACGTGATTCAATTAAACGGTTTATTTAAACATATGGAAACTCAAGTGGGGATGAGGGTTCTATAATACCTTCTGAAGATGGTCCACCCTTCCAACATCAATTGAAGTTGGGTCTATAAATCCACATGTACTTGCGTTAGCAAGTATGTAGGAAGATCGGAGAAAAGGGTTTCTAAACATCACCCTAAAGACCAACATCTGAAAACCAGTAAATTATTCACAAGCTTATCCGCCAGACACCCAAAGTATAGTGGACATAAAATGTGTATCAGTAGAGCATTCAAAACAATTAACAAATAACCAACATCAATTTTACTCTATGTTGCAGAGCCCAATGCTATCAAATGTTTCATTTCTGACCTATGTTTTCAGAAGGGAAGTGCGCTAAGCCTTTCTCTGACAAATAACCTTTATGATCTTTTAACGTATATTCCTTTTAATTTTTCTCGTCTACCTAATATTATTGACACTCACGTATTGATTTGATTATAACCTTCATTGTGATTAGCTAAACCTTATTTTATTTTGGTTAGTATTTATAACATCATTCCTCTCCTGAGTATAAATAGGCTTCACTCTGAACTATGTTTAATCATGTGTCCTGTGTTTTCTTACTATGATTTTCGGTTCTATTTCGAGCGGCCATCTCAACTTCATTAACTAAATTATATTAAACCCTTATTTACAACTGTATTACCTTATGTAATTTTAGTCTGTATCTAATAAGAGGTCGTAGAGTAGAATAAATTAATTTCATTCTGCAAACATTGTTATTCTTATTCAGTCCAAAATATTGATAATAGAAGTATGTTAAATACTTAAATACATGATCGAAAAAAAAAATCGGCACATAAACCCTATAAAACAACATTATATTTATTCATCATATGAGAAAAAACATTCCATCAAGTAAACGGATACACAAACATTTCTTATCTCGTTAATGGCCAGGATTCTATTCTTTGAAACGAAAAAATCAATAAACGTTTGTCAGTAACTAAGCCAAATGTCTCACATCAGTATTGATTGCTCACATCACATGAATTGAATATACTTCAATAAATATATTTTCATCCTTTATCACATAAAGAATTGCCAACAACTTCTACAAACTGAAATATTTCATTTTCAAAGTGAATAATGAGAACTAAGCAAATTATTGTTTATATATATAGGATTTTATGAAAATGTTTATCATTTCTATCTATTTATAACATTTTGAGAGATATCGTTATCTATTAATAAATATAAACAACTAAGAAGAACGAAAAATACATTGCGTATAATAAATTATGACAATAAAATTACTTAGAAATATGCATGTTGTAAAAGGCAACTAAATTTCAATTGAAGAAGGTACAAGGTAATATTGATTAGTTATGTGAAATATTATTAACCTTATATCAAAGTTTTCATATATTTTTTCATAAGATTAACTTTTCAGTTGCATAGAACCAAATATAACATTTTAATTTTGATGGAGTTTTGTTCTCTAAGCTGGATGGTTTGGTCGTTGAGCTTTAAGCCTGTCAAAAAAAGAACCAATCAACATCAAAGTGTACAGGACAAGCTGTGAACCAAATGTGGAGAAATTCGAACACTTCACTTCTACCTAAAGTTTGTGCTGATGATATCGTTCAGAAGAACGATGGAAGCTCCACGACCAAACCATCCAGTTCAGAGAACAAAACTCCATCAAAATCACCCACCTGAGATACAAATCTTCTCCACCATCTCAATAACATTCTACAATTACGCAGGACTAGAACAATGAAACAAGTTCCAAGTTTAAATAATAAAATTTAAATTAGAATAGAATCATAGTACTCCTATTACTAATGAGATGCCGTAAAAATTCACTTACCCTAAAAAGGATGTATTTGTCAAACTTCCATTCAAAGGGGATGATCTTATTGTACAGAATAGGTAATGACTAAGGGCCAGGATTATACTGACCTTTCCAGTTGTCAAGTTAATAATTACATATGAAACTAATAAAAAGCTACTCAAAGAAACTAACTTATATAAAAAAATCCTTTAGTTCCCTCCAGTAGTATCTTTTCACCTGTATCTGCAGTAGCATATATGCTGAATGAACTAATATGTTTTTAACTAAAAGAATTGTGAGACAAAAATCCAAGAATTTAATCCTGAATGACTTCAAACTGCCTAGCAGTGTCATAGGAAAACATGAATTATATACAGGTCATTCAGTTAGATAAACAAAATAGTGACAGACATTTACGTTAAGCAGAAATAAGCGATATTCATCGTCTCAACCGGTTTGTGTCTACAATTTCATGGTGATCGAATCAATGCTATCCATCCCTTCCTTATTTCTTCTCGATTGTTCAAAATATTTGAAATTCTGATTTGGATGTTTGGTCACAACGTTGATTAGTAGCAATAACACTTTTATTGCTTATTTTAGTCAAATAATTGTATCTCATTCACTTTTAAGCTAATTAGCCTCACTACTTCGAGATTGTTTCATAAAATTGTTAACCTCTTATCAATGTAGAAATTCAAATATGTCCGTTTTCGCATACTCTATTCAACTATGATTATTATCATCACTATTATTGTAATAACTTTACCATTGTTATTTGGTAATTATTATTACTTCCACCAATTTGTCTAACAACTTGCACATGTTTCTTGTACTTCATCAAGTTATGATCTGTTTCTCATTTAGTTCCTTCACTTATTAATTGAATTTGTATGAATATAAGAAAATATTTGAAATCATTTTTCACTAGTGAACTAAATAACTTTATACAAATTACACACAAAATAACATGAGTGAAACATTTAATTTATTTATATAAATCAATATGTATATGGAAGATTTACAGAATACGAAATTAAATAATTTCACTTTATCCCACAATGTTTGTTGTCGTTTATTCCCTAAAAAAAAGCTTATCGAAGGAACTAATTGAGTAAAACAAAAAAAACTTCTAGAATCATTAGATTATGATCGACTTCCCCTATAAATTGTAAAATAAAGAGATAAGTTACAAAGACAATAAAAAGAAATAGGTGTTAACAAGTGACCACTTTCATATCTCTGATGATTTAAATGATTAAACTGAAAAATTTTAAATTTCAATGAATGTATTTTACAGCTAATTGTTATTATTTTATTTAAACACATAAACATTGGTACAAGGAGGCACCAAATACATATGCGCCACACAAATCTCATTCGATTTGTGTGAGGGTTAGGATACTACCCGTATGCCCAGATTGAAGCAGGTGATTTTCTTAGGGGGCCACACCCCGAGCCTTCGACCTGAAGGTCTGACCCACAAGGCAGTGGAGCATCGTAAGGAGATGCAGTCCCATGGTAGCCGGTGACCGAAAATCGGTTCATACGCCATTTGTTCCCTCAGGATACTGGAGCCCATGTGCACCATTGATTTGGAATCCGGTTTAAGCGCCGGACATTCGCTTTTCGTCCTCTCAATTTCGTAAACAACACCCTCGCCACGAGAAGGCAGTGAGTAGGACTTCCCTGGCAGAGGCTGTATACGCATAGCCGTGTGAGAGCATTTCGAGAGGGAGGGCGGGCCAACCCCACTCTCGGTCATACCAGGGCATTTGGGGGCTTCGAATTCTAGAAAGTTAGTGAAATTATGAAGAATTTATACATCTTTAATTATTTCGTAATTTTTGAGTAAGAAGTTAAATCTTATGAGTAGAATCCTTACACCAAGTTACTAAATCAGTCAATAGAAAGTACTCAATTACACAGTATTCATGCTTGACTGCTATGTAGTTGTCATGGACAGACAACTATATTTCAGTAATTTAGTTGAATTAGTCAATCTACTGATACATAATGTGAACTAATGATTAGTCAAAATCAGTTACTTCATTTTATTAAAATTCCATTAGTGGTCAAATAATTATATGACATATCTAATCGAAAATTCGATTTGACTTTGAACAGCTGAAATACTTTTTTATCACAGTCTTACTTTTCTTTCTAGAACCCAGTAGTATCACTATCAGTTTCGTAATATAGTAGCAAGCAAACAATTGTATCCGTAGTCATAACGAGTATCAGTACCAGTATTTTGACAAGTGATTACAGTAACAGAATTCTATCGATCACATTTGTAGTATATCCATTGGGATAGCCGACTTGGCATCATAGTGCTCAGTAGAAGTAGGTAGCATTCACAGAACTTCAGACCGAAGTTTCATACTTTGCAGACATAACTAATAATTCAAAAGACGATAACCAAGATTCCATGACCCCTCACTTTAACTAAATACTTCTGACGAATTCAATCTGCTTAAATACTTTGTATATTTTTCAGCTCTATGAATTAAACAAATAAACCCGACTTAATACAGCTTTTAAAAAGATATACTGTTTTTTCTTAATCCACACCAACATAATGGAAATCGGTGTTCTTAAGCGAATTTCAGTATCTTAATTGTTGACAGTAAGTGACCAAGGAAAGTTACAGCATAACACTTTGGAATTATTAAGTAATGCCTTAATCCAATTGATGAAGTAATTAATCATAGGAATTATTGTATTTTTATGAATACATACTAGATGTAAGTAGAATTTATTTAATAATCAGTAAATACGACTCCTTATAGTTTATTGTCTTCTATAAAAGTTAGTTTAGTTAAGTGTCAGAAGTGTACATTGGTGACTGAAGTAGACTGCCAATCAAACACATAACAAACAACAATGAGACTGAGATTATCATAATGGTAAATTGTATAAACTAGTTTATTTTAATCACTGGGATATAATCGTTATCAACTATATTCTCCGTTATTCTTATAAGACTATCCTTTGATCCTACATATGACTTTAAATCGCTAGTCATTAAATAATCTAAACATACTCATTAAATCATAAAACAATTTATTGGTGTATGAATCCTTTTCAGAGAGTTCATTTTCAAAGCCGTAAAATCATATATAGATTTGATAGATTATAGGCCAACAAAGATTGTTTCTACCCAAATTTATTGGTTGTCATTCACACACCTCTTAGATTTCAACTTAACGAAATTCACCGTTATCACTATTAATTTAAGTATTCAAGTTCCACACAACCACTAATCAAATTCCAGGAAACATAAAATTATTCTCAGCATAGTTTGTGAAGATTAGTGAATGTTATAGGTATAAAAAACTGACCTGAATTGGTTGAAGCAGCTACCTAGTTAAGACAAGAAAAATTAGTCACACAATATTGTAAACCACTTGAAGTTAGACATATATACCACTGGACCCAGGTTAGGAGTATAGAGATTAAGTGTTTGCATTAGACCAAAAGCACTGAGTTCAATTCCCAGTGGCTAGGTCGTGGGCGCGTAATGCAGAGTAGTCTCACACTAGGATGAAAGATCTTTAGAGTGCTTCTGGTTTTAAGTGCATATTTAACTTAGGCCAGTTTGTGATACTAATAACAGTGAAAATATTCGTTGAAAATAACCTCACAAAATGAGTCGCATAAAAACTGGTCTTTCAGATGATTATGTATATGGCCTTGGATTTTAAAAACCTTTATTCGCAAATTTGCCCCGAATGCCTTGGTAAGCCCGAGGGGAAGGAGAGTTCGTTCTCCCTCTCGAAACGCTCTCACATGGCTACGCGTATAAAGCCACTGTCACGGAAGTCCTACTCACTGCCTTCTCGTGGCAAGGATGTTGTTTACATAATCGAGAGGACGGAAAGCAAATGTCCGGCGCTTTAAACGAGTTAGTGGAAACAGAGGGTTCACCTAGGGGAGTTGGAAAACCCTGAATCTGAACCAATGGTGCAAAAAGGCTTCAGGATTCTGAAGGAACAAATGGTGTATGAACAATTATTGGTCACCGACTACCATGGAACTGCATCTCCCGACGTTGCTCTATTGCCATGTGGATCAGACCTTTAGGTTAAAGGCTCCGAGTGCGGCCGCCTAAGAAAACCACCTGCTTCGATCTGGGAACCCGGGTAGTATCACAGCCCTCACAAATACCAATGGCCTCATTGTTATTGTGTGGCACGTGTATTTGGTGCCCCCTCGTAACAATGTTTATATTCAAATAAATAAATTTATGACACTTCAAATCTGATGGAACAGACGGATTATTATTTAGACGATGACTAATATATTTTGCCAATAATCAAATTAGTGGTAGTGTTACTAAATAATTTCCAAACAAAAACAAAAATATCAAAGTAATGTGGTCAAACAAAGAGGCAATGACTCACCTATGACGCGCCAATATGATAGTGTTTATTTTTTGTATATTTAATTAAGGTAGTCAATTTTTCAATTGGCTAATGAGTTTAAATATAGTTAGCCCCTGATTCACTTTCTTTCCTAATGTTGTATAAGGTATTCAGACAAGTTAAAAACGCTTTAACATTGAATTCAATATTAATCATTATTTCTCATAGTAGATATAAATCCTTTAATATCATAAAATGGTATGATTCACAGTTGTTTGGATCTGGTTTATTACAGTAACATCAACAAGCTTTAGCGTGTTTAAACAATCAGTGTTTGGATTTTTGAAATATAGGTAAAAACTAATACTACATGAGCAAGACATCATATTATTATGGTTAAAAATGTCTTCATGATATCATAATTATAGTTGTGTGAACGGATATAATGTAATCTAAAGAAGGGAGTTTTATTGAGGGATAAGATCGCAAGTTACTCGAAATCAATGAGTGAGAAGTTACTAACATACAAATAAGAAACGAGACAGTAAATGGATCGTTTACATTAACCACTGAATTATTTCCTCCCTCTTATTTGTACTATTCTCTCGTATAGAAAGTATTATCAGCATAGGGGTTGTGTAGATTACTAAGTTTTTGATTGAGATCATGAACCGATTGATGTTAGAACACCGTTGGAAACCTGGAAGTACTGGACGACCGTTTCGTCCTATTGTGGAACTTTTCAGCAGTGCGCATCCACGATCCCGCTCGCAGGATTCGAACCCAGGGCCTTCAGTCTCGCGTACGAACGCTTAACCTACTGGACCACTGAGTCGGCATCCAATTGTGTTAGTGTCTCACATCAACCAATCCTCTATACTGATAATTAACATGTGCTCACTAGTGACTAGCTTCGTGAGGGAATTCTCGGAGTTCTAGTGAGAAGACGTGACCAGTGGAGCTAACCCGTGTCGGGTAGAGACAGGTATCTACCTCAGTACAACGGAAGATGGTCGCACAATTTCGTGGATCGGTTGATGTTAGACACTAACACCATTGAATGCCGACTCAGCGGTCCAGTAGAAAATATTAGTTCATCAAAGACTTCGAAGCAATCAACTGCTGATCTGACTGCAGACCACTTGTCCAAATCGCGATAACTGTTTAACGATTGCATTGTGTAGTAAGTTAGTCGTATTTTGTTATAGGATTTCATACAATTATGGACTATCTGAGCTGGATAGTTTCGAATGATTGAAGAGATTACCACTAACGATCAACTCATCTTTTAACTTTTTTCCCAGGATCTTTGCCTGTGTTTGCTTGATTTGTCTACTTGTATCCCTTTGAGTGGATACCACTGTTACTAACTGCATCTCCTACGACGTGAATAGGGAGTTAACCAACAAGGTAACTTCTCATACACATAGTTTCCTTTATCATTTTGAAAAGAGCAAGAACAAGCATTCTAGCAGAACAACATGAATTCATTTTTATTTCTACATAAGGTATATATTTACAATATTCAGTCTATTAAATTTATTTACACCCTTGCTACACTATAGTAATATGTCTTCAATATAACTTCCAACTAAACCCTCTCATGTAAGTAATTTAAACCCATTATGTAGTTATGATTTTAAATATCACAGGTTGTAAGCAGCTGACGAGAACCAATGAAATAAAAATATCATGCTATTCTGCTAGAAAGTAACTTCTATCAAATCTTGGCTACATGATTTTTGAAAACAAAGATTTAACATTGCTTCGTCCAAACAAAGGCGCTAATATTATCCTTATGGATTGCATTTATTACATCAACAGATTATCCACCATACCTTCACATGAACATAAGTTCTCTAAAGAATCTATCCGAGAAGATACAAGTAGGCGAATCAAGCAAACACAGGCAAAAGTCCTGGGGAAAATGTTGAAAGATGAGTTAATCGTTAGTAGTAATCTCTTCAAACATTCGAAACTATCCACCTCAGATGGTCCGTGATTATATGGACTCCTATAATAAATATAACTAACTTACTGCACAATGCAATTGTTGAACAGTTGTCGGGAATTCGACAGCTGACCCGACATCAAGTCAGTGGGCTCAGAACTATTTATTTCTTGGACTTGATCGTTTTAACAACTGAAGTCCTTCCGCTTTAATAAATAACATTTACTGATAAGCTAATGATGAACAACTGAAGGGAACAGAAAAGAAGAACTATTTGTCTAATCGCTCTAAATATTGGGAATTTTAAGTCGTGTTTCAAATAGGCTAACCGGTGAAGGTCGTATTACTAATTTATGCATATTGTAGAAAACCAGTCATACTGTAAATCAAAACAACTCAAATAAACTACCATGGATCGTAACTATTTTTACACAGGAGGGTCAATTGATTAGGGACATTATTACCAGAAAGAAAAGGAAATTTTACCAAACGAGAGTTCATCACATAAATTCATAAGTTGATTTGATGATGCTGAGAATCTGCACATGATGAAAGTATGATTTATTGCAGTTACCTGACAGTAAACTGCTTTAGAATGAAGCCAGAACTACAATGCGATAGAATAATATGAAACCATTTTATTTCTTGGTTTCTGCTCAGCTGCTTACAACCGTATTTGTACTGAAATATGTGTATGAATAACTACGTGTAAGGTCATTTTGTATGAATATCGAAAGCGTAGATGCTGAGAGGCAATTATATTGAATTCGAAAATTGATAAGGTGAGTTGCGCAATAGTAACTGTTATTACTAATTGTTATATCCTAGTGGGCCATAAAGATACAACACTAATGTTTGTATTTTGTTACTCAATCTCCGCTGAGCTAAATGTTATTCTACCCACTTTATGATATCTTTTCAATCACCTAATTCTTAATTTTGTGTAATCTCTTCAAACTCTATATAATTTCTATGCAATCTACCTTATCAATTTTCGAATTCAATATAATAACTGCGTCACAGCATCTACGTTTTCGATATCCATACAAAATGACCTTACACATAGTTATTCATACACATATTTCAGTACAAATACGGTTGTAAGCAGCTGAGCAGAAACCACGAAATAAAATGGTTTCATATTATTCTATCGCAATCGTAGTTCTGGCTTTCTTCAAATTCATAAACAGAAATAAGTGTACCAAACTGCTTGTCCAACTACAAGTCTTACAATCGACAAGATTGTAATGATCATCGGTACTGAGCTTATCAACCGATAAACAGGCACACATCAAAGGTAATTATAAGGGGAAGGTTTCTGAACGAATTCGAAAGAATCTACATCTTACAAATCTAAACACTTTTAGCAGCACACTAACCTGCATGTATGCGACTCACTACAGATATGTAAAGGATTTTGAAATGTCAAATATATAGAACACAATGACCACGTGTATACAGATCACCTTATGTATTTAAAAACACATGATTGTTAACCATTTTATGTTCGATTAACGTGGAGAAAGAACTTTGATTTGAAAATACATACTTCCATACGTTAGCACTTAGATCTACTACTTACCGGTTTATTTTTTATTATCACTGGATATTATCGTTAGTAACTAAAATCATGAAAGTACTGTTTTTACCCTACACTAGATCACTTTTGACAGGATTACATAAGTCACTTAGTTTTATTCTTACATAACTCACTTACAAATTGAATCTTTCTTTGCTCATTCGAAAATATTTGTCTACCCGTTTCAGGGTACCGGTATGATCTACTTTGGTTATCTGAAATGAGTAAATGTGTTGTTTATTTCGTAAGTTATTCATCTAATCTTTTGGTAGATCTAGCATAAACAATTTAGTTAGTGTTTGATACCTAGAAGCACAGGATGGCCATTTAGTCCTATTGTGGGACTCCTCAGCAGTGCGCATCCAGGACCCCGCCTCATGGGATTCGAATCCAGGGCTTATCGGTCTCAGTGGTCTAGTGGTTAGGCGCTCGCGCAACAAACTAATATTTGTTTCAACCCTTAACTTGCTAAGGTGCGAAACATAATTCATATCATTTTATCAATAAGTAATTTATCGCCACCAATCACACTCACTATTTTTTTAAGGAATAAATAAAACACTAGTCAAATAATAATCACAATGTAGTGGCTCTCATAAGAGCCAATATTCGTTCTCTCTATACGTTATCAAGGATTAAATCGTGTAGACATCGGTTCATCTTTGATCCATTAATTGACAGGTAAATCATAACATACTATCTCCACCAAAATTTTCTGACATAAAGAGTAACTTTGATTTTTAAATAAACCATCACAAACTCAAATGGTGGGCTGATAGTTCTGCTTTTTTGTGATCCATAGCAATTAAGATCTAGTGCTCGGTTTAGTGAGAGAACTCTCAGTTCAGGCATCTCGTCTCAGTGTTACAACAAAATTCATTCAAATTCTTGGAACCAATATAAACGTAGTAGTCAGTGATCAACCATTCAAGCATGAAACATAATTTGTCAATTCAATTGAGTAAGAATTAATTGAAATGAATAAATTTGGAGTAGGTATGGGTATGTTAGGAAAGTTGTCGATAGCTCCAAACATCATTGTTCTTCATACCGACGCAATGATTGGTTAGTTTGTATCTTCATGAATAATAGTCGATTGTAAGTCTCTCAAATCTCTTTTTCTTTTCAAAACATACCATATTCAATTCAATTTCTTAATATTCTAAACAAAAGTTCTTCAGTCTGTCTATTTTTCTTCCTTCGTCAGGTATTTGTATGTCTTTTGATCAATGTTAATCGTAGCTTCATAGTTTCCCATAAAACGTACCGTTCATTCTCGGGTAAAAATCGAAGATACTTCAGTGATAAATTAATATGCTGCATTTTGTTGAGTTACTCAAAGCTACTGCTTATTTATCATTATCATTATCGTTTATTCGCAATGATATTATGAGTATGAAGACAAAACCAAGTAGAACTTTTGACATTCACACTTAATCCATATATGTTATTTATCGTCTAACAGTAAATGAATTTTAGATGATTGAAGCACTGTACGTCAGACCCTTGATGTGTATTCGGATGAATTGTTCGTTACTTTTTTATGTAATACAGGAACAAGAAGTGATGTTTTCCGATCGATCAATATTATTACCAATCATTTTACACGGATCGCTGGTTTGTTATTATTAGAAGAAACAAAATAATTTACATAAAAAATGAATTTAAATAAATTGAATATTACACAGAAACCATGTTAGTCCATTACATTTGCTGGGCAGAAAATATTCTGTTATGAATAAATATAGGGTATTATAGTTAAGTACGATTACAGGAAATCTTGTATATTAGATATACCATACAACAGCATGGGATTGTACCGAATACAATAACCCTCTAACTAAATTAAACAACTATGGTCAGGTTATACGAATAATTTAAGAAAGGCAGGAAATCAACGTAATGAATCACTTAAAAAGTCATACTAATCGATGGGAGAAAACTGGAAGATGATCAAATGTTACACTTTTTGGTTGTTTTCGCTGAATTAGTTATTTTATTCGTTAAGATCTTCTTGTCTTTGTGGATAACACTGCAGTCGTTACCGACCGGTAGTGAAACTTTAAAGCGATGTCTATTCCTAATTTAGGACTGGTTATGTGAATGTATATGCTTTAATAACCCGTACGAGATACCTTTTAAAATTTATTTGTATCGACGGTACAATTTTGTTTATTTTGTTTATAATCACCTTGTTAGTGGACTATGAGCTCCATAAATATAATGTTCCACAAATCCAATCATACAAATGTTTTACTCTCGAAAGTACTAGCAAAGCTTTATTTGCCCTAAGAAACGTCTTCCTATTATATAGTGTGGTTGAACAGTATGATTCATGAGATCAAAACCGGATATAAAACTAAGGAATACTGAATCCTACTTATATATATATATATATATATATATATATATATATATATATATATCGGACAGTTTAAAAAATTAGTGGAATATTACCATTGTGAAAAGAATTTTGAACACGAAGTCCTGGAGTATTCTCATGATTTTCAAATCTATCATCATGACCCCAGTACTGTCTTAAACCTTGTCCACGATGAAAATTATTTTGAAAATGAACTCGCGAATGTCGCGTAAGGCCACGAGAATTTTTGGACAAGGCTTCCCGACCGTCATGTTCTACAAAAAATTAACACAATTAATTAGAAAATAAAATGAAATGTTAAATTAGATATTCAGAAATCGAAGTCTACAAACAGTTGGAACTAATCAACAAACTATACTGTATTATATAACAGAAATAAGATTCACTTGTGTTATCGAACAGTATAAACAAAACAAAAACAGTTGAAATCACAAGTTGATCTAAGCTAGACCGCAACTGAAAACCTGGAAGCACTGGATAGCCGTTTCAACCCAGTATGGGACTCCTCAGCGGCGCGCATCCACAACCCCGCACGCAGGACTCGAACCCAGGCCCGTCAGTCTCGCGCGCGAACGTTTAACCTCTAGACCACCGAGACGGTATTCAGCGGCGTTAATGTCTAGGTTCAAATGATCCATGATCTTGCGCAACCATTGATTGCATCGACTCGTGATTTCAACTGTGAAAATACTACGATCTCCACAAATTCCCAGTCCTGATTGTCAGGTTCATCTGACCAATTAGCGATAGTTCTAAAAGAAAACAAAAATTTATCAATTTCATTCAAGGAGACATCATTGGTGTCTATATTGCGTAGACTCCTATTGACATTGACAATGTAATGGAATGTAAAAGTTGCAATGTGAAGGACCTTTCTTAGATAATTACGTTCTCAGATCACATCAAATCCATAGTGAACTACAATTCTTAGACCGTTTTAGTTAAAAGGAACTTTAATGGAAATCAAAATTTATTCAAATAACGAAAATTGGAACATTTTAATGGGTACATGGACTTCAACTTTGTACATTCATCCAGTTCAAAATATCTCTGGTTCGAAAACTAAATAAAAAAGCCATCAAGATCAAAACCTCGGAGGATAAGCAACCGGAGAAAAATAACATACTAAATATCTTACAACTTAACGATTTCCCTAGGAATATAACAGATAAAAATAGCAGTCAAAATGGGTTATTTCAAAACTTTTTCTATATTACGAGCACATACAGACTATAAGGTGAGCCCCTGAGAGAGCATTTATAGAATAGAGTGAATTTAGAGATAAGATAGTCTTGGATAAAAAACGCTGTCAACATTTATCGCAACTAAAATGATTGACATCTCAAGCGGAGTCGCCAAAGCAATTATTACCCTACACTAGACACAAGCTTGACGTCGAAGTTTATTTTTAACTGATTTTGTTGAAATTATTTAATTTTTTAACGCTTGTCAAGTAGTTAACTTATCCAAATATACCAGTTTAAACAAATAAAGTCTACATATACATTAATTCAGAGAAAGAATTATCACAGGAAAATTTATAATGTTACTCACGAAATACAAAACAACATACCAGAATTTAAATTGTAAAATCCACGCTCTTTGATTGATTTCGAGGGGAAAACACTACGCTGCTGATCTAATGTCGACCGAAAAACTGTTGAACGATCCATACGTGATCCATTTAGTACAGGTTGATTTAAAGGATGTTTTTGTATATCTATTCGACGGCTATCATTTACTTTATTACCACTACCGCGACCACGATTACGACTAGCTAAAACTGATGGAGGTGGATTAGCCAGAAACAAGGCCCGATTTATTTCATACTGAGTCATCAAGTCACGATTATATTGCTCTTGATCCTTATTTATGGAATGCATGCCATGTGTAGAACGACGATTATTTTGATAATCGAATTCTAAAATAGTATAAAGTAAAACGATCAGTCGGTATAAATCACGTTCTGTAAACAAACTAATAATAACAGGCTTAGACTATGTGGGGAATCAATTGATTTATTACACCTATGTACAGTTCAGTAATACCAATCAATTATCGAACGTAGTCGTTTTCAGAAATGTGGGGATTTATTCGGTGTCAGTAGAACCTGTTGTAACAGGTCACTATCACCAAAATAATTACAAGATAAATGATAAACTCTATGATGATCCATTACACCGTTTTTCGTAAACGTGAATAATTTGTATGTTGTTGAATATTTACAGAACTCAGCAAAACCTCCTTATGATGTAAACAAATTTCTTGACTTAAACACACTTCCATGTGTTACACTATATGACAAAGAAAATATTTGGGTAGTAGTATAATGTTCGTCAGCTTCATAATACTATGGCTTTCATAAGTACTCCTAAGCATGTAGCTGATTTTTAGTAAATTTGTCATTACTCCAGAACTAGGTAGATAGATTAACTAGTTAAGACAGCGTCCTAACTGTCATTTTAAGCTGGAAACTTAAATTATTACTTAGTAAATATTTTGCAACTGACCGTTTTAAACACTAGAAGAATGTAATGATTGTATCAATAAATGTGAATTAGAGGAGAGCAGAGTGACAATTTACACTTCCAGCTCTACTTTTCAATGACGCTCATGGAGTTTCGTAAGTTTCTTACTCAAATTTCGCTACATAAATGCTTAAATAGTACTGTGATTCAACCTAACTGGAAATTTCCTATATTTATAGGAATTCCATCAGTTTAAAAATGAAAAAGATCATTCAGAATCAGTTGATAAGTATATTATTGTCACGACTCAAAAGGTAGGTTGCTATCAACATTTTAGAACAGATACTAACACATATGGAGAACTCTACTATTGATGTAATCAGTAAGAAAACCGATCGCCCGTTAGGTATAGAGTGTAGCCGTGAACTGTACTATTAAAAGATTTTTAAATAAGAGTAAAGGTGAACAGCACACAAACACTGTGATTTTCGTCAACCGACGTCTGTTAAGTACATCCTATATATCACACAATGTGAAGTGGCAATCTTACGTTGATTATCATATGTAAATGCATGAGTAGCCATTATCCACATAAACGTGTAACATTTGCTACAGCAAAAAACTTTTCGGAAAGACTATTATAAATATCAAAGCACAATTACTAACAATAAGAATACTTTTTCAACCAATCAGTCAATACGAGATGTAACAAGATCTCTAAACTAGCTAAGTCAAAAACAATCATCAAATCTCACGAACATAACTAGTGTAAAGTTTTGCTGTGTATTCTAATATTTTCGAACTTAAAACAAGTTGGGGATATGATCAAACATTTTCGTATATGGACCTTGATTTACTTGACGTTTTTGGGCTGTTGTTCCACAGGTTGTAGTCAAGGGTTTCCTAAATACTATTGCTTTTTGGAAGGTAGACATGATAACCACCACACCGCCGTCACGGCAGTCAAGACGATGTAGAACAGTTCTGTGACAAACTGAAGTCCATCTCACAAAATTGTCCAGGAAAACGCCTGATCATCCTGATGAGGGATCTACGTACCAAGGTAAGGATAGATAACAGCGGGTACGGATGTATAATGAGGTAATATGGACTGGGAGAAAGAAGTGAGAATGATGAGATCATATATCTATGTTTTTAACAGCATGATCATAGGTGGCATTATTTCACACACACCCACAAAGTTACAAGTTTCGCTGGACCACACCACAAAGAACCAGATCGATAACGTTTGCGTAGGCAAAAGATTTAGGAAGTCTCTCGAACACTTCAGAACAAAGCAACTGATGTAGCTTTGAACCATCAACTTATGGTGGATAAACTTAAGTTGAAACTAAAGAAGCATTGGGTACAGACGTCCTTCAAGATCTGAGCAAGTTCGGCGAGTCCAAAATACTTTTCAGCAAGAAGTCCTGAGAGATCTATCCAAGAGAGGAAACCGCTATTGAAAAATGGAAAAGGATTGAAGACGCAGTAGCTTCAACATACAAAGTGCTGGACCTCAAGAAGCACCACCATAAACAACAGATTTTTATTGATGCCCTGACCAAGATTCAAGAAGGCGAGAATAAAAAGACAGTAATCAACAATAGCCGAATAAAAGCAGAGGAAGGAAACAGACAAGTTCAATATACAGCGGCAAACAAAGGAGTGAAGAGCATTAGAGCTGACAAGCGGAAATATGTGGAAGACCTAGCAATGACAGCGGAAAAAGCTACAACAGAAGGAAATGTGAAACAACTATGTGATACAATGAAGAAGATAGCAGGGAAATACAGCAGACCAAAGCATGTAGTTAGAAATAACCAGTAACAAAGAAAATCAAGAGAAGCGAGAGAATTATGAAGAGCTCGTGAGTAAACCAGCCTCGCTGATCCCACTGAAAATCCAAACAACGCACACAAATCTCTTTATAGATGTCACCCCACCAGCAATATAGACAAACAAGATAATCAGATAAGTCAAGAATGGCAAGATGGTAGGACCATACGTCGAACCAGACGAAGCACTGAAGTCAGATGTAGAGGTAACTGCTGAGACATTCCACATCCTCTCCAAAAAGATTTGGCAGGAAGGATAAGTACCAACAGAAGAGAAAGAAGAACACCTCATTAAGGTAATGAAGAAAAATCTTAGTAACTGTGAGAACTGAATAAAGATCACACTATTACTAATACCAGGAAAGGTTATTAACGGTGTTGTCAAACCGAATGAAGGATTCAGTAGAAGCCCAGCTCTGAGCTAAATGGAACTCATTATCATAAATGAACTTCCCTGATTACAAGAAAGCATTTGACATCATGCATGGGACACTACAGAGTACCTGAGATCACCATCATATGGAACTCCTATAAGGGACTGCATCGCAGCTCAAATGTTCATTTCACATGAAGGCTGATGTCAGACAAGGCTGCTTATTCTACTTCCGCTGTTGAATGGATTGTGAAGATTCTCACATCATAGGAGAATCATGGAGTACGATCGTCAGCTTGGATGCAACTGGACGATTTGTACTTTTCAGATGACCTATTCATGTTATCACACACACAACAACAAATACAGACGAAGACGACCAGTACAGCAGCTGCTTTGCAGGGGTAGGCCTCAACATTAGCCAGGAAAGACAGGATACTGAAGTAAAATCACAGTGAATACCGACCTGTGCGCAGTTGGTTCCTAAGCTCTGAAAGAGATGCAAGCCTTTACGTGGTTGAGCAACACCACTGACAAACGACGGGCCCTGGTGCAGAGGTGAAGACATGGATTGGCAAAACAAAGGCAATATACCCAAAGTTGAAGAACATCTGGAACTCAGAGTAACCCTCAGCCAACACCAAAGTCAGAACCTTCACCACAAACGTTAAGAGAATCATATTGTATGGAGTTAAAACTTAAAAAACCATGGCTACTAGAACAAGCCAATGTTAATAATTCATCTTCGTGTCGTATTTCCCACTTTGGAGGACCTTAAGTGTTATTGGTTCGTTGTTGCTTTTAGTATGCTATTTTGTAACGTTTCCCAATGACAATTTTATGTTGTAAATATACGCTTGAGTTGTACTTGTGGTTCGTTTGTGCTTTTGGCTGCTTGTGGAATACATTTCCATCTTCTGAACCTGGACTTCTCTCCCTAGCTAGAAGGGCTGGGACACATCGGAATAGTTTATTTCATCATTGTGTCACTGAGTCTTTGATTCATTCGCAGATCAGGTGGACTCATAATCTCTTCAACTATAGCAGTCATAAAATAACTATGTCGTATTCCAGTCAGTTAGTCAGCCATATTTTTATGGTTTCCTTAATTACGACCCAGCTACTCTTATTGCTTAGTATTTTTTGACACTACTTCACTCAACAAGTCCCAAAATCAGAACACGGTTGAACAAGAACGTTGTCAGTTGTAGCTGACTGACTGACTGAGAACGTAACTATATTTCAAATGACAAGGGTGGATGGAAGTAGGAGTCCCAATAAGGGATGTGCTAGTACACTCATAATTTTTACATAAGATTCCAGATTATCTTAATATCCGCTAGCACGAACTGGTTAGGAAATAGTCAATCAGAGTACCCTAAAACAGTCTTGAACGAAACATGCTTTGATTCAATCTATATCCTACTAACACATATGCAATGTAGAACCCGACACATATGCATTGGTTCAAGCTGCCGTACCACATTACCACAGTGGATATTTTGTTTCCTGACTTTACTGCCTCGCAAACGTATACACTTGTTAGGGCTTTTAGGAATTTTCGGATACATTTTCTAGACTGGCTACCAACCTTCTGTTCCTTCAGTGGAGCCTTGAGAACAACGCCAAAATTGTTAAAACCGCCTAGCTATTAGCATCAAGACAATACATGCCGTTGTCATTTAACCCTAATTCTATTGCAATATATATAGAAGTATTGTGAAATCGAAGCATGAAACGCCTAACCCATAAACAGATCAAATGACCGATATAATTATGATCGATAGACTATTACAACATAAATGATATTATTAATAATACTTTAAAACAAACCAAAATTAGAGAGACTATATACATCAATGATTTAATATCAATCAATAATTAACTTGGTAACAAACCAAAAGTAAGTATACTATTCGTTTTTACAAAGTTTGGAAAAATCATTTTAAATGTTCGGCATATAATTAAATATGCACGAAGTGAATAATATTTTAAATATGAGAAATAAATCGTCATATTTCAAGCATTTATTGTCCTAGCTAAGATAGTGACTCTTAGTACAATTAGGTTGTTTACGTAAACACACTGAGATTCACATAAATAATTCAACTGTGTCAAACAACATGGTGAGCAAGGTTACAAAATGTGCGTGGAGGAGAATACCGATCTAATCTCAATTCAGGTGGTAATTACTAATTTACCCACGGTCACAAACACCATGAGATTTTGGGCTGAACAAGAACGGAAGACGCTTTTAAAAATTACTTCTGAACATTATATGCGCGTGGTTATGAAGTTATATGGTTTACAATTAAATGTCAAATATTATACATTAAATTTATGGCTTCACACCTAACAACCAAACAAATAAATGCAAATAAAACCAATCTTGATAATGTATTTTTCAAAAGGTAATTTAAATGATGAATACTTAGTCGACCACCTCATAAAAGATTAAAGTAACAAGTAAACGTAATTGAATTTAATTACCTAGAGTGGCGAAAAGACATCTACAAATTAATACAGATTATTTCCTCTTACCCGGATCTTCTGTGGGGTTTTTGTGGTGTGTAGCAAACATAAACAATAGCCTCGATCTCTTAAAACAATGTGATGTGATGTGGGAGAGTTGGGAATGTTATATCTCCAAAATACAGCTTATAGCAAATCAATTTGGGGTAATTTTGTCCAGTCAACTTCTCAGTGGATTTTCGTCATATTAATTTATTCAGAGTTAATCATCTTTATCAACTCTCAGTTGTTACTATTTGTTTGATTTTCAGTGAATTTTCCCTTGTATTGATCAATTCACCGATTTTTAGTTCAATGAAAACTACTCAGTTGGGTAAAGTTCTGTAATTAGTAATTATTGAATTGATATATAACTGAATTAACTTGAATGTAATCAATTCTTCTGCAATTTCTATCAATAAAGCCCCCACACAAACTGGACTTTTCACTCTAGTTTATAGACAGGGAAAAAGAGTATAAAGTAGTCTCATTCACCATACCGAAGCCGAAGTTGCGAAGTATCATCCAAATGCACGACATTTTTAGGAAGAAAAGAGAGTTGAAACGAATATCCAGAATATATGGTGTGTTCTGTGAACTAGATGGGTTAATTTTGAGTCTCACTGTCGCTCAGGACGAAATAGTTTGAACCTGTTTTATGTAGAAGTCTGCTTCTTAATTATTTTGCAAACGCAAATCAGAATGTTTTAATAACATCGCTAACTGGGTATTGTAGTTCTTATGTCAATTTGGTTACCCCCTACAATACCATCAAAACGTATCTAGTAAGTCGACATACCATGGAAAAACTGTCCTACCCATTGGAACAATAAAAATAGACTGGTATGTAAAATATCTCGTAAGTCGTTATGATGATTTTAAAATCTCTCAGAACCAAACTTCCTCATAAAGCCAACACTACCCGACTCGATGCAAACTGAAAGGTATAATAATGAAGACAAACAAACGCAACAACACCTATAAAATAGTTCACTTGTGTATTGGTTGTTTGAATCTTCTCATTGATCAGTCTCTTATCGGCATATGTGCATCCTATGCGGATCGCCTCAATATTGCGCCCTGGATTCCACTTTTAGCCACCATCCACCTACAAGACAGAGTCCACTACTTGTAATGAACAACGTATTAGAAACGTGACCGTCTTACCAACGCTTACATGGGTTTCAAATAATGATAATAATGAAGCTATGCCACCATCTAATAAATCAACGTACATAAACGATATTGTGGAATGAGATTTCAAAAACATCAACAAACTTCTACAATTGTGACACTCAAGCCATTTTCCGATCAATGTACATCGAAATAGATCTATTTTATTAACCCGTATGATAAGCGTGAAGGAATTATATGGTTAGAGGATAATCGAAGACAAAGTGGAAATACAATAACAAGGTAACAACCTAAGACGACATAAGATCATTAGAACAAAGTGATGATCGCATATGGAATAATAAGAAAGCTCGCTTCTAAATGAAGCAAGTATGGTGATATAACGGGATGGATTATAATACAATACTGGAAGCGGATCAACAATAGGAACATATGAAACAACTATAACTGCTACCCCCCTCTCACTAGAACTTTGTACCTTAATGTTGGGGACGATAGATCCCCAAACTCATATTTTAAATTTTATCGCATCGATCAACTTATTGATTAAATGTTTAAATATTTGTATTGGGGTCAATTGATGAACTGATCGATTAAATATTGGAATAGCAGTCAATAGATGAACTATCGATTCAATGGGCAAATAGGTCAATTTATGAACTCATTGATTAATGTTTAAAAATTTTCTATGACAATATCGATTATATATATATATATATATATATATATATATATTGTGTTTACTTGCTGCTGCTGCTTGCTTGCTTGCTCGCTCGTTTTCTGGCTGTTTGCAGAAGATATTTTCAATACCAAGCCTGGACTTCTCCTTCTAGATAGCGGGGCTGGGACGCGTCAATAGTTAGATCACTGGTCTTTGGTCACTGAGTATTGTTCTCGTTCGCAGTTTAAGTGAACCCGTGAAGCTTCAAACCTAACAATTTGGCGACGGGGATGGGATTCGAACCCACGCAGGGAAGCTTCAAACCTAACACTTAATGAGTCTTATGGATAAAAACGTGACTTTCAAGATTAATAGGTAGGAAATGTAGTATTTTATCCACACCTAAAACACTTAACATTTTAACCCAAACAAGTATTTCAATGGACCAACAATGACTGCCAATATACGTTGGCTTCCGAAATACTTATTTGCTGTTTAAATTCCATCTAATATCGAACAAAGAAAAATAGAATGTACGCAAAACTCCGCAGGCTACAACGGTCAAGGTTAGTAGCATGGGCAGACAGAAATGCGCTTTTGTTTAGTGTGTGAAGGGTTTTGATTGAACAGACATTTTTTCTGAACAAGTGAAACTGTACATAAAGAAACACAAACAAACATGTAAATAGCTCACAACAAACAGAAAGAATTATATGAATGAGGCTTGGGTAGATTTAAACTGACTCACTACCAGAGTAATTCTGTAAATCTACCTTGAAACCAGAAATCGGGTCATCTGACCATATGGTTAGGGTTAAAGATTCACATGAAAATTCCACATGAATCTCAAGACCTCAAGAAAAAGAAAACAGAAGTGATGAAAAGTTCCGACAAACGCCTTCAGTAATCCCAAACATAAATTCGACAAAACTGGATGATATAATGAAAAAGAATGACCTCAACTCTTTGTAATAATGTTTTTAAGCATGGTAATATCTTCACAACATAATTTAACAAGAACCAGTATGTTTTAGAAAGTTGACTATTTATAAAAGAGCAGTAGTCACTGGTTACTAATTGCAAAAGTCAATCGTTTGTTCTTCAACAGAAATCGTGAGCAGCGGAACATACGAATAATCACAATCGCTTTGATAGACTTGGATATATTACAAAATTCAAAGCCCTAAAAAAACAGTTCAGGTGAAGTGATATTATATATCTACCACTTTTTACAGTCCCAAAGTAGTAGTGAGGCTTGCCCAAAATCATTACACTTTTCATCTTTCTGGGAAAGAGTTGGAGTACGTAACAGTGATGAAGATCTACTAATTGAAGTGCCCAAGCTTCAGTATATAGAAGACATCCTCTAATATTGGGTAGTATCACACAGGGATTTAGTTACCGACCGCCATTCGTATGTAGTGTGCTCCGAGTGTCATAGAAATGAAGAGAACCACATGACTAACTAAACTCGATTATCACTGGTTTTGGAAAACCACCACTAATTTGTGGTAATCGTGTGCATGAAAATACTGAAATGAACAACGTGTTTGAGGATAGTGAAAAGCATAATAAATGTTACTATCTTAAGACACTAAATTTCATGAATTGGACAAGTATTACGCATGAAGTTAAAATCGCTTCGACAGTGAGAACCGATTTCTGCTAAGACTGGGTGGTAAAGAGATGACAAAGTTGGTTTACAATACATTACTTTGCATCTACGCTGGTGTATTCTTAAACGTTGAGGAATATTTTGCCAATGAATGAAAAACTTGAAATTGTCAGCCCACATGTTCACATGCTTTTCTTTAAAATTGATTTGTTTTGTAGAAGTTGGAATTCGACCGACAAATCTATTCCGTTTTGAAAAGCGTTGACATGGGAACCTACTTAAATCGAAAATATCTTACGAATTCTTGGGATGTCAAATAGTACTGAAGTACAAATTTAAAAAAAAACACGTAAATACGTATTTCCAAGGTAGTGAACACATATCAAAAAAGAAGAAGAATAAATATTTGTAAAATCTCAGCGAATGAATTTTAGGTAAATCCAACGTTTCGCCTGGTAATCTGGTCCAAGCTTTTTCAAGGAAAATATAATCAAACAAAATTATCGAATATAAATAGGTACATGGTTCTCTGGTTTACTGTATACTGAATAAGTTAACCAATCAACGTTAACAATGTTAAAGTATGTATATACATTAATGTGTAAGAGATATGTGGTGTGAAACGAAAAGTGTTAAGATAACAAACTGTGTGTATACGTAAGTGATGTGAGAAGAAATTTCATTCAGCTATATATTGTCTTCGGTTTATGTATATTAAGAAAACATCATTTTATATATGAAATGAATCAAAATGTCACAACATGCATTAAATGAAGATAAATAAACAAGATAAACGACTGAATTCAAAGCGGAATGTATTTGTAATTGAAAGTTTGTGTTATTTTAATGTTCCAGTCAATTGTTTAACATATTCAGATAAGATAACTGATTTGAAACCGTTGATTAGTTAATATGATAAAGACTGATCAAATGGAATAAGGAGTTCAGGTTTACTTATTAATTGTTAGTTGCCATGGGATAGCTAGTTGTATTCCATTTCTCCTATTAATACTGTTTGAATTAGCCCATATATGTAGGGCTTCGGCTGTTAGTCGTTCTTTGTAAGAATTAAATCCTTTTTGAATGATTCTTGCGCCATTGAAATCAACTGTATGACCCGATTCAATCGAGTGTAATGCTATCGCTGATTTGTTCTCAAGCTTTCTTACATCATCTGAGGATTTAGGAATGTGCTTTAAGCACAGTTTGTGTTCCTTCACTCTTACATTCAGTTGCCTTGATGTTTCACCTACATACGTTGCATTACAGTCATTACATTTGATTTCATAAACACAATTCTGTTGTTCATTCTTGTGTATTGGATCTTTGATTCTTCCTAGTTTTGATCTTAGAGTATTGTTTGTTCGAAAGAATAATCTTATATTTTAAAAAGTTAGAATCCTTCTGATCTCTTCTGAAATACCTTTACGGTATGGGATTACAACTGTGTTAAGCCATTCTTTATGCTTAACTCTTTTTATAATAATATCATATCACGTTGAAATAGTTCGTCTAAAACATCTCGTTTTATAATGACAAAGGTGTCATATATGTATAATAACCAAATTTTCGGTTTCTTTGGTTTCTCCAATTATTACTAACTTAATCATGCATGCACCGGAAACAAGTGCTATCTCAATGTGTCCCATGGCAACTAACAATTAATAAGTAAACCTGAACTCCTTATTCCATTTGATCAGTCTTTATCATATTAACTAATCAACGGTTTCAAATCAGTTATCTTATCTGAATATGTTAAACAATTGACTGGAACATTAAAATAACACAAACTTTCAATTACAAATACATTCCGCTTTGAATTCAGTCGTTTATCTTGTTTATTTATCTTCATTTAATGCATGTTGTGACATTTTGATTCATTTCATATATAAAATGATGTTTTCTTAATATACATAAACCGAAGACAATATATAGCTGAATGAAATTTCTTTTCACATCACTTACGTATACACACAGTTTGTTATCTTAGCACTTTTCGTTTCACACCACATATCTCTTACACATTAATGTATATACATACTTTAACATTGTTAACGTTGATTGGTTAACTTATTCAGTATACAGTAAACCAGAGAACCATGTACCTATTTATATTCGATAATTTTGTTTGATTATATTTTCCTTGAAAAAGCTTGGACCAGATTACCAGGCGAAACGTTGGATTTACCTAAAATTCATTCGCTGAGATTTTACAAATATTTATTCTTCTTCTTTAGTGACTCAGATTAACTCGGCACCCAAATATTGTGAAACTATTCGTTCAAATTTAGGCGAAAGTTCTATTTATTGAATATATATTGTGACAATTGGAAATGCTACAATTATATATACTAAAGAAGTTTACTTGAGTTCTGGACTCACCTAATAAATGAGTTAGGCAATCACACTAATGAGTTGTGATATTACAACCACCAGTGTCACAAAGTAAGCTGGTTAAAAATACACTGAATGACAACCATAGACTTAAAACAATTTTGTGTGTAGGTAATAGTAATTATAAACAGTCTGAGAGATTTACATTTTTTCTGTTTCTAAAAGCTTGCACTTTTTTTATCCTGACATCAAACTATTTGATATCATGAATAGTCATATAGATCTCAATCACCCACCTGATTTATTAATAAGTGGCCGCCTGTTAGCTGATCCGTGACTGACTTGAGTATGTGAATCCAGGGGAGTTGCGACAAAAGTGGCATCATTTCCATAGTTTCTATTCAGTTGAGGCCCTCTATAAAAGTAAAATCTTTTATTATTTTACCTATCTTGGGTAATAAATATAGCCATTATTTGTTACAAACAACTTACAAACTAAAATGTAACTAAAGCTAAATATTGACTGACGTAACTCGTCTAATAAGTATGGGCACCCAGTTTCAAACCACACCATTTGAAGATAACTGATACTACGCGGGTGTTCAAACTAACGTATACGATAAGGGGCTTTCATCTAGGACCTATTGGTAGAACACCGATTATCTGAACCAATACACCCAAATTCATTGGTACAGCCGAGGAAGAGGAGAGTTCGCTCTCCCTCTCGAAACGCTCTCACATGGCTACGCGTATAAAGCCACTGTCACGGAAGTCCTACTCACTGCCTTCTCGTGGAAAGGATGTTGTTTACATAATCGAGAGGACGGAAAGCAAATGTCCGGCGCTTTAACCGAGTTAGTGGACATGGAGAGTCCACCTAGGGGAGTTGGAAAACCCTGATTCCGAACCAATGGTGCACAAAGGCTCCAGGATTCTGGAGGAACAAATGGCGTATGAACAATTATTGGTCACCGACTACCATGGAACTGTATCTCCCGACGTTGCTCTATTGCCAAGTGGATCAGACCTTTAGGTTGAAGGCTCGGAGTGTGGCCGCCTAAGAAAACCACCTGCTTCGATCTGGGAACCCGGGTAGTATCACAGCCCTCACAAATACCAATGATAACTGCTAATGGCCTCATTGTTATCGTGTGGCACATGTGTATTTGGTGCCCCCTCGTAACAATGTTTATGTTCAAATAAATATAAATAAATACCTGAACCACTAAGTTATTGCATGTCCCATATTAGTTTAAGTATTATTATTATTCATTTATTTGCACATAAATATTGGTACAAGAGGGCACCAAATGTATATGCGCCAAACAAAACAATCAGAATTCGAAAAGAAAAAAAAGAAGGTAAGGAGCGTAAAAAAAGAACAATAACGAACAGATTAGTATAAGGTAGTGTTATTATAATATTATAATAACAATAGTAATAATGAGGGAAATGGAAAGGTACAATCAGAAGAAATCTTTCAGTTAAGGAAGATAAAACCACTTTTTTAATGAGGAAAGTAAAAGAAGGTTACAGCAGAATCGCCACTGGCTTTTATTCTCAGCCATATTTGATAACGTCTCCAGTCACTATATCGCACCATCTCTAGAATCCCAGCCGAGGAGTCGTGAAGGACCAACACAACCCAGCCCTTTGCAACTTTCTTCCATAGCACGACACCATGTCATACACTGATCACCTCTCCACATTCACCAACCAGCCCCAGCATTAGGAAATAATGCACGACGTGGAATTTTTTGGGACGACATTCGTAGAACATGTTCAAACCACCGAAGTCGGTGTTTCAAGATGGTGACATCAATTGCATTATCATCTCTGTGCCCGAACACATGATGCCGAACCTCTGCATTACTAACATGTCGGCAATCCTTCGGAGACAGCGATGATCGAACACAGAGAGTCGTCTAACGTCCTTAACTCGGAGAGGCCAGGTTTCACAAGCATAGAGCAAAACTGCTCTCACCGACGCGTTGTAGATCCGACCTTTTACAGTGAGACTAAAATCACGAAGGCGCCAAAGATGGCCCAGATTGGCATAAGCCGCTCTGGCTTTAACTATACGTGCATTGATCTCAACACTCACGTCACCACCAGCACTTACGCAGCCACCCAGATACACGAACTTCCCAACTACTCCTATCTGCTCATCATCCAGGGTGAGTACAGGATTAGGATCCTGCCAGTCTTGTAGAAGTACTTTGCACTTCGAAGGTGCAAAGCACATACCATACCCACGGACACTGCCAACTGATTAAGTGCGGATTGCATGCCTAGGGCATTATCGCACAGTAAGACAATATCATCCGCATACTCAAGGTTGAGAAGTCTTTTTCCAGGCAACAGATCCACACCGCCATTACTTACATCCATCAGAGCTGTTTCCAGAATGTCATCGATGGCAAAGTGGAAGAGGAATGGTGAGATTAGGAAACCCTGTGTAACCCCACTGCTCGAATGGAAAAATGGAGAGAGATGGTTGTATGCCCTCACTCTACCTGGGGTGTTTGTATATAGGGCCTTTAGGATATTGATAAACTTCTCAGGCACACCCTTCTTCAATAGAAAATCCCAGAGAACAGTCCTGTCCAACGAATCGAAGGCAACCCTGATGTCAAGAAACATTATGATTGTTGGCCTTTGATAAGTATGACAGTGTTCTAACATTTGGCGGAGGGTGAAAGTATGATCAGTACATCCTCGACTGGAACCAAAGCCAGCCTACTCCTCGCGAGTCAATCTTTCTCGGGTTTTGAACAACCTATGAAGTATGACGGAAGCCAATAGCTTGGACGCAATCGGGAGTAGATTTATCCCCCGATAGTTGTTACAGGAACGACGTGAACCCTTTTGAAAGATAGAGACAACTATCGACTCATTCCATGACGTTGGTACACTCTCTAGCTCCCAGACCTTTGTAAACAACACAGTCAGTTCCTTAGCCAGAAAGTCACCACCATCTTTAAAAAGAGCCGGAGGTAAGTCATCTGGGCCCGGTAATTTGAAGTTCCTTGCGAAATTCCGTCTCATTCAGTGGATCAGACGTCACCGGCCATGGAGGGCAGGACAGTCCGACTGATGTTGCCGGAGCAGCGGGTCAGTTGAACTGCCCTTCGAAGAATTCTGCACATCGTCCAACACGTCGATGGATGTTAGTGATTGGCATCCCGTCATCCTCACAGATTGTTTCACTCACACCAGACTTCTTGCTGTCAGTGGCTCGAATGAGTTGGAAGAGCATCAGGCAGTTACAAAATGCAGCTGCTGCTTACAGCTCACTAGCTTACTCCAACCACCAGGCTTCTCGGTCCTTACGCAAGCTTTGCCCAATTTCTTTACGTAACATCCTTTGTTTGTGGTCAAAGTCACGGTCACCCGGAGAAGACCGACGGGCTTCGGTGAGTTGTAAGGAACCTGAAGAAACCCAGTGCTTATAAGCGGGACGTTTCGCGAACCTACAACTGATTTTACTTGCGATTTTCATGGCGTCATGAAGTTGCAACCAATGCTCATCTATACTTTTTGGTGGAATGGTAGCTAGCCTAGAGGCTAGCTCAATTCGATACTTACTTGCAACAGAAGTTGCAACCAACTTCCTGATATCAATCGTTTGGTGGCGGTCACTTCGTTGGCCACTGAAAAGTAAGGTAAGATTAGCGCAGATCA
This sequence comes from Schistosoma margrebowiei, assembly GCA_944470205.2. Lineage (NCBI taxonomy): Eukaryota > Metazoa > Platyhelminthes > Trematoda > Strigeidida > Schistosomatidae > Schistosoma > Schistosoma margrebowiei. The sequence goes on along the minus strand of OX104024.1, from coordinate 64,899,169 downwards.
GGGCATGATCAGAGTTCATATAGGTACTCCAAAAGGAGCGGCAGTCTTGAACACAACCACGCCAGCGGTAGCTGATCGCGATGTGATCAGTCTGAGTCCAGGCTTGAGATGCAGAGGGAGGACGCCAGGTGGCACATCGGCGATGACTGTGCCGAAAGTTAGTGCTAGCCAGAAACAGGTTGTGGTCTGTGCACAGTTGCAGTAGATGGTCCCCGTTATCTGACCTGCGACCAACGAGTCCCCATCGGCCACCTAAACGACTCTCTTCTGTGCCTAGACGCCCGACCTGAGCATTCAAGTCTCCGGTTAGTACTACAATATCTGTCGAACGCACTTTCTGAAGAACAGGTAACTGGTGGTAGAATTCATCCTTCATTGCACCCGGGCTGCAATCTGTCGGGGCATAGGCGGAGATGACGGAAGACATCGTTTCTCACGCCGATTTTTTCTCACTTTGATGGAACTTTCTAATCTAACGGCACATAACCGACTGTTAATGGGGATCCAATCGATTAGTACTGCCTCAGCTCTAGTGCTTAGTGCGACACCAACGACAGCAAGACCAGACGAAGATGCCACAGGGTCCCCGGATAAACGCACGTAAAACAATCTTTTTGAAGTGACAGATGGAGAGCGAATTTGTAGTACTTCACCAGACTCTTGAATACGGGTCTCGGATAGACAACAAACATCGATATTAAGACTTTCCAAAGACATAGACAGCCCTATCTGTTGTCCAACCTGCATAAGTGTGCGAACGTTGAAGGCAGCCAGTTTGAATGGTACACGTGGTTTCAGAAAAACTGCTTCAGTATTCGTACTTGGTGGTAGCATACAATTTTTAACCAGGCAGTGACTCGAGAACGTTTAGATAGAACCGAGTTTCCACCATAGTCGAGCTGCTGTATAAGTCAAAAAATAAGAATACACAGTGGGAATAAAAGAGAGTGAGTAAATAACGTAGTAAATAATAATAATAATAATAATAATAATAATAATAATAATAATAATAATAATAATAATAATAATAATAATGTGAATCGTTTGACTTTTAATCGAAGCAAGTATAGTATTTCCCGTAAGTATTGTCATTTCATTGTTTGTGTGTGGGCTGTGATACTGCCCGGGTGCCCAGACCGAAGCAGGTGGTTTTCTTACGGGGCCACACCCCGAGCCTTCGACCTGAAGGTCTGACCCACAAGGCAGTGGAGCATCATGAGGAGATGCAGTCCCATGGTAGCCGGTGACCAACGATTGGTTCATACGCCATTTGTTCCCGCAGGATACTCGAGCCCATGTGCACCATTGATTTGGAATCCGGTTAAAGCGCCGGACACTCGCTTTTCGTTCTCTTATTTTCGTAAACAACATCCCCTGCCACGAGAAGGCAATGAGTAGGACTTCCCTGGCAGAGGCTGTATACGCATACCCGTGTGGGAGCATTTCGAGAGGGAGGGCCCACCCCACTCTCGGTCATACCAGGGCATTTGGGGGCATATTAGTTTAAGAGCATATGGCGAATTCTTCATTTAAACATCCACACGATTTATCCCAGTCGCTTTGGTATTTTGTACTCATATTTCTTAACGCAAAATATGCTTATGTTAACCTTGAAGGTCTCTTACATTTAATTGTGTATATGCATGTCTATATCTATAATCTAATTGATCGTCTATCTGTTCGCTATATTTTATACATCTTTTTTAAATAGATGAAGAATTAGCTTAATTATAGTTGTCTGTTGTGCAAGCTGTATGCTGCATTTGCTTACATGATTGCCTGTTTATAAGTGAATGCATGAAATAAATGTATTTTGATCCATTTCGTATTTCGCCTTTTTGATTTGACGTATTAACGTGAAGTACCAATGGTTATTTATGAAATCACACATAAGGTACACAAGTAGTAAACTGGGGTTAGAAACAGACACTGAAAGTATTGCCTTACATGTGATGTGCTAAAAGCAACAATCTTGCAGGGATTATACGATTTGAATACTCTAAATCAACCAGGTGATTTCGGAACGAGCTTAATCCTAAGAAATTCGAAGCTAAATATATAGCAACGCTTGCATATCGGTGACAGAGATAAGCAGGGAAGATAGTGAACATTCAGATATGACATCACTTCCTGGCATTACCTTATATGACATGACACAAAGGTCAGTCAGTCAGTCAGCTACAACGTAGGACCAGGCACATATGTGCATCGGTCCAGGTTGCCATACCGCATCAACACAACAAGATGAACACCAGATTCATAACAGTGGTTAGGTAAAAGGTGGTAATATATAAGAGAAAGATTGCATATAGAGATATAGTACAAGCAGAAAGAATTGGTTCGTAGAAAGAAAGATATGAAGCGATTTTAATCTCTTAGTTTAAGGGAAGACATGGAGTGTATACACCGACGCCATTGTGATCGATTCTGAGCCATGTCACCAAGAGTCTCCAACCATTGGTTACGAAAGTCACGCGGACCCCAACCAAGTAGTCTGCATCTACCAAAATGGCTCAGACTAGAAGTTAGTGACTTCAAGCACTGATGCCACGTTTTGGTTTGGCCGCCCCTAACTTTCTTCCAACCATTTCCAATACCGGATAGCATTGCACGTCGTGGTAATCGGTGTTCAGGTATACGCAACACGTGGCCCAACCATCTCAGTCGATGAAGATTCATAACCTCATCAACTGATTTACCATCATTTCCTAATACCCTGCGTCTAACCTCACTATTACTTACCCGGTTATCCCAGCAATATTTCTAAGGCATCTGTGGTCAAATACTAATAGCTTACGAGTGTCTTCTACTCTTAATGGCCATGTTTCGCTGCCGTAAATTAAAACAGAACGGACTGCCGCGCAGTATACTCGTCCTTTTATTGATAGACGGATATCTCGCCTTCGCCAAAGGTGACGTAAGTTGGCAAAAGCCAAACGAGCTTTTCGAATCCGTGCTGAGATTTCGTCCGATACCAACCCATTAGGGCTGATCAGACTTCCAAGATAAGTGAAGTTGTCAACGCGTTCGACTACTTCACTCCCTATCCTTAGTTCAGGTGTTGACGCAGACCAGTCCTGAAGCAACAACTTGCATTTAGAGAAAGAGAAGCGCATTCCAAACATTCTGGCATTGTTGCTCAGTGCTACCAGAAGACTCTGCATTTTGTCAGCGTCTTCACCAAACAGGACTATGTCATCTGCGTATTCTAAGTCGATAAGCGGACCTCCTGGATGGAGATCAATACCCGAGAACTCAGTCGACGAGAAAGTTATTTCCATCAGTAGATCTATGATGAAGTTAAACAAAAATGGGGAAAGTGGACATCCTTGACGGACACCACCTGAGGTTGCAAAACTAGATGACAGTTCGCCATAAGCTCTCACTCGACTAGTAGTGTTCGAGTAAAGAGCCTTTACAAGGTTTATGTACTTCTGGGGTACGCCTTTTAATGACAGACACTGCCACAGAATCTCGCGGTCTACCGAGTCAAATGCTGCTTTTAAGTCAAGAAAGACCACCATCGTCGGACGCCGATAAGTATGCCTGTGTTCTAGAACCTGACGAATGGTGAATATGTGGTCGATGCAGCCACGACCAGGTCTGAAGCCAGCTTGATTTTCTCGTGTTTGCAGTTCACGAGTTTTAGTTAGGCGTCTGATTATTATTGAGGCTAGTATTTTAGATATTATATTAGTTAAACTAATTCCTCTGTGGTTGTCACAGGATGATTTTGACCCTTTCTTATATATTGGGACGATAAGTGATTGTGACCAGTCAGATGGAATAACGTCTAACTCCCAGATCTTAGCTAAAATATTAGTCAACCTAACCGCTAAAACTGGACCACCATCCTTAAAGACTTCTGGAGCCAGTCCATCTGGACCAGCAGCCCTTCCTCGTTTCAGATTATCTATAACCTTTTGAACTTCAGCAAGAGTTGGGGGACCTACTTCAATGTTCCATTCACGCTGTCTGGGAATGGAGGGTAGTTGTAGAGTAGCTGAAGGCCAGCTGAACTGTTCTCTGAAATATTCAGCCCACCGTTCTAAACGCCTGGACTGGGAGCAGATGAGTGTATCGTCTTTTTCCGATATAATCTCACTTACACTTGACTTATTAATTCCAGTTTCTTTTATTAGTCTGTAAAGTTGTCTTGTGTTCCCTATAGTCGCTGCCTTTTCCATCTCTTTTGCTTTCGTTGCCCACCACTGCTCACGGTCGTTTCTTAGACTTTTTCTTAACCTAGATCTGATTTGTTGTCGCTCTTCATCATGTTCGGAACCTGAAGGGACGAGTTTGCGAGAATCCATCAGTGTGATAGACTTTGAAGAAATCCACTGGTTCTTTGAAACTCTGTGGTTTAAGTTGCTAATAGATGTCACTGCTGCTTCCACAGCTGCTTGTATGTCTTTCCAAGCAACATCTGGGTCAGCCTCGTCTTCAGAACTACCTAAGTGTGACCTCAGTTGTTCCTGGAACTTACTTTTGGTTTTTTCGTTACTCAATTCAGTTCTAATTGGTCTTTTTAATGTGGCTTTTTTGCGTCCGGTGAGGCGCAAGCAGAGGCGTGCCCGTATTAGGGCGTGGTCGGAGTCCAAGCAGGTACTCCAGAATGAGCGACAATCTTCTACCGACCCTCTCCAACGATGACTGATGGCAATATGGTCTATTTGAGTCCATCGTTGGTTTGGTGTAGGGGGTCGCCATGTTAGACGATGTCTCTCCTTATGCTTAAAATTTGTGTTTGCTAAAAATAAGCGATTGTCTGAGGACAGTTGCAGCAGACGATCACCATTATCTGTTCGCTGTGCCGGGATACTAAAATACCCACCTAAATGCCTTTCTGTTTGGTTTAGACTACCTATCTGGGCATTAAAGTCACCTGCTACGAGTACTATGTCTGAACATTTAGCTTTCTGAAGAAGTTCAGACAGCTTTCTGTAAAATTCATCTTTCATTTCATCTGAGCTGCAGTCGGTGGGAGCGTAGGCAGAAACGACAAAAAGGCAACGACGTGTGTCCCTATCCTTCCGAGTTCTTACGGAGCCGTTTAGCCGAACAGCACATAGACGACTGTTGATGGGGATCCACTCTAGCAGTGCTTGTTCCGCCCTCATGCTATGCCTACACCTGCCAGTCCACGAGAACTGGCCATCGGGTCACCAGATACACGTAGGGTGTATCTCGTTGGCTCTCCGTTTTACCGAGGTGAGGTCAAGTGAATGACCACACTGGAATCCTGTATGCGTGTTTCGGAGACACAGCATACATCGATGGAAAGAGACTCTAGGGTTTTAGCCAAGGAAGCCTGCTGACCGATTTGACATAAAGTGCGTACGTTGAAAGCTCCAATGTGTAGTTTGGAGCGAGGTTTCAGTAGACCTGGGACAGAGTTTTGAGCACTAGAATCGTTGGCTATGGTGAATTAATAATGGCAACCTGGACCGATGCACATATGTGCCTGGTCCTACGTTGTAGCTGACTGACTGACTGACTCCCTGGCAGAGGCTATATACGCGTGGCCGTGTGAGAGTATTTCGAGAGGGAGAGCGGACTCTCCCCACTCTCGGCCGTACCAAGGCATTTGGGGGCAAGATAGCTTCAAACCAGAATTAACAACATAATTACAAGTGTTCTAGCTCAACGATGTTTTTGCATAGGTGAATTAGTAGAAACAATCGCATACTTGTGATGTTTCATGCCAATTCAGTATAGAGGCTGATTCACTTACAAAAACCTACCAGTAAATAGAAAGTATGTTGAAAGCAAGTAACTTGTACTGAAATAATAAATCAGTCTAAAATAAGAGACATATCTCACTTGTGGGCTGCAGTAGTTGCCTGACGATGCATTTTGTGACCACTCGTTTCTCTTAATCCTGAGCCTGAAGCAGAATATGGCACTTTGCTACCGGTAAGTCTTGGTCTGTCTGAACACGCATAATCATTAGCGAAAGTAATTCGTAAGTCTTGATTTTGTTTGCAGGCTACTACTCGAATAGTATCTGCTATATTAGAATCTAGATTTGATCTAAAACTGCGACGTTCATTGTGCATGACAAGGTTTTCGAAAACGTTACTAGAGCTAGACGAATTTGTCAACTGATCAAAAGTAATGAACAGAAGAATCCAGGAAAACTTTCAGACGAAAGCAGCAGAAATCTGTAAAAAAGACATTTTCAAAAGTAAGAACACTAATAAGAACTATGAATGAACTACGAGCATAAAAACAACGAGCGACCTGAAGTAATTAAAAGTCGCCCCACCCCAAACAGAGAACATGAAAGCGATAGTTATCGCAATGAACGGTTGTAAACAGAATCTCTTTAGTAAGGGCCAATCGAAATCAAGCGGGGACCAGGTTTTACCTAAAAGGATTGAGTATGGGTATTGATAATCCAGGTTTAACTGAACATGTTTGAGACAATGTATATCCAGCTTTCGAGGTTAAGTCACAATTATAAGCTCTTCGAGAACCAAACACTAGGTGTTCAGAAAGAGGATAGGGATAGAAGTCGTACTCCCATACCTTGCTTACTTAACACATGATAAATTATAACAAGCATTCTGTGGTTACAGTAATGTTAACTGTAAATAAAACTTGTGCTTAATTCCCTAAATGTTGTCCGGCTTTAGATTATTTAAAACGGTTCACAAGGTACAACAGCACACACAATTCACGAATTTATTTTCGTGAAAAACTCCAGAACTCCTCGAAAGAACGATTGAGCCTATCATTTGGAACTTTATTTAGTGGTTTAATCTCTATATGTACATACAGATTATAATATTTCGGTGGAGTGGCCGAGTGGTCTAAGGCGCTGGTTTTAGGCACCCGTCTGTATAATACCTTTGAACAGCGATCCCGCTGTTTTGTCATTCGCGTTTCGAACTAGGGACATGTTATACGATCAGGTTACACCTCGCCCATATGTATGGAAAGCTAATATATCAGCCATTCAGGAATGCGCTGATAAGACAGATTGATTAGTAGATACTAGCATATCAGTTGAAGAAGCATGGTCTGTATTTAAAGGTAAATTTAGACTAGTTACGTCCCCGTTCATACTATACCTGGTACCGCGAAGACCGAATAATAGTCCACCATGGATAACTAAAACGATCAGGAAACTTATTAGAAAAAGGAAGAATCACTGTTCATTTCTACTGGCTTAGAACAATACAGATCCAGTTATTGTAATATTAGGATTGCCTGTAAAGCGTTAATAAGCAAGACTAGACTATTATATGAAAAACAACTGGTTAGGGATTCTAGATATAGTCCGAAACGGTTATTCTCGCATATAAAAAGGCGAACAAAGAGAAGCGATGGAATTCCATGACTTTTGATACGAGATAATCTTAGCAGAGAATGATGCCGAAAAAGCTGAAGCTTTATCGGAATACTTTAGTAAAGTGTTTTCTATCGGTAATGAGGAACGACCAATGATTCATTGAGACCGTGACGGTTCGCTGATGGATCCCGTAGTCATTGAGAGCGGAATGTTCCTGTGGATGTGATTTTCATAGATCTAAGTAAGGCCTTCGATGAGGTTTCCCACTCTGGTCTTAAATTCAAACTTGAACGTTTTGTAATCCATTATACAGTCGTAGTTTCGATAAGTAACTTTCTCCATGACAGGAGACAGGGTAGGAGTTAATGGGGCTCTATGTTCGTGGGTACCTATAAAAAGTGAGATTCCCCAAGGTACAATCCTAGGTTATCTTCTCTTTTTACTTTATGTAAATGAATTGCCAACTGTAGCAAAATCATCCGTCCTACTCTTCGCTGATGACATAAAGATTTGGAGACCCATACATAGTATGTCGGATAGAATAGTATTACAGGACGATCTTAGCTCATTGGTGGCATGGTTAGACAGGTGGTCACTAGAAGTAAATCCTAATAAGAGTGTAGTGATGCAGTTAAATAACTCTGATGAATCGTATGACTATACACTACGTGGATTCGTGCTACCTAAAGCAAGAAACTATAAAGATTTAGGAGTCATATTAAGTAATGATCTCAAAACGACTAGTCACTGTAAGGCTGCTGCAGCAAAAGACTATAGGGTATTATGGTCAATTCGTAGGTTTTTCCAGTATTTAGATGATGAAATGTTTAGATTACTATACCCGATTTATGTGCGACCACATTTAGAAAACGGGATTCAAGCAGTGTGTCCTTGTTTCAAATATGAAGCAGATATGCTAAGAAGAGTCCAACGACGAGCTACTAAAATGGTACAAGGTCTATCTGGCCTATCTTATGAAGACAGACTGAGACACCTTAACTTATTTCCGTTATCTTACTGTAGAATACGGGGTGTTCTAATATTGGCCTATCGTATACTGAACGATGACCTTGGTATTAACATGTCTTATCTTTTGCTTCCGTCTAGAACCGATCATTTGTGAGGACATTCGAAGAAAGTTCAAAAACCGAGATCAAACCGTTTACGTCTGGAGTTCCGTTTCTCGCACCGAATAGTGAATTACTGGAATTCTTTACCGGAACACGTAACATCAGCACCGTCTGTTAATATATTCAAAACGAGATTGGACCTCCACAGTATTACAAACTGCAAGGATTAATATAGGTCGACAGACCTCCTATTCTTATTAATGAAGACTGAGATTTCAACCCATCTTTATTAATCAGTCACCTATGATATCCTTGCAATTTTTACTGTACCAAAGTGAAATTTTTCCACAAGAACTATGCTATTCACTATACTAGATGAAATTCTAGATACCTAATAACTACCCGACTCTGCTTACCCAAAATACTACATATGCCGAAATCACGCCAAGAACTTCCGGTTCGAACCGTTTAACATTTGTTCAAGGTCCCACTTTGACCCCAAAAAACAAACATCCTGCCATCATTGCATAGAAGAGGAATTAACAGACAAGCTCTAAACAAATATAATTTTCTAAACACAAGTAGAAGTTCGCAAATGATATTAAGTTAAACTTTGTAAATTGTACAGATACCTCAAAGAGCAAAAGTCTTCACACTTTAGTAGTGGGATAGGGGGTCAAACAACCAATGTTAATCCTTGAAATTTGTAGTACAACCAAGGTTCAATCTCACATTGAATGTGTCTGTAGAATTTGTTGATATTACGTGTTCTGGCAGTGGCATTTTTTACTTGATGAGTTAATTTTATCGTTTTGAAAGTAAATTACGCATCAAAACTACTTTCTTCGCTTCAGTCGATCTTATTTAATTCAAAGTATTCGCCAGAAGGATCTTTTTTCCAAAGTAGTTTGTCATCGTTGTCTTTAAGTGCATTGGTTCTTTGTATTTGTTTGTACTTCAGTTGTAACATTTTGCAGTTTTCCACTTTTTTGTGTTTATCAGTTTGTTCGTCAGTGCGTCGGTGTTTATCAGTTTCTCTTGCCTATGGGTTTCTTTAGAAAACTTCTGATTGATTGCTGGGCAGTTCAAAAATGTAGTTACCATCTCTGAGGATGATGATACCCTGTGAAAAGTGTCATGCAGTGAGGTGAGTGCAGAGGATGTTACCATGAAGTTCGCACGAACCTAACGCCTGCTGCTTTTAAACGGTTTAGTAAACATATTTGTGTGCGGTTGTGTCAGCATTGCTGTTTGGGCGCAAAAAGCTTGTTGCCCAAAGCCATTGCAATGATGAACGCTGCCAAGGGGGAAAGACTGACTTAAAAGAGGTCTGTCCGAAATAAAGCTCAAGAAAGATAGTTTATCCTGTCCCCCGTCCTCCAAATGGAAGTCGGCAGGGAACGTCTAAAAAACCTAATCGTAATACTAGATCTGTTTCTAGAAGGATAAACAAATATATGACTACCCAAGTCATCGACGAGCATCCAGGACCTCACAATGTGTAAAGTGACTGTGATTGCTACTCAAACGATAGATGATGAATGGGTACAGATCGAGAATACGAAATGACATAAGGTTACCGAAGAAAAGACAGTCCACCTAAAAGCAGCCAAAAAATCGAAAACTGATCATAGAGACAGGTCAGTTAACTGTCATAGAGACAAGGAGAGTGAAAGCACAGAGCCTAAAACTGGTTCTGAGCATGACAATGAGTTGACAAAATAACTACCAAACCAGTTAATGCCTCAAGATATCTCTGGAGTCACCTTGCTAAAGTTTTATAAACTGGGTAATCAAGCAGACTTGAAACACAATCAACCCAAGCTGCTAAAGGTATTATTTAAATCCCCCGATTAAAGGGACGGAATACTACAGAATGGACATAAACTAAATGGTTCAGCAGTGTTTGTCCGCAAATAGTTATCATTTGCAAACCGTATGAAAAGACGAGCTAGTGAAAAAGAACTACAGCTTAGGTTAGATGCTTGCATAAAGGACCTCAAAATGCAGATTTTCGGGTGGTGAAACTTCAACAGATAACGATACCGGAGCCACTCTAGGCGCAGCACGAAGTCATTTAAATGGACTTCGGATCTGTTCTAAAAATTTCAGAATCTGGCTTAACGACCGATTGCAGCTAGGTGTTTAAATAAACTCTATCAATACGGTTGTAATCTAAGTTAAAGAAACTTAGTTGAAGCACTCTATAGACAGTATGGGACTTGATTCTCAAGGGTTTATGATTAAAGAGCCGATATAGTCCAGAAGCGCAAAGGAGGAGTAGCTTTATTTGTCAGAAATACTATCCCGTTAACCGTTATTGATAACGTAACCTATGAGAGTGAGACCTGTGAATTAGTTAGTTGCCGCTTGAAATGCAAGAAACAAGAGCTACCGATTAGTTTGATCTACCGAATTCCAAGCCGTGAGGTATGTGAGGACTAGCTAGACAGTCTCAATCCTTAGTCAAGAAGTGGTCGATGTTTAATCCTAGAAAACTTTAATACACGTAGGGTAGACTGAAAAAGTCTGAGGGCCGTCAGAAAATCCCTTCCAACAGGAACTAATCGATGCGGTTATCATATGTGCCCTAGTGCAACATGTTATAGAAGCAACTAGATACGCTCCAGACTCCGAATTATCCTTACTAGATCTTATACTGACCCATTACGAGGATGACGTTACGAACCTCGATTACACGCCACCTCTAGGTAAAAGTGACCACTCAGTTTTAAACTTTGACTTCCAAATAATTGTCAAAAACGAAATCGCGTCAGTTCGATCCAGACCTAACGTCTGGAAAGCAAATATACAAGATACCATACACTCAGCATCCTCAGTAGATTGGACGATAGAATCAGTCCGCCATCGAAAAGGCTTTGGGATGCATTTGGAAATTTATACTTAAAGGTCACGGCCCGCGCATCCCTTGGGCTACACCAAGGGGTTGAGAAACTCTTCATAGTGGTTCATACAGTATTCGTGCGTCCTAAACTTGAATACTGCACACAAGCGGCTAGCCCTTGCCTATAATGAGTCAGTGGACTGCAATTAGGCTGATTTTCGGCGTAGCAAAGCTCCCTTATGATGGTCGACTGTCTAAACTAAGCCCATTTCCAGTGTCATATCAAAGAAACAGAGGCGACCTGATCACAGTTTTCAAATTACCTAGTGGTAAATTTACACCTGATACGTCCTCACTTTTCTTGTCGTTGAAAACAGAGAATTTATGAGGACGCTCCAAAAATGTTAATAAGCCCAGGACAAATTACTTGTCAGCTGAGTATCGACGAATGGAATTCATTACTTCAATACGTGATTGAAGCTTCGTCTGCCGTCTCTTTCAAAAGAAAATGAATCAACTGAGACCACCATCGCCAAAAATAACACAGGCCACCTAGCCTCCTGTTCTGTTCTTATACTTTCCTCTCAAATGATCACTCATGGATAAAATGAAAAGGCAAAACATACCAGTACCAAAATCTTCATTTAGTATACATTAAGCCAAGATTGCATCACCACACAACCTGAAGTAAGATAATGGAAACAGGTTGACGCATCTCAGTCTGCTTTCATAAGGCAAGTCTGTGAGACCTTCCACCACTTTTGCCCCTCACTGTTGAAGTCGTTCTAGCATATCCACACCATGACTGAAGCAACAGTTTATTAGTTCGATTCCATATTCTAAGTGCTGATTCACAGACATCAAATGTAATACCCTAAATATTACTTTATACATGTAATGAAGTGACTTGCTAATAGCCCATAGGACTATGAAGTCTTTGGCAGTGACAGTTTTACGCGTAGTTCTAAGCTTGTCGTCTTCTATAATCGATTACTCAATATAACACCACTTCACTTATCGTTTGACTAAGGGAATCTTCGCATTTATATGGATGACATACTTACTAGAATCAACTTCTAATGATCACCGGTTCATCCATTTAACCAATGAACTTGGGCCGTCCTGTAGCACGACCCTACATGACACAATGTATGGGACCCTAAATCTTGATTTCATCAGCAGAGAGTAGAACAGATAAGTTTCATGCAGTTGCTAAGCCATCCAAAAGTAAAAGACGATAAGGGCCGAGGATCGCATCTTGAAGAACTCCACTTTTTACAAATTCTGGTATTTATAAGGCCTATGGGGATAATTAACACGAACTGATTTCGCGATTATTTCTTGGTATTATTCGCATTTTTCATTATTTCGTATAATATGAACGACAACTATTATTTACTTTTAAATAGTTTTTTTTAATATTTACCTTGATCTGTCGTTCCCGTCTTGTGCTCTATTAGTATGATAGATCGAATATCGCACACTAATACACTGTTGCACACACGTAATTCTTATTCTCACACATCATTTGTCGTGATAGTAAAACTTCAATATATTCGTTATCCACGTTTACAGAGCATATTTGTATTCTCATAACGTGATTACTCCGGATACACAATTATTATTATATCAATCATATTTGGAATCACTGACTGTTTATGATTGTGGGCTACAAGAAGAACAGACTCAAATACGCCTCCTACTGACAACTTAAGTAACATCTCAGATTTTTCTTTGTGCATCAGTTACGTCTCGGTGTATTAACAATTGTAGATGGAAAAGGAGAAGCTTTCGCTTAACGAGCTTAAATGTCTAGTAGCAATGGATCACCAATACCTCTTGTAATACCTCAGAATTTTAAAATCAATGGACGAAGCCCTCTACTGGCCCCATATAACGGTACTCTTTGTCTCCTGTTATCAGTAAAGTCACTTGTCCAGCCTCTAATTTCATAGTGGATTCCAGAACTCTCCAGTGCTGGCTGAAAACCCAGGCAAAATTATTTATCGAAGGTTTTACTCGAATCTAAGAAAACTACATCTACCATGATATTACTGTCTTTTAATAGATCCTAATCTCTTGCAATGAGAATATTTATTATTAATATTTTTATACACGCACAGACTGCCGATACACAAGTGTTGTGAGGAAACCATTTTGGGTTTATCAAGAAACTCAATTATACGAGGGTTCGCATGACTAGTTCTGTGAAATTTTGAAGAATTTTGAGATGAATATGGAGAAGAAACGAAGGAAATAAAAATGAAATATGGAATTAACTTAATGTGTATGTTTGTGGGAGAGAATAAGAATAAATAGTATTATATGGATTACAGAACGAATCAAAAAATAAAACGTTGATGCGTTAAGATTCGATGATCGAATAAGTGTTGATGCATGGTAAACGACTGGTGCAAACGCTGGAGGTTAGAGCTCAACACAGAGAAATGCGGCTGGTTATGTATAGGAGACAAATCTCTCAAAACGAAACTTACACTTAGCAATCACACACTGCCCAGACTGGCATCAGTAACTGACCTAGGGGTACATTACTCACACAGTCTTAATTTCTCTGAACACATCTCAGCCAAAGCATCCAAAATGCGGAAATTGCTTGGCTTCATTCTTCGTAATTTCTATCAAAATGAATCTAAAATCCTTCTTTACAAAGTTTGTGTAAGACCTATCGCTGAATACTGCTCGTTCTTATTTTCCAACCTACGCGTATCTGATATACTAAAGGTGGAAGGAATACAACGAGACTTCACTCGCAAGGTACTTAAGACTGACTTGGTCATTGACTATAGTTCCCGATGCCAAATCTTAGGAATAGCACCCCTTTGGAAGAGAAGGCTTAGGTCTAATTTGATTCTCTACTTCAAACTACTCAAAAACCTTACTTATTCAACATGTAAGATAATTCTTGCCCAAGATTCACATGAATACGAACTTCGAAATAAAGTATCTACGGTCAAAGTTGAGAAATACAGATCAAAAACTCTGGAAAACTTCTTCCTCACCAAGTATGCAATAATATGGAACAGTATTCCCTCCGAAACTCGCATGGCAGATGAATTACATACGTTTGTAAAACTGCTTGATCAAGCCCTCACTTGCACTAATCTTGCACGTACGAACACATCTGCACCCCACTCAGACATCATAGGCTCTCTCCATGTCTAGACCAAAATAGACGTCAAGTTCAGTTTGCCTTATTTTTCCTACTTTGCAGTTGTATTAATTACTTTTTCCACCCCATTTCTTCACTTGAAGTAGACAGGTAACTCAATGGACCTATCATTACTGTTAAAATAAACTCGGTCGATAAGGGACACTCACTACCACCCTAAAACGTCAAGAGGACCGCACAATCGGCTGCCTACTTCCAGTGGTCTTGCATCTATCGAGCCTGTTACCAATCAACTGGTTAGGACGACAGAAAATAACATCAGCACTAAGTCACTGTGAGTCCCTTCCTGTTTATCCTGTATTAACTTTTTACTCTTCAGTACACTATGTTGACTAGCAATTAGTATTATTTCTCCACTCGTTCTCATATCCACAACTCATATACTTCTATACTTTTTCCGCCTGCTTAAATAAACAACTATCCTACAATATACCCTTCTTAACGCTTATACTCTGATTGGCAAACTATACTTTATACTATAGTCAACAGAGGCACTGCATCGATGCTTTACCCACAGTCCATAGCTTGTAACTGTCTGATAAGCTTGTAAAATGGTACTTATAGAAATAGTGCTTTCCAACAGTTTGTGAAACAGAGGATTGTGCGAGGAATGACGTATATACAAAAATAATGCTAAATGAGCCTAACATCACAAAAGGAAGGAGGGTGGAGTTACTGACCAGCAAGCATTGATGGTGAGGGCGATAACTTCAATCCACCCATGTTTGTGGGGACAGAACATTTTGTATGTATCAGGCTCCTCATGACTGAGAATAATTCAATCAATCTGTGATATAGATTGTTTTCCTACGCTCACCACTCAAACTCATGTTTCCAATATTATGCTGGATTATCTATTCTACTAAGACAACCCATAACATGCTAACTCGGATTTTTACACTAGGATTGTGTGGCTGGCATCGGAAAAACAAAAAAATGAAAAAAAAGTGAAACAATAAAAGATGTAATCATTAATATTCCTAACACTTCACCCTCTATATACACACCCTTCTTATAAACCGCTTTCCTAGTAACAGCCTTGACTTCCTTTCCTTCATGTGAGCTTACTCCAACTTGTTAAACATCACAACTCATTGTTCTTTATTAGTACATTCTATAATATGGAGCCTCTGACTTCATTTCATTAACAAGACATAATATGAATTTATTCTAATTTATTATACCTCTGTCCGTTCTACTACACTATGTTAAGCAACGTTTTGCGTTCATATCCAAGTGCCTTGCTGCTCTTCTGTTTCTCTTTTTTCTTCAGAATCTTGCTCTGAGAGCACGGCTATGAAACTTCTGACGTTTGGAACAAACTTGATGTACGCGTCCTCTCAAGGTCATAGTTTACAGCAAGCGCTCTACGATTTCACTTTATAACAACTATAAACTTAATAAGTTGGGAAACATTCTGTGAACCAACAAATGTTGTAATTTATAGATCATGCCTGTAAAAACGGTGTGTACCTGCACATGCAGAAATATATATTATTATTATTAATAGTTCGGAGTAATGGAATAAAAGTCTTAATTGAGGAGAATAATCGTCAAATATCAGTTTGTATGGACCATGTTTACGTAGTTAAGATAAAATGAATCCAAAAAGTCAGTTTATTTCCCTGTGATACAATATACTATTTTCCAATATGGAAATCCCGAATGGGTGGGGATGGAATTAGTGCAGAATGAAGAAAGAAAAAACGGAAGATTTAATGTGTCAGGGAATCAGTAATGATAACAATAATTAATATGAACATAAGAGGATAATACACGAAAGAATTAAACAAACGAACGAAATGGGAAATGTTCTGTTCTACTTTACAGTCAATTAAATTGGTATCCGATCTTGTTTTTATAAATCACTGTTAATTACTCTGATATTTAATAGGCGATAACGACCGATTTCGAAGAGGACGCCACGAATGAGACTTTCAGTTTGGGTTATAGTTTTAATGCCACGGGGGCTTCCATGAAGTCTGTTACGCGTAGTTGAATAGAAAATAAGAAAGAAATTCTGACGTAAGTTTGTGTAGGTCCTCGGAATCGATAGATTATTTACTTCGTCGGTCGGTTTTTGGGATGATATGGTAGAGTACAATGGGGTTATTGCCAAGTAATGAGAAATACGGTTCATGTACATGTAGTTGGGAACAGGTCCAGAAAAGTTCTAACTTGGGATGTTGGTATTGTTGGTGAGAATCCTATTACAATAGTTGAGATCATGAGTCAATTAAAGCTACACCACCATGGAAAACCTGGAAGAAACAGATGACTGTTTCGTCCTATTGGGAGACTCCTCAGCAGTGCCCATCCACGACCTTGCCTTACGAGATTTGAACGAAGGACACATCAGTTTCCTATAAGTTGGGATACCTCAGAACAGCCTTGAAGAGTCTCCTTTGAGCACTTTCAATTTTATTAGAAATAGTATGCATGTGATTACTAGAACCTTGAATACCATGTTCAAAGTCTGGTAGGTGTTATATTTTTACTAACTGATGATTACTTTGTAACTGATCGTGCGCTTAGTACGGATTCGAAATATCATATATCCAGGTCTGCTTTTCTGGCTCTATCTGCCCTAAACTGAACTGTTTCAAGATTCCTTGATCAGCAAATCAGCATGAGTACTTTTTTGTCATAGTGTAACGAATTTTTTATATAATAATAAACTTAATTTGAAGTTTGTCATTGTGAATCCGAAATTCCTGATTCGGATACTTCAGATGCAGTGTGCTCTGAAGTGTTCAGATTGTTGCTATATTCTAAACCTCCATCGCGAACAGTGTTGAGAAGTTTCAGCTTGTTTTTGTAGAACTGCAACGACTTAGGTTGATTTGTTATGAGTTGACGTCAAACAACTAATTATATGTCAAAACTATAGAGCCCAAGTATTCATTCACTTCCTCACTTCGTATAAGCATTATATTTCCTATTATATTATATTGAATGTTGAACAGCTAACCTCCTGCCTCACTATGACTGTCTCACGGACTAAATAAAGACTTGTTCATTACTGTTCTGGTTTTTTCTACCAACAGAACGAGTGTTACCTATCAGCACGAAAGAACTAGGTTTAGGTTTGGGCTGAGGCTTATGTAAATAAATTCAATTTCATAATTATTCATTGACAGATTCTATAAGATAGCCCATTCATATAACTTCTTTATGCTTTCTTGATTACCGCTATATTATAACTTTATTTGGTAGAAGACGAGAACGAGTAAACCAGTTTTGGTCTTCAGCAAAAAGGTAAGGTTTATATAATTAAAAGGTTTGGCACATTTCATTAATGAAAAGGAGGACAGTGATGATCCAAAGCTAATGATTTGTCTAAGTTATGTTAAAAACGATCTGAACAATGGATATAAAGAGACTCCGTATGTTAAATTATGAAGGCTTCAGGAGAAGGAGGTTGTGTGAGTCAGTATAGAAGCCCTATCTAAATCAAAGTGCGGAATTATTACTGATTGAACAACATCTCTTCGCTGGGTAATTTGATCAAAAAATTTCATGTGGGATGTGGAGCATGAGCGTCTAGTCACAAAGCCATATTAAGGTGAGCTTATCAGGCTTGCCGAAAGTAAAAATGATCATAGCTGTTTGTCAACGATTTTTCCATGACTGGTGATAGCATGGATATCAGGTAAATGGATTTATGGTTGGCATTATCGCGATATTGAATTTAGGGGTGATAAGCGATAGTCTTTATGCAGATGGACGGGCTCTGTAGTCCATGTGCAGGTTCGACAGTTTTAAGCAAAAAAATAAAAACTCTCTACCACTGTACTTCACGAATGATGCGCAAAGGCCATAAGATTCACAATCATAGGTTTTTTAGAGCAATTATAGCTTGATTTATATTAGTAGATGTGAAGTCAGTAATGGAGAGAGGCCTATATGCCGACACTGAAAACATAATGAGAGTCTTCGTATTTGTGTTATTGCATCTCGAAAAACGGTGGTTGAAATGTTCACAAATAGTATTAGAATCATCTACAGTGTTGACTTTAATTCTAAAGAATCTGGAAGTGTCAAGGGAACTCAATTTCAGACGATATATGAAAGGCCGATTATTAGTGAGCCTTGGTTTTTGCCACCTGAAGTTTAATTCCCTATGGTCGAAAAATATTTGTGTTGAGAATAATCATTCTACTGATCACGTTAAGTATGCTCCGTAGTACATACAACTCTCGGTGCTTTTGGTTGTGTTTTTGGTTTTCTAGGACTTCTACTGAAAGTTTTGAGAATATTTTGTCCCCCATTAGCACTACAAATGACATGATCGATATTTGAAGCAATGCAATCACAGCAATGAGTTTAATCTCAGTGTCACTGTTATTGTTGGTGGAGTATGATTACCATGGTTAGTACTGAATAAGAGTTTTAGTGCGCTTCCAGGTTCGTCGATTAGACTTTCCACTCTGGTATATGGTTACAGTATCAGAGGTCGATAGTATAGTGTTTGGAGAATGAACAATACTCAATACAACTCTATGATCACTCAAAAGGTTCATAACTAACCTGCAGTGAAATAGAGTCCATGTTGATTGCAAATACCAAATCAAGTATATTATTCTCCCTGGTTGGCTTCAAGACTACTTGGAACCACCCACAAAGTTCTAATGTTTCAACTAGCTTGCTATATCTACCCGGTACTGAATTCTAATCTCGTGTGATTTTCGGCAGATTAAAATAACCTCGGATGATTGCAAATGTATGCGTTTGGTGCGAAGCATTAAGAGATATATTTGTTGACAACTTGTCAAAGTTAGTATCCGAATAGGGTGACATGTAACTGCATCCCATCAGTAGATAATTTTGAGATTTACAGTTTATGGTAATCCAAATGAAGTCATCTGTAGCATCAAAACATTCTCGAATTTACATGCTCGGGTGCTCACACAAGCATAGATGATTTTGCAACCTTCAATTCCATGTTGTCTATCGGATCGAAATGGAACGTAGCTATCTACGTTTAGTGACTAGATTTACGGGGGTAAAAGATTTTCAAAGTCAATGATTTTATTAGAGTGAGAGCGAAGACTGAATGAATGGATGAATAAAATAATGAGAGGTATCATAAATAAGCGAGAGACAGGATAGATAATAGGTAGTAGTTCCGTGAATACTCACATAATTGTATGAGGTTGAAACTATGTTGTTATGGGGAGCAAATTCAATTATTTTGTCGTCATCTGTAATACATTTATCGTTTCCAGTATAGAAGTGGGTGGGAGCGTGGAAATATATCATGGTTATTGTGGACTTTAGAATCTGATGAAAGCATAGTGCACATAGTAGCCGGACCAAAAATGTCACGCCTATGCATAAGACCAAGAAGCCGTCTATAATGATATATTTGTTTTAAGTATAACACGTTCCAGAAGTTCATTTCCAACTTTTTTGTTTCAGCTTAATTGCAATTCGAGAAGAGTCAATTTAGTATACTTATGGTGGCTTGTAAGTTTCAAATACATCGATCGTTATTTCATGATCGGTTACATAATTATTACAACTAGTTTTCCTGTTGGCCACTGTAAAATTACTACAAATGGGTGTTGCAGTGGTTGGAATTTTATCTGATTAATTATCAGCTCATTTGTTTATAGCCAAACTTAAATCAACATATTTAGAAGAAAGGATATCGTTCAATTTGGAATTGCTTCTAAATTTTAAGAGATTCAGGAGATCCAGAGAGATTCAATACACGAAGCTTATTGTGTTGCTCATCTTATTTGGAACTTCGGCGAGACTGAGGTTGACAGAATACTTCGGCGGATTAAGGAAGTCCATGTCGACTTGCAACTTTCTCATACCATCTGTATGGTTGTGGTGACCATTATTACCATTGTTCACTTTGAGAGCCTTCAGAACTGCCATAAACTTGCCTCCTTGTGAACACATTGAGTAACACAAGTCGTTAAAACTGTTGATCATCATGCAGGTAGTAGTGTTAGGTCGTGCCATTATCCTATATTTGACTGTACTTTTGGAGGCGGAATCTTTAAAAAAATTTCAGGGCATGATTGTGAAGGGATTAGTATCAGATCAATTTGAGAAAAATTGTTGAGATAAAAAAAGAAGTGGAAAAGTCAAAGTAGAGGGCTCAAGGTAATTCTGAAGTAAAGACCTTTGTCTGAAAAAAATGTGAGACTTTTACGCGCGTAAATGACGATGAAAAATGCAAGATGGGGGACTAGCAAGAAGATCGTACTAGAGATGTAGTATGTAAGAATATGTTCAAATGTAAAACAGAACAAAAACTTGAACGCCGGATAAATTTTAATGTCAAGATATTATGAAAACATATATTTTATATGCCAAAGTGATCTAAAACTGTCGATATTCACATTTATGTTTATATTAGTCTAACATAAAATTGAAAATCTTCTTCATGAAGATTTATTTATATGAACAAAATAACAGTGAGATATTAGTCATCACCAGATTTTGATTAAAATCTCGTTAAGATATCTCATACACCTCACTTAATTTCAGACTAAACTGATAACGACGTGCAAGAAAAAAGATACATGTCACATGCTTTAGAAGTAGACGCAGTTGTGACAATGAAATCTAGACCTTCAGAATTTAGTGATTCGCAGAGTCAGAACATTATTCTGACCGTGACTATACTAAGTCAGAGGGTTATAAATACAGAAATTTATGTTGTTTGCTCCCTTTATCAACTGGGAGGAACATTCCTTTTACAGGATTACTTGATACTTATCAAATACAAGTATACATTCTTTGAAAAATCAGGTGACAGCGACCTATTGACTTTAGCCTCCAAATAAAACCATGATATAGTAATGGAACAATGCTATGATTCCAAAATTCAGGATCTCAGAGAACTCCATAAAAAATATAGCGCTACACAGTCTTGGTAATACTGATTCCAAATCAACTAGATAGAACCAAAAACGTATAAAAAAACACCGAACAGTGGAGAAGAATTGCTCTTGAACAGGTTTCTACTGACGAGTAGGATTGGTCAATAAGCCTTTGTTTAGTGTTAAGGAGCGCATGCCTGGATTATCCCTGGAACAACTCAAATCACAGATGCACACAAATTCAAAATGTTCACTGTTTCACTGAAGGACTACTAGCATAATTGTGCCTTTTACCTCTCGTCTAACGGACTGTTGATTCCGCAACCAAGTTTTTACTGAGCTGTTCGCTTTAAATGTTTCAAAAAGCTGATCATTCCCAATGATTTCTGCATAAAATTCCCTGCTCAATGTGTTTTTTCGTTATCATCCTACTCAATTCTCTTCAGAATACCGAATTAAGATTGCTTCACGATGCATTTTAATGATTTCCACAAACTGTGACAAATACAATACCAACGTCGTTTTCTGATTCACTCTTTAGCCGAAAGTTTGTTTGTTCTCTGTCAAAGTGGGAGGTTGCTGACGATATCCGGCCAACAGACTAGAGGTACACTGTATGGACCATTGTTTATAAATACCTACTATTTTTATCATGGTTTTTATAACGGAAAGGGAACGATGAAAATCCTTCTTCAGCTTTTGGTTAGACAGTACTGTCATTTATTTGGTTCTTCTCCCTGTCGTATATTTTAACCAGATCACGTTCAACCATACATTTTGTTCTTTAGTCTTCCTCGTCTGACCTTTTGTTATGTGATTTTTATTAAAGACTTATCTCTTGTTACTTAGTTTTCTATTGCATCTAACCGAACTATTGAAAGAAAGGTCGTGTTTTAAACTAAGCAAAAGGTCATGGCCTGATTCATTGTGTGGCTGTTAATTTTTTGACTGTCTGCTTGGGAGGATTGCTGGAATACCTGCATATATGTTTTTTATCCCATCATGTAAGGAATACTTTTATTGATTCTCAGGTATTGACTGTTTCTTTTATTGTTTAGCGTACTACTTTGAGCTAGAGAAACTTCTGACTGTATGGCACAGGTTGTACCATTTGAGATATTTTGAATTTTTGATATATTTTTTTCTATTTCCTAAATTAGAACCGTTTTAATTGAGCACAGAGTTTGTGTTTTGATATAATTTATTGCAAGTATCTCAAAAACGCCTCGTACGCTTCACAGAAGAACGTAGTCTGGCCTATTCGAATAAATTTTGGTTCGTCAGTCCTGCGTTCAAACCGAATACTGGCAGTTCGGTTGTTAGAGTTTTATTAGATCTTTACGTTTCAACTCCGAACAATATAATTGTTTTAATGTTCGTGTTGAAAGTTCTGACTTTGGTGATGGCTTAGGAACCAAGTGCGCACAGGTCGATATTCACCGTAATTTTACTTCAGTTTCTTGTATTTCCTGGCTAATGTTGAGACCTACCCCTGCAAAGCAGCTGCTGTACTGGTCGTCTTCGTCTGTATTTGTTGTTGTGTGTGTGATAACATGAATAGGTCATCTGAAAAGTACAAATCGTCCAGTTGCATCCAAGCTGACGATCGTACTCCATGATTCTCCTATGATGTGAGAATCTTCACAATCCATTCAACAGCGGAAGTAGAATAAGCAGCCTTGTCTGACATCAGCCTTCATGTGAAATGAACATTTGAGCTGCGATGCAGTCCCTTATAGGAGTTCCATATGATGGTGATCTCAGGTACTCTGTAGTGTCCCATGCATGATGTCAAATGCTTTCTTGTAATCAGGGAAGTTCATTTATGATAATGAGTTCCATTTAGCTCAGAGCTGGGCTTCTACTGAATCCTTCATTCGGTTTGACAACACCGTTAAAATAACCTTTCCTGGTATTAGTAATAGTGTGATCTTTATGCAGTTCTCACAGTTACTAAGATTTTTCTTCGTTACCTTAATGAGGTGTTCTTCTTTCTCTCCTGTTGGTACTTATCCTTCCTGCCAAATCTTTCTGGAGAAGATGTGGAATGTCTCAGCAGTTACCTCTACATCTGACTTCAGTGCTTCGTCTGGTTCGACGTATGGTCCTACCATCTTGCCATTCTTGATTTATCTGATTATCTTGTTTGTCTATATTGTTGGTGGGGTGACATCTATAAAGAGATTTGTGTGCGTTGCTTGGATTTTCAGTGGGATCAGTGAGGCTGGTTTACTCACGAGCTCTTCATAATTCTCTCGCTTCTCTTGATTTTCTTTGTTACTGGTTATTTCTAACTACATGCTTTGGTCTGCTGTATTTCCCTGCTATCTTCTTCATTGTATCACATAGTTGTTTCACATTTCCTTCTGTTGTAGCTTTTTCCGCTGTCATTGCTAGGTCTTCCACATATTTCCGCTTGTCAGCTCTAATGCTCTTCACTCCTTTGTTTGCCGCTGTATATTGAACTTGTCTGTTTCCTTCCTCTGCTTTTATTCGGCTATTGTTGATTACTGTCTTTTTATTCTCGCCTTCTTGAATCTTGGTCAGGGCATCAATAAAAATCTGTTGTTTATGGTGGTGCTTCTTGAGGTCCAGCACTTTGTATGTTGAAGCTACTGCGTCTTCAATCCTTTTCCATTTTTCAATAGCGGTTTCCTCTCTTGGATAGATCTCTCAGGACTTCTTGCTGAAAAGTATTTTGGACTCGCCGAACTTGCTCAGATCTTGAAGGACGTCTGTACCCAATGCTTCTTTAGTTTCAACTTAAGTTTATCCACCATAAGTTGATGGTTCAAAGCTACATCAGTTGCTTTGTTCTGAAGTGTTCGAGAGACTTCCTAAATCTTTTGCCTACGCAAACGTTATCGATCTGGTTCTTTGTGGTGTGGTCCAGCGAAACTTGTAACTTTGCGGGTGTGTGTGAAATAATACCACCTATGATCATTCTGTTAAAAACATATATATATGATCTCATCATTCTCACTTCTTTCTCCCAGTCCATATTACCTCATTATACATCCGTACCCGCTGTTATCTATCCTTACCTTGGTATGTAGATCCCTCATCAGGATGATCAGGCGTTTTCCTGGACAATTTTGTGAGATGGACTTCAGTTTGTCACAGAACTGTTCTACATCGTCTTGACTGCCGTGACGGCGGTGTGGTGGTTATCATGTCTACCTTCCAAAAAGCAATAGTATTTAGGAAACCCTTGACTACAACCTGTGGAACAACAGCCCAAAAACGTCAAGTAAATCAAGGTCCATATACGAAAATGTTTGATCATATCTCCAACTTGTTTTAAGTTCGAAAATATTAGAATACACAGCAAAACTTTACACTAGTTATGTTCGTGAGATTTGATGATTGTTTTTGACTTAGCTAGTTTAGAGATCTTGTTACATCTCGTATTGACTGATTGGTTGAAAAAGTATTCTTATTGTTAATAATTGTGCTTTGATATTTATAATAGTCTTTCCGAAAAGTTTTTTGCTGTAGCAAATGTTACACGTTTATGTGGATAATGGCTACTCATGCATTTACATATGATAATCAACGTAAGATTGCCACTTCACATTGTGTCATATATAGGATGTACTTAACAGACGTCGGTTGACGAAAATCACAGTGTTTGTGTGCTGTTCACCTTTACTCTTATTTAAAAATCTTTTAATAGTACAGTTCACGGCTACACTCTATACCTAACGGGCGATCGGTTTTCTTACTGATTACATCAATAGTAAAGTTCTCCATATGTGTTAGTATCTGTTCTAAAATGTTGATAGCAACCTACCTTTTGAGTCGTGACAATAATATACTTATCAACTGATTCTGAGTGATCTTTTTCATTTTTAAACTGATGGAATTCCTATAAATATAGGAAATTTCCAGTTAGGTTGAATCACAGTACTATTTAAGCATTTATGTAGCGGAATTTGAGTAGGGAACTTACGAAACTCCATAAGCGTCATTGAAAAGTAGAGCTGGAAGTGTAAATTGTTACTCTGCTCTCCTCTAATCCACATTTATTGATACAATCATTACATTCTTCGAGTGTTTAAAACGGTCAGTTGCAAAATATTTACTAAGTAGTAATTTAAGTTTCCAGCTTTAAATGACAGTTAGGACGCTGTCTTAACTAGTTAATCTATCTACCTAGTTCTGGAGTAATGACAAATTTACTAAAAATCAGCTACATGCTTAGGAGTACTTATGAAAGCCATAGTATTATGAAGCTGACGAACATTATACTACTACCCAAATATTTTCTTTGTCATATAGTGCAACACATGGAAGTGTGTTTATGTCAAGAAATTTGTTTACATCATAAGGAGTTTTTGCTGAGTTCTGTAAATATTCAACAACATACAAATTATTCACGTTTACGAAAAACGGTGTGATGGATCATCATAGAGTTTATCATTTATCTTGTAATTATTTTGGTGATAGTGACCTGTTACAACAGGTTCTATTGACACCGAATAAATCCCCACATTTCTGAAAACGACTACGTTCGATAATTGATTGTTATTACTGAACTGTACATAGGTGTAATAAATCAATTGATTCCCCACATAGTCTAAGCCTGTTATTATTAGTTTGTTTACAGAACTTGATTTATACCGACTGATCGTTTTACTTTATACTATTTTAGAATTTGATTATCAAAATAATCGTCGTTCTACACATGGCATGCATTCCATAAATAAGGATCAAGAGCAATATAATCGTGACTTGATGACTCAGTATGAAATAAATCGGGCCTTGTTTCTGGCTAATCTACCTCCATTGGTTTTATTTGACCGTACTCGTTGTGCACTGAAATCGATTTCATGAACGCGTAATACAATATTACACTAGCTGACGAGTGAATGAATTTATTGACATGACCTGTCTCTAAATTCTAGCAAAATCATTCATCGAACTTTATTATATTCTACTTAGTACGAAAGAGCACTAAACGTTCTATGTTTGCTAAATATTGTCATGGCGTGAAACACGATATAGCGAACTGCAATCTGTGATTTGTTCAACACAGCAGTGTTCCCGTACAACTTATTAATTTATTCAGTTTTATGAATTAAACTACCTTGGAAAGTCTCTTTCAAAGGAGACAGATTATCTAATTATCATGAAAGGGTTATTCAGGTTAGATTACAATCACTAGATGTGGTTTTAATGTAAAGCAGGAGTTTGCCTGAACATCATCCAACGTGAGTGAATCTATCTTGCATGTGGCTAATTTGAAGACTACAATCGAAATATCGCCGTTTGAAATTAGGATTATTTGTATTGATGTTTTGTTCATGTAATTGTGGCTTTGTTTGTTTGTTTCTATACTCATTTCCGAAATCCTAATAATTCTCTCTCTTATTTGCTTATAGGCATTGCGAACGAATGGAAACACCCTGTCGTATGTATTCGGTCGTTCACTGGTAATTTTGTTTCGAGTTATTCCGTGTGTCTAAGAATGAGAATACAAGTTGTGGGTACACTAATTCAGCCCTTAGTCATTACGAACTTGAAATAATGGTGTATTTCTGACAGGGCAGGTGCCATTTTTACGGTCATCATAAATAATTTACAACACTGGCTGAAAGATAAGATGCTTCCCAAGTGGGGTTGTTAACTAGATAAAATCAAAGAGAATAAGCAGAAATATATTCGTACAGATGTACCAGTAGGCTAATATTTAGGCTTACACGTTAGTACTGCACTGTGAGCACAGGCTTTGCGATCTGTTTCAAAAATGGCCTGTCGTCCATCTTGTGACCTCCAGAAACGCACGAAAGGTTCAATGTTACCAGTTGTATCGCCGGATTTTTGTGCTACTAAGTATTTATGAAACACAACCATTTAGTTGCAAAATAATAGATAAGAACTTTCGTCTAAATTTAAACGAATAGTTTCACAATATTTGGGCGCCGACTTCATTTGAGACATTAAAAAGAAGAATATATTTGTAAAATCTCAGCGAATGAATTTTAAGTAAATCCAACGTTTCGCCTGACAATCTGGTCCAAGCTTTTTCAAGGAAAAAATATTTTCCTTGCCAGGCGAAACGTTGGATTTACTTAAAATTCATTCGCTGAGATTTTACAAATATATTCTTCTTTTAACAACCATTTAGGTTTATATTTGTTTTAAAGTAAGTATAATGGGTGCTTCGTATTGGCTGTGACCTCAAAAGACGTGTACTTTAAGTGTATTTCATGTTTGTTTTAAGCGTAAGAAGCTCTATAGCTGTTTACTCTAAATATAATTCTAAAAGAATGGAGAAACAAATGAACAGGAAGGCATTTGAATATAAACTCTCAGCAATGCTCAGTGGATTGTATTGGAACAGACAAAGACATGGTAAATTAGTATACGAAACGCCCTAGTTGCTACTACTTGAATGAAGTGGGGTTGTAGAGTTTTCAAATAAGGGAATAAAGTAATAAATAACTGTGTGTTGCGATATGTAAAAAGGTATATTGAGTTCAATTGATGAAGGAAAAGCAGAAGTTAGAATCAGAGAGGCAGTTCAGTAAAATCGAAGGCGCATCAAGAGATAGCTAAGCGTAAATAAACGCCATTACCTATGTTATTTTATCATTTCATTTTTTATTATCCTCACTTTCGTCATTCAGTCCTCGTCATTAGGTCAAAATGCAAATGCCTGGGTGGGAATTTTGTAGGCTATCTTAGTAGAATAGCGAACGCGATATAAAACTGGAAATATAAGTCTGGGTAGATAGAGTAGGACAACAACCTCAGTAAAACTGTATGATTGCGTCGTCCTCAATCATAAAGAACCTGAAAGAAACGAATTGTCATCACAATATCACCCTCAATCTTAAGAGATGGAGTGAGAGTAACTTTGAATATTTGGAACTACTGAACTCAATTCCTTTAACTCGATGACTCATGATGAATGAACTGAACACGAACTAAAACAGAAATATTTCTGAATGTCAATTCATGTATTCGAATTGAGTAACTTGAACAGTAGTAACGTAGTAGTAGCGTCTACTTACATTGCATCCAAATGGACACGACTAGACAAAAATAATAATACTTCCAAATTAATATTAAGACTGTACCTTTTCGTAATTGTGTCAGGTCTTATATCATGTCTTGGTATTTGGGATGATGTGGGGGGACCATGTTTGTAGAATTATGGTCTAGTTCGTTATTATTACTGTTAAAATAATAAACCTAATCACAACATAGTAGGTATGTCATGATGTGACTACCTAATATATGAGATCTTACGTGGAAATCCCATCATTTTCACCACTGACTCGTATCGTAACTATTAGCAATATAGTTGGCGTTTCTAAAGAACATAATTAGGCTGGAGATAGAACAATATATTTATTACGAATAAAATGGATAACTTACACAAGAATAACCACGCCTACAAGGCTTAACCATGTCATCGGATTGATTCCCGGATGAATTTACCGGCGTTCAGTATTGTTGGCATTTTCTCCGTGTTACACATCGAATATCTATCTTCTCTACTGTTGTATTTTCAGGTTTGAGGATTGTGTGGTTAGGACTAATACTACCACTTATTAATGAGACGTGATTAGGCCACCCTAAGGCAACCAGTCACAATGCACAAATGAATAATGGTGACTAGCACACAGAGCTACAGCACTTGGCCACCAACATAAGGAGATGGACCATAGAAAAAACTGATATTCGAAGTAAAACAAGCTTAACATAATAAAGTTGCACAACAAACATGACTTTTAAGCATGCAGACATTTAGTAATCTAACAGCAATGGCTACGATCAGAAGAAATTATACGTCATGCAAACAACTGAATTATAAAAATGGCACACGCTTGAGATCGTTTTTGGGATTATTTTATGGTTAATAATGGAAATTTCTCTACGTGCACACTTTATTCATTTATTCCGATTGATCCTTGCAGCTGTGCATCCTTTTGAGTTTTGCTTATAGTTTTGATGATATGAAAGTTTTGCGGTACTTTTGTCTTTTATGTCTCCACTGAATTTCTATGCCTTTCATAGGTCACATCTACGTTGTTTTACTTGAGGTTAGGTTATGGTGGCTGTCATGTTTATTCGTTCCCCTTTTCATTAGATTTCTTGAACTGGCTAGAATTGTTCATTTTCGGCTGTGAATTGAAGCTCATTTATATCATTGGAAATACTCAGAGTTGTAAGTTAACTATTACTTTTCGAAAATTCTGCATGTGATTTATCCAGAGAAGATAGATGGCATCTCTGTATTAATAGGATTGGTTATTTTTCCAGCTTGATTTGATTATTCATTGATCAGTCATATGTCGGATAACTGAGTGGTAATGTTTTTTAGAACCGTTCTTTATCTAAGCATTTTGTTTTAGATTTCGACTGGACAGTGATATATGCGTCAAATCTAACTCCAGCAGTTACTTCTCATCCAGTGGGCTTCAGCTTGAAAGCTATATATCTGAACGAATTTACGGTCATTGGATGAAGTATCTACCTATACTGGTCATGGTTACTAATGGGATATGTTGCAACCTTTTAGTCAATATTCTGGTGCTGAGTTTGTGATGCCGACCACACGTCAAAGAAAGTCAAACTGCTTTAGTTTGGATGCTAAGATCATCCCCAACGAGATCTTATTATTGTGAGAATTTTTCCTGAATTTAAACATTTGGGGAAGCCTCCCAAAACTAACGCTTTAACCTTGGCCTAAATCGACACCAAATAGTCTACGTTTTACCTCATTTTGCACAACGTAATGCACTTTATGCATAAACATTTCATAGAACAATCGTATAACAAATCGTCATATTTTCATACGAGTTATTTACTTTTCGCCCAAAAAATTCCGACCTTTGCCAATAACTTACCTGAAAGCCCTAATTTCCTGAGCAATCAATATTATCGAGAAGAATGATTGCTGTAAATAAAGTAATTTGTTTATAGATTGCACTTACAGTTCTTTAAAGTATTAACATTCGCATTACAGTCAAATTTCAACATTGTAGTTGGCAGAAATAACTGTTTCACTGTAGTCTGAGAAGCTAGTTTGTGCGAGACTTATTAACCATATACTTTTATTCAGAATCCCTCTTATTTCAAACAAAAACTAATCCACACGAATCCTTACCAGCTGCAACGAACTTATTTTAACGCACTAAATACATTTAAAAATGTAGGTGTATGTCAGAAAACGTCGATTAAAAAGGTTACTATCAATAGTGACTGCATGTTAATCAATTGTCAGTAAGATCTGTTTTTGTCACTTCAATCCCCAAACGAAACACCGACTGAAGGCTTTTTAGGTATTTTGTTGGATTTTTAACACGAATTTGTAACAATATAAGGTGAAGCCCACCATAAATAAGCCAGTTGTATTGAATAAATTTAGAACTGAAAATGTTACTTTATTTGAATGATCAGGGATGTTAGCTACTGATAAACGTATAATCACTACGACCGGATTCAACTACATTCTATAGCTCGTGATAATCCACCCCTCTGATAAACAGTATGGATCCTTTCTACGTATGATCCTAAGAAAGACTGCCAGAGACTGCCTGGTGTGAGTAGATCACGAGGTTCCAGAGCGGCAAACGAAGGCTGAAATGTTCTCTTAACCGTGCATCCAACACTTTGTAAACAGTCTACAATGCATGACCATTTTCATAACAATGAAATTTGATATGGCATCAGAATTCGATTCCGAAATATTTTCCTCAAATTTATTGAGGACATCACTGGAAAATAATGGATCATTAGAAAAATCAGCATTTATCGAAACTGCATCACTTTCTTGATCATGATCTTATTCACTTAACATATTTTCCTCAGATCTGTGGGAAATTTCATCAAAAATATGTGAATCATTAGGCCAAACCATCATCTAGTACAATAAAATGAGAAATCCGATAAGAAATTGTTTGATTCGAAGATTTCGCCTCACAATGATCCTGAGTTTTATTTAATTCCGTACTACTATGTGAATTTATACCAATTTTTGAAGTTATAGACAAAGATAAATGATCATCAAAAACATTCAACCTAATAGGAGTAGAATTACAAAGTTTAGTAATAGCTGAAGAGAAATGAACAGTAATATTACAAATTGACTGAATGTATCCAATCTGACTACACTTTAAACATTCAGAGTTACAAAATACACATAAATTAAATGAGCGATAAATAACACGGAACAAACATTGATCAAATTTGTGCCCATCTTCGTGATCTACCTCGCAACTCCTCAATCAATTGTATGTATGAACTGTACTGTTTTTCTCCGATGAATGTGAGGAAATGTGCCGCAATATTAACATCTTCAACATCTCCTTTGGTCATAGTCCAGATTTTGAACCTTTCCATATAATCCTCAAAAGCATCAAAATCTGAATTTATGTCCAACCATTCCATCACAAGCTCCATTATTATGCCATTGTGATAATTAGGAGTATTTGAATAGTAGTGCAAAACAAGAATCCCTGAAATGACACGATTTAACGAAGAAGTATTAAATGAGCACGAATGAACTTATTGTATTTGAAATTCGAAATAAATCAGTCATAAAGTACAAGGGAATCATTACTTCATACAAACACAACAGAGCATCATGGTGAAAATACCACAGGTATTTGGTTTTTGACAACGCTTTAACCAGTAACACCTTCTAATATGAAACGTACCCACCAAGTGAAATCAAAATACAGAAGCGAGAAGGTTCGAAGATATATTTGATAGGCTATCAATATATCGAGGATCGTCTTATCTTATCTGGCTAGCTATTGCAGGGATTGTTGAACATGGCTATTTCACTCGTGATCTGGTGCAGATGCATGACGGAGTCCATTCAAACTAATGTGGTAAGCATCCAATAACGAAGACTTACAGAGCTATTTATTTTAGGGATTCATTTACCACTACACAATGGTAAAACGACAGAACCCTCAAATTTTTTGGACAGTCATTAAAATAAGAGGAGATAGGAAAATTGAACAATATATTGTT
This sequence comes from Schistosoma margrebowiei, assembly GCA_944470205.2. Taxonomy (NCBI): domain Eukaryota; kingdom Metazoa; phylum Platyhelminthes; class Trematoda; order Strigeidida; family Schistosomatidae; genus Schistosoma; species Schistosoma margrebowiei. The sequence continues at coordinate 64,866,930 of OX104024.1, read as the reverse complement.
ACGAACTCTTCAATACAACTGGGCGTTTTTCCGACTCAATAAATTTATACCGACTACTTGCACCTGGCTGTGCAAACTTTAACCGATAGTTTCGTAGAAAAACGGAAAATATTTAAGCTAACTCCTTGATTTACTGAATTAATCAAAGAGATGAAGAGTAAACTAGCTCCAACACCTATAGAATTGTTAACGAGACAGGAATCACCTTAAAAACCTTATGCTTTGTCAATTTTAATGACCAACATCTAGTTATCACAGATCGGTGCATTATTCAAACAGGTCCTTACAATTTCCATTTGAAAACCACTTTCGTCACATTAGATGATGATCTTAGGCCACAGTGTTCAACAAGTATGTATGAAAGAGTTTTCTGTCTGCCTATATACCCTGATTTATATGGTTGGATGAGATTCTGGACCTAATGGAACACTTAACGAACACTGAAAACGGATGGTTAACAGGATGTAGCGGTAAATAAATCGCCAACATAGATAGCTCTGCAAGTTTCCGACATCTTATTCCGACTCCATAAATTTCAATGTACACATTTAGCTGAAGGCTCTCGATCGCGGCAGATCACGAATGGGCTACGCCTCCCTTGCAACTAACAGGCCAGCTTAAACCAAACGCTTCTCTATATATAGATGGCCTTCCAAATATATCTTCGAAAATCTTCACTTCTGACTTCTGATTTGACTGGGTTGGTATACTTTGATTATAAATGTGTAACGTGTAAAGACGTTGTCAAACCACGCATACCTGTTTAATTTTTACGTATATTGCGCGCCTTCAACTTGTGAGCTTTTTATCCAGCACAAAAAGATCACTGTTGTAGCACTCAATGAACCAAGGTTTTTGAAAGCAAATAACTGAAATATTCACATTTTACTGTCACCTAAATCTTTCAAAGTATTGAACATTGGACCAACTCACTCAAAGTACTCTCGAGGCGGTCTCTTTCGGATTTTCTTCCCGATGGCCAACGGCACTTCGGTTGGGGAGACTAAGTTCATATATTACATCGATGAGGAAGAAACTCCTTACCTTGTTAAACTCAACATTGCTCCAGAAAAAGTCACTCTTGGCGATTTCAAGAATGCTCTAAACAGACCGCATTCGAAATTTTTTTTCAAGTCACTAGACGATGATTTCGGGTTAGTAATTCCTTGAACATGTTCGATGCGTTTTCATTATTGTCGTATCTTGATTGCCACCGGAGATTTACGACCGGGTATTTTTGCGATATTTTTTTGGTTACTGAATATAAAAAAGCATTGCAAATGCGTATGAATTTTCTGCAACATTTATTACGGCCATTTATAAGATAATTAGCGGGAGACTACTTTTCGTCATGGAGATATATGCTGCATACTCAGGGACCTGCTGATACCTGTCTTTGTGTATGAGCAGCAGTCAGCATGGGGTCGACAGTTTACTTAACCACTCACCGATCTATGTGAGATCCTTTTACTTTGTTACGTGAAACACAAGTCTAAAAGAACCAGTTCTTCCACTCAATCTGTAAATAACGTTGAAACGACGTTTGGGTAGGTTAAGTGGTTCCTTTAGATTTTTGTCTCCGACGAGGATTTGCTAAGTCTGATGCCAATCGATAGACTACTGTTTTCCCAGGTCGTTATTTAATATGTGTAAACTCCCAGCAATCTGTTAGTCTTTAATATCCAAGTATGTGGTCGACTGTTTAGGATACCTATTTGTCTTAGAAATTAATTGCTCTACACTAATTGAAAGCGGTTGCTTTATATCCAAACCAAATCTCATCCACCGATCTGAAATGCCTGTCAGTATGTTGAGAATCAGTGTAATAGACGACACATTTTCACTCCGTATATCCAGCATCGTCATTCAAGGCTCGTATGTGTTCCCCATGTCAGTAAAGCATTCTAAATGAGTGTTCATTCCTTGAAATGTATAGGCGAAGAAAAGTATTAGCTTTTGAAGCATGTCTGTCACAAGGGAAAACAAACGTGTTGGAAATAATACTTGATTTAACCGTTTACAGCTCTTCTGAATGTCTAGTACGACCACATATTCGAAAGAACGCTTTCAGTAAGATATCTTTGCGCTTTTTAATAGCATACTACAATAATGCGTTCTGATCGGGACAGGTAAACACATTTTCCGCGCCATAAGACTCTCCCAGAAATATTTTGTGTCTTATTTCACTTGACCATTTCGTACCATATTCCTTGTTTGGTTTTCGTTACCAACATTATCCCCCTATTGATTTTCTCCCATCGCTTATGTGAAGCGTAGCAACGAGTAAGTACACATCTAAGCTATACGTTTGTCTTTTGAAGCAGTTAGTCATACTTTCTGGCTGCTTTATGTGATACCTCTTAATCCCTAATTTTCTTGTAATTTTTAGGGTTGTTAAGGAGGAAATATTCGAAGATAACGCTCCACTCCCTTGTTTCAATGGTCGTGTCGTTTCTTGGGTATGTATACGCATTATATTTATTAAATCTTATTTCATTGATAAGGTTTCAGATATGCAGTACTTAGTTATTTTCTCGATGTCAATTTATTTCATGACAAAGTTAGAGAAGTATTCAGACTAGACAACCTTATCATACCTCACTGTTAGTTAGGAATAAGGAGGAAAGCGGTTATTAAAAGGATTTATCTAAGCGTGATGTGTGTAAAATCTCAAACCAAATTTTATAGCTTGAGTTTTCGTAGCATATTTAACTTCCAAATTTACCTCAGTTGCCATTTCATGTGGTTTGATCTACTCCATACTGTCGTTCTCCGCTCTCCTGTCAAAATTTTGTGGTGGATGAACATAGTAAAGATGTGGGCTATAAGCTTATACACTTGATACAAGTAGTAAGATATTCAGACTATCTGTACTTGCTTTTATTTGGTAAAAATGCTCTGACGCTACATTAGTGAAAACTTACTAATGTGAAAACTTAGCCTCCAAATGCCCTGGTACGGCCGAGAGTGGGGAGAGTCCGCTCTCCCTCTCGAAATACTCTCACACGGCCACGCGTATATAGCCTCTGCCAGGGAAGTCCTACTCACTGCCTTCTCGTGGCGGGGGTGTTGTTTACGAAAATGAGAGGACGAAAAGCGAATGTCCGGCGCTTTAACCGGATTCCAAACCAATGGTGCACATGGGCTCCAGTATCCTGCGTGAACGAATGGCGTATGAACCAATTGTTGGTCACCGGCTTCCATGGGACTGCATCTCCTTACGATGCTCCACTGCCTTGTGGATCAGACCTTCAGGTCGAAGGCTCGGGGTGTGGCCCCGTAAGAAAACCACCTGCTTCGGTTTGGGCACCCGGGCAGTATCACAGCCCTCACACATATCGAATGAGATTTGTGTGGCGCATATGTATTTGGTGCCTCTTCGTACCATTATCTATGTGTTGAAATAAATAAATAAATAATAAAAGTGAAAACTTATGTATTTATTGTGCTAGACACAATGTCCACATATCCAGAACTCCATTCCTAGGTGTATTAATAAGATTGTTAGCATACCTGGCATGAATGCTACACGTGTAATGTAACCCCTGGTTCCATTTGATATTAGTTGTTAGTTGACTGTCATCATTCCCTAATACCCCTGCGTCTAACCCCACTACCTACCCGGTGATCCCAGCAGATGCTGGCAATATTTCTAATAACATTTGTGGTCAAATGCTAGTAACTTACGAGTATCTTCTACTCTTAATGGTCACGTTTCGCGGTCGTGAAGTAAAACAGAACAAACTACCGCGCAATATACTCGTCCCTTAATTCAGTCAGTCAGTCAGCTACAATATAGGACCAGGCACATATATGCATCAGTCCAAGTTGCCATACTTCATTAACACAACAAGATGAACACTGGATTCATATAAGTAGTTAATTCAGAGGTGGTAATATATAAAGGAAATATTGCACATAAGGAGATAATACAAGAAAGAATTAGTTCGTAGAAAAATATGAAACGATTTTCATTTCATAGTTTAAGAGAAGACAAAGAGTGTATACACCTACACCATTGTGATCGATTCTGAACCACGTCACCAAGAGTCTCCAACCATTGGTTATGATAGTCATGCAGACCCAACCAAGTAGTCTGCATCTACCAACATGGCTTAGACTAAAAGTTAGTGACTTTAAGGACTGATGCCACGTTTTGGTTTGACTGCCCCTAACTTTCTTCCATCCGTCTCCAACACTATTCAGCATTGTGCATCGTGACCGAACCATCTCAGTCGGTAAAGATTCACAACCTCATCAATTGATTTGCCACCATTCCCTAATACCCTGTGTCTTACCTCATTATTACTTACCCGGTGATCCCAGCAGATGCCAGATATATTTCTAAGGCATCTGTAGTCAAATACTAGTAGCTTACGAGTATCTTCTACTCTTAAGGACCATGGTTCGCTGCCGTAAATTAAAACAGAACGGACTGCCGCGCAGTATACTCGTCCCTTTATTGATAGACGGATATCTCGCCTTCGCCATAGGTGACGTAGGTCGGTGAAAGCCGAACGGGATTTTCGAATCCGTGCTGAGATTTCTTCAGACACTAACCCATTAGGGCTGATCAGACTTCCAAGATAAGTGAAGTTTTCAACGCGTGCAACTACTTCACTCCCTATACTTTAACTTATCAGAAGTATTCGTCAATTTTTTGGAGCAATCAAATTTTGTAATGCTGTTTCTTATAAGCATCAAATGATTTTCGATGATAATGGTGTCAAAATCTGGAATTTACTGTTCTACTTTTAAAGGTGTTATAACCAGCGTCATAGCTTGTCTTATACACAGAGTCACTAGTTACAATTTGACTTTGTTTTTCTGCTCTCCATTTTAGTTGGTGACTACAGATGAAAGTATAGCATCTGATCCAGGTGTTCTCAACCCCTCTGTTGAGGCAAACGCTATTGTAAATAGTAGTAAATATGATCCTAACCTTGATTTGGAGTCAAATAATACGCGGTAAGTTTGCTAATATATATATATATATATATATATATATATATATATATATATATATATATATAATTTCAGTTAGGTCATAAGTTTTGAATAGTGTAGCGACGTATTCTTATCTCTAACTTAGTTGTGACTCAAGAAGTATTTGGTTTTGCACTGTTAGTCAGCCGAATATTTTGCCTATGAACAATAGTCGTGAAATTGTCAGCCTACATGTTCACTTGCTTTTCTTTTAACTTGATTTCAGTTTTGTAACAAGTTTAATTCGACCGTCAACTTTATTCTGTTTTGAGAGTGTTGATATGGAAACCGACCTAAGTCAAAAGTATCTTATGAATACTTGGGATACCAAACATTTGTGAACCATAAATCAACAAACACGTAAATCTGTAATCTTCACGGTCAATGTGTAGTGAATACAAAGTGCAGGATATCAAAGAAAGATATGTAGATTTTCACTGGATTTATGGTATTATGAATGAAGTGATCTACAAATAATGAACTTGAGTGTTCTCATTTTGTGTTACCATAGGTACACGATCACAGTATCTTCATATACCTATACCCAAAGTTTACAAACTTGTGCCGAAATTGTTCATTTACATGCATAATTCATGAGCTTAAATGTCACTCCTGTCATAAATCCTAATTCTTCTTCAATACTTGTTGCTAGGATGAGAAATTGTGTTTCTGGTGTTCGTACTGCACTACTTTCAGTTTAAATTGACACATTTCGATTATGATTCTCGGAGTATCTGCTAGCTTTTTGTTATTTGTAATAGCACACGAAAGTGTCCGTTGAAAACTAATCTAGTTAATATAAACCAATAAATAATTATTTATAAAATCTACTTTACCCCCAAATGCCTTGGTACGGCCGAGGGTGGGGAGTCCTCTCTCCCTCTCTAAATGCTCTCACATGGCCACGCGTTTATAGCCTCTGCCAGGGAAGTTCTACTCACTGCCTTCTCGTGGCGGGGTTGTTTATGAAATTGAGAGGACGAAAGGCGAATGTCCGGCGCTTTAACCGGGTTGGTGGACATGGAGAGTCCACCTAGGGGAGTTAGAAAACCCTGATTCCGAACCAATGGTGCATATGGGCTCCAGTATCCTGAAGGAACAAATGATGTATGAATCTATTGTTGGTCTCCGGCTACTGTGGGACTGCATCTCCTTACGATGCTCCATTGCCTTGTGGGTCAGACCTTTGGGCCAAAGGCTCGGGGTGTGGCCTCCTAAGAAAACCACCTGCTTCGGTTCGGGCACCCAGGCAGTATCACAGCCCTCACACATATCAAATGAGATTTGCGTGGCGCATATATATTTGGTGCCTCCTTGTACCAATATCTATGTGTTAAAATAAATAATAAATAAAATCTACTTTACAACTTTTTTGAAAGCAACAACGAATGCAAAATCAACTCTTGTGTACTTCAGTCACATACGACCGCTGCTCCAGCTGATTCTACTTCTGCAAACCTGGGTCATGGAGGAAATATTGGAAAAAATTACGATACAGAAACGGAGTCTGTACATAGTGCTAACCAAGGTTAGTTTTTATTTTTTAGTCAACATCTGCTTGTTACGTCATTTGTTAAAGATGGATAAACTTGGATTTTTTTCAGTGACAATACAAACCTCTTGTAGATGATTAAAGTTGTAAGCGATTTTCGTTTTGTTAGTATAGGGCTGTGGAGATTGTTGAGTTTTAATTGAGATTATAAACCGATCAATATTAGACCACCATTGAAAACCCGGGGGCACTGAATGGCCACTTCGTTCTAATGTGGAACTTCTCAGCAGTGCTCATCCACGGTCCCGTAAGCGCGACTCGGTCTCAGGAGCCTCAGTCTCGTGCGCGAGCGCTCAACATCTAGACCAATGAGCTGGCATCCAACGGTGTTGGTCTCTAGATTCAATCAACACACGATATTTAGCAACCGTCTTCCATTACCTTCAGTGGGTAACTGCCTCACAATTGACATGGTTGAACTACTCGTTTCGGTTCGTAAATGGTACTCACAACTGGTGATTATTTTCATCTTGATTGTCTAGTATTCATTGACCATGACTTGTCCCAAATCAGAACTAGGACTGGGCGGGAACAATCTAAATTCCAATAAACCCGGGCAACAAAAGTTAGCATTGAAAACATTTGAGTTTATATGGAATCTACATGAGTCTTCTGGTATCTTCTCGATTCGTTCTCTGATATTGATTATTTTGGAGATGGACCAATCAGCGTAATCCGATTCGTGCCCGACCTGAGGATACAATAGTCATCTCATTCGATATGTGTGAGGGCTGTGATACTGTTACTAGTAATGAACATGTAACACTTAAGTCACTAGCTCTGTTATTAGAATGATTTTAAGGGTTGTTTACCTCTCATTGTTGTTGCCTGGACACGTTGTTCAACTGAATAATTAGTCCTGGACCATTATCTACGTATTATGTCTTATGAAGTGTTAATTTATGTAGTATAATAACTAACTATTGATCACGTATTATACTGTATGGGCTTGTTCTGCTAACATCATAGTGTCCTCTTATAGAGTATATCTTTATGATACTTAAGCCTGTTACCCCCGTGGAGGAGCATAGGCCGCTCACCAGCATTCTCCACCGAACTCTATCGTAGGCAATCCTCTCCCGTTGCTATTCATCCTTTTGGTGTAGATTTCTAATTCTCGACACAGTGTGTTCTTCGGTCTTCCTCTTTTCTGCTTTCCTTCAGGATTGCTAGATAGTGCTTGCTTCGTGATGCAGTTTGATGACTTTCGCAATGTATATCCTATCCACTTCTAAGGTCTTTCCCCAATTTCCTCTTCAAATAGAAGTTGGTTTATTCTCTCTCACAGTAGGTTGTTGCTGGTGGTATCCGACCAGCGGACATTGAGTATGTTGCGTAGATAATTGTTTGTAATTACTTGTACGTCTTTGACGATGGTTGTGGTAGTTCTGGAAGATGAAGCTCTGAACAGTTGAACTGTCTTGACGTTCGTATCGAAGATTCCGACTTCGATGTTGGCCGATAGTCGTTTTGAGTTCCACATGTTATTCAACTGTATGAATGCTGTCCTTGTTTTGCCGATCGTTTCGTTTACATCTGCACCGGATTCTCCTTGTTCATCGACGATGCTGCTGACCAGTTACATGTAAGTTTTCACCTGTTCCAGAGTTTCCCCATCAAGTGTGATTGGATTGGTGTTCTTCGAGTTGTATTTGAGGATGTTGCTTTTTCCCTTGTGTATGTTGAGACGTACTGATGCAGAGGCTTCCATTACAGTGGTTGTCTTGACCTTCATTTGTTTGTGTGTATGGGATAGGAAGACTATATCATCTGTGAAGTTCGACTCGTTTAGTTGCATGCAAGCTGACGATTGTATTCCGTGCTTATTTTGAGATGTGGAGGTCTTCATAATCAAGTCAATCACTAGTAGGATGAAGAAGGGGGAGAGTAGGTAGTCTTGTCTGACACCAGTCCTCAATCAGAGTATGTCTGTCAACTGTTCTACCTGCATGACTTTGCAGTGTCGTCTGTCGTATGAATTTCGCATGGTGCTGACGGTCTTCTCAGGCACACAATCGTGTGGGAGAAGGTTCCACAAGGTCCTCCCCTTCACACCACCAAACTCCTCTAGTTAAGGAGGTTGGTGTTATTTATCTATTTGAACATATAAATATTGGTACAAGAGGGCACCAAATATATATGTGAGGTTAGATGCAGGGTATTAGGTAATGATGGTAAATCAGTTGATGAGGTTGTTAATCTTCATTGACTGAGATGGTTGGGCCACGTGTTACGTATGCCTGAACATCGATTACTACGTCGTGCAATGCTACCGGTGTTAGAGATAGTTGGAAGAGAATTAGGGGCGGCCAAACCAAAACGTGGCATCAGTGCTTGAAGACACTAACTTCTAGTCTGAGCCATGTTGGTAGATGCAGACTACTTGGTTGGGGTCCGCGTGACTTGCGTAACCAATGGTTGGAGACTCTTGGTGACATGGCTCAGAATCGATCACAATGGCGTCGGTGTATACACTCCCTGTCTTCCCTTAAACTAAGAGATTAAAATCGATTCATATCCTTCTTTCTACGAACCAATTCTTTCTTCTTGTACTATATCTCTATATGCAATCTTTCTCTTATATATTACCACCTTTTACCTAACCACTGTTATGAATCCGGTGTTCATCTTGTTGTGCTGATGCGGTATGGCAACCTGGACCGATGCACATATGTGCTTGGTCCTACGTTGTAACTGACTGACTTGCTGTGCTAACGAGGTATAGCAACCTGGACCGATGCATATATGTGCCTGGTCCTATGTTGTAGCTGACTGACTGATATATGCGCTACACAAAGTGGGAATAAAAGCGAGTGAATAAATGACGTAGTAAAAAAAATAATAGTGTGGATTGTCTGACTTTTGATCGAAGCGAGAATAGTATTTTCGGTAAATATCGTCATTTCATTCTAATTGCGTGTTAGCTAAGATACTGCCTGGGTGGCCAAACCGAAGCAGGTGGTTTTCTTAGTAGGCCACACCCCGAGCCTTTGGCCCAAAGGTCTGACCCACAAGGCAATGGAGCATCGTAAGGAGATGCAGTCCCACAGTAGCCGGAGACCAACAATAGATTCATACATCATTTGTTCCTTCAGGATACTGGAGCCCATATGCACCATTGGTTCGGAATCAGGGTTTTCTAACTCCCCTAGGTGGACTCTCCATGTCCACCAACCCGGTTAAAGCGCCGGACATTCGCCTTTCGTCCTCTCAATTTCATAAACAACCCCGCCACGAGAAGGCAGTGAGTAGAACTTCCCTGGCAGAGGCCGTAAATGCGTGGCCATGTGAGAGCATCTAGAGGGGAAGGGCGACCTCTCCACACTCGGACATACCAGGGCATTGGGGGGGGCATGCGAGTCCACGATCCCGCTCCGCGGGTTTCGAACTCAGGACCTGTCGGTCTCGCGCGCGAGCGTTTAACCACTAACCTACCGAGCCAGAAGTGCCCACAGCACGAGACCTCGCCATTTCTTGCGGAATCCAGCCTGTTGATCTCGAAGATTGACGTCTACTGAATCTTTCATCTAGTTCAGCAACACCTGAAAATTTTTCCAGGTACTGATAGCAGTATGATGCCTCTGTAGATCTCACATTCGTTCAGATCTTTTTGGTGTGTTAATGAGATACCTTACTTTCCAGTCTGTCATCATTTGTTCTTCCTCCCAAATCTTGAATAGAACGTGGAGCATGTTTGCAGTTGTTTCTCTGTCTGACTGTATTGCTTTAGGTAGTATTTTGTCAGGTTCTACTGCTTTTCCACTCTTGATTTGTCTGATTGCCATTCTGATCTCTTCGGTTGTTGGTGGAGTGATATCTATAAGAAAGTCTGTGTGTGCTTCTTCGATTTGCGGTGGGTCCAATGGGGCTGGCTTATTTGAGAGTTCTCCACAGTGTTTTACCCATCTGTTCCTCTGTCCTTGAATCTCAGTGATTGGCTTGCCTTCTTTGTCTTACACTGGTCTATCTGGTTTACTATATTTCCCTACCATTTTCTCCGTTGCGTCATATAGTTGTTTGACATTTCCTTCTGTTGCAGTTTTTTTCCGCTGTGACTGTTAGGTCTCCCACGTATTTCCGCTTGTCAGCTCGAATTGTTCTCTTCACTTGCTTGTTTGCTTCTGTGTATTCAGGGTGTGCCTTGACTTTCTTCTTGTTCGGCTGTTGTTGTTAGCTGTTTCCTTGTTCTTCCCTTCAAATCACAATGAATGTTCTCCAATGTTATCCACTCATTAATGATAACAATGAAGACGACGAAGAGCAGTTTTATGAAAGGCTGAAACCGATTATAGCGAAGTGCTCAGGAAAGGACTCGATCATCCTGATGGGAGACCTAAACATTGGAATGCACAACACTGGGTATGAAGATATCATGGGACGACATGGACTGACAGTGGTCTTGAGTACCTCTAACAACACTCACAACTTAAGTCAAAATCACGTATATGAAAAACACTTAGTTATAACAAATCATATGCTGAGTATAGTTCATGTTAACTTAATGCAAGAATATCGTATGTTATACAGAATAAAATGTCATACGGGAAAACAAAACAAATACTATATTGAGCAATCGTCACATTGAATTAAAACGGAATTAATGTTTAACAAAAATCATGAGTAAATCAATCTGATTTTGACAATTTGCATTTAGAGGGGAAGAGACACATTCAAAACATCCTGGTATTGTTGCTCAGTGCTACCAAAAGACTGCATTTTGTCAGCGTCTTCACCAAACAACACTATGTCATCTGCGTACTCTTCTGGTAAGAGGTCAATTTCCGAGAAATCAGATGATGAGGGTAGTTGACAGCCTTGTCGGACACTACTTGAGGTTGCGAAATCTGATGACAGTTCGCCATAAGCTCTGACTCGTCTAGTAGTTTTCAAGGTTCCAGAAAATTAACGAACTAAGAATAGTGATAACAAGTCAGGAAAGAGTAAAGGCCTTGCAGAAAATTGAGTTAAATAAATAGCACTTGCAGTTACCGTTACTAGTAACAAAAATCGATCAGTTTCATGATCGCCTCAGTCAGTCAGTCATTAATCCAACTTCATTCTCAGGTTCCTGAAGAAATACCCTTCTACAGTGTGGGCAGCCGGGAAGTGATCATTCAGTTAGTAACAACATAGAACTTCGTACGTACGTAAATCAGTTCGAGTCGCCACACCACATTAGCACAGAGATGCAGTTGTCGATTCAAATCCTGTAGTGGCAGATGCGGTAAGAGTATAAGCAGTAATAGGAAAGATTAGGGTTTGAAGATGTTATTCAAGGAGTATAATCCAGTGAAATAAATTTGGAAAGAGAAAAAAAGAGACAAGGAGGATTCAGAAGATTAGAATTTGGGAGAACATAAAGAGTGGAAGCACCTGCACCATTGCAAACGATTTCGAGCCATATTATTCAGGGTCTCTAACCATCGGTTGCTATCATCTCGCGGTCCCCAGCCAGGTAGTCTGCACTTACCAACATGACTCAGTTCACTTAACAGTGACTTCATGGACTTGTGCCATGTTCTGGTCTGGCCGCCCTTAGCTTTCCTCAAACCTACGCCTCAGTAAGGACAAACAAAAACCACGTAGTGACGTGTACTAATGTTTAGTATTCACTAACTTTTCTTTTTGAACATGCACTTTTCGGTGATATTCATCCCATTATCTGAAAATCAAACTATCATCATGCATCTACTTAGAATTATCTTACTTTTAGTCAGTAATGGTCCAGATGACAGAGGCTGCTTGTTTATTCTTCTCACACTTTCCTATATGACAGGATTCATAAGTACTTTTATTATTAAAATCAGAATACACATTTTCTGTTATCTATCTATTTACTTATGTTCAATTAATATAATAGATCGCATTGCTCCTCTACGGAATTTTCACAATTATAAATCTAGTAAGTTTCCCATATTTATCTTATTAGTATTTTATGAAATTATGTTAGTAGTAAAAATAATAGTTTTCCTGTCCGTTCTCATTATAATAAGTCTGTCGAATGATTCTACTTTATGCACCCATAAGTTGATAATTTAACATTGTAGGACTGATTATTTTATTGAGATGCCTATTTAGAACAATCTTAATCTTTCCTACTTCTTAGGTTGATCGATGTAACATTTTTAGCTTTTATGTTAAATGGATTTATATCTGAATCACTTCACTTTTATAGTCGGCTATTCATCATTTCCTTCTCTTTTATTCAACATGACGTATTTTTACTGATGTATGTGCTCGACAACTATCCTGAAAAAGCAAAATCTCCCTTTTAAACGTATGTTTTCGTTCTCAGTCATCTTCATTAACGTGTATCTTGTGCTGTTAAAAATGAAGCAAATTGGATTACTGCTTGTTTGCTTTAAGTTGTTAGGTTGACCTGGAGTAACTGTTCTCAAGTTAAATGTTTTGGGTTAACTCTTAATGAATTTGCTACTCAATAGAAAGAGCAATATTTAGGTTTATTTATTAGGAATTTTAATCCATCTAACAGTGGTACGTTTATGGGATAAGCTAATAATTTGCAACTCTGGTATACAAATACGAAGTTTTATAGACTTTTACTCCTTGTTTCCCACTTTTGACCTTAGAAGTTCCAGCTTTAAATTATCAACAAAACGTTCAACTTGTCCATATAGTTGTGAATGATTCTAATGACGAATTCACATAGTTTATTGAATGACAGTGGTAAAAGTCTTCGAATTATTCTGATATGTAGCGAAACTTTATCTGATACCATAGTGTCTGACAATTTTTTTTACCTCGGAGACTTTCTGTCAATACTCGAAGAGAGCTTTGTTGATGAACTGTGGTGGCATGGGAAAATTTCTGGTCATTTTGACTAGGGACTCACGAGAACCAGATATTTGATGTCATTGCTAGGCTCTCTAAATCTATGTATTCTGGACTACGGGTCTGCAAGTTGTGATCATGTGACTGGCGATACTCGACTGTCTAGTTTTGTTGCTTTCTGGCACTAAGCAGCTGTTAACAAATTTTGCGATCTGTTGATTCATGAAAGGTCAGTGGGCAAAACTCCACTTAATAGACTTCATACGACCAATACACGGGTGACCGCTGTCAAATTAGCATAGGATTCAAGGGTGGAGAGATCTGGGTACAAGTTAATTTTATTCTGTTACTGTTTAGTTTATAATGGCTAGTATTTCTGTTTATGGAATGTTTTGAACTTCTAGGCTTTTGTCTTGAGAGTATAACTAGTATAAAGTCAGTCTTTCTCCTAAGATGTTGGCTGATGTTGATGATTGTTGCACTACTGTTGACTACTGAGTATTTAAAAAAAATCATCTGATTTTTTGGAATTTGATTTAGATGAGAAACAATCAGCATGATTTAAAAAAAGCTTATCACTATAATTTAATAAGAATTTATGAATATATTCTCTTGCAATAGTGGTATCTATTGAAAGTCCTTTTTCAGCTTCTTAAGTTTTCTGTTACTTTGCATACATGAAATGATCGTCAGCGGTATAACTTTAATATGACTGTGCACGCGATATGTTCCTAAAATATTAACTATAATTTGTTGGTTAAAATTGTTTTACTTACATGATCTCACCATGTACGTAGTTTTGCTTTAAAAGCTTATTTATCTTCATTCATGTTCTGTGATAGCTCATCAAATGAATCTTCCGTGATTCTTTCATTGTTTGCCATTTGTTCTGTGATTTCGCAAAAAATATTACATTTCTTTCATTTTCCTGACTTCGCGCGAATTTCACACTTATGCTTGATTTTAGGTGGTCGACATCACCATACAACGAGTGGTGGTAGTCATATCACTCAACAGACAACTCATAGTGGTTCACGCCATCGTCACTATCGTCATTTGCCTAGTTCAAATACCTATGAAGCTCCTTCAATGATGAGTTCTGATTTAGAATCAACTAGCTTCTTAGACTCAGAAGAAGAATCTAGCAGGTCAGTTACTTTCCGCGTAGGTTTGTATTTTCTGTTTGCACATGACTTCATCTAAAGATCCTGTTAAGGGTCTTTTTTATTCTGTATGGTAAAATTTAAATTATGTTGATGTATTTGTTACTAATTAAAGTTCAAAAATCTATAGTAGGTTTAGATAAGCTTATCTGAGTGATATAGACTAAATTCATAATATATGTCCCCGTAGAACGTTATATTGTTGTCTTCAGGTTTAATAAATAACTTTTTATTTGATTTTGCAAACCAGATTTTCATCAGTCACTGGAACAACATTATCTTCCCGTCGATATGGCCGTGCACGTCGCAGACGAAGACGTAGGCGTCCACCACCAATCAGCCGAGTACGTTTATTCTGTGCAATAATTTTTTTGTTAATTTCGTACATTTAATTTCATACTCATTACTCTGCAATTATCTTAAAATTAGGATTTTTCCACATTTCATTCACTGTTAATGTGACTCTATCAGGTTCAGGTTTACTGCATTCCGTTTTGAGTCACATTTGTAACGTGAGCTTTTTGCTCTACCCCGCTGTCTAAATCGAAGTGGGTTGGGGTTCAAACCTACGCACATGTCGCTAGAAATCGAATACTTTAACCATTAACCTGCCACTCATTATATTTGAAGTAGATTTAATTGACAATTTAACATCGTTAGGGATATCACTCAATGATTAGTCCTCATTGCTAACGAAATTACATGGATAAGTTTTAAATGTAGACGCTAAGTGACATCATGATACAATATGGATGTTGTCATATCGCCGAAATAATCTATGGTTAATCCTGTGCCATTTCAATTGATTGGAAATTATTATTATTATTATCCTATTTTTTGGTGCACAAGTTATGCAACTACACCTCCACATTAGAAATATATTAAATGTCTCCCTATTTATAAATTATTTTGAACTAGTTATCTAAGTTTATGGTCGAAACAGAGAATAATAGTTTTTCTCAGTTTCCTGCTATTTGATTTTGGAAATATCTACAAGTTATTCAGAAGACTTAAACTTTTATTGTGTTCAATCTTTTATAGGCCTCGTCGTTCAGCAGTATTACAGACTCCACCATGTCTTTAAATATTGTGGCAGTTACGTTGAACATGGATATCGTCAATTTCTTGGGTATCAGTATAGTTGGTCAGTCAAATAAATCTGGAGATGGTGGGATTTATGTAGGTTCTATCATGAAGGGTGGTGCTGTCGCTCAAGATGGACGAATTGAACCTGGGGATATGATTCTGGAAGCAAACGGGATTAGTTTTGAAGAAATGAGTAATGACGATGCAGTTCGCACATTACGAGAGCAAGTTCAGCGTCCTGGGTAAGTTCATAATATTGCTTGGTTTCCTAAACAATGAAATTCAGTGTTTAGAACCGAACTGTTTATGCCGTTGTTGAGCAAAAATGAAATTTGTCATCTAATTATATAAACTCCCAAATTATTCGTCCTTGGGACAGATATCGGTTGTTGCTCTATAATATCACTGTTTAATTCTCTCAGATAAAATTCAAAAGGCTTGTTTCTTTTTATTTTAAGATTCATGAAGGGTTGAGGTACGTCTGGAAGTATAAGGTATTCTAATTGGGATGCTATCCATCATCAGGATATGTTTTAACATAGTTGTCATCGAGAGCTAACGAAAACAAACTTTAAATCACGCAAATAAATACTGACTACCTAAGTAAATAATACGATTATGTTTTACAGAACGTTAATTATGTGCTAACTCTCACTTCTTGATATGACGAGATAGCACTTCTGACTTTACAAACATGTCTTTCTATTTATCGAACACGTATACTATGTTTACACCAAACGCTATATATTCTTTGTACACGAAACTGTTATATCCTCAAAATTCTATGTAATGTGTTCTGTTCGTTAAGCGATATATCCGAAGATTTCGTAGGCTTTACTTGCACGAATCATATCTGCCAATGGTATTTGTTACTTTCTTTAGGATGATGTTGTGTTGATATATATACTACCTGTGTCTTCCAATGTTATTTAGTGCATTACTGTTACACAAATAATGGAAGAGATCCTTTGCGCCATTAAAGAAGGAATACAGACAATTCGGCGAAGAAAATCTTTTCATTTATTGAAGCTATACATTCATATTTATAGTTGCTTGTCAAATATAGTAATCCATTGAAAATCAAGAGATTATATCATAAGATGCTTGAAAATTTCAAGTATCACAAGAATATTGGTTGATGTTCCCAAGGTTAAATAGATATAGTAAGATGAAAATGGTTTACGGATCAGACATGTGAGGCAATAATACACTTGACTGATGCGTAAAATAAAAAAATAGGATGTTAATAGTAACTGGATAATAATTATGAAGATTTGGAAGTGATCATCGAATAAAAAGAACTAGAATGTTAGATCGATTGTAAAATGAAACTACACTTACTACTTTTGAACCCAGAGTTCAGGGTTAAAGCACCTTTTTACTAAAACCACTGCAGTTCACAGGTTTCTAATTTATCATATTTTTGATCTTACCCGTTCGACTTTAACAGTAATTTTGAAAGATAATTCTGATCGGGCATCGAGACTAGATTTATTTCATAACAAAACGCAGAAAACATTTTAGAATAGTATCTTTAACCGTAAACCGGTGATATATACTCAATATGTTTAAGTCGTTATATGACTTTGTGGTCAATACAATCGAATTCCTAGCTTATCACAAGTATAATAAATTATGAGGTTTTAAAACCTACTTTGCCTTTGAATGAATTGAGTTTTTGTCTTTTTTATCGGTAGTAAAATTCTGTTTTTTTGTTGTTGTGATTTTCAATGCTGTTTTCCTTAGACCTATTACATTAGTTGTTGCTAAATGTTGGGATCCTAATCCAGCCGAACGTTATTTTACAATACCTCGTCAAGAACCTGTACATCCTATTGATCCGCGTGCCTGGGTGTTACATACCAATGCAATGACCACACCAGACTCACAGGTTCAAAGTAATGATATACATAGACAAGTTAATGGGACTTCCATGACTGGTGCCTCGTCAGGTGGTGAGTCTAGCTCCACTCTTAGTCCCCCTGGTCTTACCCCTGGTATGAGTATGGGCACTTTGACATCAGGGCAAACTTCAATGCCGCTAGGTACAAGTGCAGCAGCGTTCAATATGGCTGCTTTACTTGCAGCCTCTAAACAAAAACAGCAACAAGAACAAGAACATCAGCAGCAACAACATTTACTTCAACAACGAATTCATTTATCACAACCCGCATTTTATCCTGCATCAAATTTATTACTTCCCCATGGTTATACTCAACAGGTAAAGTGTTGATATCAACTAGGATGATATTTCGTTTTTTTTCACTGCTAAATGTTATTTTTTCGTGGGACAGCGTAATTACTGTAAATCATCAAAATTCGAATCTTAACGATCGATGTTTAATTAATTCTTAATTAGCATAAATTTTCAGATCACCGGAAAAAAGATTATTTTTCACAATAATTTTAAAATGAATTTAAAATTTCACTCAGTTGAATGCTCTCATTTCAAAAGGATAATGTGGCGTCTCAGATACTTGATTTCTAACTATTAGGTTATGGTTCTCTAATCTTTTCTAGTTCATATTCCTAGCTGTCACACCATAGATATGATTAAAAAAATACTTTATAAAATTAGTTGATTTCACTAGTACATAATTATCATTAATACGAGATGGAATATCGATGCTAGTACGTATATATCTATCTTATTCAGATTACCTGTGAAGTGATAGGTAATTGAAAAGTATTTCGAGACCAATCGAATTGTTCTCTAAGGCGTTCTACCCACTGTTCCAATATCATAAACTGAAAGCGGATCACTGTCCCATGTTTCTTCGAAATTGTTTCACTAACAGCTGAATTTTTAGTGCCAATCTACATGATGAGTTTGAACAAAGTGTCTAGCATTCTCAATCCCCTCGACTTTCATACGCTTTTCTTCACTTTCATTTCTCAGCATCGCTCTCGGCCCTTATGTAGACTTTTCATCAGTCTTTTTAAGTTGTCTTAATGCTTTATTGCTCCCCGAACATACAGTACGGGTTTCCATGAGTCTATAAATTTACTTTAGGCTTCAGAGATCTATTGGTTGTTTTAATCTCTTGTTTCAGGTTGTTAACAGACGTCACTTTTGTTAAAGCGGACTACGAACCGTCCCAGGTTATCTCAGGTTGAAAACCTCTACTTGATCAACTAAGTGCCTAGTTAGTTCTCTCTTGAATACATCCTTAGTCTTTTCAAATGAAACAAGGTCATGACAATACGTTCATTCACATGCATAAATGTAATATCTTTTCTATTTTGTAGATAATTGTATTTATTCTCTTTACATCATTGATTGTTCATTTGTTTATGATTTAATACTTGTAGATCGCTCCTAGCATTGTTACTGCATCCAGCTCGCTGCCGGAGATTGAACGTTACTCAGACCCCATCCCATTAGGTCTATCGACAAGTATTCCCACTGTTATTCGTGCAATGCTCCAACCTGATTCTGGTCTCGATATTAGGGATCGTATGTGGCTCAAGCTAACCGTACCAAACGCGTTTATAGGTTAGTTGTAAGTTTTTGGATAAGTTTTCATTCGTCAGCCAATTCCTTTTTAGGATTACCGTTTTTAAAGTCTGCTCTACTCCTGCTTTGCCTAAATGTCTAGTGCATGTAACTAGCTTCAAATTGCTCATTCTGTATACAGCTGAAATAAAACGGGTCACAGCATATTTCGTAGTTATTTATTTGGTAACTTTTAATAGATAGTTTAATTTCTTGAAGTTGAGTCAACAGCAGTGTCCATCGGCAGAGTGCATTTTATTTAAGGTGGTACGGTTGAAGAGTTTGATATCACTTTAATAAATCTGATAAGATTTTTTTGTTTTTGCTGGTGTTGGAGTGTATAACTATCCATAGTTTTCATAATGTTTTTCGAGGTCGAATAGCTGGGACAGTATGGTTTACTCAAAGACTTAGTCAGTCGACATTTAACAATTGAGTCTTAGCTTTAAAATCTACTTCTGATTAGAAATTTATGTAGCTTCCTCAACCTTCGCACATTAGATGTGTTTCAAAACCAAAGATATAGATATATACTAAGTTAAATCAATTCAAGTTTCTACACTGATCTAGATCTCTACATTAAATTTTTAAGAGTATTTCTTCGTTTTTCTGGTAAGTTATGAGGGTTACTTATGAAAGGAGAAAGTCATGTACTTGTATTATTGGCTTCGTTTCTTATCCTATTTCGTCTTCAACAAAATCTTCGGTTAGTAATATTATACGAGTGAATAAACTGTGGGACGATAACTTTTTGCGATTCACTTTAATGGTCCTAATTGATGTCCTTTACAACAATTATTTATCGCATTTGGAACACTAGGCTTTCACTAGTTTGACTGATTAGAATAATTTCGTCTGTTAATTAAGTTAAACTCTACTCGAAAACGAATGTTTCAAAAGGTTTAATGATTAAAGATATCAATTATGTGTGATGTATCATTCTGCAAATAGACCGTCACTGTAATTGTTATATTCAACGTTGTGCCAGTGCCATCACTTTTTACGCATTAAATTATCTGCTGCGACATTTTTTCTTCTTTGTCATAGTTTTCTAATGAACGTGGTTTTAAGATTTATTTGTTATTTCTTATTCCTACAAACAACATTTTGAAGAAGATTTATGCGTACATACTTTAACGTTTTCATTCACTGATATATTTCAGTTTGTCTTTTTATTAGTTTCACGTCGTACGATTTTTACTTCACCCTCAAGGTTCTGATCTAGTTGATTGGCTTTTCCGTCACTTGGATGGTTTGACCGATCGCCGGGAAGCCCGAAAGTATGCATCTAATCTGCTCAAATTGGGATACATTCGGCATATTGTAAATAAGTTAACTTTTTCGGAACAATGTTACTATGTCTTCCGGGATATAAGTGAACGTAAGCATTTATCTTACTCTTTTATTGCTCTACTTTTGTTAACATATTACGCACTTAATACGCATAATCTGTAGGATATTTCCATTCGTTCTCTTGAGAGATTTAATTTTTTTTACAGAGGTTAGAGTATTTATGTCTTTTCTTAGTTAACACATAATTTGACTAAACCTAGTGTGCTATTTAGATCAATTTTACCTCATATTCTATTTTCATTACACTACGTCTCAATCCCACTCCCAATAGCCAGAAAAATATTATGGTGCATATTTTTCTTGTTTCATGAATAAAATTAATCAATATATCTTCTTTATTAGGGTTTTGAGCCTATTGGAAGCACTAAAATAAAAAGTCGTAGCAATTTAAACAAGTTGTTTCAGTATGAATAACCATTTCTTACTTTTGATTGGTTGCGTTTCATTCTGATATATTAAGTCGTATATTTCTCTTCCCTATTCGACCTGTTGCCGAAGTCAGTAAATTTTGTCAGCTAATAATTTTTTACCTTCATATTTTTCAGATATGTCTTGCTTAAGCCTAGAAGAAGTTGATAGTGTCAGTGAAGTTGGTGCACATTCTCATCCCAATTGGGGGCACAACACAACAAGTACTAGTTTAACTGTTAGGGCTGGTGCTAATGGTAGCATGCCCGATTACAATCCGGGTTTTGCTGGATCTCATGGAATCGGAGCAGCAAGTAGAGAAGGGAATAGCAGTCAGTATAGCACCGTCCCACCGATGTATCATCCACCAGCTCCGCCTCTTGCTGCTCCTATTCGCCAGTTGATCGCAGACGGTCAAAATGTAGCTGCTAACGCAAATCTCCAGCAGCCACACACTGGGCCACGATTGAATAATGGAAATAGAGATAATATTTCAGGTTAGTGACAAATGTGTACCAAGTTTTATAAAACTGTCTACTGCTATGCGAATGAATGTCCCTAGTCATCAATAGTAATTATGTCCAACAACATTCTGGGATTTGAGGACATAATGTGAAGCTTATTACTTATCTCAGTTGAACCAATTATCAAACACTGGTCATATCCAAGGAATCAAAGGCATTAGTGCTAAAGTTTATACTGTTTCGTAGTTGGTAATTACTGATAACTTTACTGCAATGAACATTGATTTGTATCATTTCTGCACATTAAAATAAACCCTGTTTATTTCAAGATTCATGACAAAAACGTGTTTGCAGATAACCATGATGCTCATTGCTTTGTTATTCCTCGTAACAAACTAATTTTCCGATAGTTTTTATGTTTATTCAACAGTTTTTAACACAATTTTGTTACAAATAAGGTGAAATACTACCGAGTAACGTTTCACATCATTTGCAATTATTCCCTTCATCGTGTTTCATTTCTAATGTACTTAGTATTTCCTCGTTTAAGGGTATTTAAATTATAAGTATCTTTTACTCGTCTTCATCTACAAGATATTCATTTCAACTGTTTAATGAGCAACTAATGATCAACTGCGTTAGTTTTCTGCAAAAACCTTTCATGATATTTGTTACTTTGAATCGTATTTAATACTTGACTGAAAGCGTTCCCACTTAAAGTCACGGGCTCAGTTAATCAACGTTGATTGTTATCTTCAAAATTATCTGTTAAAATTAAATTACTGATTGCTTTTCACTTTTCCATCGTTTCATATTTTCATGTATCTACACTCATTAAGCCTTATGTTTTCCAAATATATTATTTAAATTACAGTCCACAAAATTTCTAGGGATTTTCGACTGTAACCATTAGTTTAGATGTTACTTAATTTTTTAATGGTTTTTTGTTTCCTGAATTCCACTTTTTCAGGCTATTCCAGTTCAACGTCTAGCACAAGTAGTGAGTCAGGTCATTTCGCTCATGAAATTCCTGGACATACGAAATCGCGCCCCAAAGAAACATCCGCATCAAACCACATTGGGGTTCAGGGATTCAGCCATTCTAGACAACAAGATTCAGTTTTACCAAATGTACGGTCACTAAAACAGCAACATTCCCAGTCAAATTCTAATTTGGCACAAAGTCTCTCTGCTACTGGTGGTGCTGCGGGCAATCAGTCTAGATTAAGACCTCCTTTTTATTCTAATGGTAATGATCTATCTCAACAGAATGAGCTTGCAGCATCATCTACAGGATCTAGTTCAACTTCTTTTGGAAACCCAAGACAGAATGTTCCCACTAATAATTCTGATAGCAAGCAACACCAAACACAGGAATCAGTTAAACGAGATTCTATGCTGAGTTCGAAAAGTAGTAGCAGCAGTAGCTGTACTCCGTTAAATGCAAACATGCAGGAAACGCGACTGTTCAATTCACATCGGCTATCTCATATGTCAAATCACCAAAATTGTGCTCCCCCTCCTCCTCCACCACGAATTTCAACTGCTGTTTCTGGTTTCACACTCACAAGTCATCCTTAAACAGTAAGAATTGTTATACTAATTCTCCTCATTTGGCGTCGGTATTTTGTGGTTAGGTCTGAAATCAGCACTGTCTCTAAAGTGGTTTGTCGAGTGTTCTCAGTAGCACTTAAAATAGATTCTGGTCAGCTAGATGCGTGAACCTGTTTCTACTTAGTTGATATCTAATCTGAGTGAGCGGCAATTATTTCAAGTCCATTGTTATATCATACTCATCCACTAACAAGTGATATAAATTAATTATCTAAATCATAACTAATCAGTCGATAACACAACACTTAACACAATATTTTGTTTATACGCTAAACATAAGTGACTCACTAGTTGCACTGTATCAATATAGTTACTCAGACAGTAATATCATAGTATATGTTGATTCATATCAATGACACAAAATCGAGTACAAGGATTTAAAACCAGTGTTAAATTTTTAGATTAGACTAGCTCCCAGACAATGGACACTACTTGGTTGATGCTTTACCCTTTCAACTAAAATCACTGATTTTTATCTTGTGGTCCTTAACTCCCCTCTATTTAATGGTTGCACCGGTAGTCATTAGTAGAACTTCCAGTCACCATTTAATCTAAACATGTAACATATTTCAAATTAATGTGTTAATACGAGTTCACTATTCAATAATACTACTCAATGCTTTAGTTCGATTGTAAGAAAGATTAACTTTAACCCAGTAACTATTGAATCACTTTTATCTTACATCTTTCTGTGAAATGCTCCAGGACTATTTGCTTATAAATAAATTAATTCCTACTTATTTGTTGGAAAAACTATATATATATATATATATATATATATATATATATATATATGGCGCTCACAAAAGTATATATTTCTGTGTGTTCATTAAGCTTATTTCAGTGCATAAAGTATACTGTTGATTCATCTGTTTTTCACTCGTCTCGGAATTTCTATCTTTAATTCGCCCGTATCTTTTTGAGTATAAAGCCTGTTTATGCTTATAAAGAAACATTACACTATCGTTTGTCCTCTTTTAGTGAAATCTGGAAAAACAGAAATACCGTGGTTTGGAAAGATTTTTCTACCTCATCTCATCTCTTCTCGAAGGTTTCCAAAGAGATATAATTATTTTGACCACTTCGTTGTAATTACAGTGATATGTGATACTCGGATTTCCATAATATAACCTCATTTCTTCACAAAGAAGCTCATCCTCAACTCAGGCCATTTTTCCAAATTTATATTCATAAAAGTTTTCTCCCTAATATATAGTTCACTCACGCGTTAAGTTGTATATTGTGCAATCATTAACATTTTAAAATACCCTTTTTGACAAAATGATGTCAACTCTTCTTGTAATCAATCTCATAGTCTACCTCGATGTATTGTTTATCATTTATCTAGTTACAACTTATTATCTTGTTCTTGAAATGAACTCCCATATTACATATTATGTACCAATCCTTCGTTTTTATCTCATTTCCTTTCTTTCTCAACTAACAGAATATGCTTTATTTAACCGTATTATTCAGTTACCTACTCCAGAAATAATTTTTTTCCTTAAATTCAGTTGTCGTTACGTATAATATTTGATTGATATTTGAATCATTTACAATTTTTAAATTAAAACTTTCTAACTAATTCGCTCTTTTATTTCGAGTATTTCATTCTCTTATTAGTACAGAAATCGTATTCATTTATTTATGTTAATGCAAGTAATAATGGGTTTTGTAAGTTTCTTGGTGTATAGAATTCTTAATGGAGGAATCAGAGCGCATTGATCTACTTATGTCGAATTTATACTAGTTAAGGCACCTATGTTACTGAGTTGGTCTTGGTTGTTATATTTCAAAAACAACTCAGGAAAAGAGGATTAATAGTGGTGACCAACGTATTCCAGAAAAATATTTACAAACCGGCCAAACGTCGGAAATATAAAGGAAGATTAAAAATAAGTGCTACTTCACAAGTGAGTTTTCAAATTGCTAGGTCCTGTTACATTTAATTTGTAATGGATGCTTTATTTCGTTTTCGTGGTGATTCTTTTAGCTGGTGTTCATCTAATTTATCTCTCACTGTGAGCTATTCTCATAAAAAAAATCTTGTTAACTTCGATTCTCGAAGCAAAAGGCTGTAACAATCTTTAATTCAAACTCACAGTCACTTGTTTTTGTAAAGGATAAACGTTAATTGTAAATAGGAGTATTGTCTACTTTTGCCTCTATATCAACACACTGAGAAATCTTTCTGTTATTCATTGTCAACGGTCTTGTTTCTTATTAAATATATACTTAACAAATTTCTGTGTTTAGATAGTCTAACGATGCCTAAGACTAGTAAGACTCTTCGTTTCAGTGAGGATGTCTCTAGTACTATGTTTAACCCTTGATGTTCTCAACTTACTGTTAAAATCGGCTACCAAACGTCAATAAAAGCTGATGGACCTCTGAAAAATCTATTTATACTCACTGACACATGAAGTCCCATTCTCGCTGGGATAGTATGATGAGGAAAAAAGTCTAGTTGTGGACACATTGAAGACCTTTATAGTAATCACAAATAAATCTCGATGCTGTAGGGAAGGGGAACCTATATGATGTAACTTAAAAGAAATAACAGAATATTACCGGGAAGTGTTGATGAGCTTTTATGATGATGTGTTGAGTACCATTAAAGACTTAACGATGAACATCCCTAAATTCCCCAAGATCGACATTGAGCGTTTAGCTTATCAAAAGAATGAATAGGCGATTGGTCTTGTGAGTTTTCATTCTGAAAACTACGGATGGTTGTTAGTAGTTACTGGTTTCATTTACAAGTATTGTTTAGTATGTAGGAATTAGTGGTTGGTTTCTTAGCAATTTAATTCGTAATGAGGATTAAAGATTCTCTATTACTAACCACAGTAGGGCTGTCTTGGTGCTTTTTAGGATTTTTGGAGAAGCTGAGTAAGACATGTGTTGGATAAGGCTTGATTCGCTATGAATGGTTTAGTTTAATCAGGCACTACTTATTGGTATTCGATAGTGTAATACTGAGTATTATAAAAGCTTGAAATATGAAATAAAGGTTATTCTATAAATTAATCACTAATTGAATTATTTGGGAAGACATTGGGTTTCTTTATTCAAACGTTAGGAAGCAATGGTTAGATATTGTATGCTTTCAGTTTCCTACGTATTTTGTCGTTCATAAGTTTTACTTACCTTGAGGATCCTAGCTTATGTAATACCGTGGCTATACGCGTACTTTTTCTGGAGCAGTTAACTTGATCAATAATCTTTTTCAGCTCAATCATATCGTCTTGCCGAATATAACTATGTATATTCCACATTACTTGAGCTAATTTCTATGCCATATGCACTACGTAGTTACTAAGCGTTTATAAACTGTTTAACGAGACTGAACTTCTG
This sequence comes from Schistosoma margrebowiei, assembly GCA_944470205.2. Lineage (NCBI taxonomy): Eukaryota > Metazoa > Platyhelminthes > Trematoda > Strigeidida > Schistosomatidae > Schistosoma > Schistosoma margrebowiei. The sequence continues at coordinate 64,840,659 of OX104024.1, read as the reverse complement.
TTTCATTGTGATTGAATAATATCTGGATTACCATTCAAACTACTCAACTCATTACAAATAATATTGGAAATTCTGTGTTAATGCTGCATATATTCATCCTTTCCTATTAGCATAATCAATTTGTATGGTTTAAGTTCATGAAAGCTTCGTAATTGGCTATTTCTGATTTTCTCATAATTTCATTTAACTGATATATCTATAATAATTATAACACGTAAAGCAAAGGAAAACGATACAATGTTATGCACAAATATCTAACAAAACAATTTTTTACAAGTATGACAATATCATTCACTATTAATTTTTTTTAAAAATATATGATCAAAAGTTTTCGCTAGAGGTATGGAACATAAATGATTAAACTTGGACAAATTAGGTATTTATCATCATGACACGTATATTTAACGTTCAGAAATGAAATGAAACCATTTATTGGAGAATTTAATCATCTTAGTTAATATATATTCACTTTATGCTTTGATCATGTAGGTATTTCAGTAGTAAATGTAGTGAGGATTCCTACCATATGTCACCAATCCTGTGTCATTAAGTACAAGATATTAATATGCCGAACTATGTTACAATCAGTAAACTCATTGAGATATTTTGATTGACGCCACAGTATTCATGATTTTTTTCAACTCACATGTTCCTGTCTACAACACAAAATCACTGATTGGAATAACTTTTCACATTTCAAATATCATTCTGTTTAGCGTACAGAGATAGGCCAAATCGAATAGTTCAACTATAAGATTATACAAATAATATATACTGTAGAAATTTCTTAAGTCTGTTCAAATTCTTTCTATCCTAAGAATAATAAACTTGAGCTTTGTCTTTTTAGTCAATATAATCACTAAGAAAAACAATAAACATTGGATACCAGACTGTGTGACCGTTGCATTTATAATAGACACCACTAAACAGACTAGGGTTTATCAGAAATCTTGAAAATCGATTGAAACTTATTATAAAATGAACTAAACTCCTGAGAAATAAATGAATAGTACAGAAATTCCTGTGTTTTTCATTATTTCTGCCTAATACCATTCTATTTTCCAATAAATAATATCACATTATCAATGCTTCAAAGTAAGTTAAATTACTAATTTCACTAGTATTTCAATCGTATGAATATTTTGGTTAAATTAAGAATATTAATGATGGTCAGATAAATATGAATTCATTTATTTAGCAAATTCTTTTCAACACCTTACAGACTATAAACAATAGTATTAATGAATTAAAAATAAAATAACATACGTATAATTGTGTGAGAAAAGGTCGTGATTTAAAATAGATATGATGCCTAAATGTAAATTATTAAAGGACACTAATTGTGAACGAATTAAAAATTTGTTTAAATGGCTATCTATTTATAAGTTGAATATCTGAATGTTCTAGAAAAGATGACTGTAAAGAGCATAGTAATAGTCTTTCGAAATGAACAAAATAGTGTAATAGTTTATATAATACTTTAGATATCAGAAGTAAAATTGAATACTTGAGTAAACTTCTGATTATAAGTGGAAAATAAAGAATTATAAATATGATCCTAAGTAAAGCGGTTTCTTAGCCTACATCACTAAAACAATGCAAGATTGGTAATTGCCCATTTTTGGATACATAAACTTGTTCTGAATGCCTTTATAACAATTATTCTAGGATAGTATAGAAATTAGGAAAAAATTGTTGACTTTTAATTCTCCTCAAAGTTTCTACCTTTTACTAATCTACATCTACATTTAATACCTATTTTAAATCACGACTTTTCAAATCAATAATACCGATGTTTCTAGTTTGTAAGGAACTGAAAAGAATTTGCTAAATAAACGAGTTCAAATTCATTCTATAGTAATCATTGTGTTTATTCTATTCAAGTTCATAAAAGGATGGAATTGTGTGAAATCCCTGCAGAAAAATTAATTTTTTTTTGGTTTTTAATGCTGATAAATTCTGTTCGTAAATTACGAACTAAGCGATCATTTATCTGGTTTATGTTCTGAATAGATTGCATTGACCGAAAGCTTTTTTCATAAATCTATTATCTGGGTAGTAGACCAATTCCGAAGTGAATCCAAATTGAGGATATGGACAAAAAAGATTAAACTGTTATACAGAATGTACAAAATTGTTGTGGAATGATAATCAAATTCTTACTAGATTATTTAACATTATCATTGTTTTCAAAATATTTAAATGTTTTAGCAAGAACAAAATTACTGCTGGTAACTCCTGAAATATGAGGGGAGAGTTGTTTGTTGTTATGTAGTTCTAGGATTATTTTTTATTGAAATATATTATCAAGTGATTTTTTTCGCATATTGCATACATTTTAAAAAGTTTTTACTTACTATAGATCTTTGCTTCGCGAATAGTGCTCTATCTTCCTCATTACTTAAGAATTCGCTTTTACGTGTATTGATCGATGCGATGCTCTAAAATAGTTAAAAACAAATTTCAAGAGAATTTGTGTTAAATAGTAAAATTGTGGGATTTACACAAATTTCAAGTCATTTTTAAAGTCAACTGATTAATAAAATTCTTTTGGAAAATTGATATATTCAAATTTGACATATAGTCTGAGAATTAATTAATAGTGAGTTGGTTACTCTTTAACAAGAACCGAGGTCAATCTGTGATGAATACCACCCACATATTAAACCAGTCTCCGCAAAACCTTATCAACACTATGATGGCGTGTTCATTAGTTAAGTACTTCCAGATAGGTGATATTGAGAAGCGACCGGTGGAGATTAGATATTTTAGGAGTGAAGCAGTCGCATTAGTGAAGTTAAACGATCGTCTCGCAATATCATGATTTGGATGAAGTTAAGAAGGAAGATGCATTCAGTTCGAATCAGTGATCTAAAAGCAACATGCTCGTCAAGAGACCTGAATGTTCTGGGTTCACTCTATGGTGTGGTCGTGGTTGCACATTTCTGAGTACTCCTCTACTGCAAGGAAACATATTTCCAGTGCTGTATTATCTCATCTGAGATCAATGTATAAAGAATACCGCTTACGAATTAATTTAACCACCACAAAAACTATTTCAGAACTTTATGTTATTAAAAATAATAAATGCATTTGGACAAGATGAATTCATTTGATTACATAAGGTTCTCATCAAATTCATACAAACATTAAGGTCTAAATACTAGAATTTACTGAGTATTCATATAATTTATCATAATAACGGATATTTAAGAAAGAAAACGGTTAAATAAAGGTTTATTAAGGCGGTTCAATCGGAATAATAATAAAGTCACTACCTTTTAAAATGCGGACAAAGTTCACAAGTATTACTTGGGAACTTTAACGAACATTGTATGAAACTGGTTTTAATCACTTACAACTGACATGTAGTTAGAAAACTAAATATACATTAAAGTAGAGTGAGAAATAAAAACAACTATCTTTTAACATAGAATATTTCGGTTATTTAGATGAAATCGTGTTTTCTTTGAAAATATTTATTAATGATTTACTACAATCATTTAAGTGGTATTTTATGTTAATTAATTATCTAATGAATGGATTACTTAAGGTATTTATTTGCCATATTTGATTAAATGGGAATATTGAAATCAATATATTAGTACGATTTTTCAAAATTTATACAATTAATTCCCTTTATGAATTTTACTTATGTCAATTGTTTCATACTATTTCTTACCTTAATGTAAAATTCTAATACAGATTTGGCTGTAAGCAGCTGATGAGAAATGACTAATGAACACATACTAACGAACACATGCTCATTAGTGACTGACTTCAAGATATATATCCTGGAGTTCTAGTGAGAAGTAGTGACCAGTGGAGTTCAACCGGGTCAGTTGTGAGGTAGTAACTCACTGATGAAAATGATGGATGTGTCGCTCAATTTCGTGGATTAGTTGAAGTTAGACATTAACACCGTTGTATGACGGCTCAGTGGTCTAGTTGGTTAGGCGCCTGGCGTGAAACTGACAGGTCCTGGGTACGAATCCCGCGAGGCGGGGTTGTGGATGCGCACTGCTGAGGAGTCCCATTGTAGGACGAAACGGCCATCCAGGTTTTCCATGGTGGTCTAGCTTCAATTGACTCATGGTATCAACTGTTGAAATTAAATGACGAAATATGATGAATTCATATTATTCTGCATCAATATATGTTCTGGTTTTATTTAAATATTAGTACGAGCTGATTAAATGTCATAACTAACAATGTACCTAATATAGGTTATTGCATGAAATGAAAATGTTGCTCACATCATTTGGACTAGGATTTAACATTTTATTATTATCATTATATATTCTTATTAGTAAATAAAATATATGTCACTACAGTACTTGATTTATTCAATCAAGATTTATGGGGTTGGCTATTGTTCAAATTAGGCAGTTGCTATTTTTCTTTTGTTGAAAAAATTCACTTAAGTGTTTTACAAATAAAATAAAAGTTCAATTAAATTTGCATTTTGCTAAGTAACTATTTTTTCCCCAGTGAACCTAAACTTCTTGATGACCTTAGCAACTATTCTTTACTAGATCAGAGAGACTTCATTAATAGTCTTGTAATTATCATTTAAATTGTAAATAATAAATATTTATTATTACATTATTATATCTACTATCATATAAATGCCATGGTATGGCCGAGAGTGGGGTCGGCCCTCCCTCCCTCTCACACAGCCAGGCGTATACAGCCTCTGCAAGGGAAGTCCTACTCATTGCCTTCTCGTGGCATTACTGTCGTTTACGAAAATGGGAGGACGAAAAGCGAATGTCCGGCGCTTTAACCGGATTCCAAATCAATGGTGCATATGAGCTCCAGTATCCTACGGGAACAAATGGCGTATGAACCAATCGTTGGTCACCGACTACCATGGTAATGCATCTCCTCATGATGCTCCACTGCCTTGTGGATCAAACCTTTATGTCGAAGGCTCGGGTTGTGGCTCCCTAAGAAAACCACCTGGTTCGGTCTGGGCACCCAGGCAGTATCACAGCCCCCCCACACACAAATATAGTGTGGCGCATGTGTATTTGGTGCCTCCTTGTACCAATATTTATGTGTTGAAATAAATATAAATAAATAAATATGATTTGAATTTTGATTATTTATCCAAAAATTGGAAAATTCAAATTAATGTAATTAATTTTCATAGAACATTAATAATGGAATTTACAAAATGTAATGAATTCATTGTAGTATTATGAAATTCATATAAGTCAATTGGAATTTTAGAGGAATGTTGATATATATTCCAGATTTGATAGATAATTTATTTATCACCATGGTAGATTTTTAGACAACGGATTAAAATATTGTTTAGACTACATTTATATACAAATTTAGTACACTAGAAAGATAGGAAGATAGAAATCTACATATTTTGTTCAAGGGAATCTAAAATATTTCTTCAATTTTGTTGTTAATAACAGCGATAAATAGTTGATTGTACATCATCTGTTGTACATTAGGTGTGAGGTAAATTTAATAAGTGTAGTGCGTGCTACCGATCTCGACAGATATAAGTAGTATGTGTCACCAATTGAACGTGAAATGCTTGGAGAACGAGAATAGTGAATGATTGCTGTGGAAATGAAGGAACAGTGAAGTTTGAGATGATTGCTCGATATTTGCAAAAGGAACAGTCAATTTTGAGATAAGTGATTGACATTTTGCAAATTAAGTATTTACTGTATAGATCCCAGATTTTATTAACATGTTCCGTAATTTTGTGTTGAAATTCATTCGATTATCCTCATTTGTGTTCTCGTTCACTATACAAGTACATTCATATAATCAGTAAGGAATATAATTTCTAATATTCCTAGTTTAAGACGAGACTTTTTTTATTTAAAAAGAATTAGTTGTCAACTTTTAATTGAACCGTTAACAGATGAGCAATATGAACAACCTTTTTGGCTCTTCTCTTAGCTATGATTATAATGTATTACATTTATCGAAATACTCACCATTAATTGCGTAGTAAAATTATCTCTAATATTTGAAATATTTATGAAACTCATTCCCTCAAAAAAGTTTCATTTCACTTTCGCTTCTAAATTAATTCATTATTATCTTGTGAAATATTCATTATTATTTATTATTTTTATTTTAACACATAGATATTGGTACAAGGAGGCACCAAATACACATGCACCACACTATATTTGTGTGTGTGGGGGCTGTGATACTGCCTGGGTGCTCAGACCGAACCAGGTGGTTTTCTTAGGGAACCACACCCCGAGCCTTCGACATAAAGGTTTGATCCACAAGGCAGTGGAGCATCGTAAGGAGATGCATTCCCATGGTAGTCGGTGACCAACGATTGGTTCATACGCCATTTGTTACCGCAGGATACTGGAGCCCATGTGCACCATTGGTTTGAGATCCGGTTAAAGCGCCGGACATTCGCTTTTCGTCCTCCCATTTTCGTAAACGACAGTAATACCACGAGAAGGCAGTGAGTAGGACTTCCCTTGCAGAGGCTGTATACGCGTGGCCGTGTGAGAGCATTTAGAGAGGGAGAGCGGACTCTCCTCACTCTCGGACATACTAGGGCATTTGGGGGCTTGAAATATTCACCCCTTAGATTGCAAGTATAGTAATATTTATTGAAATATTCCACTTATTGAATTCATTTATTAGTATCTAACTGAAAAAGGATGCAATGATATAGAAATGAATTCATTATACTCTGGAAAACCTTATTAGAAATTTGTCATAAAAAAGGAATAACAGGTTATTAGTTTATTCTTAAACTGTATAATAAATGAAAACGTTTTCCATAATAGTGTTGTGAAACTCCACAAATGACAATTAAATATAACTTAGTTATATTATCTAATAAAAGTCAGGAAATAATGTAAGCCATGAAATAAATGAAGATATTTTGACCTTTTTTTAAAAAGAATTACATACAATATAAAATGACTGACATGCTATTTTGCTTATATCTGTGATGCCTAAATATTTTTAAGGTCATGAATTTATAAACTTGTAATTTCAAACATGTTACTAACTGATTTCTATAGAAATGCTTATTGTTTTCTTACACGGAATCTTGTACAACAGTTAATAAAATGAATATTTTTGAAGCCCAATACTTGACCGAATCCATTACTTTATTATTCCAAAATGTCATGTAAACAACTGTTTCTTTTTGTTTATTAAAATATTTAACTGGCATGTCTTTAGTCAACAGATTATGATCTTTTTTCTTAGTCGTATTAAGCTGAATTGATTTAAGTAGTAAACGTTTATATTCAATCAATTTAATATTCGATACTAACAATAATCAACAATCCAAATGTTTATAATGGTTCATATTAGAAAAATTACATGGTAAGTATAATTAAACTGTTTCACAAAAGTAATATAACTCCGCCTTTAGCTCTTCTAGAGTTACTGTCGGTCCCAAGCCCGAGTAAAGGAGGAGGGTTGGGCATGGGGTTAGCGTCCCCATCCCGTAGAAAACTAACTCGCTAAAAAACGCTTACCAGAAAAAATAACCCAAACCATTTAAACTCTGCCCTGGGAGTTAGAAGGTCTTCATTTAGAAGAATTATGACACTTCATGGTACAAACCGAGTTCCTTCGGAAGCCAGGAGGCCGATGCCTCTTCTAACAACAAGAGCAAAAATTTTTATAGGTACATGGAACGTCCAAACAACGTGGGAGACCAGGAAGACTAGTCAAATGGCAACGGAAATGAGGAGATACAACTTGGCAGTACTGGGAATCAGCGAAGCCCACTGGACCTAAGCTGGACAGAAAAGGCTAGCTACGTGAGAGATGTTGCTATGCTCCGGTCAAGAAGAGGAAAATGCTCCACACACTCAGGGAGTCGTTCTAATGCTGTCCAAAGTAGCACGAAATGCACTTGTGGGATGGGAATCTCACGGATCCAGAATCATCAAAGCATCATTCAAAACAAAGAAGGAGGGGATCTTAATGAATATTATCCAATGTTATGCACCCACCAATGATAGCAACGACGACATTAAAGATCAATTCTACGAGCGGCTGCAGTCAATCATAGAGAAATGCGCAAGAAACGACCTCACCATTCTAATGGGAGATCTAAATGCCAAAGTCGGAATAGACAACACTGGATATGAAGATATTATGGGACGACATGGACTGGGACAGAGAAACGAAAATGGAGAAAGATTTGCAAATCTATGTGCATTCAACAAATTGGTCATAGGAGGCACAATATTTCCACACAAACGTATACACAAGGCTACATGGATCTCACCGGACCACACTACACAGAACCAGATAGATCATTTTTGTAACCCTAAATAATTTCGAAGGCTAATGGGAGATGTGAGAACCAGGAGAGGTGCTGACATAGCCTCAGATCATCACCTAGTTGTAGCCAATTTAAAATTGAAGCTAAAAAAGAACTGGACAACTGGACAAACAGCAATACAAAGGTTCGATACAGCCTTCCTTCGAGATACTGACAGACTCAATGAATCCAAGATAGCTCTCAACAATAGGTTCCAAGCCTTACAAGATCTACTGAAGGAAGAAGAAACTACTATAGAGGACAACTGGAAAAGTATCAAAGAAGCATTAACTTCAACGTGTCAAGAGGTTCTGGGCCTAAAGAAACACCATCATAAGGAGTGGATCTCTATAGAAACACTGGACAAGATCAAAGAAAGGAAGAACAAGAAGTCAGCAATTAACAACAGCTGAACACGAGCAGAGAAAGTCCAAGCACAAGCTGAATACACAGAAGCAAACAAGCAAGTGAAGAGGAGCACTAGAGCCGACAAGAAGAAATACGTGGAAGAACTAGCAACGACGGCGGAAAAAGCTGCTAGAGAAGGAAATATGAAACAGCTTTACGATACAACGAAGAAACTGTCAGGGAAATACAGTAAACCAGAGTGACCGGTCAAAGACAAAGAAGGCAAGCCAATCACCGAAATTCAACAACAGCGGAACAGATGGGTAGAATACTTCGAGGAACTCCTGAATAGGCCGGCTCCAATGAATCCACCGGACATCGAAGCAGCGCACACAGATGTTTCTATATATGTCAACCTACCAACGAAGGAAGAAATCAGAATGGCCGTCAGACAAATCAAGGGCGGGAAAGCAGCAGGACCCGACAACATACCAGCTGAAGCACTGAAGTCAGACATCGAAGTAACTACAAACATGCTTTACCTTCTATTCAAAAAGATTTGGGAGGAGGAACAAGTGCGGATGAACTGGAAAGAAGGGCACCTCGTCAAGATTCCAAAGAAAGGAGATCTGAGCAAATGCGAAAACTACAGAGGCATTACACTGCTGTCAATACTAGGAAAAGTTTTTAGCAGAGTGTTGCTGAGCCGGATGAAAGATGCAGTAGATGCCCAACTTCGAGATCAACAAGCTGGATTCCGTAAGGATCGATCGTGCACAGACCAAATTGCAACACTACGGAACATCGTCGAACAATCAGTTGAGTGGAACTCATCACTATACATCAACTTCATTGATTATGAAAAGGCATTCGACGGTGTAGATAGAAGGACATTATGGAAACTTCTTCGACACTACGGAGTTCCTGAGAAGATTGTCAATATTATCCGGAACTCATACGACGGACTACAATGCAAAGTCGTGCATGGAGGACAGCTGACAGATGCATTCCAAGTAAGGACCGGAGTCAGACAAGGCTGCTCAATCTCTCCCTTCCTCTTTCTTCTGGTGGTCGACTGGATTATGAAGACCTTGACATCTGAGGGAAAACACGGCACACAATGGACAGCTCAAAATCAATTAGACGATTTGGACTTCGCAGATGACCTAGCCCTCCTATCGCATACACACAAACAAATGCAGACAAAGACAGCCAGTGTAGCAGCAGTCTCTGCATCAGTAGGCCTCAGCATACACATAGGGAAAACCAAGGTCCTCAAATTCAAAGCGGAGAACAGCAATCCAACCACTCTTGATGGAAGATGTAGAATCCTTCACATACCTAGGAAGCATCATCGATGAACAAGGAGGCTCCGATGCAAACGTAAAGGCGAGGATCGGCAAAGTAAGGGTCGCATTCCTACAATTGAAGAACATATGAAACTCAAAACAACTTTCAACCAATACAAAGTGAGGATCTTCAATACCAACGTCAAGGCAGTTCTACTGTATGGAGCTGAAGCTTGAGGAACTACAACAACCACAATCAAGAAAGTACAAGTATTTATAAATAGGTGTCAACGCAAGATACTCAACATCCATTGGCCGGATACCATCAGCAATAGCCTTCTGTGGGAGAGAACAAACCAACTTCCAGCTGAAGAAGAAATTAGGAAAACACGATGGAAATGGATAGGACATACATTACGCAAATCATCAAACTGCATCAGGAGACAAGCACTAACTTGGAATCCTGAAGGGAAGCGAAAAAGAGAAAGGCCTAAGAACACATTACGTCGGATGAATAACAACTGGCAGTAGCTGGAAAGGATTGCTCAGGACAGGGTTGGGTGGAGAATGCTGGTGAGCGGCCTATGCTCCTTCACGAGGAGTAACAAGCGTAAGTAAGTAAGTAAGTAAGTACAAAAGTAATATACGATATACAGAAAATAACATTCATTATTTATTTTACGACCTCAATTCCTATCTTTCTATGATAATTATTTATGTGGCATGTAATCCATAGACATATTATATTGGTTGAATACTTTGTATATCTTTGGTTAATTTACTAATGATCTTAGGTCCCACTAGATATTAAGCCAGGGCTTGTAAATATTTTTAATCGGCGAAATCACCGATGAGTACTTGGTTATTGGTGAAATCATATACTTTTTGCCTTATTATAAATTGACTAAGGATGATCGTACCTCAAATCGATCCCTGAGATTTACCCTGTTTTCACAGATACTTTAAAGTCCTGGACTTGATGCCAAGCTATTTTTGACTACACATTATCGAGAAGTTTCAGATAGGACAAAAAATTGTCCATATTTCCAACTAATGTCATGGCATGTTAAGAACCGTGACTAAATAGCTTAGGTAATTGCCTACAATGCCGTTTTATATACACCAGTATTTCGTCTTGTTCTCATCAAGCCAAATAACTTATTGCTAGGTCCTATCCGTTATTCGTGTTTGGTAGACGGTTGTCTTACCATACACTTTCTGAACATCACTGACAAGCTTCGATTACAAGTAATTATGGAAAAGATAATGGAAGATTATTTATGGCAGAAATAGTCCATTATTCTTAAGGATAAAATGGATTTATGAAGGAGTTATAAAGATTATAGATCACAATGATCAAAGTGTATACTACTTCATATTTTCATATTTGAGCTCTTTAATAGGCATACAACAGTACACACATAACTGATACAAGCGAATCGTAGTATGTAGTACATAATAATTATGCCATTGATAATGGATGAACTGTTTTTTAAGAGTAATTACATTTATTGTATTTGGAAACTTTTACCTATTTGGTGTCCAGGAAATTACCAGTTTAAACTCTAGTTTTAATGAACCATAAAATGATATATCATGGTAGAAGTAATGTGAAGTAAGTAGTGATAATTCAACTTTAAAAAAAAGAAAACATGTAACTCAGGAGTGAAGAAATGATTCTTCCACTATAATTTAAAACTGCGGGCACTATGTATGTTGAGTCACCTAGACTGGTGGCCACATTGCAACATGATCGGTAGCATTCGATCTGCACTAATAAGGACTAGACAAGCAAGACATTGATCACCACCCAGTGATCAATCAATTGTATTTACATCTCAGTCCTACAGGAGGTTAGTCACGGCTCGGATAGCTCAGTGTTAACATCTCTGACTGTGAAGCTGGGTGACTCGAGATCGAATCCGCCAGGAAGCACCAGTTCCCTCAAGATTACAGGTACACCTTGCTGACGAGTGCCAAATAGCACGAAACCCGGGTCCAGGGTTTCCTGTTGACTACCTACAACCACCATCTAAATAACATTTAAATTTCAATGATAGATGAAAATGACAAAAGAAATAAAAAAGATAATTGAGTTTGGCAAAATAATTACTCACTAACTTTTGATCTATTCGATTTATTGATTTGTTGAGTTGAGAGTTGTTGAGAAAAATTACTCATAGATCGTTTTTTACGGTCATCTATAGAAAGAAATTCTTTTGTCAAGTGGTTTTAAAATATTATTCAATAGCATTAAGCATCAAACTGAAAGTTTTCTTTTAAAGTATATAAATCATATATTCATGAACGACTAGTTTTTTGAGGTAATACTGGAGGTTCGGCTAAAACTATGACCAGTGAAGTGTGACTATTTTGAATGTGTAGGAGTTATCCAGCAAATATATTGGAAGACAGTTGTGTGATATTGCGCATTGGTTGAAATTAAACATGTGAATCATTGGATGCCAGATCAGTGATATGGAAGTTTTGTGGTCGCAGTTGGGTCGAAGGTTCTGGTTTGGGTCTTCAAGGTCTGGAGTGGTGGATGACCACTACTTATAGGTCCCACACTGCGACCAGTCAGTGGTATAAACTATAGAATTGGAATAGTTTTTCTGAGTAGTTAATGAGCTGAATTTAAATGATAATCATTTCTTCCTAGTTGGGATAAAGTGAAATCATTATCTCTCATCATGAGAGCTTCTGAAATAAGTTTAACATTTTTTTCACACTATAAATACACGTGCTAGACTACGAAGCTGTTGATATAGAATTTGTTTCCAAACGTCCTTCTAAACGGTGTTTTAGAACTTTAGTCGTTATAGCAGAAAAGCAAACACTGTATAACATAATATAATACTAGTTTCTTTTCTGATTAGCTTCAGAACACACGAATTAGTTATCTGAAGATTTAACATTTACCAGTGCTTTATAATCCAGGAAGTTGTAGATTACTTATTTTTCATAAGTGATACTATTTTTGCTACCCAATAGAAATTATCGAGATTCGTACATCTGTATAGCTGATTCTGATAGTAATTATGAACAACCCTGTCGATAATAACTGTTTTTGGTGAAATACTTATTAAAATAGTTACTTTAGGACTTCCACCACAAATGTTCAGTGGAATGAGTTGTATAATGAATATTTAGTAGGCCAGCCATTTTTAAACGTTTTTAATCTACTGGAGTTGTAAATATCTTGTCTATAAAAATGATTTTGTTGTGTGGACCAACAATATAACAACAGAGTAGACACTGCAACGGATTATACAAAATATGTGAAGTTGGATTTCGGTAGCTACATAAAATGTCGGATAATTCAAGCTTTCTCTATATTGACATTTTGAAGAATATCAAGTTTAAACTACTCTAAAAATGTATTAGTAAGAAAATTATGTGAAATAATGTTTTGCAGTAGTATTGTAGTGAACAAGAACACAGGTGGGGACAAACGGATGTACTTATCACAACAATTACAGTCTATCTCAACAAAATCTGAATACCATATAGTCAATCGTCAATTTGCAAAATATTCATGCATCAAACCAAACTGGACTGTTTCTGTTGCAAACACCAATCCATTATCTCCCATTTCATTGTTCATGCATTTTCTTACAAATTACAATGTGTTCTTGCTCTACCTTTCTTGATCTTCGCCATCTTCCGCTGCCAGACATTACGTTCCTTTAACGCACGTTATATACTACTTATATCAATATAAGTAGCTCACACCACAGTATTAAGTAGTGATAAATTAGTTCTCAAGTAGCGTTAACATTGCATTTATGAGTAAAACAATAAACCACATTGTTCCAGTTTTTATTTAGAAATCAATCTACATTTGGTTGAGAGTTGGCCAGTAGCTTTCGCCACATTTTCGTTGTTTTCGTTTTACTTATGATGGATAGGTCTTAATTACTTCCTTAGAAGTGTAGGCCTTGTAGTTGTGTTTGATATCTACTATGAAATTCGTAATTGTTTTTGCACGGACATGCGCATGGAGCCATTTCTATATTTTACTTGATTTATTTTAATAGGGTCTTCCAAAGCATAGAAATCGAAGAGGTAATTTTTTAATAGTTTTGCCTTTTCATTTGGCTATATTGCATTTAATTGTATGAGTTCATTAGCTGACAGTTTAATACAAAGAATAAGGACTTATCAAACTTGGCGCTTGGCTAACAAACTTGTTTCTCGAAAATTTTGGCTGATCTACAATATCGCATTGTTACGGATCAGTTTAAAAACTTTGCTTCTATCTATTCAAAAGCTACTCATTAATTCACTAATCTAGAAGTTGTGATGTCTCACAGACGAATCACATAAAAATCGCACACATGATGACTAACATGTTGCTCAGTTAAACAATTTTGGTTATTTCATGGTGTAATGATGAAATACTGCTTTAAAGACATTACTTATTACGTACTTAGAAGTATACTCCACTAACGTTTAGTTTCAATGACTAAAATGTCTCATTTTTGTTTTATATCGTTGCTATTTATTATCAGTTATGTTTAATATCACTCCAATCCGTTGATTCTCTGTTTCCCTTCTTCTTCTCACTCCCAGATTTTTCCATACACTTGTATATACACTTCCTTGGCTCACAATGTACCTTAAAGCTAGACAAAAAACTAATAAAACTAAGAACTAGAAATTTTACAAACTTCAACCAGCTATTAATATAGACTTTGTTTGATTATCAATGGTTAATATCTCTATTCCATGCTTATCTTTGCGGATAAGTTGTATCCATGAAAAAGTGATTTATTTATGGATCGTGACTGTTTACTGGTTAATCCCTTGACATGATAGAACGGTATTTAATCATGAGGTTCCCCAAGTATCCGGCCTATTAAAATGAAGAGAAAACAAAATTTTCATTTTTTTCAAGCGTTTCTAACCTTCAATGAATTTCATTCCACTAACTTTTTAAATAAATTGTCCTTTGTATAATTCAGCCCTGTTCTTTTGTTGAAGCGTTTGCTTTATACGAAATGATTTATTGCTAAATGATGTCCAGATGTGTGAATGAACAGTACACTTTACAAGACTTGGTCAAGGTTATTATCTTTGAAACCACCGGTATGCTATTTTTAGAATACAGACATTTGCCATTTTATTTTCTTGGAATTTAAAATTAAGTTCTTTAGTTATTGAATTCATATTTAAGACCTATTTATCAACATTAATATTGACATGCTAAACAGAGTAAAAAATGTGCTGTTAATTTGTGAGCTTTATTTTTGTTTTTGTTTGATTATTTAAGGTTTGATACTATTTTGCAGCCGGATAGCGGTTTAAGCTCATTAATAAGATCATTTTAGCCATTTGATTAGTAGTTAAGCCATCTGAATTATATTCGGCTATGATACGGAGGTTCTGTTAACAAGTTCTATTCTAACCAACTTTTTTTCCGCATTTATCAGCTGTTTATTCCGTCATCATAAATAAGTATTCTAGTTGTTATAATGTTGTTATAGTTTAATGAGGTCTGTCTTTTTCTTCTAACACACTGAAAGAAATATAATCTAGTATCAGGTATTAATAATGTAGTCAATGGTCCAAAAGATAGTTGGAAAGTCGCTGGCACAAATATTTAACACCAAGAGTTTACTTGATAGAAATTTATCACTGACATTAAACGATGTATTTTTAGTTCAGGGGGAAATACATAGTGCTTCTAGGTTATGTATTTTATTTGTATACAATTTTTAGTGTGTTCATTGAATAGTTCACCTAATATTTTTGCAAAATACTCGTGTAATTTTGCTTTATGCTTTTTGAGATCTTTTAGATTATTGTATTTTAAATACTCATATAAAGTATGCAGAGAATATCTGCAAATTACATTTAAGAAATGAGGTTTATAGCTTAGCACTTAAATATGTACATTGTTAGTTAACCACACGTTTTACGAACTGGTTAAAAATCTACTCATTTGTTTGGACTGTGCAATCTCTTTTGTATCAGACTAAGTAATTTCAATTATACGAAAGGTTAAACAATCACCTGGAATTACCTGGACCAACGTTTAATTCACGAATCTGGTTTAGATGTTTTAGTGCACAAACTTCGTTAGATTTATGGAATTGAAAATTTGTGGATAAATTTACTGGGGTACATGACCTATGTCTCTGTCTCCTGTTTTGCACTGTCTTCTTACCTATCAAGTAAATGACAAAATTTGCATTTGTTACGTAAATATGTACTAGCTGAAGTAAATTTTATAAGCAAAGTAGTCTAGTAAGACTCACAATAATTATAGCGCTTGAGTGTCGATGAATACTTCTACTTGTTATGCAAAATAACAAACTCTCTCTATATGAAACAGTTTAGTACGTAACAAATACAAGCGGCGCTTATTTACTTCCCTTATTTACAGTATATATGAAAAACACAAAACTCATTCAAAGTCTGCTTTTTATGATAAAGTTGAATCACATTCGTATAGTTTGCTGATTGCTTCGGAAAACGTCTTAGAATTTTTAGAGCTTGTCAAAACTGTTAACGTAACTGTTAACTTGAACCCTGAATAATTATACGTCCAACACAAATTTTAATGGTGAAACAGTTACTGAAACGCTATAGTTTTTTTAATTTTTGGCTCAGACTGATAGTTATTTAGTTTTCTGCACTAAATACGTCCTAGTCACTGACTAATTATGGTGCTTTTATATTCTTCTTATCAAGATTTACATACAATATCACTTAATATGTTGTAGCGTATACTCAGACTTTGGTATGAGTCTTCGATATGGTACAGGTCAATTATGGGGATGGACAAATGACACTTTGTGGTGATACATCGAAAATTGTATAATGTGTTTTCCGAGACTGACGTTTACTGAACGCCTTGATATGATATATTACGGTCCTTGTAACTAGTCCCATAAAATACTTACAAGCATTTCGAGCCTCCGTCTCTGCTTATTATCATTTAGACGTATCCACTAATGGTAGATGGATTGTTTGAAAAAAAATTATTACTTAAGAGAATATTTTCCAATCTTAATTAGCACCGACGATGCGCTACTGAAAATATTTGAGATGATGGTCAATGTAGTTTTCAAGATATACTCCACCTTTTGTGTTCATGGGAAAAGTGTTACTTTGAGATCCGCTACTTTTAGCTTTTTTCACTATCTGTTTTATCCCTTTGAAGTAATGTCTCCGAAAATTAGGTAAACTTGTTCAGAACTATCAAAAAGAAACTCTCAAACTAGGAATTCAGCAAATGAAACCATAATAAATGAAGAAAAATTAAATCTCACTTTGGTCAGATGCTTTTGTATTCTGTGTTAATTTTTCATTCATACAGTTACCTTGATCAATCTGATGAACATTCTTCTTTAGTAAATTGTTCTTTGAGTTACTTAAGAAAAACTGAGACTAAACTGATCGTGAATTGTGAAACTACTTTGTTCCTAGCGTTTCTCTCAAGCCACATAGGAACAAGAAATGAATGATGGATTTTTTAAGTAAACAGTGTCACACAGGTTCAAAAAGCTTCATACTCGTTGTCATAACAACCGTACCAAATCTGAAAATAAACCATAAGTATTCAAGATTATGAAGTAGCGAACATTTTCTGTCAAGAAAAAAAAGCATTTTTTAACTTTCTGGAGAATGCTCACCCATTTAGGTCCACTTTTGCATAAAAATAGTAAAATTACTTGATGTAGCATAATCTGATATTAAGCTAAAATATTGTACTCAGAAGTATAAATTCAATATATTTTCGACGAAAAAGGACACAGTATTAGCGGCTGGAAACCAATGCATATGTAGGGCCAGTGAAACGTTACTGAACCCTAGCCAAATGATCCGGCAGTTGGGTCACAAAATGTCGAACACATCATCGATCCCTGTCAAGATCAAGGGTAACCAACGCTCATCAGTTATTCGTATGCCGTGGATTGGTCCATGCGGTGGTGGTCTCACCATCTTTTCCGTACTCATTGTTACCAATATATTTCAGTATTAACATCCTTTGTGTTTTACAGTGTTCAAAGCAGCCATTGTACTTTGATATGTCTAAGGGGTAGTCCACGTTAGATGCTAATCGAGAGGTGCGAATTCGAAGTCAGCCGTTGGTCACACCACACCTATCTAACTTCAGTAGGCCCTCAATCACTCGACAGAGATCATCAAGGTTGGTGATCTACACATATTTTTGCTTCAATACATTCTAATAATTTAGAAACTGGTAAAATCGTCTCACTTATTCTATAGAATAACAAGATGTGGCATGTTGACTGTGTGAACTTTTTGTAACTGATTATACCTCTTCTCCAGGGGTTCATCATTTGTTTGTCAGACTGTGTATGGAATGTGGACTCTTTATGATAGGGAATGTACTCATTAGCATTGAGAGTCACCAACCGAAACAGAAACTGACTCGCCTGGTTCCTGGAAGTGTATTTGATCAATATGTCCGTTGTGTGTACTTAAGTCATAGATATTTACAAATTAGGTTATCGATTTCCATCATTCATGACCACGGTCCTTGTGACTGTTTGAGGATCGTTTTGCATGATAAGTAACTTTTGCAAACTCTAAGTATCTAATGTGTGAACGAAGAACCCTTCTTTCTAATAGCTTTGATAGGATTTCTTTCGTTACAGAATGTTCAGCATTTATATAGTGCAGCAGAAACGTGTCCACATCCCTCATTAGTCCATCAAACATCGAAGCAGGAATGGAACAAACAGCAGTTTTCAATGTCTTGACGAAATTTTCTGCCTAACTATTGGAGAAAGGGTGCATAGGAGCAGCGAATACATGTCTGCACCCTATACAATTAAAACAGACAGTTGCAGAAGCCGGTAATATGTCAATTCCACATGGGCTATTCTGCCTTCCAGACTGACTAATTTATTCATTCTTCTTGGGCCACATCCTGAACTTTTGATTTATTCGCTTATAACTGACTCCTTTTATATGGGCGTTTGCAATAAACCCTTACCCTGCTCACCACATATCTAGTTGGCTCACATGCCTTCACTTATTCTCTTCGTTTACCTGATTGTCTGCCCTGTTAAACAATTGTGTGAAATATATATATTCGGAATTTTCACATGTATTTGACTTACTTAATTCCCTTATTTACTAACGCGAGTTAAGTTCTTGATTATATACGAGAATATCCAGGGTTTATATTTAAATAACAATCATTCATGCGATCAAACTGTTACCAAAATAAAGGTCTACACTAAATAATGACTGCGTCTGGAATAAAACGCGAACCGACATCGGTCACTCAATCTCATAGGTAGCCCATCCTGATTGGACGATTCTCTTAATCCTTGGATTGTGAAGTCGGAAGTTCTTGAACTTTTGGAAACGTCGGCCCACTTACAAAAAGAAGAACAACAAGTGCATAGTATTTGTCGGGAAAGAGATCACAATATTCTCTATGGACTCTCTGCCAAGCCTCAGATGATACAGACCATGGAGTCCACTTTGAATGGTGATTTTTCGACCCATGACATCTACCACAATTATTTGCCGTACGAGATATATCTAGATTTACCTTTGGCCACCAACACATGAGCCTTGCAAGAATTTTATTTCTTCAACACCCAAATGTCCGCTATCCAGACCTTCAAGTACAGATTTACGCATTGAAAGAGAAATAACAGAATGATTATTTCAAAACAAAATACCACCAGGACTAGTGGATAACTCATCCCGCTTTGTAAAATAGACAGGGAATCTACGTTTCCAACTAACATTCCAAACATTTTTGATAGCTTTGAGTATACATCCGAAGTATGGACGAGTTTCTGCAATGTGTTCTGGAAATCTTAACAGTAAAAAAGTGAACTAATAAAAAGTCTTCAGTATTAACAGGCTCATCTTGTAATGATTGTCCAGATATGTAGTCAACATGTTGAATTTATTTGGAGCTTTTATGCTGAATCATACGTCATAAAGTACCTGATAGTGAACGTAGTTTCTTAAGTTTTTAGGGACCGTGCGCTTGTCACTAGCTCTACTCGCTTTATAACTAGTTTAAAACCATTACTGTCAACTAGGTATCTAGGACATTTGGAACCAGATACACAAAATGTACACTTATTTAGATTCGCTGTAATATTCCTCTTAATTAAGCGACGCAATAAAGCATCAAGTCTTCGATCATGAGCTACTTTATCGGAACCATGTATAATGAGATCATCTTCATAAAGTTTAATACTTCCAGGTCACTGACTACATTATCCATCACTTCCTGAAATATAGCTGAAGAACGACTTACACAAAATGGAAGGGATTTTTATCTTAATGAACCAAAAGGAATGCTAATTCAAAAATGAAGAAGGTAAAAAAGAACCAATCAACATCTAAGTGTACAGGACAAGCTGTAAACCATATATAGAGGAATTCAAACACTTCAGTTTTACCTGAAGTTTGTGCTGATGATGTCGTTCAGAAGAACGATCAAACCATCCAGCTCAGAGAACAAAACTCCGTCCAGAACGTTTTTGTTCGAATGTTATTTGTATAAGGTAGAGAGTGAACCTTATCAAAGAACTATCACTAAATGAATAAACAGTTCGTTTTCATTTCAAAAGATTATTAGTCTCATGAAAAATCTCAAATCTCATTGTTCATACCAGGAAACGTAAGCAAGCTTTAAAAAATGAAACCCCCGAAAACTTCTCATTCGGATGACATGAATGTAATTAACTGGTCATCGAGCAAGTACAAGACATTGAAAAGGGACATTTGATCCATTTGTTCACACATATAGCGATGTAGTGAATTCACAAACACTACATAACATCTCCGATACGATGAAACTGTGCTGTTTTCTTTATCTATCTGCACATGAGAACAACACGCTCTATTGACTCCACCACATATTGTACCTAGACTGTTCAAATTTCTTAATATAGCCTGAAGGAAATTGTTGTTTATCAGTCATGGATGTACACAGTAAGACGTGGAAAGAAAGCACGAAAAACAGAAAATGATTAACGTGTCAAACTCTACGATCTGTTGCTTAACTATGGTAATTGCTTGTTGATAACCACTATAAGTTCAGGTAAACAAACCATCATTCGACGGCAAGTTTTTTAGTCTCAGGGACACAGTTAAAGTGACTAAATGGTTTGATTTGTCTCAGTATTGCAGTCTTTAATAACTCTTTAAAATATCACTACAAAAATTCGGCACCGGAATTATTATTTTGCTTTCAACAAGCACTACTAACTGAAAACGCTTTATTTAAGCCTCACTATCAGATTGAGGTACGATCTGATGTGAAACGTTCTAGAAAGTCAGTTCACAGATATCATATTTCCGCATCTATGTCTACAGTCGAATATATGGATTCACCTAACCACTATGGCGTTTTTCCTTATTTTCCTTCTGAGGAAGTTATTAAATGATACGTAATCAAAAGTGCTATATAGCTCTTTCAAATCGAATGTGTCTTCATTGTCACTTTGGTGACCTAAATGTCTGCTTAGCTTGTTATTAAGAAAATTAATTTAATGCCTGGCCAAATTCATGGAATAAAAATGAATGTCCTAGATGTTTGACAGTGCGCCTTCAGCTGATTTTGGTCATTATAGCTATAGGGACAAAAAATGTTTGCCCGCCTATTGGGTTGATTATACTGGAAAATCATCTACATAGATAATAAGCATACAGAATGAACTTACATATAATGATGGAGAAAACTAACGTTACGCACAATTGACAATAGGAGCAACATCTCGTAAAAGCACTGTTTCAAGTATGTTGCACCCCCATTCACATTCAAACATCCATCACCGTATGCCGTAATGTTTTAAGATTACAATAACTATTCATCTAAGATTTACGAAAACACAAGTAAAATGAGTTGATAGTCTAGAATTTATATTTACAAAGTCCACCATCAGTACATACCCATTATTATTTCTATATATCAAAAGTTAAGAAATATAAATAAGACTTGTTTAGTTTGCAGAAGTTGTATGATAGTTTTGGCGAATCATAATACAGTACTTAAATACATCCTTCTGCTGAAAACTTGTACGAATTGGTTCATTTGTGGCTTTTCATACTCAAAAGTAATCATAACTCCAAAATGACTTCTTTACTATAAGCTGCATAAGCGGATTATATTAACGACTAAGGTTGTCTGATTTATGCAAATTAGTCATTGGACTGAGGCCGTACATCAACAGATAATATCATTATTAGTATAGGGGTTGTGGAGATTTTTAAGTTTTTGATTGAGATCATGAACCGATTGATATTAGACCACCTTTGAAAACCTGGAAGCACTGGATGACCGTTTCGTCCTATTGTGGAACTCCTCAGCAGTGCGCATCCACGATCCTGCGAGCGGGATTCCAACCCGGGGCCTTCAGTCTTGTATGCAAACGATTAACCTACTGGACCACTGAGCCAAAATCGAATGGTGTTAATGTCTAACCTCAACCAATCCACGAAGTTGCGCGACCATCTTCCATTGTACTGAGGTAGATATCTGTCTCTACCCGACACGGATTAGCTCCACTGATCACGGTCAGACACCATCACCATTGGATGCCGGATCAGTGGTCCAGTAGGTTAAGCGTTCGCGCGCGAGACCAAAGGCCCTGGGTTCGAATCCCGCTAGTGGGATCGTGGATGCGCACTGCTGAGAAGTCCCACACTAGGACGAAACGGTCGTCCAGTGCTTCCAGGTTTCCAATGGTGATCTAACATCAATCGGTTCATGATCTCAAACAAAAAATAATATCATTTCTGGTTCAGGTTATCAATAGATTACTGATAAAATCTGTAAATCACTATACTTTATGTAAAATGAATCTAGTTAGTCACAAACCCTGAAGTAAAAGAAGATTTGTAAAATAAACGATTTGTTTTCAGAATGAGAACTCATTAGAAAAGATTTGTCATTCTCTATCCAGAATCAATGTACAGTAAATAATTTTGATATTAACACACGTACCATGACTTTACGTACCTAAACGCTCAAATAAACATATTGTGAATCACAAGTGATGTTTCAGGAAATAAAGACTTTCAAATGACTATTGATGCCAACACACTAAACAATGAGTTTTGAAATTATAGGATATTTCCTTCGTTTTACGATATAATTACTTTGTTACTAGATCTACTAATTTAAAACCTTGAATTTTTTTAATACCAAATGTATCATTTACTTTATAGAACTGTAACATATAAGCGATCCTGATACAATTAGAAATGACTCTGATTGCATACTTATAAACCAGATGATATATACTTGTTTCATCTAAAACGTTTGTTCGTTTACATATAAAATTTTTGTACTTTGTAGCTCTATTAAATTGTTAATTATCTAATCATGTAAACTAGCTTTTTATTACTGATACGTTTATAGGTGAAAATAAATGTATCAATAAAGTATAGTCAGCTATACGTCTTATTTTGTTTTTTTTTCTAGATCAATGTATAACGAACATTTTAATAACAAAAGAAAATATAAACTAATTTTGATTTTCAGATTATGGGTTGTGGAGATTGTTACGTTTTTCATTGAGATCATGAACCGATTGATGTTAGACCACAATTGAAAACCTGGAAGCACTGGACGGCCGTGTGCTCAGAAGTGACTAGCTCCATGAGAAAAGTTTTGGAGTTCTGGTGGGGAGCCGTGACCAGTGGAGCTAATCCGTGTCGGGTGGAAACAGGTGTCTACCTCAGTACAATGGAAGATGGTCGCGCAACTTGGGCATGAGGTTAACGACCCCATCCCGTAGAAAACTAAATCGTGAAAACCAAAATAAATCCTTTAAAGAATAAAAAACAAACCCATAAAATTAAATAAACCATGTATTCATTCGGAAATTGTAATGCTTTGTAATTGATTTAATTTTAAGATAGTTTGAAATTCTGAATCGTGGAGTTCAGTTATACTATTAGTATAACAGTTATCCAATAACGACAGCGAATAGTTGTCAGATTATATCGTAAACTGAATGAAGAAAAAAAGTGTGTATTTTGATGGAGCTTTGTTCTCTGAGTTGGATGGTTTGATCAACCAAACCAAACGTACAAATGACAAAATAGTTTCTTATTTCCTGAAGGTATCCTCAATAT
Organism: Schistosoma margrebowiei; assembly: GCA_944470205.2. NCBI lineage: Eukaryota > Metazoa > Platyhelminthes > Trematoda > Strigeidida > Schistosomatidae > Schistosoma > Schistosoma margrebowiei. Next base: position 64,816,632 of record OX104024.1, on the reverse strand, counting down.
ATAAATTCACAGAATAAACTAAGGTTAATTATCTAAACGTCAACTGAAGAATATTCATTAAATTCACGAATCCAGAAGTTTTTGGAATATTTCATGAAATTTAGAGAAAAAAATAACATAATACATTTCTTGACCATTGATTTTGACTTATACTGCAAACATGAACTGTATCTTAGTTATAACTGCTATAGTAAGTAGGATAACTTACAGAAGTGGTATAAAGAAAACCAAATCATAGAAGAAAAGGGTACAATGTGTAAATATCGCTTATTATGAATGTTTTGTTACTTCTTTCTTCTTTAAAAAGGTTGGTAAAAGTTCAATTCATATATAGAATTTATGATTAAATATTTAACTCAGATCAAAGGATATTTTGATATTCATTTTATGTGTATTGTTCATGTAATTTAAAATATTTTTGTTCAAGCAAATGAAATAGACAAGAATTATCATATTTTATGAATTGTCAATATATACAGCTTAATTTCAATAGTTAAGATCATGAGTCAATTGAAGTTAGACCACCTTGGAAAACCTGGAAGGACTGGACAGCCGTTTCGTCCTATTGTGGGGCTCCTCAACAGTGCGCGTCCAAGACCGCGCCTCGCGGCATTCGAACCTAGGAGCTATCAATCTGACGCCGGGTTTTCCATGGTGGTCTAGCTTCAGCTGACTCATGATCTCAACCATTGAAATTACTACAATCTCCACAAAACTCCTTCTGATACTAAGCTTAATTTTACTTAGGCGTAATACATTGATAATTTTATCTAATAGGCTCACAACTATTCGCTAAATGCATCTGAATGAGTAATTTAATATTTGAATGAGAATACAAAAACAATCAGATTATCAGCTTAATTACTGATTTTGTTTCAAATTACAAAGATAAATCTAAAACAGGACTGATATCTCATAATTGAATCACTTCGTTAGCAACATCATTTATTTAACATTCATTCTACAAATTTATATGTCTCTTATAAATGTCTTGACGAACATGTTGAATATAAAAATCCCTAACATGATGTTACTATAACTAGTAATGGTGGAAAAGATTTGTAGCTCAGGTGGATGATTTTGATGGAGTTTTGTTCTCTGAGCTGGATGGTTTGGTCGTGGAGCTTTCATCGTTCTTCTGAACGACATTATCAGCACAAACTTCAGATAGAAGTGAAGTGTTCTAATTTCTCCATATGCGTTTCACAGCCTGTTCTGTACACCTCGACGTTGATTGGTTCTTATTGACCTTAAACTTGTCACTGCATACTTGATACTTCCTCACTTATATCAATACACGTGGTCAACTGCGGACACTCATTCGATTGGAAAAATGTGGAAATCTTAGACAGAGGTAACTCCGAAAACACCAGAGAATTTTTAGAAGCCTGGCACTCAGGTCAATCAGCAATCAACAAGCATATTGAAATCAATCCAATTTACCAACCAATCAGAAAAATCATGCATAAATATAGGAACAAAAATCAAACCAATGGGAGACACAACCAAAATAAAGAAGTAAACAATGATAAATTTAAGGTCAATAAGAACCAATCAACGTTGAGGTGTACAGAACAGGCTGTGAAACATATATGGAGAAATTCGAACACTTCAATTTTACCTGAAGTTTGTACTGATGATGTCGTTCAGAAGAATAATGAAAGCTCCACGACCAAATCATCCAGCTCAGAGAACAAAACTCCATCAATATAACTAGTAATATTTTTGAAAGGAGTATATTGATCTCATAATGCATTACATTGAGTCCTTTATTGTGTAAGATAATGAATAAAAAAATAAAAACAATACAATGATCGTGATTATTATTATTATTATTATTATTATTATTATTATTATTATTATTATTATTATTATTATCAAACTTAAAGGTTTGAATTTCAATTTTAAAAGTTCAATAATACATTTCTGATTTAATTATTACGAAGAAAAAAATATTTGACATTTATTTCATTGCCTTTTGCATTAGTTGTATTAGATATAATTACAAAACAATAAATTTCATATTCTTTGAAGTAATGGGTAATTAATTGTATTAGTGAAAAAGAAACCTCATTATGATCTTTTTTATTGAATCCATTTTTATTATGTTACATATGAATAACAGTTGAAAATTCTGAGCAGATAACTTCAATTTATTAATGTTACTGATTTGCATTTTATTTGTTTCAGGAATAAAAGTATATCCTGAATAGGTTGTTTATTAATTAGTGCATAAAAATAAATAAAAAGTTAACTCGTGAAGAAAGTGTATAAAATTCTAATTAAGTTAGTAGTGTCGGTTATTATGTTAAGCACGTATAAGTTATTTGAGCATCTGGACAGGCCAAGCTAATAATTCTTTCTGAGTCACATTTCGACCTTCATAATTATTCGTTTTTCTATGAGCGTATGTGTGTATATCTTATCCTACTCATCACATATCTGTACCTCATTTTTGAGTGACTATAAATATGGATTCACGCTTAATTAAATGGTGTTGGTTCACACTCCTTCTCCACCGTGCATCGTTTCGTTTCACTCTCTTCTCTTCGATTCATTCCTCTGATTGTCTGTCCAGACCAATGAGTGTACAAAATATATGTATTCGAAAATCCATTCTTGTATTTGACTTATTTAATTCCGTTATTCACTAACGCGATTTAAGTCGATAATTATATACGAGGAATGGCGATATACATATATATATAATCTTGGAATTCGTGCTTAACAATATATCTGAAAAGAAAACGGGGAAAGAATTTCCATTTCTTACGATGAATATAGTCGACTCTGTTAACACTATTTTGTTAATGGCTTTTAACTAACTACTGATAAACATATTCAGATTGAGCTTATGTTTCCGTTAGCTTCAAGAAAACAGTCAGTCAATAATTCAAAATTTCCATTGTAAAGTAAAACTTAAGGACTAAAACTTGATTAGTGTTAGGTAGTTGTTAGCAGTCGATAGGTAGTTAAACCCAAGCTTTGCGTCAGCTGGAATTCGTCAGCATACTTCTAATCCCGAGTAGTTGTTGATCTGTGTACGGTTCAAACCCCTGCCATATAGTTTCACAGTCCAAGACTTTACAACTAAACTGTATAGGTAGCGAATGATCTCCGACATCATGCCTTTCTAGTCCTCAATGCTCATCATATTCTACTGATTGGTTATTGTCTCAGTTGAACCAGTCTTGTGCAAAACATTTAAGTTTTAAATCCAATAAAGTGTCAGTTTCCAATTTTTATAACCTTTATATCATAATTTATGTAGTTATTTTTTATTGTTTGGGTCATCAGGGTTTGAATTTAAATAGATAACTTTTAACTTATTTTCAACGTAAAGCGTGTAGAGAATTACAGTAATTGAAACCTGACAATTAAGTGATATAACGTATTTGATACTCATAAAGTATTTGACAGATGTTCTCAATAAGGCTTTATTTTTATTATCTGAATTTATTAAGTAGCAAACTCACTGGTAATACCTACATGAAGTTCAACGAGTTCAGAAGCTAATGACCCTAATATTTTCTTCATTCTAAAAAGATTATTTAGAATATACTATACTGTCGTTTTCGATATTACATTTTAGTTGCTACCTGGTTATTTAATCTGTAAAGCCTATTCGGTGTCTTGTATTTTTGATATCATCTTAACCCTATCTTGTCTACAATTAGTCACAAAAAGGTATACAGTTTCCGTTTATTATACTGACTAACTATTCGTATTTAATCGGTGTTATCAGCTAAAATTGTGTTAGCTTTCATTTCAAGGTAATTCACATATAATACCAAACGTTATAAATATTTCTAACATTCTCCTTCCATATTTTTGAATATTCTCTAAGATCTATTGTTTAATTAATTAGTATCGTAGTGAATGAGGGACAACCAACAGTATTTGAACACAGAGTTACAGAATCTGTTAGTGAAATCTCAGAAAGCGCTGTCCACTTTCTCCTTTCTTGTTTAACTTTGTCGTCGATGTACTTTTAGGGATAACACTTTCTTCGTCTAGATCTCCAAGGGTTGAACTTCTACCGGGAGGTTCACTTGTTGACTTAGGATATGCCGATGACATAGTTTTATTTGGTGAAGACGCTGACAAAACGCAGAGTCTTCTGACCGCTCTAAGAAAGGTTACTAGTATTTGATCACTGGTGTCTTCGAAACATTGCTCGTATATCCTGTAACCATCGAGTAAGTAACGCAGTTGTTAGGAAATGGGTACTATGTTGAAGTAGTGAAACTTCATCAGTTAAGATGGCTGGGATACGTGTTACGACCCACTGCCCCGACGTGCGATGTTTTCTGGTGCAGGAGTAGGTTGGAAGCTAGGGGAGACCAGACCAAAACATGGCACAAATCCATGAAGTCACTGTTAAGTGGACTGAGCCATGTTAATAGGTGTAGACTACCTGGTTTGGGACCTCGAGATGATAGCAACCGATAGTTAGAGATCCTGAATGACATGGCTCAAAATCGTTTGCAATGGTGAAGGTGTATACACTCTTTGTGTTCTCCCAAATTCTAATCTTCTGAATTCTTCATGTCCCTTTCATTTCTCTCTTCCCAAATTTATTTCACAGGATTATACCCCTTAAATAACAACTTCAAACCCTAATTTTTCTGATTACGTCTTATAATTTTACCACATCTAGCACTACGGGATTTGAATCGACCACTGCATCTCTGTGCTAATGTGGTGTGGCAACTCGAACTGATGTACGTACGTACGAAGTTCTACGTTGTTACTGACTGACTGAAAATCTCAGAACTACACAGTAAGTGCTTCATTTGTAAAATGTCAATCAATTGTTTCAAATTTCATTATTCTTTCGTTTCTACGCCAATCATTATCTGTTCTTGTCTTCTATCTTCTTAACTTTCTGATATCATGCATTTCATTTTCGATTGATTATACACACTACTTATAATTATCAATATCAGTAGCATACACACACTATACCTTGAAGGAAAATTTATATTATTTTAATCTCTATAAATAAAGAATTCAGATGATAAAAGAAATTAATTTATTTGATACATTAAACTCATTTTCATTATTTCCTCTCATAGTGATCTAAAGAGAGAAAAAAACACTAGTGTTCATGGTACAAAATGGAAATTTGTCTTCTTCAATAAACGAAAAAAGTAACAAACACACACACACACATACATACAACTTATTTTATGATTAATTAAAACTAAACTATAAAAAAAAAGAGAAGTTAAACGTATTAATTAGCCTCATTTGCTCATCTATCATTGTGTATTATAAAAAAAATGTCCTATAGTTCACATTAATTTCCTAGAATAAGTATGTTTCTATTTAATTGAAATCATTTTAAGGTCATTAATAAATTCTATTCTGTAGTTTGTTTTCTCTGTTTGCTTTTTTTTTGTGCTTTTTTTTCTCTTCATATAAAACAAGAAGAATTATAAATTTGAATTGAATTATGAATGAAAAATTTAGTTGTTTTGAAGAGAAGACAAATAAAACAAACAAACAAAAAAGTCATTACAAAATTGTACAATTTGATTTTATATTTTGTCAAATAATAAATTGCCATGTTTTTTTTTTTGTTGTTTAAAATGTAATACATATAAAGAGAATTTCTATCATTTCTTATTATTTACTATAAGATTAATATGTCATCTTTAGATACTACTGATTTGTGTATGATATTAGTATAACGGCTTGGATACTGTATATCATGTTAATTAATAAACCAAATTGTGACTTACCGTTTTAAAAGACTAATATTTGAACGAAGAATATTCGTTTCGATAAATTCTATTCGGGTACTACAATTATATAATCAAATTAATAATCTGAAAAATGGTCAGGTTAAAGGCAAAGTACATCATTTAAAGTATGTGAATTTAGAATTCTTAAACAAAATACAATGATTGAAATCATGAGTCATTTGAAGCTAGACAACCATGGAAAATCTGAAAGCACTGGACGGCCGTTTCATCCTAGTAGGGCGCATCCACGATCCCGCACCCTGCGAGGTTCAAAACCAGGACCTATCACTCTCGCGTGCTAACGCTTAACCTCTAGACCACTGAGCTACTCGACATCCAGTGGTGTTAATGTTCAACCAATCCACGAAATCGCGCCACCGTACACCATTAGGGGGACGGATCGTGGATGCGCACTACTGAGGAGTTCCATACTAGGACGAAATAGCCGTCTAGTGCTACCAGGTTTTCCATGGTTGTCTAGCTTCAATTGACTCATGATTTCAACCATTGAAAATACAATAAAATTGTTAATGTTGATATGACTCAGATAGAATTTTAACTTGAATTTGCGTATTATCAGAATAAATTTGTGTCTGATAGAGTGAGAGAAATAATAGTGAAATTACAATTCGGTCAAATGTTTAGTGGAAGGCTATATTGTGTGAAAACTTAGTAAGATGTAATAAGGAGGTACAAATGCGAAGTGAATGAATCATGTATAGGGGAGACTAATAATGATGTCTAACCAATAATAATAATAATACAAAGATTCCTGAATAAAGATGACAGAGACAATTATAGTTGACCACGAAAGGTCGTAGTCAAATTTAGTTATTCAATAGCTAAGATTACTATTGATTATCGTTTTGTGAAATAAACGATTAGTAGAAAATTCGATTTAGGTAAACTAATACGAATTCGAAATCATAAAGTTTTACGCGTTTATTAGAAGTATATGAACGTTTTGTATCCCGCAATACTAAACCGTTAAATTTCATTATTTACCTAAACAAAATGCTTTTTATGTAGACATCTGTCAAGGTAATATTTATTAAAATTTAGAATTTTAGCCAAATACTAACTTTTTCTTTCCATGCTACTTAACCAACGGTTTTTAAAACCGGATTTCATACAGTCAAAGTAAGCTGAATGTATTGGACTAATATTTAAAGTAACTTAATCAAAGTACACTAAGTCAGCTAGCTTAAACTAATAGGTTTACTGTCTTTCAAGAAAAAGATCCTATGTAATAATATGTGGTTTTTTCGACCACTTTCATTTGGATGGGAAAGCAGGTTTATAGACTTATCACCACTTAATAAATTCTACTGCAGTAATTCAAACAGTATAAATGTATAAGTATCACCAAAATTCCACACCATCTTGATCAACAATGAAGAAACTAAGAAAGCTTGCTTCCTGATATTATCATAGAGAATAAGTATTATTATACTATTTTATATAGTAAATAATGTTCTTTCAATATATGGAACATCTAATTACATTGTTTAAACGTTACAAACATTATGCAAATTATTCGTTATTGATTAGATTTTTTTCAGATAATCAGATCAAAAATTGTAATGACATGAAAAGTGTTTATCAAGTAAGAAAAAAATGATAGTCATATATAAGTTTTTTTAAAGAAAATCGCTATTGGATAAAATACTACCCTGTGAATAAAAATATCGATTATTGATTATTGATTGATTGATATTCACAGTTAAAAACACGTTCATTTAGAACAACATAGATATAAGCGAACAATATTGTTTTCGATTAGATCCTCATCAGGCTTTACTCTAATATACAGTAATATTTATATGCATATACGAAATTATTAAACCAATCAAGGTAGTTTATAAGTCAATGATAACTATGAAAACGATTACATAATAAGTGAAAAGTGAGAAGTACAAATTGGTAGTGTGATAACAGATGCATTAGTTTTTGATAAGAATAATAAAGGTTCAAATCAATGTTATATAATCGGAAATAGGCTAATGATTATAAAAATATAGAAACTGAGATAACCATTATAAAATTATAAGATGACGTAATAAGAAATGTTCAGATAATTGGACCATTAAACGTATAGTTGAGAGAAAATAAAGTGGTAGGAGGGTGTGAAGAAAAATAATAAACGAAGAAAAAGTTAGAAAAAGGATAAATAAATTCATTTATTACTTAAGGCCAGGGGAGAGATAAGAGTGTTACAAATTTCTTCTGAACACAAAGACTTGGCTTGTTGGCTCGGATTCCTATAGCTTCTGCTATGTGTAAGAGACGAGATCGAACACCATAAGGAAAACTTGTGGGAATACGATGAATAACTTTGAACGATTATGTAACATTGATTTGAACCTTTATTATTCTTATCAAACCTAGTACACCTGTCATCACACTAGCAATTTGTACTTTTCACATTTTACATATTATGTAATCGTTTACATTGTTATTATTGACTTATAAACTACCTTGATTGGTTTAATAATTTCGAATATGCATATAAATATTACTGTATATTAGAGTAAAGCCTGATGAGGATCTAATCGAAAACAATATTGTTCGCTTATATATGTTGTTCTAAATTTACAATATGGGAATATTTCAAAAACACGTTCACCAAGACTGTTAGCTGGTAACTGAATTAAATTCATTTGGTGTTGTTTACTTATATCTTCCTATTGTTATATTAGGACTAAAATTGATCAATCACTAGTTGACATAGGTGCATCCTGTGCAGATTGCTTCGATATAGCCTTAGGTCACAAGCTTTTTAAGGAAAGACAAATCCTAAATAGGACGAAACATGCGTTGTGGATTTCAATTCTAGCCAATATCCATCTTGTAACTGAATTATTCTATTACATACAATAAGATAACATGAATACAACTTGTCAATACACAAAACACTTGACTATTAAAGAAAGATATAACAAATAATCGATATTCGTCATTTTTATCCCTTTCAGTTATCAAAGGAAATCCTTTTAACTAAAGGTTATTCATATTGACATTATATTAACACAAATAATTGAATGATTGGTTAATAATTGATAATATAACAACAAAAAATGATTGAAATTTTTAATAAAAAATCTTACATGGTAACATATATCATATCATAAATAAAATTTATTATCTACTTATCTATCCAATCAGAACATAAATATTAGTTAATTGGGAAAAATTTATTATTCAAATAACCAATCAAAAAGAATTGTTTATTCATATTAGAATAATAATTTTTTTCCTTTATGTTACAAAAATATATTTTTTTTTAAACAAGAAAATATAAATAAATTTGTTACTCCAAAAAAAACAAAAACAAAAAAACACAAATAGTTCAGATTGATTTCTTATTGATTTTTGGATTATTGATTTTTTGGGGGAAAATATTTCTGTAAATAAATAAATGTATCCAAGTAAGTTGATCAAATTTTTTCATTTTTCTCTAATCAATACTATTTATTATTTTCTGAAAATAGTTTTTAACTTCCATACACTGATCAATTCCTGTTACATATTCTTTTTTTTTTAATGCTTCAAATTACAAGAATTAATCTATAAAATGAGGAACTGATTACTGAATTTAGAAATTTTTATGGTTATATTGTTTTACTCTCATAAATTTAAACAAAAGATAAAAGATAATGTTTACAAAATATTCGAACCTTGTATCTATTATATTTATATTATATAATTGGAAATCTTAAAAAAAAATGATTTGTTCAACAATAAATCTTGGGAAGATAAGTTATTCTTGTATTGAAGTTGTCGTGGTGAGACTATAATTTATGGATGACCTTTGAGTGACGCCAAATTGACCTGGAGAGTTTCTATCTACTTAATAGTACTAAATGAAGGTTATAAAGCAGTTTGAAGAATAAAAAATGATTTACAGTTGATGGTTATGGGTAGGATTTAGATTTATGGTTTTCATCACGAACTGACATCAGTTAAAATGCCAAGAGGCTATTTGGAAGAATAGATGAGTGAAATTCGTAACAAAATTCAAGAACTGTTATCCTAAATCTGATTAGTTCGTTCATAAATTATAGTCTCATCATTGTCGCTTTTTAAAATTTAACATTCTCCTATTTAAAATCGAGTTGTTCAATTTACACTTTGTTGTCAGTTACCAATTTATTTGTATCTAAAATGAAAGTAACTAACTAGAATAAGTTAATCACATACTGGAATACTTTTTATACTTGTTTTGTTGTAATAAAAAAACAGTGACGTTTTATTTTTATCCAAAAATGTAACTAACTGACTTTCTAAGCACAGTATAAATGAAATGTAATTTCAATACTTAAATTCAACCTAACACAGTACATTTAAACAAGACACTTTTATAGTTTTTATGTTTTATGATTAGTATATCTGTATGGTACTTGTTAAAGTAGTCAATTGATTCTAGAAATTAAATTTTCTTCCTTAGAGAACAGTATATCATAAATATAGTCAAACTGTAAAGTATGCAAATTCTTCTTTCGAAAAAGCATGTTGTATATCACTACCACTTAGTAGATTTACCATCATGTTTCATTTTTACTTTCTAAAATTAAGAAAGTGTATATGTAACAGTGAACAAATTAGTTCTTAAACATCACGTCATTAGATATATACAAATAAACAAAGTGGTTATCCTTCTATGTGATATGTAAATTGGATAACGTATAAAACATTAACTAACGATAAAATCAAATTTGAAGAACTGTTCTATTTTTTTCTTTAGATTATCATATTTAAAGCCATTATATGTGAAAATGATACGTGAGATAATCTTAGCGATTAAAATTTAAATAATTCGAACGTTTCGTCCAGCTAACTTTTCTGGACTTCTTCAGGGTAATAATCAAAATCAAAATAATCAAAGAAGTTCAGACAAGTTAGTTGGACGAAACGTTCGAATTATTTTAAATTTCAATCGCTAAGATTATTTCAAATATAATTTTAACATACAATGACTTCTCTATACTCGGCGCTCAATTACTGTCAAACTATTCGTTCTAATCTTGACGAATATTCGAATATCATATTTAAAGTTGTGTAGATAAGTTAGACTATGTATATATCATCAATAAATATTATCATATTGCTAAAACAATCATTAAATCTCATTCAATTTAAATCGATTTGTTTATTCTCTATACAAAAATAGGTCATTCACTTATTATTTCATGCCATGAATCATTTTGGCTTAAATTTCATTGTTATTTATATGAGATAAATCTAATCATAAACTCTACTTTTTTTCACTTTTCTACTAATAAACTAAACACCACTTAAAGCGTCAACATATTACTTAATTACAGAATATCTTAGTAAAATCTGAGAACAATACAGTAAATACTTCATTTGTAACATGTCAATCAATCGTCTCAAACTTGATTGCTTCTTCGTTTCCACGACAATCATTTTCTGTTCTCATTCTCTTCTCTTCGAACTTCTTAACCTTTTGCTGTTAGGCATTTCACTTTCGATTGATGATACTAATTAAATCTATCAAGATCAGTAAAGCAAACCAAAATACCAGTTGATTAAAAGGGAGATTAAATAGTACTTGAATAATTAAGTAACTACAAGCATATTTAGTTTTATTTACCTGATGAGAAATTCATATGTACACTTTCTTGTGATTATATTTTACCAACTAAATCAAAGTACATTTTCATTTCAGTAAACCGATTAAGATGCATTTTTTTTAAAATTTTACGACTCACTGTAATAAGCGTTCATTCATTCTTATCTTAACATAATTGTTTAAGTGTCATTTGTGCATAGTAAACCCATTCAACATTTTAAAGATCAAGAAATAGTTACGTCAATAAATATATTCAAACAGATAAGTGATAGAGATTGGTTTAACCTGGAGATTATTTTCATTACACAATAAAATCCATCGTAAAATTCCTAAACACTACAGAATATTAAACAACTTATCAGGGCCCACATCTATTATGTACAACACAACCTCATTTGAAAGTAAACTTAAATATATGAACGGTCAGTTATCAGAGTAGTTTATGTGATCAGACCTTCTATTGATACAGTGTGAGTAATAATATTCTTTAGTCTATTTTATCATCATAACCTCTTTTAGTATCACGCACGTTATTGTATATCCGATAGTAGAAATAACATTTTATTTTTCTATATAATCTATATACATATAGTGATAAAAGTTGGCATTATTGACTTGAAAACATAGTGAATACCAATTAAAATAATCGCCAGATGGCAACTGAAGTAATATTCTAGTTATTTTCATTAGATATGCTGAATGGAATAGAAATACATAATTATAAAAGTATTTACGTAACAATTAATGTAATTATGCACATATGTTCATTCAAAGAACTCATCTTGTTTTTTGTTGTTGTTATTGTTGTTGTTGTTGTTGTTAGATTGATAAGATTCATAAAATGATTTACTTAACTATGCAAATACTTTCAATATTGATTGAGAAATAACTACTAAAACATTTGAATGTTGTTCGATGTTACTTGAAAGTTATCAATTGTTACCCCACGTTTCTTTTCTTTTCATCATAAACAACTGGCTTTCTTCATTGTTATGTTTCCGCTGAATGTTTCCTGTATTTTTTTCTTTAATACAGTTCGAAATAAAATGTAGGACTGAAAAGCACCAAAGAAAATTACGGTCTATTGTATTTTTCAAGATTTTATATTCTTCAAAAGTTACAATTAAATTTAACTGTAAACATATTTTATCTTGATAATGTAAAGAAAAATGGACAGTTGTTCAGTCTACTGATGCAACTGTACTTTTTTTAAGGCTTCTGTTGTTTTTCTTCTTTGGCATTTCGTGGTTTGCATAATGTTTGAAATCCAACTTCAAAATTCAAGCCCACAGAGAATGTTTACTTATTTCTGAATAAGAATGAGAAAAAAAACATTTTGCGGCTAATCATAGTGAAATTCTAGGTTAGAGATAGCGGAACACCTGAACTGAATTTGCTTGATGGTATCTTGGTAATAATAAGAACTAATCATCGTGATGTGTTGCTTTCACTAAAAATAAACTGAAGAATCAGGAAAATAATGTTTTGTAAGTGAAACTGTACATTTCTAATACATTTGTATGTTTAGTGTTTGGGATTTTTTTATCACTTAAAGAAGTTCGAATTCATTTCCATATAAATAGTAGTCCTCAAGCTGTTCCCCAAATGCCCTGCTTTGGCTAAGGGTGGGGAGAGTCCGTTCTCTCTTTAGAAATGCTCTCATATGGCCACGCGTATACAGCCTCTACCAGGGAAGTCCTACTCATTGCCTTCTCGTGGCGGGGGTGTTGTTTACATAGTCGAGAGGACGAAAAGCGAATGTCCGGCGTTTTAACCGGGCTGGTGGACACGGAGAGTTTACTTAGGGGAGTTGTAAAACTCTGACTTTAAACAAATGATGCACATGGGCTCTAGTATCCTGAGGGAACAAATGGCGTATGAACCAATTATTGATCACCAGCTACCACGGAACTGCATCTCCCGATGTTGCCCCACTGCATTGTGGATCAGACCTTTAGGTCGAAGGCTCCGAGTGTGGCTAACTAAGGAAACTACCTGTTTTGATCTGGGCACCCATGCAGTATCACAGCCAACAGACAAATCAAATGACATGTGTGGCACATATGTATTAGGTGACCTTCTGGACCAATATTTATGTGTTCAAATAAATAAATAATTAATAACAAGAGGATAGATCATAATTTCTAACTAAAGCTACAGATAAATATATATTCACAAGGTTATTTATTTACAACAAGAAGTTATGAAATGATACATATTGAAATGGTTTGTGTTATTTGATTGACAGATCAACTATTTGAGTACTAACCACTTGTTATTATCTAAATATTGATTGGTAAACCTATTTAGGATTAAACTTAATTTATAGCCAGTTGTTTACAAAAAATTTGACACAATAGGATAAAATGGTGATATTACGTTTTTTTCTTAATTCAATGTAATTGTTGCAAAATATTATTTTCCTTTCTAATTCAGTACGATAACAGTATAGTATAAAATCAGAGTAGTGTTTGCTAATTGTACTGAACACTGTCCATTTCACATTGGATAACATCAAACAACTGAGTTATATTAAGAGCAATCTTGTTGGGGATGTTAGATCCCCAAAACTCATATTTTGTGATTTTATCTTTATGGAGCTTGTATGCAGATGTATGCTTGGGCATTTCTTACCACCCACGCACATAGTCGATTGATGAACTTATTGATTAAATGTGTAAAAACTTCCATGGCAATATCAATTATATATATTTATATAAATACGCTTAATTTGTGTGCCTGACTGACCTGGTATCTTCTGGTTGCCTGTAGAATACACTTTCTACATCTTACTAAGACTTATGGATCGAGTTAGCTGAGTTGGGGCTAACGCACCAGTATAGCCTATCGAGTCTCTGGTTGCTTAATTTTTCGCTCCGTTCTGAGTAAGATGAATCAGTAGTAGCATTCAAGCTTGACGAACATAACAAACCTATTGATTGAATTAGTAAATCATTTAAGAGAATTATTAAATTAAATAAATAATTCTGAAATTTCACAGGTTGAAATCATGAATCAGTTGAAGCTAGACCACCATTGAAAACCTGGAAGCACTGGACGGCCGTTTCATCCTGGTATGGGACTCCTCAGCAGTGCGCATCCACGATCCCGCACCACACGGGGCTCGAACCCAGGACCTACTGGCTTCGCGCGCGAGCACTTAACCACTAGACCACTGAGCCGGCATCCAACGGTGTTAATGTCTAACTTCGACCAATCCACGAAGTTGCGCCACCGTACACCATTGTCTTCAGTGAGTTGTTATCTCACAACAGACCGGTTGAACTCCTGATTTTCAATGGTGGTCTAGCTTCAACTGACTCATGATTTCAACCTGTGAAATTTCTTAAACTCTCCACAAAACCCATTCTGAAAATAATTCTGACATTAATTCATTTCATAATTACCCTTTCATTATCTATTTGATTATATTATAAAAGAATATCACAATTATTTTCTCTAGTATAATATAATATTAACCTAATTAGAAACAAAAACAGGCAATCCCATTTTCTTTTAATAAGCAACACTGAATAAATATAAAAGAAAACATATTTATTCACTTCACTTTAGAAATAAAACACAAATCGTTCTTTTTTTCCGAATTAGGTCAACTATTTAAGTTGTAAATTGATGCATTGAAAAACTTTAGATATAATTAGTCTAAAATACATTAATCTTTATTTTATAAAGTTAAAACATTTAGGCTTTAATATGTCATATTTATTTGTAAATTCTACTAAATTGAATAAATTGTTGATTTCGATCAAAAACAATTGCTTATCATTAAATCTAAAGTTGTTTTTTTTTATTATTCATTCTCTTGATCCAATATAATGTTATGGTAGTACACTACAATAGATTTCATGAACTAGGACAAAATAGTTTTTGAGTATTTATTAACTTTCTTACTTACTTTACTTACTTACGCCTGTTACTCCCAATGGAGCATAGGCCGCCGACTAGCATTCTCCAACCCACTCTGTCCTGGGACTCCTTTTCTAATTCCATCCAATTCTTGTTCATCTTTTTCATGTCTATTTCCATTTCTCGGCGTAATGTGTTCTTTTGTTCCTTTGTTTAGCCTTAAGGATTCTATGTGAGGGCTTGTCTTGTGACGCAGTTGGGTGCTTTCTTCAATGTGTGTCCTATCCACTTCCAGCGCTTCTTCCTGATTTCTTCCTCCGCTGGGATCTGGTTTGTTCTCTCCCACAGTAAGTTGTTGCTAATAGTGTCCGGCCAACGGATCTGAAGTATTTTGCGTAGACAACTGTTAATAAACACCTGTATCTTCTGGAAAATGGCTTTCGTAGTGCTCCAAGTTTCCGTCCCATTAGACAGTAGAACTGTCTTGATATTTGTATTGAAAATCCTGACCTTGGTGTTGGTTGACAGTTGCTTTGAGTTCCAGATGTTCCTCAGTTGTAAATATACTGCTCTTGCTTTGCCGATCCGCGCCTTCACATCTGCATCATATCCACCCTGTTCAGCAATGATGCTGCCCAAATATGTAAAGGTTTTTACATCATCCAAATCTTCTCCACCTGGAGTCCCTCCGGGGGCTACTGCCGGTCCCAAGCCCGAATAAAGGAGGAGGGTTGGGCATGGGGTTAGCGTCCCCATCCCGTAGAAAACTAACTCGCTAAAAAAACGCTAACCAGAAAGAATTATTATTTATTAACTTTCAATTACAAATAAATATATTGATATCAAACTGTAATGAGTAGAATGAAAAAATTTTCTAGATCAATATAAGGCGGCTTGTTTGAATATATCTGGCTTACCTGTTTTTACGATCTGGATATTTCAACAAGTTATCTGTTTTCTTGTTTGTTTTAACACATTATTGTGCCTATTATTCTCATAAACTATTCAGATGCGTTTGTGTAAAGTTTATGATATTTTACTGTAAAAAATACAGAAGAATCCAATCAGAGACATCATAGTTGCTAGCAATATGCATCGAAAAGAATATACATTATTCAGATGTTAATTCCTGAACTGCTAACATCCAGCTGACGATCATTCAATATTTATCGTCAGGATCGATCAAGAAATAAGAAACAGAAACTTGTTGAAATACTTTGTGCTGAGAATTTTGTTGCACCAAAAATATAATATTGAATAAAGCCACTAATAATAATAAGCTATAGATTTAGTTTTTGTAAGCAATGATGGATATTGGCTAAAAGTGGAATCCAGGACGCGCGTTTCGTCCTATTTGGGACTCATCAGCTGGATGTACCTGCATCTCAGAGTTGGTGTTCACTCTGAAACTCGGACCTAGTACCATTCGCTTTAAACGCCATCGCGTTATCCACTCAGCTACTGAGTCCTTATGGCCACTTGTTTGTGCAATGGGGTGAATTTAAATTCACTTGGTATTGTTTGGCTTGTATCTTCTCATTGAGGTTTAAGACTGTAACTGATCAGTCTGTTATTGGCATATGTGCATACTGTGCGTATGGATTCCGCTGCTAGCCACTATTCATCACTACATACAAAAAGCTTGTAAATTAGGGCAATATCGAGGCATACGCACAGTATGCACATATGCCTATAAGAGACTGTTCAATCGCGGTCTTAAACCTCAATGGAAAGATACAAGCCAAACAATACCAATATGGATTTAATTATATAAACCATCAAATTTGACTCGATAATTTCAGAAACTTTAATATTTCTATTCAAATGCTAAGTGTATTAAATTTCATAAATTTCTATAAAGTCATATTGAAATACAAGCAGATGGATGGTTTTTATTAAACTAATTATATTGATCTGTCTCCAAAATTACATTGATGATTATTATTCCTTCCCATTGAAACGCCTTTTAAACAAACATCACCATATTTAAATATTAAATAAATTAATTAATTAAAAAAAATTGTTATGTAAATTAGATAAAGCAGTAATTATTAATTTTATTTCAATACCACGACAGATCTATTTTAAATTATTATAATCAGAGAAGGATTATTGTGGATATTATAATGATTTGATAGTTGAAGCTAGATCACCATGGAAAACCTGGAAGCACTGGATGGCTGTTTCATCCTAGTATAGGACTCTTCAGTAGTGCGCATCCACGATCCCGCCCCCCCCAGCGAGATTCGAGCGCTTAACCATGAGCCGGCATCCAACGGTGTTAATGTCCAACTCCAACTGCCGAGGAGTCCCATACTAGGACGAAACGGCCATCCAGTGCTTCCAGATTTTCCATGGTGGTCTAGCTTCAATTGACTCATGATTCCAACTACTAAAATAAAAATAAGTGTCAAATTATTCACGTACGTGAAATTCTTTTTAACAAATTTTTAAACATTCAATTTTAAGATTGAAAAACGTGTAACTTTATCCAGAATAGAGTTGAACTTGAGAAACTTTACTAAAATGAGTAGTTTTGTTTAGAAGATCAAATTCTTAAGTGAAAAGAAGTATATAAGTATGACCGATTCGAAGTAACCATTAAAGTTCACTTACACATCTTTCTTATTTTCATGGTGATTATTCAGATGTGGCTAATATGAAATCTGAAAAAGTTCTCCAAAGCAACTATCTATAATGCTAAAACATGTTGATTGTTTGGATCTTCTCATCAATGTTTAAGACTTCACTCTATCAGTCTCTTTTAGCTTTTAGCTAATAAGTTTCGAACAAGACGGAACACGAATGCTTGATTTCATTACTAACCAACATCCACCTCTACTTACAATGCGTACAAATTTGGTTGCACTTAGAAAAGTCATGGCTTTGGCTTTATTTTCATATTCGTTTTTTAAGCCTAATGAAATTCAGAAAATATAAATATTTGAAATAGACAATCTGTTTTACTATTGAACAAGTACATCAAAATCATACACTTTCCCAGACTTATTTCCTAGTATTTTAATATTTTATCTCAATCCATATGACACAAGTATTGATTAGACATTTGATAATCTAAGTTTGATTTTCATTCAATTTCATACCAATATGTAAACAACTCTTGTGTTTGTTACTGTGTCTGTTATTTTGCAATCTGATTTTTGTTTTTATGGTTAGTTTTCATTTAAATGTAAAATAAAAACCTAATGAAAATAGTTTGACCTTCAAATATGACATCAAAACAATGTAAATTTAAAGAGGCCATTAACGTATAAAAAAAACAACAACTGTAGGTGTTACTTTCATGTCTGTTTTTCCTAAAGACATTAGTGTCACACATATGTTGTTTAGTAGATTGTAGAGACCTTGAATGAGAATTAAGTATATTTTACTAATAATTATTGCTTCAGTCAAACAAAAATTTCAAAGTACTTAATATCTCCAACTAAAACAAAATGTGCAAGACTTAATTTCATCTTTGATTTCGTCCAAACTTTGTAGACTTTTCATAAAACTTAAATCCTGTATTTATATATGTCCCATGTGTGTTTATATTATTTCAGAGATGATTTAGATTCAAAATCGAACATGTAGCAAGGATATGGTTTACCGAATTCTTAGAAGAAATAGTCATTAAAATGACTATTATTATTATTAGAGGTGAAAGAAAAACTAAACTAGAATGTATATCGAAAGATTGGAAGTCTGTCGTAGTCATCCTATACAGTAGTGAAACATCGGAATAAATTAAGAGGCTTCTAAACAATTATGATATAAGAGTGTATTTTTGGGCTTGTGACACCATAAGGTCGGCATTAGTGAAGGTTAAGGATGGATTTTAAAAGGAAGAACAATAGAATATTGTCTATGATACCAACTGTCATCATTGTAATGCAGTTTATGTGGGAGAAACTTCAAGACAATTGGTTCAAGGAACACAAACAATGTTCGAAAAATGTTCCCAAATTACCAGTTGATCTAAAGAATCTTGAGAATAAGTCGGTGATAGCGTTACATGCGTTGGAAACAGGAAGCGAAATCAATTTTGAATGGACCAATATACTTTAGAAAAGTTATGGCACACATAAAGAAAGATTGACACCAGAAGCGCTGCATATATGGGCGAATAAGGACAGCCTGAACAGAAGGATGGTATTCAACTAGCAACTACATGGCAAGTATTCGTTAACATGTAATTGAACCGTTTCACTATCTAACCTGTTTATTTCACATACATCGTTATTCTGACTGAAATTAATGTGGGTTATTTTAGCAATACAATTATGTATTCGATGATTCTCACTTTACGTACACATCGATGATTCAGAAACAATTTTTCAACCTTTAACTTGCACTTTTATTTTTCCTTCATATAAAAACAAAATTAACATCTAATACCAACTATGAAGAACTCAATCTTACACATATACACACACAATTCGTTCAATCATTTATATTCAAATCGTGAACTTTTCACATGATTCGCATTTAACCGACTAATATTTGAACGAAGAGTATTCTTTTCGATAAATTCCCTTCCGAAAAATGGCCAGGTTAAGGGCAAAGTGCATCGTTTAAAACATGTGAATTTAGGATTTAAAGCAATTAGTCCCCTTGACAAATTTCGATAGTGTGATAAGAAGACGATTATCAGAACTATGTGATTATTATTATTATTATTATTATTATTATTATTATTATTATTATTAATGGCTTTATTCAATATTATATTTTGGTACAATATAGAATTCTCAGCACAGGGTATATTAGAGCAATACATTTCAAACAGTCTTCTCAATTATAAACTTGTTAAGAACATTTATATATAAAATAAAAGGTCAACTAGACTAGAAATGGACGGTAAGAGGAGACAAGGATAATAAAGAAATAATGTGAAAACAATATGAAACCTCATCACGTGTTCCAAAGTTTGCAGCATCTGTAGGTTTTACAAGAACTTTTATTTCACCAACGCCCTGTTCTTTCCAGGCTTTATCGACATAACGGTAGGCACGGCAATGCCAATACAAGGATCCTCATCTTTTCCAGTCTTAATATCCGAACCATACTAATTGAACGAGATCAAGCTTTATTACGTCTATTTCCTAATAAAAAATTATCTGTTATTTATCCGTCAAAACTTTATCCATCCATTTTACCCGAAGGTGAAACTGTCAAAGACCAAAGTCAATTATTTTCCGATGTGCAGTCAACAACATTAAATCTTTCAAAGATAAAAGCTACCTCGTCGTTTGGAAATATGAAGAATTCCAAATCAGAACAGTTACTTGTTGTCTCAGGAGAAATTGTCCCTAACACAGAAGTCGCCATTGTTTCCAAAACCGCTTCTAAGCCATCGACTGAGAAAAGTGTGAAAGGTCTCAATAAAACTGAAGCTGTTCCATCATTATTATCTACACCTCTTTCTCCTAATACTCCTACTTCTATCATTAGTAGTAAACCATCAAATTTAGCTTTTAATTTGACAAGAAATTAAATTGCAAGCTATTCAACTGTATCATCATTAGTAAATTCTGCACCAGTTTCAAATGTCAAAGAAGATGCTCCAAACGCTACTACGTTCCAACAATCTTTCTCACTGGGGATGAACCCAATTCAATAGCCCTTATTCACTCAACCAAAGATAACCTCAGCTTTCACTGTATCTTCAACTGTCAATGAGTGGTAATCTATTCGTAAAATCTACTTTCTTTAAGCCGCAACCACCATCATCATTGCCGATCGTGAGTACATTAGTGTTGGTACTTCTATAGCTCAAACGTCTGCACCATTTAACCCAAACAATTCTAAAGTAACTAGTCCAGTTTTTTCAAAATACTGAACCTACTATCACTATGACTAATAATTCTACCATAACATCTATCACAACAATCAATGAAACAAGTTTAATCGATTCTAATCCAGTTATACCTACTATCAATTCATTGTTCAATACTTTAGTTATTCCTAAACCTATTGTCACCAATCCATCAAATGATTTCCATAATGCTTCACCATGTTGAGAAACACATGAAATTAAGAAAGAAAATCTTGTTCCAAACACCTTTTCAGTTAATTTGCCTCAAACTACTACTGTTTCTTCTAAATCACCTGGACTATTCTCACTTTTACCAACTCCAGTATGTGGTAGTTCAGGTATAATGTTTGGGTTTGGACAAAGTCATGTTATCAGTACTGCCACTACCAATACTGCGATAAGTTCTTCATTAAGTTCTCTTTTCACTGGTATACCACTAAAAACTACAAGTTCAATAATTACAAATTCAAATACTACAACAAAGTCGAATGTTACATTCAAAAGTAGACCATTATTCGGTGCTCCGAATTTGGTTACAGCCACTACTGTTGTTTCATCAACCTGCAGCACTGGTACAAATATCTTTTTGTTTGACAATCCAAATCAGTTGTCTTCTACGATTAATACAAAATCTGTAACGACCGTTTCACTTGCGAACACTGTTATTTGTCTTACTGGAACTCTTATTTCGAAAGGTGAGGCTTTCAATAAAACACCAACTAGATCCGTCTCTTCAGTTTTCGGTGGTCTTTTTGTCGAAGCGGCGACCGTCAATTCTCAAGAGATTATATCTAATTCAACTAATGGGAGGACTGACCTCTTCGGTTCACCTATGGGATCCGATATAAAACCTACAAACATTTTATTCTCTGCATCAAGCTGAAGTCTTGGTGTGAATTCAACACCTCAAAATCCTGCACAAAGTGCTTTTGGCAAACCGTTTGGTAATACAGCTTTTGCAAATCAAGCTACCTCTACTTTATTTGGTTCACCTAATTCAAGCACCCAGAATAATATTATTTCTGGAGCAAGCCCCTCATTGTCAAATCCTCAATCTGGTCTTTTCAGTAGTTCAATTTTAGGTTCGTCTTTGTTTGGCTCTCCTACAGCTGACATGTTTTGTAGTCATTTCTGGATTCGTTTAATTGATCTTAAAATCCAAACCATTGTTACTTATTTCCTGTCACCTTTTGTGGTTTCGTTCAAATCAGTGTGTTTTTAATCACAAATAAAACGTTATATTTTCAATAGATTTGAAAAATAAAAGGTGACCAAACACCTCATAACAGTCAATACAAACATAAATTGATGAGGAATTTTATCTCCCCTTTTCAGAGACAAACACTGTTTCATGGTCTCACTGGTAAAAAGTTAATCTAATCTCATCAAGGATGAAAAGTCACATTACTAAACTTAATTATCTGCAAGATGAATTATTATTATTGCTACGCTAGTTGTATAAGTTTCATTCATAGCAATTTCTCAGGTACTATGCTGTACTTAATCGTAAGACCAGTTTACCAATTATATTTTAACCAGTTAGTATTTTACTACAAGTTTTCATCCAAATCTACTTTATTCTATAATATGGTATCTAAATGTAAAAAGATAACTATAATCGTAATTCAATTTCAAGAGCTGAGAATTAAACAGTAGTATTATGACTTGCATAAAATCCATGTAATAAACTAAACTATTCTTCTGTTTATGTAAAATGCGAAGGGTGATTTATGAAATATTTGACAAGTATTATGTGAAGGCGCGGATCGGCAAAGCAAGAGCAGCATATTTACAACTGAGGAACATCTGGAACTCAAAGCAGCTGTCAACCAACACCAAGGTCAGGATTTTCAACACAAATATCAAGACAGTTCTACTGTATGGGGCGGAAACCTGGAGAACTACGAAAGCCATCATCCAGAAGATACAGGTGTTTATTAACAGTTGTCTACGCAAAATACTTCGGATCCGTTGGCCGGACACTATTAGCAACAACGTACTGTGGGAGAGAACAAACCAGATCCCAGCGGAGGAAGAAATCAGGAAGAAGCGCTGGAAGTGGATAGGACACACATTGAGGAAAGCACCCAACTGCGTCACAAGACAAGCTCTCACATGGAATCCTCAAGGCTAAACAAAGGAAAAGAGGAAGATCAAAGAACACATTACGCCGAGAAATGGAAATAGACATGAAAAAGATGAACAAGAATTGGATGAAATTAGAAAAGGAGTCCCAGGACAGAGTGGGTTGGAGAATGCTGGTCGTCGGCCTATGCTCCATTGGGAGTAACAGGCGTAAGTAAGTAAGTAATTATGGTTACTATCTAATTCGAATTCAATGATTATTTTAACATGATAATGATTTACACATAAGAGCTTAGTTATATACACTTGAAAAATTGAGAGTAATTTTCAATCGACCATTAGTGTTGATTTAAGTGTAACATAAATTTAGTAAACATTAAGTTTATTTTTTGTTGTTAATATTCATTCTATAAATAAGTGTTGACCGAATTAAAACTTTAAATTTTTGACATCCTATAGTTTTAGTTTAGATCCATGTTCTTCACATGTGATTTTTTCCCTTTTTTAATAAAACAATATTTAGAGCAATAAACTCTTTACATTAGATACTATTTATTCATCCAACAAATTAGGTCATTGTGATAAAATTTAGGTTAATAATCAGGCTATAATTAAAAAAAAAAGAAGATTTAACTCTAATCGACAAGAAAATTATGTGAATGCCAATTAACCTCATTTTGGATTTAGTTTATTATTTGAGTTTATTACTAATTCTATTGTATCGAAATATGAATCGTATCATTAAGGTTATGCAATAAATGTTTCAATGAAAAATGCTTTGATGATGAGTAGAAATTTAATATAATTTTTCATTAAACATTCATCCTGTTTCGTGTTATACCTTTTGATCATAGGCAATATTGTTTAATCGTGCAACAAGACAAGACTTTGAAAGTAATATTTAGATAAAAAGCAAAACAATATAGAACAAAAATTTTTTTGATCAAGTTATGGGTATCCAGATGCTCGATAAACTTATACGTGCTTAACATAGTAACCGACACTACACAGGTATAAAGTTCTTAATAAGACAAAATGAGCGTTTTAGTTTCCATTGTTTACCTCAAATCAAATATTATTAGTATTTCTTCATATTTATATGAATTAAAACAAAATGTTACACTAGTGAATTCAAATCTATTGGAATATTGTTCAATTAGATAATTTGTGAAGATAAGTTTATTTTAGAAAAAATTGTCTCAAAATGAAATGATGCCATAATAAAAATCAAATAAAACTAGAATATTATCAAAAGGTAGTTATGTGGAAATTTTAGTAATTTTATAGTTGAATTCATTAGTCAATTGAAACAAGACCACCATGAAAAACCTGACATCACTGGACGGTTGTTTCATCTTATTATGCTTAAGCGTTCGCGCACGTGACCAATAGGTCCTAAGTTTAAAATCTCGCGAGGCGTGATCGTGAATATGCACTCCTGATGAGTTCCATATTAGGACTTAAATGTCTGTCTAGTGCTTCCAGGTTTCCCATGGTGGTCTCGTTTCAAATGATCCATGAATTCAACCATAAAACTAAAATATGTTTTGAAAGACACATTTTGTATTTACTTATCAAAAAAATGTAAACATTGATTTTACACATCATTTTTGTTTTGATAGAACAATTCTTTTTTAATCAATATATCAAAAGAGATTTATTTTAGTGAGTAAGATGGTTATAAAATGAAATTACATTAGGAAAAACATTTATGTTTGTTTGTATTTAAGGATAATTGTTTTTAATGTATATACATAAGCCTAAGAGTACAATCATAATATCAGTAAATTGGTTTAAGATTATCTAAATATTACTTTATTATGATATACATATATATACTTATAAATAGAAGTTTACTGAAATCCAGTTTTTTTTCTTCTTTAGTTGAGGTCATTTGAAAAATGTTATTAGCTAAACGTTTATCTTATCATCTTAATATTCGTTCAACTAATATAAAGAACCTGATACGATGTTATAACTTTTGAGAAGGTTCTAAAAGTTTTTATTCAGTTAGTTCATTTTACTATGGATATATTATATTTATCAATTAGGGAATTCAAAATGATATTCTACCTAATTGCTTATGTTTTATAATTCATTGATAGTTACTTACAATTAAAACACATAATGTATCCATCCAAACCCCCCCCCAAAACAAAATAATACATACTTCATAATAAAATACAATAATAAAACAAAAGAACAATAATCTTGGATTCCATTGATGACCATTATCCATTTCTGCTTATCGTAATCTTATACGCCTATCAAACACTATAAGTATAGCAAAAATTATAAAAAAACATTATTTCAAACTACTCAATGAACCAGTATATTTGTACTGAAAGGCATGTGATTATTGCTGACACCCTAACCTATTGTAAAATAAGTTATTAGACTATAAATAAAACGAAATGTATATGAGGACAACTAATTTGGATTTGTCCACTAGGTTAGTATGTTAAAAAAAAGAAAAATTCAACAACTAAACTCAGTAGACATTTGTTTAAAGGAGATTAAGTTACTAATTATTGTGTTTCTCTTCAGATTGATTCATATAATAAGATCTACTGACATTCGGTAATATTTAACGACAATTAAGAATAATTATATAAATGTATATGTACTATGAATTAATAAAAAAGATTTTTAACAAATGCTTTTGTTTGTGTTGCACTCTTTGAGCTGGATGGTTTACTTGCAAAGCAATCATTGTCATTAAAACAAACAATATAAGAGTCTACTTTAAACTTGAACTCTGGATAATTATTCTTAAATGTTTTGAAAATCAGCAGAATTATTACTTCGAAATGAGAACATATTATTGGATTGATAGATCAATAGATAGATAGGTAGACGGAAATAAATTACATATGCCTTAGTTTAATTATCGCACACCATACCAACACATGAGATAAATAGAGGTGATTACATTAATGTTTTTGGGAACACTGACGTCAGGAATGTAATCGAAAAATAAAAATATTCCGAAATGAACATTAAAAGTGGAGGATAAATACTGGACATTGCTAGACTACTGATTTTGAGTTTTGTTACATAATTTGAAAAAATACAGATTAGAATGATCTGATATATATTGACCATAATTTTTTTTCATTTTGCACAGTATATCAACCCAACTGGCAATGAATTTAAGAATTGGTCCCATAGCTTGCCAACTCATGATGTACTGATGACATTTAAGAAAATAAACACATAAAATGTTTAAACTAAATTATTTCAATATCCTCAATAAACAAGCTACAATACACACCCTATAGCTGTCATATTTTTTTTCATTTGTATCAATGATTGTTACTGAGTTGTTGAATATTCTTAAATCATTTTACGAAAAGATCGAATTTTATGTACATTTACCCCTAATATACGAATATAAAACTTTAAAAGTTGTCAACATGGCATTTTTTCCTCTTTTTAATGATTTATTCAATGACATCGATATCACTACAACACTGACATTCTGGCTTTCAATTTTACTAGATCTAGCTTACAATAAAACTGGTGGAAAAAAGTTAAATTTTATTTACATTGAACTTAAATCTTCTTAATAGCTGTTTACGCTAAAATATGCTTATGTTTTTCATGTTCTTTTATTACTTATTGTATATTTTGATAATATTATGACAACCGTTTGACATTACTTTTAGTTAAGGCTATAAATAGTTTAGAAAACGTTATTAGTCTAGTTCATCTAGTTTTAGGTGCTTTTTCACTAGTACACAAGCTAAAAATGAGACTTGTCAGGTTATTTAAGTTTCTCTTTTTTTTTAATCTCATCATTGTCTTAATAATGAGGAATTTTTGTCTTTCAAAGTGTCTAGCTGAACCATTGTATACCGATTACATTACACTGGGTGACTTGAACTTAGTAAACTGAGAAAGTCAACCTTACGGCTATGGTGATGATGATTTTAACAAAAGCTAACGAAAACGTTATTATACTTCAATAACAAGGATTTGAAGAGTAATAAATCTGTTTATATTTTTACTGAAAAAGAGGATAGTATTGTAACATAACATGAACTGTACTGACTACAGATCGAACAGCAAATGAAATACAAATTATACATGAATCTTGTGACCATATATATACAATTGGTTAATTTTTTTTCCATTTGAATAAATAAATCGAATTTACATATATATTTCTGAGCAGAAATTATGCGACATTTCAGGAAATTTTTCGACTCTCGATTTTGACATATTTTAAATCATATTTGTGTTGTATTTGTCTAGTTGAACTGATATAAGTGTGTGCATGTCAAATCATTCACAGCTTGTGTGTATTCATGCACACGTCAATGAGAGAGGCGTCAAATTTATCCAATACACTGTTACAAGTGGTTGACAGAAATTCATTTGTAAATGATGTTAGGATATATTTCGCTATTATGTCTGTCAGTCAGTGCTGAATAAAATGAAATGATTGTATTTGTTTGAAAGATTCTGAAACATTTGGAAATCCAAGTCCTGGTTTCTGGAATTTTATCATGTGGCAAAGCGACACAGGTTTAGCTATTTTATGATGATTTTATAGGGATGTGTCGATATACTGGACATTTTTGTTGGACAACCAGTTTCATAGAAAGCAGATATCAAATTAGTTTTTCTCAGTATTTTCGCGTAGCAGTCAGTTTGGACTCTTCTACATAGTATTTATAAAGACTTTATTATGAGCTAATTTGTTGATAATATTTTAACTTATTATCTCATCTAAGTGATCGGGATTATTTTGTGCTTGAGTTTCCAATGTTTTTGTATTTGTCCTGCTAGCTAAGTTATCTAAAAACGTGATCTCATTTTCAATTCTCTATTTCTTGTGAATTTGGTCATCGAATATATTTTTGGTCGATTAATGAATATTTCCTAGTTCATTTTCTTTGACAATAACAAATATTCCATTTACATAACTTACACAAATCTATGGCTCGATTTTATTCAGAACTGTAACATCAACGATATGGGTAATTCAACAGCAGTTTCGTTTTTCTGTCTACTGAAAAATGTGCTATGAGCCCCACAAAGCTGACCCATTTGATTTCTCCATATTTAGAGAGTTACTTATAATTATTGAGCAGTTGTACTGGGATGAAAACCACTGACATTGAAGGGTACAATTATTTCATCATCGTTAGCCTAATAGAAAGCCTTTTATGTTTCCTTAGAATTGTGTTGGAGAATCAGTGGACTTGTCAAAGATTTTACTTAAATAATATGAGTATCTGTGAAGTTGGAGTCTTAAGTGTTGGGATGAAACTTAGACCAACCTTATAGTGGAAAAAAAAAACAGGTCCATTGGATCTAATTCGTCATTAATTTTCAATATATATACTTCCCATTTCAATGCTGAATGATTGAAAACAGAACTTAGCAAATTAACAGTAGTTAATTAATATAATACTGATCATTACTTTGAAAACGGAAATAGTTTATTTATTAATATTTCAATAGGTTTATTTGACTTAAACACGTCAGTTTCTTAATATAATCTTTTTTCATCAGTAATAAAAGCTATTAAAATAATCCAAAAAAAAAAGATTTATTATTTAAGCGATTGAAGTGATTAAGCAGATAATCAACGAATGGAGGAAATTTCAAATTTTATAATACTGAATCATTGTCTGAATACATTTTACTAAAATAATTGAGTTGTCAAGGATACCAATTAGCATTCACATAGTATAAAATAGCTCGATACTTTTCCTAATACAACATTTACTAAACACAATACTTTCATTTCTCACATTTTTCTATCGTTCTTATTAATACGTTTTATTACATTTTCTCTAGCTATCCTATTTCGACACAGAACTAAAACTTTAAAATCTCCATTGTTAAAAATATATATTTCAATAGTTGAGATCATGAGTCAATTGAAGCTAGACCACCACGGGAAACCTGGAAGCACTAGAAGTCTTGTTCGTCTTATTGTGGGACTCCTCAATAGTGCGTACCCACGATTCCGCCCCGCGAGATTCGAATTCAGAACCTATCGCTCTCGCGCTTTAACGCTTAACCTCAAGACCATTGAGCTGGCCAGCATCCAACAGTTTTAATGTCTAGCATCAACTAATTCACGAAATTGAGCGACACATACACCATTGTCTTCAGTGAGTCATTATCTCACAATAGACCTGGTTGAACTTAACTGGTCACTGCTTCTCACTAAAGCTCCAGGAAATACCTCTTGAAGCCAGTCACTAGTGAGCATATGCTGGTTAGTATCAGTGCTTCCAGGTTTTCTATGGTGGTCTAGTTTCAGCTGACTCATGATCTCAACTACTGAAATTACTATAATATCCACAAAAACCCTTTCTGATACTAAATATATATGTGTTGAAACTTTACTTGACAGACCGCCTACTGTTTAAAGGTGAAAAATAGACAGGAAATGACATGAAATTATTTATCTTTTAAATTATATTGATTATTGTATTAATTTCAGTCCATTTTTTTATTCTAACATGATTCAAAATAAACATTACTGGAGATTTATTCATTGATGTGATATCTCCTCACATTATGAGAATATGTATGAGGAATGCAAGTGTATGTATATTTTCACGAAATTTATGGGTAGCCATCTGAAGTCAACAGTAATGTTAATATTCATTAGTATTATAAGAAATCAAATATAATTTTAACCATTTCGGTTGATTTAAAAACTCCTCCTGTAGCTCTTCTAGGGATACTACCGGTCCCAAGCCCGAGTAAAAAAGGAATCATTGGGCGTGGGGTCCGCATCCTTATCCCGTAGAAAAAAACCATGCTAAAAAACTTTAACCAGTTGATTTAAAAACTATTTCCGTGTCGTAATCAAATTTCAATAACATGTATTCATTAAATAATGTTAGCTCGATAAATCGTAACTCTTGATTATTCAGTGACCACTCTCCATTTTCATTGTTTGTCAAACACATGGCTCCAAAGTATTCGTTTATATTGACTGTACAGCAATTTTGATATCAAGATTAATCAAAGAGTAAATGTAAAACTTCAAAACTCATCGTGAATAGTGTAAGATGAATATTTCACCAAATAAAGTGTCGTAGTTTATTTAAAAGCAAATTGAAAAATGATAGAATTTTCCAGCAAACAGTGTGTAAGTATTTATTTTGTTTTGCCAGTCAAGAAGAACATAAACCTATCAATGTTCATTTATTAAAATAATTATATTGTTCCATATATCTAATCCAAGTAAAGACTTGCATAATGTATGGTAAACCAGTAGAATTATTAGTTTTAATTATACATTCTATGTCCGTTAATTTTCATCTTTTTAAGAACCTTATTAGTAATTTAGGTATATTAACAATGCCAAATAAATATATATCTACCATTTGAGATTTTATTGCTAACGTGTAATTTCTAAGCACAAACAAATCGTAATTACCATTATTTGGAATAAGCCTAATTTCCCGTATGTTAAATTAAATAAATTATATTTCCATTTATAGTTGATTACTAAGTAACAGTAGCAATACATCAAATGAAGTCCTTTTTGTGTTTTTATTAAACATCATGTAGTTACATCAACTCGCCTATAATATTTTCATAATTGTTCAATTACTACTCAAATAAGTTAAAATTTAAGGATTCATTTTCGCTATAAAAAACTTTGTTAGTGTTTTCTCACTACCGATATCACAGCTTGAATAAATTAAACATTTTCAAAAAGTATTTAAATCATACTACTGATAAAAAAAATAATGCTATTGCGAAAAACGATTGTTTTGAAATCAAATTCCCCATAGAGCATAAGCTTTTTTTAAGATAACAGCCAAACATTGTGAACGAGTGCTAAAGAAATGAGAGTAGAATAAATTTAGTATATTTGGATTACGACTAATAATGAAATCTAAGTCTTGTGTTTTTTCCTATTTATGATTTATTGATTGGATTTACCTATATCCCAGAATTGAAATGAGACTGCCAAGACTATGATCTAGTGCCTTTCTTTTTTAACACTAGGGTATATACTGTGATATATAGGCGAATTGTAAAACTTGCTTTGTGTTTGAGGGCAAGGACACAATGCAACACACTTGCATCACGAAAAAAATGAAGAAAAATACCTGAAGACAATCTTTTAAAAGAACGGCTACACAATCAACTTAATTAAAAAACACTAACTGCACGCGTCATCAGAAACAAAGTGAAGTATAGAAACTAACAAACGGATCACTGTACCATATATAAAAGGCATATCAGAAACCACAACGAGTTTGTTGAAACCTTTCGAAATAGATATTGCAAACCAAAGGATAAAATTACAAAAGAAAAAAAAACGATCATCATGTACAAAATAAATTGTGACAACTGCCAAAAACACTACATCGAACAAAGCGGACTTCCTCTTCATATTCACCTGCATGAACATCAATTAGCGGTCAAACACCACGACATATTCTCACTTATATCAATGCACGTGGACAACTGCGGACACACATTCGATTGGAAAAATGTGACGATCTTGGATAGAGGCAATTTTAAAAGCACCAAAGAAATTTTAGAAGCTTGGCACTTAGATCAATCGGCAATCAACAAGCACATTGAAATCAATCCAATTTATCAATCAAACAGAAAAATTATGGACAAACATAGGACCGAAATTCAAATTAATGGGAGATACAACCAAAAGAATGAAGTAAACAATGACAGGTTTAAGGTCAACAAGAACCAATCAACATCGAGGTTTACAAAACAAGCTGTGAATCATATGTGCAGAAATTCGAACACTTTTTGATGGAGTTTTGTTCTCTGAGCACCGTTCTGTGAACTCCATCAAAATCTTCCACCTGAGCTACAAACCTTTCTCCACCATCTCAATGAGCATATTTTTTTACAATCACCCTAATAAATTAACAGTTCATACCGATTCGCAACTAACATGCAGAAAAAGTTTTCAAATATTTATTACAAAGCTATCATTTCTTAAATCATCCATTCTAAATAGAGACGTTTTTCAAAAATATAACTGGATAAAAAGAAATGCTTCATATTGTAATCCAATATAATTTTATCTGGTTTCATTTAACTCAATCACTTTAACCGAAACGATATATTATATATGTTAGTATATTAATTCTAACAACATAGATCTAGATAAATAGTATATTTGTAATATCTCAATGAGTAGAAAAATTAGATCTTCTGACGTTTCGTGGATTAGTGTAAGTCACTTCTTCAGAAGAAGTGACTCAATGCTCAATTTAATCGAAATTATCAAATCAAACCATGGTAATGATACCTACAAACATAGATCTAGGTTTGCCGACTGAGCGCTTGAAGGAACTATTGTTACTCTATACTTTTAATGTCCAGTTCTGTTTCAATAATGAAATATATGATTTATTTTCTTAATAAGTTCATAAATAAACATGATAAATTTTTCTGCAAAGTTATGAAGGCTGTAATTATGTGTAAATAAAGTATGATTTATGGATTGCATACATTTAATAATATGTACTGATATATGTTTATATAGTAAACAATCCTCAGTTAACAGAATGGTATAACAGTGACAGATCACAACACATGAGAGAAAGCCTGTTATATGTTCATTATCATATAAAATAAAATTACACTTAATAATTATAATCTGAAATGACAAGTTGAAAATCGTATAATTACCTTACACACAACAAATTGTTATCTGTCATTAATTTATTTACTAAAGTCATGCGAACATATTTTGTCTTTTGTAAGGATTAAAACATATGGAATACTCACAAATATGTATTATAAATTGTATTCTAACCTTAAATATCTCCACTGATTATTCAAAATAGTACTATTATGGTGAACGAGAACACAAGTGGAGACAATCAAATGTATTTGAATAGAAAATTACAGAACATCTTAGAACTATACAATAAATACTTAATTTACAACATGTCAATCAATTGTCTCAGATTTCATTGTTCGTTCGTTTCCACACCAATCATTCTCTTTTCCCGTTCTCTTTTCTTCTTCTTTTATCTTCTTAACTTTCTGCCTCCAGGCATTTCACATTCGATTGATAATACATACCATTTATATCTGTTGACATCAGTTACACACACCACAATACTATATTTGATGAATTATTAAAATCAGTTATTAACTCATTGTTCATAATGTGGCATATGCAACTGATGTCGACAGATATAAAAAATAGTATGTATCATCAATCAAAAGTGAAATGCCTGAAGCCAGAAGGTTAAGAAGATAGAAGAAGAAGAAGAAAAGAGAACGGGAACATAGAACGATTGGTTTGGAAATGAAAGAGTTCAAATATATTCGATTGTCCCCATTTATGTTCTTATTCATGATAGTATTATATTCTAAAAGTTTAGTTCAACAAGAAATCAATTTACAATTAAATAATATAGTTGAATGATTAGTTTTATTAAACAAAAGATTAAATATGATCAATATTTCAATGATCTATTATCATTATTATTATTATGAATATAAATGAAGAAATGATTTTATTTCCGGTCACGCAATTGAATTATTTGAATGGATTGAAGTTTCGAAGTTATTCATTAGAATTATATGACGTAGTATTCAAAAAAACAAATTCTACTATTATTCAATTTATGATAATATAAAGAATGATTTACATAAATAGATTTTTCTTCTTAGAATAAACTGATGAAATTGTTGGTTTAGTTTGGTTTTTTTTCCCCTTTTTTTTAGTAATATCCATCTAGTTATTAAAATATCTTTTCTTTTATTTGATATTTAATATGTAGATCATTTATGTCAATCTATAAGCTAAATCTATCCAAAAAAATAAGCGTTCATATTCATGTTTATGGCAAGATATGAAAAACCAACATACTGTGATATTAAATATGAAAATCTAATCGATTGATTCAAAGAGTAAATATTTGTTCAACCAATAAAAATGTGAAAGTAAATTTGATCTTCATATGATACATTACAGTAAAGTTACGCCTGTTACTCCTTGTGAAGGAGCATAGGCCGCTCACCAGCATTCTCCATTCAACATTGTCCTGGACAATCCTTTCCAGCTCCTTCCAGGTCCTATTCATCCTTTTCATATCTGCTTCTATTATCCGACGTAATGTGTTCGTTGACCTTCCTCTTTTCCGCTTCCCTTCAGCATTACAAGTTACAGCTTGCCTCTTGATGTAGTTTGATGATTTGCGTAATGAATGTCCTATCCATTTCCATCATCTTTTCCTAATTTCCTCTTCAGCTGGAAGTTGGTTTGTTCTCTCCAACAAAAAGCTGTTGCTGATGGTATCCGGTCAATGGATGTTGAGTATCTTGCGTTGACAGCTATTTATAAATACTTGTACCTTCTTGATGGTGGTTGTTGTAGTTCTCCAAGTTTCAGCTCCATACAGTAGAACTGCCTTGACGTTGGTATTGAAGATTTTCACTTTGATATTGGCTGAAAGTTGTTTTGAGTTTCATATGTTCTTCAATTGTAGGAATGCGACCCTTACTTTGCCGATCCTCGCCTTTACGTCTGCATCGGAGCCTCCTTGTTCATCGATGATGCTTCCCAGGTATGTGAAGGATTCTACATCTTCCATCAAGAGTGATTTAATTAATGTTCTCCGCTTTGAATTTGAGGACCTTGGTTTTTCCTTTGTATATGTTAAGGCCTACTGATGCAGAGACTGCTGCCACACTGGCTGTTTTTATCTGCATTTGTTTGTGTGTATGCGATAGGAGGGCTAGGTCATCTGCGAAGTCCAAATCGTCTAATTCGTTCTGATATGCTGCTGGCCACACAAAAGAACTCAATGATTAAGCGTATTCCTAACAAGTTTTTTTATATTATGAAAGATAACTTTGATACCCATTTAAGAATCGTTTAAGCCATCAACTGTCGATTTTTTTCTTGTATTATCTTTTGTCCTATTTTTTTGTATTACTTAACTTTTTAAAACAAAATTAAGTAGTGTCATATTGCTCTGTATTATTTATAACATGTATTAAACCAATTTGGACATTGTTCTTTTACCTATAAGTTGTTAATAAATTTCACTGGTTGAAATCATGAGTCAATTGAAGCTAGACCACCATGTAAAACCTGAAAGCACTGGACGTTCGTTTCGTCCCAGCATGGGACTCCTCAGCAGTGAGCATACACGATCCCGAACCCCGCGGGGTTCGAGCCCAGAACCTACTGGTTTCGCGCGCGAGCACTTAGCCATTAGACCACTGAGCTGGCACCCAATGGTGTTAATGTCTTACTTCAACAAATCTACGAAATCGCGCCACCGTACACCATTGTCTTTAGTGAGTTCTTATCTCACAACGGAGCTGGTTGAACTTCACTAGTAACGACTTCTTACTAGAACTCCAGGAGTGTCTCCTGAAGTCGTTCACTAGTGAGTAGGTGACTATTATCAGAATGGGTTTTATGGAGATTTTTAGAAATTTCACTGGTTGAAATCACTCCCGTGGGGTGTGGGATCAAGGATGCCAGTGCTGAGGAGTCCCATACCAGGACGAAATAGCCGTTCAGTGCTTCCAGGTTTTCCAAAATTGTTTAGCCTTAATTGACTCATGAATTCAACTATTAAATTATCAGTGAATCGATGAGTAATTATTAAGTTAAATAAATAAACCTGTCTAAAAATGACACAACAAAATTGTAAATGAAACACTTTTGATAACGTTTGTATAAATAAAATCAATAGTTGACAAAATGTATAGATAAGAAAATAATAGATGGAATATGACAATTAAAAATACAAACTTATTGTATGCAATAAAAATAGGGATTATTTTCATACATGGCACCTATGTCGAGAAGATGAGAATCTGAAGTTAAATTATATTGTATACTTCAGCAAATTATAATATGAAAGAATTAAAAATAGTCATAGTATTTACGGAATTATTTTAGCTTACATATTTATTTAGGATGATAATATATGCTTGTCATAAAAGCTATAATTAATTATTGTTATTGTTATAGTTTATATTATTTATTCATTTTGTTCTATGTCCAGATATTTCTGTCAAAGATAGTAAATGAGAGAACAAAGATAATTGGCCTTTGGATTGTTGGAATATTAAGCTTCCTATCTTGTATGAGTCAAACCTTTCTGTCAAGATCATATTGTTTATTTATTTATCTATTTATTTATTTGAACACAGAAATATTGGTACAAGGGAGCACCAAATATATATGCGCAACACAAAACAATGAGAATGGGAAGGGAAAAAAAGGAAGGCAAGGGGCGTAAAAGAAAAAAAAGAAGAACAATAACGACCACAGATTATTGTAAGGCAATGTAATAATAATAATAACAATAATAATGTGGAAAACGAAAAGGTACAACCCGAAGAAATCTTTCATTTAAAGAAGAAGCAACCACTTTTTATGAAGAAAGTAAAAGAAGGTTACAGCAGGATCGCCAATGGCTTCTATTCTGAGCCATATCTGATAACGTCTCTAGCCACTGTGTAGCACCATCTCTCAGACCCCAACCAGGGAGTCGTGAAGGACAGACAGAAGCCAGTCCTTTGCAGCTTTCTTTCATACCACGACACCATATCATGCACTGACCACCTCTCCGCTTTTTCCAACCAGTCCCAGAGTCGGCAAATAATGCACGACGTGGAATTCTCTGGGACGACATTCGTAGAACATGTCCAAGCCACCGAAGTCGATGTTCCAAGATGGTGACACCAATTAGATTATCGTCTCTGCGCCTAAATACACAATGTCGAACCTCTGCATTTCTAACATGATGTTGCCACTGGATGTCAGCAATCCTTCGGAGATAGCGATGATCGAACACAGAAAGTCATCTAACATCCTCAACTCGGAGAGGCCAGGTTTCAAAAGTATAGAGCAAAACTGCTCTCACCAACGCGTTGTAGATCCGACCTTTTACAGCCAGACTGACATCACAAAGGTGCAAAAGGTGGCCCAGATTGGTATAAGTCGCTCTGGCTTTCATTATACGTGAATCGATCTCATCACTCACGTCACCACGAGCATTTATGCAGCCACTTAAATACACGAACTTCTCGACTACTTCTATCTGCTCACCATCCAGGGTGAGTACAAGATTAGGATACTGCCAGTCTTGTAAAAGTACTTTGCACTTCGAAGGTGCAAAGCACATACCATACCTACAGACCCTAATTGCCAACTGATGAGGTGCAGGTTGCATGACTTGGGCATCAACACACAGTAAGACAATATCATCGGCATACTCAAGGTCGAAATCATATTGTTTTAATCGTACACAAACTATGGATGACAATAGATTCGAAGTACTTTTACTTTAAGTTTTATACATTGAGTATCTATGATAACAGGTAAATAAAGACAAATTTAATATTAGGTTCTTGAAACTTAGTAAGGTCATCCACAAGTGTCATAGAGTAGCGATAAATGAAAAAAAATTCGAATAGTCATAAACATTAAAATTTACCAAATTTCATACTATAAACGATTGGTTAGTATTAGTGACTCAGAACACTAAGTTTACTGACTTTCTACAACTACAAGGTGAGCTATATAAACGTCTGTTTATTCAAAATCGCATGTACTGTAGAGAAATCTCTTTCTTTCAGTTTATGAGTATAAAACACGGTATTTGCTGGTAAAATAATTAAATATTATTCATAGAAATGTTTTGAAAAATACTAACGGGAAATGCTGATACTGAAATTTTACATTATATCAAATTTCACACGCTTCTATATGTATATTTTATAAACCTTGCAAAATCCGTTCATTGGCAAGTGCTGTTTCAATCTGATAGGATGTATTCTACAATTATATTTATATTTTATTGAATGAACAGTCACTAAACCACACTCCAGGAAGTTATATTACTGAAAAGATTTTTCAATTATATATTACTCTCATTTATTATGAATATTATCAAACGTTCTAGTATCAAGAACTTTAGGCCGTTTGGTCTTTTCCAATTTATATTCTTTATCTACATAACATAAATGACTTTCGGGGAAGTTGAACAACAACTTCAATTGTCCTACTAACCGACTGTTACAACAAATGTACCACATGTTTTGGTCTCAGGCATTGATCAAATAAGGATGCCTTTACTTTCAATGAACATGAAGTGTGATTTGATTTACATCCATTACATTTAGTGAAACACTGTACTTATGCTTATCTCTCATGATGTTTACATCTTATGTGGTACCTATACCGTAATCTAAGTGGTTTATAAAGCGTTCATGGCACCTATAGGTAGTTACTTTCCTCAAATAAAGTTATACACAGAATCACTAAAGATCAAAAAGCACTAGATATCTGTTTCGTCATCGTCTGTAAATATTATTCTGTTTTACAATTCTCAGACCTCTTTTCCACAATATTCCTCAAACTGAATACGACAGAATTAATTTTAAATGCTAAACATTGAATAACGTAAATCAAAATTTGCAATAACCTAAAATTTTTAACAAATTATATAACGATATTATTTAGCTGTTCTATACGTTTCTCATTTATTAATGTTAATAATTTATTTGGCTTATATATTTAAAGTGAATAATTTGTAAAAATTAATAGTTGAATTCATGAGTCAGTTGAAGTAAGACCACTTTAAGAAACCTGAAAACACTAGACGGCCGTTTCGTCCTAGTATGGGACTCCTCAGCAGTGCACATCCACGATCCCGCCCATAGGATTTGAACCCAGGACCTAACAGTCTTTACAGTACAGTAATGTGATCATCTAATATTGTTCATAAAATGTTTGTTTAAATTCTGTCTAATAGTTGCTTATTTCTTTCTTTTTTAAACTCAAAAATATCTATTTCTCTAAATCGCATGATTGAATGAAATTCATGACTTCATGAATTAAATCTCTTCACAAATAGGATTATTTTCTACATTTAGTAATATAAAAACAATGGTATATTTATTGTCAGCTAAGATCAAATTGTTTTGTTATTAAAATCTCATTGTAAATAATTATTTATTATTTTCCCGCTCTTTTTCAAATCATAATAATGTAAATATTTGAATTATAATTATAAATAATCTTAAACAGAATCTCTCTATGACGAATTCTTTCTAGATTTGTTCAATGAAATCTACTGTTGTATATTCACTTATATTTATATTGGATAATTTTAAAATAAAACACGGAATTGAGAACGATCGATAGGATTCGATTATTGAAATTATGAATTATTAATGAGATTTATGTTGAAATTGAGTTATTCACTAAGAATATCGTGTTGAAAGGTTCACAACAAGTAATGACAGTTTGTCTGTTTCCATTTAAAAGAGTTTCATATAGATCAGTAGGTGTTATTATTATTATTCGTAAGTAAAAAAACAATCACTATTTATTACAACTAAACTATTAGTATAATTATGGATTTCAAATTGTTTTGAGAGAAATTTATATCCTTATAAGCATTTGTTCCACTATATTGTAAATTAACTAAATTTAGAAAAATGATAACGTTAAGACAATAACTAAATGATCTAAGATAATTTTATCCTGTTCGAAACTTTGATGTCATAGATTCGAACCAATGTAAGCTATTCATCAGTTCACTGATGCTGATCTGGAGAAAAGTCATTGCATTGACTTATATAGTCAATGAACTAATCATTAGATATAATGGTCACTGACATTAGCTAATAATATTGGCAATGAGTAGAATCTGAATGTGTTTATCAGTCCACTAAAATTAATGTTGATCTTCTATTCCTGATTGGTCAAATCCCAGCCAGTCATAACATGCCTTTTATCTATATGGTATCAACATTTAACTATTTCAGATATTCAGGCAACTTAGGTACTGTGTTAATAAAAATCTTCCGCTAAATTTTATGGAATTATTATTCTGACAATTAATTCTGTCTATTCCATACATTTGAGTATGGAATCAAAACAATCCAGATAGTAACCGGTTATATGGGGTTATTCATACCTTAGATCACTGGATCTACTTAATTATCCATGACTTTTTGTTTGATATTTAAGTTATTTTATGGTTATTATAAAAACTTTTAATGTTACAAGCAGTAAAAATTTATATTTTATGTTATTGTCGTTTACTGACTTTGCAAAAGTCTGAAATGAATTTATAACTCATTCTTCATCTTGATTTGGAATGTTCACATAAAACGTGGGAAGAACTGGTATTCAAAGAATGTTTAAATATTAGATACATTAGTGCTTCTTTTGCGACAAAAACATTAAACAGTACAGTAAAGTGTTCAAAAGCTTGAACATTTTGTTCACCTAATACCTGATTCTTTTATTTGCAATCTTCAACTGATTTATAATATCTAATGTTGTTTACAAATTAATGGATTAGAAGATTTCTTTAATTTAACCTTGGACAGTGTAAAACGTTGATGCCAAATGTTAAGTGACTATTATATGGGTTTCAATCTCCTTAAGTCATACATCAAAATGACTCATGCTTAAGTGAATCGCCTAAATATTGAAACTATTATTCTACCACATTTAACATAAATGATCATCATTATTTACTTATTTCAAAATGCTAGAATGTTTCAACAGAACTGTTTCCATGATTAACTGTAAGCATTTTGATCAAAGTAGATATACTGACTTTTAACTCACCAGTCTTGAGTTTCGGAAATTTTCTGGAATATTTTCCTTAAAATAACATATGTACTTAGAATTCAGGAAATTGTTTGATGGAAATTCAAAGTGCTTCCATTAAGCTAATCACTGAGTAACAAATATTTATGTTTACCAATAATTTCATTTGTTTATAACTTTTGCAAAAATATAAGTAAGTGTTAGTTTTAAATGCATCGTCATCAACCAGTTAATTTATCAGATTAATTTAGCTGAATAAACTGAATGTTATGAGTTAAGACAATAATTTAGGGTTATTAGTATCACTCTGGTTGAAATCATGAGTCAATTGAAGCTAGACCAACATGGGAAACCTGGAAGCACTGGATGGCCGTTTCATCCTACTATGGGACTTCTCAGCAGTGCGCATCCACGATCCCGAACTCCGCGGGATTCGAACCCAGGACCTGTCAGTCTCGTGTCAGGCGCTTAACCAACTAGACCACTGAGCTGGCATCCAACGGTGTTAATGTCTAACATCAACCAATCCACGAAGTTGTGCCACCGTACACCATTGTCTTCAGTGAGTTGATATCTCACAACAGACCTGGTTGAACTCGACTGGTAACGGCTTCTCACTAGAACTCGAGGAGTATAACCTAAAGTCAGTCGCTAGTGAGCAGGTGATTATTATCAGAATGGGTTTTGTGGCGATTTCAGAAATTTTACTGATTGAAATCATGAGTCAATTGAAGCGAAGGGCGGAATTGTGGATGAGCACTGCTGAGGAGTCCCATGCTGAAACGAAACGGCCGTCCAGTGCTTCCAAGTTTTCCATGGTGGTCTAGCTTCAATCGACTCATGATTTCAACCAGTGAAATTTCTAA
Source organism: Schistosoma margrebowiei (assembly GCA_944470205.2). Lineage (NCBI taxonomy): Eukaryota > Metazoa > Platyhelminthes > Trematoda > Strigeidida > Schistosomatidae > Schistosoma > Schistosoma margrebowiei. The sequence goes on along the minus strand of OX104024.1, from coordinate 64,775,078 downwards.
AAAATCTCCACAAAACCCATTCTGATAATTATTAGTATTATACAATTTTATATAGTTTGTATAAGATAAAAGCAATTTTTTGTTATAGGTTTCAAACAGATTAAACCACCTGTTACATATTTGTTTCGTTTGCTAGTAGGAAAATGTTGTTCAAAATCAAAGAGATACATAAGTTACATTCGAAATCAGTTGCCTATACGTTTAGAATCTAGCTGAAAAGAAAACCGGATCTTAATTGTGATTTTTTTTATCGATTTTTGTTCAATCAATTTATTAACTAACTGATTAGTTTATTAAATTTACAATTATTATCACTTAAATAACTAACCTCATTTTTTAAAGGTTGAGTAACACAATCGATAACTAGTTGTTAATTGTAAATCAATAATCTTTAAAAACAAAACAGTCCTTTCAACATCAAGATTAATAATTATTATATCGAAAAGAAAAGTGATTAGAAGATTCAAACATGACCTTGAGAAAATGTTGATAGTGTATCCTTAGAACACAACTGACTGAATAATGGAATTTCTAATTTTGACTTTCATGATGATCACCATAATTATATTAGTTTAAGTCAGATTAAGTCATATTAAAAACATATTCCTAGATGTTTACTTACCATATAACGTAATAAGACTGTACTTCCATTCACGTTGAAAAAGTCTTATTAAAATATTTTACATCATGTTTTTGGTAACGAATTTTTCCCTGATTATTTATCTGTAATAATATATATGTGAGATATAATAAATCTCTTATATTCTGTAATCATGCATGTTTTTAAGTCAGTTTAAAATATTGACTATCAACCAACACCTTACAAACAAAACTCATGGTTGATATAAAAGCGAGATTCATAGCTCAATTAATTGTTGAGAATATATATAACTAGAAAAATGGTTAATGGATTACAATCTAATGGTCTAAGGCTATTCTTCCATGCTGTTTATAGAGAAAAACAAGTCTCAATGTTTTGAATTACTCGGATTACTCTTTCCTAATGTTCGACTACCACAAACTTCTTTTTGTACTCATTTCATATCAAATATCAAAACAAAGCATTTTATTAGAGAAAACTGATTTCTTTTATTTAACAGGTAATTAGATTAACATAAACAGAGTTGCCCCCAAATGCCCTGGTACGGCCGAGAGTGGGGTGGGCCCTTCCTCCCTCTCGAAATACTCTCACACGGCCACGCGTATATAGCCTCTGCCAGGGAAGTCCTACTCACTGCCTTCTCGTGGCGGGGGTGTTGTTTACGAAATAGAGAGGACGAAAAGCGAATGTCCGGCGCTTTAACCGGATTCCAAACCAATGGTGCACATGGGCTCCAGTATCCTGAGGGAACAAATGGCGAATGAACCAATTGTTGGTCACCGGCTTCCATGGGACTGTATCTCCTTACGATGCTCCACTGCCTTGTGGATCAGACCTTCAGGTCGAAGGCTCGGGGTGTGGCTTCCTAAGAAAACCACCTGCTTCGGTTTGGGCATCTGGGCAGTATCACAGCCCTCACACATATCGAATGAGATTCGTGTGGCGCATATGTATTTGGTGCCTCTTTGTACCATTATCTATGTGTTGAAATAAATAAATAAATATTGATTGAATTTTGATCAAGCTGCTTCTAAATTAAACCACTTTCCTTCCATAAAATTGAATAGATTAATAACAACCAGTTTAAAACAATATAACAGAATCATGAGATTATTTATCAGAACAAAGAAGAAGCGAATCACAATAAATGTCATCTAGTGTTATGCACCCATCAATCACAACAATGAAGACATTAAAAAACAGTTTTATGAAAGGCCGTGGACAACAGTAAGGAAGTACTCAGAGAACAACCTGACCCTCCTAATGGGAGACCTAAAAACCAAGGTCCAAATGGACAGCAACGGGTATGAATATATTATGGGACAACATGTACTGACTGAAAGAAAAGAATGAAAATAGGGAGATATTTGCAAATCTATGTGAATTTAACAAGGTGGTTATAGGTGGCACAATATTCCCAACAAATGCATACACAAAACTACATCGGTCTCACAGGATCACACTACACAGAAGTATTTTGATCATATCAGTACCACTGAAAAATTTAAAAGGTCAGTGGAAGATTTACAGACAAAAAGTGGGGCTGACATAGCTTCAGATTAACACCAAGATTAAACTGAAGCTAAAGAGGCATTGGACAACTGGACAAACAGCATTACAAGGGTTCAATACAGAACTGAAATCAGACATTAAAGTATTTACAAACATGATTCACGTTCTATTCAGGAAAATTTGGGAGGAAGAAAAAGAGCCAACAGACTGGAAAGATACTCCATCGAGATACAAAAGAAAGGAGATATGAGTAAATAAGAAAACTACAGAGGCATCTCACTACCATCGGTGCCGGGAAAAGTTTTCAAAAGAGTGTTACTGAACTAACTGAGTAATTCAGTAGATGCCCAACGTCCAGATCAACAAACCGGATTCTACCGATCCTTGTGGAACAATCAATTAAATGGAAGTCAGATGCAAGTGAGGACCTGTGTTGGACAAGGCTGCTTACTCTTCCCATTTCTTTTCTTCTCGTGATTGACTGGATTATACTTACTTACTAACTTACGCCTGTTACTCCTCGTGATGGAACATAGGCCGCTCACCAGCATTCTCCATTCAACCTTGTCCTGGACAATCCTTTCCAGCTCCTTCCAGTTGTTATTCATCCTTTTCATATCTGCTTCTATTATCCGACGTAATGTGTTCTTTGACCTTCCTCTTTTCCGCTTCCCTTCAGCATTACAAGTTACAGCTTACCTCTTGATGTAGTTTGATGATTTGCGTAATGTTTGTCTTATCCATTTCCATCATCTTTTCCTAATTTCCTCTTCAACTGGAAGTTGGTTTGTTCTCTTCCACAAAAGGCTATTGCTGATGGTGTCCGGCCAATGGATGTTGGGTATCTTGCGTTGACACCTATTTATAAATACTTGTACCTTCTTGATGGTGGTTGTTGTAGTTCTCCAAGTTTCAGCTCCATACAGTAGAACTGCTTTGACGTTGGTATTGAAGATTCTCACTTTGATATTGGTTGAAAGTTGTTTTGAGTTCCATATGTTCTTTAACTGTAGGAATGCTGTCCTTGCTTTGCCAATCCTTGCCTTTACGTCTGCATCTGATTCTCCTTGTTCGTCGATGATGCTTCCTAGGTATGTGAAGGACTCTACATTTTCCAGAGTTTCGCCGTCAAGAGTTATTGGATTGTTGTTTTCCGCTTTGATTTGAGGACTTTGGTTTTCCTTTTGTGTATGCTGATGCTTACTGATGCAGAGACTGCTGCTACACTGGCTGTCTTCATCTGCATCTGTTCGTGTGTATGCGATAGGAGGGCTAGGTCATCTGCAAAGTCCAAATCGTCTAATTCGTTCTGATATGCTGCTGGCCACACAAAAGAACTCAATGATTAAGCGTATTCCTAACAAGTTTTTTTATATTATGAAAGATAACTTTGATGCCCATTTAAGAATCGTTTAAGCCATCAAGTGTCGATTTTTTTTTCTTGCATTATCTTTTGTCCTATTTTTTTGTATTACTTAACTTTTTAAAACAAAATTAAGTAGTGTCATATTGCTCTGTGTTATTTATAACATGTATTAAACTGATGTGAACATAGTTCTGTTACCTTTAAGTAGTTAACAAATTTCACTGGTTGAAATCATGAGTCAGTTGAAGCTAGACCACCATGTAAAACCTGAAAGCACTGGACGGCCGTTTCGTTTCAGCATGGGACTCCTCAGCAGTGCGCATCCACGATCCCGAACCCCGCGGGCTTCGAGCCCAGAACCTACTGGTTTCGCGCGCAAGCACTTAGCCATTAGACCACTGAGCTGGCACCCAATGGTGTTAATGTCTTACTTCAACCAATCAACGAAATTGCGCCACCGTACACCATTGTCTTTAGTGAGTTCTTATCACACAACGGACCTGGTTGAACTTCACTAGTAACGACTTCTTACTAGAACTCCAGGAGTGTCTCCTGAAGTCATTCACTAGTGAGCAGGTGACTATTATCAGAATGGGTTTTATGGAGATTTTTAGAAATTTCACTGGTTGAATTCACTCCCGCGGGGTGCGGGATCGTGGATGCGCACTGCTGAGGAGTCCCATACCAGGACGAAATGGCCGTTCAGTGCTTCCAGGTTTTCCAAAATTGTTTAGCTTTAATTGACTCATGAATTCAACTATTAAATTATCAGTGAATCGATGAGTAATTATTAAGTTAAATAAATAAACCTGTCCAAAAATGACACAACAGAATTGTAAATGAAACACTTTTGATAACGTTTATATAAATAAAATCAATAGTTGACAAAATGTATAGATAAGAAAATAATAGATGGAATATGACGATTAAAAATACAAACTTATTGTATGCAATAAAAAAGGGATTATTTTCATACATGGTATCTATGTCGAGAGGATAAGAATCTGAAGTTAAAATATATTGTATACTTCAGCAAATTATAATATGAAAGAATTAAAAATAGTCATAGTATTTACGGAATTGTCTGACGGCCATTCTGATTTCTTCCTTCGTTGGTGGGTTGACATATATAGAAACATCTGTGTGCGCTGCTTCGATGTCCGGTGGATTCATTGGAGCCGGCCCTTTCAGGAGTTCCTCGAAGTATTCTACCCATCTGTTCGGCTGTTGTTGAATCTCAGTGATTGGCTTGCCTTCTTTGTCTTTGACCGGTCTCTCTGGTTTACTGTATTTCCCTGATAGTTTCTTTATTGTATCGTAAAGTTGTTTCATATTTCCTTCTCTAGCAGCTTTTTCCGCCGTCGTTGCTAGTTCTTCCACGTATTTCTTCTTGTCAGCTCTAGTGATCCTCGTCACTTGCTTGTTTGCTTCTGTGTATTCAGCTTGTGCTTGGACTTACTCTGATCGTGTTCGGCTGTTGTTAATTGCTGCCTTCTTGTTCTTCCTTTCTTTGATCTTGTCCAGTGTTTCTATAAAGATCCACTCCTTATGATGGTGTTTCTTTAGGCCCAGAACCTCTTGACACGTTGAAGTTAATGCTTCTTTGATACTTTTCCAGTTGTCATCTATAGTAGTTTCTTCTTCCTTCAGTAGATCTTGTAAGGCTTGGAACCTATTGTTGAGAGCTATCTTGGATTCATTGAGTCTGTCAGTATCTCGAAGGAAGGCTGTATCGAACCTTTGTATTGCTGTTTGTCCAGTTGTCCAGTTCTTTTTTAGCTTCAATTTTAAATTGGCTACAACTAGGTGATGATCTGAAGCTATGTCAGCTCCTCTCCTGGTTCTCACATCTCCCATTGTCCTTCGGAATTTTTTGTTGATGCAAATATGATCTATTTGGTTCTCTGTAGTGTGGTCCGGTGAGATCCATGTAGCCTTGTGTATACGCTTGTGTGGAAATATTGTGCCCCCTATGACCAATTTGTTGAATGCACATAGATTTGCAAATCTTTCTCCATTTTCGTTTCTCTGTCCCAGTCCATGTCGTCCCATAATATCTTCATATCTGGTGTTGTCTATTCCGACTTTGGCATTTAGATCTCCCATTAGAATGGTGAGGTCCTTTCTTGCGCATTTCTCTATGATTGACTGCAGCCGCTAGTAGAATTGATCTTTAATATCGTCGTTGCTATCATTTGTGAGTGCATAACATTGGATAATATTCACTAAGATCTCCTCCTTCTTTGTTTTGAATGAGGCTTTGATGATTCTGGATCCGTGAGATTCCCATTCCATAAGTGCATTTCGTGCTACTTTGGACAGCATTAGAATGACTCCCTGAGTGTGTGGAGCATTTTCCTCTTCGTGACCGGAGCATAGCAGCATCTCTCCCGTAGCTAGCCTTTTCTGTCCAGCTTAGGTCCAGTGGGTTTCGCTGATTCCCAGTACTGCCAAGTTGTATCTCCTCATTTCCGTTGCTATTTAACTGGTCTTCCTGGTCTCCCACGTTGTTTGGACGTTCCATGTACCTATAAAAATTTTTGCTCTTGTTGTTAGAAGAGGCATCGGCCTCGTGGCTTCCGAAGGAACTCGGTTTGTACCATGAAGTGTCATAATTCTTCTTAATGAAGACCTTCTAACCCCCAGGGCAGAGTTTAAATGGTTTGAATTACTTTTTCTGGTTAGCGATTTTTTAGCAATTTAGTTTTCTACGGGATGGGGACGCTAACACCATGCCCAACCCTCCTCCTTTACTCGGGCTTGGGACCGGCAGTAACTCTAGAAGAGCTACAGGCGCAGTTGATTGGATTATAAAGACCTACATATCTGAAGAGAAGTGCGAAGTACAATGGAAAATTCGAACTTCGCAGATGACCTAGCTCTTCTATCGCAGACACATCAACAAATGCAGATAAAAAAAACAGTGTAGCTGCAGCAGCCTCTGCATCACCGGGCCTAAACATACACAAGGGTAATGGCAAGATTCTCAACTGCAACACAGGGAGCACCAAATTAATCACACTTGATGGAGAAACTGTAGAAGAGGTGGAAACCTTCATGTACCTGGACAGCATCATCGATGTACAAGGAGGATCCGACGCAGAATTGAAGACAATGAATGGCAGAGCAAGGACAGCATTCATACAGTTGAAAAACATATGGAACTCTAAACAACTGTCAACCAATATCAAAACCACAATCTTCAATACGAACATCAGGACTGTAAGGAGCTGAAGCTTGAAGAACTACTACAAACATAATCAAAATAGAGAAGTATTTGTAAACAAGTGCCTATACAAGATACTCAATGTTCGTCGGCCAGATACATTTAGCAACAACCTATTATGGGAGAGAACAAATGAAGAGTGAAGTAGGAAAAGACGCTGAAGATAAATAGGAAACATATCGTAGAAATCACCAAACTGCACCGCAAGACAATCCCCAACACTGAATTCTGAAAGGCAAGGGAAAAGAGGAAGACCAGAGAACACAATACGTTTGGAATTGGATGCAAACATCAAATCAATGAATAGCAACTGGAAATAACTGAAAAACAGAGCCCAGGATTTAGTTGATCAGGGAATCCTGGTTGGCTGTCTATGTTCTTCTACTAGGAGTAACAGGCATAGTAAGTCTTTACGTGAAAACTGACACTTTGAAACGGCTAGCAAAAACAAACACATTCTACGATTTTAGATTAGGACTAGATATTATTTAGATAGTGAAGTAACGGTTGCCTTAGTTTTGACGCTAATAAGAATATCTGTAAAATTAATTTTACATTTTCCGAGCTTCTTTATACAAAATTAATTATCATATGTTGCCTGTTTATCGAATTCACAGTACATTGTTAGGTAGTTTGTTAGCTACAGCAAATTGAAGGTATATGGGCTTAAGTGTTGCTTACTGGTAATCAAACATATTCCAATCTCTCGAGTAGCATTTAAAATCTTCAAAAGTTTATGCACTTAACTACGAAACTTCAAAAACTATTTCAATGAACATTTCAAGTCTTCAGAAAAAAAAATTGTATTTGTTGCTTTAGCTTTAAATATTCATCTTGAAATCTTAAGGAAATGAAAAAATGTAACCATGGAAGCCAGATGAATAAATTACTTTGAAATTAATCTAGTCTGTTTCAATTTTAAAAAAACTGGATTATTCATTATTTTTTTATTTGTATAAATGATCATTCATTCTAGAACTTTTTAATTCATTCATACAGTAAAATTTTTTTAGCTTGAATTGAGATTGATTGAGTCAATTTGTATATTATTTAGGTAATCAAATATTGTTGCAAAAACCTACTCAACAAGTCAGATTTTAATTAAATTTAAAATATATATGTATTTAATAATGTCTAATAGTTAATCCATCATCTAAGATAAAAACCAATCCTCCAAGGGAATAAGAATTCTGTTAACAAAGAAAAAAAGAGAGTTAAAGTCAATAGATTGTAATGAAAATCTATAATAGCTGATAATGAAGATCTAAATATTTTGCCAAAATGCTTATCATTCAATCAGAAATCATTTTATTTCTGAATGAATTCTTTACTGTGATCGATGTGTATTTTTTCCGATTTCATTAAAACAATCAATGTATAATCTGTGATTCATAGGTTGTCATATAGCTAGTTAAAGAAAAGTAGACAAATACAATTTGGGTTACATTCAGGAAAAAATGATGATTTGAACGATAGACCTATCTTTACTAGGTGGAAAGTACCTCCAACCTGAGCATGTTCCCATAAATGCTCATTGACAACTATCTTTAATGTAAAATTCTTTAAGCGAATCATATCACAACAACAAAAAATAAATTACTTACCTATGACATCTGTTAAGAATAGCCAAGAGTTGATTCAAAATAAAATAATAAGTATCTTTGAACCCATAATATTTAAACATATCTCTTGTGCTTAAAGTCTGCATATAAATTTATAAAAGTTTCGTATCACTAATTAGTCTTCAAAGACGTCGAAAACGATTCGCTCAATGGTAAGTGATATAATTAAACTTTAATTATGCTGCATGTTTTTAAAAGTCCCAAAACCTACGGTAAAAATTATTATTATTGATGACTTTATTCATTATGATATTTTAGGTGCAATATATAATTTTCAGCACAAAATGTTTTGACATGTTCCCTTTCCTTATTTCTTGATCGATCCTGACGATAAATATTGAGTGATTGCCAATTAGATGTTAGCAGTTCAAGAATCAACATCTGAATAATGTATATTCTTTTCGATGCATATTGCTATATAGCAACCACGATATCTCTGATTGAGCTCTATTGTAACTTGTACAGTGAAGTGTCGTAAACATTTTTACAAACGCACCGGAATAGATTGTGAGACTAATAGGTATAATGATGTGTTAAAACAAACAGAAAACAGATAACTTGATGAAATATCCAGATGCTAGGAACAGTTAGCCCAGATATTCAAGGAGCCCGCCTCATATCAAATAAATTTCTAGTCAGTTTTTAAAATCTTGTGACTGATTTGTAGCGATAATTTCTCAGTTACAATATAATGTATATACGTTATTCGGAAAAGGCTTATCTACAAGTAATATGAATTTGCTAAGAACTGATCGGTGGTTTAAGAATTACGGATTACCGTCATGATATATATGAAACTAGCTTAATATCCAATAAGCAACTGAATACATTAGTGACAATTGAAAAGACTCTTGAAATGATTATCTATTTCCATTCCTTTGTATTTTGCAATTTTTTAAGTACTGATGTACATTTTAAGTAAGATTTTTGTTAATTCTTCATCAAAGACCACATCTAGTGATGCATAAAATATGGGATAAGCAATTTCAGTTTGATGACCTAATTCAATGAAGCTATGGTATAAATAACTAATATGACAACTAACAACAACAATACAACCGATTCCTACCACTCTGATTTAAGTTAATGTTTGGAATAATTAGTTCTTAAAGAAAACAATATAATTCAGAATTTCCACTGATAGTAATCCCGTCTAAATTCTTTAGTTACTGTATATTTTTTAATGTTAGGAATGTATTCAACTTATTAAAATGTTAGATACTTTTATTTTCGTAGCCAAGATATGTATTCGATTGAGATCATAGACCGATTGATGATAGAACTCCATGGAAAACCTGGAAGCACTGGGCGGCCATTTCGTCTTACTCTGGGACTCCTCAGCAGTGCGCATCCACAATCTCGCTAGCGGGATTCAATCGGTTTATGATCTCGGTCAAAAACTTAATAATCTTCACAACCCTATACTGATAACATAAGCATTTTAATTCATTTTACCTATATTATTTGAATCGATTATTCTTTTCTAATGAAACCACAGTTTCATTTTTTTTAAAGATTTTATTTCATGTCCCATTTGACACTGATTCATTTTCTATACGAATAATCTTGTTTATAAAGAATTACTCGTCTATAAACTATCATTTTAATAACATTGATCATTTCTCTTATGTCAGAGAAATTCATCTATCATACAAACACAAGGTACATTTTTTAGGTAAATAATAAGTTCAATTTTCGATCAGAATATTCTTGTAATTAAAATATAGAAATGTTATTTAATCAATCATTGATTGAAGCTAAAAATATAGATTATTATAATTCAATAGTTTCATGTATCACTCTCTTTACTCTAATCTAAATTCTAGGTATATTTATAGTTCATTAGTATGAACATATAAAACAAAATAGAGTAAGATATTTGTTCAGAACTTATTGTTAATATCAGTTATTATTATTATTATCATTAGCTTTATTCAATATTATATTTTCGGTACAATATAGAATTCTCAGCGTAAAGTATTTCAACAAGTTTCCGTTTCTTTCTTCTTGGTCGGTCCTGGCGATTAATATCGAGTGATCGCCAGTTAGTTGTTACTAGTTCACTAAATGAACATCTAAATAATGTACATTCTTTTCGTTGTATATTGCCAGCAACCACATTGTTTCTTATTGAGTTTTTTGTAACTTTGACAACGAAAGGTTGTACACTTTTCAGAAACGCAGCAGAATAGGTTATGCGAATAATAGACAAGATGATATATTAAAACAAACAAAAATAGATAACTTGTTGAAGTATCTAGATGGCAGGAACAAGTAGCTCAGATGCTCAAGCAGGTCGCCCTTTATCAATTTAGAATCTTTTCTTTTAAGATCTTCAAATGGTTTAAATCTTCTCATTAGATTATTTGACTTACAATATATAATGTATGTGCAAATCACTCATTAGTTTACTTTTAAGCTATGAACTAAATTAGGTTGATTGACGTACTAAAATTAAACAAGAAGAAATAAATTCTCCTTTTAGTTGGTTCTTTGTTAAAACAAGGAGAAACTAGCGTATTATTCATATCTTGTCAATAATTTCGTGATAATATTATCATTAATGAATTACCAGAAGGGGTTTGTGGAGATTTTAGAAATTTCACAGACTGAAATCATGAGTCGTTTGAAGCGCAACTTTGTGGATTGGTTGAAGTTCGACATTAACACCATTGGATGCCGGCTCAGTGGTCCAGATGACTAAGCGCCTGGCGCGAAACTGATAGGTTCTGGGTTCGAATCTCGCGGGGTGCTGAGGAGTCCCATACTAAGACGAAACGGCCGTTTAGTGCTTCCAGGTTTTCCATGTTAGTCTAGCTTCAATTGACTCATGATTTCAATCTGTGAAATTAATGAATTAAACAAACATTTATTTTCTAAATAAGCTATTTATTGACAAATCACAAGTAAACCATTGTTTGTTCATTATTCTTTTAAATTTGTTGTGAACTTTAGAATAGTTCTCATTAAGTGTCGGATTTCAATTTGTTTATACTCGCTTATTTCAGTAATTAAACATTAATTTAATCGAAACTTTCTTTGATGATAAGACAGAAGCTTGAATTTGATTTTAATGAATCTACAGATGATGCAATAATACCATTTAAAAATTACGTAAGAAACTTTTCTGATGAGTTACTGAAAAATAGTTTCCTTATCACCTCAACCTCCGGTGATCTCAAAAACTCAGTATTTATATATGATACGACTAAAAGTCGTTAATCCAATATGCCTTGGGAAAGTATTTTACCAGTTATGTTACTGAAATGTAGACACCTGCAACCTATCTGGAGAAAGATATGAACTCAAAATTTCAAAGTTTTACTAAGGTTCCTTTTAGTAAAATATACTATCCTTATTATAGACAAAACTACCAGCATAGATGACTGTTGACGAGCATAGTTGTAACGAGTATTGATGCAAATGGTTTGAATGTCACCCCATCTTTTATTTTAACAGTTATTTAGCACTAGCGCTGTCTAACAAAGTTAATAACATGTGATCAGTTAATGAATTTCAAGATTAATTATTGGTAATTTGAAAGCTCTTTACGTCAAATATATATCAACTAAGCAGGTTTTGGCAAATACAGAAAATGTAACCACGTGAATAAGAGTAAAATTTGCTCCAAGATACGAAGAGCAATATGATTAACAATACGATATGTGTACAATTAAATGATACTTTGTTACGCGAAACTTATAATAAAGTTAATTTCATTGTTTCATTAGGTTTGTTTATCGGTACGAAGTTACTAATCATCACTAAATCACATAAAAAAACCCATCTAAAGGTTGTGGATATAATTGAAAGACGTTGTCTCTATGGCAATAGAATATTGTCATTTGATTTACTAAGTGAAGAATATCAAACAGTTTAGCTGAAAAATTTTAAAATACTGATTAGACAAAAGACTCCATTTGTTTTCCAGTATGATAGGGCTGCTTAATTGAAAAAAACTTGAAACTGCAATTCATTGTTCGAAAGAAAATAAACATTTAACCTTAATTATTTCTTCAAGTCATTTTTAAACTCATATGTCATTCACTTACATTATCTTTACAGTTTTAATGTTTGATAACTGAATTCACCCTGCTTTATTGAAGAGATTTTACTTTTTAACCACTCTTAACCCAACAATTTATTGAATGACTCAAAATGACGTCATTTTTTTTTCAGAATATATACAGTTTTACTGTTATTTCTAATAAAGCAACTTGAGTAATTACAGAACACTAGGATGTATTTGAATTTTACGTACCATTATTTGCTTCTTCACTGGGATGTTAATTTTGCAATAATCAAGTCAAATATTCATGTTTTCGAACGATTGATAAAAGAATTTTAGTTATTACTTTACATTTGTCATTCTTTTCGATTTCATTGGGCTAAACGTAAACAACTCTAACTATTCTATGAATTTAAGTACAGTTTAGGAAATATTCATATATGTATCATGATCACTACAACAGCTGGAGGTCGTAGGTTTGTAGGTACACGGCACTTTCAATAAAGACATCTACAATTTTTTTCTGAGGATATTCCTTAAACCTTGGCCCTGAAAGAAAACGAATGGAAATACAAAACATGTAATGGATACATTATATACAATTATGATTTACTTACTTTACATAATAAATATCCAGAGAACATTTTTACTGTCATTTCGTATGACCTGATTTATGTATAAAGAATTTTGTAAAGATTTGGGAATTTTATATTGACTTTACTAAGACATTGCATTTTTAGAAACCTACCAATTTTGAAAATTTTCGGTTACTTTCACTATGTCATTATACTTACCTGTGATGTTTTCTGTCGAAACAAATAAAAATCTTATCATTTTTCTTAATTTTATTGTTTTCTTGGGGTTCAAATTTTTCACTTATAGTGATTTACGAGTAAGTATTCTTTTTTCATTATATCAAAATGAACTGGATATCTGTAAACCATCTATTTACTGATGTAACATAAGTTCAGTTAAAGTATGTCTTTGACTTTTTAATATCATGATTAGACCTTGTGACGTAATAATATTTATAACCCATTCAGTGTCACAGTATACAATGAATTAGGTGAATTTTGTTAATCATGTCATGTTCAAAATTATTAGTTTTTTAAAAACTGTCCATTTTTTCTATCGGAAGTGAAGTTATACCATTTGTCCTGTTTTATACTACAACTAGTTAATTATACTTTAATTAATACAAGGTTTCATAATTGATCACTGATTTAACTCATATAATATCAATCAGTAGATTGAAAGATATTGTTTTGAATTGTACTTAGAGCTTACTGTATGATACACAGTGGATTTACCAAAATAATGAAGAGAATTAGGGTCTCATATATAAAAAAGTATAGTATAATGCATTTTTAAGCACTTACTTGATAGAAGGTTTATGATTGTATAATTTTTCTTTCTTCATTGTACTTCACTGTACTGAATCGTCCAAATAACTGTCAGTTATAAAGTTTTAAATAATGTGAATAATTGGAAGCCTGATAAGAGTACTTGTGAAATGGTAATAGGGTGATTTACTTTCCTGCAGGTAACAGTAGAGCTTCCAGAAATCTGAGAATTGTCAACAAGCAGAGTAAACCTCAGGCAAGAATAAACTTAGATAGTAACTCCATGAAGTAAATCTCTGTGGTATTTACAGACATATTGTTTACAAATATCCGTAATCCTATTCCATTCAATTAACGTAGTAGGAAGAAAATATAACTAAATGTAGATTACTCTAAATTTTTACTGGTTTTTGCAACTAAACTGGAAATTATTCTCGGTTTCAACTATTCTGTCCATAAAATCTGATTTTCCTATTATGTCATCTTTCAATGCTATGTTTGGAAAACCAAGTTGTTTGTTCTTTTCTATTAATCATAGATAAATGAATGACTTAATCAGATTTTAATACTAAAAGGAATAGTAAAATTACTTTCATAATTTCTCCTTGTCAGTCCATCTTCTTAGCTGACATTTTGCCTAAATGCTATTTGATCAAAGAAGGTTGCAACCACTTACCTACTTTAATAACCTTGTACTCAGTTTCCGTGTATAATCTTTTGATGTATCTGTGTTTCACTTTTGTGATGATTATTTATTAAAGGATACTTTACGTAGTACATAGCTAAACAAAAGATTAACAAAAAGGAACACCTAAAAGGTTACAAATTTCAATTGTTTGAGTATGATTACAAATTATGACATAATATTATATATATATATATATATATATATATATATATATATATATATATATATTATTTAACAATAGATCTTAAGATTTTCAACCAACCTATCGTCAGTTTTTATTTTTGAAATTGTATGAGAATAGAAATGTAACAAAATGAGTGACGAGATTTCTATCCTATATCATATCTAGATTTAAATACTTCTAACCTTTGCAAACTACCTTGATTATGCAATGAAATATTTTACGTGTTTTATATAATGTTTGAATAATGTGTTAGATTTTAGTTTATTTTTCATAGATGTGATAGTAGCTATTTTGATTACAAATACTCCTACATATGCTTCATCTAAATATACAGTTTTTCTACACATTGGGATAAAACAAAAAAAATATATTTATTATTAACTCTCTATTTAATGCTCAATTTATTTTAAACGATCAAGTTCAACATTGACCTTGATACCTATAAACTCATTAATCATCAAATCAACTTATCCAAGTGCAAACGTAATTGATACAATCATCGAATATTTTTAATAAACGTTGTCTAAACAGTAACATTATTCCCAGATCATTGATTGTTAAACTACTAGATTGTTCATATCAACCTATTCATACTACTCAACGTGTATCACAAATCTTTTTTGCAATACCTTCTGGTTTACATACCAGTATCCAACAATATATTCTTAATTATATCCGGTCATTTTTCTTTAGCCCGTTAGAATTAATACTTTCATAGATTCAAATTGATTTAATGAATGTATAAGATTCCGATATCTTTTTTGAATGTAATACAAAATATTTCAGTGTCTTCAAATTACATTTTTATATTTTAAACTTGATTGGTTATTAGCATTGTAATTTGTTATCAATTAATTAGTTTCTTTTACATTACATTTTAGAAAAACAGTTTGACATTTACTTATTCTTATCAAGAGAATTTACTAATGCATATACATTATTGAAAAGAATGAAATAGTAAATATAATTAGATATTTACCCTTTGGGAATATGATGCTACGAATCATAACTTAATCGAATTGTGAGTTATTCATATAAATATATCAAATTAAAAGTTGTAAATTCAACTTATAAGTATCTCTATTTTTTTTAAAGGCTGAATGTTATGTATAAAATAATTTGGTTAAATAAAACCGAAAAACTTAGGGATGGATTTTCCTATGGGAACTACGAACAAATGAATGTTAAAGCAATAGGTTCACGATGAGTCAGTAAAGCAAATAATACATTTGGGACAAGTTATTTAAATGATATGTGTAATAAAGCCTTCACTCAGAATACAAATCTATTTAAAGAAAAAGAACAATTATATTTTTTACACCAAGTAAAATAATACTCATAATGAATGTTGTGATAATCTCTGAAACGGAAGATTACAGGCTATATATTATAGATTCATACAAATAACTTATAAACATAATATTAGTGAGGGTAAATATTGATACAATTTCGTATCTAACTATCATCAAATAATCTAAGTTCACTTTTTATGTTCATTTAGATATCGAAAAGTGACCTTCAAGTCATAAATAACCAAATAATAATTCATTTTTTAGCTCAATTCATCATATTTAACCATCTGATCAGAAAAAAAAAATTGTTTTTATGATATGAGCATTATTGAATATTACTTTTATTGGGAAATAACTACATTTCAGCTTAACTTGTAATAAAATGTCATTAAATATTTTTTCGCGGTATAGAATATTGGAGATTATTGAGTCTTAATTGAGATCCTGAATAGATTAATGATCCCGGTACAGTGGTCTAGATGTCAAGCGTTCACGTGCAAGACCGAAGGTCCTGGGTTCAAGTCACACGTACGGGATACACATTGCTGTAGAGTCTCATACTAGGACGAAACGGCCGTTCAATTCCTTCAGGTTTTCAATAGTGATCTATCATTGATCAGTTCATGATCTTAATTAAATATTTTTTTTATTGAGTGCTATTTTGGAATATGATAATTTTCAATCAGTAATTATTGCCTTTGTGCCAACCTCACTTAAGAGCCTATAATAATTCTAGATGAATAATAAAATCCATTGGCAAGATATTGATAAAAAGTCGAAAGTGAAATATTCTAAAACTGATGTATAAATGTCTGTTTGTATAAATTAGAAAGCTAAAAGTAGATAATATCTGCTTTTACGTACCCATGTAGTGACAGTAATAAAAAATAGTTTTGCAACTAAAGTAATCAAGTTATATTCTGTTTTCTTATCCGGTTGCTTCTGTATCCATCCCTTAGTGCTTTTGAATTTCTGAAGCACAATAAATTAACTGAAATCAAACCTTCCATATGAAAGTAAGATTCAGCACTGATGTACAAAACTTATGAGTTACTTTGTTTGAATCCTGTGAATTCTATTTCATTAAATTTGAACAAATAATCGAATCAGATAACGATAATCTGACTGTAAGATATAATTTATTCATGCCATTTGAATTTCATTCAATACACACGAAAAATTTGAACTTCTATGATAAAAATATATCCAATTTTTATCAGTACTTTTATCATAACTTTTCTAAAATTTATTTATCTTTATTCATTCGTTGAAATCATGAGTCAGTTGAAGCCAGATCGCCATGTAAAACGTGGAAGCACTGGACGGCTGTTTCGTCCCAGTATGGGACTTCTCAGTACCGCACACTTACGATCCCAAGACCTTAGGTCGCGTGAGTGAACATTTAAACCTCTAGACAACTGAGCTAGCCGGCACCCAACGGTGTTAATGTCTAACTTCAACCAATCAGTGAAATTACGCAACCGTCTACTACAATCTCCACAAAATCCCTTTATGATAATAATCATTATGTGCTCACTAGTGACTGGCTTCAGGAGGTTTCCTGAAACTCTAGTAAGAAGCTGTAGCCGATTGATTTCAATCGTGTCTGTTGTGAGGCAGTAACTTACTGAAGATCATGCAAACAGTATCGTGGTTGTACAATACTGAATAGTCCCATAATGGGACGAAACAGATATCCAGTGCTTCCAAACTTACCAAGGTGGTCTAGCTTTAATCCACTCATGAATTCAACTAATAAATTCATAAAATTGTTATTTGTTCTTGTTAATTTTTATTTCTACTAATCGTTTTGCATGTCAATAGAGTGAAAGCGAGATCATTCTAATTAGTTTTATAATTAATTTTATATTTTTATTGATCATATATAATCTCTTTACTGATAGTCTACTTAGTACTTATACATAATTTCATTGAATTTTTAATAAATATATTCTTTTTCGAATACAGATTGAATAACTTCATTTATTATTGGTTTGAACTAATCACTGGAATTATTCTAAGAATTGTTGAAAACTCAAATCTGAAACTCCTCAGGTTTATGAACCTATAATTCCACTAGAGATTAGGCTCTGTACTCTTGATTCTTTTAAATAACACAATACTTTTAGACTATTTCACTGGAAGACAATGGTTCATTATGTGAAGTTATGCATTCACACAACAATAAATAGTCGCTGATCTGAAGAAAAGAGATATTCATTAGTTTTTCCTTTTCAAAGGTTCTTTAATTAAAATAGCTCTGTAATGAAAATTTCTTGTAAAATATATAAACATTTCTATAATATCCATTTATTTAGTTGATATTTAACTTCTTAATTGTAATCTGCTTTATATTACATAATTTTAAAGCATATATATATATATATATATATATATATATATATATATATATATATATATATATATATATATATATATATATATATGTCGTAACAGATGCAATCGTTCACCCTTTTTAACATATAACATTTTCAAATTCTTTATTTCATGCTTTATTTTGACCATTGTAAAATATTACAATAATTATGAATTTATAACTGTAGATCCTGATGATAAAGTGAATGAAAACAATTGTTCATTCAAATATTCTTCATTTTTGAATATTCTATGTCGATTTTTAAAGAGCTTAAACTTTCCGATAAGCTATAAATAACAATCATGTAGTGAACAGAATACTAGTCGAGAAAATCGAATGTATTTGACACGAAATCACAGAACAACTTACTAAAATCTGAGAACCATATAGTAAATAGTTAATATGCAGAATATCAATTCATAGTTTTAAACTTAACTGTTCCTGTTGCAAATATCAGCCTATTGTCCCAGATTTCATTGTTCATGCATTTTTATACCGATAGCGTTCCATTTCTGTTCTTTCGTTATCGATCTTCCAGTGAAATACATTCTATGCCTCATTACCATTGTATACTACTTATACAGACATAAGTAATCTACACCACAATTATAGTAAGATTTCGAATATATAATTTGAAAATTATAGAATTCATGATAAAATTCCACTTACAGATCAAACCTACTTCTTGACTTTCTTGGTAAAACAGTATGTTTCACAATTAGCAATTGAATAGGCTTAAAAAATTATGTAACTCATAGAATTACTTATCTCAAAGAATCAATGAAAATAGTTAAACATAAATTATTTTCTTTTTTTGTTGAATAGTCTTTAGGTTTAACATTATTAATAGAGAATCTTTATTTCAAGGTGCTAAACAGTACATTAGTTACTTAATTTTACTGGTTATATAATTGTAGTACAAGTTTCCTATAAGCATTTTTATTACTCAAATTCATCTTTTTATACTTAAGTATTACTGTTATAGATTACAGTATCTTATATAATTATGATTTCATTGCAAATAATTAAGCTATTACAATGTACTCTCATTTATAACTCATTCCAATTAATTAGTGGATAAATTCAAGTTTTACACATATTAATTAGTCAATTACTGGTGAAAAAAAATGTTGAGCATTTTAAAAATCCCATTCAAACGATAAGTTATAACAACAAATTGATAAATTGAAATTTGTTTTTCTGTTTTATTTCTATCTTACCTTTATTATTTTCCCTTTTTGTTTCATACTTTCAGGAAATATTTGATCAAAAAAAACTGTGAAAATTCATACATCAAGTCAATGTCTCAATAATGATTACTCTAACTGATATACAGAAAACAGGTACACAAAATATCTCGATAAATAATTCGGTAAATATTAACAATTCTGTGGTATTCATTATTAATCCAGAAAAAGTAGAACTTCAACCTGGTTTAATTGCCTTAGTATCAATGATGGCCTTAATACTATTAATTATGACTGCTATACTATTATTACCTAAATCAATTCAAGATAACGTTTTTCAACTTGTATTACATCAGACACCAGATCAAACGTTTAATTATATCGATGTAGGTCTGTACAAAACTAGACATTCCATATATCGTAAAGAAGTATATTCATTAGCTATGCAAGGCAATCAATCTAAAAAGAAATTTGAAGCGCATACATTACTCAGTAGTAATAATAATATCAATTCAAGTAGATCCAAACATAACAATCAATCAAAAGAAACATCTACAAAACCTATCATTTCATCAGTTTCAGTTTCAGAAAATTACGATAGACTTAATCAGTGTTCGTCTTCAAGTTTAACAAGTAAACACTTATTTCCTTTGGATGATTGGCATCTTCATAACCAAAGTTCACAAATGAAAAACACAAAATCAGTAATGTTTACTGAAAATTGCTGTTCTGATGTTAATAATAATGATGATAGCAGTTGTACAAATTATCGTGAAAATAGTGATAGTAATATTTTTGCTAGCAGTCGACATAATTCAACTCCAAATGTAATAAATGATACCTCTGTTTATGCTTCAATGGACATAACAGCTACTTTATCACACATAAGATATTCTCTGCCTTCATGTTTCACTCAAAGTAATCAAAGCATCAATTCTTCAAGGTCACTAACGTCACTAGCAATTTCACCGAATTCAAAACAGTTATTATCATTCAGTAAACGTGTACGGCTTCAACTTTCAGATACTTTTATTAACGGATTTAAGTAGTGTTCACAGACGACGATCACAATTCATATTTAGACTATGTAGCCATCTGGTTAGGCACCTAGTGTGATCATCTCTGTGCAAATATGTACATCTTATTAATCTGTAGACTAATTCAACAGCTCACACTTTGATAGAAGAATGTAATTTGATTAACTTTCAGGTATTTCGACTTGACTGACAAGGGGATTTCGGAACGCTGTCTTAAATTTGGCCGTAACCCAGGTACTTTTCAGCATAATTCGTCATTTCTAGACTTATATATATTTTTTTGTTAAGTCATTAATTATTTGATTCTTTGTAAATTATCCCTCTTTTGTTCTTACAACATGCGTAAAACACACTTTTTATGTAAGAATAAGTTTTACTTATTGATTTCCAGACTAGAGCACTGGTAATACGTAGTAGGGTCATTTTTCAAAAGTTGGCAAACAATGAAAGCTTCACGATCAAACTACCCAACTCAGAAGACGAAGCTCCACCTAAACCAAGCTTGATCTTCACTGTGATGAAACGAGTTCAAACTTTTCAAAGTATTATTCAATGCGTCTATAATATTTATAGATCAGAATCACAATAAGATGAAAATAGTAGACAGAAAAACATACAGACGACCAAGCAAAAGAATATTATAAAAGCAGAAATACGAATCATTCGATTTACAATTAGTCAGTCACTGAGTGGTATAAAATGTCATTGTATCCCAAGTCCATCTTTTTTGCTGATCTAGTTCTGTCAGTGAACTTGTAATGTGATCACTAATCTAGGTGATTCGATATCATGTGAACTATGTTGAGACTCAAGGCAATGGTCAGAGGTAGTGGACAGAAAACCCTCGACTTGATAAAATTAGACAGGCTCTTAAAAAATATTATCTGAAACACATGACGCCAGCTACTTATAAGTGATCGGGCGATTGTAGATCCATTCCAGTCCTGTGGGAGGTCAGATATGGCTCAGATAACGTAGTGGTAACATCTTAAACTATAAATCTGGATGAGACGGGATCGAATCGACGAGGAAGCATTGACTCTATCGGAGAATACAGACACACCTTTTTGATGAGTTTCGAATAGCATGAAACCTAAGTATAGAACAAAGTATTTATCAAAACTATCTACTCAAATGAGTCTAACTCATACATTGAAAGAGCAGTGTAGTTACTTAGAAGCAAATTTGATGGTAGGGAAATAACTCTAAATCAGACATATCTACAAAGGCAAAAACCTACTAAATAACTTGATGTTGTGTTGTAGGGATGAAGATTCTCTTAGTATTGCAAACTTTGTAAGGTTTTCTAATTAATGGCCGCAATCTAATATAGCCAAACGACGATGATGTAACATCTTAAGTTGCGTAATCATAATTCGAACTCATTCCATTTAATGACCCTCTAAACAGACTCAACCTAAGTTGGTGGCCAGGTGGTACTGTATGGTGCTTGTATGAACTAACGATTCCTTTGTACTTGATGACTGCCGGATTTCGAATTCCAAATACAATACGTACATTTGTGCTTATCTAATATTTCTTGGTTAAATTGCGTTATTTCTGGGATTCCTAGTTTGCACTGTAATTAAAATACTTCAAACTATCACAATTGATGCCTTAGATTTCGAAAATCAACTTGTCGCAACATTATCTCGACGGTGAACTACTTATTGTCCGCCAAGCATCACTATGTAAATGAGGAACTAATAAATTCTTGTTGAAAGTGGTTAAAATTAGAGGCACTTTCGACCTGCCTTTCAAAGCTAGATGACAACTTCCAGGACAGATGTGATCTTCGGTATTAGGCTTGTTATCTCTTCATACTAGTGATGTTTAGATAACAAGATATACTGTTGTGCAAATAATGTTCAGGACTCTGAACGGATGGATCGAAATATCATCAGAAGTTTTCCACAGTGGATTAATGAAATTTGACACTGAAAGGCTCTTGTAGGGCCAGTGAAATTCTACTGAGCCCTAGCCAAATCATCCGGCATATGGATCACTGAACGTCGAACAGATCATCGCTCCCTGTCAAGGTCAGGGACAACCAACGTGCATCAGTTATTCGTACGCCATGGACTGGCTCATGCAGCAGTGGTTTCGCTCTCGCTTGTATCTACTTTAACCAATATATTTCTGTAATAACGTTCTCTGTGTTGTACAATCTTTAAGGCAGCTTTAGTACTTTGATACGTCAATGGAGTGGTTCACGTAAGTTACCGACCACGAGGTGTGACTTCGACGTTAGCTGGTTCGTCCCACCATTCCCATCTAACTTCAGTAGGCCTCCGATCATTCGACATGGACCATCTACGTTGGTGATCTACACTGGTGAGCAAGACTTCGAATAATGCAACCTATCACTATAATCGTTATTATTGCGACCTATACTTCTTCATTTTTATCATCGCCCATGTTGATCTATTACTGTGAACTTTCGTTGCTTCATGTCAATATTGATTAGTATTTAAACTTAAATAACTAATTTAATAAATAGGACCTACCAATCAACTCCGATTATAATCATTTATCATGGTTCGTTAACAAGCATTAGCAGCATTTAAATGCTCCTGTGTAATGTGTCTTAAAATATCAACCACTCGTGAGTATAGCCACAGGAAAACACGAACGCACATCTGTTTGTAACTTATCCACTGGTATAAGCGAGACAGGATTAACTGTAGACTATAAATTCATCTTTCTGCTTAACCGCTATCCACTGGAGTGTTTTAATTTTTTACCACTGCCTGCCTAATTTCCAACCGCTGAGTTCCATGGCCAAACAGAGGATACGAATGCTGGAAATTTATGGTGAGTTTGAACTATACATTTTCTGCAACCTTAGATCACGTTTAGACTGTTCGTCAGGCAATGTTACGTATTTGGTTTAAATTAATTTTCGACTTATACAAATTCAGTCTAAGACGCTGTGTTAATCCAAGAATTTAATCAACAGTACCTCGTATGTGATCCAGATTCAAAATATTGTCTACTTCATATCTTCATTACTTAGAAGCAAAAGTAACCCAGGAGACTTTTATCATTTCATTAGATTATTTCGTACTATTTTTATGATGCGTGATAACATTTCGTAGTTGCTTTCATGTAAAGTAGCCATATATCCTGTCACTGCCGTTAAGTTTTAGTCGACATCATGTACATTTATGACTCGTTAGTTGACTTACTGTGGTAAAACATATTGCATGTACACGAGCACGCTTAGTCCATGTTCCATGTACACACGTTGTCGTACTTAATATGTCACTTAACGCTACGTAATAAGCTCTTTGTATCAGCCCTTTACGAAATAGCCACGTTACCTGGACCCTCTAAACCTTAGTTACATTGGTGGTTACCATTTTAATTAATGTTTACCATACTCCTTGTATTTGCTATTATTTCACACGGTAAATCATGGTTCGATTTCGTTATTACACGACAGTCCTTTTAATTCTATTTTCGGTTTATTTATATGCAATACGGGTTTGGAAAATATCTAAACGTCCTCTAAAATTCTCCACGAACCCAACCATCGTTTTCGTATATGTTTTATTCACACATCCAACTGTTGCGCTAATAATACCTAAACGAACGTTCGGTGCAACTGTCAGTAAACATAAGGACGACGTTATTTAGATTTGACTGTGTAGCATATCTGAACTATTTTAGTTATTCTACTTCGATATCGTGCTTCATTTTATCAAGTATTGTTTCCTTGTGACTGTTATCTAATAGATGATTTCAGTACATCAATCGGCTGTTCAACTACTACTTATATCAATTTTCGGGTAGACACAAATCTGTGAATCTTTCGCCATTGTCGTTCCTTTCGCCCAGTCAGTGCGTATTGTCACATAAAATATTCATATCGCGTGTTTTCCATCCGACATTATTGTTTAGGCCTACCTTATGGATTGTCAGGTCTTTTTTGGGCACTTGTGGTGTCGGACAGACTGAGGATGAACTTAACAAGAAGACATACAACCGATTGCAAACACTTATACTTCTATTTAAGCTGTGGCGGATGTGGTGTTTGAATTGACTGATGATACTTTTGTACATGTTGATGGCTTGATTTCGAATTCCAAATACAGTACATTCGTTTGTGCCTGTCTTCTTAATTCAATTGCGTTATTTCTTGGACTCTTAGTTAGTACTATAATTCAAACAATTAGAAATATTATAGCACTCCACTACAATTGACTGCAGCCTCTCATAAAACTCATCTTTTCCGTCTTCGTTGCCATCATTGGTGTGTGTATAACATTCATAGTAATTCCCTCTTTCTTTGTTTTGAAGGGTGCTTTGATGATTCAGGGTCCACGAGATTCCAATCATATGAGTGTTTTACGTGCTTCTTTAGACATCATGAGAGCAACACCCAGTGTGTGTAGCATTTTACTCTTCGTGATCATAATACAGCAACATCTTTTCCGTACGTAACATTTGCTCTCCAGCTTCGGTCCAATGGATTTGCCTGATTTCCAGAACCGCCAAGTTGTATCTTCTCATTTCCATTGCAGAGTTTAACTGTTTGGATTTGTTTATTCTGGTCAGCGTTTTTTTTTCAGCAAGATTGTTTTCTACGGGATGAGGTCGCTGACCCATACCCAACTTTTTTCCTTTATTCAACCTCGGGACCTACAGTAACACTTGAAGAGCTACAAGTGAAGTTGATTATGTGATCAAGAGACGTAATAAGGTTAAAGATTGGCTTACAGTAACACCCAGAAAAAGAAAATTAAAAAAACATAGTTAAACCTCTGCTTCTGACGCCAAATCAGAATGTTGTTAAAACTCCACAGCGATTTAAGACGGACCTCGCTGATAAGTCAGTCACTTTTCATAAGTTAAGAAAATCCTCAGAAAATGAACAAAATGGTACATTTGATGGTAACCTCAGCCAAATTAGGTCTTTATTCGGCAAGGTACTTATAGAATTAGCATCTGTAAGCTTTATAGAATAGAACAAAAAATGGATTGTGAAAGTACTCAGAAGAACTGCCTCTTAAAAGTTGCTTTTGCTTCGGCTGATGAACAAAATCTAATACTGAGAAACCCACGCAAACTGATTGGACCCAGAAAACACATCCGCGAGGATCTCAGCCTGTTTGACCGCATTAAGAGATGAGCTGCAGAAGTATAAATCAATGAGCGCCTACGAAAAAGTTAAAAAACTCCATACTTTAGTGTTTTTAGAATGTAAATGTTCGGAGCAAAACGATCCCCAAACCACTCTGTTGGTAAGGGAAAGTTCTCAACAAAATTAAAGGTGTGCTGCACAAATGCTCTCAACCTACTAAATAAAATGTAGGGGCTCAGGACAAGTGTGTATATAGAAAAGCCGGATATCACTACTGTCTAAGATACATGTTTAACGTCAGATTGTTTGATAGTGAAACTCAGTTGACTAGTCTTTATCCAGTAGGGTTGATAGACTAAGCCGTAGGTGAGCTGAGGCTATGCTGTACACGAAAATTGCCTTAATCATATGAGCTGTCGAGACAGTGGTATATGATAAAGGGACATGTGAACATTTGCACTACGGGCTGAAATGTATACCGCAAGAAATTGAATTACTTATAGTATGCCGCAGTCATAAATGTGTAGTAGATGACTTCCTCCTAAGCGAACTTAAGTCCTGGTGTAATAGAGGTGAATGTCTTAAAGTAGGAGACTTTAAGACACCGAGTATAAACTGTGGAGACTTAGAAGTAGGGTTATCAACAACATCATTTGATTAAAAATTGTGATCAGAAAACAGCAGAGGCCATGGCAAACTATTTCGGGGCAGTTTTCACTTATGAGCCTCTTCCAGACGAAGAACTAGACTCAAGTACCAAGTCAACAAACCACCTGCTCGCCGAAAAATTTGATCGAGACGATGTAATTAAGGGCCTTAACACAGTAAACACGGAAAAATCAACAGGACCAGATGAAATATACACCAAATGGCACAATACATTGCAGCCCTACTGACTGTGGTATTCAATATCACCTGGCTAAGGTGAGTTACCTACGAACTGGAAAGATTCATTCGTCACTCCAATACATAAAACAAAATCAAGACAACTTCCATCAAACTACAGATCTGTCAGTCTCACTAGTGTCGTAGTTTAAATACTGAAAGACATTCGTGTAGATCAATAACTTGTTAAACAGTGAACAACATGTTTTCAGAAAAGGTTGCACAACGAACCTCCTTCTAGCAAGGGAGCGATGGAAAAAGGCACTATACAATGAAAAATCAGTGTCTACATAAACTTCCACAAAGCGTGCAACAAGATGTCAACAAACAGTCTGTTACTGAAGCTGAGAAATTATGGCATTGTCGGACCTCTCTAAAATGGACGATCAGTGAGAGTAAATTCAAATAGCTCCACCCAGAGAACAGTACTTTACGGAGTACTGCAAGGTTCTGTCCTAGGTCCTTTACTGTTATACTGCATGTAAATGAACTTCCAAATATAGTTGAGTCCCTAATGCTGCTATACGATTATAATGTAAAAATCTGGCGAGAAATAACAGGAGACGCGTATGTATACACACTTCAGGCAGTCTTAAATATTGTGATTAGCTGATCTAAAAAGTAGCTGATGCCTTTCAAAGCGGCGAAGTGTGTCTACACGCATTTCAGAGATATAAAGGCACATAGGTACAGCATGGGGGAAGTACTTGTACCCATGGTCCAGTTTCGCAGTTTCTTTAGGTACCAATGTGTTATGAACCTGCTACCCGAAGAACTTATGTCCGCACTTTAAATTGACCCATTCAAAAGAAGACTATACACTCACAGAAGCACACCTGAAAGGGAATAGTATAGGCCGTAGGCCTTCTGTCTTTACTACACAAAACTGAACCTGAGTATGAATCTCTATACTGAACTTATTAACCCCTTAATTAACTGTCAGGTCCATAAAAATTGATACAGTAGATTGACCAAAATATACCATAGATGATAACGGAGACTTGGAACCATACCATAACATCCAGAAAATGCAGTGAGCAAATCACGTAGTAAATAGATATTGGACACTGAGGTGACCTTGCACGGCCTTGAGCGCATGACTTTTCCGAAGGCTGTTTTCTTCGGAGATTCTCTAACCCAGGTGATAATGGTTTGCGCTTTTTTTAATTTATCCTCCAAAGTAGTAATATTGTGACTTATATACACATTTTCTGTTAAAATTAGTTTAAGTATTCATATTGCCAATGTCTTTGAACCGTATCTTTACACCACCCAATCTCCCGATTTTGGGGAAGCCGCTATCGAAAATCCTGGGGAAATGGCACCAAAATCTCCGACCAAACCTTGGTTAAGGTCATTTGGCTCTGGGGATTTCCCCAAACTCGAGAGATTATTGAAAATAGTCTGTGGGTTTTAGGTCTATCTATTGAGAGCTTGGAGTTAGGTGGCTAAAGTATCGTACTAATGACCCTGTCAAAGTCGAACACCAGTTGGTAGCTCAGCCTAAATATTTCGGGTATCACGTCAAAAGTTCAGATCTTCATGAAGGTCGTTTGGCATTGATCAACGTCAAATATATTTATTGTCGCAAATATTACTTAATAAACTGGTCCATTATCGTAAGAAAATTTTCAGCTGAAAACTAGCCCCTAATTGCTTGCTAATCCGCATTACCGCCGTAAACTGCCCGGCGCTATGATGAGACGATTCAACTAAACCCAGTTTTATTTCAATTGTGCTTCCACCGTATATAGGCTGGTCATATATGCCTCCCAAAATAAGAACTTGAATTCCAAACGTCTTGATCAAAAACGTCCGCAATCATGTCGTGCATACAATAATTTGTATTTATTTTGTATCAATTTCAAACAAGCACATCGTCCAAACTTTAGAAACTTTGTTATACCTTAGTCCTCAATAGACTAGTTTACTTATTTTTACCATTTATATGGTATCAAACAACTTGTGCTGGATATGATAGGTTGAAGTTTAAGACCTTAGAATTTTGATTTCCCTCGTAATTTAGTATTTTGCTCTCAATAGGAATGAATTGGTTGAATGTATCATAATACACTTAACTAATATCATTTTACCTTCGATGTTTCGTATTATATAACACATAGTCACAGTAGGTCTTTAAAATACTCAAGTTTGCTGTAGCATTAGTGGTCGTTTACTGTAAATGACGATATAATCGGTCGAAAAGTTTCATGAACTGATATATATACTGAGAAACTATAATTATGTTACTGTAACGTCAATGTTATTCAGAATAGCAACTGAAAATAGAAGTGTGAGATTAAAACTCTCAGTTGTTTACTACTAGGTAAAATAGTTATAATTATCAAATTAGAATTGTTCTACCCCCTAAATAGAACAAAATTTCATTGCAGACTAAGAGTGTCTTACGAAGAGATAATCCAATCAAACAGGAGGTAATATTGAGAACCCCACTTGGCCATAGATGCAGCTGTAATACGATAATCAGTTTCGCATATCGTGATGACGCAGTCAAACAATATTTGCTAAAATTCTTGTTACCATGGATCGTATCATAGCATCCTGGTTAGTTGTAGGGCGGTAACACTAAAAGCCGCAAGTTTAAAGCCATAGTTCGTACTACCGACTGCCCACGAGTGTGACTGCAGTAAGATTTCTTCCCCAGACAACGTGGATATTCAGCAATGTCACCTCACAACAGGTAGGAAGTAAAAGATATCTGGAACAAAAATGCCAAATCTCACGCGCCCTACGAACTTCCATCTCAGGTTTGAAAAGCTAACACTAGAAACTAAAAACGAATAGGTCGTGTGTGGCCAGGCTTAAGCAATCTTTAATACCACTCCTAATTCAGTTCCTTCTTCTGGTATTTTAAGAAGTGTTATTATAGTATAGGCAACTGCCATCATACTTCTAACATCACTTAAGATCACCTCAACATTTCCATTTTTTAATCCTCATCTACGGATTCATCCATACTTACTACTAATGCCAACGATTCACGTTCGCGACATTCTATCCCAGTATGATAATTAAAAGTAATCGAATTGATGCTTTCCCAGAATATTCTTACTTAGGGTAAATAAAACATTGAATGTAACTGAACCTATTGTATTTGAACTTCGAATTAACTGCGAAACCAAGTACAAGGGAACCATCAAGTAGTACAAATACCACACCTAAGTTTCCCAAAACCCCATTCCGAACTGCATGTTGGAGCTATCAGCACATGAAATCTGTTAATTCCAGCAACAGATGTCACTATCTAAAATTTCATAGCATCGACATAAGCTGTTTCCCAAACACCCATGCAGGATCACAACATGGTCAACTACTTGACCTCAAGTAGTCAGTATCGAGAGCCAAAGGAATATACCCTTCTTGTATCTAAAGACGCGACTAAAATTCCTCGTGGTCTAGTAAGTGCAAGTATAACACTAGGTTCTACATCAGAACGAGTACCTCTTTATTTGATAATCGATAGTCGCTTATATGCTGTACGACCAAGTGGAAAATTTGGAACTCTGAAGGTTAGAGACACTTGGTTTTTTGTCGTTGCTTTCTGTATGCAACTAAGTGAAGCTCGAACGAAATGACCGATGTTTTCAAGGATTAGGTTTAGAAATCGGTTAATCATGGTAAGTAATTCTCTGTTTATTTACTCAACTTTTTAATGGGTTAAATCATTGTTTTTCTGTGGTCATTTATTAGCTATGCACATAAGATATATGTACCACGTATAAGGCCGTTTCTGGTGACAGTAAAAGCTCTTATAACGGACAGCACTTTTTCTCTGTTGTGTGGGCCGGTGCGACCGCTATAAAAGTGGTTGTCACGTGGCAATAACAGATATTAGACCCTTGTTACTGATTTCAAGTGTCACCCTGACTTGAACGAAATATAATTCCATTACCACAGCGTTTCAAATGTTTTGAATAAATATTTGTATATTATTACAAAGCTTTGTGGGAAAATATCGTAAATACATTATTGCTTAGATTATTTTCTTTACAAGTAATCGAGTCACTTACGTATCAATTTTACAGAACAAAATGAGTTTTATTGCGGTTCCTGAACCATTTGCAACAGTTTGCTTTTGGAATGTTTAAAGGACAGTTGTGTCGACATAAGTAGTATATGACACTAGCCACAAGTGAAATGCATTGTAGCAGAAGGTTAAAAAGATCGAATTGAAGAGACCAGGAATGCAAATAGAGAGTGATTGTAATAACAATAGGAATAAAAGAACGATTAAGGTTGTAAGAGACAATTGATGGGAGATGTGCAAATAAAGTATTTATTGTAAGGTTTTCATATTTTACGAAGACATTCTGCAATTTGTATTAAACAATAGATTGGCTTTCTCCGTTTGAGTTCTTGTTCACTGCACAATGTCTTGAAAATCGAGCTTTTGTTTTACTGCAACATGATGTAATGCTCTTTAAGCAAATTTATAATGTAGGGCAAATGATAACAAAGTGGTTTGTTACATTTGTATTGGAGAAAATAAGTTTAATGAAGTACCGTGAGTGCTGTGCAGACAAGTGTTGAAACTATAAATTGAAATATTCCGCTTCTCGATATCATGGAGTTCTAATTGCAATGTGTCTTTGTTGCCTTGGATATGCCACCAAATGTTTGTTGTAGTTAATAAGTTATTTTATCTCATGACTCTTCCTGATTATGTTCATTTTGTTTCAGTTTGGTTGGACTCATGAAGGCGGTTGGCTATCAATCCTGGCATCTATTTTTGTCAGGTACGTTGTGTATATTTAATCACTGACTTTCGCCCTTACAGTCTTAATATGCAATTATATTCACTAACTACAAGGAAATCTATTGTGGTTTATCTAGAGCGACAATCGTTTAAATATCGCATGTGGTCATTACAGTTTTTTGTCGATTTGCAAGTTAACCTTGGTAATTTTGTAGGAACCGTCAAATAGTACACGTTCGTTTGCAATATCATGTCTGCAATTTCTTAGTAAAGTTTAGGTTGACTCCTCATCAGTTGATTTGTCATATTGAGTAGTGGATTAGTGGCAAATCCTACGACCAAAAATCATTCTAGATTCAAAAAAGCTAAGGTTACTCGAAGTCAGTTACACTGGAGCAGATGTATTCATTATTTATCTTACAGATCTAAAACCTGGTACTCCATTGACTTTTCTGTTCTAACCCGTTAACATCGAGTTTCTTCCAACTATATTGTTTTTTACACACTCATATGCAAGTTCCTTTACTTGGAGATGTTTATTTGTGGCCGACTTAAAAGGTTGTTATGTAATCGACCATTTGAATCGAGTTGTTCTGTGTGCTAAGATGCATTTCTCCCTTTTCAACAGTACTTAGCTTGGTTGTTTAATATTTAAATACAAAATGAGTAGTAAAGTGTTTTCGACTGATAATACCTGTATATAATACCAAAGATAATATCTTCAATTATATGAAGCAATATCTTTGTGAATAAAGGACTAAATTTAAAACCATTAGATTCCAGGTTCGTACCACGTCCTATCTACTTCGAATTTATCAGATGGGTAGTCTGTCTATTTCCCAGCAGTGCAGACTTCAACTGAGTGTTGGATCTCGTATTTGGTTAGTATCGTGAATTATTACTATCATATTTATATCATTAATGTGAAAACTCTTGATGTTTATTCTGTGGTTATAAAATAAATAAACTGAAGTTAAACATCCAATTTACGCCACTTAAACATAAAAAATTCACCCGAGTTAATACGTAGTTTTAAAATTTAGGTACATAAATCTAACTCAGTAATCAAGTAGATATCCGTCTATCGCACTATAAATCAAAAATAATTTGCAGGACTTAATGCCTGGAATTAATTTGAACGTCCCAATCCAGTGCTCAAAACTTAAATGTTAACATCGCTATAAAACCACATCAAACAGGGATACGAAAAGTCAAATCCAAGGACAATTAATCACAGGTTGAAATCATGAGTCAGTTGAAGCTAGACCACCATTGAAAACCTGGAAGCACTGGACGGTCGTTTCTTCCTGGTATGGGACTCCTTAGCAGTGCGCATCCACGATCCCGCACCACGCGGGGCTCGAACCCAGGACCTACTGGCTTTGCGCGCGAGCACTTAACCACTAGACCACTGAGCCGGCATCCAACGGTGTTAATGTCTAACTTCAACCAATCCACGAAGTTACGCCACCGTACACCATTGTCTTCAGTGAGTTGTTATCTCACAACAGACCGGTTGAACTCCACTGGTAACGGCTTCTCACTAGAACTCCAGGTGGTCTAGCTTCAATTGACTCATGATTTCAACCTGTGAAATTTCTAAAACTCTCCACAAAACCCATTCTTATGACAATTAATCAGCAAATCGTAGTTGGAAATCATGTTTTTTTCTTCAAAAATCCTTTATCATTCAAAATAGAGGTTGTGTGGACTAGTTTTGATAAAGAATGGATTATGAGGAAATAAATTAAATCAGTCAGTAACACTTAAATCATACCGATAATTAATTCTTAATTAGATTTGTTATTAATTTCAGGAAGATAGATATTGTTGGGAGAGGTTATTCTGGTTATAACACTCGTCTGTGCAAACCATTACTTCCAATCCTCTATCCAAATAAGGACTCACTAAAGGATTGTAAATTTTTCACTATTTTTCTCGGAGCTAATGATGCTTGTGCCACTCCACAACAGCATGTACCAGTTGAAGAATACAAAAGTAATCTAAGTTGGATGATTGAATATATTCATGTATGTTTTACGAGGTTTAATAAAGAATTATGAAAGTAGTTTTTATCCGATTTTTTTATGATTTGTGTGAAACCTATGAAGTAGGCTTCTATAAACGGGCTTTTTGGATTATTAATTGGGTGCAAAGAATGTTAATCAATAGACTGTATGCTTGATCGAGTGATGGCTGCTCACGAGATCAAATAATTGATGTAAGTCTCTAAAGGACTTAAGGTCGAAAACAAGCCAGAACAATAGATTTTCTAAATAATAAAATGTTTATATGCGAAATCTTATCACAAAAATAGCATGATAAAATGTCATAAGCGATTGGAAGAAGTGGATGTGCACGACACCTACCTTCAATTAGCATATCAGATAAGTGGACTACCGGTAACATTTTCGCTTACACGAAATATATATAACGAAAAGTTTCTTAACACAGAATTGAGACCTTTTTCTTTTGAATTCAACTCATCTTCCAGCTTAACATAAATACAAGAAGTGTTACAACTTTGAGAGAGGAGTAGATGTTCTCAATTTCAAACGTCTCTAAAACAGTAAATCACTGAATGTTGTTATTATTTGTCACTAACTTTTGTCCTCTAATCTGTTACTCAATTGATTTTCTTTCCAATAATAGAAATTGGACGTGCCTATGGATCACATTTCACTAATCAGTTTAC
The DNA here is from genome assembly GCA_944470205.2 of Schistosoma margrebowiei. NCBI lineage: Eukaryota > Metazoa > Platyhelminthes > Trematoda > Strigeidida > Schistosomatidae > Schistosoma > Schistosoma margrebowiei. Next base: position 64,741,251 of record OX104024.1, on the reverse strand, counting down.
CTCCTATTGATGAGAATAAATGGGGTGCTATTGAAATAGCTAAAGGTGACTCAGAAATTTGGTTTTTATATTATATTACAATATATATAATGATTGAGAGCATTGGTTAAACTAAAAATACTTCGTAAAACGGTTATGAAAGCAAAGATAACGAATTGTATACACGAAAATGTCATAAAGAATACTTATCCATTAATTTGGTATCTCCTTCAACCGCATTTTAATAAAATTAACGTTGAAAGTCATTTGTATAAGGAATTTACACTTGGTTTTTTAGGAAGGGCAATTACACGAAGACTAGATACTTGTGCGACCTATGCAGTTGCATGTCAAGAGGTTGCCAACGTCAATGAAGTTAGTTTTGTGAATTTATATGAAGCTATGTTAATGCAAAAGGTAAGTTCCTCTTCTAATAAGTTCGATATTTTTGAGTAATGGGAGCATAAATCTTTGCGTACATAATTTACAAAAAAATTTCGGCAAATAGGATATATTGACTATTGTCCTGAATATGTTTCTGTTTAGTAGTTGTATATCAGTGAATTGAAAGGTTACTCTGTGAGAATGTTCTGAATATTGGGCGACTGTTTCTGGACTGCTTATGTTTACTAGACGAGGTTTACTGGTTGATTTTTGACGGCTCATCCTACTACTATCCGGTCTTGTTTACGAAGAAAGCAGACAGCTAATAAGTGATGGTAGGTTACAAGGGCTAAAGTATTCGACAAAACATATTACATAACTAAAGAATTTCAGAACCCACTCGAGGAATTTCTCTTCACGACTTAGTTCAATAAAAACGGAATTACAGCAGACTGAACTAAGTATATAAGTGACATGTCTTTTGAAGACTAAATTCAAGATTCACCAAAGGAAGTACTCATTAATCAAGAAATCATTTGCCTTAGTGCTATTTTTAATCATTAAAGTGGTTTTTAATTCTCTATTTGTCTACTTTTAGTGATACATGTCCAGCCAAAATAAAAAACAACTTGTAAAGTCGTTCAAAAATTTAGGTAATAATGAGGTTCCAAGTCGTTAGGTGTTATAAGCCATTAATCCTAGCTTTTGGTGTTTTGATCAATGGCTTTTGCATGCTTATCTGAAAGCGAAACCCTTTTTATTTGTCTAGATCTCAGCAAGTGTTTAACTTCGGTTATTCACATAATATATTCATCCAAAGACACCATTTTAATAATGTTATTTAGTTGTAAATCAAACTCCTCAAAAATTACATGGGTCTTTTCCTTTTCAGAATTGGGAGTCTTTCCTTTCAGACGGTTTACACTTTTCTAGAAAAGGATCTGAGTTTTTGGCAAGGATCTTAGAAGACTTACTTACGGATAAATTAGGTGACTTAAAGTGGTGGTTTCCGGATTGGAAAGTTATAAACCCGAACGATCCAGCGGAGTCTATCAGTCACTATCTTCAGTCCCAAATCTGATATTTTCTGAGTGACGAAAGACTTCTACGTGGCTTTACTAACTATACTTATTTAGATACATTGTGATTGTTGCAATTGTCTTCATTTGTTAGTTCTTATGTAAAGAGTTTAAACTTATTTGGAACATAGATAAATGTATGTTCTATTACAACTAAGAATATGGTTACTGTCCCTATTATTCTACGATTTTCCGTGCCGCTGTGTGGCATTTTGGATCAATGTACACTGTTATGTTTAAAGATATTACGAGTTCACCGAATCTGGAAACGGAACGAAGACTCTGTGTGTGATACAATGACAGATAGGCTAGCTATTCCAACGCGTCCCAACCCCGCGAACTAGAGAGATAAATCCAAGTGCGGAAGAGGCAAATATATTCCACAAACAGCCAGAAGCACGAACAACCACGACAAGACTAGTCGGAAATACACTCATTTATATATTGATTCATAGACCCGTTCTTGATTAATAATTAGAATAAAATCATTTATATGAAAAATACTTAGTTGTAACAAATCATATGCTGAGTATTGTTCATGTTAACTTAATACAAGTATATCGTATGTTACACAGAATAAAATGCAATACGGGAAAACGAAACAAATACTATATTGAGCAATCGTCACATTGAATTAAAACGGAATTAATGTTGAACGAAAATCATAATGAGTAAATCAATCTAATTTTGACTTTTCATCCCAAGTTCTACGTTGTATAAGACTAACGAGCATGTCTTACATATCCCGAACCACTGCCTTTGTTGACATACAATGTTGGTTGTAGTAAAAGTACGTTAAAACAAGGGTAGGTGTAGCCAAACTATGATGTAGTATCAGTTCACGAAACAATGAACTGCCAGCCTAAGCCATGTTGTTAAGTGCAGATTACTTGGTTGATGTTTGCAATATAATAACGATCAATGGTTGAAAATATTTGGTGATATGTTCCAAATAAATCCACTCTTTTATCCTTCCTTAGATCTTCAGTCCCTACAGTTCTTTATTATTTACTTGAACACAAATATTGGTACAAAGGGGCACCGATTACATATGCGCCGCACATTCACTTGATTTGTGTGTGGGCTGTGACACTGCCCGAGTGTCCAAACCTGAGTAGGTAGTTTCCTTAGGGAGCCTCCGACCTAAAAGTCTAATCCACAAGACAGTTTAGCAACGTCGGAAGATGCAGTTCCATGGTCGGCAATTGGTTCATACGCCATTAGTTACCTCAGGGTCCTGGACCCCATGTGCACCACTGGTTCGGAATCAGGGCTTTCCAACTAATAGGTGGACCCTCCGTGTTCACCAACCCGGTTGAAGCGCCGAACACTTGCTTTTCATCCTCTCGATTTTGTAAACAATACCCCCCACGCGATAAGGTAGTGAGTAGGACTTTCCTGACCGTGGCTATATATGCGTAGCCATATGAGAGTATTTCGAGAGTGAGAGCCTACTCTCCCCACCCTAGGCCGCACCAGGCATTTGGGGGCACAGTCCTTCACAAATACACTTTATTGAACCATTTTTCTCGATGACTACTCGTTCTCACATTTATTGATACTAGTACTTCATTGGTATTCATCTTTTTAATTTAATATGGCTATGCAGATGTTTCATGAGAACTTATTGTTGCGATCAATCCAAAGGCAGAGGCAGTGATGCAAAGACTAGAAGCCGCTATATTACCAGTGATCAAACCACAAATTTGGATTCGTTATGTAGACGATATCTTCATCATCGTCAAAAAGAATGAACTAGAAAACACTTACAAACGGATCAACAACGTCTTCGGTGACATCAAGTTCACCATGGAACAGGAGTCAAACAACAAACTAGCATTCTTGGATATATTGATCACTAGAACCGACACAGGAAAACTGGAAACTCAAGTATATAGGAAACCGACCCATACAGATCAAATTCTCAACTACAATAGCAACAACCCAAGAGCTCACAAAATCAACTGCGTACACAATTTGTTCAAGAGGGCGAGAACACACTGCAGCACGAAGAAATGAAGAGAAATACCCGAAGGATGTATTTCAGAACGGCTACCCAATCAACTTCATCAAAAAGTACCAACCGCACGCAACATTAGAACTCAAGTCAAGCACAAAATCAACAAAAGGATCACCCTACCAGATATACAAGGAATATCAGAAACCGCAAGACTGCTGAAAACCTTCGGAATAGGTGTAGCACACAAACCGACAAAATCACTGCAATCAACCATATGCAAACCAAAAGATAAAATAACAAAGGAAAACAAATCAAACATCATCTACAAAATAAGTTGTGCCAACTGCGAAAAACACTACATCGGACAAAGCGGACGCCCCCTTCACCTGCGCCTACATGAGCATCAATTAGCAGTCAAACGGTATGATATCCCCTCACTTATATCGATACACGTGGACAACTGCGGACACTCATTCGGTTGGGAAAATGTGGAAATCTTAGACATAGGAAACTCCAAAAACACCAGAGAATTTTTAGAAGCCTGGCACTCAGGTCAATCATCAAGCATATTGAAGTCAATCCAATTTATCAACCAATCAGAAAAATCATGCACAAACATAAGAACAAAAATCAAAACAATAGGAGACACAACCAAAACAAAGAAGTAAACAATGACAAATTTAAGGTCAATAAGAACCAATAAACATCGAGGTGCACAGAACAAGCTTTGAAACACATGGAGAAGTTCAAACACTTCACTTCTGTCTGAAGTTTGTGCTGATGATGTCGTTCAGAAGAACGATGAAAGCTCCACGACCAAACCATCCAGCTCAGAGAACAAAACTCCACCAAAATCACCCACCTGAGATACAAATCTTCACCATCTCAACGGCGTGTGTGCCTATCTTTTCGAGTGCTTAGGGTCTCGTTTAGTCGCACGGAGCACAAGATACTGTCTATTGGAATTCAGTCTAATAGAGCATGTTCTGCTTTTGAACTTAACGCTATACCTACACTAGCAAAGCCACAGGAAGTAGCAATAGGATCTCCAGATGCTCGAAGGGTAGGTAGTTCCGGTTTTTTATATTGACAAGGTGGGGCCAAATGAATGACTGGTTAGATCCTGTAAGCGCGTTTCAGAGACGAAACATAAATCGATGGCGCAGTGTCCAAGAATCCTAGCTAAGGAAGCCCTGTTATCTTATTTGACACAAGGTTCGAACATTAAATGCCCCAACATGTAATAATAAATGTGTTTTGGTTATGTCCCAATGAGCATAAAAATTGTACTTCTGATGTTTCGTGGCTCGGTGTAGGCCGCTTATTCAGAGTAAACAAATGACCCAAATTAAATTAACACAAGCTCAAATAGTGCAAAAGAAACATACTATTTAAACTTGTGTATCATTTAATTTTGCTTGCTATATCTAGATGCTTATATTCTTGATATACCGCGTATAACGTGAACACTAGAACGCTAGAACCATCCCAAGTCGCAATGAGAAGACTAGTGAAAGGAAAGTTATTCCAGACAGTGTCATGTTAGAGTACAAACTGTCAGGTATTTATAGTTTTTAGTAAAAACGAAATTATTATTATACCTATCCAATCCACACACAAGGGGTTATTAGCATTGTCCAATCGGGAAGCTACATGTAGAGATTCTAGAATATTACTCCAAAAGATGACTGGATGGAATATCTTCGGCTCTTTCTGAGCTTCTTAAGACTTCCTCGAGTTCACCTGTGGACCGCCCTCACAACCCTCCTTTTAAGTCTGTTGTGTAAGACTTTTTTCCCGGATCCACCTGAAACTTGGTTGCCGCATTTCTCTTGCGGTCCACCACTCTAAAAGGTTGCACAGCTTTGCTCCTACGTCGTTTATCTCTTCAACATTCGCGCTCCTGAGGGCTTTTCCGAGATGAATCCACGAGCAATTGGAATGGGGGTCAGCTTTGTGGGACAAATATGTTCTGCTGTCTCTTTGGATTTGATTTATGTGTCTTATACATTTTTCCGGACTAGGTACAGTACATTTCCGGTCCAACGTTCTATGATACCTGGTTCCCACTTCCTATTACCTTGATAAAATTTGACAAGTACCCTTTCACCCACCTGGAAGCTATGAGTGACCGTACGATACTTATTCGTGGGTTTATTTGTCGTTCTGCGCGGCAACATATTGCTAAAGACTGTCCAGATTTTTCTTCCGAACATACACTCGGCTGGTGACTTTGCTTCTGGTACTGCCGGACTAGGGGTAACTCTGTAAGACACTAGGAACTTACTGATCACTTGTTCTGGGATACCCTCACCTCCCTCTTTGACCAGAGCTCTTTTTATCGTATCCTCGAATCTTTCTGCTTGGCCATTGGACTGAGGATGGTACGGAGGAGATTGTAGATGCGATATGCCATTTTCCCTGCAAAAGCGGATGACATAAAATGAATGCCGTTGTCAGTCACCAAGATCTCTGGAACCCAAAAACAGGCAGAAAACCCTGAGAATCTTCTAATTGTACCCTCTGATGTCGTTTTCAGCATGTCATATACTTCTGGCCATTCTGTGAAAGCATCGACAACAACCAAGTAATTTCCGTCTTGTATTGGTCCGGCGAAATTAGCGTGTATTGTTTGCCAATGCCCGTCCGGTTTCGGCCACTCGTGAACTGTCCTCACAGCTTGTTTATTTACTCTGAAGAAGTGGCTTACACTAAGCGACGAAACGTTGGAAATACAATTTTTATGCTCATAGGGATATAACAAAAATACATTTATTATTAGCTCTACGCAATGCTCAATTTATTTGAAGCTATCAAGTTAAACGTTGGTATTGATGGCGATAAGCTCCAACATGTACTTTAGAGTGTAGTGGAAAAGATGTATAAGGTAGGATGGAATACTTAATAAGAGGTGAGGGATTCGAGATGATCTCGGGCGCTGATAGAGGTATGAGTGCGGTTGTTACTGCCCGGCTGCCCACACCGTGTAAGGATATTTCTTCTTAAGGGACCTGAGCAAAAGCTGAATTAGTGGTGGTCTGAGAGCGTGATTGTAGAGCTCAAGGGACAACTGCTTAAAGCCGGTCACACACGGCCTCTTTGTGTGAGGGTTTTGGTGAGTTAGCTCCGAACTTACCGCCGAGGACGGAAATCCGTGGTGTAAGGTGAGGTGTGACATTTTCAGGGTCAACCTTTCCTGATCTCTTCCTTCCGTTGTGAGAAGGCAGCATCGCTGCAGATGCCGAGAAACACCTTACGGATGTCGCACCCCTCCACAGTTGGCAGTACGACTTTGCCCTCTGACCTTAAATTGCTGTCTTAACGTTCTTCAAGCTGACATGATAGAGCCTAAAGGAACATTTGTTCCAGCCGAGGTAGCTCGGTTGGGTCATCACGATAGGTGATCCCAACCACCACGTCAAGGTAGCAGCTACGGTCGGGATTTTTTAGTTCAAAAAGGGATATATTTATATACTTACTAAGGTTCCAGACAAGGAATATCGTACAATAATTTGTACCAACCTTCTCAGCGAAGAATGAAAGAAATGAAGGTATACAAGTATTAGTTAGAAAATTATTTGACGAAAACAATTTCAAACAATACTAATGGTATTGGTTGATGAAAGCCAATGACTAATAGCATACAATGTCCCCAGTGTTACATGACTAGGTCCATTACCAACTTCAGATTCGGGTCTGGTATTGTGTGGAATAGTTGGATTGCGACTTGATGTTAGTCCACAGATAAGTTGATTCACGGGTACCGATTGCCAATCAAGAGAGTTTACACCCCAATACCTAAAAATGTAGAAAATCCAGAAAACTTATTCAAAAATGGACGTTTTATTGCCTTGATAAAATATTTCACAATGTGAAAGAAAAATAGAGAGCAGTGATAAAAGACAGTTGCTTACCAGCAGTGGTCAATTTCCAATTAATGTGACAATACACCTGTTGTTTGATGACTGAAACCCATGGTCATCGTTATTTGAGTACACTCTTTAAGCTCATACATATGTGAAACAGAAAATTATAAAGTATGGTATAATGTTTGAGTTCGGTTAACTTCTTAATCAAGAAGAATGAAAAAACTCCAGCAATTTTTAGCAGGGTTCGTTTCTGAGAGATGAGGATGCTAAATCCATCCAAAACCCCCCTACTTTATCGGGGACTGAGACCGGCAGTAACCCTAGAATGGCACCAAGAGGGTGGCATTTCTATAATCAAAGAACATCTGGAACTTAAAACAACAGTCAGCCAACACAAAAATCAGAACCTTCAATACGAACATCAAGATAGTTCTATTGTACAGAGTTGAAACTTGGAGAACTACAATCATCATCAGAAAGGTACAGGTGTTTATAAACAGCCGTCTACGAAAGATACTACATATCCGTTAGTCAGATACCATCAGCTACAACCTAATATGGCAAAAAACAAATTCCAGCTAAAGAGGAAATAGGATACACATTGAGTAAGTCATCAAACTGCGTCACAAAGCCTGCTCTAACTTGGAATTCTCAAGGCAAAAAGAAAAGCGGAAGACTAAAGAACACATTGTGTCGAGAGTCGAAGACAGACACTAAAAGAATGAACATCACTTGGAAACAATTAAAAAAGAGTGCCCAAGGCGGAACAGGTTGGAGATGTTTGGTCAGGGGCCTATATTCCACAAGGGGTAACAAGCGTAAGTAAATAGTGATAAAAACTACACTGAACCGTTCAGCGATTTTCACCTAAATGATGAAAGATAATTTTTCAGGAAATACTTTTATACAATCAACAAAAACGTCTTAATGAAAACAAATAAAAATCATTCAATTTACCAAACTTCTGTTTGATCATTATCAATCTGGAAAGTGGATGGCATCGTTGATAACTCGGGATAAAGATATTCCGAATTACTGATTGTGGACTGATTTTGAAAATGTTTTTCAAATGCCTTCCAATCATCACTTAATTTATTGAGAACAGGTCTCGGAAGCCAAACGGCTGCACATACTTCATTTACTTCAAGGTTAAATTGTGGTAAGTATGAGTGAATATCATCTGAATCTAAAACAGATCTATAAAATATCAAAAGACAGTATTTAGAAAAAGAATGGAGTTTATAACTACTTAGTATGCTTAATACCAAACTGAATATAAAGCCAAGGTATTGTGAAGTAAATAAACAACTGAAAATTTTAAGGAGTGAAATTTTACTTGTCATTTTTGACCTTGAAGGACTACAGTACGAAACCATTGAGCGGAATCTGTACTTTCTCCAGTTCCCGGAGAAACTACCTTACGAAAGAATCATAAGTGAAAAGAAATGACTACGACTGAAGTTTATGTTAATTTTCCCGACCGTAGCTGCTACCATGACACGGTGGTCGGGCTTGCCTATCGTGATGACCCAACAGAGCTCTATATTGGCTGGAACGTATGTTCCTGTAGGTTCTACCATGTCAGGCAGGTCGATTGGAGAACGGTAAGACTAAGAGCAGCAACTCAAGGTCTGAGGGTGAAGTCGTACTGCTGACTGTAGAGGGGTGTGACAGCAATAAAGTGTTTTCCTCCAACAACCAGCATCTGCAGCGATGCTGCCCTCTCACAAGAAAGAAAGGGGTTAGAAAAGTTTGACTCTAAAAATGTCACACCTCACGGATTTCCATCTCCAGCGGCAAGGCCCTTTGAAGAACGACGATAACACGTCAAAAACCTCCCACAAAAAGGCCGTGTGCGACTGGCCTCAAGCAGTTGTCCACTGGGCTCTGTGGTCACGCTCCCAGATCGTTAAGGCCAACATTAATCCGAGTTCTTTTTCAGGTTCCTCATGAAATACCCTTCCACGGTGTGGGCAGCCGGGAAGTGACACCAGCCCTCATACCCGTAACAGCACACGAGACCAAGTTGGTCACATTCAAATCCTTCCTACACCTAATACCACTCTTATCTTCCCGACTAACCCTTTTCACGTCCTTTTATCACCTCGCACCGCTAAGGCAAACGATTCGAGTACGCGGGACGTTCCACACTCTAAACTTCATGTTGGAACTCGGAAAGATAGGGACACTCGTCGTTGCCTCTTCGTCGTCTCTGCCTATTCTCCCACTGACTGCAACTCAGATGATGTAAAAGATGAGTTTTACAGAAAGCTTTCCGACCTTCTCCGAAAAGCTAGGCGCTCTGATGTAGTAATAGTGGCTGGTGACTTTAATGCTCAAGTAGATAAACTAAGCGAAAGGGAAAGACACCTGGGTGGATCTTATAGCATCGTGGCTCAAAGAACAGATAATGGCGACCGTCTGTTGCAGCTATGCAAATACTAACTTTAAGCATAAGCAAAAAAATCTTTTAACATGGCGACCCCCTAATTCGTACCAACGTTGGACCCAAATAGATCACATCGCTATCAGCCACCGATGAAGGGGTTCGATAGAAGACTGTCGCTCATTCTGGAGCACATGCTTAGATTCAGATCATGCTCTATTGCGAGCGCGTATTTGCCTGCGTCTTAGTGGACGTAGGAAAGACGCTGCAAGGGAACCTCTTAGGGTCCTACTTAATGATAGTCAAGCTAAGAGTATATTACAGGAACAACTAGGAAAACTGTTAGGCAGCCATGTAGGTGATGCCCACCCCGAGGCAGCATGGAATGATATCCGGAAAACTGTGGAAACAGCAGTGATATCTGCTAGTACGGTAAACCACAAGGTTAGGGAGTAACACTGGATCTCAGCAGCATCCACCGCACTGACAGATGCTCAAAGACTCATTCCATCTGGCTCTGAACATAACGAAGAGCGGAGTCAGCTTAGGCGCAAGCTGATAAGAAACCTACGCAATGATCGCGAACAGTGGTGGGTAGCGAAAGCAAGAGAGATGGAAAAGGCAACGGCAATAGGTAATAGCAGACAATTGTTCAGACTCGTTAAGGAAACCGGTATTAGGAACCCGACTGTTAGCGAAACAATCTCAGAGAAAGACGGACATATTATACATTCTCAACCCAAGAGATTGGATCGATGGGCAGAACACTTTAGGGATCAGTTCAACTGGCCTTCAGCCACACTTCGGTTTCCCACGATCTTCAGTCGACCTAATTGGCAAGTTGATGTGAGTCTCTCAACTCTACGAAGTTGAAAAAGCCATAGGAAATTTGAAACGAGGGAGAGCAGCAGGCCCTGACAGGTTTACTCCTGAGATTTTTAAGGACTGAGGTCCAGTATTAGCAGTGAGATTAACTGAGGTCTTAGGTAGAATTTTGGAACTGGACGTAATCCCATCTGACTGGTCTCAATCACTGATTGTGCCAGTCTATAAGAAAGGACAAAAGTCCTCTTGTGACAGTCACAGAGGGATCAGTTTGACTAATATATTGTCTAAAATCTTAGCTTCAATAATACTTCGACGCCTAATTAAAGCTCATGAAGAGCAGACTAGAGAAAACCAGGCTGGTTTTCGACCTGGACGTGGTTGTATAGATCAGATATTCACACTACGTCAGGTTCTAGAACACAGACACGCGTTCAGACGCCCCATAATGGTAGTATTTCTTGACCTTAAGGCGGCATTCGACTCTGTTGATCGTAGGGCTCTATGGCAGTGTTTGTCACTGAAAGGAGTACGAAAGAAATACACTAACCTTACAAAGGCTTTTTACTCGAACACAATTAGCCGAGTTAAAGCTTATGGCGAACTGTCGTCAGAATTCATTACCTCAAGTGGTGTTCGTCAGGGCTGCCCACTCTCTCCATTCTTGTTTAACTTTGTCGTTGACATGCTTTTAGAGATGACACTTTCCTCATCAAAATTTCCAGGAGTTGAACTTTCACCGGAAGATTCACTTGTTGACTTGGAATATGCCGATGACATAGTTCTGTTTGGTGAAGACGCTGACAAAATGCAGTCTTCTGACCACTGTAAGCAACAATGCAAGCATGGTCGGGATGAGATTCTCTCCCTCGAAATGCAAAATGTTACTTCAGGATTGGGTTGCTTCGACACCCGAACTAATGATAGGGAGTGAAGTAGTTGAGCGTGTCGACCGCTTCACTTAACTTGGAAGTCTCATCAGCCCTCGTGGTCTGGTGTGTGACGAAATCTCAGTACGGATACAGAAGGCTCGACTAGCTTTTGCCAACTTGCGTCATTCATGCCGTAGGCGATATCCGTTTATCAACCAAAGGACGTGTTTACTGTGCAGTAGTTCGTTCCGTCCTACTTTATGGCAGTGAAACATGGCCGGTAAGAGTAGAGGATATTCGTAGGTTACTAGTATTTGACCATAGGTGTCTTCGAAACATTGCTCGTATATCCTGGCACCATCGAGTAAGTAACACAGTTGTTAGGAAATGGGTACTAGGTAAGGATGAAGTAGTGAAACTTCATCAGTTGAGATGGCTGGGACACGTGTTACGTATGCCCAACGACCCACTGCCCTGACGTGCAATGTTTTCTGGTGCAGGAGTAGGTTGGAAGCTAGGGGCGGCCAGACCAAAACATGGCACAAACCCATGAGGTCACTGTTAAGTGGACTGAGCCATATTAATAGGTGTGGACCACCTGGTTTGGGACCGCGAGATGATAGCAACCGATGGTTAGAGATCCTGAATGACATGGCTCAAAATCGTTTGCAATGGCGCAGGTGCACACACTCCTAGTGTTCTTCCCAATTCTAACCTCCTGATTCCTCCTTGTCTCTTTTTCTTTCTCTTCCCAAATTTATTTCACTGGTCTATACTCCTTGAATAGCATCTTCAAACCCTAATCTTCCCGATTACTGCTTATACTCTTACCGCATCTACCACTCAGTCAGTCAGTCAGCTACAACGTAGGACCAGGCACATGTGTGCATCGGTCCAGGTTGCCATACCGCATCAGCACAACAAGATGAACACCGGATTCATAACAGTGGTTAGGTAAAAGGTGGTAATATATAAGAGAAAGATTGCATATAGAGATATAGTACAAGAAGAAAGAATTGGTTAGTGGAAAGAAAGATATGAAGCGCTTTTAATCTCTTAGTTTAAGGGAAGACAGGGAGTGTATACACCGACGCCATTGTGATCGATTCTGAGCCATGTCACCAAGAGTCTCCAACCATTGGTTACGATAGTCACGCGGACCCCAACCAAGTAGTCTGCATCTACCAACATGGCTCAGACTAGAAGTTAGTGACTTCAAGCACTGATGCCACGTTTTGGTTTGGCCGCCCCTAACTTTCTTCCAACCATTTCCAATACCGGATAGCATTGCACGTCGTGGTAATCGGTGTTCAGGCATACGTAACACGTGGCCCAACCATCTCAGTCGATGAAGATTCATAACCTCATCAACTGATTTACCATCCTTTCCTAATACCCTGCGTCTAACCTCACTATTACTTACCCAATTATCCCAGCAGACGCCAGCAATATTTCTAAGGCATCTGTGGTCAAATACTAATAGCTTACGAGTGTCTTCTACTCTTAATGGCCATGTTTCGCTACCGTAAAGTAAAACAGAACGGACTGCCGCGCAGTATACTCGTCCCTTAATTGATAGACGGATATCTCGCCTTCGCCACAGGTGACGTAAGTTGGCAAAAGCCGAACGAGCTTTTCGAATCCGTGCTGAGATTTCGTCCGATACCAACCCATTAGGGCTGATCATACTTCCAAGATAAGTGAAGTTGTCAACGCGTTCGACTACTTCACTCCCTATCCTTAGTTCAGGTGTTAACGCAGACCAGTCCTAAAGCAACAACTTGCATTTCGAGGGAGAGAAGCGCATTCCAAACATCCTGGCATTGTTGCTCAGTGCTACCAGAAGACTCTGCATTTTGTCAGCGTCTTCACCAAACAGGACTATGTCATCTGCGTATTCTAAGTCGATAAGCGGACCTCCTGGATGGAGATCAATACCCGAGAACTCAGTCGACGAGAAAGTTATTTCCATCAGTAGATCTATGATGAAGTTAAACAAAAATGGGGAAAGTGGACATCCTTGACGGACACTACTTGAGGTTGCAAAAGTAGATGACAGTTCGCCATAAGCTCTCACTCGACTAGTAGTGTTCGAGTAAAGAGCCTTTACAAGGTTTATGTACTTCTGGGGTACGCCTTTCAATGACACACACTGCCACAGAATCTCGCGGTCTACCGAGTCAAATGCTGCTTTTAAGTCAAGAAAGACCACCATCGTCGGACGCCGATAAGTATGCCTGTGTTCTAGAACCTGACGAATGGTGAATATGTGATCGATGCAGCCACGACCAGGTCTGAAGTCAGCTTGGTTTTCTCGTGTTTGCAGTTCACGAGTCTTAGTTAGGCGTCTGATTATTATTGAGGCTAGTATTTTAGATATTATATTAGTTAAACTAATCCCTCTGTGGTTGTCACAAGATGATTTTGACCCTTTCTTATATATTGGGACGATAAGTGATTGTGACCAGTCAGATGGAATAATGTCTAACTCCCTGATCTTAGCTAAAATATTAGTCAACCTAATCGCTAAAATTGGACCACCATCCTTAAAGACTTCTGGAGCCAGTCCATCTGGACCAGCAGCCCTTCCTCGTTCCAGATTATCTATAGCCTTTTGAACTTCAGCAAGAGTTGGGGGACCTACTTCAATGTTCCATTCACACTGTTTGGGAATGGAGGGTAGTTGTAGAGTAGCTGAAGGCCAGCTGAACTGTTCTCTAAAATGTTCCGCCCATCGTTCTAAACGCCTGGACCGGGAGCAGATGAGTGTGTCGTCTTTTTCCGATATAATCTCACTTACACTTGACTTATTAATTCCAGTTTCTTTTATTAGTCTGTAAAGCTGTCTTGTGTTCCCTATAGACGCTGCCTTTTCCATCTCTTTTGCTTTCGTTGCCCACCACTGCTCACGGTCGTTTCTTAGACTTTTTCTTAACCTAGATCTGATTTGTTGTCGCTCTTCATCATGTTCGGAACCTAAAGGGACGAGTTTGCGAGAATCCATCAGTGTGATAGACTTTGAAGAAATCCACTGGTTCTTTGAAACTCTGTGGTTTAAGTTGCTAATAGATGTCACTGCTGCTTCCACAGCTGCTTGTATGTCTTTCCAAGCAACATCTGGGTCAGCCTCGTCTTCAGAACTACCTAAGTGTGAACTCAGTTGTTCTTGGAACCTATTTTTGGTTTTCTCGTTACTCAACTCAGTTCTAATGGGTCTTTTCAATGTGGCTTTTTTGCGTCCGGTGAGGCGCAAGCAGATGCGTGCCCGTATTAGGGCGTGGTCAGAGTCCAAGCAAGGACTCCAGAATGAGCGACAATCTTCTACCGACCCTCTCTAACGATGACTGATGGCAATATGGTCTATTTGAGTCCATCGTTGGTTTGGTATAGGGGGTCGCCATGTTAGACGATGTCTCTCCTTATGCTTAAAATTTGTGTTTGCTAAAAATAAGCGATTATCTGAGCACAGTTACAGCAGACGGTCACCATTATCTGTTCGCTGTGCCGGAATGCTAAAATATCCACCTAAATGCCTTTCTGTTTGGTTTAAGCTACCTATCTGAGCATTAAAGTCACCCCCTACGAGTATTATTATTATTATTATTATTATTATTATTAATGGCTTTATTCAATATTATATTTTTGGTACAATATAGAATTCTCAGTACTATGTCTGAGCGTTTAGCTTTCTGAAGAAGTTCAGAAAGCTTCCTGTAAAATTCATCTTTCACATCATCTGAGCTGCAGTCAGTGGGAGCGTAGGCAGAAACGACAAAAAGGCAACGACGTGTGTCCCTATCCTTCCGAGTTCTTACGGAGCCGTTTAGCCGAACAGCACATAGACGACTGTTGATGGGGATCCACTCTAGCAGTGCTTGTTCCGTCCTCATGCTTAGTGCTATGCCTACACCTGCCAGTCCACGAGAACTGGCCATCAGGTCACCAGATACACGTAGGGTGTATTTCGTTGGCTCTCCGTTTTGCCGAGGTGAGGTCAAGTGAATGACCACACTGGAATCCTGTATGCGTGTTTCGGAGACACAGCATACATCAATGGAAAGAGACTCTAGGGTTTTAGCCAAGGAAGCCTGCTGACCGATTTGACATAGAGTGCGTACGTTGAAGGCTCCAATGTGTAGTTTGGAGCGAGGTTTCAGTAGACCTGGGACAGAGTTTTGAGCACTAGAATTGTTGGCTATGGTGACACTTGAGGAAGAAGCCGAAGGAGGAAGTTTAGGGTTGAAAGTCGATGTAGGAGGAATAATAGGAATTGAAGAGGAAGGTTGATTATGAATACAGTGGTCTTGGGTGCTGTTAGAGGTATGAGGGCGGTTATCACTTCCCGGTTGCCCACACCGTGGAAGGGTTCTTCTGGAGGTACCTGAAAAGGAAATTGGATTAGAGGCGGTCTCAGCGACCTGAGAGCGTGACCGCAGTGCCCAAGGGACAACTGCTTGAGGCCGGTCACGCACGGCCTTTTCGTGGAAGGTTTTTGACGTGTTAGCTCCGTTCTTCAAAGAGCCTTACCGCCGGAGACGGAAATCCGTGAGGTAAGGTGAGGTGTGCATTTTTAGGGTCGACCTTTTCTAACCCCACCCCTCCTTGTGGGAAGGCAGCATCGCTGTCATGCTGGTTGTCTGAAGGAAACACCTTACTGCTGTCACACCTCTGTACAGTCAGCAGTACGACTTCGCCTTCGGACCTTAGGTTTGTTGCTTTTAGTCTTACCGCTCTTCAACCTACCTGTCTGACATGGTAGGACCTTGAGGAACGGTTGTTCCAGCCAGTATAGCTCGGTTGCTTCATCACGATAGGCAAGCCCGACCACCACGTCAAGGTAGCAACAACGGCATCTACCACTACGGGATTTGAATCGACAACTGCATTTCTGTGCTAATGTGATATGGCAACTCGAATTGATGTACGTACGTACAAAGTTCTACGTTGTTACTGATTGACTTATGTTAATTTTACATTGACCGTGGCTTTTAGTAAAAAATAATCAAGAATACTCCTAATATAATTGTTCAATAGCTTACCAGACAAAAAACTAGCAAAACAGGCCCGCCAATAATTAAAATTAACGTTAAACATTGAAAATAGGAAACCATGAAATGTTAGGTCCTATAGGATAACGAATTGACTAACTACCTAAATTGTTGTTGATAAGCGATAAAAAATTCTAAAATTCGATTATCTTCAGTCAGCAAAATCTATTTAGTCTTAAAATGAAGCCACAATTAAAATATCAATAAATCAACATTAAAGGCTAACAAGAAACATCAAGGCAAATTATTTGGGTGAGGGTGCTGCACGTCCCAAGCATATTGATTGCCATGGATGACAGGTTTTTACTTATAAAAAGTCAAGTTCCCTAATTTACACGATTTACCACATTAGATAAATATTTCAATCATCTTAGGTTTGCAAGCAGCAGTTGTTCAAAAATTATATGGAGTGTAACGTCAATTTAAACGATTTTCACAGCACTCCATCATAATGATCAACACTGTATGTAGTCTGCTACTCGCACATTCGATTTATAACAGACCTTTGTGACCAATAACAAAAATGATCCCTTAGATCATTAATACGAGTTATTTTTCGAAGGTTAGTGCTCAGAATTTGGAATTTCGACTAGTATATATCAGAAATTTGACGTCATTTGTTGCTGACAGAGATCGAAAATCTCTAGACCTATGTCAATTATCCAGAATTTGCATGGTATTCCAACACTGTGTGAAAAGGGAAGTATGCACTTTAAAGTTAACTAAAATTTAAAATCACGGCAGAAAAAACATACGCACGTATCTGAATAGTAAACAAAAAAATGCTGAAAATTATAATTCTTACGTTGAAGAACGAAACCAATTAACAGAGTAATATATAACCATATGATGAGATTTAGGAAAGGTAGTAGACTTTCCGATTCCTGTATCTAAACGAGAAGGATAGGAAGCTTCCCATGCACAAAGTGGTTTAATAGTACATTCATTCATTACATTTTCTTTCCCATACGAATGTAATCCTAACTCTTCTGTGAGTTCACGAAATGCGGTGTCCTGTGGTTAGTAACACAAATAAAGGATTACGCCATAATTATATCACTATACAATCATCAGCAGCACACATAACTAGTACTTTTATTCTATCTAAAAATATTTTAGAATACTGTAGATGAGTGACCATTTATACCGACAGGTTATTCGTGTGAATGTTATGTCGTAAAATAGTTCATATTATTTCTTACATTACTCTACTTTCCATAGGTCAACACCAATAAACTTTAGGAAACTAAATATTTGTTGATCAATGAAAGAACTGTATCTATTCTGAAGTCACGTATCTATTTTAACATTTTTCACTTAAGTGTTTGTACATTTGGTACAAACCAAATGTTAGATAGTCTTGAACAGAGCACTGAAAAGCCTCGTTATTGAAAAATATTTGAGGATCTACTAAATAAACTCCCAGTATTGGTTAGAAAAGTTTCACATATGCCCATTCAGAAATCCTGTATAATCAGTGTACACACGTTTTGGGATAAAGTGGAAGTTCAAATATTCTGACATAATTTTTGACATACTTTGATAAATTTTTAAGGTGAGAAACTAGGTTGAAGTGAGAGGTAACCGCTAAGATGAATTGTAAATTTTTCTTATATCTGCCTAAGTTACCACAGAATGCAATGGGGACGCGAACGAATGGGTAGGTTCTTTCGATAGATATTATAACGCTATTTAGGAATCTAAATATGTAGGTCAGATATGTAGATACAGAAAACAACTAAATAGACATTCGCAATTTCAAAAGTGGATGCTTCTGAAAGCAGGGTTGAAGTAAATTATAAATTATTTTCTGATAGCAGCAACACTCCACACAGAGGATGAGAAACAGATAACCAGGAATTCTTCGGGTTACTGAATCTAAATAATGATATAATCTCTCGTACGATGTGGACGTACAAATAATATTGGATACAGTCGTGTAGATCCCAACCTCTAATTGGATACTTTTTCCATAATAAACTACTTTTTGTGACTAGTAGAATAAATAAATTGTGAGATATCTGGAAACTTTGTTTTTTAAGTACTGCACTGAAACATTACTACACAGAATTTTATTGAGGCAAAAATATGGTCGTTTCCTAATAAGAACAAAAATCGATTAAAGAAACACACCTGAATAGGTTCTTTAGCTTCGCAATGACCTCCAGGTGGAACCCAGACACCTGGATAAGATCGCATATGCCACGGTCTGCGAGTGAGAAAAAGACCATCTAGTCCAGACAAATGCAGAAGGCAGCAGCACGCCACAGGAATCCATTTGGGACAAGATTTCCCATATGAGTCTAGGAAGCGTCGATTAGTCGTAGCAAAAGGACAAACACGTGGACGCTACAAAAAAATAAAACTCTCTAATCCCATAAAAGGATGTAATTCCCAGAGGATGTAACTTAAATGAATTTGTGATGTTTTGTACACAGGTAAAAACTCCATTAATAAATGGACAAAGATATTACGTACTTAGTACAAAATTATATGATTCACTCACAGAACTATTTTGACATAAATCTCGCGGTTTTGTAAGAAAGTTTTTAATGGATTTTATTCAGTATGAATATTTTAGACGTATGAATACTCAAAATTCATAGCTAACGAAACTTTCAGATCAACATAATATTTGCAAAAGCTGATAAAGAAGCCATATAATGCTTGAGACATTCAAAACATAAAATCCCGATAACCATTTCAGCACCATAAGTGACTGATAACTTCAGTAATAAACTATAATCTACACAAAATTTAGCTACTACATGGCTTTTCGTGTGCATAAAACAGTTTATATGTTGGAGACACCTGAACGTCTTGATTCATCCTTTTCGTTGTGACCAGTCGTGACAGCAACTATTCATCATGATAGCTTCTGGATATTTGTGCTACTGCACATACGTTTACAAAATCCAGCTAAAGATTGTTATCGGCACACTTGCTTAAACTTATTTCTGGGAAGCGATGCAGGAATGAATCTGAGCGGTTTTAAAAAATATCTTCTTGATAAATCTCATATACCATATAAAAAGAAAACGTTAATAACGTAAAGTAAACTAACACACAAAGGTATTTCTATCCATTCGAATCCCAAACAATCAGTACCAACAACTAGATTACACGAGTCCTGTCTAATTTTTATGGGTATTTCATCTTCAAAACCAAGGGCATCCACCACCGACTAGGAATATAAAGGAAATCGATATGTCTCAAATACCTCTTGAAATTCTAACCGTCTTTGTAGCTTTGAGGAATAAACGTAAACCATACTACCAAGTTGTCTTTCTTGTGCTGAGACGATTTGGATAAAAAGGATCTTCAAAATACCTCGTTTAATTAAATTCGTGAATGCTTTGTGAGTAAACACGTATGTTTCTACACATATCAAGACAGTTCGAGATATGGTGAAAAAAAGCAGCACAACGCAAAAACTAGGAGTAAAATCATATAAAACATTATGACTTACTAAGACAAATTAGAGGATTGTCAAGTCCTTGGAATCCGCGTCCTGGTAGCACGAGACCGCTTCTAGTTACGTAAAGATACCTCTCTTATGTTCCTTTTGAAAACAAATGGCAAAAGCAAATAAGTCAATAAGTAGTCAATGAGTAACAACGAGAGTAACCCTCCTTAATACATAGGTACTAAAGTAAACGTCTCTCAATGAAGGACTCAGTTGAAGGTACTATTGCCATTACCTTTAGGAGTTCTACAACTTACCAATCCTGACCACGAAGTGTGAATGGATTTCGTGCGAACTAACGCACGCTATCCTAAGTGAATGTTCTTTTATATGTAATCTAATAACTATTACCTATTAAAATGAAAATTATGAACAATATGATGCACAAAGATAATGTCTCCATGATTTCTCCTACGCAACACATGTCACAAATATAAAGCTCCCAGGTAAGTTGGGTTCGAGTTATTTTCTAGTTCAAGTACTCTTCCATTACTCTTATTTGAAAACCTTCCAGGAAAGCGACATCTTCAAGGTAGGTGGAACATGATACAGAAGTACGTTCATGTGAAGTTAAGTCACCACCGAAAACTATAATAATCAAGGAGTAAAGCCGCTTTATTTATTTATTTATTTATTTGAACACATAAATATTGGTACAAGAGAGCGCCAATATATATGTGCCACACAAAACAATGAAAATTCGAAGAGAGAAGAAAAAAAACTAAGGAGCACAAAAGAAAAAGAGAACGATAACGAAGAGATTGGTGTAAGGTAGTGTGGTCGTAACGATGGAACGGAAAGGTACAATCAGAAGAAATCTTTCAAGTAAGGGAGACACAACCACTTTTTTATGAAGAAAGTAAAAGAAGGTTACAGCAGGATCGCCAATGGCTTCTATTCTGAGCCATATCTGATAACGTCTCTAGCCACTGTGTAGCACCATCTCTCAGACCCCAACCAGGGAGTCGTGGAGGACCGACAGAAGCCAGTCCTTTGCAGCTTTCTTTCATACCACGACACCATGTCATGCACTGACCACCTCTCCGCTTTTTCCAACCAGTCCCAGAGTCAGCAAATAATGCACGACGTGAAATTCTCTGGGACGACATTCGTAGAAAATGTCCAAGCCACCGAAGTCGATGTTTCAAGATGGCGACACCAATTGAATTATCATTTCTGTGCCCAAACACACGATGCCGAACCTCTGCATTACTGACATGGTGTTGCCACTGAATGTCAGCAATCCTTCGGAGACAGCGATGATCGAACACAGAGAGTCGTCTAACGTCCTCAACTCGGAGGCCAGGTTTCACAAGCATAGAGCAAAACTGCTCTCACCGACGCGTTGTAGATCCGACCTTTTACAGCCAGACTAACATCACGAAGGCGCCAAAGATGGCCCAGATTGGCATAAGACACTCTGGCTTTCACTATACGTGCATTGATCTCATCACTCACGCCACCACAAGCACTTATGCAGCTACCCAGATACACGAACTTCTCGACTACGTCTATCTGCTCACCATCCAGGGTGAGTACAGGATTGGAATCCTGCCAGTCTTGTAGAAGTACTTTGCACTTCGAAGGTGCAAAGCACATACCATACCTACGGACACTGATGGCCAACTGATGAAGTGCAGATTGCATGCCTTGGGCATTATCGCACAGTAAGACAATATCGTCCGCATACTCAAGGTCGAGAAGTCTTTCTCCAGGCAACAGATCCACACCACCATCACTTACATTCATCAGAGCTGTTTCCAGAATGTCATCGATGGCAAAGTTGAAGAGGAATGGTGAGATTGGGCAACCCTGCCTAACCCCACTACTCGAATGGAACAATGGAGAGAGGTGGTTGTATGCCCTCACTTTGCCTGAGGTGTTTGTATATAGGGCTTTTAGGATGTTAATAAACTTCTCAGGCACACCCTTCTTCAATAGACAATCCCAGAGAACAGTCCTGTCCAACGAATCGAAGGCAGCCCTGATGTCAAGAAACACTACGATTGTTGGCCTTTGATATGTATGGCGATGTTCTAACATTTGGCGGAGGGTGAAGATATGATCAATACATCCTCGACCAGAACGAAACCCAGCCTGCTCCTCGCGAGTCAATCTTTCTCGGGTTTTGAACAACCTACGAAGTATGACGGAAGCCAATAGCTAGGACGCAATCGGAAGTAGACTTATCCCCCGATAGTTGTCACAGGAACGACGCGAACCCTTTTTAAAGATAGGGACAACTATCGACTCATTCCATGACGTTGGTACACTCTCTAGTTCCCAAACCTTTGTAAACAACGTCGTCAATTCCTTAGTCAAAAAGTCACCACCATCTTTAAAAAGAGCCGGAGGTAAGTCATCTGGACCAGGTGATTTGTAACGCTTCAAGAGTTGGAGTTCCTTGCGGACTTCCTCCTCGTTTGGTGGATCAGTCGTCACCGGCCATGGAGGGCAGGACAGTCTGACCGATGTTGCCAGAGCAGCAGTCCAATTGAACTGCCCTTCGAAGAATTCTGCCCATCGTCCAAGACGTCGATGGACGTTAGTGATTGGCATCCCATCATCCTCGCAGATTGTTTCACTCACACCAGACTTCTTGCTGCCAGTGGCTCGGATGAGCTGGAAGAGCTTCCGGTAGTTACCAGATGCAGCTGCTGCTTCCAGCTCATTAGCACGCTCCGACCACCAGGCTTCTCGGTCCTTGCGCAAGCTTTGCCCAATTTCCTTACGTAACATCCTTCGTTTATGGTCAAACTCACGGTCACCCGGAGTAGACCGACGGGCTTCAATGAGTTGTAAGGAACCAGAAGAAACCCAGTGCATAAAAGCGGGACGTTTCGCAAACCCACAACTGACTGTTCCCGCCATTTTCATGGCGTCATGCAATTGCAACCAATGCTCATCTATACTTTTCGGTGGAGTGGTAGCTAGCCTAAAGGCGAGCTCGGTTCGATACTTATTTGCAACAGAAGTTGCAACCAGCTTGCTAATATCAATCCTTTGATGGCGGTCACTTCGTTGTCCACTGAAAAGTAAGGCAAGATTGGCGCAGACCAAGGCATGGTCAGAGTCCAGATAGGTACTCCAAAAGGAGCGGCAGTCTTTTACACAACCACGCCAGCGGAAGCTGATCGCGATGTGATCAATCTGAGTCCAGGCTTGGGATGCAGAGGGAGGACGCCAGGTGGCACATCGGCGATGACTGTGCCGAAAGTTAGTGCTAGCCAGAAACAGGTTGTGGTCTGTGCACAGTTGCAGTAGACGGTCCCCGTTATCTGACCTGCAACCAACGAGTCCCTATCGGCCACCTAAACGACTCTCTTCTGTGCCTAGACGCCCGACCTGAGCATTCAAGTCTCCGGCTAGTACTACAATATCTGTCGAGCGCACTTTCTGGAAAAGAACAGATAACTGGTGGTAAAACTCATCCTTGATTGCATCCGGGCTGCAATCTGTCGGGGCATAGGCGGAGATGACGAAAAGATATCGTTTCTCACGCCGATTTCTTCTCACTTTGATGGAACTTTCTAATCTAACAGCACATAACCGACTGTTAATGGGGATCCAATCGACTAGTGCTGCCTCAGCTCTAGCGCTTAGTGCGACACCAACGCCAGCAAGACCAGACGAAGATGCCACAGGGTCCCCGGATAAGCGCACGTAAAACAAGCTTTTCGAAGCGACAGATGGAGATCGAATTTGTAGTACTTCGCCAGAGTCTTGAATACGGGTCTCGGATAGACAACAAACATCAATATTAAGACTTTCCAAAGACATAGCCAGCCCTATCTGTTGTCCGATCTGCACTAGTGTGCGAACGTTGAAGGCAGCCAGTTTGAATGGTGCACGTGGTTTCAGAAAAACTGCTTCAAATCTCGTATTCGGTGGTAACATACAATTTTCAACCGGACAGTGACTCGAGAACGTTTAGATACAGTCGAATTTCCACCAAAGACGAGCCGCTGTATAAGTATAAAAGAGGGTGAATGATGTGGAAAATAATAATAATAATAATAATAATAATAATAATAATAATAATAATAATGACAATAATGGTAATAATAATAATGACAATAATGGTAATAATAATAGTATTAATAATGACAATAATAGTAATGATAATTATTTGAATCGATTGATTGTTTATCGGACCGAGAAAAGTATTTGCCATAGACATAGAGTTCATCGTTTGTGTGTGGGCTGTGATACTGCCAGGGTGCCCAAACCGAAGCAGGTGGTTATCTCAGGGGGCCACACCCCGAGCCTTTGACCTAATGGTCTAACCCACAAGGCAGTGGAGCATCGTAAGGAGATGCAATCCCATGGTAGCCGGTGACCAACGATTGATTCATACGCCATTTGTTCCCGCAGGATACTGGAGCCCATGTGCACCATTGGTTTGTGATCCGGTTAAAGCGCCGGACGTTCGCTTTTCGTCCTCTCATTTTCGTAAACAACACCCCCGCCACGAGAAGGCAATGAGTAGGACTTCCCTGGCAGAGGCTGTATACGCGCGGCCGTGTGAGAGTATTTCGAGAGGGAGAGCGGACTCTCCCCACTCTCGGCCGTACCAGGGCGTTCGGGGGCCGCTTAATGTCCTGGAAAAAAACCCATTGAGTATGCCTTATTGGTTGGAGAATGCTAATAGGAATGGACCTTAGAGCTGAAAATAACTCTATATGATGATCTACTTCGGGTAGTACAGCGTGATACTGGATGTATCAACAGCCTTCACCACTAGTACTCTGCATTTATTGGTACTAACATCTTTGTTGGTCCAGTCGAATGGCCTATAAATTCAAGATTGCACAAAGTCCTGGTATTTCTCCCCGAATCATTTGTTAACAGTCGAGTTTGAGTCAGAGGTATTAGGTAGGTAGAAATAGCCGACTTCAGCGGGAGAAGTCGACATTCCCTATGTAAATGCGAAATCAGATAGCTGATGCCAGTCCATGTGACAACCCTGAATCTAGTGCCTACCCTTGACATTCAAATTTAAAACCTGATCCTAATTCTTCACACCAATCTATAATTTCCCCTTAACTCTAGTAAGCAGGTGAACATCCTAAGGGTCGCTGGCGAGACTCTAATTTAGGGATCTTTGAAAAAATCTTAAATGACCTTGACAATTATTGACCAATCAGGAGACAGTAACTATAAAGTGAAAATATATTGTATGTAGTGAGTTACAGTGGATATTCTTCTTTTACACGATTTAAAAACTTGTTAAGGTTTGATAAAGGTTCACAGATTCTGAATTCATAATGCATATGGTATAAAAACCCGTCCATACGATTAGGGTTGTAGCATCTTGATAAACAGCTCTTCTATAAAATCCGATGTAAACCGATCGCTTGGTAGCACCCTAATCCCTAACCTAAACTTAACCCTAATCTTAAACCTAACCCTAACCCTAACATTAACCCTAATCTTAAACCTAACCCTAACCTTAACCCTAACCTCAATTCCAACCTAACCCTAATCTTAAACCTAACCCTAACCTTGTTAAGGTTTGATAAAGGTTCAGAATTCATAATGCATATGGTATAGAAACTCGTCCAAACGATAAGGGTTTAGATTAGGGTTGTAGCATCTCAACAAACTTAACCCTAAACTTAACCCTAACCCTAGCCTCTAACCCTAAAGCCTAACCCTATGGACGAGTTCCTATACCATATGCATTATGAATTCAGAACTTCTGAGCTTTTATCAAACATTAACAAGTTTTTAAATCAGGTAAAACAAGAATATCTACTGTAATTCATTACTTTCTTGTAATATATTTTTACTTTATATTGTCTTATGATTGGCTAATAATTGAAATTGCTCAAACGCTCCTAAATTAGAGTCTCGCCGTCCCATCTTCTGTAACCCCTCACTTACCCGCATCGCGTGTTGAACTTGGCTCCATGACCTTGAAATCGCTCAAACGCTTCTGATTGGCTCGTCCCTAAATTAGTCTCGCCAACCTGACAACAAAATTCTAAAACTCGGGCTCTCAACTCTTAAACCGACAACAAAGGTCTATCCCACAACCATACCATTCAATTATTCAAAGCTATGAAATACAATTATGACACTGCGTATCAAGTGCGCGCTAATATTTCAGTCTTCAATAATGAGGATGGGAGGTCTAGAAACCTATATTAATCCTTGCAGTTTTTAACTCTGTTAAGGTCCAATCTCGTTTTGAATGTATCAACAGAAGGTGCTGACATTACGTGTTCCGGAGGCGAACATAGAACAACATCGTTTTAGAAAGGGTCTATCTTCTACAACGAAACTCCTTATAGCAAGCCAATATTAGATCACCCCGTATTCTACGGTAAGATAACGGAAATAAGTCAAGGTGTCTCGGTCTGTCTTCACAAGATAGGCCAGAGAAACCGCTTACAAGTTTAGTCCCTCATAGTCGGACTCGTTTCAGCATATCCGCCTCATACTTGAAACAAGGACTCGCTACTTGAATCTCGTATTCCGAATGCGGTCTTACAAAAGTCGCGTATAAAAACCTAAATATTTCATCATCTAAATAGTAGAAAGACCTACGAAAAGACCATAATGTAGTGACTCACATTTATCACGAGAACACGACTGGTTTAATAAAAACAATTATTATTATAACCAATTGTACCAGTGCTTGTTTTAATGTGCTTTTGTTTGACTGTGCTAATGACAGCTATATTGCGCTTTCATTCTTATTCTTACGCTTTGATCGTAACTTCGGGCGAATTCGGTTACGTTCTGTAACCAAGCTTTTATCCTGACACGATCTCGGAATCCTTTCGATGCTACGAGATCGCCAGCGAATACATATCGATTTGGTCCATTAATTGACTTCTGATATTTGGCTTCTCGGGGATTTTATGGAGTCATTTGGCACGAGCTTCTAGGTAGCGCTGTTCATTGTCAATCTACACTCCACGCCACGCTACAATAATATCCTATAGCCTTTCGCAGCAGCAGCCTTACAGTGACTAGTGGTTTTGAGATCACTACTTATTATGACTCCTAAATCTTTATAGCTTCTTACTTTGGGTAGCACGAATCCACATATTGTATAGTGATGCAATTCGTCATAGTTATTTAATTGCATCACCACAATCTTATTAGGATTTACTTGTAGTGACCACCTGTCCAACCACGTCACCAATGAGCTAAGACCATTCTGTAACACCATCCTATCGGATATACTGTGTATGGGTCTCCAAATTTTTGTCATCGGCGATAAGTAGAGCGGATGACTTTGCTACAGTTGGTAATTCATTTACATAAAGTAAAAAGAGAAGAGGCCAGAGGATTGTGTCCTGGAGAACTCGACTTTATGCAGGTCCTCACGCTGAGAGCGCTCCATTTACCATTACCCTCTTTCACATGTCATAGAGAATGTTACTTATTCAATCTACGACAGTATAATGGATTGCAAAATATTCCAGTTTGAATTTAAGACCAGAGTGGGAGACCTTATCGAAAGCCTTAGTTAGATCAATGAAGATCACATCCACAGAAATATTCCGATCTTCTGCCGCAGCCTGATGAGAGGATTTGTCGAACTTAATAGGCCTCTCCTAAAACTATGTTGTTCCATGGAGAAAAGATTATGCCCTTCCACTCTCTTTATAATAGCCATCTGAGTAATCTTTTCCATCAGTTTTACAACTGCCCTAGCTAGACTAATGGGTCGATAGTTACTAAGTCTCTACTCCCCACCTCATACGACGGATTTATTATGGTGTCTTTCGAGTCTCTGGACAGTCTGGACTGCTTCGAGAATGTGTCAAACATTATGGCTATTGGTTCAGAAACTAAATCCGGTTGGGTCTTCATAACCCTAGGATGAATATTATTAGGACCACTGGAATTACTCTTAGGATAATACCTTTCGCAATGACTCTGGGTTCGTCAACAAGCCTCCACAATCACAATTAATCGTTCTTCTAACTAATTGTTTTTCAAACGACTGTCTAGTTATACGTATTAACGCTGAACAAGAATTCCTAGTCTTTCGACAACTGAATCTGTACTGTTCTAGGCCAGTACAGATTAACATATTCCAATACTTTTTCCTACGTCTAAAATGTTTCTTGACTTGCTTAGTTATCCGTGGAGGACAGTTATTCGGTCTACGTGGCACTAGGCATGGTAAAAACGAAGGATGTCGCTGAACTAAACTTGCCTTTGAATACAGGCTATGCTTCTTCAAATGATGATCTAGGATCTACTAACCAGTCTGTTTTAGCAGCCCATTCCTGAATGGCTGATATGTTAGCTTTCCATATATTTGGACGGGGTATAACGTGATCGTATAACACGTACCTAGTTCTAAACATGAATGACAAAACAGCGTGATCGCTATTTACTAACAGTGGAAGAATAGTTCAACGATATCATTTTGTTTCATTACGGCTCCTTATGGTTTAGTGGGATGTCACGAACTTATGGTATAGAAGCTGATTTATCACGCAAAATACCTCTTTAAGTCGTGTTACGAACGTTGAATTGGTTTCACTTCCTACCCAGAAATCCTATTACAAGCAAACTAGACAATTCGCTAATATACGAAGCCTACTCAAGACCCTATAATAACTGGGGGGAAAATATTTTTTTTTAAAACGAAAGGGGCTCTAATAGCTTCGATAATAAAGGGAAGACAGCTAATCGTATATCACAATACTGTTTCTAGCACTATATTTTATTTTATAATCACACATAACTTTATAATCTCAGCTCTTTTCCGAATCGCCCCCATTTGTCAGTCCACTCACACCTTGTCAACACTTATTTTCTTTAACCTATTAAAATGCTCTTTCTTAACATATACCTTAAAGGAAAATTAGACTGAGTAATCATACCTTAAACATTCCTTTATGAATATTGGCTACTCTGCCTCTCGTGTTTTTTTTTACCTGCTCCCTCTTTCAGCCCCCTTGAGATATGGAACTGGTGACTTCATCCTGCACCATCCTTAAAGCCGTGGATATCCCAAAGAGACATAAGGTTGCGACATTTAGTAGCTCCCACATTCAATGGACTTATCCTTGACCATCAGTCGCACATTCGCAACGCAACTTTTATGAAGCGCGCCAACTGTGGTACTGATTAAAACCATCTACATTCATATCTTATAAATTATCAACCCAGCTATGTAATTTATTACAGCGTATATTGTATCATTTGTATCAATTTGATCTTGCCTGTAAA
Source organism: Schistosoma margrebowiei (assembly GCA_944470205.2). NCBI lineage: Eukaryota > Metazoa > Platyhelminthes > Trematoda > Strigeidida > Schistosomatidae > Schistosoma > Schistosoma margrebowiei. The sequence goes on along the minus strand of OX104024.1, from coordinate 64,712,179 downwards.
CTGGCATGCCTCATGTAACAAACTGTTATTTGAGAATAAAGTATTATTATTATTATTATATCCTCAATCTCACGAGTGATTACCAAGTCCAACAGATGAAAACCTTGGTTTGCACCGAAATGTGTGGGTTCGAATACATGCTGTACTAATGCATGCTCCATCACCGTTGTCAGAAGCCTGCTATCAAAGGGGTTTATTGATCCTTTAGTGACCTACTTTTATCAAGAGAACGCGATTGATGTTATGGAAACAATTATTATTATAACTCATTGTACCAGGGATTGCTTTACCGTACTTGTTTGTTTAACTGTACCAAAATACAACATTCTTCCGTGGATTGTGGCCTGGCACGAATTCGGTTACGCTCAGTAAACACTTGTAACCTGGCACGATCTCGGTATTCTTTCGATACCACGAGATTGCCAACAAATACATTTCGACTACAGCCATCATTTGCCTTCGGATATTTGGCCTACGGAAGATCTTATCTTTTAACTGGCACATAGTCTTTCTGTAGTGGTGATTACGGTCAACCGCGACTCGACGCCACACCACAATCCTATACTCAGCCCAACTACTATCAGGTGCATTAAAGTATCCTAATATCAAAAATCTGTTTTTGCACTCCATAGCTGCATGTGCTCTAAAATAAAGTTATCAGCTAAGCAAATTGGGCTGCAATATATGATAACGAGCATAAATGTACTACATCCGATGACCAACTTACAGCTAATGACTTCACAAGTTCCACTATCATGGGGTTCGCAAACAAAGGAGCGGATACTTTTATCATTGGCCGTATACAGAAGGACTCCACCTCCGTTCATGCATCTCTGTCTATCAATTTTTAGGTAGGGGTATCAGGATGTAATGTCAAAGACATGATCTAACCAAGTCTCTGTCATTGCTACAATGTGCGGCCTTAATTTGTCTACTAATACTCCCAGTTCATAGAATTTATTCTTTGGACGACTCGTTGTCTTCATTTGGATTTATCGTCCAAGGTCGTCTGCCAAGTATAATTTAACTTTTGAGTTGTTAATAAATAAGTGTCTGCAAAAAACGTCCTTTAGGGAGAATAAAAACTGACTACGGTTTTAAGGAATGATGAGGATCAAGTGAAGCCTATACTCGAACTCATAAGACAATAGTTTCATGTTTGCTTAAACCCCTTTCTTTTTCCTAAGCAACCTAGTATTTGAAATCATTTTACAGTACTTTTTTATTTCTGCAAGAAACAATCAGTTGACTCCATACGTAATTGAAAACTACCGCTTTCTTCAGTTTTTAGCAAAAACCCAGGTGTGCCTCGAAGTACGATCAGTTAACAAGAATAATGGTGTGGTGTGAACGAAAATATTCGAGGGCACTGTATATATAAATCCACGCCAGATCCACTCTCGGCATAACCTCCTGCCCGACTATTACCCACGAACCAGCCTATAGACTTAGAAACAACGCATATACACTACCTACCGTAAAACACCAAAAACAAATGCGTTGTAAGTTCTTTACAGTACGGTACAGTTTATTGTGGAACAGGCTGCCAATGCCTATCCGTAATCGTGATACGTTTATCAGATTCAAAAGGCTAATAACCCTATTTCTAGACTCCAAAGAGCTTCAACATTTCCTTGAACTCCCGCCCACCAATGAGGCACTTTATTACGGACCGCCTAGTATCTAGAAAGAACAAAATTATAACAAGTTCGACTGTTACTAATATGAATATAACCAAATCACAGAATGTATGGCTTATCCTTTCCTATTATTCATTGTTTACTAATCATGACTTCATGCTCCTAACCCTAGCTTTCAGTTCCCAAATCTCTACAGATTAAATGTACATTATTCTTCCTAAAAGTCATGCCTTTTTTTCTACTGCAAGTAGACAGATAGGTCAATCTTATGAATGCTGATCTACTAAGACCGATCATTCAAAGCTCAAAATTTGGCCACAAAGTCTTGTGAGTTTCTCAATGTTTTATTTGTCTAACCCTGAAATCCTTTTTTTCTAAAATTTTATACCCTCTCATATCTTTTGATTTGCTATTAGTCCTTACTTCTTTAAACCATTAGTTATTTTCATAGCAGTGTGATACACTATGTGGACATCTAACCCATAAAACAGACTTTTCAACTATCTGATTTGCTTGTAACATGGACCTAGTAGAGACAGTGTATTCCAACGATGGGCTTTCATTAAAGCAGTATTCATACTTACCACAAACGTAAGAGAGCCTAACATCACAAAAGGAGGAAGGGTGGCGTTACTGACCAGCAAACATGAAGGTGGGGAGATAACTTTAATCCACCCATGTCTGTAAGGCAGAACATTTTGTTTAATTACGGCTCCTTATGGTTTAGTGGGATGTCACGAACTTATGGTATAGAAGCTGATTTATCACGCAAAATACCTCTTTAAGTCGTGTTACGAACGTTGAATTGGTTTCACTTCCTACCCAGAAATCCTATTACAAGCAAACTAGACAATTCGCTAATATACGAAGCCTACTCAAGACCCTATAATAACTGGGGGGAAAATATTTTTTTTTAAAACGAAAGGGGCTCTAATAGCTTCGATAATAAAGGGAAGACAGCTAATCGTATATCACAATACTGTTTCTAGCACTATATTTTATTTTATAATCACACATAACTTTATAATCTCAGCTCTTTTCCGAATCGCCCCCATTTGTCAGTCCACTCACACCTTGTCAACACTTATTTTCTTTAACCTATTAAAATGCTCTTTCTTAACATATACCTTAAAGGAAAATTAGACTGAGTAATCATACCTTAAACATTCCTTTATGAATATTGGCTACTCTGCCTCTCGTGTTTTCTTTTACTTGCACATACTAGGTCTTGTTGCTAGAATGAAATGTGATCAGAGGCTCCAGATGAGAGAATGCAGTAATAAAGAACAATGACTTGTGATATTTCCCGAGGTGGACTGAGTTCAAATGAAAGAAGGTTAGGGTTGAAATAAATAAGACTGTCTGTTAGAACAGAAAGTTCATATAGAGAGTAAAATGTTCAGAAAACTGATATAGTATGAGGAATAGGTTGCCAATCATAGTATAGGTTTTAAGAAGAGTATATTGTAGAATAGTTTTATTATATATGAAATTTGTAATAAACGCGCAATCAAGTATAAAGGAATCATCAGTTAATCTGTCCAACTGTGTGTTGGGTGTGTATTTTGCATGATATAAAGTGTACTCATTAGTGTTAGAATTAAAGACTGGAGTTGGAACAAACTCGCCTGACTCCTTGTAACGTATTCGGTTGTTGTGACTGGCTCGCTCGTAAACCGCAGATTTAGTGGCCTGTATTAGCGAACCCTCCGAAAACTGTGATAAGGGAGTTCTTTTACGAAAATTTCATCAATGTTTCTTCTATGTACGGTCTAGTAATTATGTACTGAGAAGCTTTATCTGCTCTCCTCTTCCGGTCTTTTAATTTTGTTGCAGTAGCATTACTGACGTTTGTTTTCAAGGTTTTTAAATTTTCGCATTTACATGAGAATAAGAGGACTTTAGAGTCGTGTGTGATTTTCCGCATTTCTACTCCGTAGTTAACAAGTTCCCAAGCACTCCGTAAGAACCATTTTTAGTGGTCAATGGGGGAAGCTGTCTCCGAAATATTCTTCAATTTTCTAGACTTGGTATAAACAGTCCAAGCAGTGATAAAAAATTCACAGCTTATAATTGAAGATTTATCGTCTCTGATTAACAAATCACAACATTCAAGAGTAGTTAGTTTATGACGAGTAGTAAACATATTAGCAAGAACGAGTATAAAGATGATTTTGAGACCACCACCGCATGGGCCAGTCCATGGCATACAATTAGCTGATGCGTGCTGGTTGTCCTTAACCTTGACAGATCGATGATCTGTTCGATATTCAGTATCTCAACTACCGGATGATTTGGCCAAGGCTCAGTGACATTTCACTGGCTCTACAATGTAGTAGAATTCTTGATATCCTGGAAGTCGATTTCATGCACTGCATCATAATTAATACACATAGATCCAACATTTCGAATGGAGTACTTTGGCATCGGCTTACGCTCTATTTTCATATTAGTATGTTAATCCTTGCAATCAACCTATCACACAACTGCACATGGAGTTCATCACTTCAATTTCGCTTGGCAGCTTGTTTCTGAAATTCAAGGATAACGTATCTAAACATTTGATGATTCTAAAAATCATTTTATGATCGTTTGCTGCTTGACAGTGCTCGAAGTTAGTATACTTTACACGAATTAATATTAATTCTTTGGGAGTTGCATAGGGAAGTGAAATTGGTTTGTTTGGGAATGCCAACACTTTTAGTAGTCTGTAGGCACACTTCCCGACGAATGTGAGGAAATGGGCCATAATTTTATCATCTCCCTAACATCTTTCCTGGCCATACTCCAGATTGTAAACCTTTTCATGTAATTTTTGAAAACTTCAGAATTTGTATTTATATCCGACTGTTCCATCGTAGGCTCCATCACGACGTCAACATTATTATTGAAAGTGCTCACACTGATGTGCTAACTAGGAATCCCCAAGATAGTTATATTTAAGGCATGTAGAACTAGATGGGCGCAAAAAGAACAGGTTATATTTTGAATTCATAATCTGCGGGTAATCAAGTTCAAAGGGATGATTAGTTCTTAGAGATACTACAGTATGATAATAATTTATTTAAAAATAGCAGTCAGTTACTTGGGGCATGCCAATTTAGCGGCAAGATAGTAGACCCTAAAGAGTTCAGTGACTGACGTCTGCGAGAAAATATTTCAGTCAAAAAATTAATATGTTCACAGGGGAGTATTAAGTTGAACTGTGATAAATAAATTAGGGTGGGCATAAAACAGAAGTAATGATATCAGTATCACTTTAGCTACTGATGATTTTATTCAGAAACATCGTAAATTATCAGCTAAACTTGCCGTGAAAGCGAATCAGACACAGCTAGAAATCTACAAAATAGGTGGGAGTAACTCAGATGCAGAAATTGATTTTTTTAACCATCAAATTCAGCTACAGTGCTAAACTTCACAGAATATACAAATAATGCTGTTATCAAGTAATGGATTTGATAAATTAAGTCAGGTTCTCTGATCGTGCATGGACAGATTTCACATTTTCTTAGTGGTAAATGTGATTGTCTGCCTGCGATTTCACATTTATAGTGACTAAAATTTTCTATATCTCCTTCAAACATGAAGAAGACCAAGGTTTACTCAATTACACAAGACCAGGTTCTTCTATATAGCGTAAAAAGCTTCTTTGATTCACTCATGTATCACAATAATATCAAAATACAAAAATTGTCATTAATTTATGCACTCTTAATTGAAAACGAACTCCAGCCAGAAACGAAAATATCTCGATATAACTGTTAAGTACCTGACAGTTAATAGAAACATTCGCAACACAGTTGGATCAAATTCTTATCTGTGAGGATCCAGAGATTTACAAAACATTCTCAGTAGATAATCAAAGGACGACAGTGATAAATATTTCGACACCATAATCTTAAATGACGTCGAACAAAACATTAGACTTAATGTCCTGGGATAATGCATCAAGAAAATGTAAAGAAATTGACAAACCTTGACCAATGTCAAATAAAAAGTGTTGGTGAAATTTGAAAGAGAAGCATAAAAACATGGTTTTACCTGTCTTCAATAAAGGCTGAAATAGATGACAAGTGCATCGTCTGTTATCCGTTGTGGAGGAACAAAATCCACTCAGCAGCATTCTCTATCCAACTCTGTTCTGAACAATCCTTTCCAGTTCTTTCCAGTTGTTATTCATTGTTTTCATATTTACTTCCTATTTCGAAATATACTTAGTTGTTTGAGATGAACTGTTAACTAATCAACTTGAGTTGTTACAGTAACACCAACATACTAGAGGAAGAGTTGATGAACGTTAGAAATGCCTACGAGACAACTGCTATCAAAAGAAATTTATTAACAAATACAAAATATCTAAAGAAAACAAGATGGAAGTGACTACAAGCAATAAAAAACTAACATCTGTGAATCGGAATTTCAAAGGTGACGTCATAACCACAATCCAAAAGGGGCTTGATATTGAATTTGAAAGGACTTACCCGGCAGCTAAACTACTAATTCTGGATAAAACATGTTCAGTAACATGATCAAAGTAAGTGTCCTTTTTACATTATCACCCACTTGGCCTACAGGTTTACACGTACTTGCAAAAGCAGTCCCATTAACCGAATAAGATTCAGAGCACATCTTAGCTTTTTAACATGTTCCGAAAAGCCTTAGAGCAAGAGAAAGAAAAACTTTTAATGGTGCAACTACTAAACGTCTCGTGGATGCAGGATATCAGATCAATATCTTGCAGTCTTTCAGGCTAACTGATAATCACCCAAGCTCCAGTCTTCTGAAGTTTACTGAAGCCTTTGCTATCAGGCGTCAAAAACCTGATTTACGTGTTTAAAAGGAGATGGTTATTATCTTTCCTCACCTTGATGACAAATATTCCTTCGTTACATAATAAAAATGTTGAACTCTTTCTCTCACTCAATCACATCACCACATTTCTTTATTTTCACCGTCTTCTAATTCAGTAATCCTGTTTTATTAACTGGGCCTTACTCATCTTATTCTTATCAGCGTTTACTCATCAGGTAATCACTTGTTTTTGACCCTTTGGACTCTTGGTATACTAAATGTTGTGGGGTGTTTTTTTTACAAAAGCTTGATATTTACAATAGTTATTCAGCCTATTAAACTAATTTACATCCTAGCCACACTGTCCTGACGTATCTTTAAAATTTATTTAAACGAAATGAGTTCATGTTATTCTGATAAAATCTTTGTTCTTGCTCTCCTCAATATGAAAAAAGGAACTATATGTACGAGACCTAGAATTCGTTACCTACAAACAAGCATAAGAATATCAACACTCAAGGTTATAATAACTTATCTTCAAGCACCATGTTTCGTGAGGCACGCCAGCTGACACGCCAAATCAAAATAATGTAAATGCTACGGGATTTACTTTTATAAGTTACTCAATTAGGTTGTAAGTTATGGGGCACATGTGATATAGAAACACGGGATATATTTTCATACATTACAATAATAGTGTCAGACTCAAACGTTCAAAATAGGAGTTAGTTCTTTCTATGGAGGTTGTGGTGCAGCAAAAAATTTGTGGTCGAAAGTGAATGCAAATAAAGTCGAGAGCTGCTCATAATCAGAAGTATTGCGGTAAATACACAGCCAGTTGGTTAAATACTCCAACTTTAACGTATTTTTATGTGCTTTTTGATAGTGATTCCATTTGAATTTCGAAGATATAGATAACGAAACCATATGTCCCACATATGTTATCGGTGATTTACCACGAGAGTACCGAAAGAGAGAGAAAAAGGGAAAGGCGAGGAGCAGAGAAGATTGTGCTCATTACCAGTGGAATTCGGTCGTTTGTGATGGAATAATTAAGATATGACTCTTTTGACTTGTCTCCTTCCACTAGGTCGATTTCTAAGCAGTTATATTTCATCAAATTAACGTAAACAGGGCAAAGTATGGCGTTTAATGAAAGACTGTATAAATGGAGGTGATTAAAAAGAGTTGGAAAGATTGTGTATTCTTTTTAAAATTCATTAAGGAAAACATTGTGTTTGCAAACCAACTGGCTTTTTTTTCTTTGAAATAATTATGACTCAGTTTTATTGTTCTATCTTTTTTGGAGACATAAGTAGACTCCTATCTAGTGTTATTGTCCATTTTGCTCGTAACAAGGTTTTCCAGTATGAAGTGAATCCTACGCAAGATTAAAAATATGAATCAAAGAAGTATATGGCATGTGAAATTAGCGTTAATATTACAGGTTAGTTACATCCCACTAGGTCATAGAGGGCCGTGGATAAACAAAACGTTCTGCTCTGCATACATGGGTGTCATATTTTTCCAAGTGTATATCATCTCAGGATGGATAATAAGCAAACGGAAACTAGCTTTTCACATAGCAAGGTCTGTAATCTACATTTTGTGCCCATTTAGGTTGTTTGACTGATGTTCTTAATCCCCAAGAGTTCACTAGAATGGTTAGCATCGCAGACCTACTTAGTCTTACTTTGAGATTTCTTTATATATACTCCTTACGCTTATTCACTCTAGCATAGTATTCAGGTTTTCCTGTGCAGTTCGTTTGATTTAAAACAATTTCTTAGAAATGTGAGTATACTTATAAGCGAAAAAAATGAACACTAATAGAAGTGGGTAGTGAGTGTACAGCAATTGATCCAGAATTTTCGCTTATAATGTTATTATGAACATTGCCACAAAGCATTAACGTGATGACGTAACTTTGGCGTTCTTATCACTCATGCTGCTTGCCTGAAACACAGGCTAGTTTTTCAATTGTTAGACTTGGTGGCTAGTAAATATGGAGTTTCGAGTTTTGACGTAGCGACAAACCACATAATACGAATGTACGTTAGACCTATAAAAACAATTTTGAAGACCTAGTACTTCGAATTAATACATCCAGAGAAATCTCGAAACATGAGTCACATCAACTGCTTTAAGCGTAGTTTTCTTTTAGACGTACCACTGACTCATCGAAACTTCGTGTCAGTTCATGATAATTTTTTAACACTACATATCATCCTTTCGACCTAACAATCAAGGGGTATTATTGGTGAAATTGTTGAAGCTACTAAAAGTACTCCTTCGAAAAAGTGACCAACAAATATTCAACAACTAAAATGCTACTTTCTAATGGCTTTCGCTGTCTGACGCATTCGATTTCGATTTATGTACATATTGGTTGTTTGCTAAACAACATGATCACCATCAACTCTTGCCTTTGAATGGTGATTGACTCAGAAGCACTTTAGAAGAGAGATAAGAACGATCAAATATAGACGTGCTATGAGTTTGAATAGGTGTCAACCGTTGACATACATATAGTAATAAAGATTTCCAGGTACAGAACTGGAAGGTAACTGAAGAAAACAAGTGAAATGGCTCAGAATTGGGGATAATGGTCCATCCACACTCACCCCTTATGCCCACCCAGACATGTGATTCAATACTATTTGATAATTGTTCCCTTAATCCGCATATTCCCTTCAGAATATATTCTACATTTTCGGTCCCTCAATATAATCAGTGCTAGCATTGCTTCAGTTCACATGCTACTCATCTTGCCGAAATTTTTTCATAGTTCTGGTGCAGTATGGCAGCTCGGACCAGTTAACATTTATTTCAGATCCAACGCCAATTGTGTCTGATTGGTTGTCAGTTTGTTAGGGCATAAGGAATCAAATATTTTCACGGTACTTCATCGACTTACAACAAACTGGAAATATCTACTCAAAAGACCGGACCATTACCGATAATTTTCTTACCTACTTTCGGCGTGGTCATGTATCCCTGCTCAGTTCTCAATTTATTTAATATAGCCATCTCTATATAAAATACTCATCAACGAACATCTACAGGGTTTTTTGAAGTTTCTATAAACCTTTGTCTAAGATATGCCAGCCTCGAAGCAATGCAGTAGTTTGAAGCCCTCGTAGTTTATATGTGATTTGTAAAGGATTCACTGATTACTATTAATCTTTTGAATGACTTACATGGGTGAAACCTCTCTATTTAGTTACCTCAGTACTCAAAAACCGCCTGCTCTTTATCAAAATGACTAACACAAACTACAGAAATTGAATATTACATACCAGAAAATATTCGAGCACACAGATAACAATGAAAAGCAGATGAATTCCCCATAGACGAAGTCCGGTTTTAGAAAAAATTGCTATACTTTCATGCAAAAAGAAAACATCAGTGAATCTACCGATGCGATATGACACATACAGAAACGATGAAACGTAAATTTCCAATTATTTTGATGAGTTTTGTTTTAAACTGTTGTCAGCCTGGAGTGCAATTATGTTCATTAAAACAAAAAGTAATGTTCCCTTATTTATAAATGTACGAAGTGCCTAATTACATTAAAAAACAACAATATCATGATTTTGGATGCAAAAGGTTTGTTTTATTCAGTGTTTGAGGCAGTTATCTCACATATTTTCTTCACCAATTGGCGTTCGTTTAAGTTGATTCATGGCCTTATAAAAAAAAGAGGTCGTCCAATCAGAATTTCGACCATGTTGGTATATAAATCTTGCGGTCACTCACACTACTGTTGTTCACAGTCATGGCACGAACGAAACAGACAGCTCGTAAAAGCACAGGTGGGAAGGCTCCAAGGAAACAGTTGGCTACCAAAGCGGCAAGGAAAAGTGCACCCGCGACTGGTGGTGTTAAGAAACCTCATCGTTATCGACCTGGAACGGTTGCCTTACGTGAGATTCGTCGTTATCAAAAATCAACTGAACTACTGATCCGCAAACTGCCATTCCAACGATTGGTGCGGGAGATTGCTCAAGACTTCAAGACCGATCTTCGTTTCCAAAGCTCTGCAGTTTCTGCTCTTCAGGAAGCTAGCGAAGCCTACCTTGTCGGACTTTTCGAAGACACTAACTTGTGCGCCATCCATGCCAAACGTGTAACTATTATGCCAAAGGACATCCAGTTGGCTCGCCGAATTCGAGGTGAACGCGCCTAGGTCGACCTTTATAATGATTGCTCTGTGAACGCCAAACGGCCCTTTTTAGGGCCACACAACATGATTTTGAGTTTTGTCTATCGGTATTAAATGATTTAGGGGGCCAAAAGGGAACATACATTAGGTTTGTCGTTAAGTACGAAATGACCTAGCTATGTCGTAGCAGGATTTACTGCTCCTAGCTCATTACGCTTTCAAGTTCACGAGTCGCAGGCATAATGTAAGTCACTTTGTATGGGTCAGCCTTGCATCCCCTCATGTTGGTAATTAGCGTTGAATAGTTATTGGCTATTTGCCCCATTCGCCTTATGTTAGGATAGTTTGGTTAAGTGTCTGTCTATGACAAAGAGAATGACTTGGCGCGAATTGATGTTATCAGTGCGTGTTTCAACGAGTTTCTATGGAGGGTGTGTTCCTGCTGGCACTAAGTAATGCTTTAAGACACCTGGACTAAGGATAGGATGTGAAGTAGTCGGCGTCACTTATTTTGGGACCAGCCCTAAAGGATCAGTGTTTGACGAAATACTCGTCTGGCTTTCGACAAATTGTGTCACCTATTAGAGGGACTAATATAGTGCGCAGACTACTTTGCTGGGGTCTGCGCCACTATCGTAACCAGTGTTTGGGGACTGTATTACGAGGCTGAGCATCGAACACATTGGCGTCGGTGGATACACTCCTCCCTTAGACTGAGATTAAAGTTGCCTTATACCTCTATTTCTACAAACTAATTCTTTCTGTATTATAACGTCATATGAAGTCGTTTGTTACTACCATTGAAGTAACTGCTTTCATGACTTTGTAGTGCCAATGTGGTGCGGCAACTTGGACAGATGCATGTATGTGCCTGATCCTACGCTGACTGAATGACTACGTTGGATCACATGATAATCGAGTTTTATACTCATAAAAGTTAACCGATTTACATGATAAATATTCCAACCATCTTAGGTTCGCGAGCAACAGTTGTGCACCTGATTGTCAGTGATTATATAAAGTGAAAGTTCACTCTATGCGATTTCCACAGCACTCCGCCATAATGATTAACACTATGTGGTCTACTACTCGCACATTTGACTTTTAACGGGGATTCGTGACCAGAATTTGAGATGTCGACTAGTATATGTCAGAAGTTTGTCGTCAATTGTTTCTGCCAGGGGTCGAAAATCTCTAGGCCTGTTAATTATCCAGAATTTGTCTGATATTCCAACACTGGGTAAGCCCAATCAACCAACCAAGGGGAAAAAGCGTTAGAAAATAAAGGGGAAATGCGCCAAAATAACTACTATTTCGCCTGTCCAGGGGAAATAATGCAGATTTTCCCCTTTTTTGTCGCTGAATTATCCTACTTTCGCCTAAATATAAGCCGAATAGTCACCTAAATATCTGTTGAATTGTGTACTTTTCGCACATCACGCACTTTATAAATTATACCACCACAGTGAATTATGGAAACTAAGCACCTGCTTGATCGTAAAAGCAAGGAATTAGCAAGAATTATGCCGCAAATAAACCCTACTGTGTTACTCTGGCTTGACATCGTTGTTGTAGAGGTAATAATGGGCTTGATCAGGTTAGAGCTCCATCCTTCGTCAGCCATATCTAAGGGTCCCTGGATGTACACCATCTCCAGGCAACAGTGTTAGCCTGCGGGAATGATCACTAATAGGGTTTCTAGCAAGCATCGTAATTATCGAAGACCAAATGTGAATAACGTGGATTGAATTGACGCTCTTTTACTCCGCAACCATAAAAACGAATGCAAAGCTACACTAGATGGTGTGACTGAAAATAAAACTTCCCTATAAGGCTTTACTTATCGACATGCTTCATGTGGGGCCGTTTGTAGACAGCTTACAGTTCCCTATCAAGCATCGAAGTCAAGGGCGTCCCGACTGAGCTTTGAGCAAATGTATTTAGTACATATATATTTCGAATGTTATACTGTCAAGGAGAGCAATTACGCGACAATACAAATAGAACCAAACTAATGCCAAAGCAATTCATGATCGCAGGGTAACTGAATCCAAAAATAACAAGACCACTCTTTAAATACCACTTCGACCTGGTATTACAGCACATTAGGGATCCCACCATATATGACCCATGAAGCTCCTCGTCCCTCTTGTACTTAATCTTCACGCGCGGTGATGATGCCGGTCAGATGACCTCTAAGTAGAAATGGTCTGATTTTGATGTATAGAATACTAAGAAATTATTTTTGACCTAATTTATCTTCTTTTTCTAACCACTAGATCGGGACATCCCAGATTACAAAGCAGGCGCATATAAAAGCCAAGAACGAACAAAATACTCATGGCATACATCTTCACACTGAGTCATCAATTCGCGGAACCTGTTGCCCGAAGCAGCGGTGTCTGCGCCTTCAACTGACTCATTCAAGAGAAGACTAGACACACAGAAGCATACTAGAAAAGGAATAATATAGGCCGTAGGCCTTTTGATCTTACTCAACAAATCTGAATCTGTCTTAATCCCCACATCTCACTTTACCGTATTATGACGAAAACAAGCACTCAAAAGAGTTAATGTCTTTACTCTTTATTACGGTTAACACATAATGAAAGACTTTCGTGAAACAAGATTCATACACCATCTCGAGTAATTTTTGCAGCATCATCAGTCATTCACCATACTTTTGCATGCTGTAACATATTTCCAAGATGGGATCTTGTCTCTGCTGAACATGTAGCCATTTATTGTGTGAAACTTCCCCGCCAATCACGTCTGTTGAAAGTGTCCACCTAAATTTAAGATTGATTAGAAATTACATCTTTGCGGATAACATTTGTGCAACGAAATTAACCATTAAAAGCCAATTTGGATAATACCAAAATATTCTGGTGAATGCATGCATTTGGGGGTACAGTAGGTTTTTAATATTATAATAAGTAAAGACAATCATTGAAATTCATAATACATGAAAGCCAGCTTTGTAATCCCACCAAATAGCAACACCTTTAAGTTTTGTGTTAGGACTAAGTAGGTGTTTAAGGGGATGCCCAGAAGTGTTTAGGATGCTACAGGTCATTAGATCCCCTCTAAGAGGTCCGTACTCTGATGAGTAAAAGTTTATTGACTGGAGGTTGTGAATTTTCATCGACTGAGATGGTTGGGCCACGTGTCACGTATGCCTGAACACCGATTACCACGACGTGGAATCCTAACCGGTGTTCGGGATGGTTGGAAGAAAGTTAGTGGTGGCCATGCCAAAACGTGGTATCACTGCTTGAAGTCACTAACTTCTAGTCTGAGCCATGTTGGTAGATGCAGACTTGGTTGGGGCCGCGTGACTATCGTAACGAATGGTTGGAGACTCTTGGTGACATGGCTCAGAATCGATCACAGTGGCGTCGGTGTATATACTCTCTGTCTTCTCTTAAACTAAGAGATTAAAATCGCTTCATATCTTTCTTTCTACGAACTAATTCTTTCTTCCTGTACAGTATCCTTATTAAAATCTTTTTTCTGTATATTACCACCTATGAATTAACTACTTTTATGAATCTGGTGTTCATCTTGTGTTATTGAGGTATGGCAACTTTGACTGATGCGTATATGTGCCTGGTCCTACGTTGTATCTGACTAAGAAGATCACCTCTAAGACGTCCGTACTTTAATGAGTAAAAGTTTATTGAATGGAGTTCTTCATGAAACTTGAATAATGTTAGTAAACACGACAAAATATAAACAACGTCAGTGATTAGAATTTTATAATCTCAAAATTTTATTCAGAAGCCTGGTCTTTGTAACTTTTCTTTCGAAAAGCCAGGTCCACGCTACTGAGGAAGACGTAGGAGTTAGTCACCATTACATGCTGGAATATTTAAAAATATAATCCCCTATTTAAGGTTTCCTATATAATCGGAGCTCAACTATTCTGACTATTAGTTCTTACAACAAAAGTAGCCCCCAAATGCCCTGGTATGGCCGAGAGTGGGGTGGGCCCTACCTCTTTCTCACACGACCACGTGTATACAGCCACTGCCAGGGAAGTCCTAATCACTGCCTTCGCGTGGCGGGGATGTTGTTTATGAAAATGACAAGATGAAAACGGAATGTCCAGAGCTTTAATCGAATTTCAAACCAATGGTACACATGGGCTCCAGTATCCTGAGGGAACAAATGGCTTATGGACCAATCGTTGATCACCGGCCACCATGGGACTGCATCTCCTCATGATGCTCCACTGATTTGTGGATCAGAACTATAGGTTAAATGCTCGGGGTGTGGCCACCTAAGAAAACCACCTGCTTCGATTAGGGCACCAGGGCAGTATCACAGCCCACAAACACACAAATATGGTGTGGCGCAATATTTGTGTTCAGATAAATAAAAATGACTCGAAAAAGATGAATTCCCGAAATAAACGGCATGGAACTTAAAAATCGATTGGAGGCATACATTACTTAAAGAAACTGCACATTGAGAAATAGTTCTGGTGTTAAAATTTAAGACGGTTATCTGTAAAACAATTAAAAGCAGACCATCGTTTCTGTAACTGATAAGAACTCATTCATATCAAAATAATTTGAAAAGAAATACATTCGCGTACGTAGTAACACCATCCATATAATCAGTAAAATCCTTTCTTGTAGGATGTCTTAATTAAGTAAAAACCAACGTATCAGATTCGAATATTTAACATATGGCACAACTGTTCCATTTATTTTACTGCGGATCGTTTTTTGATCAAAGCCAAAAAAGTTTAATACAATTGTAGATCGGAGTATCCAAATTATTAAGTAACCTACACGGTTGACTAGCGACCGTCACTCAAATGAAACATTAAATATAATTCTTATGAATCGATTTTGTAGATCGACAAAGAATTATCTTAATTTTGACGACGTTTTGCTAGAACTGCTATTATGAAATCTCTTCAATACAATACACACTTATCATCACTAGAGAAAACTGGTTCATTCCAAGAACGAAGATGGCAAGAGAGGATACTTGCCGAACACACTGGGAAAAAAACTATCTGCCGAAGCCCTAACAAAAGCCGAGTTTTTAACCTACAAACTTTCCTTCCGTAGACTAAGAATTTCGTCACATGCAACAACTATACTTGGAAAATATCTAATAGCATAGACTGTCAGGTCCCTTTGATTCACAGGGACCAATGATACAGTTTCGCCTTACATAAAACGTCACCACTAGCGCTTGTAATCCAGCTAAAGCCTACTATAACAACCCAAGCCAGGCAAAATAGTTTGGGAATTATTAGGTCAGTGGATGCTGATGGGCCCAAAAAGCTTGAAGCTCGTTACCAAAGTACATCACAAGAAAAATTTGATGCTTTACCCTTAGCCACCAACTTATAAGCACGACACTTCAAGTTGGATTTGATGAAGCAAACGCGAGAATGGAATAGACAGATGTCCCTCGAAGTCAAAGTGTCCTGAGAAAAAGCCCTAATTAACAGTACTAATGTTTTCATGAAAAATACCTTATCTGCGGCGAAAATGGCAATAGTTTAAGCAACCACATACTCGACACAACGACCTTGAGCCAACGACCAACAATACGATTATCACATGAGCTATTTTGTGATTGGACAATGTTCACACTGGCTTATAATTGGATAATATCAAAATCATTTTACGACGTGGTCAAGAAATTATTATAGGGCTCAACTGAGAAGCTAGGACGCATGTTCTCGTCTCCGTGTGGCAATTTTGGATAGGTGTATAGCAATGAGTGCTTCAGTGACTGTCCCCGTGAAGAAGCCCAAATCGTCGAAGCCTAAGGTGCCTGCCAGCCACCCGCCAGTAATCAACATGATCACGGCAGCAATTTTGGCGGTTAAAGATCGTAAGGGCAGCTCACTTGCTACCATCAAAAAATACATAGCCGCGAATTACAAGTTCGATGTTGAAAAGCAGGCAGCCCATATTCGTCGTGCTATAGTACATGGTGTTGAGAAAGGTGTTTTTATACGAGTTGGAAATAAGGGAAAGGGCGCGTCTGGTAGCTTCAAAGTAGCTGAAAAGAAAACTGTTGATGCCAAACCCAAGGTTGCTAAACCGAAAACCAAAGTGCCTTCCGCTGTTAAACCAAAATCAACTCCAAAGAAGCCTAAAGAAAAGAAGGTCACTAAACCAAAAGTCAAGACACCGAAGAAGCCAAAAGCTGCTGTCACAAAGAAGCCAGTAGCCAAAAAGCCAAAGACTCCTAAGAAGACTGCGGCTAAGAAGGTTGCTCCAAAAAAGAAGTAAAGTGGTTTGATGGTGCCTATGTAGGTGCTGCTACTACGGAGAACGTGACAACGGCCCTTTTCAGGGCCAATCACCAATTGGTTTGCAACTTGCTTAGTTTGTTTATCAGTACTGTGGAAGTCTCTATAGTGTGTCAACGTGGTATGTAATTGTCAGATGTACGGGTTGTATATATTGCCTGTGACTATGGGGTTAGTGTGACCTAAGTCCTTATTCGACAGCCATACTTAGACAACGATTTATCGGTGTGGTAGGGAATTCCCAACATTTACTTGAGTGCGATAATTCGGGTTATCTTGAATCTACAAGTGTAGGTACAACACCGAAGACGGGCGATATTAGCAGTCGTCTATGAGCTGTTTGGCTAAGCTAGTTCGTAAGAAAAATTTGGACGTGTAGGCATACGCTCCGACTGACTAGAACGGATAGTGTGAATTCTAATCGTAGGTGCTTAGGAAATTTGCGTAAACCATAAGGGAAGACATTTAGGTTGGTATTTTCATACTCCGTCTCACTGAAAAGATAAATATGTTCGTCGGCTAAACTCCGTAAACGCCAAAAGTCGGTACCAGGAACAAATGAGTTCGCACACAGGCAGTTCCGTACACGATACTGACGTGGATAATTGAAAAAGTAAATGAACGTCAGTGTGAAAAGCATTGACCAGTGGCTTCCTCTGTAGACATAGCGTTTTGACAAAGTTCTGCGCAAACAGCTGTTATATGAGCTAAGAAATGTAGGAATAAGAGGCAATCTATTGATGCGGATAAAAGACTTCCCTCTTTTACGTAAATGAGCTTCTTCGTCTTCCATCATCATCGATCTTGATATTTGCTGACAATATCAAGATATGGAGAACGATACGATGTATGTAATAGCCTAGAACTCCAAAGTGACTGAACAAGTTAACTGGTTGATCTTAGTTGGCAGTTGCCGGTAAATGCTTCGAAGTGTGTCGTGATGCATATCGGTCATCAAGGTACAGATATATATGCAATGAATAACACTGGGCTACCTGTTACCCAGAGACATAGAGGTCATCGTTAGCCAAGATTACTGCACAGTGCAGTAGCCGCCGAAGTTATGGTCAATACGTAGGGCTTTCATTCATGTCGACGCTAAAACATTTTTGACATTTTATACAGTGTTCGTACGTCATAAACAAGCGGCTAGTCCTGCTTAAAATGACGGAGCTTTTGACAAAAGTTCAGAGGACAGTAACTAAGCTGATCCCCGGAATAGCGAAGCTTCCGTAGGATGCTCAGTAGGCCAAGCTAAACGTATCGTAGAACTAGAGGCGACTTGATTACAGTTTTCAAGTTGCTTAGTGATGAATTCGCACCTGGTTTGCCCTCATTTTTCTTGTCTTCTAAAACAGGATTTACGAGGACAATCTATCAAAGTTCGCAAGCCCAAGACAGTTTACTTGTCAGCTGACTATCGTTTTTTCCCATCGAATCAGCAACGAGTGAAATACATTACCTCAGCACGTGGTTTAGGCACCCTCCGTCGACTCAAAAGAAAGTTGGATCAAATGAGTGACCACCATTGCTAGGACTAGCACTGGCCATCAAGCTTCCTGTCTTTTCCAAATGGTCACCAAAAACCAGTGCCTTCTTCTATATCGGTTGATAATATCCCGAGATTTCTAAGGTTGGTATTCCTGCTTTAACGGTTAGATTGACTAATATTTTAGTTAATATCTAGGAATTAAACCTAATCCCATCTGACTGGTACCAACCACTGATCGTCCCAATATATATGAAGGGGTCAAAATAATCTTGTGACAACCACAGGAGAATTAGATTAACTAATATAACATCTAAAATACTGGCCTCAATAATTATCGAACGCCTAACAAATATTCGTGAGCTGTAAACACGAGTAAATCAGTTACAGGCAGGCTCATCGGCGTCCGAAAATGATAGTTTTTAACTTAGAAGTTTCATTTGACTCTGTAAACCGAGAGGTTATGTGACAGTGTCTATCATTGAAAGGTGTAACTCGGAAGTACGTAGATCTTGTGAGTGCTCTTTACTCGAACAATAGCAATCGAGTCAGAACATATAGTGAACGGTCATCTGATTTCGCAACCTCAAGTGGTGTCCGACAAGACTGCCCACTTTCTCCATATTTGTTCAACTTCATCATAGACATACTGATAGAAACAACGAACTCGTCGATTGAGTTCTCGGGTATCGATTTCTTACCAGGAGGTCAAATTATCGAATTAGAATTCGTAGATGATATAGTCTTGTTTGGTAAAGATGCTAATAAAGTGCACTGCGCAACAATGACAAGATGTTTGGGATGCGTCTCTACCCCTCTAAATGCAAATTGTTGCTTTAGGACTGGCTTGCGTCAGCACTTGAACTAAGGATAGCAAGCGAGGTAGTCGACATCACTTATTTTGGGGGTTTCTTCAGCCCTAATGAGTCGGTGTCTAACGAAATCTCAGCACGGATTCAAAAAGCTCGTCTGGCTTTTGCCAACTTACTTCACCTGTGGCGAAGGCAAGATATCCGCCTATCAGTTAAAGGACGAGTATACTGTGCAGAATTTCGTTCTGTTTTACTTTACGGTTGCGAAACGCGGCCATTAAGCGTAGAAGACACTCGTAAGTTACTGGTATCTGGTCACAGATGTTGCTCGCATCTGCTGAGATCACCGGGTAAGTAATAGTGAGGTTAGACGAAGGGTACTTGGGAATGCTGGCAAATCATTTGATAAGTTTGTAGATCTGCATAGACTGAGATAGTTGGGCCACGTGTTACATATGCCTGAACACCGATTACCACGACTTGTAATGCTGACTAGTGTTGGGGATGGTTGGAAGAAAGATAGGGGTGGCCGAATCAAAACGTGGCATCAGTCTGCAAAGTCACAAACTCCTAGTCTGAGCCATGTTGGTAAATGCAGACTACTTGGCTGGGGTCTGCGCCACTACCGTAACCAGTGGTTGGAGACTCTGAATGACATGACTGAGAATCGATCACAATGGCGTCGGTGTATACATTCTTTGTCTTCCCTTAGACTGTGAGATTAAAATTGCTTTATACTTCTATTCCTATGAACTAATTCTTTCTTTCTGTATTATACCGTCATATGAAATCCTTTGTTACTACCATTGATGTAACTGCTTTTATGACTTTGTTTTTCATCATTTTGTGCTAATGCGGTGTGGGAACTTGGACAGATGCATGTATGTGCCTGATCCTACGTTGTAGCTGACTAAACGACTACGTTGAATCTGACTGAGGGTCGAAGTATCATTCCTTCTCTTTATACTGTGGGTTGTTTGGAAAATCATGAATATTGTATCTAGCTGCCTAAAATGAGTCGTAACCCTCTGAATTCATAATCGAACCAGGCATCCCAATATGCGGGGAAATTTTATCCGTTTTTGGAGTAGCCGCTATGGAAATTTTTGAGGAAATGGCACAAGATGCCCCAAATTTTGGGAAGAACCCCAAAATAGGGAGATTGGGTTTAATTTGAGAAAAAAATCCATTTTTTGCTTTAATAAGGTCTGCTCGAATTATCTTCTGAACTTAATTTATTGATAGGCAAAGGAACTCATCTGTGTCAGCTCTTCTTAATAGCACCATCTACTGTACCACATATCTACATGACATCTTTGCTGTCAGTCAGTACTTCTCATTTTTATCAATGGTGACCTGGATCTGTGTCTTTGTTAAATCTATGAACTACGAACCAATTCTTTCTTCTTGTACTATATCTCTATATGCAATCTTCTCTTATATATTACCACCTTTTACCTAACCACTGTTATGAATCCGGTGTTCATCTTGTTGTGCTGATGCGGTATGGCAACCTGGACCGATGCACACATGTGCCTGGTCCTACGTTGTAGCTGACTGACATCCGGTTTTAGTCCTTTCAATTTCGTGAACAACGCCCCCGCCGCGAGAATTCAGTGATTAGTACTTCTCTGCCAGTGGTTGTATGTACGTAGCCATGTAAGAGCATTTCGAGAGGGAGTGTTGACTCTTCCTACTCTCGGCCGTACCAGGACATTTAGGGGCTTCTATCAGTAGAGGACTTGAATGTAAGTCTGAGGTATGCGTATCCAATTTTTTCTCTCGAAAATGGTACGTGACAATTTCATGAAAATTTATTTCAAGTTTATGATTGCGGGTCATGGACTTCATATGAATATTCAAACATAACTTCAGATTTAAATACCATATTTAAATTAACGGTATAAGCTTTCTCAATACCGATGGAAAATAATTTATTGATATAAGATGTATGCGGAATTAAGTGTATGGTAAGTTGTTTTAAAGAAAACTAAGTAAATATATTGTTAAGTCCTGACTAATTTGTCAACAAGTGACATGAATATGTTAATTAAAATTATTTTGCACTGATAATCTTTCAGTTTCATGTATTTGTTGTCATATTTAATATCCAGTTATCGGTTAATCGGGTCATAATGAAATGAAGAATAAGTCGTAAAGGACGCATTTCGATGAGAATAAACACAGTACTGTTCCTTAGCTTTTCAAGAACATTATAGTAAGTGTAACTTAATCAACTGGTGAAAAGACCATTCCTATTGGAAATGCCACAGGCATAAAAGAAACACAGGTCAGCAATGGGTGATTACTTCATTCTAATATGTTAACGAGTGATATAAATTTCTAATGGCAAATAATGTAAGTGTTGATATTTCTAAACTGATCTGTAATCAATGAACTTTAAGCTTAGAAATAACAGCTACAAAAATTTAGATCTATAGAGTGCGTTTTAGAGCGCACGATTTTGTTCTCATGAAGTGAAATAAAATAACAGATGGTGTTTATGAGTTTCAGTTATTAGTATTCTCACTATTATAAATCTTTTTGAGGTAATTTTCGTTACAAAATGACATTAGAAGGAGAATTATCCAAACTTTTGTGGCACTAAATCTGAGTCGATTTGCATCGAATGATTGATTGCTGTTGAAATATACATGTCGTCAATCCTTGTATATAATTATCGAGTTAACTTCCGCTAGTGAATAACGGAATTAAATTACTCAGATACGAGAATGGATTTTGAATACGTGTATTTCATAAAATCGTTGATCCAGATAAACGATTGGATAAACGAAGTGAAATGATGTGTATTTGAGAAGGCGCGTGAGCCAACTTCATTTAACCAAGTGTGAATCACTATGTATAGTCAGCAAAAATAAGTTATAGACATATGACGAGTAAGATAGGAAATGTACACACATACGCTCACATAAAAACAGTCAAGGTTAATAAGTGACAAGGTTCAAATCTGGCTTTAGGAGAATGAATAGATTAGCCTATTCAGAAACTAGAATAGCCTATGTATGCAGCAGCGTATTTGTGGGTGATAATCAATGGGTCATGCTATGTGTGTTCACAAACTAGAACGGAAGGTCAAAGGTGATGTCATTTTGAATGACAATTTTACAGGTGATAATGGTAATCATACAAAATGTAAGAATTGATGAAAAATGCAAATAGTACCAAGACTAATTACAAAAGCGTCTACTTTAATTATCCCCCACAAAACTACGGACTAATCAAGGATTGATTCAATCTAGTTCGGAACTTCGTGTCCGCTCATACTCACTACCACGCTTAGTTAGAGTCGGTGGTCTGTGAATTCAATTTCATTCATTTTGTAGCATAAAGGAATCCTCATTTAATGTCATCGGTGTGTTATTGCCTCTCGATACGTTAGACTTAACGGGTTAATGCTTAATATAAGAACTTGCTTAAATACATTTGAAAGTTGGTCATTAGTGAGGTGGATTCGTTGTGATACTAATGTGCTTGGATGGGATTTTCATTTTAAAAAATCTTATCGTTATTATTATAATCCATTCCCTCATTTTGTCTGTAGTCACATATTCATTTCTAGATCTGAATTTTCATTAAGATTACTGAGTCATTTGACCTTTATAAGCATTCATGACCCTAACAAATTGATGCACAGATATCTTTGCTCTGTTTTACACATGTAAAATAAAACCATACTACACGGTTGATGACTCATACTGTTAATGAGTTTTAAACTGTTTCTTTGTTCTTGGTGGTTTGACCGACAGTTGACAACTTATAAAATAACTGACCCAAGTTTTAGACAAGATTATAACAATATACACCAATGTACATTAAATGGTTCAGGGCATGTTCATATGAGCAACAACATAGATTGTAAAAAAAGAAAGACTATTTATTCCTCCAGATGATCAGTTACATGAACATTTTTTTGGCCACACCAACGACTAAGAAAAATATTTTGTGTAGATCATAGTCATCAAGAGTAAAAATTTCAGTAGACTACAGACACGAGGATAATCATAAATTTCAAATAACATGCGTGTTGCTGACTAGAATTAAAAGGAGAATTCAGGGAAAAGAATTTTCTTTTTAACAAAATCACTTACTTAGGCCGTATATTCTCATCTATATTTGTTTTTGATAAACACATTGGTCTTTGGAAAGATAGGACAGATTACAGCACTAAGTGATCCGAAATGTTAAAAATAAAAAGAAGGTTGCATTGTGTTATAAATTTGACATTATGTGAATTGTCTAATCGTTGTTTGATCACTGTAACTTGACGTTATGTTTGTTCTGGAAGAACTATTTGTTTGGTTAGTATTAAAATTAGTAAGGAACTAATAGTTTAGTGTTTTATTTACAAATAAGCTAGTCAAAACTCACGATGATCTAAGTTGAACTATGGTATGGTATACGATCTCTAAAACACGAGCCGGTAATCAAAAGATTAACAATCTGAATTATACTGTTTTTCACATTCTTTCTTCATTTTTGTCACAGTTTGTTGAAGTAATTTTAAAATAAGTTGCATCAAAAATATAAAAGCACATGCAAAGAAATTGGATTGATCCATGAGGACGGTATTCATTTCTTTTCGGAAACCAGTTAGGTTCTCAACTGACATAGACCTTACCTTTTCCGAACCAAAGCTGTTTCCGTTATAACCAAGGTACATGTGGTAATAGTTTGTTTAACTTGACAGTATTTTAAAGTTTAGTATTAATGTTCTATTAACAAAGAAAGAAGGTGTTTTTCCTATTCGTTCATTTAGTACACAGTTTCTGAAATTACTTAAGTTAGTGGGCACAACACAACTTCATGAATAGAATTCAATGAACACTGGAACCACGTAGCTATTTAGTAACTAATCAATATTCTAAAATTACTATTTTGAACAAATCCCTATGTTATTGAAAAGATGAAATGAATTTCAACTTAGTTTTAAACATGTCGATTCTAATAACTAATCTCTGCCTGAAGACTTGACAACTTCGACTAGTTGTAATAGTACAATATAGTACTGAGAAGTCTGAATTTTGATTCTTGGGTCAATATTTATTTACTGAGTCAAAAGCAATCAACTTTGAAAAGTTCTGAGTTTTTAAATACAGATTTTTCGCTGTAATTCAGTCAGATCTTTCCGATTAATTCATTCACTAGTGCTTCCCAGCCAACTGATATTTAACTGCAATGCAAAAGTGAGCTCTCACATTTGATTACTTCAGTATGCGTTTATCGGATGCTTGTTCCAGATGGGGTAGGGAAATGAGATGTTCTAAGCGTATTACTTTCAACGGAGTTTATCTAAAAAACTATACGTGATTAAAAATAGACATTAGTGATTTTATGGGAGACCGATAATTAAGAATCTTGTGAACACGTTTTTGTCTATTTTACATTGTTGAAGTATTCCCCATAAACACTGAAATACCAACCAGGTGAGCTAAAGAAACTTACTACATCTTTTCTCTTGCTACCGTCGTAGCCCGTAGTTTCACTAAGCTATTGCCTGTATTTTACCTTTCTTAAACTCTTTCTTTTAGCTTGTTGTATCGTTTACAAATTTATCACGTTATTTTATCCAGCCAACTCATGATAATTGATTATAACTAATTGGTATGGTGTTCATAATCCACTTTTTAACAATTTCGTGTTGAGTCTATTTGTTATGTCTGCTTGTCATTATGTTTGATCAGTAGTTATTGGCGAACATTACAGTTTAAGGTTATTTGTCTGAATCGTCCAGTTGTTGATGTTACGAACTACAACTGATCAATTTTGATAATGCAATGAGAAGACGAAGTTTATCAGAATTATGTGATAAATTTGTGCAACAAATTTCGAACAATTTGATCACACATATGCTTGTTAAGACATTTTTTATATGAAAATTAAAAGGTCAACTAGACAGGTTAAAGGTAAGAAATAATAATAATAAAGGTTTCAATAAACCTTTGAAGCCTTGGCTATACGAAAATAATAAAGTACACAAAAACGATGTGATTACCACTCTGGATAGTAAATCAGTATTACCAGGGTAGGTATTGCACAAATATACCGCATAACTCTGATAAACTTCGTTTTCTCATTGCATTATAGGAATTTGTCAGAGGGACCCCCTACAACTGACCAGTCTGTTTTAACATATTATGATCATGAACAAATCACCTCGATCTTTTTATAAAGTTACAAGTACTTAAGTAAAGATGGATAGAAGGGAGCAGTGGAATCTAGGAGACATATTTCATTCTTTTTAATTCCCGTCAGCTAAATGTATCCGCATCCCAATGTTCACGCAAGGAGTTTAATCCGGTGCCTTTCGCTTCGCACATTTACAGATAAATAATGAAATTCATCCGCGTTTTATAAGTTAGTGGCTGTTTTGACTTAGTATCTAAATAGATAGCAAAATCCTGCGTTTTAAGTGGAAGTTACTGGATGTAAATTATGAGCATCAACACTTATATACAGATAGATATGACTGACGACCATAATGTCTAATCCTAAGAGTTTTTGTTATCAAGTTGTCGACATTTAGAGCTGAGTTTTGATCTGTGTTTCTTAGCATAGACTCATCAAATTTTGTTCTGAATATCAACAACGGGATAACATAAACCTTTGTGATTAATGAAAGTAAACTGTTCAAGTATGTTGGTCGGAAGGATAGAACAAAGTTATTTGAATATATTGAGTTATTGATGTAGATTCACTTGTATTGACCTACTTTTATCAAGAGAACGCGATTGGTTTAATGGAAACAATTATTATTTCAATTGCTGAAAAATTCCCATTATATATTCATACGATTGCGAATTATTATTTCGTCTTCTAATATCATTATCGAAATTTATCAAAGGGACTAATTGTTTTAAACAATTATTATTGTAACCAATTGTACCAGTGATTGTTTTACTGTACTTGTTTGTTTAACTGTACTAAAGACGTCCATTATTCCCTCATTATTCTTCCGTTTACTGTGGCCTTGTACGCTCGCACGTTTGCCCATCGATTCCGCTTGCATTTCCTTCGGCACGATCTCGGTATACTTTTAGTACCACTAGATAGCCAACGAATAAATCTTGTTACAACCTTCATTCACCTTCTGATTTTCTGGTACGCGCTCTTCTTGTAGTGGTGTTCATAGTCAAACGCAACTCGATGCCACACTACACACTAACAAGTTTCAGTAGTCTGCAAATGGGAACTTACTTTGACCGCGAATCCGTTTTGATCGAATGACCACTACAACTAAAGTAGAAAGCTGTCAAAGGCAGTTACATTCTGTCTTCCTAACATTGTCGAAACACTTAATATACGTTCAGAAAAACCAGAATTATGTATACAAAAGAAACTTGCTAAACCTCTTCTTCTACTGAAGTCTTAATCTCCTGCAGTTTTTTCTTCTCTAACAGTCATCTACTTTCCTTCTGTCTTATTTTCCATAGACCTTTTGCACCCATCTAATTTGGTTCCATCTCCATGATCCTTCTAATTACAGTTCTTCTCAACCTCAACATGTTTTATCACTCTGAGCCTTCCCTTGTAAATCATGATTTCTTTATTTATCTTTTTTTTACTTTCACTTATTTTACTTCATTGTTACCATGTCTAGGGAAATTTTATTATCACAGTTATTGAAATTATTATCGTTTTGAAAAATAAGTATATGTTTGCGATTTTATGGCTTTGAAAATAAACTAACTGAAAAGAGAACTTCTCTGTACTAATCTTTCTTATTTTTATATCTAAGTGGGTATATTACGTTTACTTAAATGCTTATTCACACAAAACATATTTGCTTTAAAGAAACCTGATCAAGGGTAAACTTGAAATCACAAAATAATTAGATATGAGTTGTCAATGAACTTAAAAGATGTCGGGCTACGTTCGAAAATCTCATGATATGGTCAAAAGGTAAAATGTGACTAATCAATTTTGTTTTACACGTTATTAAAGTTTTCACACACATATGTGAGACCTTAACTAGTGTAGAGGGCGTTAACCCTCAGGCTAGGGTAGAGTTTAATGAGATCAAATACGATTTGATAAAAAGAGTTGTTTGATTGTAGGACTTCTGAAGTAAACAATGTTATCTCTTTTAGCAACCAAACATAACAGTGCTCACCATACGTCATCCATGGACAACCAATGATTCTGAATTCAAAGAGGAGGCGAACTGATAGTATGCAATATTTTATCTTTTGAAATTTTAGGAAATAATTGCCTAACGGAAACATGTTCTTAAAAGACGGCATACATCCGCTATACAGAAGCAGCAGATGAATCATTTTTGAAGTAAAGATACATATATGTAGTAATTTCATTAACCTATATTAATTTATCTCGTGTGATTCTAATGAGTGCTGGAACATACCACATATATAACCAAAATTTATTCAATAGAGTCATAGACTGACTGAAATAACGTAGATATTAGAGCATACTGCAATGGGATGCATTTAAATATTTATCAGGCAAGACACTTTATTTCCTTGTTTCAGTCCAACAATCTGTTCATGGACAATAGGCAAACAACTGTTCGACCAAACAGGATAAGATCTAGCCAGTGAGAATCAACTACGCATACTACACAACATTTGGTGGTCGTATAGTGGGAAATCATAATCGTATACTTCTGATTTTACCATTCATTAGATTCATCTCTTAGAGAACTTGGTTATTAAGGGTTTACATAAAATGACCGCAGGATTTTTCCATATTTTACATCCTTCTGTGATAACAGGCAGTATGTTTGTTGAATAAATTATTCCTTGCTCATAACAAAAGTAGTTAACATGCATTGATTAACCGTGTACAGATTTATACATATGGAAAACACACTACTTACTAGTGATAAGTAGCACGAAATTCGGGAACAGAGTGACCCGACTATGTGGGTGCCAAAACTGAAGTGGGGGAATGGTTCGAACTCATGACCTGTCAGTTGAAAGTGGAACTTCTTAAACAGTCAACCACTGCACTACTGACCTAGTAGGTATCACCCGTGTGTAGATCTGAAAGCCACATATTTACAGTGTTACATCAATCACGACCTACTGAGTTTTCATATTTCATTTTCTTTTGACATTGAGGTTTTTTGTTTTGCTTATTCCCATTCGGCTCTTACCCATGTTGCAACTAACTAAAGCAAGTACACTCATATATGAAGCCCACTTAGTAGTTCGGTTCTTGAATATTCTTTAAATCATTAGTTTGTGCATAATTACTTAACTAGCTTACCACGGTGTGTACTATTTAAAATCAATCAACTACTACGTTATCCATCATGTAATGACGAATTAAAGTTGTATTTATTGTTCGGAATATCGTAAAACATGGGTAATAATAACAACAATTAAGTTGTGGCTTGTTCAGAAAATTCAAGTTCAATATTGTGAAGTAGGATTCCAGACATCTTTATACAACAGGATAGTTGTCCAACTGATGTCTTTAGGATGAACTAACGTCTACAGACCACCCAACCAAACATTATAATATCGATCATTTGTTAAAATAAATTATACCATGGAGGACTTTTGTTATGTATCAGATTTCATTTCATTACAACCATGCATTCTAGGCATATTTAAATATTAATATGATTTGAATACTGTCATAATGGTTCATTTTCACCCTTATTTCGATGATTCAGTTCATCATTCTAATTGAAGTGATATTGTTTCTTCAATCGTTGGTTTTATCTTCTGATACGACCGTCTGCTGTTGTAAGTGTATTCACAATATTTAGCCCCGAGTGGATATATTTCTTTAAATTTTGGGGTTTTACCAGCATGATTCGCTAAGATCATTTATCCAGAGTATATAATTCGGTTCTCTGAATGTTGTAACTGATATAAACAAATACGTAAGCTACACAAAAACGTTTGTGGTTTGTTCAGTCCTACGCTTTGACGCTAATTGCCGTGGTGCGATTAAATCCCGGCCTACTTATTTCAGGTCTAGTTAGATTTTCGGGCTGATATTCAAGGTCACTTATTATTCCCTTGAACCTGATTCGTTAATAAGTAAGAGTGTGGTAAAACTCATCCCATTAACAAATCATCAGTTTGGTCAGTTTTAGCAAGATCGTACAACCTTTGGGAATAAGTTTTTTTGACGTAGTCTTGCCCTGAATACAGGATTTCATTTGGCTACAAGCAGCAATTGATGCTGTGGAAATGACTCACTATTTCGTCAGCCATCTGCCATTGGGAGTAATAGTTGTATTCTTATGTGTTTTACAACAGGAATCAGGTTAGTATTTTATTTCCTTTATTTCGCTCTATTGCAAATACATCAATAAGTTTTGTAATAAGTTTCAGCTGTAGTTATCATGGTTTAATAACAAACTGATTTAAGTGTACTGCTTTCTTTCAGTCGTAACGGACTTCCATATTTTCTTAGATTAAATTTTTCAAAATGAACGGTTATGGCCGCGATATAACAAATAACTCAGATAAAACCCATTCATGTCAATATACTACTAATTTCCGGAGATTCCCATATTACATTTTTAGCTTTGTACCTTTAATTGTCATGAAATTACATCATAATGTATTCTCAAAGTAATATACAGTAAATATTTTTTGAACTTCAGTCCCTTCTGTAATTGCTGTACAGACTTTTTCTGAATGTGAATCCGAAAAATATGATGAATTATAAGGCTAGAAACTTTCGTGAAATAAGCAAATTTCGTTTGGTTAATAAAAATATGACATTTTAACATAAACTCCAGGGTTCGACAAATTGCAGTTGTTAAGACCTATAGTACTAGAACTACTAGAAAAAGAAAGAGGTATTGACGGAATTGCAGTTAACTGAGGACTTCTCAGAACTTTATTCTGGCATTCATAACCTTAGCACACTAATTTAGTTAAGACACCGTTTTAAATTATTCTTATGTAATCAGTGGATAATCATAGTCTATGTATATTACTGTTGATTTTCTGCATTATTTTAATTTACCTAAATGGTGTTTTATGAGATGTATGTTTTTCTCAGAAAAGCTGATGTTAGATTGAGATAAGTACCTTCATCAGTAATTTTTTTTTGTGAATAACAAACAATTGATCGTCACTGTTGAAAAGATAGACGATAAACTGGTTCCTGTGAAAGGTTACGACTTCCATCACGTGCTATTTCAAGCGATTTACTAGCTGAAGATTTGTATAAGTGACTTTCTGAGGACTGCATCTTTCGTATCTTTACATAATATACCCTATTTAATGAAAAGTTCTTGATATCAAGTTGAAGTCGATTCAAACGTACCGCGCAAAAGTCCGTATATATGAGTGGTTTAAATTAAATGTAAAGAGGACTAGTTGACCGTTTTTGTGTGTGAATCTTAAAATCCGAAATGCAAACTTTAGAGTACTTCTATGTAATGGTTTTAGTTAGTTCTTTTTGGGACAGAATCACTTAAGATTCGTAATCATTTACAATTACATTACCAGACATTTTACCAATAAGAGTAAATTTTATAATTCAGTGTTTCAATCTTGATCCATTCCCGTATACTTGTTCTTCAAAAGGTAAGTTTCGGTTTAGAAGTGAGTAACCTAGTAACAACTGATTATCACGATCTTTTCCCAGACCCCATCTAATCTTAGGTGATTGAATTACCGTCACTTTTTAAGTGATTAGGTGTCACTATTGTCGGTATGGTCACATCCTCCATACAACCAGGTGTTTTCATCTAGGAGGAATGGATAATGATGCTGTGGAATTTATTCGATGATAAGTTTGAGGAAAAGAACTTTTCGAAGACTGAGTGTCATCAATTTTAAACTCCCATACTTCTAGATTAACCTATTATTGTTTTACTCATTTACA
Organism: Schistosoma margrebowiei; assembly: GCA_944470205.2. NCBI lineage: Eukaryota > Metazoa > Platyhelminthes > Trematoda > Strigeidida > Schistosomatidae > Schistosoma > Schistosoma margrebowiei. Next base: position 64,681,152 of record OX104024.1, on the reverse strand, counting down.
TAAAAGTGTATTATTACAGGATAAACTCTGTTTTGAGGTCTCATACAACCTATTGGTTTACAGTTTAGATGAAAGTCAGTTGAAATTTTCCTGAGAGACTTAACATTTGTCACTAATTACTTGCAATATTATTACAGTACAATTACTTAGTTTCAAGTTATAGACTTATGGTAATTTGTGATATGACATAAAACGTTCAAGGTAATAGATGTTTCCTTTTTCAGTCTATGGTATCCAATGCGTGGTCTGTAATTCCTATCTTGATGGCCAGTTATGTGAACCTTGGGATCAGTTTACATTCATAACAAACTGTTCAAAGTATCCCGGAATTGATGCGTCCAAACCAATAAGCTGTCGTAAAATCGATCAAGTTGGTAAGTGAACTACTCTATGATAAGAATGTAATATCAATACTCGTAGTATGTCGGTAGTTGGTTTGTAATTTACAGTAGTCATCCAACTGGGGTCAGTTCGTGATAAAAATCTGAGTTGTAGTATTATATTTCTTGGTCATTAAATGCAAGAGGATTGACGAATATGTGATAGGAACATTAATTTTCTTTATGTATACTTTCCAGCCGTTTTATTGGGCTTCAAAAGTTACCTAAAAGCTTGAGTTTATTTACAATAAAATTTATTACAAGCCCACATGACAACAATGAAATAACTTCGAGAATGAAATTCAACATTTGTCATAGCTAGTCCAGTCTTATCTCAGCTGTGATTACATAGTATTTTTTCGAAATTTGAGTTTGGTATTATATCAAGAATCAGCCTTTTTTGTTAAACGTCAGAAGAATCAAATTAATAAACCTTCAACCAGACAGTAAAGGGATTTTTATTACGTGGTCGAAAATTGACTAGTTAGGAATAATACCCCTGCATGAAGTTTTTGGCTAATCGAAACATTTAAATTTATGCCAAGAAATGTTGATCAATCGACATCTCGTTTGAATATACGGTGTACTGTAGTTATGTGACTTGTGATGTAGATCATTGGGTTTTTGCGGATAGCCAAACAGAAATATTGAAAGTTGAGTACCATGCAGCAGTTGTTTTAGTTCTTTTGTGTCACATTAATGATCCGCGATAAGTTAGACGCTATGTAAAATTCGTATGTGGCCGCTTTACATATTTTTGAGTAAAACGAAAGTACAGTTTCATCGTGTTAAAAGTTACGAATTATTTTGAGGTCGTTTGCTAGCCAAGAAGTAGTTAAGTTATGATTTGTCGTAATTTGCAAACATTTGTCTCGATAATCATACCTTCATTGTCCCCTCTTTTTTAGTACTATTAAAAAAAACTGAGTTTCAGTATTTTTCGTTTAGTTATTTGAAGCGTATTTTATGAACCAGTGAGAATGTTTGAAAACCAACCACTAATTTTTGAGTTTTCAGTAAAGTTACTCCTGTTAAACTAATCATGGTTTGATTTAGATTTCCATAATTTTCACATGAAATCTTAATTGGGTTTCTTAACCATTTTTTGTACGTAAACATTTTTCTCATTATGAATTACCTGGAATTAAAACTACACTTATAGTTAGTCGAAGATCAACTGTGAAACTAAGTTTCGTTACGGTGGATTTATTTTATTCAAAAACCCGATGACTTGCAGAAGTTCCGTTTTAATGAGGGTGGGGAGAGTTCGCTTTCCCTCTCGACCTGGTTTTGTACATATTGAAGGTAATAGATTGTAGTGGCTTTCGGTCTTTTATTTTATTTATATAATTATTTAGGCTAAGTAAAAGTGCAGGTCGGTACTTATGACTACTCGTCTAACTTTCCGGAGTTCTGAAAAGGTAGGGATCTGTGTGACCTATTGATCGTTTGGTGACTACAGTGACGAAAAGGCTTTTTTATATTACCATAAGCAAAACTGCAGGAGTAATTGTGACCAAATACCTCTGACTGTAGGTGGATGGACATGGTTTTGTCGTTTTACTGATGTTACAGTTTTTGCTAAACTGATCTCAAGATTTTCTAGAATTCACACTTCGTTGGTTGATTTGAAAAGCTGACTGCTCGAAGAACATCTTTGCAAAACTTGAAATCACAAATTATCGAATAACTATCGTATTACTTGAGTACTTATTGATGGTAAAAGACTCTGGTTTTTTTCAGACAGAACTCATGTTTCATGGATTTCATCATTGACGAATTAAATTTCACCTAATGTCTGTTTATAAGAGGTCAGATCAGGAAAACGTTAATTTATTACAGGCTTAATTGTAAGTTAACTTGAAGTGACCAATGTTTCTCCCATTTTATAAAACAAAGTAAATTTGATACATTAACTTTCTACATGTTCACATACTAAGTTATAAAGTAATTTATTTCTACAAATGATGGCAGAAGTTTCTAGGTACACAGATTGAAGTGTATTATTTCTGATATTAATAGTGTTCAAGCACTTCGACTGGATAATATGGTGGTTTATGTTATATAAGCATCACATTTTAACTTTTAAATAGTGAAGATACTTCGGAGATTACTTACGCCTGTTACCCCTCTTGGAGGAGCATTGGCCGCTCACCAACACTCTCCACTCAACCCTGTTCTGGGCAATCCTTTCTAGTTGCTATTCGTCCTTCTTATGTCTACTTTCTGTAGCTCTTCTAGAGTTACTGCCGGTCCCAAGCCCGGGTTAGGCATGGGGTCGGAAACCCCATCCCATAGAAAAAAATCTTGCAAATTCGAAGATTACTATTTAATTTTGTGGCTTGATAAAGAATCCATCATACTGGTTCTAATAATGATATTCGGTTGTAAAACAGAATGGAAAGAATTGTCATTTCGTGGACTTTCAGTGCATTTGCTTTCATTTTTTTTCTCAAAAAAATAATACGGGATAAACTAGTGATTGATTTTCTAAGAAAGATATATTTTGTTTTATTTCTTTGTAATCCATGAACAAATACTTATTAACTGATCATATTTTTTATGTAATGTACATATTTTACCTTTAGTGGAACATGAAAGACGTGTAGTACGTCAATGCAGTAATGTTATCGATAATCTGGGTTGTATTGATCGTGTTGGAACCAATGATGTACGAATTCGTTATTGTCATTGCACAGAAGATCTATGCAATTCAATAACTGCAGTTAAACCACAATCATTCTATTATTTATCCTCATTATCTGCCTTAACTTTTAGCTTCATTAGATTATTAATATACACATGAAACTCTTGAATCCTATAGTATTTTTTAAAATAATATTAATTATTATTACTATAATTTATGAGTAGTTTTTCAAGTGCACATATACACAAAGAAAACGTTATTAGATTCATAAAACATGATAATACCAAAGTTAGTCTCTTTTTTTTTTTTACTATCATTTGTGTTCTACCACCTCTTTTATGTTCTTTTTTTTCCTTTTCTATTACAATACCTTCAGATTTGTAAACATTACCATAAAAAGTGTAGATGGTGAAATAAATTAAGACATTTTATGCAAGGAATTGTTCTTTCATTGAATTTACATTCAATTTTTATTCGTTCTTCTTATCATATAGAAAATCATTATTTATTTGATAAGATAATTAAGTCAATGGAATGATCATTCTTTTTGAACCCATCTGTGATTATTTTAATCTTAGTATACTTTGATTAAAAAGGAGCTGATAATATAATTAAGCAGTTGTTTTTTTTTTCCAAGTTGTCAGTCTTTGTTATTAGCCTATTGTCATCTCTTATATCCATCGTTAATATTATTTTATGTAGAATGTGAGAAAAAGACTGAATTTCGTTGTCACTAGCGTGTGTTTTATCATAAATTATTTGATTGTTTTTTTCTTCTTCTTCTACATTCTTCTATGTATCTAGAAAAGTGTACTCGTTTCACTAATTTCTTATTATTTTCATGTTTTAATTAGAAAACAGTTATATTTCATTTCAATTGTATTATGTGAATTATATGAAGTTTAGATAATAAATAAAAAAAATATTGTTTTTACAATGAACGGGCGTTAACTTCTTGCTTTTAATTAAGCTTTAAATGATTCTGTTAGTTGGGTGAATGGTCACATTATCATTTGAATATTATTTTTTTTCGAGGAAATATTAAGAAAATATTTAGTTATCTTTAAAGGTTGTTTTATCATCTGAATGATCTAAATTATACAACAATAAATAATTGAGTATTGACAAAATGAAAAAAAAAACAGTTCAGCTGGTGATACGTTTCGTCATTGCGTTTATATAAACACGTTGAAAACAATAAGGGAATTTTCCTTTACTTAGCTTGTATCAAAATATTTTGAACTAATTTCGTTTTAATTAAGATTACTATTTATTAGAACAAATAATTACATGGTAAGGTAGTTATTTTACGAATTAATACTAACTGAATGAAATAGTTGTTCATTTTGAGTTCAAGTGTGATGTCCACTATCTGGTCATGTTCTAAAGAGTTTTGATGTGGCTTGTCGATGTTATTCAGTATAGTAATTAGCAATCAGGCGAGTATTAGCATGAGAACATAATAGAATTTAGTTTAATCAGTTTAGGTAATTAGATTTACAGTATGTATTAATTAGCCTACTAACAGGTGGTTTATATTTCAACCCCGACATCAATTTAGAAATGTAAATAGACGAAAAGGGCGAAAACAGACAATGTTAAACCTGGCTTGAATGTGTATGAGTTGAAGTCACTACAGTTTGCGTAAGCACAAATAATGAAAAAAAATTAACAAGACAAAAAGTAAATCAAGGTAAGCGAGATATTCTCTGTAGTGGGAAGCTAAAAATAGAAGTTATAGCTTAAAGGGGATAAATGTCGAGAATGAGCAGTAAGGAATGATGCTAAGGTCGAAATATACAGTGAGAAGAAGATTTACTGTAGTTGCATCGGGTCGATTTTCTCACCTAAAGTTCCTAATGATAGATCTCAGCCATTATACGGGTCCCAACCAGGAAATCTACGTCCTTTTACAGAGCTATAATCATCAGTGTTTTCATTAATTGATACTATATCTTTGTTTTGGTGTCCTTAGACTTCGTCCAACTCACTCATATACCAACGATTATAGCACTTCACAATGTTTTATCCCTGAGTATTAGTAACACATATTACAATCACCCCATTTGATTAAGCTTAACAACCGAATTGCCATTTTTACTTGATTCCTTGTCTAGGTGGATTACTCACTCGGGCAATCCTCGAAGAGACTAATGATGATAATCTACGTTGGTCATATTTAAGAGCTATAAAATAGTGAACTACTACTCAGTCTCTGTGCTCTTCGGTAGACGGACGAATATCTTGCTTTTGTAACATATGGTGTAAGTTGGGGAACATCACACCAGTTTTTGCATCAGTGCTAAGATTTCTTGAGCCACCAAATTATCAAAAGTAATAAGATTTCTGAGATATGTGAAGTGGTCAACACGCTCGACTACCTCATTCCGTATACTTAGACTAGATTTTAACTCAGATCATACCAAGAACAACATTTCATATCTTGATAGAAAGAAATGCACTCAGAACATTATTATATTTTCTCAAGATGACTGAACGACTCCATTTTTCCAGTATTTCGTCAAACAGAATTGTACCCTCTGGACATTTTTAGCTAACGGGCGAGTGTCCAGGTCAGAAAACGTTGCTAGGAGCATTTCATTAAGGCGACTAAGTAAAAATTAGTAGCAGCGAGGACAAACATCACTTATGGCACTCAACTCTAATTACAGTTTGATTTAAAACATTGACTTTGTCAAAACTTAGAAATTAAAATCATTGGTTAGGTAGTCCTTGTACACAGTCAATAGACTTCCACTGGCTTTAGGGATCTAGTTGAGTGCAAGATTTTCAAAATGAATTGCAGAGAAAAGTATTAGGAATGAAAAGGCTTAGGCTTAGAGCATTTCATAAGTTCAGTCGGTATTCCATAATAGTATATCTATTTTGAAAATTGAAGAATCAGATATCCAAAGTTTAGCCAAATAATAAACCAAACTCTGAGTGTTTTGTTTCCGAAGTCATTTCAAATCCTGCTTTCTTAAAATCATAGTTCTTAATCTTGAATTCGATGTAAAATTAACATTAATCGGTATTATGGTATCCATGAGGTTAATACTCCTATTCTTTTATTCAAATAAAAGTAAAATTTACTACGAGAATTTTAGACTACAGAAAAATATTAGATCGATAGTAAGTGTACATTTAGACATAAATACATCGTTCGATTTAAAACAACTAGGCGTTTTCTTTTTTTACTTTATCTGACCGTAAAATTACGATCAATGGGTAAAATTGATTTTTCCATAAATAAATTCCTCCAATCAGAACGGATTTATGTTAAATCTATGGAAAAAAGGATATTTTGTTTACGAAAAACTAGAATGGATTTATATCAAGGGTTGTGACTTTATTATGGAAATCAACGTCATTGATACAGTCCAACCACTCTATTACTTTATGTTCATTGGTATGGGAATTTAATTTCAACCAAACAGCCTATAACAAATCAATAAAAAATATAGCAAGAACAATTCTTAAGGTTAGAAGAATATCACTTGTCGTGTTGGTTAGAATTGAAGTACATCGCCAGGATCGTAACATATCTAATACACTCCAAGCTTTTTCAATGAAATAATTGAGACTAAATTTATTGGGGATAGATAAGGGGTCATAACAATCCTGAACTAATGCCGTCAACCATGTTTTGTTCATAGCTAGGCTGTGGGCAATTTAATGTGTAATCTGTTTAGATTGTTGTAAATAAGAACTTTCGTCTAAATTTAAACGAATAGTTTCACAATATTTGGGCGCCGAGTTCATTTGAGACATTAAAAAGAAGAATATATTTGTAAAATCTCAGCGAATGAATTTTAAGTAAATCCTTAAAATACTTAAAATTCATTCGCTGAGATTTTACAAATATATTCTTCTTTTTAATGTCTTAGATTGTTGTAGTTGAAAATATGTATGTACGCTATTGATATAAAGGTCTATTGAATAGATGAAGTCATAGGGTACTTTTGGTGCACACAGTAGATAGTAGTTAATGGAAGTTATCAAAGTGGCGATAAGGGAGTTATAAATAAATGGATCTCTGGTTTCCAGTGCTATCCCATCTAAGGCCAGTCTGAGATAACACTGTTTACACTGTTTATTTGTTTATTTCTGAGTATACTTGAGTCAATTTAGTGTCTCGTTTGTAGCTCAAGTATTGACAAATGTTCATACAAAAATCTTTAACATTTTAGTTTACATAGTCATTATTAACCGCTTGATCAGATACAGATAAAATACTTAATGTTTCGGAATCTCGTAAATCTGTGAAAATGAGAGTTTTTGCTGGAAGCTTTTTTTGTAACAAAAATATTGTGAAGGTAGGTAAACTAGGTAGCCTTGTAAGTACCACTGAAGTTAACCCATTCAGAAGACTGTTTTCTGTAGAATCAATATTATTCGTGTAGGAATCCTTCATTAAGTTAACATACATTTTCATTGTCTCTTTGATGGTAAAATTACTAAAAGAAATCTCGTTAGACTTAGTCAATTGTCATATTTAGGTCAAGGAGAGTTATGCATCCGTTTGCTCCTCTGTGTTGGAAAACTGATCAAAGGGTAAATATTTCGGAGCTATATGTCTACTTTTTTACTTTCTAAGAGTTTTCTCCTCTTAAAGATTGGGTGATTAGGGTATCAAATTCTTAAATAGTGTATTAATCATACTAATTTTGCTGGCACTATCATCAGATAACTTGAGTGATTTCGCGTAAACTGAGACTACGATTGATCGGAAGCAGTTGTATAGAATCTTATGAAAATCTTAAATTCTAATTAATATCTAAAGTGATGTAACTCAGAATAATGTCATTATCCTTAAGGATTCGACCTAATTAATTAGAAACTGCTTCTTATTCTTGCTTGAATTCATTTATAGAATTCAACCTATTTTGAAGAACTGCAGACCAATTGTGATCTTTCATGCTGTTAATGAATATTGGAGAACTGGAGTGTAGCAGGAGGATAATTGAACTGTTTCGGTTATAAATGCAGTTTACCAACCTAATAATGGGCCGTCGCTTTTCAGTTTCACAAGGTGCAGACTTTCAAACCCATATCTCTAATGAGAACAGTATTCTCCGTCGTAAATGCTTTTTTCAGTCACTTCTGCTTTTGCTTATCATAACTGCTCACGAACATTGCGTAAATTTTTGGAACCTACATTTAAGTTGCTTTTTCTCATGATATGTGTAGGCTTTCGGGATGAGTATGAATTTCCAACATCAAGTGTTCTTTTCTTACTTATTTGTTTAAATTGTTAATAGACGCCATTGTTCCTTTCACAGAGCTTGTGATCTTAGGCTAGTAGAGTCTGTTTTCTATACTGACAGAAATCTCGAGCACTGAAAGCATTAACCTTGGTTACAGAGAAGTGAACATCACATTGTTAGTGCTAGTTTTAGATGAGGAGACTGAGAGAGGAGTAAAAGAGACGATAATAAAACAATGAGGATTATAAGGAAACGAGTAGAAGATAAACTTCAGTAATGATGTGGATTCGAGGTGACTGACATTTTTCACTTCCCCACAGCATAGAGGGATATATTTCCTGAAGAGAATCTACATCAGTACTGTTGTGTTTATTGATATCAGAAGATGAAAATAAAGCCGAATAGATAACTGCATGAGCCAAACAGCACTTCGCAAACGGTTGATCTTTTGTATTAACTCCAAACTTTTTGGTTCTTATTTCTAGGATCTGAAATGAAATACAGGGTTTCGTTTGTTAGAGTTGAACTTTGTTTCCATTTGTGACAAGGCAGCATATCAGATGTTGATTACTCTTGAGAACAAATTATATTTCTTAGATAAATAATTATGAGCATACATTATATTCTGGTTAGAATTAATCAAAAGTCAAACACAAAATGTCATGACTTTCAACAATTTATACTTTTTTTTAACAAAGTAGTTCATCTCTTTAAAGGATTAGGAGTTTTCTCTTAAAAAATATTATTTAAAAATCTGTGTACAGAACAGTTTTTATGCTTTTAAACATTTGTACGCAGTCCAATGTCAGTACTGAAGGTAACGCATAATGATGTTGGGAAACAGACTAATGGACTGTGACATTTGTACATAATAATGATTCCTCTATAATTTGTTCTGCGGCTAATTCGAATTCCATGTATAATAAGCTCAGTTGTGCTTATAGAGTTCTGTATACCTTAAATTGGACCATTCTGGGGGTTTATAGTTAGCACATCAACTCGACTAATTCGAATTGCCATACGGACTAATGGACAACACTACAAGATATAGTATCCATGTGGAAGACGAAGATTATCATGCAGATTAAAAAACATCAGATTTTAGTAAGTATTTCTATACAAACTAACAGAAAGGTGAAGTAGAATGTGAATTATCGTATTCCTTCTAATACTTTTATTAGTTATACTAACATTCCTTAGTATACATTTCAACTTTCTTCGTCTTTAGTCCCCCTTTACCTTGAGAGTTAAGGATATTCATCATTTAGAGGTTCACCGAAACCAACTTCATATGCTATAAATCTCTGTATTGGATATGATTACTATCAATAGTATTAATGATAATAATATCTAAATCATTCATATCATAAAATATTAAATAATAATGGTGACTGTCCCAGAGAAAAACCAATATAATATAGTTCCCAATTCGATTTGGATACACCGTATCTATTTGAAGAAAATTTGCAATAATAGAAAGAAGGAACTCAACGGGATAAGTAGTCAATTTTTTCTTTATACATATATGTCCCTAATCCATGGACAACTATTTATTTTGTAGCTTACAACGAATACTGTGTCAGGTTACAGAATCCATTCAATCAGTATATTTTCTGCTAGCGCTTTCATCATGTTAGTGAGAGAAGCACGGGATTTTATAGAGAATTTCGCTCCTGTTTTGTGCATACTAAAACTAATCTATTGTCTTAAAATCTGTAAATAACATGCTAAATTGTTCGATCACTATACTACGTTTAGATGTTTTTGAGCATGTGACTTATATCATTTGACTTTTGAAGCCTTTAAGTAGTTGATCTTCGGTAAAAATCAAATAATCAGTTTTTATATGACTTAGTTATCGAAGTAGATGTACAGTTTTTCTTATGAATAAGTTCCATCAAATTTCCTGATGATTGGTTAGCCAATTAACCCTGGCTCATTGGCCCATATATAACTATATACTGCGTATTTTAGTTCTAAGATAAAAAAACTTTAAGAACCTGGAATGACGTAAATATATTAAAATTGACCTCAAACTTTATTAAATATCTAGCTGATATTAATCTAAAATTTGAAAAGTTAACTAATTTGTCAAGGCATTCTTCCGTCAGCAAGTTATATATTTGACTCTATGGCACGCAGATCACATCGCTCTGTGATTAATTGTTGGATATTGATAAGTCTTGCTAATTGAACGCTATATTCGGTTCATAAGTTATTCTCGTAACCCCCAAGCTATAACTATACAGCGACCTGAACACGAGAGGTAAGGTGCAGAATATGTGAGAAGCACTTTACTCCAAAGGTTCGTTTTAGTACAGAAAATATAGGGTTTTTATAGTAGTTTAGATGTCCTTGGGTTTCCCGAAAATTCTGGAATGCTACTAAACATAGTAGCAGTGTAGTATTCAGCCAATCAGAAACTCTATATGTGACTTTTCACTTTCTTGATGTGCCTGGCTAAACGTCAAGTGAACGCTGATTAAATAAAATGCTTCTTAGTATTTCCTGAGCCTTTCTTTTCTTTTGCGAGAACTAATCTGGATCACCCCAACGGATATTATCAATTGTTTCTTTCCAGTTCTTAATGAAATCTATACTTTACCAATCATATTAGGAGTTGTAGACAAGCTATGGTATCGAGCGTTAACGAATAAACTTGATATTTTTATTCCACTTTATGTTATGGAGTGTAAATGAATATAATAGTTTCATGATGCTTATTCATTTTTCAATGGTTTCGAACAGTTTTACCATATAGTAATCTTAATCTGTTTTGAAGTTTTTAGGCAACATGAATGTCTGTTGTTTGGTGAACCATGCATGAAGTGGCTTGTTTTAGAGTTCATTGTGAACAAAAGAAATATGAACGAAAATTCGTTGATTTGCGTGTTGTACTTGATCTACATTTAAATAGGTGATATTTGCCATGCTTCAGTATTCACATATTGCCACACACACCAATGATGTTAGAATCCATGTTTTTGCCAGAATGTAAGTGTTGTAGCACTATATCAAAGTGTCGCCGTTAATACCAATGCTTGGAAAATAAGACGAATCAAGATGTTCATCTATTTGCATCTTTCGGTATTTTCTGTAAAACAGACTGTCTTTTCGTCTGGTCATCAGGTATTCTGTCGGAGTCATATATTTTATGTACTGAAACTCCTCTCTCTATCTAACGACTGATAATTCTGATACCACGTTCCGCTATTTACTACATACAAGCAATCTTATGAGTAGTGTTCAGCATATATATAACCTAGATCTAGGACATGATGGAGATTATAATGGATTATCTAGCATTATTTATTAAGCGCGGTAGCCACATTGTAGGTTTAATTGATTAAATTCAAACTATACTGATGACTGAAGAACATGATATTGATAACTATCCAATAACTTCTTTTTTATTTATGACTTGATTTACTGTTCATTTCAGTTGTTAAATATTCTTAGTGTGGCTAGAGCGAATAATCAATCGATTCCCACCATTTCGATAATCAAGAGAAAAGGTATTTCTTATAATGAACAGAAGTCAGAGAATATTGGTTACTTTGTGAAATTGATTTATATTCTTGGTCAACCACTCTACATGATAAGTAGCTTATAATGACACTATTTCAGTTAAATAGTTTATGCATAAACAATATCCTCTTTTACTATTTGTTCTAACTACTTAAATTTACATGGTCTCGTGAGAAAATTATCAATTTAGTCAAACAGGTCTTCTCAGCCAAACTAACTATAATAACAACAGAACTGACAACAAACAAAGCTAAAGAGCATGTTCACGAAATACTTTGTTGGATAGTTTACACTAATTATTAGACAGCATCAGAGAAACTAGTTAATTGATTTCTTATGATAATGAACCAAAAACATTCTCATGTTTTACACTACTTATAAAATGTGAGTAGTTTTGTTATATTTCTAACATTTTCGTGATAGCCATTAGCTGTTTAGTGATTTTTGTTTACAAGCAGTTAAGTATTACAGTTTCGTTATCATACTTTAGCTTCTTCTAAACCGATGGTAATAAAGTTATCAAAATTAGTTTAAGCAAACACAGTAAGCTCGTTGAACTGTGTGAAGAATGGGGATATCCTGAAGTTAATGTGAATGAACTCAGCATAAGTAATTTAATTTAACGACTTGTTTTTCTTCATCAGTAAAAGCCAATTTGTTCACATTTGCCAGTTGTTTATAAGTTTTTTAATAAGGGATTTACGTGAAATTTGTTAACAGTAGTTACGTTGAAATCTCAACCATTGCTGCTACCTTGAAGTGGTGGTCGGGCTTGTCTTTGATGATGAACCGATCTAGTTAAACTGGCTGGAACAATCGGTCCTCAAGGTCTTACCATACCAGACAGGTTGGCTTAAGAACGGTAAGATTAAAAGCAGAAAACCCAATGTCCGAAGGCGAAGTCGAACTGTTAACTTTAGAGGTGTGATGGCAGTAAGGTGTTTCCTTCAAACATCGAGCCTAACAGCGAGGCTGCCTTCCTACAAGGAGGGGTGGGGTTAGAAGAGGTCCACCCTAAAATTGAACACCCCCGTCTTATCCCACAGATATCCATCTCCGGCGGTAAGGTTACAAAAAATGCGTAGCCAACACGAAAATGACTCCCAAAATGTCCATGTCATTAAGAACACCTCTAACCCGATTTCCTTTTCAGATATCTCCACAAGAACCCTTCCACGGTGTGGGCGACCGGGCAGTGGAAACCGCCCTCATACCTCTAACAGCACTCAAGACCACTGTATTCATAATCAGTTTCACTCTTCAATTTCTATTATTTCTCCTACTTCGACTATCAACTCTAAACTTACTCTTTTGACTTCCTCCTCATGTGTCACCATGGCCAACGATTCTGTCCCAAGTCTACTGTATCCTCTCTCCAAACTACACACTGAAGCCCTCAACGTACGCACCCCATGTCAAATCGGCCAGCAGGCCTCCTTGGCTGAGACCCTAGAATCTCGTACCATTGATGTGTGCTGTGTCACGGAAACACGCATACCGGATCCTAGTGTGGTCGTCCACTTGACCTCACCACGCCAAAACAGAGGTTAGACGAGATACACGGTTTTCTTATCTGGCGACCCGATGGTAGTTCTCGTGGACTGGCGCGTGTAGGCATAGCACTAAGTAATAACACTATTAAAATGGACCCCTGTTAACAGTCGTCTATGTGCTATTTGGCTAAACGGCTCCATAAGAACTCGGAAGGATAAGGACACACGTCTTTGCCTTTTTGTCATTTCTGTCTACGCTCCCACTGACTGCATCCCGGATGAAGTGAAAGATGACTTTTACAGAAGGCTATCTGAACTTCTTCAGAAAGCTGAACGTTCAGACATAGTACTCGTACGAGGTGACATTAATGCCCAGATAGGTCGATTAAACCAAACAGAAAAACATTTAGGTGGGTATTTTGATATTGTCTCAGCGAATAGATAATGGTTGTCGTCTGCTACAACTATGCTCAGACAATCGTTTAGTTTTAGCAAACACTGATTTTAAGCATTAGGAAAGAAATCGTCTAACATGGTGACCTCCCCCACCAAACCAACGATCGACTCAAATAGACTACATTGCCATCAGTTATCCTTGGAGAGGGTCGATAGAGGATTGTCGCTGATTCTTGAAAACCTGCTTGGACTCCGATCATGCTCTTATACGGGCACGCATCTGACTGCGCCTCACTGGACGCGGAAAAGCCAGACTAAGGAAACCCATTGGATCCGAACTCAGTGACGAGAAAGCCAAAAGTCGATACCAGGAACAAATGAGTTAGCACATAGGCAGTTCTGTACACGATACTGACGAAGATGTTTGGAAAAATAAACGAACGGCAGTGTGAAAAGCAGTGACATCTATTAGTGCTTTGAACTAAATGGTCACCAAAAACCAGTGCCTTCTATATCTGTTGATAATATCCCGAGATTTCTAAGGTTGGTGTTCCAGTTTTAACGGTTAGGTTGACTAATATTTTAGCCAATATCTAGGAATTAAACTTAATCCCATCTGACTGGTCCCAACCACTGATCGTCCCAATATATATGAAGGGGTCAAAATAATCTTGTGATAACCACAGAAGAATTAGCTTAACTAATATAACATCTAATATACTAGCCTCGATAATTATCGGACGCATAGCAAATATTCGTGAGCTGTAAACAAGAGAAAATCAGGCTGGCTTCAGACCTGGTCGTCCCTGCATCGACCACATATTCACCGTTCGTCAGACACAGGCAGGCTTATCGGCGTCCAAAAATGATAGTTTTTGACTTAGAAGCTTCATTTGACTCTGTAAACCGAGAGGTTATGTGACAGTGTCTATCATTGAAAGGTGTAACTCGGAAGTACGTAGATCATGTGAGTGCTCTTTACTCGAACACTAGCAATCGAGTCAGAACATATAGTGAACGGTCATCTGATTTCGCAACCACAAGTGGTGTCAGACAAGACTTCCCACTTTCTCCATATTTGTTCAACTTCATCATAGACATACTGATAGAAACAACGAACTCGTCGACTGAGTTCTCGGGTATCGATTTCTTACCAGGAGGTCAAAGTATCGAATTAGAATTCGCAGATGATATAGTCTTGTTTGGTAAAGATGCTAATAAAGTGCACTGCGCAACAATGACAAGATGTTTGGGATGCGTCTCTACCCCTCTAAATGCAAATTGTTGCTTTAGGACTGGCTTGCGTCAGCACTTGAACTAAGGATAGGAAGTAATGTAATCGACATCACTTATTTTGGGAGTTTCATCAGCCCTAATGAGTCGGTGTCTAACGAAATCTCAGCACGGATTCAAAAAGCTCGTCTGGCTTTTGCCAACTTACTTCACCTGTTGCGAAGGCAAGATATCCGCCTATCAGTTAAAGGACGAGTATACTGCGCAGCATTTCGTTCTGTTTTACTTTACGGTTGCGAAACGCGGCCATTAAGCATAGAAGACACTCGTAAGTTACTGGTATCTGGTCACAGATGTTGCTCGCATCTGCTGAGATCACCGGGTAAGTAATAGTGAGGTTAGACGAAGGGTACTTGGGAATGCTGGCAAATCAGTTGATGAGTTTGTAGATCTGCATAGACTGAGATAGTTGGGCCACGTGTTACATATGCCTGAACACCGATTACCACGACTTGTAATGCTGACTAGTGTTGGGGATGGTTGGAAGAAAGATAGGGGTGGACGAATCAAAACGTGGCATCAGTCTGCAAAGTCACTAGCTTCTAGTCTGAGCCATGTTGGTAGTTGCAGACTACTTGGCTGGGGTCTGCGCCACTACCGTAACCAGTGATTGGAGACTGTATGAAATGACTGAGAATCGATCACAATGGCGTCGGTGTATACACTCTTTGTCTTCCTTCAGACTGTGAGATTAAAATTGCTTTATACTTCTATTCCTATGAACTAATTCTTTCTTTCTATATTATACCGTCATATGAAATCCTTTGTTACTACCATTGAAGTAACTGCTTTTATGACTTTGTTGTTCATCATTTTGTGCTAATGCGGTGTGGGAACTTGGACAGATGCATGTATGTGCCTGATCCTACGTCGTAGCTGACTGAATGATGACCACGTTGGAACACATTTATGGTAATCGAGTTTTATACTTAGAAAAATTCAAGTTCCCCAATTTACACGATTTGTCACATTGGATAAATATTTCAATCATCTTAGGTTTGCAAGCAACAGTTATTCATCTGATTGTCAACAATTATATGGAGTGAAACTTCAATTTAAGCGATCTTCACAGTACTCCGTCATAATGATCAACTTGTGGTTCCTAGTGATTAATTCAGAAATATAGTTCCAGGAATTCTAACGAGAAACCGTGACAGCTGGTGTCTGACCTTGTTGACAGTGTGATATATATCACCAATGAGAAATAATGTTCGTACGATATCGCTAAGTGGTTGAAGTTTTATATATATGAGCCAATGAATGCCAACACGGTGGTTTCAAGTTTAAGCTTTCCTAGCGAATTCCGGAGGTTATGAGTTCTATCTCTGGTGGGATCAATGAGACTATCGTATGCCTTTTTACATAATTTGTAAACAAGCGTTACAAACTTCTTGTAATTAGTTTTAAATTTGTGGGTCCAAGTAACATAAGTAGTCTGAAATATACACTGTAGAAGTTGTATGCTGATTTAAAACCGACAGTGATCATTACTATTACAAGTGTTATGGGAATTTGTGAGATCAATATTAGACAAAAATAAACCTAATTATTAGCTTTGAAATCTACCTCATATATAGAAACATACTTTTACTCAGTGTTTTCAGGTAACTGTCTGATTATAGTTGTTTCAGTGAAAACTCAGTAGGAATGATTTGGGATACACTGTCCACATATCAACAAGATGTCTTATTTTTCTCACAAAGAATTAATGGCTTTCAAATGATGCCTCATATTGTTGTAACCCATGTGACCAATGTACTCACAAAAACATTTATAAGCTTTATTATATCAAAAAATTTAAAATTATATATCTGTTTTTTTATATGTAACATTGCTACTCACACCAAACTGATCATACCTATAAATCATTAGGTGTTCTCGAATTGATTTCAGGTCATATTATTTGTTTATTCATAACAAAAATGCTTTGTTTATTCATTCAAACCAAATAGTAGTTAATGACAACGATTGAGTCAATCATAAAACCATTTACTAAAATGTCACATTGGTAACTAATGTGGTCTGAAGTGAGCTACATAGAACTTAAATGCACATGAACAAGAATATTAGTTATTAATTTTTCAACTGTTGATATACGTGTGAAATGATGGCTACTGACATACAAAACTTGTTATTTGCACGAGACAAAATAATTATAATCACTGGAGTATTATTAGGGTTGAGATTTAGTTCACTAATGTGGTCATTTGTAAAGTTTATATATTATTAATTCTACTATACTGTGACATGTAAACGTAGTTTGTTTTTAAACAAAAAAGATTGACCTTATAATAACCAATATTTTATTTATTAGAATTTTATTTGACAGTGAAACACAAATATTATGAAAATAAGGCCTGGAGTTTAGTCTTTAATGATCAAAAGCGTTGGATATGACAGTGAATATGAAAACGTTTTACTCTCTGGCTTAAAGGAAGTTGAACTGATATACTCACAAAACCGACGCCTGATCGATTTTAGAAACTTGGTTCGATAACCATATCAACTGAACGGACTTTAAAATATTAAACCCAATATTTTTATACGGCATATCAAACCGGAAATTGTGACCATGTTTTTATCAGATAACATATGATTCATAAAAGATAAAAAAACAAGGCCAAAAGTAATCTATACAAAGAACAAAAGTCTTCATTAGTCAAGTCTTTATAACGCAAATCATTATTGAAGTGTAAAACATGTAGATTTATTTATTTATAACTGTGTGCCTGTAGCTTCTATTTAACTGCAGTATTTCATTTGTTGTTTCTTTTGTGTATATGAGTTTTAGTGCACGAATAGTTTATTGATGACGTGATCTTAGCCTATTATTTTACTTAATGACAAAGATAAACCATGAGTTTAATTTCTATATAGTTAAATAAGGATGGGTGTATTCCGTTTACTATATAATTAAAGTAAAATATTTGTCTACCACAAGTATACACAAATATTACTTATACTAGCCATCAGTATGAAATGCCTATTTGGAGTGTTATATTTTGTAAGATGTTTTATCTACATATTCACTGATAGTTCTGAGATTGTGATGACAGAAACACTACAACCTTTGATAATTAGAGGTTACCAGTTAACAACTGAATTTATGAATATCATGGCATGTAATTTATTATCTCTGAAAGATGTTCTCAGTTTTAAGTAGTTCCAAGCGATCTGTAATTTTCTCTAAATTATTGCTTATCTTTGGATAATATTTAAAGAGTTAGGAAACAATCTGTTTTTTCACATCTGCGTCAAATTCACCGTGTTCATCAATTATGCTGCCCAGATATGTAAGGGTTTTACATCTTCCAAATCTTCTCCGTCGATTGTGACTGGATTGGCGCATGCTGTGTTGTATCGGAGAATCTTGCTTTTCCCTTCGTGTATGTTGAGACCTAATGCCGCTGAGACTGCTGCTACACTGTTCGTGTTCTCCTGCATTTGTTGTTTGCGTGTGCGATAGAAGAGCCAGATCATCGGCAAAGTCTAGATCGTCCAGCTGCATCCCAGATGTTTACTGTATCCCATGCTTCCCCTCGGATGTCGTTATCATCAGTCGATCACCAGGAGAAAGAGGAAAAGTGGGAGTAAGCAACCTTGCTTTACACCGGTCTTTGCCTCGAACGAGTCTATCAACTGTCCTCCATGCACGATTTTGCAGTTTAATCCATCACAGCAATTCCGTATGATATTGACTATCTTCTGAGGTACGCCGCAATGTCGAAGTAGCTTCCATAATGTTGTTCTGTCCACGCTATCAACTGCTTTCTCGTAGTCAATGAGGTTGATGTAGAGTGATGAATTCCATTCAATTGATTGTTCCACAATGATCCGTAGAGCTGCGATTTGGTCTGGACACGATCTATCCTTACGGAATCCTGCCTGTTGTTCTCGAAGTTGGTCGTCTACGGAGTACCTCATTCTGTTTAACAATACCCTGTTGAAGACTTTTCCCGGTATTGAGAGAAGAGTGATGCCCCTGTAGTTGCCACAGTTGCTGAGATTGCCCTTATTTGGTATTTTGACCAGAAGTCCATTTTTCCAGTCTGTTGGTACTTGTTCCTCATCCCAAATCTTATTAAAGAGAAAGTGGAGTATCCTTGCAGTTGCCACTACGTCTGCTTTTAGTGCCTCTGCTGGAATGTTATCCGGTCCTGCCGCTTTGCCACTCTTGATTTGTTTGATGTCCATGCTGATTTCTTCAATTGTTGGTGGGCCAACGTTGATTGGGAGGTCCGTGGGTGCTGCTTCGATGTTGGGTGGGTTCAGTGGAGCTGGTCGATTCAAGAGTTCTTTGAAGTGTTCTACCCACCTGTTTTGTTGCTCTTCAATGTTGGTGATTACCTCGCCTTCCTTGCTTTTCACTGGTCGTTCTGGTTTGCGACGATTTCCAGAGAGTTTCTTTGTTATGTCATACAGTTTTCTCACGTTTCCTTCTCTTGCAGCCTTTTCCGCCGGCTTTGCTAAATCTTCCACATATTTACGTTTGTCAGTTCTGATGCTCCTCTTTACTTGCTTGTTTACTTCTGTGTATTCAGCTTGTGCCTTGGCTTTCTCTGCTCTTGTTTGGCTGGTATTGATTGCCTTCTTCTGCTTCCTCCTTTCTTGAATCTTATCCAGTGTATCAACAGTGATCCATTCCTTGTGATGGTGCTTCTCGTGGCCCAGAACCTCATAACATATTGAAGTGCTTGCCTCTTTTATCCCTTTCCAGTTGCTCTCCATAGTAGTTCATTCTCCATTGAGTAGATCATGAAAGGCCTGGAACTTATTGCTTAGGGCTATCTTGAATTTGTTGAGTTTGTCAGTATCCCGAAAAAAACCCGTACTTAACTTTCGTGATGTTGTCCACCCCATTGTCCAGTGCTTCTTGAGTTCCAATTTCATCTTGGCGACCAGCAAGTGATGATCTGATGCCATATCAGCTCCTCTCTTGGTTCTCACGTCCTCTATAGTCCTCCTGAACGTTTTGTTGATGCAAATATAGTCGATTTGGTTTTGCGTGGTGTGATCCGGTGAAGTCCATGTGGTTTTGTGAATGCGTTTATGTGGGAATATGGGGCCGCCTATGACCAGTTTATTGAAGGCACATAGGTTTGCGAATCTCTCACCATTTTTATTCCTTTCTCCCAGTCCCATGATGTCTTCATATTCGGGGTTGTCCATTCCAACATTGACATTTAAATCTCCCATCAGAATGGTCAAGTCCTTTGTTGGGCACTTCTCGATGATTGACTGCAGCCTATCGTAGAATTGATCATTAATGTCTTCAATGTTGTCGTTGGTAGGTGCACAGCATTGGATGACTTTCATTATAATGCCCTCTTTCTTTGTTTTGAAGGAGGCTTTTATGATCCTTCGTCCATGAGATGGGGCCGTTAACCCCATGCCCAACTCTCTTCGTTCATCCGGACTTAGGAACGATAGTAGCCCTTGGAAAGACGCCAGGCGGATTTGACATGTATCCTACTCTACTAAAAAGCAAAGGAATAAATAAAAAAGCTCGAAATTATATTTATCAAAGCACTTTTGCAAAATATTAACAAGACGAGCATTGTGATGCTTCTTAAGTGAATACATGCTGAACAGGAAAGACGTTAAAAAACACAGATATATATAGACGAAGAATATTCTTTTCAATAAATTCTCTTGAGGTTTAACAGTTTTAGATCCAAATTAATAATCCAAAAAGTTAAGTATTGAATATGATAAGCATATTTATTAATTGTAATCTTAATAACTGTTTAGGTGATTAAATAAGAGCATCAGATAGCAAATCCTTTTTGTTTTTAGCGAGTTTACTAGTAAAAATAATACAATTAGAAATATATGCAATTAGTTTGAAACATCACATTGATGCTTAGGACTGCGATTGACCGGTCTCTTATTGGCATGTAGTGACCTACTTTTATCAAGAGAACGCGATTGGTGTTATGGAAACAATTATTATTATAGCCAATTGTACCAGGGATTGTTTTACCATACTTGTTTGTTTAACTATACCAAAAAACATATATTCTTCCGTTGATTGTGGCCTTGCACGGATTCGGTTACGCTCAGTAACCACACTCATAATCCTTTGGCACGATCTTGGCATTCTTTCGATACCATGAGATCGCCAACAAATACATCTCGACTACAGCCATCAACTGCCTTCTGATATTTGGCTTACGTGGATCTTATCGGTTAACTGGCACTTAATCTTCCTGTAGTGGTGATCATAGTCAACCGCAATGCAGGTAAACCCTGCTGACGAGTCCCTAACAGGACGAAATGCGTGTTCTGAATTCCACTGGTAACGACCATTCGTCTTTTTTTATAATGCTTGTGAATTAAGGCAATATTAAGGCAATCTGCACAGGATGTACATATGCCAATAAGAGACTGGTCAATCGCAGTCTTAAAAATCAATGGGAAGATTCAAACAAACAATGCTAAATGAATTTAAGCTTCACCCAAATGCAGTTAGTGTTTAAAATTTATAGAAAAGGATTTGTGGACAGTTTCCAGAAAATTCTAAAGTTTACTAAGAGTATGATTTCTTCAGAGTTTAATCATAAAATATGGTATCGAAACGCGAGTTATGTTGAAACGCAGTCGAAAAGATAAATGAGTAAAAATGATAAATCGTGCATTGATAGATACCGAATGCAATAAAAATGGTGGAACACATAATTTAGTATATAAATAAATGTTATTGATAAGGGAGAAAAAGTCTTACTCATATTTAGAAAATACATCTAATATCATTAGAAGAATTAAATGGATTTACATTAATTAAAGTTGGATATAGAGAAGGAATATAGTGAAAGAAATACAGAAGTTAGTTTTGGATAAATAAATTTGGTATCAGGAATTGACAAAAAGTCTTTTGTATTGCTTGTAAGGCCATACTGTATTTTGTGGAGTACACTATACAAATGCCTTGAAAATACGTGTTCGTTGGATATTTCAGAAATGATCAATTTATTCTAACTTTTACTGGACTATACTTGAAGTAATTGAAATAGGAAATAAATGGTCTGTTTCTAGGTCAGTGATTCAAGAATCTGTGCTGACATATTGTAATGATAAACCGATGAAAAGCCATTAATAATAAAATGATATATTTATAATATCCCAACGAATAGAAACCAGGACTTTATGGCTTAATTCAAGTAGCTTATTTAGGGAGTAAATAAATAAATAACCGAATAAAATTAACACAAGTTTAAACCTTGTGCTTGTAATATAATATGTACAACAAATTTAGTTAAAATTATTTTTATCATAGTCATTTATAATGTTCTAAACAAGTTGTGACTTTTGAAATGATATCCGAAAGTAAGTTTAAGTCAATGTTTGTAGAATAAAATGAAACTATTATGTTTAGTTGCTTTATCTTCAGGTTCATATAAATTACTGAGTTCAGTTCTTTCGATATGTAAACATGCTTGTAAACTAAGAAATGAATTGTTTGTGGGATAATATTAAATTGTTTCGAATATGAAAGTGAAGTGAAGTTGATAGTTCTAGAATGTTGGAGATGACTTGGTTATACAATTAGAAAATGGCCAGTCAAGAACATATAAAAATGATAAACAAAATAGAACATTCAAAACTGAATTCACTGTACACTAATCATAATCAAATGATGGATGAATTTAAATGACGCTACCTTTACTTTTACTAAGGCTGACAGTTAACCACTGGCTTGTAGATACAAAAGTCAGGTTTTATCCTTCTTGTTTTATGGCTTTCGCGAATTTCAGTTAGAGTCGTAATTTTTTGTTCTAGATGCTCTCCTTTTATTCACTTTTGTGTCTTATTTCCCGTAGCTGACTCACGACCGAACTTCGAAGACTGTTTTACCCTTACATACTTAGGCTCTTTGGAATACGATGTAGTAAAACACAAGGACGTTAGTCTTTTTGTTCTTTCAATAAACCTGCCTTGGCACTTATAAATTATTAAATAAAGTTAGCGAAGGTATGTTACGAGTATTTGGTTAAAAGTAAGTTTTAACATACAACTAGTGAAATATTTTCTGAACTTTCCTCATAATAATACAATAGGTTTAGAAACTACAAAATATTTCAGCTACTGAATGGTAGACCGAAGAATAGATCATTAAAATACTTAGTCGTCTACAGATTTATAAAACCATACAAAAAAGTTCAATGAGTACAAGTATTTTGATTAACTGTAGATATTTTCATTACAAAATGAATTTAACTAGAGAATTATTAAGAAATCGAGGATCACTGATTCTCTTGATGATGTCAATTTGTAGTGAATATGACCTAAACTGACATTTTTACATGAATGTGATAATGAACACAAATATACTCTTGTTAATTTCATGAGTTTCTTACAATTTTTGTCCTTTTTTGATATACATTTCCTAGATCCCATCCCATAAACAGTTGAAAGTCTACTCAAATTAGTCACATCCAATGTATAATTAAGTACCCTCTATGAAACATGTATGTGTGTTTGTTCATTTAATGACAATCGGATGGTCAGTGCAATTAGAGTTATAGTGTAATTTTATTAATCAATATATATATATATATATATATATATATATATATATATATATATATATATATATATATATATTGATAAATAAAATTACACTATAACTTTAATTGCACTGATAGTTAAAATTGAACTGAATGATATAAATTTCATTGGTGTTTATCATCTAAGGTCAGAGACATTAATAATAAATAGGCGAAAAAATATTCATCTGTGAAAAATTTATACTTCAGAAAAAATCATAATATGACCGCTGTTACCCAATCTCAAGTAGATCATTTGATTACTGAATTAGTACCGCATGTGGACACAGAAGCACATCAGGAAGAACTAGGCTTAAAAGTGTATGAATGGTAAATATAACAATTATGTTTATCGGTCTATTTGTGTTTATTTTTGAATATATTAGCTTTCTGAAGGCTAAACCAGAATATATTTGTAAATTTTCAAGACTTCAAGGACTTGATGTTAGTAATTTTGCACAATCAGAAGGGCTCAAGTACTATGCAAGAACTTTTGTTGGGGCTCTTGTGCCGATAATTAAAGCTGCAGCAAATAAGTGTGAATTAGATAAACTTTGCATGGATGAAGCTTATATGCACAGAAATCGTCAAGTTAACGAACAAATATTTCTAGTAAGTGCATTTCACGAATTGCCAATTCAATTTAAACCATTTTTAGTTTTCCATATAGTTTATTTGTACGATGAGTATTACCATTAAGCACTAGCGAACTATTAAATTAATGATTATAGCCGTTGTAGGAAGCTACTATTCCCTAGAAAAATGTTTTTTTTCTCCATATTTTAGATTTTTGCTCAGGTAGTATCACATCCGTTTACCTTGAGTAATATAAATACTTCAACATTAGTTAACCTGAAGTCAGTACTAGAGAGTAATAAACATTTGTTTCTTCGTCGTTTTCTGCACACTAACTTCATATGAAATAAACTGTTTATCACTATATAAACGTTAACTGTTTTAAAACAGTTATCTAGTACTTATCCCTGTTCTGATGAGGTACATTAATTTTAAGAAATATCTAAAGAATCTTTAAGTTAAGATTAAATCATATCAAATATGTTTAGTGCTTCCATACAATTCAAATAAATCATAAATATTTGCTACACTTTACAAATAGAATTTTATTAAATCTAACATTTTAAAATTTTCTTTTACTTTATAATCAACAGTAAAATGAACTTAATAATTTATTCTGTTTAGTAGGATAGATTAATTATAGATTTTACAATTAAATTACAATCATAATTGTTTCTAATAAATACCTTGTAAACCGATAAGATTTAATTATAAAAATAATATCTACTTTTGATGGAGTTTCATTCTCTGATCTGGATGGTTTGGTTCAGATCAGAGATTAAAAACTCCATCAAAATCATTCACCTGAGCTACAAAAAAAATCTTCACCATCTCATAATATCTACTTTAATTGATCCTCTTTGATTGTGAATTTATTGATTAAATACTATTGTCAATATAAATTCATTAAATAATTGAATACAATAAATTAATGTGTCATATTGAACACTTTAATTGTAAAGTTTTCATTATATTATATATATATATATATACTAAATAATTTGTATTTCATTTGTTATTTTTAGGATTCACTGCCAATATTCATTGAATTTTTTAACAATTACATCAATGATGAACAAAATAAAGAAACAATGAGTAAAATATTGACTTATGTCTTCAAAACAATCGGTTCTCAAATTTAACAAGAAAAAAGAAACAAAAACAAAACAAAAAAAAACAAAAAAAACAAAATAAAATACGTAACGTAAATTTTTGTGCACAAATGAACCCCTTTTTATTTCTTTTAATTAAGCTAATAATTTATATTGTAAAGTTGACCAATTACCAATAAACATGATTTTATAATTATTAATTTATAATTATTTTATATGATTCTATGAATTTTACAGTTTCAAAAGTAAATCATTTTCTGTTCATTTCATAAAATCAATAATAAGGAATAATGAAGTTTGACATTAGGAATCGGAAAGTATATATATATATATATATATATATATATATATATATATATATATATATATATATATATATAACATTTTATTAAAACTATTGTATTTCTCCTAGGGTTCTTGTAAGACAATAATTACATCATCAATCTAATTATTTGATACTAATGATTTTAGTAAAAACTATGTTACAATATTTCAAAAGTGCATTCAAATCTAGAAACCAACCTAATAGATTACAATCATTACAATCATTACAATCGAGAAAGAATGCCCTGGATTCGAATCCTGCGAGCGGAATCGTGGATGCGCACTGCTGAGGAGTCCCACAATAGGACAAAACGGCCATCCAGTGTTTCCAGGTTTCCAAAGGTGGTCTAACATCAATCGGTTCATGATCTCAATCAAAAACTTAATAATCTCCACAAGCCCCATACTAGCATTTAAAAATAGTTGGATGATTATTTCAATATTAAGTTTATCTGTTATTCATTCATTATTCAAAAAAAGTGCTGTTGTTCCTTTAAAGAAAATTGTAGGATTATCAAAATCTCTACCACTTTTTTAAGTTATTTAGGTTGTGAAAGAACTAATTTAACTTAACTTACGTACGAATCTTCACAATTCGTTAAATAATCATAGATTACATAGAATGTTGCAAAATTTGTGGAGAATATAAAAAAATTGTATCGTTGATTAGTAGAATGGAATAATTCAGTGATAAAAATAGATAATTTTAATTGATGGAATAAAAGCTTGACATGTTTAAACTAAAGGTTTTTAAAATACTTTTTAAGTTTTAGCCAAGGATTTTAGCATATCGTACACACATCATAAGAAGTCTACAGATATATTTTTCCAATAATTTTATATGAGTTCATTTTTAAATTCACCTATTTAGGTAATGTATGGCAATACCAAAGGTAATAAAACCTAAAATACGTAAGGTAGATAGATTTTATATTTATGTCATGTATCTGTGTTTTAGCTAGGTTGTTGAACGAGATGTGTATTTCCATAAAAGCGGTTTATATTATATTTCATCCTCGTTAGCATTTGAATGGTCTTCAATTAGTTATTTTCAGTGAAAAGTATGATTTATGGCCGGCCTTTGAATGACATTAAAGTGACCTTGAGAATATCTACCTTTTTACTAGAATTAAATCAGGGTTATAAACTAGTATAGGGAATTAGGATTGGATTTGTAGTTGGAAATTAGAGTTAGGAATTAAATTTAGGGTTTTCATCATGAGCTAACATCAGTTATAATGTCAAAATGTTATTTAGCCAAATGAATGAATGAATTTCGCGTCAAAATTCAAGACCTACTATTTTAAATCTGATTGATTTGTTCATAAATTATTGTCTCATCATAAAATCAATACCTAAGGTAGATTCGGGTACTGGATTTAACTTCATTGATCATAGTGATTATTGCGAAGCCTAGACAACATTATTCAGTATAATTTAATCAGTTCTGTGTCAGTATTTAGCAGTATATTCTAGAACGATTAGAAGATAAATCGAGATTTTTGTATGTAAACAAAATGCTAATCAACCTAATAATTTATGATTGATATATCTAAAGTATCTGGTTGTTTTAAGACACAATTTGTGTCATGACAACAACGAACATAATTTTGCTTCGTGAAACTATTACGTTTATGATCTTTGAAAAAATTCATTATAAGCTGTGATATTTGCACCATTGCAAATGTATGGTCACTTACTCTGAACTTTTACAAATACTATTTGAATAATATTCCAAAAATTAATTTACAAACTATGCTTCAGATAAGCAAAGATGGATGGTGGCTAGTAGTGGAATTCAGAACGCGCGTTTCGTCCTATTGGGGACTCGTCAGCCGGATGTACCTGCATCCCAGAGTTGATGTTCATTCCAGGACTCGAACCCAGTACCGTTCGCTTCAAACGCCATCGCATTATCTACTTAGTCTCTGCGTTTTGATAGCCATTTGCTTGTGTAGTTAGATGAAGTTTAAATTCATTTGGTATTGTTTTGTTTCAATCTTTCGATTGATGTTTAAAACCGAAATTGAACGGTCTCTTATTGGCTACAGATAATATTGAATAAAAAACCTCAGTACTGTTATTAAACCGATTCAAATTTGTATGGTGAAAAGTATTTTAAATTATCAAGTTTTCCTAAATTTAGACCAATTAATAATAATAGTTCATGTGTAGAGTTTCTGACAAAGAGCTAAAATATTACAATAGTTGCATTTCTTACCATCGAATAAAAATTATCTTTATAGAAAGACATCTTGTCAAATAAGGCGTTCGATTTATTGAATATAAATTTTGTTACTTACATTCTTGCATTTGATTTTTATGTCGTATAAATTCAATTAATTTGATATTTAGTCTTTTTTTTTAGTTCTAAAGAGTTATGAAATAATTTATGGTACTTGGTTCTAAGAAAAATAAACAAATTCTGATTACGGACTTTTAAAGGTAATCTGTCAGAAATATTGAAGAACCTTTACTTTTGCTTACTGGCTGTCGTTAGTATCTACCACATTGAGTGAATTAATCTTTTTGAGATACCCAATACCTTAATCAGTGTTTTTAGCATGAAGTAATTTGGATTACTATTAATTGGTTGTAGAAATTAGTTGGTTAAATTAACTGGCCAATAAGTTTGGTAATCATATAGCAAAGTTGATTGTAAGAACTCATTTAGCACTAAGGACTATAGGACATGGTAAAAGGAACATTCAGTGATCGATTCATGTAATACTTAGTAATGTTTGAGCGAATAGGGAGTGATAAATCTTCAAATACTTGTAGAAAGACATAATGTACATATTAACTTTGAATAAATATATTAAAGAGCTGTAGTACAATCAAAAGTGTTTACCCACTCGCTTTCAATAATAGTTATCTAAACACTTAAAGTCGTCCGGTACGAATTATTTATTTCATGATGTTCATTATCATATTCAAGAATTCTTATGTAATCATTCAAATAAAAATAACTCATAGTCTTGATCTCACTAATGAAAAACATTCAATTAAACCATCCTGGAAATCCAAATGTCCTTGAAAATAGAAAAAAATCATTTAATTGATTGATAAATTTTAGTAATAAATGTTGATTGACTATTCGTTAATTCATTTTTAAGTTATGATTCACTTTCATTACTTAAGATACTTTCAATGTCAGTCTAATTATTATCTTCAGTAATTTATAATAAAGAAAAAGTTCACTAATTTTGAGATCAGCATAAAATAATGAATAGAGAAATTTTAAGGTAAGTAAAATGTTTCAAAGAATTGTCTATTTTAATATGTTATAAGGTATCGTCGAACTTCCACTTCATTAAGATTTCGAATGTTATTAACATTCAGTAAAATGAACTACCACCAAACTTTCATATGTTCAGTTGCAGTGAACAAGAACACGAGTGTGGACAATCAAACGTACTTGACAAGAAACTACAGAGCATATCACTAAAATCTGAGAACCATATAGTAAATACTTAATTTGCAAAATATCAATCTATCGTCTCAAACTTCACTATTCCTTTTGTAAATATCAGTCCATTGTCTCAGATTTCTTTGTTCATGCATTTTCATATCAATTGCGTTTCGTTTCCGTTTTTTCCTTATCGATCTTCTTCTGAAATACATTCTATGCCTCACCACTTTTATATACTACTTATATGAATATAAGCAACCCACACTACACAACAACTGAATTTTTCATACCTTATGAAGATATAATTAAAATATCTAATTTAGCAGAAGGAAATCGACTAAAGATAATAAAAATAAGTCAGATATTATATTGCTGTTTTAAGATTTTAGATTTAGAACCAAAACTTGAAATTAACAGTTATAAGTGAATAACTCAAAAAGTATTTTCAAAAACAATTATCATATCAGTTAAATAAAAAGAAGAAGAAAATTCCATTCGTGATAATTTCACGTACGAGATTTGTTGTATCATCTTTAAATGAAATAATTATGATGATAAAATTTGTTCATTATCACAAGATATTCAAGTGATAATAAGTGAGATTCATAGTGTTGTATTACATATTCGTGAGTAAGGTAAATGGATAAATTAATAAATGAAAACAAAAAACATCAGATCTATTAGACGTTAAACACTAAAAATTGCTAAATATCAAAAGATTATTGTTATATTCTAGCGAAGATTGAATTACAAGTAACTTCTGAGACCTATTGATTGACTAATATTATCTATATATTCTTATGGTATAATTATTCAGTAATTAGATTATGTATACCTATATTCCCCTTATTATAAGCTTCGTTTTGACCTATAGATTATTACTGTACGATTTATTGTTTATAAGTTATACTCAGCTTGTTGACTACTGTCTCCCACATTCACAGCTACTTTTTGACTTTATTGTGTGTAAATGTTATTTCCTATTTTATGGTACGTTGCAGTCTATTTAGTTGATATATAAGCCCAGTATGTATGAAATAAATGGTTCACATGATGGAAGTTGGTATTGGTGTTCTAGACTCAAGTGGACGGGCTAGGCGAACATGGGACCGATAAGGACGCTAGGCTGTTCATGCCGGTCGGACGTCATTGGTTTAGTACAGTGTGAAGATTGTATAAGTCGTATTTCGATTGGTGGATAAATCACGTGATACCTAGCCGGACTTAAAGTCATAACAATTATGGTATGCTTTTTTTCAAAGCAGGTAACTGAGGTTCAATATCAATAAATACACAATTTAATGAAATACGAGATAATGGAAATTAAATAAATGAAATTTACGAATTTTAGTTGAAAAGTTTACAATGACTTACTATTTTACGAATTTATGGACATCTAGGAAGTAGGAGAAACATTAAGAGGAAAACGAAGAGAAAAGTACAACGAGAGCTAGAAATATGAAAATGGTCAACATAGAAATCTAAACAGCTTAGCAGAATAGATTTGATTTTGTGAATAATATTAAGTGTTAAGTCTAAAACTGTGTGGTTACGGTTAGTTTCATGCAGTAAGATAGATGACTTCGAAATTCTGCATTTCCCTTTAGTGGACCGTAATTGGAGATCGTCCCCAATTGTCGACAAATGACTTATGTGCTTAATTCTATATAGCCAGTTAAGATGTATGTTTGCACGACAAAATTTAGTCGAGCTAATTTGTCTTCCTTGTAGAAGTGTGTTAGTGAACGCCTTGTAAGAATATTTTTAACCTAGTCGAACTGAATTCATAAACAACTTATCTGATATAACTTTAATTCTAGATTAGTAAACATTTTTCTTTTTGAATATGTCGATAAGATTAGAATTATCCTTAATTTAAAATAATTGAAGCTAATTTACAAGGAGCTTTATGTCTAAGTTCTTTTTTTAAAGATACTCATCAGCAAAGTGATGGATGATTGTTTGTCCCTATTGAATTTCAAACCAAACTTAAGATTCTTTTGTCACAAGCCACAAATACTGGTGAACTTATGAGAACTCACAAAATTTGACAAAAATATCGTAATAATCAAACCGTTTGCGAAAGTCACAATGATATGATATATAATTTTAGAGGCTTGGATAATAACAAAGTAGTATTATTTACGAATGCATCGTCTTTACGTTTTATTGTTGCTATCATATCATTGAGTAGTAATGAAGTGAGCGTTTTTTAGTTTAAGAAACTGTTGGGGATGATAGATCCCCAAACTCATATTTTTAAATTTTATCTTATCGATCAACTTATTGATTAAATGTTTAAACATTTGCATTGGGGTCAATTGATGAACTGATCGATTAAATGTTTGTATAGCAGTCAGTTTATGAACCTATCAATTAGATGTGCAAATAGGTCAATTGATGAACTATCGATTAAATGTGTTTAAAATTTTTCTATGACAATATCGATTGTAAATATTGTATAAATACGCGTGAGTTGTGTGTTTGACTTGACTTGTTAGCTGCTGTGTGTCTGCAGAATACACTTTTACACCTTACCCAGACTTCTTGATCGAGTTAGCAGAGTTGGGGGACAACGAACCAGAATAGCTATCGAGTCGCTGAGTCACTGATCCTTCGTTCGTTGAGTAAGACGCATCAGTAATAGCATTCAAGCGAATAAAAAATCATAGCAAATTGGCGACGGTGGTTTTTGAATTATGGACCCTGCAAAACTTGAACTGTTACTTGAGCAGCAGCTGAAATTGATGCAAATGTTGATGGAGACCAAGATTACGCCTCCTTTACAACCAAGCACGTCTAGTTCGACCACAGCACCATCGGTTGATGGCATCGCAAATAGCATAGCTGAATTTCATTACGATCCTGATGCTAATGTTACTTTCGAGATGTGGTTCAGGCGTTATGAAGATCTATTTAAATTTGATTTCGCCAATCAAGATGATTCTTGGAAAGTGCGGCTGCTACTTCGTAAACTGAGTGCAAATGAGCTGGACAAGTATTGCAATCTGATCCTGCCGTTGAACCTACGTGATCGATCATTTGAAGACAGTTCAAACATTAAGCCAACATTTTGGCGATAATTCGTCACTGTTTAATACTCGTTATCGTTGCTTGAAGCTAACTATGAACGAAGATGATGATTTTCTTACGCATGTAGGCGTCGTCAACCGTGAATGCGAACGCTTCCGGTTAAAGTCCTTGACTGAAGATCAGTTTAAAGCCCTGATACTTATTTGCAGCCTGCAGCACCAAAAGTTTAGTGACTTACGAACAAGACTACTAAGTCGTTTGGACCAAGAGCCGAAACTCACCATGAGTGATATAGCTAATGAATATCAACGTCTCATTAATTTGCAGCGAGACACTTCTATGGTCCAGAGTGGTGGGTCTAACCGATCTGAAGTAGGAGCGGTGCAACAGACACCTTACAAAAACAAATACGTCCCCACTTCATCCAGTCCATCTCACTCCAGCCCGAGACGACAGACCAAAGCAACTCCTCCTGCTCCTTGCTGGCAATGTGGTGCAAGGCACTACGTTCGAAACTGCCCATTTAAGCAACATCGATGCAAGAAGTGTAAGGTTATTGGTCATAAGGATGGGTTTTGTCTGAGGAAGAAGGCTCCAAGTCAATCCAGAAATACCAAAAAGACCCTTCCTAGATCCCGCATCAATTCATTGAGCTTAGTATCTTCGTGTCAAAGCTCATCACCAGGTCAGAGAAAGTTTATTACTGTTAACATTAATGAGCATTCATCGAGATTGCAAATAGATATAGCATCAGATGTCACTATCCTCTCTCGTAAAACTTGGACCAAAATGGGCAGCCCAAACTTGCAGCGTACAACGCAAAAGCCTCGTACTGCGTGTGGTAATTACCTTCACCTGCTTGGACAAATGGAATGTACAGTTACTTTCCGTGATTTGGCATTTGTTGGGGTATGCTACATAACACCAGCTGATCTAAATTTGCTTGGGTTAGATTGGTTTGATCACTTAAATTTAGCTGATGTCCCGTTGAATACCATATGCAACCTGGTATCACAACCCCAACTACGACAACAACCACATGAATTGGAAGCATATACGAGGAACCTAATGACGGAGTTGTCAACCAGCGAACGCCATACGGCCGGCGAAGATGCAGTTATTACCTCCCTATTGACAGAGGACCACACACGGTGTCAGCAAGCAGCAAAAGTGAACGCCAAAGTTCCACCAGTTTTATGGCCACAACCTGATCATCCTTGGTCCAGGATACACGTCGACTTTGCATGCCCGATTAACGGAACCATGTATCTAGTTGTAGTCGACGCCCTTTCGAAATGGCCTGAAATCAACCCTATCATGCCGCCAACGACGACTAAAACAATACAAATCCTAACAGAAATTTTCTACCGAAATGGTGTACCAGATGCCATTGTATCTGACAATGGTTCACAATTCACCTCCAGCCAATTTCAGTCATTCTGTCAACGACTAGCCATAAAGCACTTGCGCTCGCCACCATACCACCCGCAGTCGAATGGGCAAGCAGAAAGGTTTGTGGATACGTTTAAAAGAGCCTTGGCTAAGACAAAAGGGGAGGGGACGCAAGCAGACGCGTTACAAAATTTCTTATACGTGTATCGAACAACACCAAATGAGACGTTGCCGGAGCGAAAGTCCCCAGCAGAGATCCTAATGGGAAGAAGACTGAAGACGATTCACAGCCTGATGCATCCAAGTAATGCATCGAAACCAGAACGGAAAAAGTTTGAAAAGCGATCCACGTACGAAGTGGGATGTCCTGTGTTTGCCCGTGATTACAGACCGACCCATAGTCCATGGACAGAAGCGCGAGTGGTCAGGAGAGTTGGCCGAGTCATGTACGAAGTTGAGGTAGGCAGTGACAGATGGAAACGCCATCGGAATCAGTTACGCAAACGGTTAGCCCCAGACCGCCCATCAACCGAAGTAAATATTCCTCTTGACATCCTGTTAGACACATTCAACTTACCGGCAACCCCACCATAAGAAAAACCTCAACAACAAGCTGAAACACGTCCCAGACGGTGGCCTATCCGAGAACGGCGAGCTACAGTCAAGATGCAGGTTGACCTCAGGAAAGCCCGCTATTAAAAAGGGGAGGAGTGTTGGGGATGATAGATCCCCAAACTCATATTTTTAAATTTTATCTTATCGATCAACTTATTGATTAAATGTTTAAACATTTGCATTGGGGTCAATTGATGAACTGATCGATTAAATGTTTGTATAGCAGTCAGTTTATGAACCTATCAATTAGATGTGCAAATAGGTCAATTGATGAACTATCGATTAAATGTGTTTAAAATTTTTCTATGACAATATCGATTGTAAATATTGTATAAATACGCGTGAGTTGTGTGTTTGACTTGACTTGTTAGCTGCTGTGTGTCTGCAGAATACACTTTTACACCTTACCCAGACTTCTTGATCGAGTTAGCAGAGTTGGGGGACAACGAACCAGAATAGCTATCGAGTCGCTGAGTCACTGATCCTTCGTTCGTTGAGTAAGACGCATCAGTAATAGCATTCAAGTGAATAACAAATCATAACAGAAACCTGTGAGACTCTTTTGTTAGGTAACAAATACTGATTACTTTCGAAAAGAATTATCATTCACCAAATAGAAAACAATGGTTTATAACTCTTTTTTTTTTACCAAATAATAGGTGAGTGTAAATTTGTTTTCCATGTTGATTTTTGGTAGATAAAACGATTCGATCAAATGACCCTATTACAAATTACCTTAATAAGATTTACTTGAGGCAGGTAGTTAAAGTTATTCTGAATTTTTGTGTTATTTGTGACGATGAGAAATTTGTCGATGATTAATTGTCTCAGAATACATGACTGTTATGTCCTAGTGAAGATTAAATTATAGCAACTAGCCCACAACCAACTTCGATTATGGCTAATTTTGGTTAAGTCATTTTACTAACTTAATAGACAATGTTATTAGTACAGTAACAATCCGCATAATTCTTTTTTACCGTTATGATCACTAAATTACATGACAGACTTTAGCTAAAATGTTGGTCTTTTAAATATCACTCGATGATTCATCCTCCTCTGCATGTATATATGCACTCAAATCTTATTATCAGCTTTTGCTTTGCCTTGCTGTGCCCTTATGCGATTCGATCACAAATTTGTCTATGTAATCGCTAGAATATGCATGTATACATGCTTCAAATTCGCCTGACATGCTTATAGCTTTGTGATTTGCGCTATCATCTAAAAAACTGCAGT
The DNA here is from genome assembly GCA_944470205.2 of Schistosoma margrebowiei. NCBI lineage: Eukaryota > Metazoa > Platyhelminthes > Trematoda > Strigeidida > Schistosomatidae > Schistosoma > Schistosoma margrebowiei. The sequence goes on along the minus strand of OX104024.1, from coordinate 64,645,959 downwards.
TGCTGCTTCTCATTACCTTTTGATTTCAAACACCGTTGAAATTTATATAATAACGGTTACAGGGGTAAGAGGTTAACGAAGAAAAGCCTCTTAATATCAGCTTTGTTTTGACTTATCGACTATTATGATACGATTTACTGTTCTTAAATTATACTCAGTTCATTACTTACCGTCTCCCACAGTCACAGCCACTTTTGGGTTTGATCTTGTCCAAATGTTATTTCCTATTTTATTGTGTGATATGATCCTTGGGCTTGTATATAAACCAGATATATTTGAAATAAATGATTCGTATGGTGTGAGCTGATATTGGTGTTCTGTTCCCAACTGGCAGGGCAGGAGGGAAAAGGAGGAATAAGGACGATAGGCTGCTCATGCCGGTCTGTACGTCATTGGTTTGGCACAGTAATAAGATTGTATAGGTCGTATTCCGACTGGCTAATAAGTCACGTGATATTGGACCGGCCTAAAAGACAGCAATGGTGGTGTTCAGAACAATTTCAGATGTGAATTTTAAGGACAGTTCTCTATGATTTTTCGATGTATCAATTTTACTTGAGTTGGTTGTGAACCAAAAACTGGAATTCCGACCACTTATATTGGAATAAATTATATGCGCATAAGACAGGCATCTCATAGCGTCTTACACCAAAAACAGTTCAACTGATAGGCTGACTCTGTCAGAGTGGAGTGAGAATTTGATTTTCCATCAATCAATATAATTCTTGTACAGGATATTAAACTGTGGTTTTAAATCTACAGGCTGAAGACTAATTTCTTATTTCTACACACCGGAAACATCCCCTTGATTTTTTAAAAACGTCGTGCAGATGAATCCCAAAAAAACATAGAATGTGTGTAAGTCGTTCTGATGACTGCTTTGAACCTCCAGACACCAGGAGTCTACATCGCTATGTTCAGTACTTTAATTTAGTGTTCATAACTATAGACTAGATAGCAATATATCGGCTACTACTCAAAAGATGAATATTTCTGATTCCATCTCACTTTACAAGCTATTATATTTTCTTGTCGAACCCAATATTTCTACCGTAACACGACTTATTTGGTCAATGAAAATGATAGTTAAAAAATACTTCGGACGAAATTAATGATTTCTGTTCCAAATACTTATCAGTTTTAAAGTTACTGAAAGATCACTCTCAGTGAGCTAAATTAATGCAAACAAGCTGACGATAAAAATGGGATTGAATGTAAACGGAATAGGAAAGGTAGTTAAACGTAATTTATTAACCGTGAAATTAGTGTGAAAACTAAGGGTTGCTTGAGAGCTATATAGTAGATACTAAAGATTGACAGATGCAAATGATTTAACCTAAATTAATCACAGTAACCGTTTCACAGTTTTGTCTTGTCTGTCTTTTCAATGTTCAACGTATTTTCGGTCCGTTACCTAAATGGTTCTTCTCAGTGTTACATTATTCTCTTCCTCATAATCACGTATATTTTGAAATGTTATAAATCGGATTCAGTCTGAAAACTGGAAAACTAGTCAAGTGCCATATCAATCGATTTCACAGTTTGAAATTTACACTAAATTTGTCATAATCGTTTTCATCACATAGTCATACCTTTACTTCATTTAACATCATGGTCATTTTGTTTATTATACATATCACATTTAAAAGTGTTTGCTTTTTAAGAATTGTCATTTGATAGTTTGTGGTTTAGGGAAAAAGGAACTATATTTTTCGATCAGCTGCTTAAGACTTCATCTGATAATAAACATTGTCATTTACAACTAAAGTGGAAATGGCATAGGAACATGATTCAAAATAAAGTAACACTAACATTATTAAGTCTTAGAATATAGTGGTTGACAAACGAAAGGTTCAGTAGCTTGGTAGTTTTTTGTTTCATTTAATACAATACTGAAGTTACTTATTAAAACATGCTTTTCAAGAAAATTTAAGTCTGAAATTAATTTCAGCTCGATATGTATCTGATCATTTATAGAATTCACTGAAGGAATTGCATAATTGGTTTTATTTTCCGAAACTTCGAAGTTGCATACATTTTTTGTTCCTACACCGATGAGAATTGTTTGTGAGAGAAGCAGCTAATTATTATAGCAGAGCGTTATTTGTAAGTACTTCCTAACACTTGATTATTAATCAGCTGGTATTTGTCTTCAGTAGAAAACCATTTTTAAATATAGCTAGTTTTGTAATTAATACAAAAAAGCCTCGTCATTTAAAGTGGTATAGGCATTAGATAAATTACGAGTGATTTAACGAAGTCAGAGTTATGAGTTTCAAATTAGATAGTCTAACGAATCATTTGATCCTCTACATGTTGGATAAGCTTGGACTTCAAAAAGGTAGTTATTTTTACTAATTTGTATATTTTTGAACATTGTTTGTATATTTACTTTTCTAAAGACTATGGACAATGGAAATGGTTAAAATAATATTATAAAGCGATATTAGTGTTAGTTTTAGATTAGTTTGTTTGAAATATCAGCTTTAAGGAATTTTCATTAGCGAAGTAAATAGCTTTAAAATCCGAATAATAATAAACTTTAGCTTTTTGTTAACATGGATGAATACTTTGTTGATTACTTTTTTGATTTTTTTTTACAACCGTGAGTGTAGTTTCTTTCAATAGTAAATGTATTTTTATAAATCATGAGTGTAATGCTAAAACTATCATCTTTATGACTTCTCACCAACTATAATGTTTTCCAAATAAACAGTAAGTTCGCGATTTATTTTCTTTCATATGTAACAAACGTTTCAAATAACAAATATAAATTGTCAAAACTCGGTAGTAAATGTCTCATGTTACTTTCTCCACGTCTTATTCCTATTTGCCTAGCTTCTTAGACCTACAAATTTAACTAAGTTCATGGGGATAAAGATATAGAAGATACAGGTCTTTTCTTACTTATTTGTTAAAGGACACAGCAAATACATTATTTAAAGCCTCCATCTGTCAGGACTAAAATCATTTTTGCCATTTTATTATCAAAAGAAACAATTATAAAATACCATGTATTAATCCTAATTGTTTATGCTTCTGCAGCATACTACTAGCAAATTGATAAAATTTGGTGCCATTATTATTTATTATGAAGTAGAAGATGAAAGGAAGTAGTTTCACACGTTTTCAGTCAAATAAATGTAAGAAATCATTTTCTTTTAAATTATCATGAATAGATATCAGGGCATCTAATTAGTTGATATCACGTTTTGAATGTAATTATCAACGTAAAAACTTCTACAATTTTATACAACTAACAGAATGCGGATAAGATCGATTAAAACATTTTATTATTGAAATTATGCACTTTATATTTTCGAAAATAGTGCTTGTTTATACTTATGATATTGTTCCTACCTAACGTCTAAGGTCTACTCCATTTCAAAATAAAACAGATAGAATTTGCGCAGTTAAGTGTAAAGGTATACTTAAGCTAATTAATTGTTATAGAAATTTCAACTTGTAATGTTTGTTTCTTATGAACTGCAAGACAAGTTTACTGATAAAAATTATCTTAATGGAATATTAGCTATCTGTTTCAGCTACATTCATCGAATAAAATTCCGTGGAAATATTTTCACACTGTGCTACAAATTTCAATAACCACTAAATAAATGTACAACCATGAATGTTAAAATTCATCTAACAACTAACAAAAGCTTTAAATAAAGGAATGTCAGAAATGTATTTCGTTTGAATATTCATATTGTTGAAATCTAAACCATTATAAAAGTCTGAATGTTTTAATAGGAATGTTTTACGACTTATTAATTCTCTTCAGAGATCCAACTAAAGCGATTGTCATTAAAGACTATTGTAAATGGGAGTGTTTTGGAAGAACATGGTTTAGCGAAAACTCGGTACTGTGATAAATGTATTCCTAACTAATTACAGGAATTAAAGATTTAGAACACTTTACTCTAAAAGCTGAATATGCTCAAAAACAATACTTACAGGGAAGTTAGTTAGCATCGAAACCAGTTAGGATGTATAGAAGTAATTAATTACGCGAATTTACGAATGGTTACTAGATTTGTTTTTGAAACATAATATACACTGTTGATTCAGTTCAGTATAAAATATAATATATTGTCTGATATTTAATGTTACACAAATTTTATCGATCAAGTTGATAGTGTGGTATTTAAGTTTAGTTATCCTACCCCACGATTTACAATTTGTAATGTTTAATGAGTGGGTGAAATTATAAGGGAGCCCTTGAAATGTGTAATATACTGTCTCCGAGAAAATTAAAGGGCTATCAGAACGGCATACCAAAAAGCTTCATACAAATAGTGTCTGGCTTTTGTAAGTACTGACAAAATGCTGATACTGGCCAACAAAGAACGACTAATGTTAATACTGGGTTACAAAGCGGGTGTAGGCGATTATATACTTACGATAGTAAAATCAGTCAACGTTGAGTGTCACGTTTCTGTAAAGACAAGGTTTGGATCAAATAACCCCAAGTTTCGTCCATCATCTTATGATTGGTAATTTGGTACGAAATGAACAAAAACAGAGGACATCGTTGAATGAACATTAATGCTTAAATGAGGACCATTAGATAAGAGATAGTAAAGGAATCCCAATAATTTTAATGATCATCATGTGAATAAATTCAGCTAGTATGGTCAATAATTTTCAGACTTTCTATTTTTCTCTGGAAATAACGCATTTGACTCATCGTATGTTTAGAAACCATGTGCTGTGTCACACCAGTGTTTCATGATTTACTTAACGTGTAAAAGTTTATTTATGAGAATACGCTAATATGCAACGTAAAAACTGTTACACATTTACATTTGTTCAGAATTAATGGCAAATTATTTTATTGTAACTAGCTGTTTCCAATTAAATTCACAGTTGTAATTTCACTATTTACTTTGGTTTCATATAGTATAAAACTAATTAAAAAAAGAACTAGATTTTAAAGTTTGAACGCCGTAATAACTGAATACATTTTAAGTATGTAATACTAACAGTCGGAAGATTAGTATAGATAGCTGACCAGAGAAATTATGTATCACATAATTGTTAAAAACCAATAATGAACAGTTCCTTCACTACCTAATTCGCTGCTGTAAACAGCCTGCAAATGAACTTCAAAATCAACAAGTAGGTTTTAGATGCCTACAGTAAGAAGCTTTCAAGAATAGCTTATGATTACTTCGGTAATTTCGCGTCTCATTGGAGTACTTTAAGTCAATCATAAGACTGATTATAAAAACAGATATGATTTAGATTTGACTGCCCTAGATTTCTTGACGTACATTTTATATGTGAGAAGGAAAAGAAAAATAATGAATATTTTTTGTCTAGCATTCTAACAGGTTACTTCACATTTCATCTGTTGCAACAGTCTAGAAAAGTATCTTTCAATTCATTGTTGATGTATCAAGGTCTGAAGAAGGGAAGTTTCGGTTGATATCATTTATAGAACTTCATTTTATGGTTATTGAGTTTTGATGAAGGATACTTTATTCATTTAGTGCTGAGAAATCAAGTCTTAAGATATATACGTGAAAATATTGTGGGGGTATAATAATTGTAGAAATAAAGGTTGATAAATTATACGTAGGCCTTGGTATTCTGAGTCCTGTAAAAGATCTAAAATCCTCGTGTGACGTTTGCATAAAATGATCACTGGTTTGAACCTTATTCATACTCTTAACTTTAATTAAAGCACAAAACATCCACATGTGTGCACGTTATTTTTGATATGATCATGCGATGCTTCGTTATTAACTAATGGAGTACATTTTATGGAAATATGGGAACTGTTAGTTCGTATATCATGTGGTGATGTGGTGCGTGCTATTGATGTCGATAGATATAAGTAGTATGTAACATAAAAAAGTGGAATACCCGGCAAGAGAAGGTTAGAAGGATGGAAGAAAAGAGGACGAGTCAATAATTGCTGTGGAAATGAAGGGGCAATGAAGTCTGAGATGATTGGGTGACATTTTGCACATTAAGTATTTACTATATGGATCTCAGATTTTACTAAGATGTTCTGTAATTTTTGTGTTCAAGTACATTTGCTTGTCCCACCTTTTGTTCTTGTTCACTACAGCGGTAAATTATCCTTCAAAATAAATAGTTTTGTTATTCCTCTACATTGATTCTGATCTCATTATATTTACTGGATGCACACTAGATAGATGTACTTGGACAAGCGTAAATATCAGATCACGTTTGGTACATGTTACAGAACCCTTACATCTACTAGTTATCTTAAACCATATACTTTGGACATATAGACAGTATTTCAGACATATCTTTGAACCAGTTCATTCATGACATCTCGTTTGAATGTTTTTGGAAACCTCGATTATGAAAGTGTTACGAACAAAAGCATTATCAAGCAGTTATTATGCCTGATGTCTTAAATCATATACAATACTGATATTTTTACTTATCATAAGTCGAATCTTCTAAGCTGTATTTCTTAGTTAGGAAGCTCTGAAACCTACTGTATAGATACATTTTGATTATGAACGTTTGAGAACTGAAAACTGAATCTATGGGGATGGAATGGAAGTATTTTTGATGCATTTGGGAAGGTTAAAGAGGTAATGTGGTTCTTAGCAAACCATCTTGTGAACAACCTTGGAACTATCGACTCTTTATTATATCAAATACTGTTTTGGTCTCAACCAATATCAAAGTCACAATCTTCAATACGAATATCAAGGCAATTTTACTGTACAGAGCTGAAACTTCGAGAACTACTACAACCATCATCAAACATGCACAGGTATTTATAAATAGATATTTACTCGAGATGCTCAACATCCATTGTCAGAATATTATTAGCAACAGTCTTCTGTGGGAGAGGAAAAACTCTCTTCCAGCTGAAGAGGAAATAAGAAAAGACGATGGAAATGGACAGAACATGCATTACGGACATCAGAAAACCGCATCAAGAGTCAAGCGCTAACTTTGACTTCTGAAGGGAAGCGGAAAAGAAGAGGGCCAAAGAACACATTATACCGGGAAATAGAATGAGATATGAAAAGGATGAATAGAAAATAGAAGGAACTGGAAAGGATTGTTTAGGAAAGGATTGGATAGTGAGTGCTGGTGGGCGGCTCCTCTACGATGTGTAACAAGCCTAAGTAAGTAAAGATATTTTGGCTACTATACACATTCCATTTAAATAAACCTGTCAGTATATTGGTCTTTCAAACCTTGATAAAACTCTCGTGGATGGCAAAACATAACTCCCTTTATGTATACTAACTTCAGAAATTTAAAGGGTGGAATTTTTAAAGACTATTTTCACGGAAGAAGCCTAACAACTAGTTGATTGCAGCATTTTGTGTATTGAGGACTTACAATGTGATGCCAATAACACAATGCTGGAAGAGTTACTGAAATTTGATATCATAACACTTATTAGTGAAAAATGAGTTAGGTAGAATTAAAGTACAATCTACCGTATGATGAACATAGTTTCTACTCCATAAAAGTAACAAACCTCCAAAGTTTTCTGCCATTCTTAAAAGTTCAATCAACTTTATAGATTCAATAGAATATACAAATGTTTCAAATGGTTGTGGACGGAATAGAAGCTTTCGCTTAGCGAGCTGCCGTGTCTAGTGGCAGTGGATCAGCAATACCTCAAGGCAAAAAATCTACAGTTTACTACTTATCCATCTGTCATTGATCGATCGTTTAGCAGTTGTGGAGCCTCTGGAATGTTACAGGACCCAACCGAAATCATCAGTCAGTCGGGTCATTGAATATCGAACAGTTTACCGGTTCATGGAGACTACAATTTATGAACGAGCCAATCAGATATAAGATTGAGGATGCCACAAGTACTAGGAGGCTGACAACGCTTTAACCAGTAACATCTACTGTTAATCGTACCCACCAAGTGAAATCAATAGAAAGGAGCGAGGAGGTTTGAAGATATATTTGATGGGCTATCAATATATCGAGGATCGATTTATCTACTCTGGCTAGTGTTTGTAGGAGTTGTTCAGCATGTCGTTCCCACTTGTGATCCGGTGCTGATGTATGACCGAGGACCTCCAACTAGGTGAGTCCACTAAAACTAATGTGGTCAGCATCTGATTATTAAAACTTACAGAGCAATATATTTTGGGGATTTACTTACCGCTAAAAGACGAAGGTTTTGGATTTTGGCACGAAATTCACTCATCATTTTGGTTAAAGAAGGTTTTTGTATTTTAGCTTACGTCAGTCGAAGATGAAAACCATAGATCTAATTCCTAAGTCTTAACACTCAACATTATATCCTAATTCTGTTTCCTCACCATGGTTTATAACCCTCATTTGGTCCTAGTTAGTATGTGGATATTCTCAAGGTCACTCCAGCGTCGCTCAACGTTCGTTCATAAATTATAGTCTCATTACCGATTTTCGTCAAGACCAAGGACAACTGACGCATATCAGTTTGTTGCACGTTATAGACTGGTCCACATAGCAGTTATTACGCTCTATTCCTTGTAACTACTCTTATTAACATATTTCCCTAATAACGTCGTTTTTGTTGTACGGTTCTGCTGACTAGCCACGTGAAGACAACGTGAATATTAAAGGTCAAATACAAATTGTAGTTGAGATAGATATTTTTGTTCATGCAAATGTTAAATAACAAAAGCATCGAGAGATGTACCAAATGTGCGGAGTATTTGTGTTTGGTAATTCACCAACTCAATCAATATCAAAGTAACTCTGCTTGTACAAAATATATAAAAGAACATGCTAGTAGATAAATACATGCGTACTACCATACACAAATGTTAAAATTGTTCACGGTTACGAGCAAGTAATAGAAAAGTCAAACATACGGAATAACCATTCCAATCGAATTAATTCGTCCGCTCAGAAATGAGAATGACATAAAGTTGGCGTTCTAGCCACTACACCACCTCTGAATCAAATAATAGCTTTGGAAGATCATATTATAACGGTTGCTATTTAGATGTTATACATTCTGCGACTCGCAAATAGTTTGTTTATTTCATTTTGCAGTTATCTAAGAATATACTCACTTGATGTTGGAAGTGAAAGCTGAGTTATAAATAATCGATATGAAAACGGTTTATGTTGCAAACCTCCCGCCGCTTTGTTTGGTAAACGATTATAATTGTGATGTCATTTTCTAAAGTTTTTTAAAACAGTGGTGAACCAGAGGATATTGATGGTCGTTTACATGGAGTTGTTTGTTTTAAACGTTAATGGATGTTTCGCCGGGATATATATAGCTCTCATAAGTATTCGCGCAGACCTTACGTAATTATCTTTTGATGTCATCTTACTACGATAACGACTTGGTTGGCTATTACAACAACAGTGGTGTTTTTAAACCATGGATGAATTCAGATTACCGTTATTCGTATAGGGATTCAAGACAAGTTGATGTAAGTTTTTAGTGTAAATTGGATGAAATTTATTACAAAAGGCTTACCTCATGGAACTAATTTTCGTACTTAACTATTTGAAGTACTTACGATGTTTGACTTTCAAGTAGAGTTATTGAATTCTTTTACATGATTAGAGGTAAAAGTGTTGATCATCTTAGTAATCATAACTTTGATGATTAAAAATGTTTTCTAGAGAAAAGTTCTAGATGTATGGATATAAAACATCTTCGTCTCAAAGGATTTTAACTTTGAGAATAAGGTTTTCTGACAGCCGTTTCTGGTCGAAATTTGTCTCTAGCTGGAGAAAGCTATTTGGAAACAACGAAGTAAGTTAGCCACTAAACATAACCGAGAAAAATATGCGTTTGTCCATACTTCCCATTTTATTGCCAATGAATGGTAGATGGAAGGGATAAAAATTGTATCAATGACGATGGGTAATTCGAATTATTTGAGAATATAACTTGACAAGAAAGGGTAGAAAGGAATATAACAAGAAATACGTGAAACGAAGATTGGTGGCCGTGTAATTACTGAGTCCATCTACCCTCTATCACCTAACATTTCCAACCAACAAGTGGTCTATACCCATCACTGTTACGGACTAACACTCGTTGACTCCATGAGCTGAAACAACGTTTTATTTTAGCCAGTTTTACTTTATTTTCAACCTACTTTTACACCAAGAGATATTTTCCGTCGATGCGAAATGTATTCATATAAACATAAAACGCACTCTAATTACACAAGTCTATGAAGATTTACTGCATTATTATCCGACTGAACATCTGCCTAGCTCTCTATTTCTAACGTCAGTTTTGTCCACTTGATCATTCAACGTTGTATGCTCAATTTTTTGAAGACACCTTTGTCTAAAAAATTGTGGCGTAAAAATATCTTCCACTTTCATTAACCAGATTTCACAGTTTTAAAATATTAGAGAATTAGCTACTGCGCATCATACTCGCCCTTTTCCTGACAGACAAACAACTCGCCTACGCTACAAGTGATACAATTCGTGTGGCGTTTATCACGTGGTGTGCCCAGCATTGAGAATAAAAAGCACCCTACAGAATTCTGAGTATTGTAACTCATACATATTTTTATCATGTTCTAATTCGTCTACTTTTTGTAAAACCAAAACCGATCGTTCATGACGATACACCATCTAGTAAACTAATTACCAGTCATATATTATTACATCTTACGTCTCTGTGAGCAGTTATTGCATCTCCTTTAGTAGACGTGTAAAAATTATGTTGCTAGTTTTGTAGCACGTGCTGAGCTTTTAACGTAGAATCAAAATAAGTAAACTGACTGACAGTCACCATGGTATTATCTGTGTGGTGCATCATACTTCGAGTGAAATCGGTTGAGTCTTCGTGAAAAAGGCAAATAGACATTTATCACTAATATTTTATGGTTAACATGTTGCCTGAAACTTACATAGTTCGTGAGCTTCTAAGCATTAGCGAAATTTCGACTTAGTGGAATACAAGTTCTTTTTTGAACTTACTGAATGGTCCAATCATTACTGTTTGATTAATATTTTTAACAGACCGTTTGTAAGTGAAAATCTTTTAGAGCTTCAGTGTAAATCAAAAGTATAAAAGTGTGTACACAACGAGTTGTGTGGCATTTACTCAAAAAACTACTGAAGGGTTTTAATATTATTTAGTTCATAGTCTTTAAAAAAACTGAACTATCTAAAACCGTCATGAATCGTTGTCAAGCTGATGCTCTCATCTACTGACATGTCGTAATAATCACGCACCAGACAAAGTTTTAAAAACATTGGTTTCACATCATAAAAATGAGTTTCAGAATTGTTTTTCGTGTGTTCCTTTTTTGCTACCACAGAGATATATCGTGATTATGCATTATAGATTATTTGTAACGTACCACTTATATCGGAGGTAAATATCAGTCATTAGATCAGGCGATAACGCCAAGTTTAGTAATTTTTTCATGATTTTTTTTAACTTAAAAATATTAAGTCTATTGAGCCTTGTAGGCACTAGTGACTAAAGTATTACTAGGCGTTGAGTAGAATTGTCTTAGGTGAAATTTAACAACTAGATTGAAGTAAACACAGTTGATGTTAAGTGATATTATATCCAACTGGAAATCTGAACACTGTGTCTTTGACTTCATTACTTAAAGTTCTATGATACTAAGTATCCAAAAGTCGGATAAATTAATTAACTTAATCAGAAACAACGGAATAGCGATGGAATTTCTCAGCAATTAGTTTTTAGTTGGATGTACTTAAGCAAACCTCACCTGCAATTACCCTTCCCTATATACAGTAATATTGGATCTTCGATGAACCTTAAGATAGCCATTGAATACAGTATATGAGCGTTAACAGGAGTTGGTGGTATTGTTTTGATGCTCGGGCTAAAATATACTTAAAAAGGGGAACTAATATATTTGTCGAAAATATACAATAGACGAGTTTTTTTAATCACGTTTGAAATGAAGTTTATCACTGTTTCTGTTTTTCTTGGAAAATTTTTTATTTAAATTTATGTGGTAGCGTTTAGTTTGATCATCAAAAATTAGACGAAACATACATAATTTTAAGGCTTTTATAGTAGGGAACCTATACAGAATAGATATCTGCAGCTACTTTTGTGTGCTACATTCCATAATATGAATACATGATCTGCCCATAATTTATTCTAATTTGTTAAGTTTTTAGTCTGATATAAATATGATTTATATAGCATAGACAGTAGTCTCATTTGCAATACTACCTAGTTTATTACCTGAAAGCAGTAGTAATAACAATTACTAGAAACTTTCACTATTTACCGTACAAAAATCAGATAACATCACATATTCTGGTCAAACTTAGACATAGTTATCATAGGATGTTTATTCAGATTCTTCTATATATATCTAAACACAGGATTTTGAGTTATTTTGAGTTTCAGAAGATCTTGCATAATTAGATCTTTTAAGCTTGGTATGCCGGGACCTTATTAAGTGAGCCGTCAGTTATTCGTACTATTCGAAATGAAATGTTTAGTTATACAGTAAATACTGTAAATTTAAATTTGGTTGTTTCTTATTTGTGCTAACACTATTTTTGTTTTTAGAATGATTTACGCTACGGTAAACGGATTTATATCTATAGAGACTACACAACTACTCCTAGGTATGTCATATTATTATTACTCCTTCCTAGAATTTTCTCCATGTAAGTAAATACTTATTCGTAATATACAATTAGTCGTATTAATAATCGTCATTTACAGTCTCATTCGGAAACAAGTACTCTTTGTTTTGTTCATTATTAACTTTTAAACCTGGGGCAAGCCTTTTCTGGTTTTTGATGTATGTTTCTGCTTACTCCTGTCACTCCTCGTCGGGGAGCATAGGCCGCCCACCAGCATTCACCATCGAACTCTGTCTTGGTCAATGCTTTCCGGTTGTTTTCAGTTCCTATTCATCCATTTGTTGTTTGCTTCCAATTATCGGCGTAGTGTGTTCTTTGCCCTTCTTGTTTTCTGTTTTTCTTCAGGATTTCAAGTTAGCGCTTGCCTCGGGATGCAGTATGATAATTTTTGCAGTGTATGTCTTATCTACTTCCAACCTCTTTTTCTAAATTCTTCTTCAGTTAGAAGATGATTAAGTCTTTCTCATAGTAGGCAGTTACTAATGGTATCCAGTCAACGGACATTGAGTATCTTGTGTAGACATTTGTTTATAAATACTTGTGCATTTTTGATGATGGTTGTAGTAATTCTCGAAGTTTCAGCTCTGTAAAGTAGAATTGTCTTGACATTCGTATTAAAGATTCTGACTGTGATGTTGATTGATAGTCATTTTGAGTTCTATATGTTCTGAGACTGTAGGAATGCTGCCTTTGCTTTGCCAGTTCTCTACTTCTTGCCATCACTTTTAACTCTGTAACACATAGGAAACGTATATTCACTTGAAAAGATATCAATGTCATTTATGCTTATTCTTCTTGTATAGTGATATTGATTACCTCAACACATAAGCAATTCTCATTATTTAACTATTGCTGGGGATATCTTTAGAAAAGAGTGAAATATTGGTCTTGAGATGGTGAAGATTTGTAGCTCAGGTGGATGATTTTGGTGGAGTTTTTTTCTCTGAGCTGGATGGTTTGGTCGTGGAGCTTTCATCGTTCTTCTGAACGACATCATCAGCACAAACTTCAAATAGAAGTGAAGTGTTTGAAGTTTGTGCTGATGATGTCGTTCAGAAGAACGATGAAAGCTCCACGACCAAACCATATAGCTCAGAGAACAAAACTCCACCTGAAATGTTGGTCTTTTTAATTGAATAATAACTAGAATAAATTTAACATGTAAGTTGGCCATTATCCAGCTTTTATTAAACTTGAACTACGTAAGAATCACGAGATTTTATTCGGTTTTGTATTTTGATAAACAACTATCGCCATTTTATCAACGAAAGGTTTTGTCTTACATAAAATTATTCATTTTCTACCCCATGTTTAGAAAATATATAAGTACATACTGGAATATTGACAAACATCAAAATCGACCATAAAATTTTCAATTTGTGAATGCAATTACTGATTTAATTCCTATTTAAGAAGTAATACATAATTTACATAATATACAGTGACGTTTTAAAATTAGATATGTGTGCTTTAGTGTCCTAGAGATTATTCAGTATCCCTTGTATTCATTTATATTATTTTAGTTACTATCAAAGAACGTATTCACCAAGTTATAATTATGTGTCTCCCCTACGTCGGTTTCGATCATATAATAGTCTGTCAGACTATGGGTAAGTCATTCAACCTTTGTGCTAATAAAAATAGGGTTACTGGCTGTTGTTCTACAAATAATAACCTTTCCTGACAACTTTGTGATTGCTCGAATCTAGTTAAAGACTGGTTGACTTATAAATTTACAGCAAATGTTGCTCGCGCACTTATTTTTCCAGATTTATCGAGTCCTTAACAATTTTTTGGTCTTCTTTACAAACATTTTAGTGTCTGAATTTATAAAACGCTAATTAAAGAACTGCACATTTGAGCTGAAATGAAATATATGTACAGAGTGTAACACATCACATTCTTTAGGAACGATTCGATTTCTTTTTTAAAAGAAAAAAACATTGTTTTGTAAGTACAACACTACTTTTGGTAACGCAGTCTTATCAAGTGCCCGATTTATATTCATTTTGTTTACAATATTCACTAAGTTATGCTTAACAAATGTTTTAAACATTTTTACGTTGCTGACTGAATGTACAAATCTAGTTAGTAATGTAGATCTGACATGGTATCTTATCTGAACTAACAGATTGACTTAACTACTTCGATATGTAAAACAAAACATTTGTTCACATAAATGAACAATTATCAAGAATTTTACTGCAAAAGTTAACGAATAAGTGATGGCTAAATCAGTAATTTTGTTAGAGGAAAAATTAAATCTTGTCCTTGAAAATATATGTGAGTACTAATTTGGCTACTGTTGATCTATAAGTGCTTACACAGTTATTTCTCTTCATATGACTAATTCACTAGGAGAAAATTTTTTAGAACTACCATAATAACTGTTTAATAAAAATGTGAAAGTAATCGTTTGTCGCTTGAACTTATGAGAAATAAAGGAATACAGTTAGTAGTAATTTTGATTAACGTTATAATAACTGCAACACAATTTGACTTGATTCTTTGTGTTACAGGAGTTCGAGTTTTTGTTCTTTCAGAACTCCTGTATTTTTTCTAGTAAAACTAAGTATTAATCCAATAACCATTAAAAAACGTGGAGCAACACTCAAATAATTCAGGATTTTACTCAAAATATACTCTCGAACCATTTTGGAATTAATAAAATAATTATCGACGTATAGATTTTATTATTTGAGTTCTTGTGTGAATCTGTGATTTTTAAAGAGAACTGATTCGTAATAAAAAATAAGCGGCCATAATTAAATCTAGAAAAAGAAACCTATAAATACAACTTACCTGTTTGATATGTTGTGACAATTAGATGCCGAATTCGGCCTATATGATACAAACATTTCATATTATTTTAAAACTTAGATTTTTGGTAACATTATGGATACTGTTAATCTTTTTATTTTTCTCTTCAATTTAACCACAGGATGAACTCGCTTTATGGCTATTCATATTCACGTCCAGCTTCTCAGCTTCAAAGAGTAGATATATATGAGTGAGTAAATACTGATTCTTATCTATTAATGAGAGTTAAACCATTAAATATCTTGTTCATTTGGTTTATTATCTGTTGACTTTTTATAATACATAACCAAATTATAAAAAATTTATTAGTTTTTCACATTAAACCAAGATAAGAATCCTTTACTAATATAACAAACACTTGTACAAAATAGCTCAGCTTATGACTAAAGCAAGTACTTGATTGACATGTGATTTAAAAGTGGTTTGCATTTATTTAAGAATTCTTTAGGTAGCTTATATACAGACTTAAATATAGTGTTTTATTATATCAGATTTGCATAAGGAATATTCTTTCAAATATCACGTGCATGAAAGTGAATGTTATTCAGACCATGACTAATCACTAACTTCATTCACTGAAGAGTTAGGTAGAATAGTTTCGGTCATTCATTTTTTAAAATTAGAAGACCCACTTATACCGCACCTAATTGTTTATATAAACTGTAGGATTTATGTATACTTTATGTATACAGTTAGTTACATTCATTAAGAATTTACACATGATAGCTAAACTACTGAAAAGATAGGCTTACAAAACATACATCAAATAAATATATATACAAGAAATTAAAGTTGTTATTGAGCTACAGATATATTTCGAAAATATCACATCTAATGTTTATTCAAATTTTCGGGTGATTGTTTACCGACCATTTCTTTTCCTTCCAGCGATACTCGGTATAGCAGATATTATTATTAGAAAACGTTTATCTTTCGGCAGGACTTCACCTTTTATTTTGAGTGTTCATTAATTTTGGTAAGTTTTGATACGAATGTTTTAAATTAATAGACTTCAGAGTATTTCTTGATAAATATATAATGATATTGTCACCTGTTAGTTGGGAGTCTCTACTGTAATTTCACTAAAAAAATAATTTGTAGTTCTTACAAACAACAAAGTCTCATTGTTTGTAGTTCACTTTCTTTACGCCTAAACATCTGAATAAGTTCCAGAAGAATTTACACCTTATTTATTTAAGACTTGAATGGTGAAATACTTCTTTCTCTGTTCGAACACTGTGCTATTCCCTCTGCTTGGTTGTCCTTTCAGATTCATGTGAAATAAATTGTCCTATGAACCTCTATATTTTATCTCTTGATCTCACACTGTTTAATGAAAAGTGGTTCGTCAATGTTCGAATTTTTACGCAATAGGTAGACGATTTCCCTTCGGAATCATATCTAATGGAAAGACTCTTAAGAGACTACATATTTTTTCCATAATTTTTGTGACATTTTCTTATTTTCTAGCAGCATTACTTCTTGAAGTCAAGTTTTATCCAAATAGGGGATAATACTAATGAATGCAAATCGAAATGTCGTTTACCAATGAGATTTTAATTAAGTGTACCATAATGTATGAGTACAGGTTACTTTTATTCGATGTTAACCAACGTTAGTCCATAGTCTTGTGCGTAGTTCATACGCCTCGGTAGTAGTTTGGTGTACAATAGCAGCTCTTAAAATTGGGCGAACT
The DNA here is from genome assembly GCA_944470205.2 of Schistosoma margrebowiei. NCBI lineage: Eukaryota > Metazoa > Platyhelminthes > Trematoda > Strigeidida > Schistosomatidae > Schistosoma > Schistosoma margrebowiei. The sequence continues at coordinate 64,628,855 of OX104024.1, read as the reverse complement.
CCTTTAAAAGTGATGTGAGTTTTAATGACAGTTTTTCTCTAGTGCCTAGTTTTATGTGAAATTTACGACAAAATTTATAGCAGATAGATTTTCGACTCAAAAAACTTAAGATATCACTAATTTTATGAAACTGATAGTGGTACATTGAAGTCTGAAGAATTTCATCAAATATTGTATATCCTTTCAACTTCAAACTTTTTAACTAGAAATCCTTGTTCATAAGCTGATATTGGCTTTATGATCATATAAAAATCCCAACCACTGACCAACTGTGAAATTCTGGTGTACCACATGTAAGGACTGCACCCCTTTAACTCCAAATGAGTTGAACTCAAAAACGTAGTACCACCAACATATAACGGTGCAAAACACTTGACAGCGAAATGTACTTTTAAGTTCTGTTTTACTTGGTGATTAAAAACCTGGATTTGATATTTTTGGAGACACCAACTAATTGACATCTTTTCTCTATTTTATTTTATTTGAGGTCTGAAATGTGGTTTTTGTCTATTGTTACTAACAGGTGGATAAAATCACGTGTTCTTTCTAATTTTTCTACAAAGTGAGGTATTTCGCTCTCATCTAAACATATTAATGGGTTAACGTACAGATAAAATGAACGTGACATTTTTTGTTGCCACGTGATTTATTTCATGTAACGTAGATTTGTTTTTTGTGAAATATAAATTATTATTTCCACATATTTTTATATTTTTTATTGTATAAAAATATTTGAATTAAAGTGTTCGGCGAAAATAAAACGTCATCATACTAGTACTCAATTCTTCATTGGAAGTGTTACTTGATAAAATTGCTCATATTATGTTATGTATGTAATTGCAAACAAGAACGTAGATAGAAGTTAACTTACATGACTACTTTCGGTTATTTAATTTCATGTAACTGCACTCTCATTTCAACGAAAAATGAACTAATATCAAGTAATTGCCATTGGATCATTTTGGATTTAACAAGACTTATTTTCGGGCTTAATATTAAAACATTCATCGAAGTGATAGTTACCTAATTGGGTGTTTACAGCCAATTCTCGTAAAATGATCTATTTGGATTTTTCTTTCTATGGTAAATACGTGTTATCAAAAAATATTCTTGATGCTAGTTTTAAAATCACCAATTCCATAAGACCATAGTGTACATTGATGAACGCTTATATAAGCATTTTTCGTGAACTGTTTATTTTGGAGTGATTTAGGGAAATAGTTACCAGCGATAGGTGCAGATGGTATAGAATTTAGAGTTTTTCAATTTTAGGAGTTGCCGAAATATGGTTATCATTTTTTTAATTTAAATAAATAATAAGCATCTCATTGATGAGTCCCTGGTCAATTTTAATTTGCTATTTTGATGAATGAAGGTATATATAGTTATTTTTGTGATAAAAGAAAAATATATTTAGTGTTCTTGCAGAATTCGAACGATAGTAATACAATGAACTTGGGAAAAAAGCGTTTATTTACTCATCTAATGTGATATGAAGGTTTACAATGCTGCCTTTGATACCTTACAATAATGGATATCTAGAAAAATAATGCTGAAATCAGAGATGAGCCAGCGTCTCTATTAAATGAGCCACATAAAATCAGATGGTAGGTCAGGTGAGCAGTAAGTACTAAAATGTAAAATGTTTTTAATTAAAGTGCTGATATGCATCATTTATTAATGAAACCAGTATTTGATTGCATAAACATTAAGATTAACAACGTCACTTTATCAATATAATGAATACAACTGAGTTCAGTTTTTTCACAAGTGTGTCGTTCACTGTAACAATCATCAGTGAATGCAGATTCGAATCTTTTATTTGATTTCTATTTCCCGACTCATTGAACTATATGCATGAAATTTGTGTTCACAAATACATATTAACTGTAAGAAATGATCATGTTACGCATGAATCTTTGGAATTTATGAAGCTTATCATCTAGAAATAACAAACTGAATTTAAGGGATGTTACATCACTTAAAGGTTTATTCGGAGCATTATCAGATTTCAGGCATATCGATTCAGTGTGAAAATCATGAACAGTTATTTCTGTCAAAAGAAGATGGAGCGGTCAGTGAATGATATTGGGTTTTAAACGTTCTATAATCTTTTAAAACTTATGGAGATTCATTTTTAAGCATTAAAATAAAGCAATATTTGGTGTAGGATTGTCTAAATAAACAGAATGCAATTCAACAAATAAGAATCAATTTATGAAACATAAAGTGAAACATTTTATGATGCCATGTTTCTTTGAAATAATTTTGGGTTGAAGTCTCAATGTGAACATTATCATGGGAATTCAGGTAAATCTAACTACTGGCTCACAAATACACAAAAAGGCACTTCATAAATTCTTCCACTAACCATAGTCCTTTTTTCTGGAAAGTAATTTTCTCAAATGAATGTAAATAGCTCAATATTTCAGAGAAAATTTTCTTTTCGACGAAATCATTTACTTGAACTGTACATTTGTATTTACAGTTTTGTGGAAAATATATGTCTATAGAAGGAAAATTGATACTAGAATTTGATTATCAGATGAGGTTACGCAATAATCAAGGGGTAATAAAAGAATATAAGGATGAAAATAATTTACGGGTCAGATTATTGTTCGGTTCATAGTTGTGAAGAAAAAGGACAGATATAATGGTCATAAAAATAAAAACTGAATAATAATCAATAAAACTTGTTTAAATCTAATGATAATGACTAATTACAGTTTAAAATTACAAAACACTAATTTAAAAAATCAGTAATAATGATAAAATTGAACAACCGAAACATATCACTGAAGGGAATCAGGGCTAAAGAAGGATGAGAGGTTGGACCTTGTTCTCACACACCACTGTGAAGATGTTATCGACATTCAGCACCTTCTCCCCACTGGTGAATAGTGATCACGTTGTACTGTACTTTAAGTTTAGGACACATGGTATACAACTTGTATTTAATCCACCCTGTTTGAATATCTGATGAGATAGTATTCCGACAATCAGAGACTGTGCTATTCCGGTTAACTGGTCAGTCGACGCGGATGGATCGATCGGAGAAGAATGGAATAAGTTTAAGGCTACATTTGAATCCATTGGTCAACACGTAAGCTATCACATTGCCCTCGATGGATTAATAAGGAAACGCGTAAGCTGTTGAAGCGTAGGAAACATTTCTGAGACTTGTTCTTGTTGACAGGTCATGCACCATTTAAGCGTGAGTACCAAAAATTCCGTTATATCTGTAAGAAAACCATAGCCGAATCCCGTACCATTTACAAACGACAGTTAGTATATGATAGCTGTACTTGTCTGAAACGACTGTTTCCGTATGCTAAACGGCGAATGAAATGTAGTGATGGCATTCCCCCGTTACTGTTACACTAAAATTCAAATTTACTAGATGAATCAGATCGAGCAAAAGCTGAGACTTTTTCAAACTATTTTAGCGAAGTCTTCTCTACGTTCATTCACACAATCCGTTAACTTCCGAGCAACATCCGTTTATTTGTTGTGAGAGGGAATTGAACAGCAGCCCTAGATAACTGCCTGTTTGTCGATGTGATATTTATAGAATTTAGCAAAGCACTTAACAAGGTTTCACACTTAGGTCTTATGCAGAAGCTCTTAAGCTTCGGAATAATGGGTGCTGTACAGCAATGAATATGAAACTTTTTATGTGACCGCAGACAGAGAGTGAGGGTCAATGGAACGCTATCCGAATGGAAGCCGGTCGAAAGTGGTGTACCCCAAGGCACTATCTTATGCCATCTACTTTCCCTTTTCTACGTTAATGAATCACCGCTGTTGCTTAAAACGTCAACATTATTGTTTGCAGATGTTTTGAAGATCTGGAGAACAATAAGAAGTGAGGCTGGTCATTTTGATCTTCAAGCTGACTTAGATGAATTAGTTAGATGGACTCGAGGTTGGGGTTTAGAGATTTATTCTAGGAAGTGTGTGCTCATACACATTGGTCACGGTAATAGTTACCATTGTGCTATTGATGGTGCATCTCTTCCACGCGTTCAGGAACATGAATACTTAGAAGTAATAATGAGTCATGACTTGAAAACAACTACGCATTGCAAAGCAGCCGCTGTCAGATGTTTCCGTGCGTTATGGTCACTTTGCCGAGCGTTCAAATCTTTTGACGAGGAAATTTTTCGAGTTTTATATCCCAACTACGTAAGACCACACTTAGAGCACTGTATCCAAGCAGCCAGCCCATGTCTGATAAAGGCTACTAACTCCCTTGAGCGTGTCCAGCGTGTGGGAACAAAATTAGTGAAGAGTCTTTCTAAACTACCTTAGGATGAGCGCTTAAAACGCCTGAACCTTTTCCCCTTGTTGTATTGTAGGGCGCCAGGTGACCTTGTACTGGCATTTCGTATCTCTAATTATAATTTGGGTATTAATATGTTGTATCTTTTTGCTCCCTCCAGCACAAATAATCCTCGGGGTCATAGCAAGAAAGTCCACAAACCGCGATCTGATAAACATAAGTGAGGTCCTGTTCTTCTTATTGAGTAGTCATTGACTGGAACGCCTTACCCGAAAAAGTGGTACCAGCCTCATCAGTGACTATTTCCAAGGAGAAGTTGGACCTTCACTAGAAGTCAATCTGTCAGAATTAACACAGGTTTACTAACCTACTATCCTTATTACTGAAGATTAGACACATCGTTATTGCACGCAAAGTTTGGGCTTGAGTTGGTGGATTGTCGATGTCCCAGCAGTGTATAATATTTTGATTCGTTTTCCCATCAATCCAATTCCTTTGGCTGTGTAGATTATTTTAAAAGAATACTCCTTTGTAGTGGTGTCCATAGTTGATTAAATGCTTCTGTATTGAGCTAGTGATTGTTTTACATTCTCCTCTTGAGAACCATGCCGGGTAGTGTGCAGAGCTGCGTTTGCAAAGTGATCGCTTTGTGCGGGTAATCTAACCTGGCCCACATGAGCAAGTGAATTTATAGATGCACATTGATGTAGCCCAAATCATAAGTTTATCCTTAATACATCCGTGAATGGAAGGCCGGCTTGAGAAGATAATTCAGAGCTTAGCTGAGTAAAACGTTTTATTCAACGATTTTGAAATCCGTTTATTCAAAACTTTAGCAGCCGTATCTCCTTTAAATTCGATATTTATAAAATGAGTTTTCTTTTGTACTGTTGGTGCTTTTTCCGGATAATGTCTAGGTGTTAAGTTACTATCGACGAATCTTCATGGATAACCATTTTTACTGAGAGTCCGTCCAAGTTGAAGTAGTTCCCCATCCATCGTGTCCATACAAATATAAATACGAATGTACAGCTTAAGTAAATGATTTCATCAAAAAAACATTTCTTCGCTGAATTCTCTTTATTTTGATTCAGTGACAAAATGGGTTATTTTAATTAGCTAAATATTTATTTATACTAAATCACTGAAACGGTGTTTAATGCATTAAAATTAATGAAAATCATTTGTAAAATATCAGTTATTAATTAAAAGTATAATCTGATTATTGTAATTTCACTTTACTATTGTTAAATTTGATTCATTTGTCGCAACCGTGTACTCCCAAAATGATTGTAACTAACTATAAAAATTACACTAGAAATCAAATAATTAGATTTGATAAATTAATCAATGTAAGTTTATTCTTATCATTTGCTTATTAAATGAAATTGATGAATACAAAAGTTGATTGTCCTTCCGAACAAAAATGAAAATGTAAGGAAACTTTTCTCAAAATTTAAAATGTTTAGAAAAACTATTGATGTTACTATCATTATTTCACCTAGTATCAAGTGATTTATAAAATATACCTTAAAGAAAATTGAATGATGATAAATAAAGCGATAATTGTTCCTCCTTTTAACTTTGATCAAATGATTGTCACACTAAATACCTGAATCGTTTGTTGAATAAATTATCATTGACTGAATTTAGTTTGTTTATAATTGGATTGGAAGTAATATCATTACCTGAGATTGGTTATTATGTTACATTTTCTGTCGTATCATGCATCATCTTATTGTAGCACATTTCCTATCATGGGAGTTTATAAAATACGAATAAATTTTCCAGATCACTTCATTGGTTTATAACAAGTTACTGGGATTATGCTTTAAACTTTATGCATGATAACACTTACAAGATGAATGAATATCATAAAAGGCAATAATGAAGTAATTCTCTTGTAATCTATTTATTTGAAATTGATAACAACATTGAATTCTTATTGATTTAAAAACAAAATACTATTAAAAATTACCATAGCGATAAAGTTTACTTGAAATTTCATTGAATAATCAAATAACGTCGTCTATGTAGTACAAAGGTGTGAATTTATCTGCTCATCGTAAAGACTTACTATTATTGGATCAAGTTATCCACAAACATGACATGAAAAACTAGCTATTTTTAAGTAATTAAACAGCTTGATGGAAATCCCTTGAGAAGAAAATACATCATTCTCGTGGGTTGTAAGGCTTTTTAGTCGTTTTTCAAACGGATACCTCGGATAATCTGATCTGATCAAATATTTCACTATCCATAACGAAGGAAATCTAGCCGAAATTCATTTAATGCATTAGTGAGTTTATTGCCATTAAATCAGTCAGTATTATTTTGAGATCCATCATTAATTTGAATGTAAGCTACCTTTATATTACAATTCTGTAACCTAATCTTAAGCTAAGATTTTTAATATATTTCGGTGAGAAAACTGAGTTACACACTGGATAAATGGCATCTATATCTGAAGATGAACGCCTATCTAATTATCTCCATACTTTTAGGAGTTCAAATAATGAGATATGGGCATGGTTCACATCTATTTGGTTATATCACGAAAGACTGTCAAATATGCCATTTGAATGGAACAACTCATCATTATCATAAGTGACTTGACAAAGATTTACCATGGCCTTTTGTGATCAGGTTTTAGGTAGTTATTGCCCATTCGTCAATAGTCAAATTGGTAGGATATCAAGTGAACAGAACATTAAGCAGTGAAAGGACTAACTACATGTGAGAAAAATAATAGGGCCTCCCAACAAATTTCCATGTGTCTCAGTCTAAAAAGGAACAATTTAAATCAATAACTGGAAGAGAGTGAAGTCAGTGGGCAACGAACCAATACGCGACCCACCATAATCAAACATCAATTTAAAGGAAATCGCTGTCAACCAGGGAATAAGAAAACAAAAGTACTATAGTGGAGGGAACGCAGCTGTAAATAAATGTTAGTATTAACCTAGTTCTGAGTTAAAGACTAAATATGATATACAAAAATGAATGAGTCATATGGGAAATTAGGTATGCAAGGAGGAGGAAGGGATTTTCTTACTCTTACCTATACACATGTACAAATGCTTATGAAAAGATCTTAGAGTTTGCATCACGGAAGTACGATTGATTGAAAATGTTTTATTTGTCACTGAGGTGCTAATACTTACAGCGTTTATAGTTCAGTAGTTATAGTGATATATTAATGATATAATTCAACCGTTTCTTCAAAGGTACACAATACACCTAAATGCTGGAATTAAAAGTTACCAGTGGAAGTTCGAAATATTTGGTTAACAACCAATATTTGTTTAATACAGTCTTTATTTCATAAACACTGATCATTGGAAAATACTGATGTTTTATACAAATAAATCAAGTAAATCGATACCTGGACTTTGATTGCCTGTTTTCTGGATTCACGAGTTCCTAATATATTTTGGAGTTACAGTAGTACTAAATGTAATTGCGGATTAGTAATTTCCAGAGCTAATCAATAGATACTCTAATAGCTGTGACTGGACCGGAACTAGAAAGCGAAAACACAGCGAACTGTTTCAAATGCATTGTGTACTGAGATTGAAATCACGCAGTTGGATATTTACAAAACAACGGTACGTAGACGAACATGTTGGCTCGACATTATGTATTTTATCAGCAAACACTAGTCTGTGAAGACGTTACCGAATATTAAATTCGATGAAGAATGAAACATTGTTTTGTTTGAGAATAAATTATTATTATCAGTATTTCTTAGTATTCAATGAAACAAAAGTACCGCGTTTCGAAAAGTATAGTATCTACATTTAAAATGTCTTGCAGTTGTAGTGACTCACGTTTATTACGAGAACACGACTGGTTCAATAAAAACAATTATTATTATAAACAGTTGTACCAGTGTTTGTTTTAATATGCTTTTGTTTAACTGTGCTAATTATAGCCATTTTGTGCTTCCATTACCTTCCATTATTGTTTCGCGCCTTTTGCTGCTGTTCGCACGTATTCTGTACTCCTGCTTCCGCTTGTACCGTTCTTGGCACGATCTCGGTATTCATTCGATACCACGAGATCGCCAAACGAATAAATCTGCTTACGCTCAACCTACGCCTTCTGATATTCTTGGCACGTGTATTTTGGTAGCGGTGTACATAGTCAATCTCGACTCGACGCCACGCTACAATTGGTGATCCCAAAGTTTGGAACACGCCTCAACCTCTGGTGAAATCTTCCAAAGAAGCCAATTCGGTGAGTCTATAGTTTATCTATCCACGTCTGTCGTATATTTTCATATTGATTTTTAATATATAATATACACGACATGACGGATAGCGACAAAAGTACTATTAATGTTATAGACTCAGACGTACAGGCCATTCATTTTCGACCTGTACCATTCATTCCCCACGACCCAGAGGTTTGGTTTGCTGCATTAGAGTCCCAGTTTGAGACTCGTCGCATCACGAGCCAAAGGCAAAAATACGCCTTCGCTCTCGAATCTTTACCCGGGGACCACTTAGTAGCTGTTCGTGAGGTCGTCCTCAATTCCAATGTGCCAAATGTTTACGATCGCCTCAAAGAGGCAATTCTCCGACATTTCCTCCCATCAAGGGAGGAACGATTGAGGACATTATTAGCACGTCACCCCTTGGGTGATGCTAAACCTAGCCACCACCTCACGCGCCTGCAATCCCTTGCAGGATCAACAGCATCCGACTCGGAAATAGTTAAAGAATTGTGGCTCGAGTCACTACCAGCCCATATCCAACCTACCGTGACGGCACTGCTCGAGGACACACCGCTTAACCAGGTGGCCCTCATAGCAGACAAAATCTTGGCGAGGACTTGTATTAAAGACAGCTATGTTGTTGCTTCAACGGCACGTCCTAAGGTAGTTAGGGACGCCAGTCATTCCTCAGCTCATGGCGACAGGGACGGGTGTATCCACACGCGTCTTAGTTTTCAAGACCGTTGTAACGTACCCCAACCCTACGTCCCCCGAGCCCGCTCAAGTTCTCGCAAACCCGTCACCACTCGCCCAAAAAGGGCATCTTCCAAGACACGCCGAAAGGCGGTTTCGGAAGCGAGTGACGGTTGGTGCTGGTTTCATAGGTCCTTCGGGTCTGGCGCCCGCCGTTGTCGAGCCCCATGCTCATACAAGGCGGGAAACGCCAGCGCCGGCGAGTAAAAGCGGCCGTACTCGCCGGCCCTTCACCCCAGGTTGGTCGCCTATTCTATGTGCACGATTACCGCACAAACGCTAGGTTCCTGGTAGACACTGGGGCCCAAGTTTCTGTCGTACCACGAGGTAGCAGCAAGTCACAAGCCACAGTGCTTCGACTACGCGCTGCGAATGGCTCAGTCATTCCTACCTACGGTACACGACAACTCGTGGTCAACCTGGGCAACCGACGACGGTATCTGTGGACGTTCATCATTGCTGATGTTCCCACAGCCATACTAGGTATCGATTTCCTACAGCACTATGAATTGCTTGTCGATTCACGTAGGCTGCAGCTGATCGATACTTCGTCGAACAATAAATTCATGGGCTGTAAAGCCCACATGAACGCGTACCGAATCCTCGGCACTTTTTACTCGCGTAATGATAAATTCCACGCTTTATTCGAGAAATTCCCCGTACTCACTAAACCACTCGAGGAGCTTCCATCGGTGACCAATCGTGTGGTACACCACATAGTCACCCGCGGACCGCCAGTCACGGCACGACCTCGCCGACTGGCACCGGACAAATTAGCTTTTGCTAAGCGTGAGTTTGACAATTTACTAGCTACTGGTATTATTCGTCCTTCTCACAGTCCATGGGCCTCTCCTCTTCTACCTTGTGAGGACAAAGTACAAGCAATAAAGGAGTACAACGAGCCGTCCTCACCCAAGGAACTGAAGGCTTTTCTCGGTTTGATTAACTTCTACCGTCGTTTCATCCCACACGCGGCAGAACGGTTACGACCACTAACCGACTTACTTCGCGGCAACCCACGCAGATTAGAAATGAACGATTCTGCACGTACTGCATTCACAGAGATCAAAATGGCTCTTGCGCAAGCCACTCTCCTCGCCCATCCCGATCCATCAGCCACGCTTAGTATAGCGGTTGATGCATCCGATGTCGCTATAGGAGCAGTCATGCAACAAAATATCTCCGGTAGTTGGCAACCTCTCGAGTTTTTCTCACGACGCCTTACTTCCACGGAGACGAGATATAGCGCTTTTGGTCGCGAGCTGCTAGCAGCCTACTGCGACATCAAACACTTTCGGCACGCAGTAGAAGGACGTCAATTCATCTTATTCACCGACCATAAGCCCTTAACGTATGCTTTGCATACCAAGTCTGACCGCTACTCACCACGAGAGTGCAGACATTTGGACTATATCTCTCAGTTCACGACAGACCTTCGTCACATCAAAGGCGAGTCGAACTGTGTTGCCGATGCTCTATCACGAATCCAAACGAATGCAGTTACTCTGCCGGTGCTCGATCTCCCTGCTATGGCCGCTGCCCAAGCAAACGATCCTAGTTGTACCAAAGCACCACAATCCACGTCCCTTCAGTATCAGGAAGTACCTTTAGCCACGACTTCTGGCACCATTCTATGTGATACTTCTACCGGCCTTCCTCGACCCATCGTACCCTCTACTTATCGCCGTCTCGTATTCGATGCCCTGTATGGATTATCTCACCCAGGTATCGCAGCCACATTACGTCTCATCGCTGCACGATACGTCTGGCCGTCCATGAATAAAGATGTTCGTATGTGGGCGAAGCAATGCTTACAATGTCAACGATCAAAAGTGCACAGGCACGTAGCCGGCCCCCTTGGCACTTTCGCTACGCCTGATGCTCGCTTCGATCACGTTCACTTAGACATTGTAGGACCACTGCCACCATCGCATGGGTATGATCACATACTCACGTGCATCGACCGCTTCACCAGATGGCCCGAATCTATACCCATCACGTCTATCACGGCGGAGACAGTTGCTCACCGCTTCGTAGAACGATGGATAGCTCTATACGGTTGTCCCTTGACTGTCACGACTGACCGAGGACAACAATTTGAGTCCGCACTATTCTCCTCACTTACTCGGCTGCTTGGTACGGAACGCATACGCACTACCGCCTACCATCCAGCTTCAAATGGTTTAGTTGAAAGGTTTCACCGTCAACTTAAAAGCGCTCTTCGAGCACACGAAAACGACGACTGGTACGAAACCTTACCGCTCGTTCTCTTAGGTATCAGAACGAGTTTAAAGGCAGAAATACAATGTTCCGCCGCTGAACTAGTATACGGCACGACATTGCGTCTGCCCGGGGAATTCTTCACACCACGGAGCGGACATGATTTCGCTAAATCAGACTACGTCCAACGACTGTCTGCATTTATGCGAACGCTGTCTCCGGTGTCAACTCGAATACAACATCGAAAGGTTGCTCTCCCTCGAGAGTTATCTACCTGTTCACATGTTTTCATACGAGTAGATTCGGTACGCAAATCTTTGCAACAACCTTACGAAGGCCCTTTTCGCGTGATCGCTCGTCATGAAAAGACCTTCAAGGTTGATCGACACGGCCGCGTCGAAATCGTCAGCATTGATCGTCTCAAACCAGCACACGTCGATGACAGTGCCCTATCTGATAACCTGAGATTCAATGCTAGACCTATCAAACCTACTAGCGGGATCCTCAAACCATCTTCAGGTCCCACGCTAGATACACCTGAGACCTTATTCTCACGTCCCAGTCAACAGCACGCGTCATCTGCACCGTCTACGGACGAGACAACAGTCTCACGTCCAGATCAGCAGACCACGCCGCCTTTGACTTCTGATGAGATTGCAGGCTCACGCGACGCAAACGAGACTACCGTCTCACGTTCCGGTCGCCGAGTACGGTTGCCTGTACGCTTTCGTGACTAGCCGCACAGTCAACAACTGATACGGTGTAGGATTATTCCTATACTACACGCATGCTACACTCTTCTTTTTTTGATTTCTTTTTGTTTCCTGAGTCCACGCCTTCGACCATCTCCGTTTGGGTCCGTCGACTTCAGTCAACTTTGGCGAAAGCTGGACTGGCCACCCACGCTCTTGTCAACGCACTCAGTCGATATATTGGTTTGAATGTTTGGCACATGCTTGGTCTCGAACTTGGTCTTTCGGCTCAACGTGGTTTCGTCCTACGTCTGCAACGTTTCTGGTCCGCATTCCCTACGAACGCCATCTTCAGATTCTGAATACAAACCACTCGTGTAGCATACCAACTCAAGCAACAAGTACAGCACATCGATTCTGGTACCGTTCTCCGAAAATAACCTTCGTTGGCAACTCGACGATCAACAATCGCTTTCCTGTTCGCCAATCCGTCGTCCTGCAAACGCTCATCAGCCGATAGGTCCCACGATTTAAACCGCTATTAATCGAAAGTGTAAACCCTTTCTAGCGGGGGGCTCCTGTAGTGACTCACGTTTATTACGAGAACACGACTGGTTCAATAAAAACAATTATTATTATAAACAGTTGTACCAGTGTTTGTTTTAATATGCTTTTGTTTAACTGTGCTAATTATAGCCATTTTGTGCTTCCATTACCTTCCATTATTGTTTCGCGCCTTTTGCTGCTGTTCGCACGTATTCTGTACTCCTGCTTCCGCTTGTACCGTTCTTGGCACGATCTCGGTATTCATTCGATACCACGAGATCGCCAAACGAATAAATCTGCTTACGCTCAACCTACGCCTTCTGATATTCTTGGCACGTGTATTTTGGTAGCGGTGTACATAGTCAATCTCGACTCGACGCCACGCTACACAGTCGTAGATAAGGCAGTAAATTAAGGTAGGACATTAGCCGTACAAATATTTTGAGCGTTTCAGGCCATACATCTTTTCTCATAGTGAAATAAAAGTCTTAAAAGATTTGCTGAGTAATTTTTTATGTTTGTTGAATTAATCTTCTCCAGGTTTATGGGATAAGAGCATTTATTTTATCATGGCAGGGCGTCTGCCAGATCTAAACGGACATGGTCAAAACCTTTACGCGGAGTAGGAAACAGACCAGAGGGAGATATTTTATAAACAGCTTCTCTAAGTTATTGTCAATCTGTACAGGAGTGTGCCTAAATCTTCAAGTTTTCATTTATTCTAGATCTGTAAAATCGTTACACTGTGAACTTGATAGTCACCCAAATAATCAGATTAGACGAGCTTCCGAAGGTACTAAAAACTCTGCGAAAATGCTGTTTCGATACACCTGCATTTTCTTTGTTTGTGAGTTTCCGGTCATAGTGTTTTACGTGTTACAACCAATATCCATCGTATTTTTAGGAATGCACCAGTAGTGAGGACTGGCGTAGCATCTACAACTGACGTCAGGACTATATCAGGGTTATTTCGTTGACACTTAACATGTCAGCTGACAGGTCAAAACTCTTTTCCTTATGTGGCTTTCCAAAAATCTTTCCAAATAACTATTTATGAAGTCGTTTAATAGCCCAAAATACTGCTAATGCTTTTTTTTGAGTTCGTAAATAACCTCGTTCAGGAGCAGTAAGTTTGAGTGAAACATAGATTACTGGTTTACCTTCCAGCTTTCCAACTGCAGCGGCACCCTCGGGTGACACATCAGCAATAAATACTGAATGTACCTTCAGTAGTGTGCGTACACCAGGAAAGCAAGTTTCTAGGGCCAGTGAAATGTCACTAAGCCTTAGTCAAATCATCCGACAGTTGGGATACTTGATATCGAACAGACCATCGATCCTTGTCAGAGTCAGTGACAACCAACGCGCATCAGTTGATTGAATGCCGTGGACTGGCGCGTGCGGTGGTGGTCTCGTCATCTTTTATGTACTCATTCTTACTAACGTATTTCCATAATAACGTCTGTTGTGTTATACAGTCTTTAAAGCAGCCATAGTACTTTGATACGTCGAAGGGGTAATCCACGTTAGGTGCTGACTGAGAGGTATTACTTTGATGTTGGCTTCTGATCACATTATTTCCGACCAACTCGAGTAGGCCTCAAATCATTCTACAGCGATAATAAACGTTGATGATCTATAAGTTTGAAGAACAGCATCACTTTGAAGGAACTTAATAGACTTTTATTACTTATTTATTTTGTAGCGGTAAATAAATTACCAAAATAAATAGCTCTGTAAGTTTTCGACATTGGATGCTGACCAGATTAGTTTAAGTGGACTCACCTAGCTGAAAGCGCTCGGTTATGCGTCCGCACCAGATAACGTGTAAGAACGCCGTGCTCAACAACTACTGCAATCGCTAACCAGACTAGATCAGACAATTCCGATATATTGGCAATCGTCAAATACAACATCTGATCTCCTCGATTCTGTCTTTTGATTTCTCTTAGTGGGTACGAGTTATATTAGAAGATGTTACTGGTAAAAGCGTTTTCAAACACTGAATACCTGTGCCATTTTCAATTTGAACACAAATATTTTGAACACGGTTCCTGTTCATCACTCCATTAAAATGAATTCGATATCAAGTTTTGAAATTAACAATTAGTATAACAAAAAAAATTAAGAATAAGCAGGGATAGTATTGAAGTGCACAAGGTAGTGATCGTAGTTCTGCAAGATTTTTCGGAGATCGTACATTTGTCAGTGAAGCTAGTCTCTTTATACCTTGTTTAAAACGATTACCACCAACTAGGTATCCAGGACATTCGAAACAAGATATATAAAATGAACAATTATTTGGATTCACAGTAAAATTCTTCTCGGTTAAACGAGTCAATAAATCCATAGTCTCTGACCATAGGTTATTTTATCAAAACCACGAATAGTAAAACCCTTCATAAACTTCAACATCTTTAAGGCCACTGACTAAATTATTCATCAGTTCCTGAAATATAGCTGGGGTTCAATTTAAGTTAATTGCAAGGAAGTTGTATTTGGACAGGTCAAAGTGTAGGATGTAAGTCGGTGTCAAATTAGATGAAGATTGATGCGAAGGGATTTGAAGATTAACATTTTTAGGCAGACTTTCGAGAATACCTTAGAACGACGAAGTCGATTAGGAATATCTTTAGCACCCACTGTAGAGCACATTTGCGTCAACAAACAGGGTCCATATTATTCTATTATGACCACACATTCTAGTAGCCTCGCCATCAGATCTCAAGTCCATGTAAGGCTAGTGAAATGTCACGTAGTCCTAGCTTCATTATCCGGAATGACCTATGCAGCAGTGGTTGCGCTCTGTCCTTTGTACCTACTCATGATAACATATTTATGTAATAACGTCGTTTGTGTTGTACCGTCATCAAAACAGCCATAATATTTGGATGAGACGAAGGGGTAGTCTTTGTTAGGCACTAATTGTAAGGTGTGACTTCGACATTAGCTGATTGGTTACACCGTTTCTGTCTTACTTGAGTAGGCCTCCAATCACTGGACACACATCATTTGCGTTAGTGATCCACAGGCGTAACAATAAGAGTACCACATGTTTATCTGTTCATTTATTTGAATACAAACATTGGTACAACAAGGCACCAAATATGCGACACGCAAAAAATTAGGTTGTGAAGATATATAGAATGTGAAGTGCGTATAATAAAAAAGAAAGACGATGAACAGAAACCACTGTATGAGAAATAATAATAACGGGAGGAGTAGTTCAGTTAGGAAAAATACAACCAGAAAGAATTCTTTCGGTCAAAGAAGTTACACTCACGTTTAAGAAAATAAAAAAAGTTTCAGCAGGATCACCGGTGGTTTCAATTCTGAGCCATATCTGACAACGTATAACCGATATATTGCACCAACTCTAGGACCCAAACTAGGGGATTCTGAAGGACC
This sequence comes from Schistosoma margrebowiei, assembly GCA_944470205.2. NCBI lineage: Eukaryota > Metazoa > Platyhelminthes > Trematoda > Strigeidida > Schistosomatidae > Schistosoma > Schistosoma margrebowiei. Next base: position 64,612,735 of record OX104024.1, on the reverse strand, counting down.
AACGGAGGCTAGTCCTGTGCATCTCCCTTTCACACCACAACACCATGTCATACACTGACCACCTCTCCGCTTTTTAAAATCAGACGCAGAGTCATAAAATATTACACAACATGAAATTCACTGGTACGATACTCATAGTACATAATGACATTCGTCTGATACACCGGAGCCACTGAAGTCAGTGTTTCAAGATAGTGACACAAATGGAATTATCGTCTCTGTGCCTGAACAAACGATGCCGAATCTCTGTATTACCAACTTGACGTTGACACTAGATGCCAGCAATCCTTCGGGGACAACGATGATAAAATTCACAGTCGCTTAGTACTCTTAACTTGGAGGGGCCAGTTTACACAAGCATGGGGCAAAAGTTAATCTTTCTAAGGTTTTCAGCAGTCTACGTAATATGACAGAAGCCAATGATTTCGTCGCGGTTGGAAGCAGACTTACCCCAGATACTTGTTGCAGAAACGACGTGAACGTTTTCTAAAGATAGGGACAACTTTCGACTAATTTCACTATGTTGTAACACTCTCCAATTGGGAGACCTTTGCAAGTAACTCAGTCAGTTTATAAACTAGAATTTATCCACTATCTTTAAAAACGGTCGGAGGTAAGTTATTTGGACCTGGAGATTCGAGTCGTTTCTGGAGATCCTTTTGAACTTCCGTCCATTCAGGTGGATCATTCGCCACGAGCCATATAGGGCAGGACAATTTGATCAATGTCATTGGAGCAGCGGACCAGTGGAACTGCGCCAGTATTTGGTGCTGGTTAGAAATAATTTGTAGTCTGCGCGGAGTTGCAGCAGACGGTCAACGCTACTTGGGCTCCGACCAAAAAGCCACCGAGATGACTCTCTGCCGCGCCTAGACGCTCGACCTGAACATTCAAGTACCTGTCTAGAACTACATTATCTGTCGAACACACTTCATGTGGAAAAACAGTTTACTGGTGGAGAAACTTACCGTTGATCACGGTCAGTCTGTAATGTGTCTGAGCGTAGGCGGAGATGACGAAAAGATATCGTTTCTCACGCCGATTTCTCTCCACTTTCGTGAAACGTTTTAATCTAACTTCCCATAACCGGCTGTAAATAGGGATCCAATCGATCAGTGCCGCCTAAGCTCTAGCGCTTAATGAGACACCCACGTTGGCGAAATGGACGAAGATGGCACAAAATTCTCGGATAGAAGCATTTGAAACAAGCTTTTCATAGCAAATACTGGAGAGCAAATTTGTGGCACTTCACTATAGTTGTGAATACGGATCTTTGATAGACACAAACAATCCCATCTACAGTAGTGTGCGAACGTTGAAGGGGATTAGTTTGAATTGTATACATGGTTTCAGAAAGACTGGTTCAGAGTTCTTATTCAGTCGTAGCATTCAACTTCCGACAATTCAGTGACTTGAGATCGTCTAGATAGGTTAAGGTTTCCACTAAATGCAAGCTGGTGTATAAATTGAAAAATAAAATACGCTAAGAGTAGCGAAGGTATATACGTGATGTAGTATAATGAAAATAATACGAATATTATCATATTATTGTGAATATGATTTGTCTGAGTGAGCGTTGAAGTGATTGTAATTTTTCAGTAGTAAGTACTTGACTTGTGTGTGCTGGGATACGGTTAAGGTGCCCGAAACGTGGGAGTCACATACCGAGCCTTTGACCTAGAGACCTAATCCACAAGGCGGTGGCGCAATATCAGAAGATGAAGTCCCTCGGTAGACGGATTCACACGCAATTTGTTTCGCTCAGGATCCTGGGGATCTTGTGTTCTAGTGGTTTGATCTCAAGTTTTTTTAAACTCCCGCAGGTGAATCTTCCGTACCTACCAAATCTGTTAAAGTGCTATCCATTTGTTTTTCGTCCTGTAAATTTTGTGAACAACACCCGGCCTCGAGGGAGTGGTGAGGAGAACGTTCCTGGGAGTGGCTGTACACGCGAGACCATGTGGGAGGGGGGGAGCTCTCCTCACTCTCGACCATATGGAGGCATTTGGGGGCGGAGAACACTGTGTTGAAGACTGGATCAATTCAAATTCGCGTTCCAGACACAAATCGTTCAGTTTCTTATGTACTGTTTCTCGAAGGACATAAGGATAATTTCATCCTCTAAGAAAAACTGGATCACCTTGTACTTGGGGTTTTATGGGTTGACATTTGATCCTTTCGCTGCATTTAGTACACACAGTTATCAAATCTGTAATTAATGCATCAAAATCTATGTAAACCAGTGAAGATAACTCTACATTAAGTCTTTCCAAGTTTTTAAAATCCAGTATTGACAGTCCTCTTAAATTAACTGGAAACTTGCAACAACCTAGGCTGATTGGTTAAGAGTTGACAACAAACATCTTGGTAAATATCAGAACATTAAGGCTTAATTGTTCATTTACTACCCCATTTTGTATAGGTATTACATTTTCTATTATTTTATATTTGATGTTGAAAAGCTTTGTGTGTTTGTATGGATGACATCGTGCTCCACTGTTTTCACCAGGGTTTGAAACAAAGAAATATTCACTACCAGTCTAGTTCCTTCTATCGATAGAACGAGGGATACCCAATGGCAGAAAAAACACGCATATGTGTAGAACCATCATCTCTGATTGTCAATTCACAGTATTCCTGCATAGACAACTTGTGTCCAGTAGCTACCCTTGGTGAGAATTCAGTGAGATTTGAAGTTCTTGAATGAAATATTAGACTCTTTGCTGCCTATGTCAACAATAAAGTCGTGGAATGAATAAAGGGAGGTATGCTATCACTTCTAAATACAGAAATTACCTTTTGGAATTGTGGATAGAGATGAATGATAACTAGATACACCCAAAATAAATAGAAAAGGAACTACGGGTTTTATTATCGATCCCGGCAAAATGTACAGTAGTTTGATAGACCAACTTGATGTATCTGATTTTCCCACACTTAAAATCTTTAGGTTGAGGAAACATACATGAATTACATAGGTAAAATTTATCACAGGATAAACACTAACCAAACATGTGTTCACCTCGGTTACCTGCTTTGCATTCCTTCATTGAATTATTTTTCACATTTCCACGAGAATGGGAACTATTATTAGACAAACGGAGGCCTCAGCGACATTGAGAATGCAGTTTATTAAAATGACTAGACAAAGTATTAAATTTTTTCACGGGGTGGGAACCATGCTCGTTCACTGCTTCACGATCAATACATGTCGTTTTAATTTTTTGATATTATCTTCTAGGTTTCTGAGTTACTTCTTTTTTTAAATCTGATTATTTATACCAACAATCAACGGATCTCGAAAATGATTTTCCAATTGTCCTGTTTCTATAGGTCAGGTATACAGTATTTTAATTTCTGATAAATTTGTCATAGCATTTTGTGAAACTTTGACCTCTCTCTGCATTCAAAGCTGGCACACTGGACATGAATAAATAGTAATTTTCTGGGAGATTCATATAAGCGTGAAATTAGTTTGTCAGGAATAGTCGAATTCTTTAATAGTTTATAAGCTTGTTCGCCGATGAACGTCGGGAGATAAGCTGGTAATTTAACATCTTTAATATCGATTCTAGTCGTTTACTAGATTTCAAAGTTCTCAAGGCCATCCCTACATGAATTAATATTCGACTGTCCAAGATTTCACCCCATTTCAACGACGGGGTGATAAGTAGAAGTACTGTAAATAATGTACTAACTAACAATTTGCGAAACAGTACTGTTTAAGGTAGGTGGAACTAAATGAGCACAAGTGATCGTAAATTACGCATCAAAACTACTGTTTACACTTTAATTGCATCTACCCCAGTTAATGTGATATTGTATTGAGTGTTTCGATTTTGCTTTTGTGTATTTATTGCGTCGAAGCATACTTGGTCGACTTTTACTTGATTTATTTAGTTAAGGTTTGAGAATCCTTTTACATATCCTGTTTTTGTCACCGTTCTAGTTGATTTTCAATATAGCTAGATCTGCTCATAAATGTGGACAACTATATTGCTTATTTCCCGTGGAGGAAGGGATGCAATGTGATGAGTGTAATAAGTGGTTCAAAAAGATATGCACCCGATTAGGCCCCACCGCATATAAAAGGTGCTCAAAGCCCAAATATCATTGACTTTGTGGTTTGTGTTGCTCGAGCAAAACATTACTCATCCAGGAAGCAGTTAGCCTCCTGATGTTGGCTTATAAGAAGGTTGATAAGGGTTTTACTGGTAACATTGGCAATGATGGCGAAGATTGCGTTAGTGTCGTAAGTGCTGTCACGGCGCAAGCCAGACATCTACCTGTGCAACCCGCAATTAAACGTTCTCCTTCGATCAGTGAGTGACACCTAATTAGACGTTGGTGGCCATGTTACTACAGCAGCAACCGGTGACCCGGATAAAACAATTACTGTCCCGAGTGGTTCTGATGTGGATTCTACTACTGGTGGAATATGGATGGTACGGAAACGCAGAAGAGTAGGAAAGACAGCTAAAACTAATGACCGTTTACTTGATAAGTCCTTGGTGGACTCTCAGATCGATCGGCCTGAGTCCTATAGTAAATCTTCGTCTAACATTGTTGTGAGTCACTTGCCCGACTCTCAGGACTCTGTTGTAAGAAAAACTAATCGTAAGATACCAGGAGTTAAAATACAGGATCTAACGTCACGGTTGAAAGCTGTGAACACAGTTTCAAAAGAAGCTAAACCCTTCCCTAGTTTAATTCTTTGGAATCTAGAAGAGTCGAAAGACAACGACCCTGCTAAAAGACATGCACATGACCTGCAGTTAGTGGAGTCTGTGGTAAGAAATGTGCTACCTGAAGAGGTTTCAGGGGTACATATTACAAAAGTAATACGACTCGGTAAATGGGTTGGAGGCGAGACCCAACCAAGAAGAATCCTGGGGCTGGTTCTTAGGAGTTTTGAAGATAGAGACATGTTATTGAAAAACGCACTAAAAACTCGTGACTCAAATATCCGTATTCGACTAGATTGGCCGCTTGAGGATCGAATCAAGTGGAAGAATGCTGAGGACTCGCAAATTAAATGGCGAAAACAACCTTACCATTAAGGGTTTTCGGGTAGTCAGGTCTTGAAAGCCAATGCTTCCGAGGACTGCATGCGTAGAACGATTGATCGCCAAAACACCTTAAGTGTGTGCTGCACGAACGCTCGTAGTCTTAGAAATAAAACGTCCGAGGTAAGTCTGATGGTGGAAGAATTATGTCTCGATATAATCGTTGTTACAGAAACTTGGTTCAAAGTAGATATAGACTGTACTCTTTTCATTGCAGGCTATATCTGTATTAGAAGTGATAGAGTTTCAAGTCGCAAAGGGGGAGGTGTAATATTATACGTTAGGTATTACTTTCGTTTAGGACACATGGTATACAATTCGTATCTGCTCTACGCCGTCCCAAAATATTGCGAGTCGATATCCCGGCAATCAGAGACCGTGCTATCTCGACTGATTGGTCGGTTGACGCGGATGGATTGATCGAAGATGAATGGAATAGTTATAGGCCACGGAGTTCGTGACGTCACCGTTTATCCTATGTTCAGCACGTAAGCTATCACATTGCCCTCCATGTATTATTAAGGAAACCCGGAAGCTGTTAAAGCGTAGGAAACACTTCTGGGACATATTATTGTTGATAGGTCATGAACCATTTAAGCGTGAGTACCAAAAATTCGGTAATATCTTTAAGAAAACAATAGCCAAATACCGTAACACTTACGAACGACAGTTAGTATACGATAGCCGTACTTGTCAATAACGATTGTTTCTGTATATTAAACGGAGAATGAAACGTATTGATGGCATTCCCCCGTTACTGTTACACTAAAATTCAAATTTACTAGATGAATCAGATCGAGCAAAAGCTGAGAGTTTTTCGAACTACTTTAGCGAAGTCTTCTTCACGTTCATTCACACAATCAGTTAACTTCCGAGCAACATCCGTTTATTTGTTGTGAGAGGGAATTGAACAGCAGCCCTAGATAACTGCCTGTTTGTCGATGTGATATTTATAGAATTTAGCAAAGCACTTAACAAGGTTTCACACTTAGGTCTTATGCAGAAGCTCTTAAGCTTCGGAATAATGGGTGCTGTACAGCAATGAATATGAAACTTTTTATGTGACCGCAGACAGAGAGTGAGGGTCAATGGAACGCTATCCGAATGGAAGCCGGTCGAAAGTGGTGTACCCCAAGGCACTATCTTATGCCATCTACTTTCCCTTTTCTACGTTAATGAATCACCGCTGTTGCTTAAAACGTCAACATTATTGTTTGCGGATGTTTTGAAGATCTGGAGAACAATAAGAAGTGAGGCTGGTCATTTTGATCTTCAAGCTGACTTAGATGAATTAGTTAGATGGACTCGAGGTTGGGGTTTAGAGATTTATTCTAGGAAGTGTGTGCTCATACACATTGGTCACGGTAATAGTTACCATTGTGCTATTGATGGTGCATCTCTTCCACGCGTTCAGGAACATGAATACTTAGAAGTAATAATGAGTCATGACTTGAAAACAACTACGCATTGCAAAGCAGCCGCTGTCAGATGTTTCCGTGCGTTATGGTCACTTTGCCGAGCGTTCAAATCTTTTGACGAGGAAATTTTTCGAGTTTTATATCCCAACTACGTAAGACCACACTTAGAGCACTGTATCCAAGCAGCCAGCCCATGTCTGATAAAGGCTACTAACTCCCTTGAGCGTGTCCAGCGTGTGGGAACAAAATTAGTGAAGAGTCTTTCTAAACTACCTTAGGATGAGCGCTTAAAACGCCTGAACCTTTTCCCCTTGTTGTATTGTAGGGCGCCAGGTGACCTTGTACTGGCATTTCGTATCTCTAATTATAATTTGGGTATTAATATGTTGTATCTTTTTGCTCCCTCCAGCACAAATAATCCTCGGGGTCATAGCAAGAAAGTCCACAAACCGCGATCTGATAAACATAAGTGAGGTCCTGTTCTTCTTATTGAGTAGTCATTGACTGGAACGCCTTACCCGAAAAAGTGGTACCAGCCTCATCAGTGACTATTTCCATGGAGAAGTTGGACCTACACTAGAAGTCAATCTGTCAGGATTAACACAGGTTTACTAACCTACTATCCTTAATACTGAAGACTGAAGACTCCTTAAGAAAATGTTCCATTGGTGGTTCGTTAGAGACATGTTTCTGCATGAGTGGCCGGTCTTTACTTAAAATGCGATCAAGGGAGTGAAAGTTTTTAGTATTGGTCGATTTCAAGCATTGCATAAGAGCCGAAAATTAGTGGTTTATTTATGATAGTACATAAGTTCAAAATCATATCCATCCACCAATCTCTGTTCTTTAGGATCGATGAATAAGTTGTAATGTCCGAGTACATTTAGACATTTGTTAGGGACTAGAATGTTATTGTTCGTGAAAATCTTGTATATCAGGTCATCCAACTATGTGATTCCCCAAAACATGCCTTCCATCGACGGCGATAGGTTTTCGCGACATTGGGTAGCCCTCGTTCTATCGATAGAGGAAACTAGACTGGTAGTGAATATTTATTTGTTTCAAACCCTGGTGAAAACAGTGGAGCACGATGTTATCCCTACAAATACACAAAGCTTTTCAACATCAAATATAAAATAATAGAAAATGTAATACCTATACAAAATGGGGTAGTAAATGAACAATTAAGCCTTAATGTTCTGATATTTACCAAGATGTTTGTTGTCAACTCTTAACCAATCAACTTAGGTTGTTGTAAGGTTTACTGTTGTTCGCGTGAACAGTGAACACTGCTTCCATTTAGTTGTAGATCGTAATTCTAATAAATGTTCAGTTTCGCTCGACCGTCGATGATGTGACAGACATTTGTCAAAGCATTAGTGATGTGAAACCGAAAAAAACTTTCCATGATCATCCCTCAAATGTCTGTACATAAAACAAACAGAGTTACACCGTTCTGGGGCAATGCTAAACAGAATCGTTAGGGTACACCCGTTTGGACCGCGTTCTAATAACTTTGAAATTTCGAGTAATTGTACTGATGGATCTGACTCTGGGTGATTTCAGAAAGAAAAATATATCTGATTTCGCATTTTATTTTCGAAATCCCTACTGTTTCAAATAGGATGTTAGAAACTTATTGTGAGCATTTTACAAACAATATGACATATATGGTTAGTTATTAAATTGTTCATGAAAAACCTATCTTAAGTTTGAAATATTTTTTTTCTGTATTTTGTTTTAATATTTAGTGTATGTCATTGACGAAATATAAAACGTTGTTACAGGTATTCGTGGTACCATTTCTGACACGAACTACAAATGTCATGTCGTCGTAGAAGTCATACAACTCCGGGTTATTTACAACCTAGAACTTTGGATGATCGGATTAGAGTGGGTCGTTTTGCACATGACTCTTTTTATTTGCCATAAACAAGTATCATTGACTTATATTATCATTATTATCATCAGAGCTTTTGTTATCTATTGTTGATGAGACCCTTATTTAACTTACTTTTAATTATGTTCGAGCAAGGTGAACGTATACGGGGCCCCTTACGTAGTGAAATAGTGGTACACAACTGAAGTTAACCTAAAGGGAGTGGCTGCTCATATCCAACACTCAAGTTTCGGGTAAACGAACCCTGTATATAAAGTAAAAATGTCTCAGCATTGATATGGATAACAGCTGGACGTATATAAAATAGGGCTTGAAAACCTTTGGTTGCTGCCTCACAGCAAGGTCTCGTTTATTGGTGACTCCTTGGTCATTGACTTTCTGGACAACAGTTAGCTCAATGTTATTCACTTCATATATATCTACACTTTGGTAACTAGTATACATCATAATGCAATTAAGAGCATTTATGGCAACTGCCGAAGTCTAGATCATTCAGATAAGTTGTCCAGATCACTAAAGTTCTAAACTATCACCTTTGTTTTTTTATCACTCTCCATATCCTGACATTGTGAGTATATAACGAGAATGATGACAATAGAGAAATAGAATGACCATCGACATACAGGAGGAAAAACACTGGTCCCAAAACTGTACGCTGAGGCACTCCGCTAAGCACAGTTTCTCAGCTAGTCAACTTTGAGTTCACTCGTACTCCATGTTTACGCACAAGTTTGGAAGCTTAAGCTGACGAATCGTTATTGATAACGATATGGGAGTTGAAGACCAGAGATGCACGGTCACTTTTAACAATGGGTGGCATGTAAGTTGGCTTTGTGATATTATCCTCATAATGGGTCAATATGAGATCTAGTAAACATGAATTGTAGATCGAGTCCTACCTAGTTGCTTCTTCCATATGATGTGCTCTGGATATACATGATAACCGCATCAACTAGTTTCTGTTCGAAAGAATTTCTGACACCTCAGTTCTCAGATTTTTTTAGTCTACTGTAGGTGCACTAAAGTCTCCTAAGATCAAATGTCGGTTACCTGAAAACCATGTGTTGGAACGACCTAGAGAAACTTCTTTTACCTTAGTCTAGACTGCAGTAGACCAAATCAGTCATCAGCTATTGTCTTTCGTATTTCAAGCTGCGACTAATCAGGTCGCACGTTCCACTTTTATGGGATTTGTTATCCGTAACGGTATATGGGATAGCATTTCTAGTGAATAAAGTCACTTCACCTCGTTTACACCTCTGAGTTTACTGATTTAGGCTCTCAAATACAAAAGTAATGCACGTTATGCAAACGCTATCAAATTATCAACCGCATGTCCTGTAATAATGTGGTTGCTCTTGATGATTTAAAAATCAAGCAGTTGAAACTGAAGTTATACAACTTAATCCAGTATTTACTTATTCTAGTCTCTGGCTGCATGGATCGCAGTATGTTTAAAAGTTACCCCAGTGTTTTTATTTTCGGACTACTTTTGCTGTATTTATGTGCTGGTCGTGCGATATTTTTATGTTATGGGGAGTTATGCTCCAAAGTTGGCTTGATTCGCCATGCGAATTAAAAACCCTTAAGATGTATCTTCCATTTCACATGTTGTACGGCGTCATCTGTACATATCGCAGCTTAAAAACTTGATCCTTACTTATCTGAATGTTTTTAATGTAATTTACGGCGAGTGGCTACTTTGCTACCGACGGAAAATGATTAAATGTGTCGTATATTATCAGGGACATTGATTCTGGATCTCAAATTTTCCATCTTCACCTAAATTTAGGATGTTTTGGTTTACGTCTGCTTATTAAAAGATGAATTTATTTAAGATCTGGTCTTTGCTGTCAGAAGTTACAACAGCTGATCATATTGAAACTGAGGAGCTTTAGGTAGCGTGTGGATTCAATGCGACATGTTAAAAAATGTTATTTTATGATAAAAATATAAATCGTTGTGCTATAAACATAATTTTGAACTGCCTAACAAAATATGAAGGCAAATAAAGTTCATTAGTTGCTGAGATATTTGTTACAGACCATAAGAATATGTATATGGCTCAGTGTCAAAATTGTTGTTTCATGCTGATACACAACTTTAAGCTCAACTTAAAAAGCCAAACCATATCTCTTCATGTGAGCCATAGTGCAGGTTTATTAAAAGGATGAATTTTCGTTGTATATTAATAGTGCGGCTCTTTGTAATGAAACATTCACATTTAGCAATTATTTCTTTAATTTAAGTAGGATCCCAGAAAATGTACTTTGATTTAGGCTTATTATGGCTCTTATACAATGCTGTTTCTTTTGTTTACCTCTTTGCTTGTAACAGTTAAAAATAGTAAATTATTGAAATTCCACCTAGAATTATTGTTTCGAGTGCCATCGAATGACATCAATCAGACAACTATTAGCTCTGCTCAAAAAGGTTAATCACGACCTGAGAAAGTTCTAAATAAATGATGAGATGAGTGCATACTCCTTGATGAAAATAATGTGTTTACATATTTATATCGGTTGACAGGCAACCGTTTCTCAAGAAAATGTATCACAAGCGTCACAGCTTTAAAGATGCAGGGATGTACATGTCTCTCTTATAATTCGTAAAGCAACGTTACTTATCGAGTATGTTGTTCAGCCTCATTAAAATGTCAAAAAACAAGAAATACCCAGAATCTGACTGATATTGAGTTTTTAGACACGTGATATTCAGCATAACAATTGTGTTTGAACAATGTAAAACTGTAAGCTACGTTAGACCTGTTATGGTCTATTTATGTCACCCCATTTATAAATCATAACTGCAGTAATTATTTCGTGAGAGTTCCAAACGTTTCATAGAAAAATTAACAGTTCTTTGACTGAGTGATATTTATTAAACGTCTACTTGAATGGTGACCAAGCTACTTTTATTAATTATAAAACTTCCCACAGTTATGTTTTTAGACTGAGTTCCTTCATCAAAATACTTTATGGTGTAATCATGATAAACAAACAAATAGTCCGACAAATTTTTATGTAGTCACATAAATGGTAAGAGCAATTCGCACTTAGTAAATCTGAATTTGTTTTGCACAGATGTCCTTATATTTGAAATTTAGAGAATTAAACGTATGTATATGAATCTATTCATTCAGTGCTACATATGATTTTTTATCATAGGACGACTATCGCTATAATTATCGAGGATCAAGGAACTCAAGGTACGTTTTTTTTCAGCAGGATCTTAAATGTTTTCAAATGAACAAAATAGCAAACTATTGTAAAAAATTGTAACAAATTCCCCTAACTTCCATTTAGAAGGCTAGAATAACAAATATTTATGAAAAATATGTTTCATTTTTCTCATTTAACAGTTTTTTGAGTGCTACTGTTTGATGAAAGTTTCATTTTAGTTATTTAATTTCAGGTTTCACAAGATGTTTTTACCTCATACATTTTTCTTAGTTTGATATAAAACAATTTCATCCATTTCATTGTAACTCAAGTGCAAACCACATTTATGAAAATTTAATCACATAACGTATAAGGCGATTATTGGATGTAAGGTATTTATTTTTATTTCGATGCATTTGTTATGAAATACTAAGTATTTTAATCTAAACATTAAAAACCGCGAAAATCTGGGTGATTTTATTTTTTTTGAATATAAGTTTATGGTTTCGTAATCGTGTTATCGTTTATTTTTTTAAAACGCTTTTAAAGGCGCTATCAACCAAATTATGACGACTTCTACGCACGTCCACCTTCTGTATATCAACCTGTAGAACCCTATTATCCTAGGTGAGTACACCATTTCAGCATATCGATATGAATTCATAGACATACAGGAATGTTCTTGACGTTTCGCTAAAAATATTGGTATCTGTAAACAAAGTACATTTTTGTATTCATGGGATAACATATAACATAGATTTACTAATGTTTTGTGTCTATTCATCTATTGATCAGGAGTCTTATACAACGATCTGTTTGGGGCTGTACAGTCTAGAACGTATAAATATACTTCTATGGTGCTTACTAGATAAGTAAAAAATTCTAAAAACCCATTTTAACCAGAAACGTCTATCTCTGGAAAATTGTACAGAAAACACGATACGAAGAGCAGATGTTTCACTTTGCTCAAACACATTCTTTTATCTTGAAAGATATTCTATCTTCTTACTTGATTGAGACTTTTGAGATGGCTGTCCAACAACTACTAGAGAAAATTAACTAAAGTGTTTCGCGAAATTTGTGAACGGAACTCTCCAGATTTATAAGACATAAATGCTACAATTAATGTTTTGTTGGTAAAAATCACATTGATTTTTTCTGTTTGCATGTCGTATTACTAAATGTTAACCGGACGCCGTGTTGCAAACAAACTTTTCATAAGTCTATCCAATGTACCGTCGCACACGAGAAGGTAGCAGATGATTATGTTTTACCATACTTTAATTGAATAAACCTATATTATCTTTGAAGTAAAATATTTTAGAAGCCTAGAAACATGTTAGGAGAAATTTACATACTCATAGATATTAGGATTTTAGTCACAAAGTGAGTTGATGACGCAGATAGTGAAACTAGAATGTTAAACTTTTGATAACCTTAACATCGTTTGGGTCATACAAATCTGTAGTTCAGTTACGTTTGAATTATTACTTATTTATTAAAACACCAGAATAATTCTTTTATAAAACCTTAACCACTTAGTGTTCATCTAGCTCAGTCTTATTGATTAGTTTAAAATATTCGTTGTTATCAAGTAGCAGAACTTGTATTCAATTCACATAAAACTTTTCTTTCAAGTGCTTTTCAAGACGTGGAATAGATATACTTCTGTTACATTCTACATGGCTCGATTGATCAGCCCTTTTGTTTGCTAGAAGGCAAGTTTATGGTTCTATTTTTGAATTTCAATAAGAATGGTTATTATTCACTTGAAATTCTGAAAAACCTGATCTGACTGAAACTGTGAATGTTCATGGATTTTGTGACTGGTGGGCCTTTGGCTGCAAAATTGGTTTGTCTCAAATAAGGCCCTCGGTTGTAAGGGAGTGGAAAAACTGGCACGCAATAAGAAATATAACTATTGAAACGATTAAAAGACACCTCCTAAAATAACAAGCAAGATAATTTTGATGAAGTTCAACTTACTAGATTATATACGTTTGTATATTCTGTAAGTCACATATTTTGTGTATTTTTAATGTAAGTTGATTAGCAGTTAGCGCATACGGTAAAACACTCCCGAAAAATCTATTTGTACCTTAAGTTATATGTCTCACTTTCTCTGCATTTTAACAGGCCTCGTGAATCCTACTATGTTCGTCCGCCTTCAGTTTATCAGCCTACAGAAACACTTTATCCTGGGTGAGTACTTTAGTTCTTCGTAACAAGAGGTCATAATAGTAATACACTATTGTTGTGACTAAAACTCATTGATTATCTTGGTTTTTTTCGATTTTGTGCCGTGAGTGAGTTACGTCTATTTGTTAACGTAATTAAATTATAATAACATTTTTAGACCAGGTCCTATCAGTCTGTTGCTATCATTGGTGCTTGAAAGAAATGGGGGGAATAGGAAAAGCAGTTACGTAACTAACATTTGTTTTAAAAGGTTTTAAAAATCTGTCAGGAACTGAAAATGAGCATATGGTTGATCTTCTTAACGAAGAACAGTTCCATTTTAAGAAGAACTATGGATCAATTTTTATGGTTTGATGAATAACTATGTAAACTGGAGTAAATATTATGACACATGGCGCTTTCCTAAACATTTAAGCCTGTTGTCATTTAGATAAAGAAGAACTAGTTCAAAATGAAGGTCATTACTGCGGCCATTACATTCTAGAGACTATGTGAAGTAAATTGTGTACAACTTCTACGGTCGTCCATAAGGCGTCCAGTATTCAGACAAATTTCTCGAATATCCCATAATGATAAAAATATCGAAATCAAAAGTGGAAAATCTTTCAATGATTAATATTTTGTGGGCCAAGCAGAATAAAGGTGATCAGTCAACTACACTTTCTACAACTAATTTAACCAACTTATTGAGATTAATCTCTTTCATTAACGATAGGCATTTTATATGCACGTTCGGATAATGTTGTTACTTCAGATGCCCATTACTTAATAAATTGTAGCACTTTAGGGATGCTCCTTTTTTCTAGCCAGAAACAAATTCTACAATGAACTGCATGTTCTCTTTTATGTCCGAATTGATATTCTTTGTGTTCTGTTTATAAGAATTTGTAAGATTTCAAAGATTATTTATGAGGCTTAATGGATTAAACGTATAATATATGTAGTAAAATTTCTGAAAGATTTTATTCATAAACCCTAATACTAAAGGGTGTGGCTTTCATTCTAAAACGTAAAAATCCTTATTTCACAAATGCTTAAGCATTACATCTTGAATTATAAATCAATTTTCAAAACAGTGTCCTCTTCATAATCTGGTGATAAAAGTTCCACATTTCATTTTTTATTTTCTGAAGGCCCATGCCAAATAGTTATCAGCGTCATAGTTATGCTCAACCTGTTTCTTATCAGCCTGTTTATCCATCATATCGCGAGTAAGTATTTTGGGTTTGATGGTCGTAAAAAATGAACTAATTTATTAAACTAACTTCTGTGGCTTATATTTCTCTTAGTTTTAGTGTTTCTAGTGTTGCTTGACTATTAATAGTTTTCATTTCTTTCACAAACCTAAATGAAGCCTGCTATTAATTGTACTTTTTAAATCTTGCTTTCTCAAATTATCTAACACTTCTGGCTTGCTTGACTGTTTTTAAGGATGCCTGTTATTCAAAAAAATTTACACTTTGAAAACGCAAAAGGTTATAATCTGATGATAAGCGAAACCACTGAAGGTGTTGCCAAATTTTTTCTTAGCTCTAGAATAATTCTTTCCAGAAGCGTAGTTTATTCTGTTATACAAAGGAATAGATGGTACATAAAAATAAACAATGAGGTTAGATAATAATGAGCAGCGGATTAACATAATACGAGTTTTGAATATCGTCTATTGAAACCGTTTAACTATTTATGTAGGATCAGAAGTGACTGTTGTTCTTGCTAGAACACTAGTTATTTGGTGTCACTGTATCATAGAAGGTATTAGTGTAATCGTGTCTGGTAAATATGTGGTTCCCGAATGGAAGTGAGATTGAATATACTTTGAATAAATCAAAATACATCCAAAACTATATTTTATTTTTATTGAAACAATAAAGGTGAAGGTGAAAAGCTTATAATTTATATTTTAGAGGATGGAAACTACATGTTTAATAGATTTCTGACTTAAATCATATAGGTATGTACAGGTTATCTAGTTAGGGTTCGCATAATGATGGAGATCATTCGGTTGGGAGGAATATCTGGTATTTTGACTTGAAATAAGACAATTTGGTGAAGATAAATATAGTTCTTACTTTAATTTATATCATGACTGCTAATATCCCTTTATTCTCACTTCTTTATTTCGTCCTTTCAAAACCATATTCTCAATGCTCAGTTTCCATATATATCATTGATACTACATGTTTTAGATTATTTTCCGATTCCTGTTACTTTCAACTTGAGCTAATTCAATTTTATGGCAGGCTTCACGAATATTATGAATGACACACGAACTGAGACTTAAATGATCAGACATCGGTTGCCCTGTATTTTTATAAATCAATATTTTAAGAGGTTATGACAATCTTAATTATAACAGCATATTAATGTTCTCCAATAGTTGTATCCTCTATCCTTTATTATGGATACTTGATATTGACCAAGTTATCATTTTTATAGTTAGATGTTGTGTATCGTTGAAGATATAGTGGGTGGTTACTCGTCATATAGAGTGATCTTTGACTGTCATATACTTCTTGTAAGGAGATTCTGTGTGTGTTTATACTTATTAATACAATAGAATTTTCGTAATTGAGTGCTCTAACTGTAGCACTGTATGACTATTATCACATATCTTTTAGAGATGTGTACGCTCCAAGCACCTATTCGTCGTATCCACGTCGTCGTTCAATGTCTAACAATCCTCTGATAGATCCTGAGTGAGTTGTTTATTTGAGAATATTATGATCTTATAAACCATTTATATGCGCACTCTTCGGACACAATTTAATCGGTAAACACATTGCTGTAATTTTTAACTAAATAGGCTAACTTCGGAAAGCTACCCGATAGTTTGTCTTTCAAAACAGTGTATTCTATGCTTTAAGGTCAGTTACCAGTTCTATTACTGTCAGTGTTTTGAGTTGACTGTGAGTGTGTGTTTTATGCGATTCTTGAGATACTAACTGTTAATCATTAGATTTTCACTTAAAATGTTGACAATCTTCAGAAGTCTGTGATCAGTTGACGAGCACTTATTGTTAAAATTCTGTGGATGAGTTATGGTGTTCAAAATATGATTTATCTTCACAAAGTTTGTATCCGACTATCGGGATGCCCTAAATAGACTATTTTAAGCCGAATGGATGCTGGGATGGATCGTGTGATTACTTTTTAGTTGCTAAACGTTTCATATATGGAAATGTTAAGCTGGCTATAGAGGAGTCATTTAAATCTTAAAATATTTGCCTTGTAACTTGTGGTTTAAAATTCCTTACATAAAGTGTACAACCTTTTATTTGTAGAGATCAGAAATTGTTTACCAAAGATAGTATCATATCTAAACAAAAATAAGGCCTAGTGTCTGTTGATGCTGTTAAATTTTTATTGCCGAAAAAGTCGACTAAATTTTGTAGATGTACCTCTAGGATTTTAAATATAGCCACTTTTCGGGAAGTGTGAATTCGATTATTTAACTGATGTTTGTTTCTTAGGTTAATTCCTAATAATTTAATTATTTAACAGTCTGAATCAGATTGTTATTGTAGTGCAAATGTATTTTCATATTCTTTTTATCGTTTAATACAGCCTCCGGTATGTAATTATATCCTACAATCTGTTATGGAGTCCCGTAGGAATGCATTTGAAAATGTGGTGATGATGCCTAGTCCCGTTATCGTTTTAAACTTCGTGAACAAAAATATTTGGATAGAAATAATTATTTTACAGATGAGACTAAATCTTTACAGTTTTCACAGTGTTTTAATCTGAGGAAGCGCACAGAAGATAAAATCGGGCGATAATTACTAAATTTATCACATCTGTACCAAGAAAGGCATAGGGTTGTTATTTTATTGTTTGATCCGAAATGAACTCATAATATTGGACCTTTATGATATTTATATTTTTTTGCACTTTGCATTTTTCCATCTCAAAATTTAAATAGCACGATTTCCAATAATGGCAATACACTTTCATATTCTCCGCGTACATACCCAAGGGTTCAGATTTACCATACGTAAGCGAATTTACATTTCCGTTCTTAACATACTTTTATCTAGAAGAACAGTTTTATACAAGGTAGAATCTTCTATAATACATAAACCAATTTTAGCCAAATGTAATCGTTGCGTTTTTAAAGTCGTGGTTACAGCGGTAGTGTATGTGGATTTCTTATCATACTTAAGTCACTGATAAAATACTTGGGTTATGCAAATATAGAGCTTGACAAGTTTATTTATTGCTTAATTTTATATTCATTGAAACTTCGGTGAAAGTATCTCGCTTAAACATTCCAGGCTATATAGAACTTATTGTGATTGTACAAAATGACAGGTGATTAAAGTCAATTAAGACTCATATTTGTTTTATGAAATTGCTATACTGTAGAAGTGAGGGACTAGAATACTGATGAAGGCTTTTTAGTGTTACTTACTATGTGAAAGAATAGATCCTGTTGTTCATGTCAAGCATATTGAAATCAATTTAAAAGTTAATATACAAATTCCTTAACCATAGATTTAGCTTCTTACCACCAAAATGTTGTGAACTAAATTATTACTTTCATAAGACAATAGAACAAATTAGAACAGAAACGCAAAGGTTTTACAAACGAAATAAAATTAGGTAAGAAGTCTGTTAGTGATCTCTATAAATTGTTGTACTATATAGTTCCAGCTTGCTCTTTAATAAACATCAAACATTACTGGGTAATTGACTGGTGTTTTTTTGTGAAATATGAATTATAATCCTTTTTTCTTACTCGTATTATGCCTTGTGATCGTCATCAGTTCTAGTTTAAAACTCCATACTTAAATTATTTTCTACAAGTATTTCTAGAGATTTTTAAAATAATGGTTTCAAAGGAAATTTTGTAATTCCATGTTGACTATAAAAATGTAGTCTGGTGAATGTAATAATACTTTGCTTAAAATAGTCTACAAACTCTTATTGCTATCAAAAAAATAAAGAAACTAGCTGAAATATGCAATATAAACAATTTTTTCTCATAAAGGCTTTTTAATTTCATTTAATTTTTTTTAACGTTTGCAGAAGGAATACAAACGATGGGTACTATTAATAAAGAAGATACACATCTTCTGGTTTCTGTTTAAACCATGTTGAGTTTTGGTGAGCGTTATTTAAATCAATTGTTAAAACTAGAGAAAAATCATTGTTTCATAGTTAAATATTCACAAATTAGTTGATCAAATGTTTTTTTAGATCTCACTATTGGAAGATTCAAACCACTGAAACAATCTACATACCATTTGTTAATGTTGCCATTATTTTAAGACATAAGTTTTCGTTTTCTCAGTTAGCATTAAAACATTATCGTGAACATTACTTTAGTCAATATTTCTGAACACTATCGACTGAATACAGTTAAAATAAAAGCCATGAAACAACTAGATGTCTAACATGTATGAATGTTTCGTTCTATTGAAGGAATGGAGAAAACTGAAATTTATGCAGTTGTTGTTAATCTGTTTACCTGGCGAACGGGCGAAAACTTTACTGGTTAACTTTCATTTCTGCTAATGCTCTTAAACAATTATCATATAAATGTATTTATGTGTCCTGAAAAATTGAATATTTGGGAAGTATATTTAAATCATGTACATTTCAGATCCTTCTATTGAAAATGAACCATTACGATTTAAAGATAAAAGTAAATTAAGTATACTCGGTACTCAGACTGGAAATTATGTGTAAAACAATTTATACAAATTTAGGGATAAAAATTATTCTAAAAGAATTGATATGTTCAAATTTATGCTTCGTTCTAGCAATTAAATGTTTAATTTACTCTTTTATTCATGTACAATTACTCCATAAGTTTTTAATGATTTGAAGAGTAAGTATTATTCTATATACAACATATTTATAATTAAATCAAATATTTTTTGACAAAATGAGCAGTTTAATGTTAATGTATGGTACGTTTAGAGAAAGTTGGATACATATTAAATTATTGTTCAAATGAAAAACGTGTAATATAGTGAACACTTTGTTCTCTATTAATCTCTGTTTTTTCTTCATTTGTAATAATGCCTACTTAGTATACTGTAATAAGATAACAACCAAATTACATTGATAGATTCAATGAATGTTTAAATCTTAATTTTAAGTTTTGATGAAACATCTAAATAGTGAAAATTCCCATTTTGACATTTTATAAATAAAGAAGGAACGAATTGGGCGAAGAAATTTCTTTTCAAAGAAACATCTAAATAGGTTTAAGAGAAAGATGTTTCAATTCAAAATATATTTTTTACACTACGAAAGATTCTTGAAATGATCAGATTATATTTTCATTCGCTAGTTCCTACTTAAAGGTTGTACTCATGGGCGTTACAAATAGAAGTGCTTATTTTGAATAAAAATAAGTATTGAAAAAAATATTGCAAAAGCTGGATTTTGGTATCTGAAAAGATTTATCCAATGATTATATTCAGTAAGTAACTACATGAGGAAATGTGACATATATAATATCAGGTTTAGTCCTTAGTTTAGATATTTAAATACAAAAGCACTCATTCAATTCAAAATAAGTGCGGGAAGTAAACAGAAGATTGATTTCCAAGCTGCTTTTACTTCATCGAGTTCTTTTCTATTCAGAAGTGAATCGTATTTCTGTATAGTTTTATTTATTCACACTCTACACTTAAGAGACTGAAAAATTCGCCCTGATAGAAATCTGTCAGTTGTTTTTATGATTTCCATTATATATGTAGACAATCGATTGACCCCAAATATGTTTCTTTTTTGATCTTGGTTCTTGACGAGAGTGATGACAAATGTTAGTGCTTATTTATTCCTTCGTTCTAAGTGGTGCTTTAATACTACAGTCAGGTACTAAACCATCGCGTGATTAAATCGAGTTTGAAACACACTTCAGTATTTGAACGCTATGTCGAAATGTTTACCAAATGCTCATTTAGGTGTTCACTTTAAGTAATCTTATATTCCAAAACTAATTATTATTATCTGATAATACATTATCCACCAAATAACTTTCGGAGGCGTGTAAAGATGTAAATATTACATAATTTTCATGCCAAAAACTATAAAAAGGATAGTCAAAAACCAACGTATTTTACGGAAAATTTACATTCAGAGAGTGGATTGTAAAATGTTTTCATATAGATGTCTTGAAAGTATCTCCTAGATCTAGTGAAAATCTATCACTACATTTTTGGCAACACTTGTAAAGGTCTACGTTGCTTTTTTAAGTATTATCACTGGAGAAATAAGCAAATAAAATGAAATGTTAAGATGAGGTGATATATATTAAAAATTAGTTTTACATTTAGTGTTATTTTATTTTTGTTAGATTTTGAGGAGGCTATAGACCCAACTAAGATGAATTTTGATCAGTAGTGTAAAAAAGTTGTTCAAATTAAAGAGAATAAAATGCATAAGAAAACACTATGTTAAATGATTGAGCTATCAGAAGTTGGACACTATAGTAACATATCCAGAATGTATAAAGAAACACTAATACGATTTTTATACTTCTGTATTATTAATTCTATTTTGGTTATTCGAATTCGAAAGTAAACATAGAATTTATCATTGTGTTAGAATTAAAGTTAATAGATAGTTACTATGACTGATTGATACTTTGAAAATCAGTTAAATAAAACAGTTTTTATATAAGTATCACCTAAACAATATAGGATGTAGTAGTCATGAGATAATTGTCATAAACAAAAGGTTCCGTAACAATATTTTTCCCATATTTTTGTACTCATATATAATTAACTAAGAAACAGTAAATATTTTTCAAAATATTTATCTGAAGAGATTTTGTAAGCATTATTATTCTATATATATATATATATATATATATATATATATATATATATATATATATATATATATATAATTATTCTTTTTAAATCATCATTACTTTTTATAAAATTTATAACTATAATATAATCACTTTCTTTTAGATTAAGAAATATATCACGAGATGCTTTGATTATACTCTGAATATAAACATTTTTTTGAATAATGTATAATTAAAAATGAGCTTATAAAGCAAGAATTTTAAAATTTCTTTATATTTAAATACATTTTTTTGACATCTTTTCTTTTTTCTTTTCTTTTTGAATTTGTTATATAATCATATGAAGATGAATACATGAACTGTTGTTTTGAATGAAAACTTTATATTAGTTAAAAAGATATAACATAAATATTTATGTTCATCATCTAGGCAACTAACTATTAATGTTAACTTAAATAAAAAATGAAAATGAAAAGGTTTTTTTTTGTTTGTTTGAATAAAGAGCTTTCGTATGTTTACTGTTAAATAATGAATTAATTCCAATAAAATATTTAAGAAATCAGATCATTTTGTTTGTTAGTATTAATTTATTCTCATGTGATCAGATTATACAGTACGATAATTATTACTAGATACATTTAATTATAAATAGTTAAAACTCTGCAACTGAATACTTTAGGATAATTAAAAGCCTAATAATTAAATTCTGTTGTACAGAGTATAATTCACATATCGCTCATTGATTATCTAAGTAAATATACTAAGTTCAGTGGTAATAAAATGACCAGTATATAAGAAGATTGAAAGAGGACATAGATGGGCTATATTTGAAGTTTATACAATTAAATAGAAGTAGGGGTCAGATGGTTGACAAATAAAATGACAAAAGTGTCAGGATGCCGTTCATATTTGAGTTTAATTAAATGTTTATTTTTATGTAAGTGGTTTATTCTGCTCCATGCAATAATTTTCAATGCTAAATAAATAGTGTCTTAATTATGTGTATTAGTGTGATAAACGTTGCAACTTTTACCTAGATTATTTAAAATTGTCAAAAATGTAGTTGGATTTTGACAGGTTGCGGTCAAACTGTACACTGTTAGTTTTGTCAGCGATGAGTAACTAGAAATAAGGCAATTATATTTATAATACATAATAGTTTAATTGACAGTTATTTATAAAATATCATTTATATACTCAGCTAGTGAATTGAAACTCTAAAGCAGCATTGAAAGTATTATATCTTAATGGTACATTTTTTTAAACACATATTACCATTTGGAGTAAGATTGAGAATATTTACTTCATGTAGGCGTTTTACTGGTGAAACATTTAGGATGCATTTATTTTCTCAGGAACTTGTGTGCAAAGATTTAAAATAATGTAATAACACTTCATGAGACCAGTGTCTGTTGATTTCATTCATGTCAAAAGGTTCACTACTGCTAATGTACAGACGGTAGAGTTTAGTGACGATGAATCCTCTGTTGGTCGATTCAACACATTTTTTCATCATTACTTTTTCCTTTAGTGTTGAACAGTATATCAACTTGTTTACATTCAACTCATTCTCACCTTATTTATTTTAAACCTTTTTTCGACTTTAGTTAGCTTTATTGATATATGGCATTGTAGTAAAACGTGATACAATTTCCTGAGGTGTTCCATGTTATGATATAATCTAATAGCTTACACATGTGCAGCTGATGATCACGGAATAATTATTTATTGCAGCCGTATGTATATAAATGTCTCCTGAAGTAAATTTCGCATATACAGATTTTACAGCGAACCTATAATTTATGGATAAAGTAATCAGATATAAGATAGAGAGTCCTGAATTTCGGTGCGAAATTTATTGACATACATATGGCTATAAATAGCATTTCGGCATTATAGCTGGCGTAGGTTTATGATGAAAACCCTAACTTTAATTCTTAGCCGTAACTTCTAACCTTAAGTCTCGACTCTAATTTGTCACAGAAACTTATAGCTCTCTTTAGATCCTACTAGGCAGGTGGATATTCTCAAGATCAGTGGCGTCGCTCAAAGATCGTCCGTAAATTATTATCTCACAGACTTTAATTACTCATGCACTATGATATAATTGGAGTGAATTTGATTACGTCTCATTTTCACATTGCTTACTTTAAGTAGTGTGCTTACAATATTTCATTTACACGATAAGAAAACTTAGTATTAATGTAGTTTAATAAGAGAAGCCTTTTTCACATCCCTAGATTATGCATAAATGTATAGTATCAATTTTTAATCAAAGGAACACAAAACGTTAATAGGAGCTATCTAGGTCTATGCTTTTAGTACATAGTGTATAGCCAGTGAATTTTCACTAAGCCCTAGCCAAATCACTGATGCTACAATAGATTCTAGCGAAACCGGTTGGTAAAGTGAGCATTAATAGTAAATAAATATTGAAGATTAGCAGTTTGGTGGATGTTTCAATTTTAGTACCGAGCGTATCAGACAAACAGACATTTGCAATATATAGCCTGGGGTTGCCTTGGCTAATGTTAGCACAACAAAATGAAATTAATGAGGAGAATACGGAAGAACATTGAAATAATGTGGAAAAATTAATGATTAAAAATACTAAACACTGGGAATAAAGTTCAAAAAGACTGGAAGAGGTGTTAATCTGTTGACTGTTGCCACTGAGTGGAACAAATAATATCCCTCAAAAACAACATTTTTATCATCGGATCTTTAACTAGACTCAGGAATCACATTATGTAGTTGTATCTACCCCTTTTCACTGTGCAGTGTCTTTTGTCACTACTTAATGTGATTGCATCCACGACTACATTCATGAAAGAATTATTCCTACTGTCGTTGACCTATCCTATTCCATGATGTTAAAAAACAGACAGTGTGTTTTTAGGGCAGTCAGACGGATGATCAAGTGTGTTAAATAGAAAATAAGAATACAGTTCCTGTACTTCAACCGGACCAGTAAAGTGGAGAATGCAGACAGATAAAAGGTGAAACAGAATGTCAATGATCAACCGGAGTTCTTGATTACTTAGCAAAATCTAGCTGAATAATATCATGGTATTATATCATGTTAGCTGTCTGTATTACCATAAATAGATCAAACGCAGGACACTTACGATTTAGGTTGCACATCACTGTCCTGTTCATTGGTTCCATGAATTTCTTGTTACTCCTTGCTAACAAAATTACTTTTGTCTAAGCACTCTGCTTTACGTCTTTTTTCTCAGAAGTTTAATTTGTAAATATTGGAAAAATGTTCAACTTTAATCATTGTCGGTATTTTAGTAGAAAACGAATCTACATAAATTTATGTTACTGGAGTTGATGTGTACTTATAGTTAAGCATTTTTTTCATACAAAGTGATAATTAAAATGTTTCATACAAGATATTCTACAGGTAAATTACTAGTTAAATTCAGCGAACCTATGAGTCGAAAAAAATGGTAATTACGTATAATCGGCATAAAATATTATGCGATATCGCATTGTTCATTGAAGGGGTATCACCATTGACGAAACATATTGCTGCCATAACACCGTCTTAAAAGTTTCTGTGACAGAAAGTCTGAATGTCATTGTCACTGCCATGACGACAGCATTTAGTGCCACTATCTAATATAGAGATATAACATCCATGGTAATTTTGTATGTATCAGTTTTCCAAATTGGATTGTCTATGGTCATGACCTCGAAAGTTTTGATTTTTTGGCTCTTGATTTGTCACTTTGAATTTTGACTCTGGAAAACCTAAACAATAAAGGTTTGTGATTAATTTTCCTTCTGTAATTGTCATAAGAATAATATACTCATAATATTCAACTGTTTGATTCTTGGATGTCTTAGTTTTCTCCTTGTTGGTTTGGGTTGCTAATCTCTGGAAAATTTGCATTACAATAACAATAATAACAATAATTTAATCTGGGATAACAATAAGTTACACGTAGCAAACCAGTTTATAGAAAATATCAACAAATATTACAAATTTTTCAGAATTCATTATAATAATATCATCAGTTAAGCCGATGCGTTCATAATAGAAATAGAGAAGTGTATTTTTTCGCATAAGGAAATGTTTATTGGTAGCAAAGCCATGAATTATGATGTAAGAGTAGGCGCGTCTTATGAAACTTGAATTACGATGAATAACTGAATGACTAGAAATAATGTTGAGAAGCCGGTGTACAAATTACGTTGTATTATCTTCATTCTTTGTAATCCTTTGAAGTAAATCTTTAAACAATACAGACCACTAAACGACGGATAAAGGTGTTTGAAGATCATATTTCTAACTAACGTTGCTGAACATCACATATGAAATACAGCTGGTGAGCAATATTTGTGATGTTATTTTGCCACAAAATGTGTAACTCACAATCGCCCAAGTATTGCAGACTTGTTTTTATAATTTATCACTGGGACGTCAAATTAATAAAACTTTGAGTCAGCACTCTGATATGTGAAATTTATTGACAACACGTTTATTTGTTACTTTCAACTTTGAGCAGATAATTATGTTAGGTAAAAGCGATTTGAAACTAATCCACCAGTAAATGTAAATTATATTGGTTCGTTGTATTTATTGAACGACTGAGTATAAAAGTGGGAGGTTACAATCAACCGATTCAACCATAGGTATGAACATACATACAAATAAAAAGAAAAACTTCCAGGTCTTGGATGTCAACAGAATCGAATATGAGCATATGAAATGACTGAAGCTATTAATTAGTTTATTCACAAGCTATAATCACTTTTGTAGACGTTATAATGGAGAAGCTGCTGCAGAAGTATGTGTCTAGGTATACATTTACTGGAATTGACAGAACTTTACAACTTGAAGGATTAAAAATTATGTTGGATGGCTAAAGAGTCAATTGCAGGCACACATCATGACAAACACGATGTGAAGGAAATGTGCTTCTTAACTTAAACCTCATAGGAACATGACTCCGTATAGAATTTGCAATAGCTCTTAATGGTACATATAAACATTCTCAAGATTGAGGGTGTATGGAGGCTCTGGTAAATGAAAAAAATTGAAACATCTCTGAATGAATAAAGTTAGTTTTCTTTCACGCTGAACTTGTCGCGGTAATTTTATTCTCACTACACTTTCATAATAGTATGAAAAAATAATATAGCTATATCTATCCTATCTTTTCGCTATTTTATCAAGATAACTTAAAACTTGATAAATCATGCATTTACATTATAGCCTGGTGACTGAGATAAGATGAAAAGTTGAGAATAGTAAAGAAAAATAATAGTTAATAAAAGATGTAGTTATTATCGTTTCTTAAGTGTTCACTCTCTTTCGATGCACTTTTGATTTAAATCAACAGCCTTCCCGATTCAGCCTTCGACTTTTCCTCAATCATTCGTACCTGTCCCACCCTGTTACACATAAAAGCTTGTTGTTCTCTACTACCGTATTCTTTTATCTGGAGACGCTTTGACTACAATACATTCTAGAAATAGCTGCTAGTATAGGTTTTATCTACCAAATTACAACATGTTTAACTGTTGCACTCCAAACCGTTTGGTATTTTTGGAAGTTTGTATCCTGGTGCTTTGTTGCTTCTTCGTTTTTCTCCTCCTTTAGCATCATGTTCTCAGGGCACAGATGTGAAGGTTATTCTTACTCCCGTAACACACTGGAAACAAACTCAACGTAAACGTCCTTCAAGGTCAAAGTTCATACCAAGCGTTTTCAATATATTCTTTACAATAACCACAAACTTATTGAACAATTGCATTACATTAATACTTAGTAGCATCACAGTCATAAAACGCAAATGCTGAATATAAACCTGATGTGTGATTTCCCAGGAAACAATCTGAATCTGTTGCCATTTTTGAACAGATCTCAAATACCGTGAATTAACGCACCAACCTTATTACTATCTCTGTCGTATATGTGCACGGATATTCTGTCGTTTTTTCCTTCAGTTTCTCATTACCAATTTAGTAATCATACTTGTGAAGTTTGTTATCTGTTAACCAATGCTGTAAATTATTGATCATGTCTGTAAAAATGGCGTGTACCTGTTCTGTCAGAAATTTATGTTATTATTATTGTTATATTTATTTTAATTTTTACTGGAATGTAATTCATTAATTTTTGTAACCGAATATTAAGAAGTGCATGCCTAATCGGATTGTTCAAAATGTTTATTTCAAATACACTATATTTTCAAAACATATCCATCTGTATACTATAGTCAGGTTCTGTGGCTCAACACTCCCGTGGTCTGAGATGTGGCTGATTTAGACAGACGTTAATTTTCCGTTCAATTCCGTCTTCTTTTAAATAAGCTAACCCCTTCTGAGCAACGGCAATAATTAGGAGCCATTTAAGATTAGGATAAATAAATTTACCGCATGAGCTCGTTTGCTTACAGAAGCGGGAAAACAAGTAAGTTATCTTCTTTAGTAAAGCGTAACTCACTGTTTTTGGTCAGAGAGAAAAACAGACTGGAGATATGTGGTGAATACAGTAATCAATGTAGACAAATATTTTAACATTAAAACATTTAAAGTTACCGTAGAAAAAAATAGACAAGGTCAAGACATGTGCAGATGTTTAATTAGACAGGAAAAATTAATTCATCTATCCATAGCCCAAATAATCCACGTAAGCCAGACATGGTAGAAGACGCTACACACGTGCAATGAATGTGGTATCACTACTTAAAATTTAACGCATATTAGGAATCTGGATTTTAAGTCACTGAACAACGCTTTTATCTTAACTCCATCTTTGGCTTAAACATGATAGCAAAGAAAAATACCTAACTTTGGGTAATCTCAAGATAGCTGAGGTTTTGAGACCATTGATCTTATTCTATCAAACTAAAATTTAGTTTTCTGGTGCCAGAGTTACATTTTAAGAATCTATTTGTGAATTGTGTTGTGTCTGGGATTTTCAACCGGTGATGGTGGTTCAGAGTCAGCGAATGTTTCTAATAAAAGTATGGTTGGTACTTGTTCTCATTATTGTTATTTTAGGGTCAGTGAAATGTCACTGAGCGCTAGCCAAATCATACGGCAGTTGGGTTACTGAATATCGAACAGATCATCGATCCCTGTCAAGATCATGGACAACCAACGCGTATTAGTTAGTCGTACGCCATGAATTGGCCCATGGTGCGGTGGTCTTACCTCCGCTTGTATCTACTTTGAATAATATATTCCTGTAATAACGTCCTCTGTGTTGTACAGTCTTCAAAGCAGCTGTGGCACTTTGGTACGCCAGTGGGGTGGTCCATGTGTGTTGCCGGCCACGAGGCGTGACTTCGACTTTAGCTGGTTCGTCGCACCAATCCCATCTAAATAGAGTAGGCCTCCAGTCATTCAACATAGATCAACTAAGTTGGTGATCTACATTATCTAGACAGGTGTAGATAACATTGTCGCCGATATTATTGTATCTATGAAAGATTTTGTCGTTGTCGTTGAATTAGCCGATTCCTGTGTTATTGTTCGTGTACTAATTCTGGTTTGGCAGTTAAAAAGTTGACTACATGTATTCCATTCTCTATTTGAACGGGAATACTTCAACAGCGACAAATGTTATCCAAAAGGATAGCGAACTATAACTGTCGATCCATTGTTGTTTCCATATTGCTTCCTTCAGCTGGCTGTTATAAAATGATACTGGCTAGAGCTTACATTTGGCTATAATTAACGAAATAATAAACAGTATGGAAGCTGTACGCACAGGAGTATTCGCTCTACTAATTACTTTATTACTTTTAGGATGTAAACTTAGCTATAAAGTTCAGAATTCGAGAAATTTCAAAGTGTCTATGCTGTATGCATTTTCAGTGACACCGCCCCGAGTTCAAATGGAAGACAGAGACGATTATGATCAACAACGTTTTTGAAATAACTTAGCTAAAAACATAAAAATGTATAAAAGTGGTATGCAAGTACGAAATAATAACAGTAGGTTTTCATCATTTACGGGCGAAATTTATCATAACACTTAATCAAACCAATTTGCTACAAAGTAATTGCTATTAATGAATAGAAAGGATGCTACCCAAAAATAGACAGTATAGCTTAGTTTGACAATCCATTGCAAATTAAGAAATATCAAAGAAATGCAGGAATAATAATATAATGAGTATTTCTAACATACAGTGAACTTAGTTCAGTCTCAGAAAATTGCACATGAGCGATCAGTTCACTCATTAAAATTGGGACTGTAGTGATAAAACCACAGAAATCTGAAGAGACTATAATAACATGAAAACAAACAAAGCCTGATGTAGAGTACGCGAATACAGGGGACAATAAGAGAAACGGTACTTGCAAGAAGAAACAAAGAAATACTTCCATATAAAGTGCATTTCTGTAGCATTTTTACCCAACTATAAGTACATACAAACCAATTTACTGGTGTTTTTCTATCTACTATGTGAATGAATGAAGATGACCCGCGATTCTGTAAAAACAAAAGCCATGGTCAGTCAGATTTGATTATGTAACATCCTGCATGGCTTGCACAGATTTTTTACTTTTTTGTGCTGGCAGATAACCCTCGTTTTATCTATAGGAGAACACAGATTGTTGAAGACAGTAGATCTTGATTCAGACTGTGGGCCAAAACATTTGTAACCGGCGGTTTGCTTCTCAGGCACAAAACGTTTTCAACATACATTGTAGAATAATGAGAATTATAATCCATACTAAAATAAGGAAATTATAAGCATTTGAGCTGCAGTGTCTTGAAATTACCAGGGTATTTTCATTCAACTCGTGACTAATTATATCAAGTTGTTACAACTCCATGTGTTGATTAGTCGTCTCATATTTGAGCCCATCTATTATGAATTGACAAGGTGAACAATTTTACAAAAAGAATAGTATAAAATTAGAACTTGCTTTAAATTATCAAAGCAGTGCCAAGATCTGTAATTTTATCCCTAAGAATCCGTCATATATGTCGATATTATTTCTGATGATATTTACTGGTAAAATAGCTGTTCTCGTATCACAGTGTTGCTAACAGATTCAGGGAAAAATAAAACAAGCAGAACCAAGAGAATTGATGGGTTATATATTCAATTCAACTACTTCACCTACCTGTGATAAGGGAAATAAGACGGAAACATTAGGACAGATTTCGATGCTATTTTATTTTCTTGAATTGGTTCCTCTTCAAATGGACCATATTTTGGTGCAGTTTTTCTTGAACGCCAAAAACAAAGCGAGATACACAAAATAAGAAATTGTTGATCTCCTTTACTCCAAGAACATATACATCATCTGATAAAGTCCTCTTATTTAGCAATCGGTCGAGTTGTTCACATATCAGTGTACAAATAGACGTTTTGCAGATGTCAGTTAGTCCAAGGCTTATGACGATCCTAAATACACTTATATGACTACTTTCTCAAGACAGAAAGCATAAATTGTTGTCAGAGTAACTGAAGAAACCAGTGAGTTGCAATAGATTTGGCTATATCTTGTTGTATGACGGGGCAAGTTAATTAGATTCCGGTCATTTTATATTTTTCAGAGGTCCTGAACAGCGTTTCATTCTTTTAAAAATAGACCTCAATCATAAGCACGTATTCTAAGATTCTTTTGAAACTGCATATAAATGAACCTATTATTCATGTCACATTTCAGTATCACCTGTAGAGGATTGCGAGGTTGTATAGTGAGAAACATTTTTTAAAATCTGTTAATCATTCTGATGTATTATGTCACATCCTACACAAAGGTACTGGGAATGATAATGATCGATGTGTACTGATATCGGCTCCGAACCACATGATCTTTAAAGACGAGCATTTATTTACTGAGGATGTTTACTTTCAACATGTAACACAGAGAAGGTCAATACTAAAGAGCGTGGGAGATGCTGATCTGTATGTCCTGGCTCAGACTTACGGGCGTTGTTGTTCTGTGCAACTTATCTTTATCCGAATTAAATTTACATTTCAAGCTCAAATGTGTCCCTCAGAGGCTCTAAACGTCATATTGCTGAAAGTCACGATAGGCTGAGACCGTAAAGGCAGTGATATGACTTCCACGTAAGATCTTATAGGTTAGTTGGTAACATCATGACAAATCTACAATTTAGACATTGGGTCTAATATTATGGTAACAAAGATAAATGTACTAATAATAAACAATTTTCAGAAACAGATATGTGAATGACAGCTTTCAACATGTACCCTTTAAGTAAATATTTCTGTAGTTCTTCAAAATTGTTGCGCGCGTTATCTTCTTTTTAAAAATAAAATCGTCCCATAGAATGTAATTCACAGAAACCCGCCTAAGCAAGATTAGTTACTTATAATGGTTTCAATGGTTAACTTTTTAAAACATTTTTCCGACCAGAGGTACTTAAACTAGAAGTACTTTTCTCAGCCTATTCAGACGTTTGGCAGTATATATTTAGTTATGTCACAGACAAAATACTTGATATGCAGATATCAAATTTCCTCCCTACTGAGGTATTGAGCAAATAGAAATTCTATTTAAGATCGTAATTCTCTTCAATAAACTATTGGGTTTAAAGGTGAGGAAGAAGGTCAGGTAGGTGATGATCTTTGTGATTTTCAAATATTGAGTGACCTTAGAATCCAAACTAATATGATTTTAAGATGGTGGAGAAGATTTGTAGCTTAGGTGGATGATTTTGGTGGAGTTTTGTTTTCTGAGTTGAAAAAGCCATAGGAAATGTGAAACGAGGGAGAGCAGCAGGCCCTGACAAGTTTACTTCTGAGATTTTTAAGGATGGTGGTCCAGTATAAGCAATGAGATTAACCGAGGTCTTAGGTAGAATTTGGGAACTTTACAAAATCCCATCTGACTGGTCTCAATCACTGATTGTGCCAGGCTATAAGAAAGGACAAAAGTCCTCTTGTGACGATCACAGAGGAATCAGTTTGACTAATATAGTGTCTAAAATATTAGCCTCAATAATACTTCGACGCCTAATCAAATGTCGTGAAGAGCAAATTAGAGAAAACTAGGCTGGTTTTCGACCTGGACGTGGTTGTATAGATCAGATATTCACACTACGTCAGATTCTAGAACACAGACACATGTTGAGACGCCCAACAATGGTAGTATTTCTTGACCTTAAGGCGGCATTTGACTCCGTTGATCGTGAGGTTCTATGGCAGTGTTTGTCACTGAAAGGAGTACCAAAGAAGTACATTAACCTTATAAAAGCTCTCTACTCGAACACAACTGGTCGAATGAGAGCTTATGGCGAACTGTCATCAGAATTGATTACCTCAAGTGGTGTTCGTCAGGGCTGTCCACTCTCTCCATTCTCGTTTAACTTTGTGGTCGACGTACTTTTAGAGATAACACTCTCCTCATCTAAATTTCCAGGGGTTGAACTTCTACCAAGAGGTTCACTTGTTGACTTAGAATATGCCGATGACATAGTTTTATTTGGCGAAGACGCTGACAAAATGCAGTCTCATGGCCACTCTAAGCAACAATGCAAGCATGTTCGGGATGCGATTCTCTCCCTCGAAATGCAAAATGTTGCTTCAGGATTGTGGTGCATCGACACCCGAACTAATGATAGGGAGTGAAGTAGTTGAGCGTGTCGATCGCTTCACTTATCTCGGAAGTCTCATCAGCCCTTGTGGTCTGGCGTGTGACGAAATCTCAGCACGGATACAGAAGGCTCGACTAGCTTTTGCGAACTTGCGTCATTTATGGCGTAGGTGAGATATCGGTCTATCAATCAAAGGACGTGCTTACTGAGCAGCAGTTCGTTCCGTCCTACTTTATGGCAGTGAAACATGGCCGGTAAGAGTAGAGGATATTCGTAGGTTGCTACTGTTAAATCATAGGTGTCTTCGAAGCATTGCTCGTATATCCTGGGACCACCGAGTAAGTAACTCAGTTGTTAGGAAACGGGTACTAAGTAAGGATGGCAAATCGATTGATGAAGTAGTAGAACTTCACCATTTGAGATGCCCAACGACCGACTGCCTCGACGTGCGATGTTCAGTGGCATAGGAGTAGGTTGGAAGAAAGCTTGGGGCGGCCAGACCAAAACATCGCACAAGTTCATGAAATCACTGACAAGTGGACTGAGTCATGTTGGTAGGTGTAGGCTAACTGGTTGGGATCCTCGAGATGATAGCAACCAATGGTTAGAGACCTTGAATGACATGGTTCAAAATCGTTTGCAATGGCGCAGGTGCATCCACTCTTTGTGTTCTCCCAAATTTTGATCCCCTGATTCCCCCTTGTCTCTTTTTTTCTCTTCCCAAATTTATTTCACTGTATTCTACTCTTCTAATAACATCTCCAAACACCAATCTTTACGATTACTGCTTATACTCTTATCACCTCTACCACTGCGAGATTTGAATCGACTACTGCATCTCTGTGCTAATGTGGTGTGGCAACTCGAACTGATGTACGTACGTGCGAAGTTCTACGTTGTTACTGACTGACTGACAATATGCATGTCGTCAGGCCTAAAAAATCATTTTGGCTTTTGATTCAGCCGTGTTGTATCTGATATAATGTTACCATTAGTACAACATTATAAGGTTTATATGTTGTTGTGTTTGAGTGTACCAAAATGTGACCTTGAGCTCAAGTAATGCTATAACTCTATTTTAAGTATCCGAGGGTAACGTGTGGTAACTCATTATGCCACGCTGTCGTAAAGAAAAAAAGATTCCTTACAGGAATGATGATATGGTACAAAACGTTCGAAGTTCTTTTATTAGAGAAGGAGAAAATAATTTGCGCAATTACTCAGAACCTGTCGACGATCGCATGAAAGTAGGTTTATACTTAAGTATGAACTTGGGTTATGACTGCACTTTAATTTTTATCTCAGATTTAGAAATCTATTTGTATAAGCTTTACTTTATTGTGTGCTAACTAGCAGTTTAAATCTGGGAACAACCGTTTATCTAGTCAGACAAAAGGTTTTAGTCATGATTATTTTATTGGAAGAGCATTTTACTCATTACACTGTATACTACGGTTTTTACACTTTTGTTGTTCAACGAACATGTAAATCATAAAAATGCAAAGGCTCTTTACTTTGCTTAGAAAGATTAGACCACCAAGACTGTTCTAAAATTTTATTCAAATTTGTCATGGTATTTATTCAACACTTAGTGCTCTTCTCTGGGAAAGTCATCTTAAGGGAGTTAAGCATCACATGTCTGAGAAACAAATAATATGAATTTTGCTCATAATATGAATCTTAATTCATGTGCCAGGTTTCCAGTTACGACTTTCTGTGTCACAACATGGTTGACTAAAATAAATTGAGAGGAGCGAGTTATTAGTATACGATATGATTGAAAGTCAAGAACTTTAGCTCTTTGTCTTGCATCGTGCATGACAGCGAATTTCAGCTTCTGGGATTTAAGATGTCTTTATTCTTAAAAACACATACTGGTAATTGTAAACTCGTCTATGCGAAAACATTATCTGCATTGCATTGGTTTTTAGGGTTTATTAAAGTAATCGATGCTTTTATCTGATACTCATGAAATAAAATTTTTAACTTGTAATAACGATATAATGTAAACTCAACTCATACCTCATTTTCGTCAGTTAAAATGAGTTTCTAAACACGAAAGATTCTAAAGCAGTTTGCAGTGATTTAAGACAACGTAATTTCAAAGTTTTGCAAACCTTATATACGAATAATTCAGTGTGTTGCTACTTAGAAAGCTGAATGCTCTCAGTTTTATGTCACTCGTCAGATAATTGAGTTTTTATTTAGTGTCTTTTGAAAACTCTTGGTATTTAAAGCAGCTTTCCCCTTTATTCATATAAACATGAAATTGCAATATAGTAAGGTGTCACAATGTGTACCGATTAAAGAAATAACATTGACAATTGCACAACATTTTCAGAAGCTTCGATTAGAGCTTATATTGAGCTGACGAACTAGAAATTTATGTAATTTTTCCCATTCATCGTATTTTCGGTTACGGCGCAGATTTTGTTAAAAATGTAATTCAGAAACAGAATTCGCTTTGGGTTTACAAAAGATTTTTGAGATTCGGTTAACCTTTTCGTAGATGATTTAAGCACTTAGCTTATTTATTCGTCTAGTTATCAATTTGATTTTTTAATTCACTTTGTCTGGTCTTGTATGATATCAAAGTGACAATCTATGCCATATGACATGTTTTAAACATATACCTGTGTTTGAAAATCCATAGATTAGTTTCAGTTATTCATATGTAATTTAAAACCTGATGGACATGTATCTATATCTGGTTCAAGTTATAATACTGCATTAACGCTGCTAATTAAAATTATTTTTAGACATATACCGGAGTAGTAGAGGTAAGAAAGATACTAGGATTATTAGACGAACTAAGGTGAGAAAAATCAGTTAAAAGGTGTCATGATATTTTAGGATACAAACTTCACGGAAAGAGAAATAACAAACGCATCTACTCCACTGAAGGTGATTCTAAGCCATGTCACCCTAGGCTTTCAACTGCGGGTTGTGATGGTCACTTGAAATTCATTCTGTTAGTCTACACCTATCCATGTTATCTCAGCCCAGTTTTTAGCTACTCCAAGAACTAATGATACGTCCTGGTTCGGTCGCTCTTTGTATTCTCCCAGCCTACTCCAACAGCAAGCAACATAGTCTATCATTTGACCTCACCTAGTCAGTATGAAGAACTCGCACAACTTAGCCTTTGTGTCTTCGAGGTCTTCATTGTTACTTTCCGTGTTCTCTTTAAAGTAATTATAGTATGAAAAGAAAATACCGAACAAATCATTTTTTGGATGGATTCTGATAGGCAGTCGCTTGTGCTTTGTTTGATCAAACAGGACAGTAAGAATTCAGAACGATTTTGATGCATGACGTTGGTTTTTTGCTATCTTTGCTTAGTCGCTCACTGATTGCATTAGGATTAGGCAAAAGACGAATTTTATGGAAGGCTTTTTATCCTACTTTGATAAGCTAAATAATCAGATGTAATAATAGTGCTGGTGGTTTCGATGTTCAAGTAGGCAGTATAAGCCGAAATAAAAGGCACTTAGACTAGTTGAGGACAATAGTCGTTTGTATTATGTAGTTAAAAAAAACGAAGCATAGAAACGATACATTAAAAATATTTATATTGTATAAAATGACGAATGTTTGTACGCTATCATGTATTTGGATATGAGTTTTGAAGGAAAAAAGTTTAATTACACCGTTTTGCAACTGTTTTTCTGAAAACGTCTGTTGGTGGTGATTGCATTTAATCGTGTTCCTGACTAAAATGCAGAAATAAAGAAGTGAATGGTATCTTGTATAATGACTTAGTGGTTAGTGCTAAAACGTTTTGTGACATTTCCCCCTCTCTAACAAAGCGAATAAAACTTACAGACAATAATTTTATTTAAAACCAAAACATCTCGAAATGTCCAGAATCTGGATTCTATTGCTTAAATAATATGAATTGTGATCTAAGGTACTCTATTTGATGCTAAATTATTTGTTTACATGCAACTCATTGTTACATCAGCCTATAGATTTAAAATCGATACCCTTAAATTTAAGAAAATGATGTGCTTTACTCAATAACTTTATCGAACGTGCAGTAAAAAGAAAATCAGTCTTGCAAGCTATGTGAATAATGATCTTTTTCTGAATTCGAACATGGTAGACTTTATTACTTGACCAATTGGACGCCTGATCCTATAAACCTTGCTTAGGACTTGTACAATGAATTAAAATCGACGGATCGCATTGTTTGCATGTAGTCTCTTACAGTACTTAAGTTAATATATACTGCTCGAACCGTCATCTTAATTATTTGAACACGCACTTCAGATGTATACATTATAAGTTATGCCTAAAAATTTAGAAGTATGTTTTAAGTAGCTATACAGGTAGGACACTTAAGAGCATTGAATATTAGTTCCTGAAAGAACTTTGTTCCTGATTAGATCATATGATTAGCTAATAAATTGGCTAATTGATCAAGATAAAACTTTGATATTGATACTGATCCGTTAAAATTTGAATGAAATTTATCCAGCAGGTGTTTTACAGAGGTGTGCCAGAAAATGTTATGAAAGAACAAATACATGGACAACGTTTCTATAGAGGACAGCCAACTGAGGGTCAAAACATGAATAATTATATGGTAAATTTATTTTGACGAGATACATTCCGATCGCACTCACTAGTTTTCCATGCACTTCAGTTTTGCTTGCTTTTTTCAGTTAACATTTTACCCACTTTTCTACCCTGAGGCTATTAAACATTACGTTGTTATCACAACTTTGAAGCAGGTCGTGTTTTCTAAATTGAGGCAGATTTGAACTTTGACTAGTATTATGACACGAAAAGAACATTAGGATAGAGACTATCATTTTACATTTTTGAGGTCAAAATGGTATTAAACTTTCGTGTAATTATCAAAATCCATAACAGTTTGGATGATTTATAGAGTGTTTGTGTATAGTAGGCAGAATAATATTAGTGATAAACCTTTTGAAGACAAACTTTTGTGAATACCCGTGATTATTCAAAACTGCAACATAACTATCGTAAGCTATTATTTGTGCTGTGAAAATAAATGTTTTTGGAGGAAAAGGTATTTTGTAATCTGATTATTGTTTCTATAAATTCATTTAATATCCATACTATACAGCTTATCAAGTAAGACTATAAAATATATTTATTTTTTACTACGACTCTCTTATCAGTAAAAAACGTTTTTGTCAAACACTAACACTGAACACAATATGCTATAAAATAAATTTACTAGGGAATCAAGGTTTTGCCATTTTAATTTAAACCGATGTTCACTTGTTCATAGCTTTGTGTTGATTCATGCCACTTTTGCAAAATAAAGCCTACATATTTTAGATATATTGAATTATTTTCCTATAAGCATTTAGCATGCTTCTTCACACCCATTTAAAATTAGATGAAAACGGGATTCTTTTGCATAGTCATTAAAATAACAATTTTTATCATAATAATAGTGATATGTATACTTTTAATATGATAAAGTCCTCAAAATTACTGGTTTGATACTAATAAACTAAGGTATTGTGTTATTTTATTTATAAGGGTCCTGAATTGCATTTGATAGAAATACAGATTATTACCATAAGACAATGTTCTAGGTCGAATCTAAACCAAATTTAATACATGTAGGCAAACAATTTCTTACAACACAAGAGTCAGTAATATTGAAATATCCAATAATTAATTTTCTTATTCATAGATTAAACTCACCAGTTTATACAGATTCTGTAGTTATTAAACAATGTGAAGCAATCGGTTTGGGAGACGACAGAATAGGGCTCATGAAACAAAAGAATATCTCTTTGAGCTGTTCAGTTTCAGAGTCAATATTATCTTCGTTGTTTTCATAGAAATCTTATATTTGTTTGAGATAAATAATGATCAAATAGGTTGCGTTTCATTAATGATGAAGATATATTCGTACAATGCCAGTGAATTGAGTAAATCAACATATTATGCAATTCATTATAATCTGTAGTCATTTATCCCTTTTATACTACTTCTGTATATATCCGATTACCTGCACTTTCGGACAGCTATATTTAAAATGTATCCTGAAATATGAATTCCATGAGCAAGTGAAAAACTACACACTATCATACATTGATATTGAATTTCTACCATTATCTAATGTTGTAGGATACGTATGATCGTATGAAACCGTCAAATATGTACAACGACATGTCAAATAAAGCAAGGTAATAAATTATCTTTACTAACAGCATCCTAACAATCATTCCTTTTGTACGTTATCAACGTAGTGAAATTAGTGATCTATTCAGTTACGTTTGCAATTATTTTCAAAATATAAACTTTATTAACACAGAGCTGCATAAAATACTCTCTTATTCTCACTAAATATAATATGTACGCTTTGAAAGTTATTTTAGTTATAATAACTGCTTTTATTAACTTAGTCAATGTTTTTCTTAACCTGTTATTTTCCACAAATAAAGATCAATGGTAAATTCATTTCAGATGAAATACTGTTTCTTTAAATCTCTTACCATTATAATTATCGTAAGAAAAGCCTAGAGATAAATCGTGATTGGTGATTAATCTGTGTTTCTTTAACCTTACCGATAGGTTTGTAGTAACATTTTTCCAAATTACAAATAGCATCCATAGGTACGAAAGAAATGAATTATTGGATTCACTTTAACAGGTAGTTTTTGTAAAAAAAATTTTGTTTACTTATACAACACATTTGATTGTTCTTTCATTTTCAAGCAAGTAGACCTACGAGATCGGCATAAATTATAGTATCAATTAAGGTTGAAGACCTCAACGTTTTAGTTATTCAGTAATATATACTGCTTATAATCATTTTTTACATCTATGATAAAGAAAGTGATTATTCTTTAATACAACAGTTGAACAACCAGTTATTTTTTATTCTTGTCATTCCACTGTAGGTCGTATTCAAAATGGAATGATTATGATCGCTCGCGCCCGATCGATTCGTACAGGTAAAACCACTCTATCAGTTCTTATTTCGATAATTATCAAACAGAATTGAGTTTTTAGAAACAGATTAGCAAAGATTTGTCTGTTCGTTCATTGTTTCACATTTTTTATTTCTTGAAATCAGTTCAGTTAGGCCTATGAAAATTCAGGTTAAGAACGATATAGATTCCCTAACATGCAGCATTATTACGAACAGGACAATATTGCTACTGACACACAACGGTTAGACGACGACCTTCAAACAGTAAAACTCACGAATAAGGCAAGATATTAATCTAAGAAGAAACAGCTACAGAACAATCCTAAAGGCGTAGTAATGAAGCCTGACTTGCATCAGAGAGGGGTTATCAAATTAAAAGTAAAGATAACAAATCAGAATAAAACATCAAGTGTCTTGTTGAAATACGAGTTATGGGAAATGTTATTGTGGAGGGGGGCTGCTGGCAATCCCAAGCCCGGATAAAGGAGGATTGGGCATGGGGTTAGCAACCCCATCCCGTAGAAAACTAACTAACTCTCTAAAAAAACGTTAACCAGTAAGTAAGTTATTGTGATTGTACTGACCAAAAACAATTTAACAAATATTGGTTTACCTGAGGTTTTCGTAGTATTTTTCATTACAATCAGCAACACATTCTGCATATGAACACGAAAAGAACTCAACTAAAATAAAATGGGTAAAAACATAAATATGCAGATACAAGGCCAAACAGAATTGGTATCGCAACTAGCTGACATGTCAAAAGCTTTGTCCTATCAAATAATATGTAGTTTATTCTCTTAGTGAACAAAAGAGGGAAAGAAAATACATAATATAAGAATACGTTTTCCTAAAATGTAGGTATCGCACTACTCACTAAATTTAGGCATAACTTCAACATCATATATATCTCCAGTAAAATAATAATTAGTAATTGCTTCTACGTTATTGATACACGTTATTAGGAAAATGACGGTAATTGAGTATAAAAAGGTTCATGATATTTCACTGCATAAGAACATTAAATCAGTTAACTCAAATACTTGAGATATAATAAATTCAACATGTGATTAATTTTGAAAACATTTTTTAATTACTTATAAAAGTAGAAATATTCGAGACGGATTTCAGCCACGAAACGCGTCTCCATCCGCAAAGAATTTAATGGGTGATTTACCAACAACAAGGTGAGTGCAACACCATACTTTTCAATATGTCAGTAATTTTCAATCAAACAGTCAGTGCTACATAAAAACATAGCACATTATAAAAGTGACTATGCTGAATTGTTAAGCAAAGTATGATAGTTTCGATTAATTGAGTATTTCAACAAACCCCTATAATCACAATGAGTTTACGAAAACACACAAAATATTATCGACGGGTTAGCCAAATATAAACACGTACTTAAACCAGTTATCCGTTTTTAATGAATCTAGATACAATGATTTCCTCAAATGATTTATATTGTTGTGTTTTTAAATATTTCTCAATACAGAACTATTCGAGACGGATTCGAACCAAGAAATACTTCTCCATACTCAAGGAATTTGATGGGTGATTTACCAACAACAAGGTGAGTGCTATAATGTCTGTGCAGAAACAAACTTTTCAATATGACAGTAATTTTCCGTCAAACAATCAGTACTACATAAAAACATAGCACATTATAAAAGTGACTATGCTGAATTGTTAAGCAAAGTATGATAGTTTCGATTAATTGAGTATTTCAACAAACCCAAACAATCACAATGAGTTTACGAAAACACACAAAATATTATCGACGGGTTAGCCAAATATAAAGACGTACTTAAACCAGTTATCCGATTTTAATGAATCTAGACACAATGATTTCCTCAAATGATTTATATTGTTGTGTTTTTAAATATTTCTCAATACAGAACTATTCGAGACGGATTTGAACCACGAAACGTCTCTCCATACTCAAGGAATATGATGGGTGATTTACCAGTACCTAGGTGAGTGGTATCATGTGCATGTAAAGACGGACGATTTGTAGTACTAAATTTCGACCTATATATTATTTGTGTGCAATGTGTTTGCGTTCTGTTCTCTTTGTATGGTTTTGATTTTATTGTTTCCTTTTGAACAGGGAATGATGTATTTTGTGGGATCTGTTGTGTATGTTAGTTTTGTGATTGTATGACTTGAAATTCACGGTTTTGTGAACTGATTTGTCCTGTATCCCATTGAGAATCGTTTATTGTTGCTCATTACTTTATTGATTTGTTCAATGAAAATGTCAGTGATACCTTCGTCATTAATTGTGGTAGTTCTGTTAGTTTTACTTCCATTAGTGTTATTTAAGAATATTTGAAAATAGAATTTCTCGATTGTTTTGCATATCAGATTGTGTTTTGGAATGCATGTCTCTGTGTCTGGGATTGACAGTAGTGGATTAGTTTCAGTGCTGCAATGCATTTATTGGGATGTATTAAATTATGATAATTATTGAAGTGTTTTTAGTTGTCTTAATGTTATTGTGTTTGATTGTTTGATTCATATGTTTTCGTCTTTTGTCAAATTGTGTTGAAAGTTTCCTCGATACCCCTCGTTCTTTGTGTCTACTACATGTCTTTTTTGTTCTATTTTTAGTCCTATACTTCAAGCAACAACTTTATCAAATAATTCATTTTAAATTTGCATCTTTTAAATAATTTTTAATTTAGAAACACTCATACTCCATATGAACCGCGCCGCTTATCGCCATATACCGGTCGTTCAAATAATTTAATGGGAGATTTGCCGGACGTTCAGTGAGTGGTTCAATGTTTGCATAAATAAGGAAGTGTTGTAATATTAATTTACGAATTGTTTCATTTATGTGAAATCTGTTTTTAAATAGATAAGATAGTCTTAAATTCACAGAGAATCGGAACGGGAAGACTGTTGTTCTATTGTTGATAATAGAACGTTGTCGAGTGTTTTGTTTCATCTTCCGTAACACATGAACAATTTTAACCAATACTCTCATTTATGCATTGATTTCACTGTTATTTGATTATTTATTTACAAGTGACACATACTGAGGTAATTATTTCTAAACTGTCAAAGGTCTCTGAAGCCCCATGGATACACTATATTCTTCTGTCAGACATGCTTTCTAATGAGTAAAGTTGACAACAAAATCTTATTCAACATTTGCGTTTTTCATCGTTTCACCAGTTCAACATCATGCTTTAACTTGATAATCTAGTTGAGTTTTCCTCTCACAGTAATGAAATAATGATTATTCTTGTTATGCATTTGATGAACCTTGTTTGCATTAGATATAAATATATTACAGTTGAAGTGAACTTTATATATTAAAACAATATGTAACCTCCTGGATTCGCCATTGATTTTATACGAATAAGCAATATAGTAACTATCAGATTTATTAGATAAGCTTGAACAGCTAAGACAAATGCCAAAACTGGCAAATACTCACAGACCACTTTTAAAAGTAATTGTCTTAGGAAAACGAAGTTCGCTTGGACTCCATTCGTTGAGATGAACATCAACTTTTGAACTCATATTCGGTTTAGACATAGTAATCATAAACAGATCTTTATTTGTTCTATAATAAACATTGAGAACTGTACTGAATTTTAAGCTGAAATAAAGCTTGAAAACAAACTACAAAGCTGCATTTGCTCCATCTGATAAATTACCAGTTGAACAGTAATGATAGTTTACAGACAATATTTCCGTTAATTATTGTTCCTAGTCTTCTAATTGTTTTGCTGTTGTTGAGTTAGAGAAATGGTTTGACCGTATTACTTGTGAAAAATATATTAAAATTATTTTCTTATCACCACTGTTAAAACCATGGATTTACTGAGTTTTGAAAATCTAATCCGCTTCGAAAGAATAAGAAGTTGTTAGAAAACGATGAACGGATGAGGTCACATTTTTCACTTTGTAAGTTCTGTCCAGTATTAGTTTCGTTTTCAATGTAATCCGACAATTGTTTAGTCAAATGTTTGATTCATAGTCAGTATGGTGTCTTATTACGTATAGCAATGGTTTTACTTCGACCCGAAATTTATCCAAAATAATAATATATTTTGTATTGATTTAGTGTGATTTTTCTTTTCATAAGACAGAGCATGATTGATAATGTAATAATCACTGTATTTCGTTAATACCATGAACCAATCAATGTTAGACCATCAATGAAAACTTCAAAGAACCAAAGTGCCGTTTTGTCTTAGTATGGGAAGCCTCAACATTGTACATCCGCGAACCTGTATGCGAAAACTGAACACAGGACTCTTAGGCTCGCGCGCGAATGTC
The DNA here is from genome assembly GCA_944470205.2 of Schistosoma margrebowiei. Lineage (NCBI taxonomy): Eukaryota > Metazoa > Platyhelminthes > Trematoda > Strigeidida > Schistosomatidae > Schistosoma > Schistosoma margrebowiei. The sequence continues at coordinate 64,568,445 of OX104024.1, read as the reverse complement.
TAACTTCTGGACCATTGAAACGGCATCTAACGGTTTCTATGTCTAGCTTCAATGAATATGCGATGGTACGCGGCTATCTTCCGTCGTCTTCAGTGGGAAACTGTCTTTGTGGTTCATATAGCGGACTTCGTTTAATCGTATGATAATCCTACCAAAATCTACATGCAGTCGACCCTCGTATCTTACTATCGACTTACTTTGCGTTAGTGAATAACGGGCTAAAATAAGTCAAATACGAGAATGAATTTCGAATACAAATATTTGTCATACACGCGTTGATTCAGACAAACAATAGGCGAAACGAAGCGTAGAAGCAGATCATAAAACGCAAGTGTGCAAACTCGGTTTCATTAAACCTGACTCAATATTTATAGCCAGATAAAGATACGCTAAGTACTTGTGATGAATAGGGTAAGGGATACACACATACGCTCATATAAAAGTAGTCATGGTTTGTAAGCGAATAATTTGCAAGGTTAAAATGAAACTCAAGGTGAATAAATAAATTGGTCTGTTCGGTAGTTAGGACAACCCATGTGAACTTGAAATAGTACTAGACACCTCACGGTTTCACAGCCGATGCATCAACTCCACGGATCACGGCTCTCTACTAGAACACCGGAAATTTCACGTCGAAGCTATCCACTAATGGGAATGTGATGAATGTCAACTAAGTGGCCCAGAGGCTAAACGGTTGTGTGTGAGCCTAGAGATCCTGTATTCGATTTCCGCACCCAGGCTCGTGGGTGTGTATCGATGAAGCATCCCCTGCTTGGATGAAACGGCCTTTAGGTTCTTTAAAGTTTTCAATGATGGTATATCATTGATAGTTTCATGATTTCAGTGTAACTCAACGATCTCCACACCTTCTTACTAACAATTTGATATGTTTTTACTATTTGTGATATTTGTTGATTCATAAAAAAATGGGAGTAAAATCAACACGTAACTGAGAATGTCGGTTTAAGTTGTTGATGTGCTATAAAAGATGGAAGAACTCATCAACTACATCAATAACTATTTTCTCACTTGAATGGTACAAACCAAAGCAATTGCAAAGTATGTTTATTGTTATATTCTCGTACTATGTTGATATCATTTCATTTTCAGGAATTACATCACCAAAGTCTACTCATTTGGCTTGTAGTGAATGTCGTATATGTGGTTTGTCGATTGAACTTCTGCTTTTTATTGTTTAATAACATGTTGCTATTTGTAGCTAACATTCTAGTTATTTTTAAAAAAATTTGGTTTATATAACCTTTTCTTATAGAATGTGGTCATGATTAATCTAGTGCTCTTGTTATCTTTTTTCGTTCCACTTTTTGCTATCCAACTGTCTACATTGTGCATGTGATTATAACAGTCAGTTACTTTATGTCATTATATCTCGGTTTGTTCCTTTCTTTTCATTTCACTACAGACACAATCGGGAAACTTATGAACCTCACTATATTCCTGTGAAATTAAATCGTTCAAATAATTTAATGAATAATGTGTCAGAACCTAGGTCAGTAGTATAATGTCTGAACAAATAATAATAGTTTATAAAAATTGCTTTTCAATAAATATTCCATTTGATAGAAACAACTTTTTAAATTTACATTTTTTTGAAGAAATGTTCTATTCGTTATTGGGATTCATATAGTATTTTGCGATTACATTTAAACATGATTGTTGTAAATTATTTACCCAATTTATTTCCCTAGTAAAATCAAAAGAAAGTGACAGGTGTAGACTACAGTCAAGCGTCTAGTGTCTAAACACAGGTTACAATGAATATTTACGTATGCCAAGTCATCAAATGATTGAATAATGTCAAAAGTTTGAGTCTATCATTTCAATAGTTGAAATCATTAGTCAATTGAAGCTAGACCACCATGGAAAACCTGGAAGCGCTGGACGACCGTTTTGTCGCAGTACGGGACTCCTCAGCAATACGCATCCACGATCCCACCCCCCACGAGATTCGGACTCAGAACCTATCAGTCCGGCGCGCGAGCGCTTAACCGTTAGACCACTGAGCCGGTATCTAATGATGTTAATGTCTAACTTCAACTAATCCACTAATTTGCACCACCGCACACCATTGTCTTCAATGAGCTGATATCTCACAACAGACCTGGTTGAACTCCACTCACTAAAACTCCAGGATATACCTCTTGAAGTCAGTCACTACTGAGCAGATGATTATTATTCGTCATACTCATATATTGATTGTTGTCATACTGCTATGTAAGGCTGTTGTATAAAATCATGGTATTGCAAGACAAACTACAGAATCAAGAGACCAAAGACAAGTTTTCTCTGGCCATTTAATAACGAATTATTTATCGGTAATACAAGTTGTGCTGGTATAAAATACAAATTAAGCTTAAATAGTTTTATCATAATAAAACTAGTCATTTTCAAGATACATAAATGCATATTCATTCACTTGTCAATAAGTTAATTACAAAATCTGTATTCTTACCAGGCGGTCACAGTTTAGTTGGTTTCATCAAATAATAATTGTTTTGATAGAGAAGTTTGTTAACAAACTGGTTGAAAAATTTTTAAGTAAATTTAAGCTGAAACTCTAAATTCCTATCGTTTATATTACAAAATATAGACTAATATAATATTTATAAGCAAAGATGGATAGTGGCTAGCAGTGGAATCCAGGACGCGCGTTTCGTCCTGTTTGGGACTCGTCAGCTGGATGTACCTGCATCTCAGAGTTGATGTTGACTCTGGGACTCGAACTCAGTACCGTATAATATTTGTTTGAGAATATTTGATCACTTCTGCTTATTTTCTTTAATAATACATGATTTATACGATCGGACTCTATTAGTATGTGGTTTTACTTTTCAGTTTGTAATTTAGCCATTATCATTAAGTTTATTATTTGCAGTTGTTTTATTTTAGTCAGCTAATTGTCATTGAGTATAACATTTCAGTTAATGAATAAAGTGCTAAACACAATAAAGAATGACTAATGATTAAATATTATGCGTTAAAAACACTTAAAAAATTAAGAGATTAGAGCATTGATGATTTACTGGAAAATTATATATCTAACTGATCAATAATGTCACATCAGAAATCTTTTATGATGTAGAGGCTGGTACTATGTCAAGATCACAATGGTCATTCTAGTCTCTTGACAAATCAATCTACTCATTCTTCTCTAACCAAATTTCTATCATTTCGCTTATTAGCAATATCAACCTCACTGTTTTTATATACGCGTATGTATGTGCATTTGTGGTCTTACTCATCACATGTCTGTAACTTGTTTTTGCTGACTCTAAATATTGATTAACGCTTGGTTAAATGGAGTTGGGTCACACAGAACCTCTTTATATTTGTTAGAAGACATTCTGATATCCGTTATTCTTTGCCACCTTTGATCTACTTTTCTGTCAAGTCCGTGTATTAGATAGCCATTAAGGATATTTGTCTGCGTCACTCATACTGAGTTCACAACATTTGGAATTACAAGTTCATAAACGCTTAAGACTTACAGAATGTTGTTTAGCACGATGATGATATACTTTGAGGACAAGGATTGACTTTATGCTCTTGGGATAGTGTAAATCAAATATTGATTGTTTTTTATTCTGTCCATATAATCACTTTCTAAGTGGTCATGCGATTTGATCAGAGTGCCTAAATACATCCTTTCACAGTGAAACTTGTTATGGTATCTTTAAAAATGTGTAACAAATATTATTTCTTAGATTTTCTTAGTTATGAAAACTCCTTATACTTCAAGTGTTTAAAGACAATGATTTGTATACTATAGCTAAGAATATGATCCAACTTCGATTCCACGTAACTTTTCCCTTCGAAAAACATGCATACACTAGGGAGCACAAACACTTGAACACTTTCAAGAGTGATTTATCAGCAAGTAGGTGAGTGCTATAATATCTATATAATACATGAAGTTTGTAATTAAGATAATGCGATTTAGAATTCGGAGTAAATTTTAAAATGTTTTCGCAAAATCATGTTTTTCAATATGTCAGTAATTTTCAATCAAACAATCAGCACTACATAAAAAAAAAAAAACATTATGAAAGTGACTATGCTGAATTGTTAAGCAAAGTATGATAGTTTCAATGAATTCAGTATTTCAACAAACCCCTACAATCACAATGAGTTTACGAAAACACGCGAAATATTATCGACGTGTTAGCCAAATATAAACACGTACTTAAACCAGTTATCCGTTTTTAATGAATCTAGACACAATGATTCCCTCAAATGATTTATATTGTTGTGTTTTTAAATATTTCTCAATACAGAACTATTCGAGACGGATTTGAACCACGAAACGTCTCTCCATACTCAAGGAATATGATGGGTGATTTACCAGTACCTAGGTGAGTGGTATCATGTGCATGTAAAGACGGACGATTTGTAGTACTAAATTTCGACCTATATATTATTTGTGTGCAATGTGTTTGCGTTCTGTTCTCTTTGTATGGTTTTGATTTTATTGTTTCCTTTTGAACAGGGAATGATGTATTTTGTGGGATCTGTTGTGTATGTTAGTTTTGTGATTGTATGACTTGAAATTCACGGTTTTGTGAACTGATTTGTCCTGTATCCCATTGAGAATCGTTTATTGTTGCTCATTACTTTATTGATTTGTTCAATGAAAATGTCAGTGATACCTTCGTCATTAATTGTGGTAGTTCTGTTAGTTTTACTTCCATTAGTGTTATTTAAGAATATTTGAAAATAGAATTTCTCGATTGTTTTGGATATCAGATTGTGTTTTGGAATGCATGTCTCTGTGTCTGGGATTGACAGTAGTGGATTAATTTCAGTGATGCAATGCATTTATTGGGATGTATTAGATTATGATAGTTATCGTAGTGTTTTTAGTTAAGCCTTGATGTTACTGTGTTTTGTTGTTTTATTGATATGTTTTCTGCTTTCATTTAATTGTGTTGAAATATAATTTGTTGAAACGTTCATTGGTACATTGTTGTTAGTTTACATTGCATGTTTTTATTTCCGGTTATGTTTTGATAACGAGTTTCAGTACTTATAATTCATTTAAATGCCCTTCTCGGAGTATCTTTTACTGTATAATTATGTACGGTACCGTCTGTTTTACTTATTTGATACTTCTATTTATCAAACAATATTTCATTGTCAAATTTTTTTTATTTTTCATTTTTTTTTGTTTTTACAATTTCTTAGTTCTGTTTCTAGTAATGGAAACACATATTCGTACTCTATTCCACAACGTCCCAATTTGAAAATAGTTCGCGAGTAAGTTGAATTGATTATATAATTTTTTTTCTTGATACTCTTTATTATGCAATAAAATGCTTCTTGTGAAAAATAAAACAAAACAAACAAAGTATATGAGTATCATAGATAAAATTATTGTAACTAATACCATAGAAAGTCTGTAATGAATTCTGTAATTTAGTAACTTTTAGACATCCAGGTCTGTTGTGAGATAGGAACTCACTGAGGACAATGGTGTACGGTAGCGCAAATTCGTGGATTGGTTGAAGTTAGACATTAACACCGTTGGATGCCGGCTCAGTGGTCTAATGGTTAAGTGCTCGCGCGCGAAGCCAGTAGGTCCTGGGTTCGAGCCCCGGGTGGTGCGGGGTCGTGGATGCGCACTGCTGAGGAGTCCCATACTAGGACGAAACGGCCGTCCAGTGTTTCGAGGTTTTCAATGGTGGTCTAGCTTCAACTGACTTATGATTTCAATCTGTGAAATAGATGATGTATTATATGTTAATATCAGAATGTGTTTTGTGGAGATTTTTTTTAGGAATTTCATAGGTTGAAATCATGAGTCAGTTGAAACTAGACCACCATGGAAAACCTGGAATAGTGTCATTAATAATTCGGCGAAACTGTAATTGATGGACGAACCAATCAGATTTACGTCAACAAGTCTTAGATTTTGGCGCGAAATTCATTCACCCATTTGACTAGATAGAATTTCGGCATTATAGATGATGCCAGTTCGTGATGAAAACCCTAAATCTAATTCCTAATCTAAATCATCAACTGTAAATCATAATCCTTATTGTTCAAACTGCTTTATAACCCTCAGTTAGCCCTAGTATGTACGTGGACACTGTCAAGGTTAGCCTAGCGTTACTTAAAGGTCGTCCATAAATTATAGTCTCACCAATAAATCTTATTTAGTTTGAATTAAAAAGTTACAAATTTCAAATGGTTAAATAATCTAATTTTAATTTATTGTTTTATTCTAGAGAGGATACATTTAACAGATATATGGATTAGAATAAAACATGACGTTAATTTCATCACTTTGACAAATACACCAGAATTAATAGTGGTTAGTAATATATTTAGTAATATGAATAATGATAATAATCCTTATTAACTGGTACAAAATATAACTGTAAATTGAGAAATACATTTATTTTATAGTGAAAATACACTGAAGTTGTAAGATTATACTCTATCAAAATTTTAGTTATTGATAACAGAAATACTAGAACGAAACGGCCGTCCAGTGCTTCCAGGTTTTCCATTGTGGTCTAGCTTCAATTGACTCATGAATTCAACCAGAGAAATAAATTTCATTGAAGTTGAATTAGTTATAACGTTTAGATAAATTTTTTTAATATCAGTATAGGGAGTTTGTGGAGATTATAGTAATTCAATGGTTGAATTTTTATGAATCCATTTAAGTGGGATCGTAAATGTTCACGAATGCAAAGTCTCACACTAGGATAAAATGGTCGTTTAGTGCATACAGGTTTTTCTATGGGGGTGGGGTTAACTTAAATTGAGTCATGAATTCAATCATTTAAGTTATTCAAGATCATGTTTTGTGGAATCGTATGATTGGTTATTAAAATCATGTTAAACCCTAAAAAAAATAACGAATTTTTGAATCGTATTTAAGAAATTACTCATAAAATGTTCGGCAAATAATGTTCATTCAGTAAAAAAAACTATTTTAACATTTACATAGTGACAATACAGTTTTAATACACTTTAATACCAATGTAGGAAGCAATTTCCTACAGGTGTAACTCTAAGCTATTCTCTAGACTGTCGAACACAGAGTCTTGGTTTAGCCAAAGTCAGAACAAGTAAACTGCTGAGGAGTCCCACAATAGGACGAAACGGCTGTCCAGTGCTTCCAGGTTTTCAATTGTGATGGTCTAACATCAATTGGTTCATGATCTCAATCATAAACTATTTGGCTTGATAAACTATATCTGTTTCTAAAACATAAATTAACACCGTTAGTGTACAAAATAAACAATACAGTCTATTAACACAGTGAAAAATAGAGACATAAATAACATACTGAACAGTAACTAGAGGATAGGAAAAATGAGTCAACAAGGCAAATATTATTTTATAATGAATATAAAATTGTGATTGTTAAATAAACAAGACATAGTCATACAAGGTCAAAGAAAGTTAATATGGTTGGTGGTTGGCGTTTCACTTTATCATCGAAGAGTTCGTTTATCGATCACACTTTACAATCAAATTTCCTTGTTTATTGATTGATCATTTTGTTTGTTTGTTTTTCCATTTAGAAATTCTCTTTTGTGATTTTTAAGTTTGTTGTTTATTTAAATCTTCATTTTGTTTTTTTTTTTAAAAAATATTTTCAGATTTAAAACAAATAACACAGTAGTATCATAAAATTATGAATAAACTATATATGAGTGTAGACAAATTATTTTTTAAAAATATTTAATATATTTTAGTTATATGTAAAATAAGATTTTAATTTAATCATTTATTTGTATTTTGTTTTAAATATAGAAAAAATATTTAATATCAATTTGTTATAACTTTTGGCTTGTGTGCTCTGTTAATATATAAAGTAATGATACCGTCAATGAGAGAGAGCAGTAACTTATCGATCGGACTAATGACGCGTAAAACCCTTACAAGCAGTCTACAATACTTATCGATCCTGATTCCTGACTAACCCAGCCAGTTAAGTCCAAAATACCAATCCGAGCCTCTGTGATATGAATTATTATATTTCAAACATACTGAGTTCATATACCAATCAAACAGACCACAATGTGCCATATATAGAAAACAACATTTGAAGAAGATTTGGCCAAAAGTGGATGTGAATGTGGGAGGTAGTGATTAATAGATAGGGCATAATTCAAGAATGGTAAATTGTATAATAGTAGTTCATAGATCAAAATAAGCTTATTATAAGAGGGACACCAATATGAATAGTTTAGTTATTTAACGATATACGCATAGTATTGGTCCATAATGGATCTCAAAAGTTACCATTCATTATGCTTATCGAGGCATAACACAATTGTTTTAAAATTTTATATCAATATCTAAACTTTACTGAGTTGAAAGTTAATATTTCAGTGAATTATTGCGTAGAATAGTGCAATTATTGTAATCATAAATTTTTTGTGAAAGTAATTTTTACAAAAAGTAGTTTTCCTAGTGCAAACAACTCTGGAAATATAATTTTAATAGTTTATGAAAGTAGTAACATAAAAGTTAAAAACCAAAAGTCAGTAAATTAATATAATAGTAAATTATAACATAGTACTTACTTATGCACGTCACTCTCCTCGTAAAGGACCATAAACCGTTGACCAGGATTATCTATCGTACTCCATTCTGCGTGACCCTTTCCAGTTGTTTCTAGTTTCTATTCATCCTTTTGATCTATAGTGACGAGTTCCATTCAGTTGATTTTTTAACGATGATCTAGTGTCTCGATTTGTTCTGTGCACGACCTTTCCTTACAGAATCCAGTCTGTTGATCTCGAAACTGGACATCCACTGAATCTTTCATTCAATTTAGCGAAATTCTGTTGAAAACCTTTGCCGATACTGATAGTAGTGTGATACCTCTGTAGGTTTTACATTTGTTCGGATCTTCTTTGGCATTTTAGTGAAGTGACCTTCATCCTGGTCCGTCGGCACTTTTTTCTCCTTCTAAATCTTCCTGAATAGAACATGAAGCAGATGATGACGTAGCATATCGTTAGAAATTGTACCTAGCGTTAAATGTCAACTAATAGACATAATTAAATATTTCAGTCATTAAACAAAAGGATGCAGTAGCAAAGAATGACATACTTAGTTATGTTAAGGAAAATGGTGGGAATTAGCAATGAGAACTAAAATGATAATTTTCTGTAGAAATAATCAAAACTGTAACTTAAAAATCCAGCTGTCTTTTGAGTAACTATGTTTTTTCTTGAAATTATTATTATTATCATTAATATACATGCGCTGTGAAATCCTGGAAATCTTTCTGTTATCAGTGAGATGACAGTTACTTTAACAATTCAACGATTGCAAATAATCAAATATATTGTATATCATAATATCCCTTTTGGTATTGTATTACGTACCAGCTTACTTAGACAAATATTATAAAAGCAATATACAGATAAATCTAGCGCGTCCAAGCACGTGCTGTCAATCAAATACTGAAAGAATTAGTCATAAAGAAGTATATACACATAAGTGATATATTTTGCTGAATAGAATATATATTCAAGTGTTTTAGGATGGAATGAATCAGCTATTGAAATAATAGCTCATTCATTCCTTTATCAGTTTAATTAAACATCACTATTTTTAACAGTTCAAGAAAATCGTGAATAAATCATCATATATTACGAAGATAACTATGTAAACAACCGTACATTTATTAGCCATGAATTTGATGGTAGATATCTATTGACAATTTTCATCAATTTCTAACACCTGACACAAAATTCCCAGTATAATGGTTATTTAAAGTATCTTAAACAACCTCAAAGTGCAGTTTTTAGATGTGACGGTGAGAAATTCAATTTTTACCGTGAATACAAGTAATCGTTTGAACCCATGATCCATCATGGGTATACAGTAAACAACTTGTAGTGGCTACTTACATCTTAAATGTTTGGAACAATTTCTATGATGCAATATATTTTTCTAACAAGCACTTAAAGAATTTTTCACAGATTGAAATCATGAGTCAGTTGAAGCTAGACCACCATGGAAAACCTGAAAGCTCTGAACGGCCGTTTCGTCCTTGTATGGGACTCCTCAGCAGTGCAAAATTTAAGTCATACTAATCCATCTTGTTTAGTCATAAGATTGATAAGATAAGGAGAAAGTTTGAAAAGAAATTAATACTTCATCTGGTTACTTACTTACTTACGCCTGTTACTCCTCGTGAAGGAGCATAGGCCGCTCACCAGCATTCTCCATCCAACCCTGTCCTGGGCAATCCTTTCTAGCTCCGTCCAGTTGTAATTCATCGTTTTCATATCTGCTTCTATTATCCGACGCAATGTGTTCTTTGGCCTTCCTCTTGTTCGCTTCCCTTCAGGATTCCAAGTTAGGCCTTGTCTCGTGATGCAGTTTGACGATTTGCGTGATGTATGTCCTATCCATTTCCATCGTCTTTTCCTAATTTCTTCTTCAGCTGGAAGTTGGTTTGTTCTCTCCCACAGAAGGCTATTGCTGATGGTATCCGGCCAATGGATGTTGAGTATCTTGCGAAGACAGCTATTTATAAATACTTGTACCTTCTTGATGGTTGTTGTTGTAGTTCTACAAGTTTCAGCTCCATACAGTAGAACTGCTTTGACGTTGGTATTGAAGATTCTCACTTTGATATTGGTTGAAAGTTGTTTTGAGTTCCATATGTTCTTCAACTGTAGGAATGCTGTCCTTGCTTTGCCAATCCTTGCCTTTACGTCTGCATCTGAACCTCCTTGTTCATCGATGATGCTTCCCAGGTGTGTGAAGGACTCTACATTTTCCAGAGTTTCGCCATCAAGAGTGATTGGGTTGTTGTTTTCCGCTTTGAATTTGAGGACTTTGGTTTTCCCTTTGTGTATGCTGAGGCCTACTGATGCAGAGACTGCTGCTACACTGGCTGTCTTCATCTGCATCTGTTCGTGTGTACGTGATAGGAGGGCTAGGTCATCTGCGAAGTCCAAATCGTCTAATTGATTCTGAGCTGTCCATTGAATTCCGTGTTTTCCTTCAGATGTCGAGGTCCTCATAATCCAGTCGACCACCAGAAGAAAGAGGAAGGGAGAGAGTAAACAGCCTTGTCTGACTCCGGTCCTTACTTGGAATGCATCTGTCAGCTGTCCTCCATGCACGACTTTGCACTGTAGTCCGTCGTATGAGTTCCGGATAATGTTGACAATCTTCTCAGGAACTCCGTAGTGTCGAAGAAGTTTCCATAACGTCCTCCTATCCACACTGTCAAATGCCTTTTCATAATCAATGAAGTTGATGTATAGTGATGAGTTCCACTCAACTGATTGTTCGACGATGATCCGTAGTGTTGCAATTTGGTCTGTGCATGATCGATCCTTACGGAATGCAGCTTGTTGATCTCGAAGTTGGGCGTCTACTGCATCTTTCATTCGGTTCAGCAACACTCTGTTGAAGACCTTCCCTGGTATTGACAGCAGTGTAATGCCTCTATAGTTTTCACATTTGCTCAGATCTCCTTTCTTTGGAATCTTGACGAGGTGCCCTTCTTTCCAGTCCATCGGCACTTGTTCCTCCTCCCAAATCTTTTTGAATAGAAGATAAAGCATGTTTGTAGTTGCTTCGATGTCTGACTTCAGTGCTTCAGCTGGTATGTTGTCCGGACCCGCTGCTTTCCCGTTCTTGATTTGTCTGACGGCCATTCTGATTTCTTCCTTCGTTGGTGGGTTGACGTCTATGGGAAGATCTGTGTGTGCCGCTTCGATGTCCGGTGGATTCATTGGAGCCGGCCTATTCAGGAGTTCCTCGAAGTATTCTACCCATCTGTTCCGCTGTTGTTGAATTTCGGTGATTGGCTTGCCTTCTTTGTCTTTGACCGGTCTCTCTGGTTTACTGTATTTTCCTGCTAGTTTCTTCGTTGTATCGTAAAGCTGTTTCATATTTCCATCTCGTGCATTTTTTTCTGCCGTCGTTGCTAGTTCTTCCACATATTTCTTCTTGTCGGCTCTAATGCTCCTCTTCACTTGATTGTTTGCTTCTATGTATTCAGCTTGTGCTTGGACTTTCTCTGCTCGTTTTCGGCTGTTGTTAATTGCTGCCTTCTTGTTCTTCCTTTCTTTGATCTTGTCCAGAGTTTCTGTAGAGATCCATTCCTTATGATGGCATTTCTTTAGACCCAGAACCTCTTGACACGTTGAAGTCAATGCTTCCTTGATGCCTTTCCAGTTGTCCTCCATACTAGTTTCTTCTTCTTTCAGTATATCTTGTAAGGCTTGGAACCTGTTGTTGAGAGCTATCTTGAATTCATTGAGTTTGTCAGTATCTCGAAGGAAGGCTGTATTGAACCTTTGTATTGCTGTTTGTCCACTTGTCCAGTTCTTTTTTAGCTTCAGTTTTAAATTGGCCACAACTAGGTGGTGATCTGAAGCTACGTCAGCGCCTCTCCTGGTTCTCACATCTTCCATTGTCCTTCTGAATTTTTTGTTGATGCAAATATGATCTATTTGGTTCTCTGTAGTGTGGTCCGGTGAGATCCATGTAGCCTTGTGTATACGTTTGTGTGGAAATATTGTGCCTCCTATGACCAATTTGTTGAATGCACACAGATTCGCAAATCTTTCTCCATTTTCGTTTCTTTCTCCCAGTCCATGTCGTCCCATAATATCTTCATATCCAGTGTTGTCTATTCCGACTTTGGCATTTAGATCTCCCATCAGAATAGTTAGGTCCTTCCTTGGGCATTTCTCAATAACTGACTGCAGCCGCTCGTAGAACTGATCTTTAATGTCGTCGTTGCTATCATTTGTGGGTGCATAACATTGGATAATATTCATTAAGATCCCCTCCTTCTTTGTTTTGAATGATGCTTTGATGATTCTGGATCCGTGGGATTCCCATCCTACAAGTGCATTTCGTGCTAATTTGGACAGCATAAGAGCGACTCCCTGAGTGTGTGGAGCATTTTCCTCTTCGTGACCGGAGTATAGCAGCATCTCTCCCGTAGCTAGCCTTTTCTGTCCAGCTTGGGTCCAGTGGGTTTTGCTGATTCCCAGTACGGCTAAGTTGTATCTCCTCATTTCCAATGCTATTTGACTGGTCTTCCCGGTTTCCCACATTGTTCGAACGTTCCATGTACCTATAAAAATTTTTGCTCTGGTTGTTAGAAGGGGCATCGGCCTCTTGGCTTCCGAAGGAACTCGGCTTTCACCATGAAGCGTCATAATTCTTCTAAATGAAGACCTTCTAACTCCCAGGGCAGAGTTTAAATGGTTTGGATTATTTTTTCTGGTAAGCGTTTTTTAGCGAGTTAGTTTTCTACGGGATGGGGACGCTAACCCCATGCCCAACCCTCCTCCTTTACCCGGGCTTGGGACCGGCAGTAACCCTATAAGAGCTACAGGCGGAGTTACTTCATCTGGTGGTTATATTAAATTATTAAGTCTTTAACCATTGATCATCATTATTCATTACACATGGTTGAGATATCTCCATAAGCCAACCTGACCGTTGTAACTTACGAACCATAGTGATTAGCTTGAAGAATAATATACACTAAGCCTTTGTAAAGTGTCTCCGGAATCAATTAAAAGCCAAGAGAAACTGTATTTTTTATTAAAGAAAAAAGATGGAAAAGTTTTCGCTTTTACATGACGTTAGTGTTATAGGTTTTATCATCTTAAATCAGTCTGTAGCAAAACCAAAGCATGAATTCACTCCATATCAACATCTAATCCCATAAACAATGATTGATTATCAGCTAGTGACTAACGTTTTTATTGGAGCTCTAGTATTCCGACGAGAAGCCGTTTATTTTAGAATTCAAAGAGGTTGAAACCGTTTAAGACATTATCTATAAGGTAAATTATCGTCCTAAGGCATCGCGAACTTACTCAAGCGAATAGTTTTATTTCATCCCTTTATAGAGAGTCAGCCATGGTGGCTATAATTTATGGATCCAATCCATAAAGAGACTGTGGGTGAACTATGTAAAGGAGTCCTGGACGTAAACGAAACAGCTATCATTTTTCGCCTGTTTACATTTGCTATCTACGAACGGGCACTAGATTCATTCTTTAATTGAAGACAATACGTGCAGACAGCAAATGTCGAGACTTTTAGCCAGTATTAGGCGTTACGATATATAACTTACGAAGTATATTGAAATTTTAATGAAGTATGACATATTAACATAAGCTCTATATTTTTAAATGTTTTACTTTGAATTAATAATAGTATAAATAATTTCTGGATCTACACCATCATTATGCTATTAAGTAAATGCGCGAAAAGTGGAAAATATTCATTTGTTTTATCATGAATTCTGCTGTTTATAATTTAAAAATGCTTGAATAAAGCCCGATAACAAGTTTATTTATTTATTATTACTTGAACACATAAATATTGGTACAAGAGGGCACCAAATATATATGCGCCACATAAAACAATAAAAATTTAAAAAGAAGGAAAAAGGTATGGAGCGTAAAAAAAAGAACGATAGCGAACAGATTGGTGTAAGGTAGTGTAATGATAATAATAATAATGGGGGAAACGGAAAGATACAACCATAATAAATATTTCAGTTAAGGAAGAAACAACCATGTTTTTAATGAAGAAAGTAAAAGAAGGTTAAAGCAGGATCGCCACTGGCTTCTATTCTGAGCCATATCTAATAACGTCTCTAGCCACTGTGTTGCACCATCTCTCGGACCCCAGCTAGGGGGTCGTGAAGGTCCAACACAACTCAGCCCTTTGCAGCTTTCTTTCATACCACGACACCATGTCATACACTGACCACCTCTCCGCTTTTTCTAACTAGTTCCGAAGTCCGCAAATAATCCACGACATGGAATTCTCTGTGACGACATTCGTAGAACATTTCCAAGCCACCGAAGTCGATGTTTCAAGATGGTGACATCAACTGCTGTATCATCTCTGTGCCCGAACACACGATGCCGAACTTCTGCACTACTAACATGGTGTTGCCACTGGATCTCAGCAATCCTTCGGAGACAACGATGATGGAACACGGAGAGTCGTTTAGCATCCTCAACTCGAAGAGGCCAGGTTTCATAAGCATAGAGCAAAACTGCTCTCACCGACGCGTTGTAGATCCGACCTTTTACAGCCAGACTAACATCACGAAGGCGCAACAGATTCACATCGCCATTGTTTACATCCATCAGAGCTGTTACCAGAATATCATCGATGGCAAAGTTGGAGAGGAATGGTGAGATTGGGCAACCCCACTGCTTGAGTTGAACAATGGAGATGGGTGGTTGTATGCACTCACACTCTCTAGTTCCCAGACCTTTGTAAACAACACAGTCAGTTCCTCAATCAAAAAGTTACCACCATCTTTAAAAAGAGCCGGAGGTAAGTCATCTTGGCCAGGTGATTTGTAGCGTTTCAAGATTTAGAGTTCCTTGCGGACCAGATGCATCTGCTACTTCCAGCTCATTAGCACACTCCGACCACCAGGCTTCTCGGTCCTTACGCAAGCTTTTCCCGATTTCATTAAGTCATATCCTTTGTTTGTGGTCAAACTCACGGTCACCCGAGGTAGACCGACGGGCTTCGATGAGTTGTAAGGGGCCTGCAGAAACCCAGTGCTTACAAGCGGGACGTTTCGCGAAGCCACAAGCGGCTTTACTCACCATTTTCATGAAGTCATGCAGTTGCAACCAATGCTTATCTATACTTTTTGGTGGAATGGTAGCTAGCCTAGAATCTAGCTCAGTTCGATACTTACTTGCAACAGAAGTTGCAACCAACTTCCTGATACCAATCCGTTGGTGGCGGTCACTTCGTTGGCTACTGAAAAGTAAGGTAAGATTAGCGCATGATCAGAGTTTAGATAGGTACTCCAAAAAGAGCGGCAGTCTTGTACACAACCACGCCAGCGGTAGCTGATCGCAATGTGATCAGTCTGAGTCCAGGCTTGAGATGCAGAGGGAGGACGCCAGGTGGCACATCGGCGATGACTATGCCGAAAGTTAGTGCCGGCCAAAAACAGGTTGTGGTCTGTGCACAGTTTCAGTAGACAGTCCCCGTTGTCTGTCCTGTGATCAAAAAGTCCCTATCGGACACCTAAGCAATTCTCTTATGTGCCTAGACGCCCAAACTGAGCATTCAAGTCTCCGGTTAGTACTACGATATCTGTCGAACGCAGTGGAATTCGGGAAGAGCGTTTCATCCTATTTAAGACTTATCATTTGGTTGTACATGCATCTCACAGTTGATGTTCACTCCGAAACTCAAAACCAGTACCACTCTCTCACCCTTCGCTAATAAAGCTTGTGACTTAAGGCAATATCGAGGAAATCCACATAGCATGCACATATGCCAACAAGAGACTGATCAGTTACAGTTGTAAACAACAATGGGAAGATACAAGCAAACAAAGCCAAGTGAATTTAAACTTTACCAAATTGCACAAGCAGGTGACTATAAGGACTCAATAGCTAAGTGGATAACGCAGTGGGGTTTGAGGTGGACGGTACTAACTTCGTGTCTCGGGGTGAACATCCACTATGGGATGCAGGTACACCCAGATGACGAGTTCCAATGAGGCGGAAACTCGCATCTTGAAATCCACTGCTAGCCACTATCCATCTATGCTTATAAAGCTTTTTCATTTTTGTTTTAAATAAATAATACGAGTGTTTTCATGTTCTGATCATTGAATCTTATTCACAAAATCAATATGATTAATCGTTATATAAATTTTATTCAAAGGTTTAAATAAAAGTCTTGTATGGAACTAATTTTTACTATTAAGATGTTCTCAATTAATTGCTTCTCCGTTCCACCAACAGTATTTAAAATGAATACAAGTCAATATAAGTACAATTCATCAAATAAAACAATAAAACAAAGCATCTTTACACCAAAAATATTCATATCGGAAGTGTTTCTCATCCTTATGAATTTGTGCTTAATTGTGGTAAATACATATTGTTGTGTCAAGTGATGTTCACGCAATATTGTATATCGATCAAACTTAAACATTAAAATCGTTGTGTATCAACTCAGTGATCTAGAGGTTAAACGTTCACGCGCAAGACAGGTGTTCCTGTGTTCGAAACCTGTGTCCAGGGTCATGAATGCGCATCGTTGACGAGTCATATACCAGGACGAAACGGCCTCACGGTTCTTTCAGTTTTTCAATGATGTTCTACGTTATGACTTTGTGTCCGGCTAGTTATCCCGCGATTTATCGACCAATCAAAATACAACTTATACAATCTTAGCACTGTGCTAAACCAATGACATTTGACCGGTATGAGCAGCCTAGCGTCCTTATTAGTCGTATGTCCGCCCAAGCCCGTCCACTTGAAACTAGAACACAAATACCAGCTCCCACTATGTGTATTAAATCAAATAATTTATTTCAGACACATTGGGTTTATACATCAAATAAACAGACTGCAGCGCAACAAAAAATAGGAAACAACATTTGTACACAATAAAGCCAAAACGTAGCTGTGGGCGTGTGAGGCAGTAGTCAATAAACTGAACATGACTTAAGAACAGTGAGTCTTACAGTAATAATATATAGGTCAGAATAAAGCTTCTAACAGGGGGAATATAGATATACATAATCTAGTTACTAAATATTTATACCATTAGAATATATAAATAATATTAGTCCATTAATAAGTCTCAGATGTTACTCGTAATGTAATCTTCACTAGGATATAACAGTCTCCCTTTGGTCGGTTGGTGATTTCAATGAAAAAAATTAAGCTTGATTAAGAGGCCCATGGAAATTGCTTAGTTTTTAGTATATGATATGTATTAGTCTTTGTTAGATAGTCATCAAAGATTGAGAAGCTGTTTCATCTTTGTGTTGAACCCTTCTTCATTGCACATCAACAAGCATACCAGGGATAGGACTTAAAACTTTGGTGATTTGATGATCGCGCTTAATTTTCAGAACACCGATTTGAAATCCATTGTCTTAAATTTCTAATTTCGGTCAACCTGAGATATTTTTTGTTTATTATCCATAGCATTTGGTGACATCTTTGCCACCACCACTGAATAAAAGTATAATATATTGACGACCCTGAAAAGCCTACCAGTCAATCAGGAAAAGCTGCCTACATCAAAACAATTAACAGCAAAAATCAGTATTATAACAGTGAAATAGTAGCCTTATATCTCAACAATCAACCCACACATTTTGACTTATTATTTGCGGTTAAAGAAGGTTTAGCTTTGGATTTCAGCAGTCTGGATAATGTTGTAGTGTCAGTTATTATGCCAAGCCCATATACCTTATTCTAGCTTTCGGATATCCCATTTTATTCATTCTACTTGAGCCATACTTCGACCTGAGATGGTCGTGCTCAGAGAACAAAACTCCACCAAAATCGTCCACCTGAGCTACAAATCTTCTCCACCTTGTTATTTATTCGCTTATCAATCTAGACTGTTTTTATATGAGCGTATATGTGTGTGCACAACATATCTCATGACTCATTGCATGTCTGTAACTTTATTTTGTCTGACTATAAATATTGAGTAACGCTAAACTAAAATGGAGTTGGCTTCTCAGCAATCTTCCCTGCGTGTCGTTTTGCTTTGCTCTGTTTCATTCGCTTCATATACAAAATATGTGTATTCACAAATCAATTCTCGTTATTTGACTTATTTAATTCCGTTATTGGCTAACGCGATTAAGTCGACGATTATATACGAGAATAGGCAATAACAACCGTTCGTACGATCTAAATAGGAGTCAGATCCACGGGCCACTAAAGTGTTTTAAGTTGGGAGTATCATTCTAAAGGGCCTTCATGACCAGATGACATCAGGGATAATGCGTAAAGGTTACGTTAGGTATTAAGAGTTCAGGTGGAGTTTAAAAATTAGGATTAGTGTTTTCACCATGAACTGGCATCAGCTATGATGCAATACATTGTCACCCTGATATTTACATGCTTATATATACTAGGGTTGAAATTAAAAGTAAGATTTGGAGTAAGAAAGTTTTTTCTAGCCTCGCGAAGCACTTTTGACCATATTGTTCATTAGAAGCAGGTCTGTTTTGTAACTAAGCTTAAAAATCATTTTAAATTCGCTTTTCGATTAAGTAATGGATATTTTCGTTAATTTCAATCATTTTAAGGTCCAAATATTGGCAATATTTACATTGTTAATAAGAACGTACAAATTATCTGTCACTCCACTTTAAATTTCACGCAAAATACATGGGTGGCTAACTCACAGCCGTCAGTTTATTATACTTTATTTTACGTTTGTGCATTTTTTAATCGACTTATAACCTAATACTGACGTACGCTATACTTCCACTAAAATCGTATTTCATTTTTGCTGTCAGTTTTTACTTATATTGTTACACTGCATTCAATTTTGCTAGTGAACAGGATGTATTTACACCACAACTCTGGAATCCTATCTTATATGATGTTAACTTCGGATACTTCATAGAATATTGTATTGATCAACAAAATTACTTTAGTTTTAATGGAATTATTAAAAAGTTATGATAATGCTATCGATAAAAGTATTATATTCCAGACTGTTACACAGCAAATATCTCTCTTTAACTTTAAAAACATTAAACGATCCTTGTATAAATGAAAAAAAATGTGTTTTGCAAACAAAGCAACATTTTCACATAGTCGAGAAGAGATTCTTTAAAGACAAAAGACAGTTGACTATAGTCCAGCTATTAGATAATGGTTCTCAATTATTACATAATGGTTACGATCTTCTTTTTCATGTGATTTGATAACATAATGAAAGAAAATAATTCATTTTGTTAGTCAGGAGATACTTCATGAAATATCAAATGATTCTCTGATTATTTTTTTTTGAAAAAAATTCCATTTTAAACAGAATGATGTTCATAAGCGTAATAATGAAATAATATCAGGTTGTTTTGTGTTAAATTGTTATATAACATGGCAATAATTAACCAATTTCACTATTCTTTCAGAATATACAGCTCAAAATGTGATACTTTTCAGATGATTCAGTAATATGAGAAGATACAAGCCAAATAATACCAAGTGAATTCAGTAATATCTTTTATTTTTATTAGTCAGCTCAATGAATTCATGATAATAATGATAATTTTAATAATAATAATAATAATAATATTAAGTTAGTATTCAGGTAGTTAATCTATTTATTCATTCATTTACTTTCTTGTGATATATATCATATGAATTAAGTAGTGATGATAATATTCCATTCTTTCGAATATGGTGTGTTTTTTTTCTTTTTATGTAGATTCCTTCCGTATTTTATGAATATCATATGCTATTAGATAAAAAGGAATACATGATATGTTAATGTAATTAAAATAACTTATTCTAATCAACACTAGTTTCTGGCACAATTAAAAGAATGATTTCTATCTAATTGACAGAAATAGTGAAAAACTTTATTGTAATAATATTTCTCAAATATGATAATCCACTTCTATTAGTTAACGATTATTTAGTAGAAATAAGCAATACTTTTATATGCTATTTAAAAACACTTAAAAAGTTTATATTGTTAATATTGTAAAACATTTAGTTAGTGAAGACACTATTATGACATTACATCTTAGCGGAGTCCCACAATAGAACGAAGTGGTCGTCCAGTGCTCACAGGCTTTCCATTTTGGTCTATCTTCAACTGACTCATGATCTCAACCATTGAAAGTATTCAAAACAGTTATTTATTTATCATGTTTATCACATGTAACAAATGTTACTTTTTTATTATTGAGAGATCAGAATTCGGTCATATGAAAAGATTAGATTGAGAGAAATATTTGTATTAATTTACTTCTTTTTCTTTCATTATTTTTCAAATATTCTATCCATGTTTTTAATTAATTTTTCAGTTAAGACTAGAAAATTATGAAAACATCTATGTTCATAAGCATATAATTAGATAGATTAACAAACACTGATAAAACGATTTATCTTATAAGACCATAAATCTTTTTTTCATGTAAGCATAGATGGATAGTGGCTAGCTGTGGAATCAAAGATGAGAGTTTCCGCCTCATTGGAACTCGTCATCTGGGTGTACCTGCATCCCACAGTTAGTGTTCACTCCGAGACACGAATTCAGTACCGTCCACCTCAAAACCCACTGCGTCATCCACTTAGCTATTGAGTCCTCATATCCACCTGCTTGTGCAATGTGGTAAAGTTTAAATTCACTTGACTTTGTTTGCTTCTATCTTTCCATTGTTGTTTACAACTGTAATTGATCAGACTCTTGTTGGCATATGTGCATGCTATGTGGATTTCCTCGATATTGCTTTAAGTCACAAGCTTTATTAGCAAAGGGTGAGAGAGTGGTACTGGTTTTGAGTTTCGGAGTGAACATCAACTGTGAGATGCATGTACAACTAGATGACAAGTCGCAAATAGGACGAAACGCGCGTTTTTTATTCCACTGCTAGCTGCTATCCATCTTTACTTTGAAAGCTTATGATTTAAGGCAATAATAAGATATTTCGCAAAGTATGCACATATGTCAACAAGAGACTGATCAATTACAGTTGTAAACAACAATGCGAAGATACAAACAAACAACGTCAAGTGATTTTTCTTCACTTAGTTTAGCATTCTTAGACTTAGTGTATTCGGCATATTTAATAATTTACCGAATTTTTTAATTTGCTAACATACTAAGTAGTATATTAAAAAATATTTTACACTGAATACACTTCAAAATATTTCATTTTATGGAAACTCATGGAGGCAGTGTCGTTATTGAGTATTTAGTACATCAATATGATTGCACTGTAAGCATATCTTTCTAAATGGATGAAATTATAAGCTACAGTTAAAAATTATAATCCATTAAACATGTTGAAATTAAAATATAAGATCATTATAAAGACTGAGATAAAAACAATTTCCAATTATAACGCATTGAAGTCACCCTGTTATTCAGTTTCAAACTAATACACGTATATTTATTTTACATAATTGAATGAAAGGCGAATAAATAGAATTTAAAATGTTTATTGTTGTGGTTGATTGAGCATTCAAACTATTTATCTAAAATTTTAAGCAACTACTGCATATTTCTAATAAAATGAGCCCTGCGTGGTGCGGGATCGTGGATGCGCACTGCTGAGGAGTCCCATACCAGGACGAAACGGCCGTCCAGTGCTTCCAGGTTTTCAATGGTGGTCTAGCTTCAACTGACTCATGATTTAAAAACCTGTAAAATGAATGTCATTAACGTTAGTAATGCTATTCTTTAACCTATAGTAAAAATAATGTCGGTGTAACAATAAATACTTAACCATTCGGTTTCTATAACCAGTCTATCTCATTTTCGTAAAACTACAAAAAGATTAATAAGATGTTGCTTACTTCCTATTTAAACATGCCAAAAGTTATAAATGACTGTTGGTAAACCAAATACGAGGTTGCCGTTTGATTATCTCAGTACTGAGTTAATATTTATCATAAAAATAAATACCTGGTATTAGTTATCACAGTGTTTACTGTGATCAAATTTATGAAGTTAAGTTTCTAGCTATAAAGGCCTTGAAATAATCATTATTATAAAATCTTTCAATTTAGACAGCTAATGTGAACATCCTATTAAGATATTCTAAGTCCAATAAAGACAATAATCAATGAACAATTCTGTTGGTTAAATATCCATTTTTAAGGATTTTGTTTAATCTATAGTGACTTTCTAATGATATCATATGGTATACTTATATTCTAATTTATTCGAATAAACGAAACTTGAGAATACTTCATCACACAGGTAACAATTTTTATAAAATGTACCCGTTTTGGACAAAATTGGTTGCGTAAAAGTGCAAAACATGGCTGATTTTCGTATTCTTGTTGAACATCATTCCTTCATTAAAAATCCCGTACTACTTACTGTGTTATCTACCTTCAGTATTTTATTTGACTATCAATATCTACTTTTATACGGTAGTAAACTACGTTTTTTTTAGTGTAAATGAACTCGGATCCTGAGAATGAGAATAATAATTTTCTTTGAAGAAAAAAAACTTTTCGAAACTCAAGTCAAACATTTTATTGATAAGTATAATGTCAAATGCTTTATTTCACCTTTCTTTATTGATTTATGTAAACTATCTTTGTTATGATAATTCATCACAATATATTTGACCAACTGTATATTTTCAGCTTTTTATCTTCTTGAACGAAACATTTGTTGATTACTGTATATGATTGTTGTTTTTCATTAACTTACTTGTATCAAACTTCTCATATTGTTTAAAGCAGCAACGTGTGTTGAACCTTCCTTGTGGTTCTTTAGCATATAGTAGTTTGTTAGAAATAAAAAGACATTATAGTTATTAACCTCAACTTTGTTTTTCATTTTATAATAGCTGAATTTGTGAATTGTACACCATGTTTTTCTTGTCTGTACAATTTGTTGAATAAACTATTATCTAGTTTGTGAAATTAATATTCGTTACATCTTAGTTTGTAGGTAGTTCGCAATTTGACATCGAAATACTAGGTTCATATATAAGCAAAATTTTAAGAATTGTCTTTAGAACACCATTATGAAACAAATTAATTCATTATTTAGTCTGGTCAAGATAAAGTAGGTGACAAACCAAAATAATGTCTAAGCTATGATAAAGACAATCAGTAACCAAAGTGGCTTCTTGGAAATCAATTGATAAGACTGAAAAAAATTACTCAGCAATCTGTTGTTAAGCAGATCAGCGAAGAAGGAAAACGTTCACATAGGTTAAACCCAGGCTTTCTTGATGGAAACTTTCAAGGGGACAAAATATCTACCATAAATTGCATGAGTCTTCAGTTGAGAATCGACAGTCTGTGTTCAAAAATGATCTAGGTCATATTCAATCCATAATATTTAAATAACATTTAGTGAGACGTCTATCTTACTTTTAAAAGCTTATACGTATTCATATTAAAAGACAGTTTACAAAAATTAACTTAGGTGAACGTTGTCGAACCTAAAGTAAAGATGACTGAAAAATTTACATATTATCAAATTTCGGGAATTAATAGTCCCCAAACAATGGAACGTAGGTCCCCGAAGTGTTAGATAGAATAAACTGTCTGTTACATAAATTTTTGTAGATTAGTGAATAAAAGAAATAAACTTGATAACATAAACAACTCAGAAAGTACTGATGTCATTATAGTCTGACAAGTGAAGATCATTTCAAGAATAACTGACCACAAAGTCAATTAATAAACTTGTTGAAATCAGTTGCTATAGAGTAAAGAGTATAAAGTGTAGGATGATATATTCATCAGTGAACTCGTTTGACCATTAACTGAGGGAATTAGAAATCTTAGAAGCTCATGTCTATTATTTCATTAATCAAAATTAATTCTATTATCTACTTAGTTCATGAGTAATCGACATTTTTCTTACCCACAAAAACAAGATCAAACTTTCTTAGCACGTCTTATTTACTTAAAAGACTGACCATGAATTTATCGTGTGTGTTAAATTTACTACTTCCATGGTTTTTCAAAGAAAAATCTAAACATTCTAACGTACTGAAGGCTTATATATTAGTTACTGTGACTTATTTGGAATACAACATGGATGGATTAAAACTGGCGTGAAGTTTCTTTATTCATGTATATACACGAGAAGAATATCAATAATCTTCACAAACTAATGTCCATATATATATATCAGTTTGATTGACTCAACATAAATCATCTCATATACATGTCGTTTCACAATAATCTTCTTATATAATATTCTAGTAGACAGATAAAAATGTATCAATTAATTCGTGTATTTATTAAAATAATAAAAACTTAATTATTATTAGATCATTAAATTTTTATTACTTTAACCCAGTTATATATGATATATGAGATAATTTTAAATGGGTCATTTAATAAACTTAAATAAACTGACAGCTAATCATTAAGACTCTTATTTTGAATTACATTAATTTATTCCTTTAATGATTTCAGATATAAAACATTCTATGTATCTTTTAATAATATAAAATAACAAAATAAAGATGTAAAAGTAACTATTTAATTGATTTTATTTATAAATGATAAATGGCTTGTTAATACTATCAGGTGACTCTATTATTAACCCAATTTTAATACTTTCTGGTAAGATATTTTAATAAGTTTCTATAAATTGAAAATCCTTTGATGATGTAATTGTACTTGTTAACTGGAGGAAATTTTTTGATAAATACTTTATACAATTAATGTTAAGATGAAGATAAATATTATGAATAATTTGAATTTCAATAGTTGAGATCATGAAACAAAACTACTATGGGAAATATTGTATCGTGTTACAATTTAGTCAGTTCTTATGTGAATTTCGAATAAAGTAACTTTTCAACAAACAAATAGATGTTGAACGTAATGATGTTTGAAGAAGTAGGAATATTTAAACAGTCAGATGAACAGAGTACCTTTCAGTATTATTACATTAAAATAAAAATATGTGAATGATAATAAAGAAATATGGATGAAAGTAAGTAGAATGAAGCAGAACTTCTAGTGTAAATTTAGGTATGAAATAAGAAAAGAAAAGAAATAATTAAATAAAATTATAAACTGAAACTATAGCAAAGTGAACAAATTGTTTTCTTACATACAAATCAACTAATAAATTATAATTGGCTACACAATTTGTAGTTTTTGATATTGAAAATTATTTGTCATATTTTATAGAAACATAAATTTAATAAGCCGACGTTTAATTATTGATTTAATTATTAAACTATTCGGTAATTCTAACAGTTGAGATCATGAGTCAATCGAAGCTAGACCACCATGGAAAGTCTGGAAGCACTGAACGGCCGTTTCGTCCTGTTGTTGGACTCCTCAGCAGTATGCATCCACAATCACGCCTCTCAAGATTTAAGCCCAGGACCAATCAATCTACAATCTCCACAAAACCCCTTCTGACGCTAATCAACATATGCTCAATACTGATTGACTTCAAGAGGTACATCCTGGAGTTCTAGTGAGAAGCAGTGACCAGTGGAACTTAAGCGGGTTTGTTGTGAGATAGTAACTCGCTGATGACAATGGTGGATGTGTCGCTGAATTTCGTGGATTAATTAAAGTTAGATATTAGCACCATCGGATGCCGTGTCAGTGGTCTAGTGGTTAAGTGCGCTCGCGTGCAAGACCGAACGCTTCTGGGTTCGAATCCGGCGATGTGGGATCGTGGATGCGCTCTGCTGAAGAGTCCCATGATAAGACGAAACGGCCGTCCAGTGCCTTCAAGTTTTCCATGGTTTTCTAGCTTCAATTGACTCATGATCTCAACCATTGAAATTACTACAATCTCCACAAAACCCCTTCTGATAATTTGAATTATTAATGCATGATCACTAAGCTTATTTCGATTTCTGCATTTATTCAAAAACTTTCTATTTTTTAGTAACCATGTACTTTTTGATCAACATTTTGTTTATTTTCTTTGAGAATATGCTTTATGAAATGATCAAATGTTATTGTGATATTTTCGGCCTCAAAGTTATTTTTATAGAAGTTAATAAAAGCGAAAAATTATATTTAAATGAATTAATGAAATATCTACAAACCATTATGATGACATAATTTTTTTAAAGAAATGAATGATACATTTAAGTATTCTATCAAGATAAATTTTTTAACAATGTTAACAATGTTACCGCTGTAGAAAACTCAGTTAAATTGTTTTCATTAAAGCACTATTGAGATGTAGGAAATGATTTAAATAGGTGATGAGAACTTCAGATCTGACCAATTTTATATAATTTTTTCTCTATTAGATGGTATACCAAATTTAGATAACGAACTTCATAAATATTGTAAGCTACCTTGTGGTGTTTGAATGAACTAGTGATTCCTATGATCTTGTTGAATGCCTGATTTCGAATTCCAAATACAGTACATTCGTTCGTGCTTATCTAGTACTTCTTGATCTGATTACGTTATTTCTGGGATTCTTAGTTCGTACTATAATTTAAATACTCCTAATCATCATATACCTACAGAGAACGGTTGTCTATCCTTAATATTTCTAACATATTGGTTTCACAGTGATTTATTGCTAAACACAACCAGGTAGTTTCATACTTTTAATACGTCTTTATTTTTTCTCTCTTCTTTATATAAGTATATAGCCCATTAACGATCAGTTTAATCTGTTTACATAATATTCAAGGTTTCAAGTCTTGTGAGTATGATTTCTAATATAAGTGGAGAAATACTATTCGTACTTTTGATATATGTATGTTGAATTCAGGGCTAAACTAAACTTTTTAGTAAGATGAACTCATGTTAACTTTAAGAAGCAATTTACAACCTTTACAATTTTCTTCGTTAAAAATACATTAACGTTATTGATTTGTTTTTATTATTTGGTGATTTTTAAACGAAAGATTTTATTACTATTGAGTACGTTATGTAAGATTTTTTTGGCTGAAAAATAACTACACATGTGATAAGTGTTTATCAGAATGAACTAAAATAAACTAAATAATTCACACAGTAGGCAGTTTATGCCATGTGTACTTTTACAACACATTTTCGAAGAATTTTTATGTCATATAGGAAGCCTACATTTTAATGCATTGAAAAACATATCAGAAATTTAATTATGTGGATTGGAATTAATAAATAAATTTTACAGTGTTATTAGTTTGAAAATGTAATTGGTATGAAGCCAGCTTAGTGCTGTTATTGTGATGTCAGACAAGATAACATACCACTACAATAGTTGGGCACGGTTTAAACGTTAGGTCCTTTTGAAATGTGCCCGCCCTTTCGTTTCAGCGACCTTGAACGGCTTGATTAGAGGCGGTCATTCCGTATTTCAATTGCCGTGGGTTGGTTGGTTTGCATGAGTATGAAGTTTTTTCATATATAAGTCATCCTATGCTACATAAAAAGCACGAAATAAATAGCAAAACCATTAATTTAGCGTTCTCTGTTTTGTAGTGTGCACTTTGGCTCTGTTGTTGCTTTGTAATTTGATCTTTGATCCCAACAATTGTAGTAAAGCTAAACGAAATGTCAAGTCACAGGTAAATCTCAAGTATTTGTAGTATTTCCTTGGGTTATTATTGTTGCAAGGAATAACTGTTTAATAATTAGTAATGTCTGTTTTTAGTGCTTCATCCTCAAGTGACATTTCAGTCGACTTAACCGATGCCTTTCGAAGTATGATACTGAACAAGCGTTTCGTGTTGTGGGATGATTTTGAAAGCGCCTTAAAAGAGTTCCAAAAAGTATGGAACTATAATTTTATCGCTTCTCAGACTACTTATACTCGTTACATCCACACAGAAAGCAGATTGCTGAAGGATGTCAGGTTCAAATACCTGTTTGTATCGTTTAATTGTACGTTTGGTCACAAACGGAAATCGGAAGGTTTGAAAGTGAGGCAAAAATCGTAAGATCTTTAACTAATATCTTATGTTTAAGGTCTAAATTCCGTAATTGTCAATCTAAATTCCGTGTAAGACTAGAAGAGCAAGGATATGTAATCAAATCCTACAAGATGATACACAATCATCCATGTAGTAGTTCATGGATGGTATGTGATCCATGGACAAGGAGATTATCGTCAGAAGAAAAAGAGAACTCGAAGCCCGTAATACTTCACTGTGAGTCAGCAGACGAAGTTATCGAAAGTAAAAGAAGAAATCTTACAGGTAAGCTATATCAATTATGAAATACTAACTGCATAGCTCATCAACTTCTTAGGTATTGTAGCAGATGGAAGTTACACAATACCCAGAACTTCCAAAATTATACATTACCTGCATTACCACGACGGAGTGAAGTGTATGTAAGTATTCAACGAAGCCAAAGAATCTATAAACATCGCATCATTGAGAAGTATGGTGAACGTTTTGCAACGGAAGTTGAGAAGAAAGTGGACAATTATTACTTAAGAATTCTTAATACCAACTTGTAAACTTGATTTTCTGCTTTTGCAGCAATGATTCTTCAATAAACTTTCATAATTTCAATTTTCATCTTATTCCTACTTTTATGGGAATGAATAGCAATGATGTTCATGTGTAACTGTTTGTAATAATTAAGATTGATTAAGAAACCCTACATCCGCGTACAGTTTTGCAGATTAGGCACCCACATATCATATTCACCTTCGTGGGATTACGTTTATCATTAAAATCGTATCAGGACCTATGTACATTTTAAGTTCATGTGATTAATTCCGCTTATGAATCAAAATAAAACCAGGAGAAATGTTGATTAACAGTGGTATGCATTCATTACAACTAAATATGCAATAGGATTTAACAGTGATGTGGGAAACAGTTGACATACCTGAATATGAATAAATGAAATGACGTAGGTTATCAATAGTGACTATATATATATATATATATATATATATATATATATATATATATATATATATATATATATATATATGCAGTGTAAGGTCAAAGGTCATTTGCTTTTACAGTCAATAACACATTAAGAATGGGTGATATAATAGTTGACTGCAGTTCACAGACAGATAAGTGGTGTGAAATTCTTATAGCTTGTAAATGATCCGTGGATTTAAGAACTGAAAACTTGAGTTACGTCATAATTGATTACAATTTGCAGAGGTCACGTAATTACAGAGGATTAAGTGACAGGGTGATGGAAAAAATGCGTAACTAAATTTTAAAAGTGAAATAAATTATTACATAATCCTTCTTATTACTTGTTCATTCCATGGATTATAAGGAGTTCATATTATTCTCTATCTATATTTGTTCTAGCGTCATATCGACTATTAATAAATACTGACACGGTTTATAACGTAAGACACTAAGTGTAGTTGCTATATTTATATTTCACTAATTCATTTGTTGAATAAAAATGATTTTAATATGGTCTTCCATAATCACAAATTCTATAAGTTGTAGACCGGCGTAAACATCATCACAAAGCTTTTACGACTTAATTTGATTCATACAATTCTGAAAAACAAACAAATCAGTCGTGAAATAAAGAATTAGACCTAGTTATCAATATCACATTTAATAAGTCAATCAAATAGCAGGTTACAGAATGTACTTATAAGTCTCTTATTTGCAGACAGCGCTAATCATAAGAGATTTCTATTTCCTTTAATAAAAATTAATAGGTAATCTTTACAACACACAAATCAGTGTTATTTAAAAATTACTGAAATCAGGTTCGTCACAACATAGAAGCGTGGTCGGATTTATGAATAAAATGTAATTCAATAATGTGGCATAAAGGCGATATGAATACAAGGAACTTGTGATTCTGCTTCCATTGCTCATTCACTTTTCGTCACGTTGTCTGCATGAATTACTTTGGACGAGTCAGTCTGTAATGCAGTAGGAATTCATGAATTAACTCATTAATAGTTGTTTTTTGATTTAAGTTTGTGTCTTAACAAGCAATGGAAATTTCTTCAGTGTCTAACCCTTGTAGTATTTCGTCTATATATCTGGTATTAGCAAGAGAAATTGGTAAGCACCATTTAGATATTACTAGACAATATGCATAATAACTTTGTTCACATTTTCTTCTGCGATTGTGCATTTCCTTTACAGAGAATTATTCGTCAATCCTCTAGCAGACACATCATAAGTCAGTATTAAGTAAGACATGGTTTCGTCACCATGCTCAGAAGAGACACCCATCGATTTACTTATGAAGATTTCGTGCATATTTAATGTGGTGTTACACACTATTTCTGTATAAGTTCAGAAAACCGGTAAAAAAGACTATCAACGTATATTGTTACTCACATAATTTCTCTCTGATACCTTACACAGTAATATGTCACTTCAGTACAAAACAATGCTACCTATAGTCCAAATAACCTTTTATGGCTAAATACAAACAATTTATATAATATTCATAGTTACTTTAACGCTTACTACTTTCTAATTACATTTTATAAACGACTACCAACATCTGTGTTTGCCGTCACCATAATCAAGGAGGTGAACCATATATAATTCTTTTTACGGCTTATTTTCATGAAAACTCAATCTGTAATCTATTTTTGACTAGAAAAATGGTGATTTGACTTCTTTGACTTAGTATTGTTAAAAAAAAACCATATTACGCCAGCTACATATTTACTTAGGTGGTGAGCACGAAATACGTCAAACAGCTTATAAATTGAAACAAAAACTATCTTCCAATCACAAAGATTACGAAAAGTCATGTATGACGGAAAAAAGGCTGTTAATAGCTGATAAATAACGACACATAAAATCCACGACAATACGTTACACGTGCGCGAAAACCCGTAAACTAACAAGCATACTGTGCCCAATAGTTGTCGTTTGCCTTTTTAAAACGTGTTTATGTGTTATTTATTCGACAGTGCCTGAAATGCTGACCCTATTAACAAAGTTTGTAGGTTACTATCTGATCTGAACTTTATGGAAAACATGGCACAGAACAAGAAAACTACAGGAAATAAACAGAGACATCGAAAAATTCAATTGATCAATCCGTTACAATATAGTCAAGTATGAGCTGAGTGAAACATTCACTGGAAGGCAAAGAAACCTATAAAGGTAAACGTTCGTCACCTCTGACGTTTTAACGGTTGTGCTATAACTAAAATCCCCTTTCAATTCTGCGCAAACGCTGGAGGTTTCATGCAGTATGATGTTGAATACTTTGAGACTAATGTACTTAACTCAGAATGTAGAACAAAACTGAGTCTAGATGAGTTTCCTACTGACAAATGAAAAAGCATTTATATAACATTTATACATAACCTTCGATCATACATTTGGATCT
The DNA here is from genome assembly GCA_944470205.2 of Schistosoma margrebowiei. Classification (NCBI taxonomy): domain Eukaryota; kingdom Metazoa; phylum Platyhelminthes; class Trematoda; order Strigeidida; family Schistosomatidae; genus Schistosoma; species Schistosoma margrebowiei. Next base: position 64,536,709 of record OX104024.1, on the reverse strand, counting down.
TACGGTGTGCACTGCATTCCAAACTATCCTCTCGTTTGTTAACTAAATTTTTTACGCCATGCTATTAATGAACTAGAACTCTTCTCCTCATCTGATAACTGCGACAACGTCATGTTCCGCTACATACTACTTACAAGCAATATTGTAAGTAGCGTCAAACATAAGAAAATCTGACATTACTAGAATCGTCATTTAAATGACTCGGTTCCCATAAAATTTATTTTCTTAGTGCTGGAGAATATGATTTGATGATAGACAGTTTTTAAAGAACCATCTCTGAAAAGAGGATTAATTTTTGTTTCATTTTTGTTCAGTCAAGCAATTCCAACTAGAAGTTGTTTATTATGGTCATCAGTAAGCACTATGTACAAGTCTATTCTGATAAACTTTTTTATATATTATTTGGTTGCATCACATATCATGATAAATGCCGAATCATAAAAGTACGTGAAGCAAAACATCATAGGTTATCACATTGCGTCACATAATAAGTCACCTAGTACAGACGAATGATTCACTGTGTAATAAGATAATCAGACTTTGATTTATTTGATTTATCACTGTTTACGGTGAATAACGGCAACTTCAAGGATACTCCACATTCTCTTCAATAAGATTTGGGATGAGGAACAAGTACCAAAAGACTGGAAAGAAGGACTTCTGGTCAAAATACCGAAGAAAGGCGATCTCAGCAGCTGTGATAACTACAGGGGCATCACTCTTCTCTAAATACCAGGAAACGTCTTCAACAGAGTATTGTTAAACAGGATGAAGGACTGCGTGGACACCCAACTTCGTGACCAACAGGCAGGATTCCGTAAGGATAGATCGTGTCCAGACCAAGTCGCAACTCTACGGATCATTGTGGAACAATCAATTGAATGGAATTCATCACTCTACATCAACTTCATTGACTACGAATAGGCATTTGATAGCCTGGACTGAACAACACTATGGAAACTTCTTCGACACTACGGCGTGCCTCAGAAGATAGTCAATAACATACAGAGTTCATATGATGGATTATACTGCAAAATCGTGCATGGAGGACAGTTGACAAAGTCGTTCGAAGTGAAGACCGGTGTTAAGCAAGGTTGCTTACTCTCACCCTTTCTTTTTCTCCTGGTGATCGACTGGATCATGAAGACGTCAACATCTGAAGGGAAGCACGGGATACAATGGACATCTAGAATTCAGTTGGACGATCTGAACTTCGCAGATGATCTGGCCCTTCTATCCCAAACGCAACAACAAATGCAGGGGAAGACGAACAGTGTAGGAGCAGCCTCAGCAGCAGTAGGTCTCAATATACACAGAGGGAAGAGCAAGGTTCTCCGATACAACACAACATGCACCGATCCAATCACATTTGACAGAGAAGATTTGGAAGATGTAAAAACCTTTACATATTTGGGCAGCATCATTGATGAACATGGAGGATCTGATGCAGATGTGAAGGCGCGGATCGCCAAAGCAAGAGCAGCATATTTACAACTGAGGAACATCTGGAACTCAAAGCAACTGTCAACCAACACCAAGGTCCGGATTTTCAATACAAATGTCAAGACAGTTCTACTGTATGGATCGGAAACATGGAGAACTACGAAAGCCACCATCCAGAAGATACAGGTTTTTATTAACAGTTGTCTACGCAAAATACTTCAGATCCGTTGGCCGGACACTATTAGCAACAACGTACTGTGAGAGAGAACAAACCAGATCCTAGTAGAGGAAGAAATCAGGAAGAAGCGCTGGAAGTGGGTAGAACACATTGAGGAAAGCACCCAACTGCGTCACAAGACAAGCCCTCACATAGAATGCTCAAGGCCAAAGAAGGAAAAGAGAGGAAGACCAAAGAACACATTACGCCGAGAAATGGAAATAGACATGAAAAAGATGAACAAGAATTGAATGGAATTAGAAAAGGAGGCACACGACAGAGTGGGTTGAAGAATGCTGGTCGGCGGCCTATGCTCCATTGGGAGTAACAGGCGTAAGTAAGTAAGTAATTATGGTTACTATCTTATTCGAATTCAATGATTATTTTAACATGATAATGATTTACACATAAGAGCTTAACAGGAGTAAGTAAGTAAGTAAGTAAGCACAGTGATTAAGTCTTTCAAAACGTATTCGCCAATTAAACTGGTGCTTACCAAAACAAGCATTTTGTAACCTATAAACTTATGAATCAAGAACTTGTGCCGAGATTCATTTGTAACCATCTTAACTTTTAAACGCAATGATTGCAATGTTTACTGAAGAGAATAACATAAAATAAATTTATGCAGCCGGAATCCTTTGTTACTAGGTAAAGAGAATATAAATTCTAATGTTCATTCGATGTCTCCAACAAAAAGGAACTTATCTTTTTGCATAGAAATAAAAAGTTAATAAAAGCATCTTTGGAAGGTGACTGAAATTTAATTCTTGATATGAACAACCGGACAAAACAACTGCAAAATATAAGCATGAATTTTTTTAGACATCATTAGTCACAATCTGCATTAATTTGCGAAGAAATAGTGTGAAAAATATCCAAATGCGAATTTCCGTAAGTTTTTCTTTTATTGAATATAAAAACTTTTTGACTGTTTGAAAGTGGTGCAGAAGTTTCGTCGTTTGGGCAGATGATTTAGTTAGATCTTTGTTTTCTGAGTTCAATGTTTTCGTCGTTGAGCTTTCACCGTTATTCTAAAGGACATCATCAGCACAAACTTTAAGTAAAAGTGAAGTGATCGAAATTATCCGCATATTACTCACAGTATGTACTGTGGACTTCGGTCTTACTGTATCTCCCTTCATTTTGATTCTTAGCTCAGTATTTATTCATGACTTTTAGGATTGTTTGACAGATTGAACCAATTTCAATACGTTTCTTGATTGCTTTTTGATTTGAATGAAGAGCTTTTAAAAATCATCTTGTGCTTCATGAACTCCCTCTTTACAAGGTTTTAATAGTTTTTCGGTCAAACTTGTGTCTACAGTTGTTCGTATGCAACGACCTAAGTGAGGATATGTCATTTTCCCGTCATGCAAGTGTGCTTCAGTGTGTTATCACTACCTTGAATAAAGTTTCTATGTAGTTGGTTTTGTGAGTTTTTGAGTTTTTGCTACTCAAACTGCGAATTAATTCTTTGTGAGCCGGCTTCCGACACGAGATGTTGAAGTGCTAGGTTTCGCTGGCATAGTCTTACATCGTCTTTAGTGGTAGTGCACTTGCCACTGGTCGCTTCTCGTTTTTTGTACCTGCTTGTACTAATATATCTCTGTAATAGCGTTGATAGTGTTGTACTGTTGTCAAATTATAAATCCTTCATTGATAAGACGAAATGGGACGAAACGAGAAGTGTGATTTTCATGTTACCTAAAGGTAATAGTAGTTCCATTTAACCTGAGCAAGTCCTTGATTATTATTAGCTATTGTCTAAATTACATTTTGGAAGAAATACAGAATACTCAGTGAAAACTATTTCAAAAGGTTTCCGTTTTTTATTTCTTCATACATCCTAACGATGAATATTGAGTGATCGCTAATTAGATATTAGCTGTTCAGAAATCGACAACTGAATAATGTACATTCTTTCCGATGTATTGTAGGGACTCACATTTATCACGAGAACACGACTGGTTTAATAAAAACAATTATTATTATAACCAACTGTATCAGTGCTTGTTTTAATGTGCTTTTGTTTGACTGTGCTAATTATAGCCATTTTGTGCTTCCATTACTTTCCATCATTGTTCCGCGGTTTTCGCTACTGTCCGCACTTACTCCGTTCTCCTGATTTCGCTTGTACCGTTCTTGGCACAATCTCGGTATTCACTCGATACCACGAGATCGCCAAACGAATAAATCTGGTTACGTTCCACCTACGCCTTCTGATTTTCTTGGCACGTGTTTTTTTGGTAGCGGTGTTCATAGTCAATCTCCAATCGAGACCACGCTGCAGTATAATGCCAGCCAACACAATGACTTTGATCGTGCTCTTTCGCGATTTGTGCAGGAAAGGTCGTGAACTTTTCACAAACGCATTTGAATAAGCCATGCAATTAATTCATACAATGGTCAGTTGAAAGAAACAAAAGATACATAGATTGTTGAAATATCTGGATGACAGGAAAAGGTATCCCAGATATTCACGCAAATCGCCTTCATTCGTAATGTACATATAACGTGACGCTTCTTTGTTAGCTTTAGTAGACAAATAATTCATAATAGATAGCATACATGAGCGGAAACGTTTTATTCCTTTGTTGTTACAAGCCTTGCTTAATAAAGCGGTGTACCCGTAGCTGCCTAAAATTCACCAAAACAAAATGAATGTCAGTTTTCCTCAACCTTATAATAAGATTTTCAGTACTTTTTTACCTTCTACAACGAACTAAGTATCTAAAATAATTTCCTTTTAACTGTCCATCATAAAATTTATTGGTTAATAGTTTATTTAATAGATTTTAATCAGTAACAGTGTTCTATGCTGAGTTCACCTCACACAGCTTTAACTTGCAACCTCTGAGATTGTTAGTTGGTCATGCAACTTGGTGTGTTTAAAAACGTAAATCATACCATTTGGGTTAATAAAAGAATTAGCGGTGTGATACACTTGTTTTAATGGGGAGTGTTTTGTTCAAGGTCGTTTAAGGCACTTAAATATGGGAATGGATTATCGCTTTCCATACGTCTACTGCACACAATGCCTTTCCATAAGGGAGACAAAAGCGGTCATTTCGATGCCAGCCAAAACACATTCAATCTGCAAGACCCGGGTTTTGGACCAAGTGAAGGTGTTTACAATAACCGTATGGATCCTCGATATGGCAATATGAATGTGAGTCTCTTTTCACAGTTGCGTGGTCTATATGTTTATGAGTAACTTTTAAAACTTTCCCACCGAATACTACTTTAATTGAAAAAAGAATTATATGTCGGTTAGAGTTGTAGATAGGGTGCTTAGGTTCCACTAGCTATTTACAAATGCATTAAATATTGTGTATAATAATTATTCATTCACTGACCTCTGTATTCAGTTCATAAACATTAACGGATATTACTTTAGATGTGAGACATAAAACATCTTGGTTAGCGAAATAATTAAAGGCATTGCTTACATACCAAAAGTGATATTACCCAAATTCATTGTTATCCCCTAAAAACTGCATTTTTTAACTTCTACTAAATCTAAGATATTGATATGATCTCATATTTGTCACCTTGTGACTTCAATCATGTCCTAAAAAAATTAGTGGGTAAAACTCTGCCTATAAAACAAACATGTTCCTTGAAAATCGTGTGCGTGTGGGTGAATGTTTCCACCACACAGTTAATACTAAAAATTCAAAAATGTTTTTTTGATGTCTTGATATAACGTTTCATAGCCAAACTATTATGGTGGCGTTCCTGGAACGCTTGGAGGAAGTGGAATGTATGGACAGGATGTCTATAATCGACAACCTGGCTCTCAAGGCTGGAATACGGGAAGACGACATTTTAATGGCTCAGATTCGGTGAGTAAGCATATTTAAACACTTTTACTTTATTAGATATCATCATGAATTTGTGGATATTATATTACTTTTGAATTGCCTTTATTATGATGAATTTATTGAAACATTGTTTAATGTTATGCGTAAATGTATCAAATGTTCTAAATATGCGCAAAAACGTGGCACGCAGATGATTTTAACAACAATAGTCTTTTTTGAAATAAAAAATTAGTTCCGATCGTTACCCAAATAATATGAAACAAACACAAAAAAATTATGCGCGAAGGGAATTTCGAACTTCAGTTATCTGTAAAAGAGTCTGTTATTTTGCATTTCTGAATAAAATGGTTGTTTGGAGGACTTTACAACGCAAAGTAACCAAATTGAAAAAGGAGTGATAATACCGCTGTTACAGGTGTTTTATAAAAATATCAGATTTTATTTTGTCTATACTTAACTTTTAGACAAGGTTCGACTTCTAACCTTCGGGTTTTTTAAAACAAAACTTTCTCACAAAGCGCATCAATAGAAAATGCTTTTCAACCGCAAAAGCGATTAGTGTAAACTGTTGGGGCAATGATTATTCAGCCAATACATGCTTAACAATTCCTTACTACTGTGAAAGTTTGCTCTAAACATCCGTAGAAAACAAGTTACAAACGATTTTTTGCCCTTTGTTCTCACTAAATGGAACGAAAATAGTCTTTATGTTTATCAGTGGTGTTATTTTTATTACGTCAATAGATCACACACTGACGATTATGACTGCATTCGATAGAATATTCACATGGTCAGACGATTGAAGTATTCTAGGAAGGAGTCTAAAGCATTTTCTGACAATAAAACCATATTATCATTATTTAATTACTTCTAATAATACTTCAGTTTTTAGAAGTCTGCAAAGTAAAAGCTCTCATCTAATAATCATAAATATAACAAAACTCTTACTGATCTATTTAGTTGTTCATTAATTCTAACTCGGTTATCATGTCCACTGAGTAGGAAATAAGCAGTCCAATTATTGCTTTAAATAATGAAAAAGATGACAATTGTATTCCTTAGTTACGTTGTTCATATTAACTCAGCAACTTGCATGTCTGATGTTCAGTTTTTGTTATCTTCTTATTTCAGGATGACTCTGACATTGATAAACGCAATCACGGAGGTTCAGGGCCGGGTTGGAAGTACGTTTGATCACTATTTTTACTTGTGTAACTATTTTTCAACTGCGAAAATATTGCTGGTGGCTTAGGATTCGCTTCAATTGGAGTATGCAGAAAACAAAAGAGTATTTCACAAACGTATTTACATATCATCTTGAAAAGTTAAGTAATTGAGTCACTTGGTCATCCAGTGTTGGTAGAAAAGTTATTATGGGCCAACAGTCTATGAAATATACTTTTTTGTGGTTTGTAACTTTAAGATAGCCATCAAGAACGACTCAGTAGCCAGCTTACCTTGAAAGCTTGGTTTCTTTTGCTTAAGGTTTTATTTATTCAAATTGCTGAAATGCAACAACAGTATTTATGTCAGTTCACGTTTATAATGAAACATGTGCAGTCATTATTAGTGCTAAATCTTAACCGAGATAATTTTTATGAGTTATTTTGAAATAATTATGGTACTTTCTGGTATATTTCCTTTAATTGTATAAATGATTTGAATGCCAACATTCCCAACGCTGGAACGCATTGACCATCTGTTTTATTTTATTTATGAACGGAGGTTCCAAATCGTTTACTACCTTTGTTATAAACAAATACTGTATTCATCTTGATTTTTTTGTCTAATCTAGTTTTCCTTTTGCTGGTAAACCGGTGTAACTAATTTCAACAGAACCTACTAATAAATGTGAAATGACCCACGTTTTACAATCTTATTGTGACATTGACTAAGTATATTTAAGTTTTGTGAGCGATAAGAATAGAGTCGATCACTTTCAGCTAGTGCTGAGAAATTTGAAATTTACTGTATCTGCTTGAATTAGTATATATTATTATGAAAAGTTGATCTTTGGTTTATTAATGATGCTTTAGGCTGATTGATGTCTAGTGTTTTTGTGAGTGACTAATTTGTTTTCAGTAACAGGAAAATAGAGAAATAGTATCATTCAATTCATTACTCAAGTAGCACGGATACACACATTAAAAAAGGTAAAAACAGTCATTTCGTTATATAGGCCTTTTGTGAGTGATGAAGTTACCATAGCAAAATCGTGTGCCTAAGCATGACAGAACCCGTGTCATTAGTAACCATTGCTTTACTGAAATAAATTTGGCTCATGGTTTGGAGTAAACTACACCAAATTCACTTTTATAGCCTTTTGACAGTCAATAACGTATATGATATTTTTCATTGTTTTACCAAACAGTCGGGGACGACATGGTTCACACTCAAATCGGCGTGGTCATTCAAGTGATCATGGTTCAAGTTCAGAGTAAGTGAGGCATTTTTATTATAAATAAAGGAATCTGGTGGGGTTTAGTTTGCCTATTGTTGTAGAGGTTTCGCAAAATATATTTTATCATACATGTTTAGGTACATACACTTCTAATATTACGGGATTTTATAAAGCTTTAAGTAACCTCTCAGCAGTTAAATAAACGCTTATTTATGTCAATCTTTGAGTAGGCAGTTGTTTAGTATAAACAGATCGATCACAATCACGTCATTTTATATATCATTTGACTGATTTTGTAAAATCGTTACGCTTATAGGAGTTATATAAAATTCAGTTTTGTTGGGATGAAAATTTTGAGTAATGATAGGTTTATAGAAATGTCAAACACTACCAGTTAGCTCTAGAAAGTATAGAACCAGAAATTACTTCCGTAAAGGTTAGAGTACAAGGGCAGCTATCTAGGGGATTAACACGTTTATGATGGAGTTTTGTTCTCTGAGCTGGAGAACAAAACCCCATCAAAATCATCCACCTGAGCTACAAATCTTCACCATCTCAACATGTTTACATTCTCTGTGCTTTACAACAATCTTATGATGGTATAAATCACCAGAAATTTCTGACAGAGTACAAGGAGAGTTTATATTTCTCAGGTTTTCTGTTTCAATACTTACTAAAACTTAAAGAGATGCTAAGATCATAGAAGAATAAGGAATTGAATGGGCTTCTTATAGACACAAAATTTGGATTTGAAATGGCAAATTGTTATTGGCTTGATTGTCCCTAAACTGCTCATCCAAGCCTTTTTTGATCCAGTTCTTCTTACTTTGTCGACGATTTCGAACGTAGCTTCATGTAGTGGGGTATTATTCGAATCGAGCATATGCTCAGTAACTGAGATATTGATTGGTTTTTACATATCCGTTTGGATAAATACACATGGTTGTGCTCGGATATTGGTTTACCAAGTGTGTTATCTGTACGGCCAAAATAAATTGCTCCACAAGAGCAGGTAAACTTGTCAAATCACAATGCTACGATTCAGCAATTGTCACTGTTTGGTTATGTTCACAATGGAAGCGAAGTTTCTCAATATGTTGAAATTCAGTAGATTAAGCTTACATCAAGTTAGATATGGGTTTGGTAACATTGTGGAAGTATTTTAAAAACATAAACTTGTGTCATGCTATTAATATGGTTAGGAAAATGTGCCATTTATCACATATATGAGAAATCTGTCTGATAACCAAAGAACAAGTCTACAGAATAGCAGTTCACGTCGTCATGCTTTAAGGCTGCGAAACATGATTATTAAAAATAGAGGATATTTACAACCTGTTAGTATTCGACCATAGGTGCCTTCCATGTAATTGTCGTTTATTTTAGGATCCTGGAGTCAACAATAAGTTGGGAGGGACAGGGTGTGTGGTAAAGTCGACAAATTGATTAGTAAGGTAGTAAATCTTCATAAACCGGGGTGGGTAAGATGTGTGTTACGTATGCTCAACCACCGCTTATGTCGATGGGCAACGTTGTCTGATATGAAAGCAGTTAGAAAGAAAGCCAGTGGTAGCCAAACAAAGACTTCATTCAGTGAAGTCAATAATGACTGAACTGACCCATTTTAGTAGATGCAAATTAGCTGACTGGGGTTCAGGCGATCGTCGTAAAATATAGTTGGAGACTTTGAATTACTTAGTTCAAAATTGTTTATAATGACATACGTAGGTTCACTCGTTGTCTCTACTTATATTCTAAGTTCATAAACGTTTCTGTTGAAGAGTTTATGATATTTGGCATTTGAAAACGCTTAAACCAATAACACCTTGTACTATAAATCGTACACACCAAGTGAAATCAAAAGACAGAAGGAAGGAGGTTCGAAGATATATTTGATAGGTTATCAATTTATCGAGGATCGACTGTACAATTCTGTAAACGATCCTGAATTAGAAGAATAATTATACTCAGTGATCAAACAGACAAGTAATAACGGGGTAATTTTTTAACATGTGATCTACATTTACGTTTTCCAATAAATTAAATTTGATGTACTTCCTTTTATCAGTGAAGGAAGGCGTAACAGACACTGGCGCTAGAAAATTTTTGTCGATGTTCATCTGGTCCGTATTCTTCTGAACATTCGTCACTAACGGTAAGTGATTTATGTATTTTTTTACATAAAAGTATGTTGTACTGAATTGTAGCTCTGATCTGAAAATACACGAATAACAGTGCATATTGATTGAGTTGACTGTCATCGAAAACAAACGACTACATCCACTGTCTCCACGAAATAAATAACCGTTATGTTTATTCTATATCTATTTGAAAAATTGTCATTCATATTGACATTTCTATGAACTCCACTTACTTGTTTATTAATTTTAATCCACTTAAAACCTTTTCTTTGCTTACATCGTCAGATGCAGACAAGTGTGAACACATGCTTGACTGGGAAAACGTTGAAATCCTAGTTTGAGGCAACATATAAAATGTTGAAAACGTTTTTGAAAGCTTTATATTCTGGCCGGTCAGTAAACATATTAAGATAGAGTTAAATTATCAATTAGTTAGAAACATCATAAGCAGTTATATTGAGAATAAGAGAGGAGAGGGTCAAAAGGGATGAAAATCAGTATAAATGTGCAGATAATCACAGGACCATTGTTAACAAAAACTAATCAAACTTAATGTTGACAACTCGAAAATAGAGAAGGCCTATTACCTTACTTCTATCTAAATTTTGTGCTATTCACCTTGTCCAGATAGATAATGAAAGCTTCACGACTGCACCACAAAGCTCATAGAAGGCAGTTTCATCAAAGCTTATTAATCATTAAAAATAGAATAATCAGTGGTTGGAAGTTATTCATTATCACTGTGTTAGCTGACGGTATGATGAGATTAGCAGAACAATATCTGTTGATTCTGCAAGCTCATCATAATATCAATTTTCGACAAACAGTAATAATCCTATGATATATTTACATTATTTCGAAACTTCACAAATTAAATTAAACACTTTTTTATGATTTTCAGATTTTTGATATTACTTTTCATTCAAAGAAAGCTATAAAATGAATGAAGTACAATTAGAGTGTGCTTATTTGATATTTACTAACGTGTCAGTTGATCATTTTTGTTTTTCTCTAATATTGTGAAATACATTTACTATTTTTATATTCTGTCTTTTTTTAATGACTCACTGATTCATGTGGGTTCTCAATGTACGAAACATTGCTAGTGGATAACAATGAATGTAAACATGAACATCAGTTTATTTACTTTCACGCTCGAATCTTTAAAGTAAAAGAACCGTTTATCACAGCTTGGTAAAATGGAAAATGAGGTAAATATTCACATGAATTAAAACATTTCCTATGAGTTGAACGTTTTGTAAAAGATTAGTTTTGAAACTTGATCAACCTATTTTGAAAAACCTTTTGTCTGTCTGCGAGCAAGACAGTGAACAGGCATAATTTAATTTATGGTAGAATGACTAATACAACAGCCGAAATAATTGTTTAGAGGTCAGTGCTATTCGGTCTACTTTTTTCGAGTATTTATGAATGAAACAGTTATTGGTTGATAAATAGTATTGTTACTGCATTGTAAATAAATCTGAGAAAAACAAAATGTTATCAAGTGAAAGGATTGTGTTCGTTAAAGATAACCAGTGACAATTTTAACTTTATACTTAAGATCAGTGCAAATTTCTGAACGATTAGGTTACCAAACGTCCTTAAAATCAAATTACAGAAGACCCTTCAAGTTTAGTGTAATAAAAAAACAAATAGATATATATCATAAGTAAAAAGAATGCTTTAAATAAATAACTTTGTTCAGCCCACTAGCATGTGATTTTATGATTGAATATTGCACTGTTTCTAAAGGAGACTATTTAGTAAACATGAGACACACTGTTCGAATCTGCTCAAATGACTCGGTCACAAGTAAGTGAATTAATTCGTTATCTAGTTACTAAGTTACCGTAATCTCTAGTATTCATTATTTTAGTCATCTGTTTTTGAACAACTCGTCGCAATTTATTCTGTATCATTAAACATTTAACAATAAATGTCTGCATGATAATCATGAGAATATCTGAAACTTAATTAAACCTGTACTAAAGTAAAAGATTTTATTCATCATGCATGGATAAGTATTTCTTAAGACGGAATGAAGTATTTATACTCCTGGTTCGTACTTGTACTTTAAATACATGATATGGGCTTTATACAAAGACTTCAGAGATAATAAAAATAAATTTGAATTCTTCTGAGATTAAATAGAAAACTTGAGAGTAGCTTATTTACAACGAACAAGTCCGACTGTGAAAATATTTCGTAAAAATTTGCGCTGAACTCATTTAGGAAATTGATTTCTTACACACAATCAGGTTGTGTTTAAGCAGATTTTGGCGAAATATTTGATGCGGTCCTACTTAGTAAAACTAGTCACTATGGACAAATGACTTGTTGACTTATCGCATATAAATTAATAAGGTCGACATACCACTGTATTGAACTCAGGAATTTGAGAATTACTGCTACCACACTACTGAAAGCCAATTACAGGTAATTAATGTGCTTTCTAATGTATATTTCTAAAAACTGGTGTGGTAAAACAGAGTTTCAGTTTTTGTACGTCCAAATGTCACACTGAATACCATCTACGAAGTTAAGGAATATACAGTAGGATTTATTTAAGTACAATTCATAGGTATATTTACTCACTAGGATAACATAATGGCCATCAAATATCGAACTAGTAATACACCGACATTTGGATCAGACAGCGTGTGGTCACTAGCTGCTTTAGCTTTTGTTGACCTTTAAAACACTTATTCTAATGTTTGCACTAACATTTTGTTGTTATGATAGGTTTTCAAGTCTTTGGTAATGTCCAGCTGGTTGTATTTTAGGTCTCTGGATACTGAAAGCTATTCCACTATTAGAAAGGAGATTGGTTCACTGCAATGTAAAGATAATGAGATGTCAGTGAGACTCAACAATCTCCATAACTACATGCTAAAAATTATCATCCCCTCACTGATGACTAGCTCCGAGAGTCGATTCTCGGAGTTGAAGTAGGAAGCTACAACTAGTGGAGTTTAGTCGATTCGGGTTACAGGCGGTTCTCCATCAAAGAAAATGAAAGAATATCGGGCAGTATCATGGATTTGTTAAAGTTAAATATTACCACTTTATGATCCTGACTCAACGGTCTAGATGTTAGGCGTTCGCGCGCGACCAAAACCTGGGTTTGGGTTCTGCGTGTGGGATCGTGGATGTGAAATACTGAGGAGAAAACCTTTCTTCTTTTTAGCGAGGCTATATTTTTGTGTCATCCTAGTAGACTAATGTGGTTGAGCCGATTTAATCAAGAAGATCATTAACATAGATCAGGAAGAGGAGTGTACGTAAGACGGTCTCCTGTCAAACTCTTAACGTCAAGATTGTCTATCTCATTTGCACTCTATTTACAACCTGTTATCTAGGTAGTTTCAAAGCCAGGATATAAATGAATTACTGAAACCCATCTCCGACACTAAAGTTGAAGAACGTTTTGCACTTGTGGACACCTGGTTTAATCTGCCAACCAAGTTTCCTTAAAACGTTTCTGTTGGGGTTAGTGAGATATTTACTACTGAGAGCTTTGAGAGCACAGATTGCCTGAATTGCAGGCTCAGGTTTGTTCATGAACTCATGGAGATTTTCTGGGTTGGCTCATATTTGAGCTGCTGGCTACCAGGACATTTAATAAAAAACCTTGATCTGATGTTTTCAGTTTTTAGCGTTTTTAAGACTGCGCTACTCGTGCTTCTGTTCCTAACGCCAACCCATCGATCTTTAATGTCACAATCGACTGATATGTATACAACAGTCGGTAGTTTTATTGGTTTATGGACTCGGGTTTTGGTTCTCATGAACTCGTTTGTGCTTGGATAGGTTGATGTACAGGAGAGGGTTACTACGATCATATTTAAAAGTGTCTTGTGTTTCCATTTTTGTTGGTCCTATCGGTGTATCTCCTTTGTACTTCAGGCACACAAGAATGAACCCTAAGAGAAACTTGAAGTGCTTACGTCACCTCCAACAGTCTTACCAAGTAACTTTACGTGCTTTCACTGGCTTTTACACAGATCTTGTGTTTGCAAGTGAAATAGTACTTGTATTTTGTAGCTGAAACAACTAGAAAGAGATAAATTGACTGAAAAATCCATTCTCATCTTTAATTGAAAACTGGATGTTTCCGAATATTGAAGGGGTCAGGTCAGATTTCAGGAAAGCAGATGATACGAAACAAGAATGTCCAATAGAAAGATTAAACGTGTTAAAATAATTATCACTGTCACCTAATTTTCAAAAACTGACAATTTTAGTATCAAATGAATCATTCGTGAAATAATATCTGGTCTTTTTATACAAAATCCTAATATTATATCATACATTGCTTTTTCACAGCTTGTTTGAGCTAGTTGACGTATTGATCAAAAGCAAGCCTATGGGGTTTGTAAAACATTTTCATCGTGAAGCGATATGTACATCTACGGTGGTCAAAACTCTTCCACTTCTTAATACTCTTCTTAAATATAGTAGATTTGTTTATGCCTTGGATAAAGGTAGTTCAGATTTATATTGGAAGACCACGGAGTACGCAACTGGCTATAAACAATAATTATGAATTTCATTATTTTCGCCGGTTTTGTTATATATTTATTTTACTCAAGGTTCGAACTCGGTCTTGTATAGTTCTGATTTTGACATTATTGTTTCCAGTATGTATTGATCTGATAATTCAGACATTTTTATCTGAAAGCGTGAAAAAATACTGTCGTGAAGATTGCATAATTATTTTAAAAACATCATATACAAGTAGGATATTATCGATTCTCGAACCAAATTCTTGTCCGGTTCATCTGTTTTTTAGAGTGTCAGCTTTTCTACATTAAAACTATTTGGAAAGCTCCAAACAATTATTTTCTGTTCATTTTATGTTCTTATTTCGAATATGTTCTAGTTTAACTCACATTTCCTCCAAATTCATTGCATTTCGCTACTAATCTTTTAAACAATTAAATATAATAAGCTATAAAAATTACACTTTCTGATAAATCCTAAATGTATAAGGCTTCTGTTCGTGATGATCATATGGCAATATGGGTAGTACGGTGAAAGAAGATTCACACTGACCATAAAATGCAATACAGCGAGACTCTAATTTAGGGACGAGCCAATCAAAAGCGTTTGAGCAATTTCAGTTATTAGCCAATCAGAAGACAGTATAAAGTAAAAATACATTATAAGAAAGTAATGAAATGCAGTGGATATTCTTCTTTTACATGATTTAAAAACTTGTTATGATTTGATAAAGGTTCAGAGGTTCTGAATTAATAATGCATAAGGTGTAGAAAATCGTCAATAGGGTTAGAGTTAAAGTTAGGGTTAGCGTTTAGGGTTAAGGTTAGGGCTAGGGTTAGGGGTTAGGGTTAGCGTTAGGGTTTAGGGTTAAGGTTAGGTTAGGGTGCTAACATACGATCGGTTTTCAACGGATTTTAGAGAAGAGGTGTTTATTGAGGCACCCTAAACCCTAAACCTATGGACGAATTTCTATACCATATACATTATGAATTCAGAACCTCTGAACCTTTATCGAACCTTATAAAGTTTTTAAATCATGTAAGAGAAGAATATCCACTGTAATTCATTACTTTCTTATAATATATTTTCACTTTATACTAACTGTCTTCTGATTGGTTAATAATTGTCATGGTTATTTAAGATTCGTTCAACGATCGTCCTTAAATTAGAGTCTTGAATGCAATACTCTTTATACTGAACGAAGAAAGTTAATGGTGAACTTTAATGGTTAAGTTGCAGTGAATGTCCATAATGGTCATCGCATGAAAATAGTCGAACCTACACAACTTTAGGAATCTTATTTGCCTCTCTCATCTATGTGATCAGTATTTTATCATGTTAGGAAATCGCATCAGTACTTCGAAGGATATTGTAAAGCAACACGCTATAAAAAAGTAGATAAATATTTCCGTTTTCGGAATAATGGTTATGCTTTCGAAAAAGGGTTGAAGCATTCTATAGACTTTCATAATAATTGATCATGTAAACTATCACAAACACGTCGAAAATTTCATATTGCACATTTTGGTAAAATGTTGTCAATGAAGAGATTAGCGCTTGTCCATCTTACTCGATTAGACAGTTTTTTTCATTTTCTCGCCGTCCCAACGTCCCAAACGATTGGTGATTTCTTCGCTTTTATGAACTGCTTAGCTGCGTGATATCGTACCACCGGTGCCATAATCTGAAGAACATGTAGAGGTCAAAATTTCAAAATTTAAATCGCAATCCTCAAATGGCATTTTGAACGACACACTTACATATTTCGTTAACCAATTCATCTATAAACTAGTGTAGCGGTAAATAAATACCCAACATTGGATGCTGACCATATGTTTTAGTGGACTCATCTAGCTGAAGGCGCTCGGTCATGAATTCACACCAGACCACGTGTGGTAACGCTGTGCTCAACATCTACCGCAATCGCTAGCCAGATTAGATCAGAGAATTCCGATATATTGGTTATCGCCAAAATACACTCTTCCTATCTCCCCGACTATGTCTTTTGATTTCTCTTGGTGGGTACGAATTATATTAGGTGTTGCTGATAAAAGCGTTGTCAAACACTGAATACCTTTGCCATCTTCACTAGTTTCATTATAATGCTACTGAATCAAACGTACCATCTTGGTTTCATTATATTATTCCAATGCTCCAGAGTGTTCCTCTTTGCAACATATTGACTTATGTTGTAATTGATATTTATTATTATTATTATTATTATTATTATTCACAAACATCTTATGGGTACATAAGTGTTGTGAAGAAACCATTTCGGGTTTCTTCAGAAAATGCAATAATACACAATTTTCAATAATGTCAGCATTATACTTGCCATATTTTTTTTATAAAAACTTTAGAATAATAATAGTAGACTATTAATAATAATAAGTCGGGTCTGTGTAATTGAGAAGAATATTGAATTGAGTTTAAAGAAGAAAATGGAGAAAGTAAGGGAATAGAAATAAAGGAGACGTGAAATACGCAAACAGTGTAATAAGCGTGTTTATAAACACAGAACAAGAATAAACGATTATGTGTGTATCGTTAAATTAGTAACAAAAAATAATTAAGATAAAATAATTTATCATTGTAGTAAGATATGACACTAAAATAAATGTTTGTGCAGTTATAGTTTAGAGTGATGCTATGAAAGTCACAATTAAGTGAAAAGGATAATAAAATATCACTATGTATGAGTCATATATGCATAGTGAAGATAAAACGAATCTGCGAAGTTATTTAAAGTGTAACACAAGTTATTGTTTTAATTACAAACTTCGTAATCTTAAGAATAATATTTATTCAGAGGGAAAGAAGAGAAAGAAGTGAACACCTAGTGAAAAGGTTCATCTATGAGAAGAATAATAATTGTGTAATGAATATCAACCTCAGAAGGAAACCAGCAATTGAAAAAAATCCTTTAAAGCACTCGGATGAATACATTTAGATTTATGTAATAGTATACAGAGTGGAACCGGATATTAGTATAAATATTTGTGCAATAATAATTAAGAATGATACTATGAAAGTCAAAATTGATTTCAAAGGACAATCTGGAGTTAAATATGTTTAGAAGGATAAGAAGAGATAAAAAGAATATCTAATGTGTCGGGGAACTAATAATGATATTAATAACGGTAATCATGATAAACACGAACATAAGCAGATTCCATATATTAAGATAAATAGAAATAAAATAAAATAGACGTGAAAAGATTTAAATGTTTTATTTTGCTTTTCAAGCAATTAAATAGATGACGGACCTTGTTTGTATAAATCTTTATTGAATACATTGATATTGAATAGGTGACATAATCCACTTTCGGAAAGAAAATCGTCAAGGAGACTTTTGAACCGGGTTGTAGTTTCACTGCAACGGAGGTTCACTGGCAGTCTGTTCCACATGGTTGAGTAGCGAATAAGGAAAAAATTCTGACGTAAGTTTGTGTGGGTTTTTGGAATCGCTAGAATATTCTCCTTATTGCGTAGATTGTGGGATGATATCATAAGGTATGAAGGGGTGGATACCGAAGAGTAGGAAATACCGTTAATAAGCCGGTAGATAAAGACAAGATTTAATTTGATACGTTTGATCCAAAGAGGTTCTAAGTTGAGTTGTTGACATCTTTGGTAATAGTCTTTGTTATCGGAATACCCCAGAACAGCTTTGGTGAACTTTCTTTGAACACCTTCAATTCTAATCAGATCATTATGTCTACAATTACTGTAAACTAAAATACCATATTCAAGAATGGGTAAGATACATTTTCTGTGTAGTAACAATCTCGATTCGATATTATTGAAGTTTATCATTATCAATCCGATGAGCTTTCTAGCTTTGGATACTTGAGATATAATGTGTTCAGAAAAGTTCAGACTGTTGCTATATCTTAAACCCAGGTCACGAGCAGTGTTGAGAGGTTTGAGTGTATGTATCTGTACAGTCAGATTTAAGTTAAGACAGCCACCAATGTGAATAAATCCACTTTTGTCAACATTTCGTGGCATATTCCACGAAATAGTCCATTCGTACAACTTGTTTATTTACTCTTGAATTACCGCTGAAATATAGCTTTCTTTCGTGGGAGAAGAGAATGAATATACTACATTCAGGTCATCAGCAAAAAGGAAAGGCTTACCATACTTAACGAGGGAACACACATTATTGATAAAAAGGAGAAAGAGTAATGGACCAACCACATTTCCTTGTATAACCCCACTAGTTACAATCACAGGTTTAGAGTAGCAAGATCCAAAGCGAATGATTTAGCTACATTCTTCTAAAAAAGATTTGAGCCAAGATAAAAGGGGATTCTGTATGCCAAATGAAGAGAGTTTTAAAAGAAGACGTTTGTATGAGACACTGTCGAAAGCCTTACTAAAATCGAAGTAAAGAATTATCACTGACTGACCAACATCTCTTCTCTGGGTAATTTGATCAAAAAACTCCAGGTGCGATGTGAAACATGAGCGTTTATTCATAAACCCGTGTTGGAATGGGCTGATTAAACTAATCGAAAGTAAAAATGATAGTAGCTGTTTGTTGATTAATTTTTCCATGGTTCTTGAGAGCACGGATGTCAAATTACTTGGCCTATAGTTAATGATATCACTACGTGTTCCTGTTTCGAATCTAGGGGTGATAAGGGATGTTTTCCATACAGATGGATAGGTCCCATATTCTATAGATAGATTGAAAAGTTTCAAACAAAATAGTGGAAATTCTCTACTTCCATATTTCACAAATGATGTAGGTATCCCGTCAGGTCCACCATCATAAGACTTTTTCAGGGCAGTAATGACCTGCTTGATATTGGAGGGTGTGAAATCAATTTTTGACAGATGTCTGGATGTTAGCATTGGAAATGTAATGCTGGAGCTTTCAGTTCCAGTTTCGTAGCACTGCGAGAAGTGCTTGTTGAATTGTTCGCATATAGTATTCAGGTCGTTAACAATGCTTCCGTTAACTATGAAGAATTTAGTCGTGCCAAGGGAATTTGACTTTATCGTCAATCCATAAACAGAATTTTCAAGTAATTCCGTGTCTTGTATTAACACTCTACTCATTAATATTTAATTACGGGGTATTTCGGTGTGCCTTAAACGTTTAACAGAGCGATGAGGAATTCAGTAAATTTAAAGAACTCAAGACATGATGTTTTCATTCATGTGCATAAGAGTATTAATCAACTTACCAAAGCATGAATGTTCAATGTAAGGAGGAGAATGCGTTGAGAAAATCGAATTCTTGTCAATAATTGCTGCAATTTAAGTCCATAATTGTCTATATCAAGGCGTACTGCATCAATTGTAAAACTGGTCACTTAAAAACGTCAACTTTGACTGAATGACTAATTTCTTTTTATTAGGTCAGTTTTTCCATAGTTTCGATAGGCTAAGAAATACAGACTGAAAGCACTGTAGTGGAGTGATAAAGGACCGTATAAATTGTGAAAATCCCAAAGAGATGAAAGTTTAGCATCAAACAGATCACCATTATGCAGTAGTGAGTACATTGCGCTTGATTACATAAACGACTTTTTTCATGTCTTTTATTATCATAAGCACTTTCGTAAATCCATTATTAGACTGTTTTATTTTGGAATTATTCAGTTAAGCTTGCTATCAGATTTATCGATGTAAATTAATCCAATTCAATGTTATGAACATAAGTCAGAGTGGTATTTGCAACAGGAAAATAACTTCAATACAACTTATCGAGTATATCTCACTAAACATTAAGAATCTCCGCCAGCAGTTCTCCAAGAGTTACTGCCGGTCTCAAGCCCGGGTAAAGGAGGAGGGTTGGGCATAGGTTCAGCGACCTCATCCCGTAGAAAAATAACTCGCTAAAAAACGCCAACCAGAAAAAATAATTCAAACCATTTAAACTCTGCCCTTGGAGTTAGAAGGTCTTCATTTAGAAGAATTATGACGCTCCATGGTGAAAGTCGAGTTCCTTCGGAACCCAGGAGGCCGATGTCTCTTCTAACAACAAGAGCAAAAATTTTTATAGGTACATGGAACGTCCGAACAACGTGGGAGACCAGGAAGACCAGTCAAATAGCAACGGAAATGAGGCGATACAAATTGGAAGTTCTGGGAATAAGCGAAACTCATCGAACCCAATCTGGCCAGCAAAAGCTGGATACTCCGTTCAAGAAGAGAAAAATGCTCCAAAAACTAAGGGAGTTGCTCCCACTCCGTCCAAAGAAGCACGAAATGCTCTTGTAGGATGAGAATCTTACGGATCCAGGATCGCCAATGCATCAGTCAAGACAAACGAGGGGATCACAATGAATGTTATCTAGTGTTACGGCAAAGACGACATTAGAGATCAATTTTATGAGAGGTTGCAATCAATCATAGAGAAGTGCTCAAGAAATGACCTCACAATTTTGATGAGAGATCTAAATGCCAAAGTCGGAATAGGCAACATCGGATATGAAGATATTATGAGACGGCATGAACTGGGAGAGAGAAACAAAAATGGGAAGAGATTCGCAAGAAGTTGGTCATAGGCGGCACAATATTTACACACAATCGTATACACAAAACTACTTGTGTCTGACAGGGTCACACAACGGAGAACCAGATAGATTATATTTGCATCAATAAAAAATTCCGAAGGACAATGGAACATATGAGAACCATGAGAGGAGCTGACAGCTTCAGATCGCAATTGATTGAACACTGGGAGGTGGTCGATGTCATGTGTGTCAAGTCCTTCTCAGTGCGCATCGAATGCTATCGATCAAGCTGCAATGTGGCCATTAGTCTAGGTGATTCGACATCGCGTGCTCTATATTGAGATAGGTTGGTGTTTGTAGGTAGTCAACAGGAAACCCTGGATCCGGGATTCGTGCTACTTGGCACTCGTCTGCAAGGTGTACCTGTAATCTTGAGGAAATCAGTGTTCCTTGACGGATTCGGTCACGATCAACACCTATTTGTGTCTAGTTTAAAATTAAAGCTAATGAAACACTTGACAACTGAACAAACAGCACTACAAAGGTTCAATATAGCCTCAAGGAATTCAAGGTAGCTCTCAACAACAGGTTTCAAGTCCTACAAGATCTACTAAAGGAAGAAGAAACTACTGTGAAGGACAACTAAGAGGAAATTAAAAGAGCACTAACTTCAACGTGTCAAGAGTTTCTGGGCCTCAAGAAGCATCATCATAAGGAATGGATCTCTATAGAAACTCTGGACAGGATCAAGGAAAGGAAGAACAAGAAGACAGCAATTAACAACAGCCTAACACGAGCAGAGAAAATCCAAGCACAAGATGAATACATAGAAGCAAACAAGCAAGTGGAGATGAGCATTGGAGCCGACAAGCAGAAGTACGTGGAAGAACTAGCAACGACGGCGGAAAAAGCTGTAAGAGAAGTAAACATGAAACAGCTTTATGATAAAACAAAGAAATTAGCAGGAAAATATAGCAAACCAGGAACTCGTCACTATAAATCAACTTCATTGATTATGAAAGGGAGATTGACGGTGTAAATGAGAGAAAATTATGGAAACTTCTTCCACACTATGGAGTTCCTGAGAAGACTGTCATTATAATCTGGAACTCATACAGTGAACTACTGTGCAAAGTGGTGTATAGGGGACAGCTGGCAGATGCGTTCCAAGTAAGGACCGGAGTCAGACGAGGCTGTCTTCTCTCCTTCTTCCCTTATCTTCTGGCGGTCGACCAATATCAAAATCACAATCTTCAATACGACCGTCAAGACAATTTTGCCGAACAGAACTGAAAATTGGAGATTCACCACAACCATAATCAAAAATGTACAAGTATTTATAAACTATTGTCTACGTGAGATGCTCAACATCCATTCGTTGGATATCATCAGAAACGGCCTACTGTGTAAAAGACGCTGGAAGTGGATAGGACATACATTGTGGAAATCATCAAACTGCATCACGAGGCAAGCCCTAACTTGGAATCCCGGAGGGAAACAGAAATGAGTGGAACTTAAGAATACATTACGTCGAGAAATAGAAGCAGATATGAAGAGGATGAATAACGGCGGAAAAGACCTCGAAAGGATAAAGGGTGCTGGTGAGCGGCCAACGCTCCTCCACGAGAAGTGACAGGCGTAAGGAAGTCAGACAATAAGGAGCCGTAAGCGAACAAACATTTCTGTTCTACCGGCATAGACGGCATACCATATATCTGGCCAAGAACGCCGAAGTTATATAGCGAAAGAGCGATTTTGCTTGAGTTCATAGTTACATACTAACGCACATTGTGGCTTGTTCATACTGTGTTCAATTGCACAGTGATGGCCTGGATGAAGATATATAGTGCATTAAATTATGGGCTTCAATAATCTCCGACAAATCATGTAAACAGCACGATGCCTTTTAATTTACCCATTCATCTTGACGAGTAGATTTATACCGCATGTGGTGGTATTGTATTCTCTAAATAATGCGTAAAGAGGTGAATAGCGTACGTCCATTAACTATAATGCTATTTGTTCGGCCAGACTGAATTTCCGTTTATTTGGCTATTTCATGGTCCCACTGTCTGGACTGGAAGGCCATTTACTAGCGGCAAAAATAGAAGTAGATAATGTTCAGACTATCTGCTATATTATATCATTTTCGTAATGTCCTGGGTGATTGATGAATGTGGCAGCCATTTAAAGCAGATATAGGTTCGATTCGTGAATGGCTTTTGATGCATGTTTACGCTTGCTTGAGAAACTATCTTCATATGTACGTTCCTTGCATAAATTATTCCTGTTCCTTGAAGTTGTTCTTACTGTAAGATATAGAATTTTTATTATGACCCTTAGTTACAAACGGTTGTGTTTCCGGTCCTCAATTGGAATTTTATTGTTCATTTTAACTGCAGTTTTAGTATTTCTAACGTTTCATTCAGTTGCATAGTTTCGCTGAGTAGCTTATTTCAACCGTATCTACAATTTTGGCGGCCGACATCTTCATTTTTCTTAGTTTCGTCATTATGCTTTCAAAAGACCGTTTAGTTGCGCTCAGAGAAATAGAACAGTGTCCTCTGATTAATGCCTCTATTTTTCTACAGATGGTCGTAGGTTTTTTCTTTTTTAATCAACTTGTGTGTTTGATGTACGTACGATTGAATCTTTAAATCTCATTGAAAAACATTTTGGGCTGCATATTAGGGCATTTTGCTTATTTAAGGCTCTTTATGATTGATTACAAGATAACACTTAAATGATATAAAGGTTATTCTCCCACGGCTTCTGTTCCTAGAACTCGTTTTTTGTATTTCATGTTGAATTTCTTCACCCGTCTAAATTGTTTTTTGCATGTAATTTCAGACGCTAAGGTGCAGACCCAAAGGTTTCGATGGGATAACGTCAGTGAAAAGAGCGATTAACAAAGGAGCCTATACGATAAATCTATGTGGCAGTTTAAACTTTTCACGTTCTTGATAATTTTTTGAGATTAATATACATTTATCCTAGTTTGCTCTTTCGTCTTTCCTCCATCATTTGAGGCCTGTTTTCCTGTTGCTATTCGTTACATACTGCATTTAATTCTTATGCTTTATCCGGAGTTTCTTCATCAGTAGTTTAGTGTCAGAGCTAATAATCGTTTAGAGTTCTGACCGTTAATTAGCATGCATTGGGCTCTTCTGTTGTGGATCTATGTTTCAACAGCTTTTCGTTGTCGTTAATACTGCCACTCCTCTTCTTCATGTCATCAGGAAAATCTTGCGATTTACTCATTTATCAAATGATTGGTATCACAAAGTGCAGGGATTAGAGCAGGTTTGAAATTCATGTCGTTAGCATTTAATATATTGGGAAATGTGAGTTGCATTTGTTCAAATTTATAAAACATCGTTCAAGGTCTTGAGACATTTATAAAAGTCAACACAAATAATCGCTCACTAGATTCCGGAATATCTTAATGTCATCCAAACAAGGAAACAAGATAGATCGGTACGAAATCTTCCGCATTCGTCAAGGCATGAGGCCCAGAAGTAATGATGACGCATATTTTGATTGCAGTCCTATGATCGTGAGTACTATTTTGAAAAAATGATTTACAAAGTATGAATAGTAAACAGTCACTCGCTTTGATTCTTAATCTTTGTATATAACTGGTTTTCTAGAAATATCATCAATGACAAACCTACTTATTTTCAGTTTTGCGTTTTCTTTTGAAGCTACATGTAGTGTTTCAGAATGCTGAAGTTCCGGATGTGACTTACTGAATAAAACCGTTACAATAAGTTTGTAATGCATGAAACGTCAAGAATACATTCTCACTCTTAGATTTAGACTTAATTCATAAGAATTAGGTCAAGGTAATTACCCTGAGGAGGGTGAGCAAAAAGTGTTAAACCCTATAAATAAAGATATTTCGAATGTTTTGGAGTGTAAAAGTACTTCATAAGACCTTTTGTTCATAGTTTATTCTTGATTCGTACTAGTTGAAATGAATTTCATGTGTGCTTACTGTGTCACCACTGTGTGTCTGACTGAACGTGAGGAAAAATATAATAATGATCATGACTCTTTATCTCGACCATCTTGTCCCTGTCCAAACGATTATAAATGCAAGCGCCGCAACCGACACTCCACAATGTACTACTCATTTTTAGTGCGACAAAAATTCTTGATAAACCAGTTATTATTCGTGGCTAAGTTATTTACAAAACATGTGTCATATCCGTATAGATAATTGAAGTAGTAAGTAAAAAAATTAAGCTTACTGTATAAACTTAGAAAACATTGCAAGGCATCGACAAACAGTATCTCTATCCTTGATATTGCTCACAATGCTATTCGATTTAGTGTTGCGAGTATAGAACGAACAACATTCATCAAACATGGTGATGGCAACCACTGTATTATACCGTTTAATATTTAAAGGTGACAGATAGTCCCGAAACTTAGTACATGGTGATTGATTCTAGATGGGCAAAGCGCATAGTTTACATAAAAAAGTCCATAGACGTTTCTTACTTCTGGTTTTTCTGGACCAGCTTCATTTTGATGCTTTCTCATCGTGGACCGTGTGCAAAACATTTTACTACATGTTTCTAGATTCGCTACAGATTTTACCGTAAATATGTGGTTAAAACAATCAATAAATTGCCCACTAGCTAAACTGCTCAGCTTTAGTCATGAAATATCTGTCATTCGTTCTTAGCAATTCATTGAAGGTTCCATATCATTGTAAACTGTAATCATTGACCTAAATCTGCACGTCGTTACAGAGCAACGTCTAATGACAAATTTATTGCCATTAATATTGCCTTTTATATAGCAATTAAAGACACATAAAGCAACTACTCACATCACGAAGATTCACTGGACTTGTTAAAATTCACGACAAAATGAAGGTAAATCATCGGAGCATATTTGTACTATAATTGGTTTTAGAACAGATTAAATTGAACACTAACGGACACAGCTATGAATAAATCAGGTTCTCAGTAAAAAATAGGCTTCTGGAAATACTGTTGAGGTCGTTTTGTAACGGTACATGATGAGGTTATAATTCTTATTTTTGTGGTTGCCTATGTGCTTTTGGATTGGGGTCGAAAGAGGTTCACCAACTTTGCAAACTCACTTTGTATAAATGTGATGACGCGGAATGGTTTTTATCGTGGTGGGTTTTAAACATAACTAGTAACATTCTTCGTGGTAAAAGTTCAACATGATGTGCTGACAACGATAGACAAACAGCACTTATTGCATTAGAGAAATTACTAGAAATTGGAGTATAGACACTAGTCTGTGTAACTGGACATCATGTTGACTGTGTGTGGTGATAGATGGTTGGAGATAGTCAGCAGAAAGCATTTGATCTGTTTTTAGTGCAAGCTGTTACTACTCAGCATGGCGTATATATAACGATAAGAGGGCTGATGGTTTCTGTGGGATTCGAAACCAAGTCACTGATCTTCACAATCTCAGGAGGTACCACAGACTAACCATCTGTATTACTGATACCTCTCTCATATTTATCTGGTCTTTAGTGATGGTAAAGCTTTGGCGGTCAGATTTTAGTTTACCAAGGATTTTTTATGATTGCGTTAGCTTGAAAAAATCATAATTTTTGACGCTTCGTTTCTCTTGGTTTGATTTGTAAATTTCTTTGTGCTTGTGTTCGTAAGTATAATTATGTATAAGTTTGTCATAAAAAAGGTTGTACTTTGAAGAAACATTATATCGAGCGAAATGCATCTTTTTAACACTATAACTAAACAAATGACTTGTGCTTTATATGAATTCAGTATAATCTACTAGTGTTTAAAAATCAAAATCGCTTTACAAAATAAGAGCCTAATTACACTGTGAAAGAAATGTCCATGAAAACTAAGCTGATACTAATCAATGACTAAGAAATCTTAAATTGTGCTTATTATTTTATTTAGTTGGTATAATTATGTTTCCGTTTCATAGGATGGACTAGATCTCAAGGTACGGGTTTACAATAAAAAAAGAGCAACAGGAAATCAAAGGTTTGCATTCATCAGTTTTCATTTTTTATACAATTTAAAAGTAGATTGATTTGAATAGCTGAATTTTTATCTAAAATTTTGCAACGATTTCTAAACCTTCCTGGATATATGCATTTTGTTTGTAGTTTACTATTAAGCGTGTAACAATGGTTCGTCAAACCCCATAAGTATCAAAGCTTTTGTTTGTTAGATAAAAACTGTGAAAATAAGGCGTCGTAGATGTGTGATACTTACTGTTGAGATACAAGTTAAGCAATATAACTTACTGGTTCCTATTTTGATTTTAATGTATGCTCTTGATAACGTTTAATGAAAAATGTAATACAGGGTAAGATTGAAAAACTAGTTATTAAAAAAGAGGATCCAAAAGCATTAGATGTAATAAAATTTCTGCTTGCGTTTGTTTAAAAACAAAAAGTGGTTAGATCGCATGTGGTTATCGTAGTCATGAGTTAACAAAGGAATTCACCGTGTTAAAAGAGTAAGAGCTGTTTATTAAGAGTGAAGGAATAATCGCTATCTAACTCCATATTCATTGTCATTTGTTCTGTCAGGATAAAACCACAAGAAAAGCTATTCCTCCCCAACCTCATACTGTTTGAAAAATCAGTGTTATTTTGCCGGTAACACCGCTTTTATCGTAATATATTTGAATGACGATAGATTGAGTTTCTGTCTAAAAAAAGAAAGTTCATCCTTTATTCATAGAAGATGATTCATTTTCGTCTGAAAATAAGTGTAATATAAGTTACAAATAGCCCTCATGAAAACGTCCAGGTTAAAGTTAAAATTAAAGGATTCAAAAACCAAATTATCTGAAAGATATTTTCCTTAAAAAATTGTCAGACTGCAAGCCAATATACTGTTAGTGACTATTTAATTTATACCAGCAATTTACGTCAGCGTACTAAGGAAATGTGCGTGCTAAGTTATACTTATTTGTCGGAACCGTCAGAAAGATAATTCATGATGTTTTTTCACAGGAATATAACATTTTGATAGTTTGAAATAAGTTGCAGCGATTCTGAGCTACCGTAAAAATTTATAAATATGCTGTCAGTAGTTTCATGGAGGAAATTCCTGCTATCACAGAAAATAAACTCAAATTTGAAAGTGTAATGTCTGTTACAATGTGTGCACACACTAAATTTGTTGTTCAATCTAGACCCAATCAACATTCACTTTCCTAAAGGTTTGGCTTTAACAAAACTGGATCATAACTTTCTTTGATCATTTAGTGTATGATTGACAAAGGCACATCTTTCGCCTTTGATTAAAAGTTGTTTAGATGCACCTCGAATGGATTTTGGGTAGTCACTGAAAAGCGCTCCACTTCATCGTTTAACTGAAATAACATTATGAAATGTTTTGGCATCGTAAGTGACGCCAAAACAGTTTATGTGTTTTTCTCAAAGTTAACATTATATATATAATGTAAACTTTGAGAATATATATATAGTATAACATCACCACACTTCCACAAATATCGACTAAATAAGCCTGTCCGTAATTGTAATAAAAGTTTAACGATCATCACTGCATAATAATGAAGCGGTTGCTTTTAATGCTGGAATACGTTGTATTTTCTTTTCTTGTAATGACATCGCTGTTTAGTATGTATTTATGTCTTACATGATCATTATATATTCTCCATTTCGGTAAATAAATGTAGAGGAGTCAATTGTGAGCAAACATATGGAAGCAAAAATATATCAGACTGTAGGTAAGGAGTTTGTTTACCGCAGATAATGGACTCAATCTGCCTTACTATTATAAAGTTATCAGCAGGATTTTGGTGCTAACTTAGGTCCATTGGTTACTTATGGGATCGATGATGAACCCAAGTTTGGGTGAGTTAATGTGTTTTATATAATTGAAAAAGTCATTGTTCAACTAGATATTTTTTATCGATCTTTACTATGGCCCTTCTACTCATGACTTTTGTGTTATCTGTCTCTCTGGATGTCTTACAATTACCTTTTTTGGCAGGACGAGTTTTTTAAAGAACGATGATCAGCTGATGTAGAGAACTGTTTATATGTGGTCCATTGATTAGCACACTAATCTGAAATTGCTTTTAAATGGAAATAATAGCACAAAATATCAGCTATTTATCGTTAATATGATGAAGTTAAATGATATTGTAACTTGAATAAGTATAAACTACATAATAGATAATCTTTAGGAGTTAAGCAGTAGTTCCAACCCTATCAATTGTTTTAAATATTGGCAAAATCACGCCACAGTTTTACCAAACCATTTGACAATAATCTATATCGTGAACGTACATTAGTTGAAGGACTGATAAAAGTAGAGAGCTTTGGATGTCTGTTTTCTACCTGTTCAAAACTCTTCAAAAATGCTTACTGACAACCACATTTGAGATTGAATCCCAAGTTCACATGTCCTCGGTGTCTTTATTATATAACTGGTCTACTGTTTTTTAATCAATCTACAGTACCCAAGGATTGGAGAATATTAAACGTAAATCTTTACCGCATCTCCAGCTAGAGATAATTAATTGTCTGTTTCTGGTAATATACTAAAAATGGGTATTCTAACTAAGTAAATACTTGGCAATTACATATGACACAATAAACCAAGCATTTATGATGTATGACAATTGGTAATGCCTAGGCCTTAGTATTCAGAGTATTC
This sequence comes from Schistosoma margrebowiei, assembly GCA_944470205.2. Lineage (NCBI taxonomy): Eukaryota > Metazoa > Platyhelminthes > Trematoda > Strigeidida > Schistosomatidae > Schistosoma > Schistosoma margrebowiei. Next base: position 64,507,032 of record OX104024.1, on the reverse strand, counting down.
TGATGTCCTAACCAATTGTTTACAAATTGTCATTAACATATCTTCAGTCCAGTAGATTCAATCCAGAATGAACTTTTCATAATGCGTTTATTCCCTCTTCTTTTGCTCTTCACTCTCACTGTTCATCAAAATAGCAGTACTCATTTTGGTTGCATTTCCATGACAATTAGCCTTCTTTCAAGAAATGCCCGCTGCCAACTTGTTCAAACTAGTCGATTGATAGTCGATCAGGGTCTGAGTGATTGATAGACTTCTTATGAAAATCAGTCAAATTTCAGACACGCCCAGTTAACATTTAAGAGCATCTTATATAACTTGTTTCACTGATAACATTTTGAAAAAAATGCCATGAATCACATAAAATCAATTCATATCACAAATCCATGTACTTATTGACTGGTCTTTTTCACATTTGTCTAATGTCACTTATTAAGCTAATTAAAAAGCTTACTTTGTGAAAGGAAATAACATTTTATAACCCGTGAAGTAGATATTAAACATTACCTGAATACAGAAGTAAGTGATGAATAAGGATTTCAATGTAGTCTTCTTGATAACTCAAATACATCTTAATATCATTATGTTAAATAACATTATTTATGACTGTCTTTGTATAATGGTTTGTTACTATACTGCGTCTTATTCAGTTAAACTGTATGAAAATCGTATATATCTATCATGTTATTCAAATCAACTTAACAAACTAAGTAATCAGTCTTAGCGGTTGCCAGATACAATTATACATGTTTGGTTTGGTAGATTAACTGTGGCATACTTTGTTTTCTTGGCATTAGTGATAAACTGAATCATTATTTTTTCTTCCTTACATACTTAAGCCTGTTATCCCTCGAGGACTTAAATCAAAATTTATAATTTCAAGGTCAATAAATTATCGAAGACGATAGAATTGCCCTTAAGGGATTTAAAATTTTGAACAGTTCATAGAACGAAAATATGACATGATAAACACTTCAAACTAGCATTTCTATTCATAAACTTATTCCATTTTCTTAATTTACAGAATATGATCGAAAATAGTTGAACGTAAAATCGAGATAGGCTATTGCATTGCAGTTCACTTTACGTTTGAGACAAAAACCAAATCTAATATTTACGTTAAATAAAATTTTGTATTTCGTCACATTAATCAAAGTACTGAAGTCTACTACTTACTTATTTACTCCTGTTACATATTGTGGAGAAGCATAGACCGCCCATCAGCATACCCCATCGAGCTCTGCCCTGTACAGTCCTTTCCAGATGCTATCAATTCTCAACGCAATGGACATTTTGGCTTTCTCTTTACCGTTTCCATTCAGGATTGCAAGTTAGAGCTTGCCTCGTGATGCGTTTTGATGATTTCCACAATGTATGTCCTATCCACTTCCAGCGTCTTTTCCTAATTACCTCGTCAAATGGAAGTTGGTTTGTTTTCTTTTACACAGTAGGCCGTTTCTGATGATATCCAACGAATGGATGTTGAGCATCTCACGTAGACAATTGTTCATAAATACTTGTACATTTTTGATTATGGTTGTAGTGGTTCTCCAAGTTTCAGTTCTGTACGGTAAAATTGTCTTGACGTTCGTATTGAAAATTGTGACTTTGATATTAGTTGGCAGTTGTTTTGAGTTCCATATAATCAACAACTGTATAAATGTTGTCTTTTCTATGTCAGTCCCTGCCTTTCCATTAAGATAGGATCCTTCCTGTTCGTCGATGATGCTGTCAAGGTACGTGAAATTTTCCACTTCCTTCAGAGTTCATCCATCAAGTATGATTGTATTGGTGTTCACCGTGTTATCATTCCTGCCTTGTATGTGATGAGGCCTGTTGATGCAGAGGCTGCTGCTTCACTAGTTGTCTTCATCTGCACGTGTTAGTGGATGTGGGATAAACCCCTCAGCAACCAGAAGAAAAAGAAAAAGGGCGAGTGAGCAGCCTTGTTTGATGACGGTTCTCACTTGGAATGAGTCTGTCAGCTGTCCACCATGCATGGCTTTGCAGTGTAGTCCATCGTATGAATTCCGGTTGATGTTGACGATCTTCTCAGTGCAACATAGTATTGAAGAAGTTTTCATTACGTTCTCCTATCCACTCTGTCAAACACTTTCTCATAGTCAATGAAGTTGATGTATGGTAACGAATTATATTCAGTTGATTGTTCAGCGATGATTCGTAGGTTTGCGAATCGGCCTGTGCACAATCAATCCTTACAGAATCCTGTCTGTTGATCTTGAAGATGGGCATCTACTAAATCTTCTATTCGGTTCAGCAATCCTCTGTTGTAATCATTTCCTAGTACCAATAGTAGTGCGATGCATCTGTAGCTCTCACATTTGTTCAGATCTCCTTCATTTGATATCTTGATATCTATGGTATTCTTCTGTTATCATTTGCATTTCCCTCCACCTAGTCTTCCTGAATAGAATGTCGAGCGTGTATGCAGGTACTACTATGTCTGACTTCAGTGGTGCAGCTGGTATGTTTTCAGGTCGTGCTACATTTTTACACTCTTCACTTGTCTAATGGCCATCCTGACTTTATGGATGATTGATGGAGTAGGATGTATAAGGATGCCTGTAGGTGCTGAATCGATTTCCAGTGTATTGAATGGAGCTGGTTTACTCAACAGTTGCTCGAATTGTTTTATCCAACTGTTCCTCTCTTCTTGAATCTCAGTCATTGCCTTGCGTTCTTTGTACTTGAACGGTCTCTCTGGTTTACTATATTTCATTACTAGTTTCTTCCTTGTGTCATATGGTTGTTTCATATTTCCTTCTCTAGCAGAATGTTCCATTGTTGTTGCTATGTCCACCACGTATTTCCATTTGTTGACTCCAATGTCCCTCTTCACTAGCTTGATTGCTTCAATGTAATCAGATTGTGCCTTGACCGTCTCTGCTCTCGTTCGACTGTTGTTCATTACCGTCTTCTTGTTCTTCCTTTCTTAAATCTTGCAAATGGTTTCGACAGAGATGCACTCCTTATGATGATGCTTGTTTATTTTGATTAACATTTTTTACCAAGATTTTTTCTTCGTGATGCTGTTTCTGACTTCAGGTCATCTCCTCTTTCTGGTCTTGAAACCGTCGGTGGCCCCAGAAAAGGTATAGGAGGTCTTAGATGATTATTCAGCATTTGAAAATGATTTGAACATGGTCTGTAATTACATTGAATTAAACAAATTTTTAATTCATTTGTCATAAGCTTCAACAGCACATTTCAAATGTAAAGAGTTCTGATATTAAACAGGTATCTCATAGTAAACTTAAACAATATTAACTATTCTAATTTTTGATTTTTTGTATTTTATCTTAATATAATGCTTCATTTCAACTTTTCTCTTTCTTAGTGATAATAAACTTGAATGAAATTTTAAATGAGAGAATTTAATCACCCATTCTCATCACTGTTGTCAGTTATTTCCTTTTTCTTTTAGTAATTTGGGTAAGTAATACTTATTGTTGTTATATATATGTTAGGAATAATAAACTTTATATTGTTTCACTTCAAGTTTTTTTACTCATGGATTAAATCTGTAGTGATAATGTTGACTAAGTTAGTGCAAAACTAATTAACAGTAATGAATAAGTTATATTGTTTATCTATTAAAACATTTAATCGTTCTGTAATATTATTCGCGGACTTTTGAATCGTTATATCCTGTTTACCAGTATACATCTAAAGCATCTGTTCTACTGAATACATGAAAATTTAATATTTTTTAACACAGAATATTCTCCATTTAATATTATCTGATAATAGTATACTGATTAACAATTATCATATGAAAAAGCTTAAAACTTGAGAGATCTATAAGAGGTTTACTCAAATTGATTAAATACATGATGACGGTTATAAGAATTCATTAAACTTAATGATTAATAAAATGTTTTATGAGAAGAAAACCAACTTTAAATTTCAATAGTTGAATGAAAGTATGAAACACTTCATTATTATTATTATTATTATTATTATTATTATTATTATTATTATTATTATTATTATTATTATTATTATGGAATGACTTGTATATATTACTGACAAAACAATAAATAAAAGTAATCAAGAAATCTTTTATATATTCATATAATTGAGTTTTAATATAATGGGAATTTTTCAGTGATTAAAATCTTTTATAGAAATTAGTTTTGTTTATAAATTTCGATAGAACAATGAGAAGACGGAGTTGATATGAAAAATGTGATGTATTTGAACATGTGCCTAGATGGCTTCAAAATCAATGTATGTCAAATGATCCGATCAACGTAGGAGGTAGAAAACCAGGTTCATCGATTGTGAAACATATAATTGAGAGGGGGCACAAAATTGACATTAATATAGCTTTTAGAACGTTGTATAAAAATTGTCAAGGACAAATTTTCAAGTTTATTGAAGCCTTGGCTATTCATAAATTTACCCCCCCCCCATATGTGTACAAAAACAATATGTCTTAATCTTGAATTTACCTTGGTAATCCTTAAGTTATTCTATGGCCTAGGATAACGCGACAATTTCTTATTCTTTCTCTCCCCTTTGTTACTTTTATTTACTCGAACTTTCATTTCATTGACCATTATTAATTTTCATAGAAAATACCCTGACAAGTATACGCGTGACCAAATATATAGCGCAAATACATCACATTTTTCAGATCAACTCCATCTTCTCATTGTTTTATCGAAAATCTTTTATATCCACAGTATGCACATATGCCAATAAGAGACTGATCAATTTCAGTCCTAAAACATCAATGGGAAGATTCAAGTAAAACAATACCAAGTGAATTAAACTTCACCCCATTGCACAAGCAAGTGGCTATCAGGACTCATTAGCTAAGTGGATAACGCGATGGCATTTGAAGCAAACGGTACTAAGTTCGAGTCCCAGAGTGAACATCAACTCTGAGATGCAGGTACATCCAGATGACGAGTCCCAAAGAGGACAAAACGCGCGTCCTGGATTCCACTGCTAGCCACCATTCATCTTTGCTTATTATCCATGTTTTTATTTTTTTAAATTTTTTCTTTCAATTAATATTATGAATAGATCATTTTTAAAAGTACATTTTATTTCAAATTTTATATATTTAGATCTGTGAATTCATTCACAACTACAAAAAACTGAAAAACTTCATTATTTTTATCAAATTCATATTTACTACTTATTTTATAAAACTTACAAATATGAATGTTTTTTTTCTTATCTTTAATTTTTATTTTTTTGTAATCATTATCTAATAAATGATCTATACAACATTGATTTTATATCATTATTATAATATAAACCACATGGTATCCCTTAATTGTCAAGACTTATTTTAATATTCATATTATATCATATGAATAACCATATATATTGAGTAGGAAAAAAATAATAATAAAATATAGAATATGTATAGGTTTGTTAAAAGCAGATGATTCTTCACTAAATTAAACCCTTACTGGAATTGTTTTATTTTGTTCAAAACAATGTAAAAATGGTTGATGAGAATAATGAATGATAAATATATTTGATTATTAAGTTGTTTCCTCAAAGTTTCTGTATTGTAAACATGGTAATTAGTCAAATAGTGTTAAATTATTTCATGTAATATGATTTGTAACATGAGTAATTGTAAATCAAAAAAAAGTACATTGGTTGGCAATCGTTGATTCATATACTTCACTTAATGAACATTTAAAATAGTATTTAGCAATCTAGAGTTTAATTAGTTTTTTCCTAATCCACTAAAATGTTCAGAAACGTAATTAACATTGTATAATACTCACTTATTTACTTATGCCTGTTACCGTCAATAGAGCATAGGCCGTCGACCAGCATTCTCCAACCCACTCTATCCTGGGCCTCTCTTTCTAGTTCTATCTAGTTGTTGTTCATTCTTCTCATTTCTGTCTCCATTTCTCGGCATAATGTGTTTTTGGTCTTCCACTTCACCTTTGACCTTGAGTATTTCAAGCGTGGGCTTGCCTTGTGACGCAGTTCGGTGCACGTCCGGCTCTTCTTTCTGATTTCTTTCTCCTCTACGATCTGATTTGTTCTCTCCCACAGAAAAAATAATCCAACATTGTGTAATATTTCCAACATAAGAAAAGGAACTAAAAGGTATCTGTATATAAGAACTTTCGTTTAAATTTGATCGAATAGTTTCATGGTATTTGGGTACCGAGTTGATGTGAGACACTAATGAGGAAGAACGTATTTTTAAAATCTTAGCGATTGAATTTGAAGTGAATCCACGCTTTGTCTAACAATCTGGTTCAATCTTCTTCAAGGAATTGTAATCAGACATAAAATTTGTGGAATATAAATAAGTACATGGTTCTCTGGTTAATTGTTTACTAAATTTGTCGTCCAATCATCGTTAACAATATTGAAAGTAGGTGTTTGTTTTAGTGTGCAAGAGATATATGGTGTGAAACGAAAAGTGTGTTAAGATAACAGATTGTGTGTATTCGTAAGTGGTATGAGAAGAATGGTAAATTCATGATGAAGCGAAAAGAATAATAAAATACATAAAATCTGCAATGAAATTAGTTCATCGTAATTTGGTCAAGCACAATATGGAAAAAATGGACTACTAAACATTTATAATGAAGAAAATGTCATAAGTAACTTGCGAAAATGAGGAAAAAACGGTTACTGAAATAAATAAAAAGATCTAAAGCACAAAGGACTGTATAAGTCAGTCTGAGAGCTAAAAAAAGAGATCTGTACAGTAGATACTCTAAGTCAGGAGATTGAATTTATCAACAACTCACTGACCGAGACCGGCTACCCCAGTGCTTTCATTAAGGAGTACATGTATAACATAACAAAGAAGTCAGAGATTTTGACTGTTCGTAAGAAACCTTTTTACATGAAACTACAATTCAACGGGGATGTGGCTAGTGACACTCTGAAATATAGTTTAACGAAAGTAGTCAGCAAGACATTCCACGTAGCCGATCCTGTGTTGACTTTCTCTTGTCGACCAGAGATGTCTAACCAAACGAAGGATAAGTTACCTGAGTTGGCCTCCTCAATGTGCATTTGCAAATTCAGCTGCTCCTGTGGAGATAGCTATATCGGACGTACTACCAGGCAACTTAACCAGCGAATGAGTGGACGTCTACCAACTTGGTTTATAAATGGCCAAATAAAAACAATATGTAGTTCTATCTTGGCACATCTTATTGATAGCGGTCATGCTGGAGATAAATCGAAATCATTTCGAGTGACCTATCGTATACTTTCATCGTTTCCCAAAGGAGCTCGTTCCCGCCTCCTACATATAACTGGAGCCATAGGAATCCGTACATATAACCCCAATTTATGTGTACGGAAGACATTCGTAACCCCCTTATCCCTTCCATTGCCAGTTACAACTTAACTAACAATTTTTTTAAAATTATTATTATTTATTTTGTTCTATTTTTGTTATCACCAACCCTATTTTCACATCCATTATTTGTTTGTAATTTTCCGCCTCTTTCTGTTTGTATTCTTCACTATCTAATTAGTTACACATTTCTTATTATGTAATAATTTTAATGTTTTGTGATGACTATTTCAAGTTTATTTACCCACTTTTGATCTTCTATTTCCAACGTATAACTATTGATACGATTTTTGTTATCGTATTTTATTATCAGCACACCTGTCTTCCTACTATCAACTTGTAATTTTACCTCTTATGTGTGTTGATTATTGACCCAAATTGCCTTGATTAGTTTAACATTTTCGCACAAATATTCATGTATATTAGAATAAAGCCTGATGACGATCTAATTGAAAACAATGGTTCGCTTATATGTGTTGTTCTAATTTTCAAAATGGGAATCTTTAACAGTCTGAGAGCGACAGGTAGTCGAATACTGGCTAGACTAATCAGGGAAATTCTCCCATCTGCTTGAATTTACACCGCTTGTCCTCCTCTTTTACGAACTCATCTTAATAACACCTTATCTGAAAACTAGTTCGAAGGTTATGCATTCAGTAATTATAAAATAAGATTACCACAAGCCTTGCCCAGAAAAACATGTCTGTCTATAATTGTAATTGCTTGACAGATTTGCCAGAAGAATTATCGCTTTTTTATCAATACAATTTTTAGACGTTATGCATTTAAAGACAACCGATAGTTGGTTAACAGTCTATAGTAATATTAGCCGAAATGTAACTTCCCTTTTTGGCATATGTTTTCATGGAGTTGTAAATAGAACTGAAAACCGAATTAACACTATGTAGCACGCAAAATCATAAGTTAATAAGAATGCTGACGTCATGAACGGAGAGTTAGGCAACACAAGCGTAACCGTGTAATCTCATGTTTCACTTTCACCAAATTTTCCTATAGCGTATGTTTTGGTGTACTTGTTGTCCATATTAAACTCTTTAGGTTGTCGGTGGTATATTTTGGAGCCATCTCACTCCTGAAACAAACACTGATAATTTCCCAATATTTCCATTATAATATATTACATCTAATCAGTTGTTATTACGCGATACTTTATCTGCGTCTTCACCTGACGTGTCTCAGCATATTGAATCAGCAATCAAATCAATGTCTTGCAGGTGGCATATACAACACAACTTATACACAACATTGCACTCGTGAAAAAATCCTTTCATTTTAAATATAAATAGAAGTAGATAATTGGTCTTTACATGTATGATGCTAATGCAAGATATGACTAAAATTTTATTTTATAGAATATCATGGCAAAATATGAGAACCATAAATTGAAAAATTCATTTGCAGATTTCTATTACTTGTTCTTTACATTCTGTGTGATTCCATTAGTTCACAATTCTTCAATTCTCTATTCCATGTTACACACAAGATGTGTTGACAGACATGAATAACATACACCAAAGTACTACAAAATATGTGAGGAATCGTATGTTTTATTACAGAATGTAAGCAACTCGTGATTAATTTTATTTAGCAATACAACTGCCATAACATCATTTAAACTTCCATATTTATACACAAATATTCCTGTTGTAACGGGTGTGACTGCAGGGTTTGATAAGCAGCGTTTTATACCGATCGGATCAATGTGACACGTAAACACGTACGAACGACCTAGTGTCCTGATTGGCCCTGCTTCCCTGTCTATCCCAGCCAGTTGAGTCCAGAACGAAAGTCACAGCCTCTGAGACATGAATCATTGTATTTCAGACATACTCTATTTATATACTAACCAAACATATCACATCATACCATAAAAATAGAAAACATCATTTACACAATATTAAACAAGTGAAGTAAATATCGACCAATAGGGAATGTACATTTAGCGTCCAAGGACAACATTAGACTTAACATGATAACTATTGGTATATTTTTCTGCACATCCTAACAATTCCCCTACAGTTAATACAGTCCTTTTTAACATCTTTTTCATTCTCATTATTTATGTTGTATATTGGAGTCATATTTCGTCCCGCTTTTGTGTTTTGTCAACATTTTCTATCGTGTCTGTTCACTTTCAACCAAGTTTATTTGTTTATCTGTCTTTTTAACAATGATTTACTACTTGATTGTTACTTCACTTTTATTGCTGTTAACTTACGAAATCACTCTGCAAGAAATTTATTAGTAATTTCATTAGAAACATAAGTTGACATAATATCATATTTAACTTTAATCATTTCACTTTCACCGTAAATTGATTGGATATAGTTGGAATTATCAAATATCTCTACTTTAGTCCTAGATACCTTTCTTTGTAATTTGGATGATTTTATCCCTGCCTATGTGCTAGTCTGTGCAATCAAATATTGTAATTTTTAGTATCATGAGATTTTTAGGTATACATACATACTAAAAAACTTTAGTATATTGTTGATAGTAGCTGTATATTTTGATACTAACAATTCTAAATTGATTGTTGTTGGTTAAATCAATAGTGAATCAAAATCAACTTGTCAGTGTGTTAGTCGCTTAACAATCATTTCTTATGAGTTCATCATTAAATGACGCCAATGCATTTGATTGTTGGAAAAAATACATTCTATACACTGAAAACCATAGATGCTTCATTAGATATAAGTCACTAATCTTTTGTATTGTGACTAATGAGGTTGTACCTTGCTGGATTCGAGGCATTTACTCACAGAAGACAATTAGAGATGGTCGCGCAACATTTTGAATTGATTTAAGTTAAGCATTGACATTAGTGAATGCTGAACCAGTGACTTACAGATTAACTCGATCGTGCGCGGAAACGAAAGTGGTACGTCTGATTGTTGCATGCAAGCTCGTGCTTTCTGACTGATGAGGGATCTAGTAGGAGGAATAAGTGGTCAGACAGTTATTCCAAGTTCTCACTGATGGTCTAACATTGATCGGCTCATGATTTCTTCGAAGTTCAACATTCATTACATCATACAATTTTGTTTATTAATATGATTCCTAAGAAGTCGGTAAAAATTTATCATATACTCTACAGTTACTCATAAGTAGTGTTAGACAAATTTTAAAAAATATCAGTAGACAGCAAACATCTCGATCCAAGTCCCTGGAAAACAATAGTTACTGCATTTCTGTCAGAGACAGAATGCCAACTTATGCACAACACCGTTGGGTTTCAAACTTTAGGAAACATTTATGTTGAAAACTTTTCACCATCCTAAATACTGAAAAATATTTAATTCGCAGAATATAGTATCAAAAGTCTGGTACACATTTTGAACATAGTTTGCTAATGAGCTACAAAGGTTGAAGCAAATTGTGGTGAGATATGCATCATCGCAAGTGAAAACCCCGAGACCAATTCCAGTAACAAAATAATAATGTATGATGTGTATTGGTCATATTGATAAGTAATAGTTTGTATAGATGTGAAGTAAGAACTACGTTTATTAATTCACGTAATAATTGTAACTTTTAATAAACATTCAGTAGTAGCTCAGTGCTTGTTTATCATCCATCCATAATTTTCTGAAGGCATTTTAGTGACTCACATATTAGTTATGTGGATTATTTAGGATAATACATTTCGATTTCACTCATGTTTAGATGAAAATCTAGTGTTTATTTCACATATCATAGAATATTGAAATAATACTGTAGTGAATCTGGATATGATGTACTGAGTTTAGACAAGATTCTTCTGATCAATTTTCTTGTACGAGTTCTTTCGTACTACTAATCCATCGTAATTTTTTCTGCGGATATAATAAAGATAACATTTTCCCTTTTAATTTCATATTATTTCAAATAAAAAAATGTATTTTGGAAAACTGAACCGTTTTATTCATGTTTCAAAAAGACTTATGTTATTTACTCAACTTCAGTGCCTGAATTTTTTTCGGATAATTAGTCGGTCTCTCTTCATAAAGATACGTGAGTGTTGAATGAACAATGGTAATCTATATGCCATGATGGTTGTAAGAAATATGTGTATGAAGTTTATATGTTTGATGTTTAAAAAAATCCTAATTCATGGTTAATTTAATTAAATGATGAATAGTACAGAAATTTTCTGTCAAAAAATATTTATTTTGTTAAAGATTAATAACAAATGGAGAAAAATTATGTACAAATTAGTTCATTAAACGGATGTATTATTCAGTGTTAATTCCTGCTAAGATACTGACTAGTTATCCATATCATCAAACGCACTTTATTCAAACATTGTTTATATAACATCATTATTGTTATATCCTAGTGAAGATTAAATTACGAGTAACTTCTGAGAACTATTGGTGGACTTTATATATATATATATATATATATATATATATATATATATATATATATATATATATATATATATATTCCTATTGTATAACTGTTCTGTAACCACATTATGTAAATCTATATTCCCCTGATTATAAGCTTCATTTTGACGTATAGATTATCATTACACGATTTACTGTTCTTAAGTTATGTTCAGTTTATTGATTACAGTCTCCCACAATCAAATTCACTTTCTGACTTGATCTTGCACAAATTTTATTTCCTATTTTATGGTGTGATACGGTCTGTTTTGGTTTGTATATAAACTATGTTTGAAGTAAATGGTTCGCATAGTGAAAGCTTTTATTGCCGTTCTGAACTCGATTGGACGGTCTAGGTGAACGAAGAACCAATAAGGTTGTTAAGCTGTTCATACCAGTTGAACGTCATTGGTTTAGCACATTACTAAGATTGAATAAATCATATTTCAATTGGCGAATAAATCACATGATAACTAGACGAACTTGAAGTCCCAACAGTTATTTTATTAGGTCAGTTTTAGTGAGGAAATCCATAGACTAATGAAATGATTAGAAAAAATTTCTACAAACCCTGTAGTACACTTTCATGACATTCTCATACAACACTATTAAATATAGATTCTGTTTAAGGGGAATTATTATTGAAATTAACTTAGATCACACATTAACATAAACATTTTTCAGACAACTTTATGACAGATAGGAAATTGTAAACCGTCTATTTCATATCAAACTTTTCTTCATCTGTCTAATATAATATTAATTGAACATATGTGTATTATGACTTACATATTGTTGAATTCAAAATTTAACTGTTTTAATTCAATGTCTAATTAAAATGAAATACAATTTTAGATGACTCCAAATTTAAAAACAAAATTTTAAATGTTTGATAGGTTACATATTGGCTGGAAAAAAAAACAACTTTTGCAAATAAGATTGATCAATGATTTTTTCTGGTATTTTATTGATGTTATTTCCAAATACCATAGAGATAATTGAAAAATAAGATCTACATGTGAATCATGTTAAAGTGAAATGGTAATTTTAAGAATTTATAATCTTTATTAAAGGTATGTATTTCAATAACTATGATGGTACTTAATGAGTTATTTGCTAGATGGATTTAGGTGTTTCGATGACTAATTCAATGATCATCTCTTCAACATCTTTTGCAAGAACACCAACATATATCTCACACTCTCTCTTTTTAACTGAATAGATACTTCATTTTTCACTGAGCAATACACACAAACAATTCATGTCTAACTGAGTTTCAATCGTTCAAAAAATAGTTTGAAAAAAAAGCATCCATTCTGTTGGAGTTTACTTCTCTGAGCTGGATCTTCTAGAAGACGAAAGTTTTAGAAAATTATCCACTATAGCCATAAATCTTTACCATCTCAGAAATATTCTATTCAATTGTTGACAAACAAACCAAGAATTCATACATTTCTATTAAATGATAATTAAAAGCAAAATTTCTTACATTTGGATCAGCAAATTTAGAATTTATTGAACTTTATATATATATGCTTAGAACGTATGTTGCCATTTTATCCTTTTATCACTTAGAAAACATTTTTTATGAATGATTCGTCTGAATTAAATGTTGTACTAGATGTTTGTTAAAATAAATATAATTTAGAAAACATTTCTATGTGTCTGATAAATGGGAAGAGAATCATAACAGTTGTACTAGTAGTAGTAGATTAAAAACGTTTATATTTTACCATTATTCATATCACATTATATATAATATTTAATCATTGATGAATAAAGGCTTAGCGATAGCCTCTATAACGGTTAAAATGTTCATACTATTGACTGAATAAATGTTCATTGATTCATTATTAAATAAGAGCATTACTTTCAGATCAAGATCATCTAAAAACTTCTTATTTTCAAAAATTTCATTGAATATATATTCATTTCCTATGGGCAATATACTTTATTGTGAGTTTATCTGAGATTGTGATTTTGTTACCAATCTTAACAGCTATTTTTATTGTTTATTTATAGATATTTATTTAGAAGAACTATAATTGAGTAATTTGAGCATTTGTAATAATGACAAAATGTTTATCACAGGAGAAATTTGTTAGCCGTATCTACTACTCTAACACTTTGAGCATTTTTTTTAATTAATGGCATAATTTGCGATGTATTAACATTCATGCATTGGTTTTTTCTTATAATGATTATGCAATACTTAAAAGTTTGCTTTCAGTTGTTCTTTTTATTTTACTTCTAAGTTATTTTTATTGTTAATTTCTCTATGAGATAAAGTAATGCGAATGTCATTATTTTCATATGTATGTGAAATCAGTATACGTTGTTATACAGATGTGAATAAAAAATATTCATAGAGATTATGAAGCAAAATTGTTTTTGAATACAAAAACAAGTTGGCAACTGTAAGGTTCATTATTTCAAACTTTCTATAATATGAATAGTTTATATTGTTATCAGAGGTTTACAGTTATATTCATTCTACATTGTAGTGTATGACAGATGTAAATAGTATGTAACACCAACCAGAAGTGGAGTGTCTAGCAACAGAAGATTGAGAAGCTCAAACTGAAGAGAAAAGGAATGTAAAAAGAGAGTGAAACTGAAAAAAAATCATGAAGCGTGTAAAGGACAACTGAAGAAACATGTACAAATAATGTATTTAATGTATAGTTTCATATTTTATGAAGGTACTCTGCTATCACAATTGATTGATCATTGGGTGGTGATCAATGTCATGCTTGTCTAGTCCTTATTAGTGCAGATTGAATGCTATCGATCATGTTGCAATGTGGCCACCAGTCTAGGTGACTCGACACTGCGGGCACTACGTATTGAGATTTTAGATGGTGGTTGGAGGTAGTCAACAGGAAACCCTGGACCCGGGTTTCGTGCTACTTGGCACTCGTCAGCAAGGTGTACCTGTAATCCTGAGGGAACTGGTGCTCCCTGGCGGATTCGATCTCGTGTCACCCAGGCTTCACAGTCAGAGACGTTACCACTGAGCTATCCGAGCCGTGACTGACCTCCTGTAGGACTGAGTTTTCGTTCACTACAATATGTTTACATTATTCCTTAGAAAAGATCTTTCGATTGTCACGCTTATTTTTTGTGCAAATCCAATAACATTACTAATGTAATGCCTCGTAGCCTAGTTATACACTGCTTAACGACTGAGCATAAAACTATATACTTAGCTTATAGTAATTTGACTAATTCCGGAACAATGGACTGTTCTTATGGGCTCCAAGTATGCTGTTCCCAGAAGAAAGAGAAATTAGATCTACACAATTTTAAGATTGTGATAAGATAAACAGATATGTTTTCATTGAATTGACGTCATACGAGAGCATAAAGATTTCAAGAACTCACGTATTTTCTTGTATTTTGACTTTATTCGGCAGTTCATGGTTGTTCTGTGGGTAGGGGGCTGCTATTTTTTAAGACCCCTATAGTTTTCTCCAAATTAAGATTGTATATAAAGTCGAGATGAAAGTACGCTCCGCTTGATAAGTTCAATGATCCCCTATTGGATATGTTGCCATTTTTTATTTGAATAACTTTTCAAGCACTATAATTCAGTACATTCTCAAGATGCATATAGACAGTTCGCATTCATATCAAACATTTACTTTACTGTACCGTCCAAGGTTTGTTCAATAACTCTCGGGTATTATGATTTCTCTATTTACAGAAATACATTTGAGAATGCCTTCATTTTGTTTAATCGGTGAAATCACTATTTTTAGGAACATCGTAAGTAAACAAAATATATTCTATCATATATGAGCGATCAAGATATTTTACTAGATTAAGTACCCTTACAAATTCAAATGTTCTTAAATCCAGTTAACATAAACTAATTGAAGAGATGATGTTTTTTATTCCTTCAATTAAGCATGAACTAGATTGTGGAAATAATCAAATTTAATTATACTATTCGTGTTAAATTACTGATACTTCTATGATTATTCTTTAAAAATTTTAATTTTCGAAATCGTACTTGTAGTCATGATTGGCATCAAGTTATAGTTTCAAAGTTACATTGTATGTATACACTTATTAGAAGTTCCATAAGATTTAGGATGTATTTATGTTTGCATTATTCAAAAAACTTATTGTGCTATTATTCAGTCACTCAGAATTAAGGTAACAATTGTTTTTTACAAGTCTTAGAATGATACATAGAGTTTAGTTGAAATCTAATTAAAATACATTGCATTAAAAGTGCATACTTAAAGAAACATACATTTTAGAAATGGAGCCGGATACAAGTGCTTTCACTTATTGTTTGGTATGCAATCTCACTGAAGAAAGTATTTGCTCTTTTTCTAAGGTTGAAGGTACAATACAGGGCACCATTTCAATGTAAAATATTTATTGAATGAATCGCTATATAGTCTTCTGATTGAGTGACAATGTCACCTGTCACTTTAATGCTCTTAGTTTCTTTCGTGTTCTATGATTATCCCTGTAATCATTATTTAAATACGGTCATAATTGTAACAAATAAATTTGAATAACACGATAAGTTAGTAAAAAGTGTGTTTAATTATATCACTAAACGCTACAGATCCGCAGTCCCATTTGTGCAGCTTTTCGTATGAAAAAAGTATTTGAGGATTTTTACAAAACCTACTGAAGTATTTTTTCAACAGAAGATCATATTGGTCTGTTTTATGTAATTTGAAATAATCCTACTGAAACTCAGTATATTATTCTTTTGTCAATAAGTTACAGACAAAAGTGTATTAGATCTAACCTCAAATATATAAATCTCCAGTTCACTATGCTTTACCCTACAAAGACTATTGTGTACTCCCATCTTGTCTAGTTTACAATGAACAGAGTAAATCTGTTTTAAGTCGATACATTTCTCTACTTATCTAATGAGATCACCAAGAGTAATAAGATTCTGTTCTTTAATCTGTCAAATACTTGAAATAATTAATGCCTAATTTAAACTCGCTTATCTTAGTTTGTTTTAAGAGTAAAAGACGGAAACAGAATGCTCGAATGGATTTATTTAGGCAGTTTCATGGTAGAAAATAACAACAGTTCAAAGATCCTTGATTTTCATAAGTTCGCAGGGTGACAATAGTTCATTACGAAAATATCTCTTTATTACTTGAAATATCCATAAAAGACTGCAGTGGGTTACTTAATTACCTCAAGGATTTTTAAGTGATGAAATCTTTAATGTTGAATTTATTATTAGAAACAAAGTAAGATGTATCTTTCACTTACTAATTTATCAAAGAATATTAGTAACATACTGAGAAATATGGTGAGACCATAATTTATAAATGAACCAATGACGTATTAGATAACAGGGTCTCAGATTTTGGCACGAAATTCACTCAACCATTTGGCTAAATAGATTCATGGCATTACAGCTGATATCAGTTCGTGATGAAAACCCTAAATCTAATTCATAACCTTAACCATCATGTGAAAATCATAATTAGAAATCTTCATTACTAATTTATAACCCTCATTTGGTCTTAGTTATCAGGTAGACACTCTCAAGGTCAGTCTAGCGTTGCTCAAGAGTCGTCCATAAATTATAGTCTCTTCGAAATTATCTTAAGCTTCATCTCCAAACTAACTAGGTGGTCCATTTTCTGGTCTCATTTTCTATTTTAAAATTACTGTATCTAAAAAGAAAGCTTAATCATTATATTTTGTTTTAATTTGATAGTGTGATTTCTTAATGTGTATGTGATATGTTAACAAATTTCAATAATCATTTATTATTTTCTTGTTTGTGTATTGGTAGACATAAATATTGATCCTTTCTATTTGATTCTATATATCTAAATTTATATAAAATATTTGACAAAGGACTTGTCAAACTTTATGATTTGTTTGATTCAGTAGATGAAGTACAGTTCCGTTTATTTACTTAATAGTCTAAGATTAACTTTTGTTATTAGTAATATTGTAATTTTCAATTTTTAGGCAGAGGAATGGTTAGTATGTTTGGAGGCTGAGCACCGATGATTGGTGATTGTGAGTCATAATCCTGTACTATTATTATAGTGATAAAAATCCATCCATGTGTGTGCAGTCAAATGTCTTTAGACACAATAAATCAGGCATATAGAATCGGAATACACTTTGGTAACAAAACATTAGATCAATGCTAATATGTTATATTTAGTTTTAATATTCACGGGACAACCACCTTGTAAGACATGTAACAGTATCAGCTTTCTGGATTTTTGTCGATTCAAAACATTTTTACTGATGTAGTTGATATATTTATCATGGATACTAGATTTCATGGATCACGTTATTGAATTATATAACATATTTGATTTCAGCATTTTTAAATAAAACACTGCTGTTAGACATTGGAGAAAAAGAATTTTCTTTGCTACTTACACCTGTTTCCGTCAGAATTGAGAGACTGGTTGCTACCTTATACTGAATAAATATCATTTCGCTATAAATACAAGCGTTCGACAACATTTTCATAGTGATTTATCCTTTATGAGTAAAATTATTTATCGGAAGCGAATAATGTGATAAATGAATCTAACGAACTCTTCATTTATTAATTCACACTACATCGTTTCTACAATAACACTAAAACAAAGAACGCACTGTTATAAGACTTCATACGTTACATGTAGAAAAACAACAAGTATTGAAGTTTGATATCAATTTGTATTGTTTCAAATTAACCCTTGTCGTTCAATTTTTTAATCGCTATAAAACTTATATATATAACAATCTGGTTCATAGCGAAAACAAAAGGTTGATTTCGGTTTTGATGAAGTACTTATACGGCCAACTTTAATTGGATTAGTAACTCGTTCAAATTTCCATCCTCTACCATAATCTCTTTCTAATTCATTCAAAAATGGTGACATACTAACAAATGGATCATCTCGATCCCATCTTCTTACAATATACAATATACATTTTCTTTCTAGATCACATTCCATATCAGAAAAATATATTGTAATGCATGGATATTCTGGTGGAAGTTGTCTTTCGAATTGTTTTATGCAATCGATTTCTTTTTGTGCCCTATAAAATAAGACAATAAGCATAATGGAAATAACATGTTGCTATAAAATATATAAAGGATAATGTCGAAGGATAAAAGGATGTATTATATGTAAACTGTCAATATATAGTTTGAATACAAGTAATTTTACAGATGAGATATCAAAAAACTGATATCAAATATGATGTACGCTAAATGATCACTACGTAAAAACAACAGAAAACATCAATAGTTTAGGAAAAACAATGTGGCGATCCTTTTTCATCTTTCTAATATCAATTTAATTGGTTAAGTCATAAATAAATTCGTTCACTATGTAATCTATAATATGACATGATACTTATTAGTATACTTGTCATATGTAAAAACCAATAAACCTATCCTCGATTAGATATAGTTTTTGAAATGTATTTTCAATGTATTACTTCATAAGAAGATATATGCATATTTGCGATATTTGAAATTAACATCTGATGTGAACAGGGAAACAAGAAGCCCTGGCAAACTACGAAAACTATTTTTCGGGACGTTATTCCATTTTATTCAAAGCTTGTAAAACACTAACATTTTTTTCCTTTATCTATTCTACAGAACATAAGCTTTCGTTCGATGTATGATTCATTGCCATACTCTTTTCTGTTCCAAAGCTATTGTAATTTAAACATAATATTTTGCACCTTATTTTCTACTCTAGGTCCCAGCTTTGGACATAATTGTATTTTTCCTTATTATTGTGCGTTGTGGTCGGGTTATTCATTTATTTGTTCATGTACCTTTTTACACTAATCCGAACTGAAGTCAGGTTGTCGGGGCTAGATCGAGTGGTGTTCCGGTTGTCTTATCTTCTCTCATTCACGTGCTTGTTAGCCAATCAATCAGGTGATAGAATAGTTTTCTCTCTACACCACTTCGAACTCACGCGTACTAGCCTCAAGGTTAGGTTGGTCAGCCTGTCGCGCCAATGTCTTAATCTGTATTAGATAAGTACCCTCAGCACTAAAAGTGGGTAGACAGACCAAAAGGACATAACAACATCCCTTTTGAAAAATCTTTCAGCTTTGTTGTAAATCCATTGAAATCTGTTACTAACAGATAGATTGGTTGGTTTTGTTAAAAGTTAAAAATTATCATACGTAAATATCATTCTATAAAAAAATTAAAATAATGTTTGATAAAATGATTTTAATTATCCTAAATTATAAAGTTGAAAGACAGTAAATATTACTGAAGACTAATGTCCCATTCATGTTAATTTGGTGTTCCGAATACAGATATTTTTTTAAGAAAAAAAATAATTATGTCTTTATACTGTATACTTTGTCGTTTAATTTCTGATGTAAAAATAGTTTGTTTGTTTTATCATTGTAAATTGAACAACTGAAATTACAATAGTGTTGTGGTGTGTGTTACTTATATAGACATAAGTAGTATATGATGTTAGTCGTGAACAGAAGGTCTGACAGTAGAGAGACAAGAGGATCGAACACTAAAGAATGGAAATAGGATGCGATTTGTATGAAAATGCAAGAACAATCAAGTTTGAGTCATTATGAGACAATCGATGGGCATTTTGCAAATTAAGCCTATACTTTATGATTGTTAGATTTTACTAACAAGTCATGTAATTTAGTGTTAGATACATTAGATTGTCCCCACCTGTGTTCTGTTCACTACAGTGTAATCGAATAAAAACTTATTGAAATAGGCTTTTATCTCATATAGTAAAAGTGTTAAGATCTATAAGTCATTGTCATTATTATAAAGTAATAATAAACGTCTTTTATGTATTACTATATATTTCTATATTAGGTAAAAGGATCATTATACATTTACTGAATCTTCGAGTCTTATAAGAATTTCAGTGGCTAAGATCATGAGTCAGTCGAAGCTAGACCACCATGGAAAACCTGGAAGCACTGGACAGCTGTTTCGTCCTATTGTGGGACTCCTCAGCAGTGCGCATCCACGACCTCGCCCCCTGCAAGATTCGAACCCAGGACCTACTGGTTTCGCGCGCGAGCACTTAACCACTAGATCACTGAGCCGGAATCCAACGGTGTTAATGTCTAACTTCAACTAATCCAAGAAAATGAGTGACACATCCACCATTGTCTTCAATGAGTTACTATCTCACAACAGACCTGATTGAACTCTACTGGTCACTACTTCTCACCAGAACTTCAAGATATACCTCTTGAAGCCAGTCAGGAATGACAACTATAAAAATTAATGATATAAGTATAAATTCAATGAAATTTATGAAAATTACGGTTAGTTATAAATATTGATTAGTGATTTTTTTTTCAAAAATAACAATGTAATACATAGATATCAATAAATGTTATCAAATGATTAGGTATACAAATAATTTATCTTATATAATGTAAAGATAATAATGAAACAACTTACATTGTCTGACTATTCGAATTTGTTAATGGTTTGTCATTCATTTTTGTAGCATATCCATTTGGCATGTTTAAGTTTGGATTTAATAAATGCATAGATTTCTAAAACATAAAATGATCTAGATGCATCCATACTTAATTAAACATAATTTTCACATGATTTTAGATTTAAAAATTATACCTTTTTGTATAGCATGAAATATGAATAAGAATTTATAATAACAATGGGAATAGTATGAAATTTTATATATCAAACCTAATTATCTTTAATTTGTTAGGATGTAAGTTGAGGCGGACAATACTAAATATACTGGATACAGGTAAAAAGATATATATATGCATAAAGTGGATAGGGCACACATTGCGTGAATCATATAACTGAATCACTAGAGAAGCCTTAACTTGAAATTCCAAAGGAAATGATAAAATAGTCAGACTAAAGAACATCTTGAGTCAAGAACGCAAGGCAGACATCAAGGGAATGTAAAGCACTTGCGAACAACTAGAAAGGAGAGTGCATAGTTAGAATTGGTTGAAGAGACCTGGTCGAGTCCTATGTTCCACGAGGGGAAACAGGTGTAAGTTAGTGAGTAATATAACATCAATTCCTTATAATTTTATGATGGTATTTATTCACGAATCTGAAGAGTTTTATAATTACAACTTTAAAAATATCATTACTATGATTTTCACTGGTGCTCATGAATATATGTTTACACGTTATTCAGTATATCCGTAGAAAAATAAAATATAAAAGAATTTACCTTTAAATGACCTGTCATAAAACTCGTCATTTCATCAGTAAGTTGATCAAAACATGAGCTAAATACCCAGATGATAATATATAATACTGGAGTTGTGTGGTTAAAATTTAGATTTCGTAAACGTTGGCTGTCATCAGTAGAAAATATATAAAATACTGTGATGATTAACGTTGCCCTTACTGTTTCAACCTTCATCGTTCAAAGTTAAAATTGCAGACATTACCAATATGTTGTTCAGTTTGTAATCTCTGTAGAACAATAATGTCAACATCAACTGCTCACTTAGTGTTAACGGACATAGTGTTATTTGATTTTAAATATTGATATAATGCAATGAAATAAGTTACAGATTTTTACTAATCCTCGACTGAATATGGTAGTAAAATTTGTTTCGGTAATTATCAATAATTTACTCGGAGCTTTAGACCAACCTGATAGATAAGCATTTGATACTAACAATTTCTATCATTCAGTAACCAATCACTTTATCTTTGTTTGGATCAACGCATTATGGATAAATTTGGCTATAAACATTTGGGAAACTGAATTACCAATAATAATTGGAGACTGAAGTTTGCTGTTGTAAATCTCACTCCTAGTTGTTTATACAAACGTTATTATTAAACTTTCATTATAATTATCAATCAACTCAAATAATCCTGTGCCTTAATTAAAGTGTACGACGTCTAACACAATAGATTTGAAATAACCTGAATGCTTATAATTATCAAAAGAAGTGGCATGCAGAAGCCCTAGACATTATTTGTCAATAGACCCAAAGCGATTCATCAGCCAGTCATAACGTAGAATTTGACATTTATTTATATCTATTTGATTTGTCACACCGCATGTATACAACAAGATAAAATTATTAAGATAAATTTTATAGGAGTAGGATTATTAACGGTGTTAATGTTAGCTGAGAAGAGCAGCTATTAACAGTTTGATTCAGAAAGCAAGAGAGAACTGAAGAAGTTCAAATGTATAAAATATCTTCTGAACTGAACTTCTATGCAAAAAACATTAAAAACGGATTTACCGCACTATGAAAGACCTCAGTTTACATCAGCGATTGTATCCAATCATTAGTTACGATAATCATGCAGACCTCAACCACATAGTCTATGCTAACCAACACGGTTCAGACCAATAATAAGTGGCTTTACGGAACAACAAGAATCTTTGCAAAAATGTGTGCATTTCGAAATTCAAGTGACTTTCGTCTAAATAATGGAAGATCGACTAATCTATTTAAAAGTGATAATAAAAAGTAATTTTCCAATGAGAATAGTTTTTCGAGAATAGTTTTATCCAACTCTGCTTGTACTTTCCCTTTGTTAATATTAAGAGTCGCATTTTTATATTCACTTTCAGGAAATATGAACTCCATAGGCTGATACCTCGATATTTGAAGGAGCTGCAAATCGAAATTTTTTTTAGATTTGATTGAAATCTGAATTCATCACACAAAAGTTAATCATTGGTTAGCTGATGGCATTATCAACTCACTCATCGAAGGAGTTTATGTGCCAACGAAGAATTAATTATTATTGCAGCCCACAATGAACAAATAAATCACTAAACTTTCAACTGTTTATACTAATAATTAGATGAACAGATGTAAAAATGGACATTACAATAAACTTTCAATTGTGTAAGGTGAACTTACTTCCAGAAACGTGTTAACCAACACTTGCCTATGATGGCATTTTTCAAAATCCTCAATTTCCGGGGGTCTTTTAATTGCTTTTGGCATAGTAGGTTAACTTGTCTATTTGAATTGATTTATTATTATTTTTTAAATGAAGAGAAATCGTCGATATTTATTGCCAAGAGTCTTTAATTGTTTACGTAAAGAATGTTTAAATAGTTTCCAGTATACAAAACAAAATTGATTAATCCTATATATATACTCTTAACATATTGTATGTGACAGTGTTTCTGCTTTCACTAACACATGCACAAATGCTATAAAAGTAGAATCCGAAGCACAAATGCACACATGATCATATTTATATTAGCTTATTATTGTGTAATATAGTTACAGAGTGTAATTGATGAGTGTGTTTTAAAAAAAAATATATAATTAGGGTTTTCGATACCAATTATAAGCATAATAAATTTACGTCTTCTAGCCAAATAAGTTAAACAACATGACAGGCATGGTATTATGATCAATTATTTCAATTATTTACCAAGATTCATATCGACCAACACATGTATAATTGTTTTTATTGAAATAAAAATTCAACAACTATCGCCGTTGATACATTGTCGAGAACAGAATGTTTTAGTATATATTTAAGTAATATGATTGTAAATTATGAGATGGTGGAGAAGATTTGTAGCTCAGGTGGATGATTTGGGTGGAGTTTTGTTCTCTGAGCTGGATGGTTTGCTCAGAGAACAAAACTCCACCCAGATCGTAAATTATAATCAAATCATTTATAATATATCTATCAATAGAGAGAATATGCAGACCTATATATATATATATATATATATATATATATATATATATATATATATATATATATATATATATATATATATATATATATATGAAATAATAGACATTTATGATTGTACTCATCAAACTACCTGATGATAAAAACACAAGGTGAATGATAATTGAGTTCTTTGTAAGGAAGAATTATTTGGCTTGCTGGTCTGTGTGACTTTAATACTTGAATACATATGAAGAAAATCAATTAGATTTCTTATTCCTTTGTTTCAGTATTACTTAAGAACCTGTAGGAAACGATTCAGGAGTATTCCTTTTCAGGATTACTTACAAACCAAAACATGGCTATTTCGGCAACTGCTTTGATCACGCACACTAATTATTTGACTATAATTGTTACAACTATTTCACATAGCTGTTATTGTAATAATGCATATCAAATTAGAAAAGAAACATTACATTTTCAACAAATAAGTTATTGGGTAATAAATAAGAACTTTTGTCTAAATTTGAACGAACAGTTTCACAATATTTGGGCGCCAAGTTAATATGAAACATTAAAGAGGAAGAATGCATTTGTAAAATCTCAGCGAAAGAATTTGAAGTAAATCCAACGTTGAATGTAATCTTTGTTGAATGAAATTTCTTCTCACTTACGTATATACACAATCTGTTATCTTAACACTTTTCGTTTCATACCACATATCTCTTACACACTAATGTAAATACATACTTTAAACATTGTTAACGTTGATTGGATAACTTATTCAGTATACAGTAAACCAGAGAACCATGTACCTATTTATATTCAATAATTTTGTTGTTTGATTATATTTTCCTTCAAAAAGCTTGAACCAGATTGCCAGGCAAAACGTTGTATTAACTTCAAATTCTTTCACTGAGATTTTACAAATACATTCTTTCTCTTTAATGTCTTATTCGGTAATAAATTTGTAAATTGTAACCTTAGAAACTGTTGTTTCAAATTGAATAAACTTTTGTATGTTGTTTTATAAAATGATTCATACTATATTATAATGTAGTTATATATCCATTAAAATACAATTATAAGACACAAAAACTCTTGAAGATTACGGGAATTTATAATCATCGTCACCATTTGTTAAACGGATATCACTTTCGTAGAAGGAAAGTGAAAATGTCGTGTAAATACATGCATATATAGGTCAGAAACTAATAGATATATAGTATTATTGTATATCTTTTAAGAAGACAGTAAAATTTACATGCACAAAAGCATTAGTGTTTTCCAATTCATTTAAAATTCTATAATATTAATAGCATCTTAGTTTCTTTTTTTCACATTAAACGATGAACCCTAGTAGAATAATAAATCAAAATATTTTAACACAGGATTGATAAAAATGTTACAAGTTTATTCTTTATCATTGCCCCCAAATGCCTTGGTACGGCCGAGAGTGGGGAGAGTGCGCTCTTACTCTCAAAATGCTCTCACATGGTCACACGTATATAGCCTCTGCCAGGGAAGTCCTACTCATTGCCTTTTCGTGGCGGGGTGTTGTTTACGAAAATGAGAGGACGAAAAGCGAATGTCTGGCGCTTTAACCAGATCACAAACCAATGGTGCACATGGGCTCCAGTACCCTGCGGGAACAAATGGTGTATGATCCAGTTATTGGTCACCGGCTTCCATGGGACTGCATCTCCTTACGATGCTCCACTGCCTTGTGGATCAGACTTTCAGGTCGAAGGCTCGGGGTGTGGCCCCCTAAGAAAACCACCTGCTTCGGTTTGGGCACCCGGGCAGTATCACAGCCCTCACACATATCAAATGAGATTTGTGTAGCGCATATGTATTCGGTTCCTCTTTGTACCAATATCTATATGTTGAAATAAATAAATAATCAGCAGTATTGAGTCACATTATCTATTGGGAGATACCTTAATTTCGACAGTGTAATAAGAAGACGAAGATTATTATTCTTAATACATTAACAAAATTTATCAAAAAGACCAATTGATTGAGGTACTTTAATATCAGATCAGTTTATCAGCCATATTTCAGTAATGAAACCCAAGTTTTTACAAGAAATGTAAACAAAATTGTAAAACACAGATTTATTATCAAAGCTAAAAATTAAAGACTACGTTCAATTAGCAAATGAGATTTGATTTGAAAGAGAAAAATAAAATTAATATGTTTAGTTAGGTGAGTAAAATTAAAAGTGTACACATGAGTAACTCTGACAAACTATTGAATTGTCTATAAGCCTATAATTATGAAGGTTAAAATAAAAACATTTCAGTTATTCAAGTCGATTCAAATGTGAAATAATCTCAATCTTTAGATGAAGAAAGGAGAAAAGAGTTAATCATTAATTACCAGCTCTATCTGCTAGCATTTATACTCACTTCTGCGAAAGTTGATAAATTTAACATGGGATGAATACATCTCATGAAAATTGGGTTTTGTATTTTGGCATATTAATTAAAGTATCGAAGTCTACTACTTATTTACTCCTGTTACATCTCGTGGAGGAGCATATATCACTCGTCAGCATACACCATTGAGCTCTGTACTGTACAGTCCTTCCCATTTGTTTCCAGTTGCTATTCATCTTTTTCATGTCTGCTTCCAATCCCTGACTCAACATGCTCTTTAATCTTCTTATTCTTTTCCATTTATGATTCCAAGTTAAGGCTTACCTCGTAATTCAATTTCATGATTTTCACAATTTATGAATTATCCGCTTTCGAGATATTTTCCTAATTTCCTATTCTGTTGGAGGTTGGTTTGTTCGCTCTAACAGTAGCCTGTTACTGACTGCGTTTGACCAACGGATATGGAGTATCTTCTTCTCAGTCTGTTATCACATGCATCTCCCTCCATCTAGTCTTACAGATAAGAATATGGAGCATGTATGCAGGTACTACTATGTCTAACTTCAGTGGTGCGGCTGGTATGTTTTCAGGTCGTGCTACATTTTTACACTCTTCACTTGTCTAATGGCCATCCTGTCTTTATGGATGATTGATGGAGTAGGATGTATAAGGATGCCTGTAGGTGCTGAATCGATTTCTAGTGTATTGAATGGAGCTGGTTTACTCAACAGTTGCTCGACTTGTTTTATCCAACTGTTCCTCTCTTCTTGAATCACAGTCATTGACTTGCCTTATTTGAACTTGAACGGTCTCTCTGGTTTACTATATTTCATTACTAGTTTCTTTGTTGTGTCATATGGTTGTTTCATATTTCCTTCTCTAGCAGAACTTTCCATTGTTGTTGCTATGTCCACCACGTATTTTCACTCGTTGACTCCAATGTCCCTCTTCACTAGCTTGATTGCTTCAATGTAATCAGCTTGTGTCATGACCGTCTCTGCTCCTGATCAACTGTTGTTCATTACCGTCTTCTTGTTCTTCCTTCATTACATCTTGCGAATGGTGACGACCGAGATGCCTTCTTATGATGATGATGATGATGATGATGATGATGATTGTTGCGAACAAAAATCTCCTGATATGTTGACATTAGTGTTCCTTCAATCCATTTCCTCTTCTTCCAAATGATCTTGTAAGGCTTCCAATCTGTTGTTGAGAGTTATCTTGAATCGGTTGAGTTTGTCAATATGTCGAATGAAGGCTGTGTTGAATGTTTGTGATGCTGTTTACCCAGTTTTCCAGTGGTTCTCTAGTTTCACGTTCATCTTGTCAACCATCTGGTAGATGGTGATCTGAAGCTTCATCAGCTCCTCTCCTTATCATCACGTCTACCACTGAACTTCTGACGGTTCACTGATGCAAATATGATAGATCCCATTTTGTGTAGTGTGGTCCAGTGAAACCCATGTTTGGTGTGTACCTATCATTGGATAACATTTATTTTGTGATTCCGTCTTTCTTTTTTCTGAAGGATGTTTTGACGATTTTCGATCCATGGAATTCCCATCCTATAAATGCTTTACGTGATTTTTGTGACAACATCAGGAAACCTTTGTGAGTGTGTGGAGCATTTTCTTCTTCATGACATGAGTACTGCAGAATCTCTCGCGAATCTTACATCTTCGTCTAGCTAAACTATATGACTACAAAATAGTATTGACAGTATTCTTCAAACTATCTTGTTTTAAATATTTCTAAAAATTATTAGTTTACTGACAATCCTTAATTGTTAAGCTTTTTCACTTGATATATTTAATTCAGTTTTAATGTTTTAATAGTATCAGCTCATAACTGAAGTAATTTCATGGTCTTCAGGAAATATTGTGATACCTCTTGGTATTATGTTCCAATTTTGTTGAGATTGGTTTTTATTTCTTAGATAAATATTAACAAAAACTCGATTTATGACCAGTCTGTCCTAAATGTATAAAGCTAATACATCCGAACGTTTGGAGGAATTTCACTTTCTTATTATACTATAGATAACTTGATAAAAACATGACTTACAACATCTTCGGAAAGAATAAAAGGGTGTTAATGTCTAAGTTTAACCAATCCACAAAATTGTGTCATTGTCCACCATTGTCTTCAGTGAGTTACTATCTCCCAACAGAACCGGTTGAACTCCACTGGCACGACTTTTCCCTAGAACTCCAGGAAATACCTCTTGGAGACCGTCATTATTGAGCATACAATGATTATAATCAGAGAGGGGTTTTGTGGATATTATAGTAATTTAAAAGTTGAATTCATGAGTTGAATAAAGCATAGATTTGCCTTTCATATGAAATAAGTTTAAGTGTGCAGGACGCATTTCATTCATGTATTCACAAATAACGAGAGGACGTTTTACACATTATGAACCATTTACTTCAAAATAAGTTAATTGAAACAATATTGTTTTCAGTTAGATCCAAACCAGGTTCTACTATGATATTGCGAAAATTCTTATTTTGTCATTTATTAAAACAACAACTTATGGGAAGAAATATTTTCTAAATCAGTTTTTCTTCATGGCTCTTTTCTGTCCACGAAGAAAGGTGTTTACTAATTTGTTGGCTTAGTTGTCTGGTTGTGCCCCAAGTATAGCTTTCTCAATAGGAGCAGCCAAGTTCGTAGACACACATAGGTGTAGACAAATCAGATAACTTGTACTTTAATTGATAATTTTTTTAAATAAGTGCATTTTGGATTCAACAACAAACCGTTATTCTATGTTTTTCAAATTATGTGAACTTTTGAATTTATGGCACATCAGGAAAAAAATTTATTTTATTTATTTACTTGAACACATAAATATTGGTACAAAGAGACATCGAATATAATTGCGCTACACAAGTCACTTGATTTGTGTGTGGTCTGTGATACTGCACGGGTGTCCAAACCAAAGAAGGTAGTTGTCTTAGGGAGCCACACCCGGAGATTTTGACCTAGAGGTCTGATCCACAAGGTAGTGGAGCAGTCCTATGGTAGCCGGTGACTAACGATTGGTTCATACGCCATTTTTTCACTCAGGATCCTGGAGCTCATGTACACCATTGGCTTGGAATCATGGTTTTACAACTCCTCTAGGTGGATCTTCCGTATCCACCAACCCGGTTAAAGCAGCAGACATTCATTTTTCGCCCTCTCAATTTCGTAAACAACACCTTCGTCGCGAGGAGGAAGTGATTAGGACTTTCCTGACATTGGTTGTATGCACATGACCATATGAGAGTATTTTGAGAGGGAGATCTGACTCTTCTCATTTCCAGCATTTGGGGGGAGGAAATGTTATTTACTTAGTTCTTGAAGTAAGCAAACTTTTTAGTGATATTTCTACACAGGTCTTTAGAAAATCATAATTCTGTTCTGTATGATTTTATATAAGCTGTGAACATGCAAAGTTTGATGCAACTACAAACGTTTTCTAATTTTTAACAAAACTCCATATTGGTTAAATATTAAAGAATGCAATTGATGTATGTGCAAGCAGACTAACTTTAATCTAATGTTAATTATACTTAAACAATTCTTGAAGAAGAATTATAGTTTATCAAATAGTTGAACTTTATTTAACAAATGTTCCATATGAAACAACTTTATATTAATCTTGACCACCAGTAAGTCTTATTAAAGACATTGAATAAGAGACTTTTTTGAAAGCAATCTAAGATCAAAGTATTTATTTTTATAATTAATTCACTATTAGACAGGCTATAAATGGATGTTCGTGAAAGTTTATTATAACCATTTTTTTAAAATTTCAATAATGACAACATTTAAATAACTAACAATGGATTTCTTTACACTGTTACTGAGAGATCACATTGTGTATCTGATTGTTATATATATATATATATATATATATATATATATATATATATATATATATATATATATATATATATATATATATATATATATATATATATAGGTATATTAGGTAAACTTAGTAGCATTGCTGTTAGTCAGCCAAAGAGTAAATACATTTTTTTCGTTTGCTCAGCGTGATATATTTTTTTCTGTGAAAGTATTTACCTCTTTATAATAGATTTACTAGTATAATAGATATGATTAACTAGCTTCAGATGTATCAACGATTTTCCTTGTTTCTTAGTTAGAATTACCTTTTCACATTGCCACATGATACATTTTGTATGCGATATTGTGTTATTATTTATTTCATGTCACATCATTATGTGGTAGTTTTAGACTTAGATTTTATTATTAATTACAGAAAATCAATTAAATCAGTTTTGTTTTGTGAAACAAGATAAAATGATTAGGTGCCAGATTATACTGGAAATAAAAAAAGTGTACAAATATTTGTTTAACGGACAGTGGAGAATATGCTGTATATGTATTACAATAAAGGTGAATGTTTAAGTAAAAACGATAAGTGATAAGTATTGTTTAACTTTATCAATTAATAAGCATCCACGATCTCACAGGTGAGACTCGAAACTAGGACCCTCAACCTTGAGCGAATGCTCAACCTCTAGATCGCTGGATGGCCTGCATTAGTCCTGGTAATGGTGGTCTGTCAGTTGACCCAACATTATCATGAAAGCGTTGTTAGATGTACCTTTAATCACGTGTTGAGGTAATGAATTCGATCGAAAAGTAATTTGTTCTGGGTTTGTGGAAGTTTTTAATAAGTCTTCGTAAATTCTCTGGTTTGGAAGACAAGAAAAAATGAGGCCATGTTCGACGCAACTTTATCATTAAGTAACTTAAAAACTGTGATCAAATCACCTCTGGTTGTTCTATGTATCAAATCAAATGTTTTAAGTTTAATCAGTCTATCGTCATTTCTGACAATTCAGTCCTTCGATTTTTCTAGTCCGCCCTAGGTGTATTACAGTCTCTTAATATTAAACATCGACCACCGTTATCTACAGACTGCGTCAGCCAAGTTTATTTGACAGTGATTGCATCTGATTTGGTACAGTTGATCTGTACACCTGACTACGATCTTTTGTTTAGCGGGCTCCACCGTTTTGTATTACATACCTAAAGACCAATTAAATGGCTTCACTCTGCCTACATAGTGGTTTTGGCATCATTCTCCATCGAAGCCTCTTCATCCGAAAATTTACAAGTCAAAGGTCTTCACCAGCATCTAACATTGGGTTCAGTTCATTTTCAGCTTCATCTCTTTTTGTATGCAGTCCATGAGCTGAAAGTCTTTGCGGACAAAATCTACTGATCATTTTAGTTTTTGTCGATTCTGTACCACTAAGTCCTTTTATTGGAAAATTTAAATAGCGCTTTTAGCAGCCTGTTTTGATTTTGCTCCAAATCCTTTTGGTTACCTAGTCTATAATCCTTCAGAAAGGTGGTCTCAGAGATATCTTGAGGTATAAGCTAGTTAGGTAGGTTTTCCATCTAGCCGATGTTATCCTCAGTGTGAGTTATGGGTTCTGAGCTTTCATTTTCCTTGACTCTATGAAGGCGTCTGACTTGTCATTATGTTGAGTCTTCTATTTCTCAACTACTGTTTGGGAGACTTGTTTTTCTTTAGGAACATTAGATCGTTCCTTATTATCGATTTGCACCCATTCATTAGCCTTCACTGGAATAGCAACTACAGTTGCGTTACATACACAGTGAGATCCTGGATGATTGTCGATGGCTTGGGTGGTCAAGTTGGTAATTATCCTTCTAGAAACAGATCTAGTCTTATAACTAGGTTTCCTAAATGTTTCTTGACTTCTGCCATTTGAAGGTCTTGAGAGAGAAGAAACTTTCTTTCTTGAAATTTTATTTCTGACAAAACTCTTTGAAGTCGATCATTATTCGTTTGGTCCTTGTAAGTCAATCGAATCTGAACTTATTTGGGGTGACTTCACATAGATTTGCAAATTGACAAAGGGTGCATATTTTGATTCATATCGATCACGCTTGATAATATGTCTTTTGGCAGCGTTTACCATTGCAATGGGTTCGGATAGCAAGCTGTTTGCAACCTACCAGAATTGCTGACACAACCACTCACATTCATTTTTGCTAAACCATTTGAACGCCACAGGTGTTAGATTTGTACAAACTTCCTTTTCACCAATCGCACTCATCTATAAGATGTAGACACCATGGGCGCTGGTAACTGCATTTTTGTCACTGTCCTGACATCAATCAGAGGTTTTCAAACAAATTGGACACACATGTAAAGTTATTTTGTTTCAGACTTCATAACTTGATCTTCATATTTTATCATCAAGTTCAGTGATTTCATCAACATGAATGGTTTATTTTAAACAATTTTTCAAATTCATGAATTCGCCATAAGCCAGAATAACATTTGTGTTAAAATAGGATGGATTCATTTAAATCATGGTTTCTCTTTGGTTGTTTATAACCTACCAAACAGAAATATTCATTTACAATCTGTGAATAATCTTTACATTATATTAATGGAGATTGATAGAATAACGACAGGAATAGAAGTGTTATAGTGGTAAAGTGGATGAATATTTATGTCATTTAGTATGAAAATTCTAGAAGAAAAACTTTAAAACATATAGTAGCACGATTTTAAGAAATGAACACTGATGTTAATGCTGCGTAATAACAACCATAAAATTAGATAGAATAACAGATAAAGATGAATGAAACTCAAAACTACCCAAGAATAGCGGAAAGTAATTTGTAATTGAAAATTTTAAAAAATATATATTGCATGATTCACTGAAGTAAAGTAGAAGTCATCAAGGTAGCAAGAGATTGACGACTATTCCTTTAAAATAAATAAGTTCGCTTTTAACATATTAACAAAGATGATCTTATTTAAAGAGAAAAATCCAAAATCGCTTCAGTACTAATCGCTTTGAAAAACTTTAAAATGCCAACAAAATGACATTTGTTAACCTTTCTCTCTCAGGTTTTGTAGAATGTAGCCCAAAATGGGAGCGAGAATTTGTAGTGTGTAGTACTATGTCAAGCCCACATGAACTGACTAGAAGAAAGGAAGGAAAATAACGAAAGATTCGCAAATTGATGTGCACTTAACAAAATGTATATAATTGGCACAATATTTCGCCAAAAATATATGAATTAAGCTAAATGGGTTTCACTGGACCACACTACACAAAATGGGATCGATCATATTTGCATCAGTAAAGTTCGGTGAGAGACGTGAGGATAAGGAGATGAGCTGATGTAGCTTCAGATCACCATCTACCAGATGGTTGACAAGATGAACGTGGAACTGGAGAATCACTGAACAACTGGGTAAACAGCATCACAAACATTCAACACAGCCTTCATTCGACATATTGACAAACTCAACCGATTCAAGATAACTCTCAACAACAGATTGGAAGCCTTACAAGATCATTTGGAAGAAGAGGAAATGGATTGAAGGAACACTAATGTCAACATGTCAGGAGATTTTTGTTCGCAACAATCATCATCATCATAAGAAGGCATCTCGGTCGTCACCATTCGCAAGATGTAATGAAGGAAGAACAAGAAGACGGTAATGAACAACAGTCGAACGAGAGCAGAGACGGGCAAGACACAATCTGATTACATTGAAGCAATCAAGCTAGTGAAGAGAGACATTGGAGTCAACAAGTGGAAATACGTGGTGGACATAGCAACAACAATGGAAAATTCTGCTAGAGAAGGAAATATGAAACAACCATATGACACAACAAAGAAACTAGTAATGAAATATAGTAAACCAGAGAGACCGTTCAAGTACAAAGAAGGCAAGGCAATGACTGAGATTCAAGAAGAGAGGAACAGTTGGGTAGAACACTTTATGGAGTAAGCCAGGTCTACTGAATCCAACGAAAATCAATTCAGCACTCACAGACCTCCATATATATTTTTCACTCCATCAACAATCTATTAAATCTGGATGTCTACATTTTGAATTTGTCTCTTCATCACAGCTGTCGCACAAACGGAGTTATCCAAAGTATAACGTACGAAGTTAAATGGAAGATTTTTGTTCATAGTATATATATATATATTTTTAAACTAGGGTCAGTTTAACCGGTAGTAAAAATTCACCTTTCCATTGTTCCATTGAAAGTGTTTTGGTACGAAGTTTTAGACTTTGAAATTTCAATGGAGGTAACATGAGGTGGGAACTCGATAACTTTTGTCTGTCTGAATGAAAAATTAGTTCAATATAATGAGACAAGTTTGGTGCCCAAATACGTCACTTAATGGAACACTTAGTCTAGAAATAATCGTTCCCGGTATTTGATTTTTTACACATATTTAGTCTTTTCAATAAAGTGGACCCTTATAAACTTTATAATTGAACGTGAATATGATGCTCGTCAAACTGACAATATAAGTGTATTTTTGTTGTATCTCAATTATAAAATCTGGATATGTGTTAACAGAACCGCTTGTTTTAAAAGTTCAAACAGCATATTTGAGTGATAATGTTACCTTTCCAATGAAAATTTTGGAACACCTAAAAACACTGGATTCTGATTTCATCATGATTGATTGCTTGCCTATACATCTTTTATTACGATTACTACACGATTATTTTCAATGTCAAGCAACCTGCAGTAGTTATGGTCTGTTCATACTGAACTGCTTCCAAAAAATTACGGGAGTTTATTGAAAAATTAATTGATACGTGTTCATAACGGAACTGCCGATGAAACGCAGTATATTCGAGATTGATAATCTTGATTGGCGAGTCTTGAACACATTCGAATAACGACATTAAATCTTCTATTGCTCCACGTTTAATCACTTTGAAAAGCTCCTATCGAAATCTGAACTGAAATATATAATTCTGTCATACTATTTATTACCTCATGTTAGAAATACCAATAACGCATTCAACCACAAACACTTTTTGAAAGCTATTCTTTCTACTTAAATATTTAAAAGTAGCTTAGTTTCAAAGTGTAAATTTGATTTCTGGAGTGCTAATTGAAAAATCACTCTTCATCTTATGTAATTCAGTGATCTTTATTCCTTTGAAAAAACTAACCCGAACAATATGGGTTGGTTTATAAAGCATGTTAGACATCATGGGGAAGTCAGAGTGTGATCCTATTGTTCTAAGGATCTAATCTTGTTCGCTTGTGTATGTTGTTCGGATTGACTCTAGATAATTTAAATCATTGATATATTTCAAGCCTAAAGTGATTTCATTTTTAATGTATGGCATTTAGCGAAAACATTCTCTTATAATTTCTATATATATATTTTTTAAATGACTCACTTTTTCTCATCAAAATACGTACAATATTCACATTTACCCATATTGTTTTCTTCTATGATTAACTTGAATTGTATACTGACATATTAATCTTCGTCATAATATACACTATCCATGAAATCAAACTAAGAGTCAAACACTTTAAGTAGTTTTGTATTTAGTCAGATATATTTTGATGAAAATCAATGCATTTATTATGGTAATATGAGTCAAAATTTTGGTTTAACGATTAATACAATTTTTATGTTGTTGTTAATGGACCAGTAATGACTGACTATTCATTGGTAAGTCCAGAGAGCTGAAAAATTACTATATGGTAGATAAAGCAAACAAAATTGCAAAACATATTATTTTATGGTAGATGGCACGTTATTGATTTTCGTTCTTGTTGTCACTTATCAATGAGACATATTTGCGGCGCTGTGAAACTGTGTGGATTACTTGTGATTTAAAGTCACTTTGTGTTATAGAACAACAAAAAAAACGAAAAAAGATCTAGCTATAAATTCAATGCGGGTTACGTATGAAAAACTCAACTATTCCATAAGTTTGTAACCAACTAAAATAACTCATTTCCAGAAGCAATCATAAATCAGTTCACGACTAAAAATACACATGTACTCAAAAGATCACTACTGATAAGCATAAAAAAACATGCCTAAATGTAATTGAATATACGCTAACAATTTATTATCATTTTCTCCAGTTTTTAATTGTGTGTTATGATGCAAAAGTCATTTATTCCTTGTAAAAGTGGAATTTGGAAAGTCCCAAAACGTCTTAAAATCTTCGTTATACTCAGTAAGATTTTACCAATGTTTTTTTTTGATTAATTAAAGAGTTATTAGGTCACATTTAGTGAGTACTTTACTTTTATCTTGAAATCACTGACATGGTCTATGAAAACGTAAATCACTGCATAAAATCACTGAATTTCTTTCAGATTAGACTGAGAATATTTCACACTTTCCCACAAATGTCCTTCAGTAGTAGTAGTTTTTCAGTAGTTGATTATGCCCAACTCATATACAATCAGTAGGCTCACCAACAAAAAAATGATATTTTTTTTTTATTATTATTATTAATGGCTTTATTCAATATTATAGTTTTGGTACAATATAGAATTCTCAGCACAGGGTATTTCAACAAGTTACTTACTGAAAAAAAAAACGAACAAATAGGCAGTAGCAAATACAAAAAAGAAATTTTTTAAGAATAAAAAAAAAAAATTTTTTTAATAAATTTTAAAAAAAAGACCAAAAAAAAAACTGTGCAAAACTTTTTAAAATTAAAGACATGTTAAGAATGTAAATTATTAACTAGGTTATTTCTAACAACCTGTTCGTCACATAGTATATTTGCTAGGTAAGGAATTATAGAACTTTTATACTTTTCCTTACGTGCATGGATTTTAATGTAATTACGTCTCGTTCTACCAGAAGATATACAAGGAGAAAGATAAGAGTGAAGGGGATGGCTAGTATCTGATAAAATAACACCTGCCAGGAGTTTGCATGATTTTAAATGTCTATCCACAACCATATTAATTATGGCCTCGAAAGATTCACCACACATCTTGCTAACTGTCTTCAGCACTCTTCGCAATACAGCAAAGTCTTTTCTCAAAAGCCCGGGAAAGAATAATGGAGAACAGTAAAGAATAATAGGTAAAATGCAAGAATTGACAAATTGTAAGAGTAAATGACGAGTAATCCCAAGAGCATGCAATCTCTTTATGTAGTAGGTCAGACGGAAAACCTTCTTCGATAACGATAAAACGTGGGAAGACCAAGACAAATCAGAGGAAAAGGTGACACCAAGATAATTGACCTTCGACACTGAGTTTATGAAAGAGTCTCCGATGGCACAAGCATTATGGGATCTCAAAATGGTGTTTATATTCCGTTCATGTCTCATGCTAAAGTTAACAGCTTGACATTTAGACGGATTAAGTATGAGACCATTACCAACAGACCAACAATCAATATGAGACAAAAACTCATTCATTTCTACGGGATGTAAAGAGGAAGATATAGGCATACATACAGTGAGATCATCCGCATACTTCACAAAAGTGTTTTCTGTAGAAGATGGCAGGTCATGCAGAAAAAAAGAGAATAGAAGAGGTGAAAGAACAGCTCCTTGTGGTACACCTTCCTGAGACAGTAGAGACTCCGAACACTTTCCTCCAAACACAGTGTACTGTTCTCTTCCAGAGAGGTAGGAACATAGCCAGTTGGTTATCCAGCTGTCAGTGTTGACGCTGATTAACTTGTTAAGTAAACGTTGTCTTGGTATAGAGTCAAAAGCTGAAGTATAGTCCAGAAAAGCACAACGAACATACTTCTTACCCTTTTCTAAGTTGAACACTATGTTGTGGTGCAGAACTGCGACAGCATCTAAAGTGCTTCTTTTGCGCCTGTATGCAAACTGGTATGGGTCAGTATGCTCTTTTATCGCAAGCTGAAGTGGAAGTATTAATAATTTTTCCATGGTTTTGAGGAAGGGTGAAGTTATTGCAATAGGTCTAAATTTTACATTCTTATCACCAGATGCTTTCTTGTGTACAGGAATTATCTTCATCTTTCTCCACATTTTCGGTATGAGATTAGATGAGAAGGATCTGTTAAATATTGTTGTGAACGGATGACATTTGCCTAAAATCCTCAGTCTCATACCGTTTAATCGAACGTATATGTATAACGCTTTACTTTATACTTTGATTTCAACGAAATTAACACTTACACAAAGCCCATGCTCTTTAAAATTATTACTGAAAGTAGATTTTCAGTTCCTATTACGTCATTGGTAAGCAATATGTTTGTGTAAATTTACGGTAGCAAGCCGACTAGCCAGAATCTTTGTTATTTTTAAGATTTTCAGATGGATGTTTGGAACACTTTTATTTATAATTACGAATGGTATATTTCTTTTAGTTACATATCTCAGAATACAGAAAGCTTTTATAATCTTCTCTCTGTCTTAACAACTGGTATTTAAAACCTTAAAGCTTTCATCAGTTTGTTTTATATGTTGATATGAAATTTACAAAACCGTTGATCTTAATTGAATGCACCAACTAACAACACTTTTTGTCTCCATGTTAGACACTTTCCAAATTTCATGTTAACTTCAGACTTGATTTTGACTGATGGTTATAAATAGCTTGTAAGGTGTGAAAATTAACGTTGATGAAGGATAAGTCAACGAAAGTATACCACGATCATAGATTGGAACAGTAAAAGATTCGTTTATATTATGAATAATGTTCCAAGTTTCAATCATTAAAAATACATTATTGCTCAAATATCAAGAAAAAATTCAATTTATCATAACAACAGTTGAAATAAAAATCAAGATCGAATGTTCCCTATATAGAAATTATAGAAAGGTTAGTGTAATAAGTGTACAGAATAGTAGGTAGAGAAATTCTTGTGTCTGGGTGGCTGTATAAGTACAGATGTTGGTGTGAGTGGAAAATCAATTCACGTATAATGAAAGTCAAAAGGTGTTTATATTGATCTTGGTCATCTTTGGAGTCTTTGTAATATTACTCTGGTTACAAAAGTTCGGATCAATAATGCGTCAGTAAGAGTAGTGTTCCTCTATACTTGTGAAACCTGGCCTTTCCAAGTTGAGGATTTTAGACGACTTTCTGTGTCTGATCACCGTTTTATTTGACAGATTTCTAACTTCCATTAACAACACCATTTTGGTAATATGGAAGTTCGGCAACGAATTGTCAAGTACAGCGATGATAATTCAATTAGCTTTACCGTCTTGAAACACCGACTTCGGTTGCTTAGACAGGTACTATAAATGTCTTATCATGTTGTGCATTATTTTCCAACTCTGGAACTAGCTGGAAAATGCATAGAGGTGATCAGTGCATGATATGATGCGTGGTATGAAAGAAAGGTATGCAGGACTGGCATCTGTTTATGCTTCATGATTCCCTGGTTGAGGTCCTGAAGATAGCGCAATACGGTGTCTTGAAACGTTATCACACATGGCTCAGAATACAAGCCAGTGGCGATCATGCTGTAACTTTCGCTTGATAAGAGCTAAAATAACTGACAGAATCCTTTCTGGTTGTATTTTTTCTAAGTGAACTGTTCCATCCATCCATTTATCCACTATTATTATTATTATTTCACTCTCGTGCACTAATTTCTATTCAAAATTTCGTTTTCTTATTATACTAACTTTTGTTTCTCTGTCACTTCATAACCTTATTTTTGTTATGTGGAGAATATATATCTTAGTCGCTCCTTGTATCAAAGCTTACATGTTTAAATAATCAATTGGTAAGTGAAGATTATCAATGTACCAATAATAATAACAAAGTCTATATATATATCATAGGTTATAAATCAATATTTTTAAGCTAGCAACATAATGAATTCTACTTGACAACTAAAATATTTAATCTGGAAGTATTCCTGAAAATTTTTCATGATTGGCCAGTTGTTGAGTACATTAATGTGTTAATAATATTTCAGTGATAATTGTCAATAAACCTTTACATCATATGAATATGTAGTTCTTTATTATCTATGTATTTAAACTCATCTCTTAAGTGAATGACATACGGTTCATGAATAGATATACGTATTTTTAAAGGTATAAGTTTTGTCAAGAAGGTGCATAGCATACACTTTATGATATTCTTATTTGAAATTTAACTGGAATACCTATTAAGCTTGCTAACTGATTTAGCTAGGAATCCTTTCACTATTTCACACTAAAAAAATATCATTTAAATCGTTTACGCTAGGAATATCATTTAATAGTTATGTAGTTACTTATAGGAGAATATTATGTTGGTTAAAACAGTTTGTATTTTTCAGAATGATTCCATGGAGACTAATATGTTATTATTAGTGAGTTAAAAGTTAAATTTTCAACTTTTTTATAAACAATTTCACATGAAAATTGTTTTTATGTGATATTATAGTCATTTTGTGTTTACTTTTTTTCAAACGAATGAGATTCTTGATGTAATTTATAATGAAAGTATTTAGTAAGCCTAAACATGGTATATACTTATAATCAGCCAATTGACTTTATAAACTGCCCTTGATTAATTAATAAAATAGTCTATTATTATAATCAACAAAATTTCTTTAAAAGTGAAAAAAAGTGACACATAATTTATTTTAACTAGAAGAAGAAAATGATTTATAACATGGTTGGTTTTGGTCCATGATGTCACTAGAATAACATTAGTATATGTGAATACAACTTTTTATTACGTAAGAGTTGAAGTTAACACAAAAGTATATTGCATTATAACAATAGTTTAAGATAATTAAATAAAACAAGAATGAAGTCTTTTTAAAATTACAACGAATTAACAGCAACAACATCCTACGGATCTGTCTTTTTCATCATTTCCTAACCAAAGGCACCATATGGTTTTTCCATTATCACAACTGAACACCAGATATTTTCCCTTAACTGCTTCTTTTATTGGTTGTGTATTGTTGATAACACGTCCTCTCCAACGTGAACCGAATTCACGATCACATTGTACAGTTATTTCATATAAATTGGAATGATCATTTTGTTTATTCCATCCATATTTTATAATTCTCAATATTTTCTGCTGCATCTCTGGATTTAGGTTGCTTGAGTAGACGATTGGTTTAGGTATTGAATCTGGAATTACTATGTTTCTTTCTTTAAGTATTTCGCTGTAAAGGGATTATGAACACAGTAAGTTATAATTTTATACGTAATTTTGTGTACAAGCTGGTAATGGCAATTCAAAATACATATTTAATAATCTATTAGATCTAACCAATAAATTTGAGCCAGTCTTAGGTAAACGAATACAGAGTTTGAGAATAGAATGTTCAAGGGTAACATTTCTTTCCAATCTATTCCGTGTCGGATTTGATATAGTTATCCACTACAAGCGATTAATGAAGAATTGTGGAAGCTCATGGTCTGGTTAAAGTTAGACATTGATACAGTAGAGTGCCTACACAGTGGCTTAGATGTTCGGCGTTCGCTCAAGAGACTGGTCACAGGTTCGGATCCCGTATACAGGGTTGTGGATGAGCACTGCTGACGAGTCCCATACTAGGACTAAAAGGCCTTCCAGTGTTTTCAGGTTTGCAATGGTCTAGCTAAGATCAGTTCGTGATTTAAGCAATTAGAATGCTACATTCTTCACAAACTCACTCTACTAATTGAATTATAGTTTGAGTATAGTTTATAAGGAAATATACTCTCAAATAACACTTATCTGAAGTTTTACCACAACAGCTAACGTGAAAATATATTTTCAACACCAACTTATTGGCTAAATTAGAGAACATCATTCGTAAAAGTATCAAAGTTTGGAACTATTAATTTTTACAAATGGAACAATATTAGTATTTTTAAGACTAAGAGTAAAATCAATTTTAGTTTCATATCTTCAATTAGAGTGATTTATTTACAAAATAATTTCAATACATAATCAATTAACATTTGTAACCTTCGTGTACTCTATTCATCTGACTGCTTTAAAAGTATATCAATTATCTATAAGCTCTTATATAACATTGTTTCTTGAATGAGTAACATTTAAACCAGGTAATAATCTTACAGTCTACGATGAATAATTAGTGAATCAAAAACAATCTTCACAAAATCTAAGAAGGCGAGGTTAAAACCAGTAAAGGTAATAACAAATTCTTATCGTTAGCATTTTTGAACGATCAGATTTATCAGTTACTAAAAGCATTTAAGGGACTCCTAAAAAATATCTGAGGTTTTGTATTAGATTGATTACTATTCATCAAATAATCATCGGACTTTTAAGCTAATAGCACTTCAAGAAACAGCAACAAATAAAAAAGCCTTACATACTGGTAAACTTTAGTAACTACGGCTACAGTCTAATGATGTTAAGTGAATCTTTAAAGTGAACGTTTACTGCAAAATATAATAATACACTTGAAAAAAATCTATAATATAGGGCTAAGACCTATATGTATCTATTTTATTCTCTTGTCAAAACATGCTCTTTATCCCTGTCATAGTATAAATGTTTTCTTATTTTAGTGGATTAAAAATCCAGCATCATAAAATTCAAAGAAAATACATGAAAATTTCAATCTCTAGATATACCATATAATGAGATTGCAAAAACTAATATACTTAGTCAATAATTTACACCTTTTTCAGAATTCAGTCTAATTATTACTGCTTATATCTAGTTATGTTGACTATTTGTAATTACTTACAATTAAAGAATGATCTTGTAGTGTCAGTTATTATGGCAAGCCCATCTACCTTATTCTATCTTGTGGACATCCTATTTTATTCATTCTATTTGAGTCATATTTTGACCTTGTTAATTATTCGCTTATCAGTCCTGACTGTTTTTATATGAGCGTATATGTGTGTGCCCTTCTTATCGCATTAATCACATGTCTGTAGCTTTATTTTGTCAACCTATAAATATGGAGTAACTTGACTAAAATGGAGTTGGCTTCTCAGCCATCTTCCCTGTGCATCATTTTGCTCTGTTCTATTACATTCACTATACATACAAAATATATGTATTCAAAGGCCATTCTCGTTAATTGACTTATTTAATTCCGTTATTGGATAACGCGATCTAAGTCGACTATGATATACGAGAATAGGTGATAGCAAACACTCATACAATCTGAATTGGAGTCAGATCAAGGGCCGCCA
Source organism: Schistosoma margrebowiei (assembly GCA_944470205.2). Lineage (NCBI taxonomy): Eukaryota > Metazoa > Platyhelminthes > Trematoda > Strigeidida > Schistosomatidae > Schistosoma > Schistosoma margrebowiei. The sequence goes on along the minus strand of OX104024.1, from coordinate 64,463,354 downwards.
CAATCTATGTAATATATTTCACTTACATTAATACGATAATAAAATGTTATTTAATTCATTATTTTTACATACCATGAATTGAAATGTTCACAAAAATAGCAAATCAGCTGATGAATTTAGGATAATCGTATAGATTGTTTCTTATGCCAGAATTTATGATTTATTTATGAAATTATGAGATTAATATTTGAAATTCAATGCCATGTAACTGAGTATTATTTAAAACAATGTATAGACTACTCAATAAAGTTACCTCCATATAAAATAATCACTAAACCAGGTTTCTTATTTTTTGAAGTACTATAGTAGAAACATTGCAAGTAATTAAGTAAAAAAACTAAAAGGTATTTGGATATATTCGTCAAACTACAGATTTTGAGACAAAAATTCGCATAGTAAGTAATATTTGATTTTAAACATGGGATATAAGGTGGAATTCACATAATAAATTAAAGAGTAGTCGGGATTGATGGCTTTTCTAATATGTTTATATGATTTTAACTATTTCAGTGGTGTTACTTAAGTAATCTTTTCTTAAACGGTTTTGTTGTCTTGTCGGAAACGTGGGCTTACATGGTTGAGAAAAGATTTATTCATATCTACAGGTAGTTCTGTGGTGAATGTGGATACAGGCAGGAACAATTAAACGTATTTTAATACATTATAGAATATCTAGATAAAATCTGAAAACCATACTGTGAATACTTCATTTGTTAAATGTCCATTAATTATTTCAGACTTTGTTGTTCCTTCTTTTCTATACCAATAAGTTTCTGTTCTCGTTTTTCTCTCTTCAATTTTCTCAACCTTCTGTCTCCAGGCATTGCACTTTCGATTGGTGATACATACTACCTACATCTGTTGACATAAGTAGCACACCATTCATTTTACCGTCGTAGATAGTGAACATGATATCAAAATAGAGGAAGCTTTCCTAGCTTTAGATTATGTAATAGTTTTGTAAAACAATACGATTAGTTCACCATTACATGTTAGAAGCCATTAAAATCACTTAATTATACTAAACTTGTGTATGAAAAAAGATGTACACTCATCTACACCAATCCTATGCTACAATCTGAAAACTTTTATTCTCAACCACTTTTAAACCTATCTCTGAATTTTCTTTTTCTTATGAACCATTTGTAGCTTTGTATTTATCTTCCTTTATCATTATGGAGCATAGAAGTGAAGTTACTAAACTCAATTGCTTTCTCAAATGTTTATTCTTAATTGAGAATGAGGTAATCTTACAATGATCATATGTTAAATTAACAATTTAATTGGTTCAATTATATTTACGTATATTCTGCAAATAGTTTACCTAGAAACCAAAATATTATTGTAAGTTTACTATTTTATATTTTTCAAGCTAATTACTTATTGATAGAATTAGTCAAAATTTTGAAGACAGTTTTGTTTAAAAAAAACACAATTTACCTTAAGCACATGACAAGTCAAATTAACTAGTTGATTGATTTTCTGATCATTGATAGAAGAGTTATTTTCAATCAATATTTTTTTAAAAACTACTAATGAAGAGTGACTTTGAAGTGATGAAGAAGATTTGTAGCTCAGGTGGATGATTTTGGTGGAGTTTTGTTCTTCTGAACAACACCATCAGCACAAACTTCAAGTAGTTTGAAGTTTGTGCTGATGAAAACTCCACGACCAAACCATCCAGCTCAGAGAATAAAACCCCACTAAAATGAAGAATGACGATTGAATTATTTGTGCTTCAGTAACAAGGTAATGCTTATAGTTTAAAGTCAAATGGATTTCTACTGCCTCTCATATAATTCCGATCATTTTTTTAAAGTCCACAGTGAATTAATCAGAATCATTAGGTCTGAATATAACCACAATGAAGATAGGATTCTTCCTGTGCATAGTAAATTAGTCGTTTATTTTAAAGACCATTTTGAATAAATTGTGAGATAATAAGTCATTTTAATACTTATGATAACATGGGGTTCACTATAAAATCGGTAACCTGATCAAATAATTTAACATCAGTTTTTAAAGTACAGCTAAGATTCAAAATAACTTCATTATCAGGATCTACAGTTTTATGTTCATAATTATGATATTTTACAAAGGTCAGAATAAGGGATGTATTAAAGAATTTGACAATGTAATATGTTAGAAATGGTGAACGTTTGTATCTGTTACGACATAATTACTTCAAGATTGTGTTATTTATAAATTAAGAAATTCATTTAATAAAGGTCAGAATGATTTGTGGTAGTGCCAAGTCATAACCAATATAATAGCAATATAATGAAATAAAAAATCGTGTGAATAAAATCTATAGTAGGAGAATTTTGTCTTGTTCTTCGGGGTAATAATAATCCATATCAGAGGACGAAACTTCATCAAAATCATCTACCTGAGCCATAAATCTTCTTCACCATCACAAAATAATAATAATGATAATGACTTGTGAATATAATATGTAATAAGTGAGGTGTTATCACGATAATTGAAATGAAATTCATGTGAACTGAGAAAGATGAATGAGAAGATTTAGAAAGATATAAACAGAATAAGAAATTGGGAGGGAGGATAAGAGGTTTATAATATCCAGTTCAGGTATCTGATGATCCAGTCGTGAACCGAAGTAAACATAGAGGCTGGATAAATAAGTTCGGTTTTCTGGAGTTGATCCAAATGGATTCATTTATAAGAGAGGAACCGTAATCCAGCTCCTTTAGATAGATTGTTTGGAATTTGATATAAAACAGAAAAGGCTTTATCTACTTTAATATGATGTTCACTATATACCAAGTAAGAAATGATGTCACTATTGATCGATTTTGTGACATTTTTTCCTAACCATCATTGTACATGTTCATGAACACACAAGGTTGAATTGGTATACATACATGGAGGAGCCCATAATGGGCAACCTATCCTTGACTTGTTGTGTAAGTACTGGTTTGGCTGAGAAGATTGCACGTAACTTGGCAGTGTGAAACGTCGTTTCAACAAATTTTTTCGAGTGGACCTAGTGAAATGTCACTCGCTATATCCTCTCTAAAATTCAGTTTTAGATAGAGGGTTTTTACACTGACCTAGTCGGAGTTTAGCCTTCATAACTCCCAACAGAAATTTTCTGACAAAATTATCTGGGTAACCATTATTTCGTAATATGCTTTTCAGTTTATCTATTTCGCTATTTACACTGTCTTCAGAACATACTAGTTTGTTTCTGTGGCTGAGACATTTAAGCAAATTTATGTTGTATTAAAGAGGTGTAAAACTATGAAAAATGAGTATACTAACCCGTCTAAATATTCTTTCTAAATACATTTCCTTTTGTGAGAAATTTTATCCCTTTAGAAAGTAGGACATCGAGAAATAGGTTAGAAATTGGTTACAGCAATCAATCAGTATAGTCTTGAATCTTTCATATTCGACCTTTGTCGAGAGTATCAAGTCTTTCATCTGGGTAAATATGTTATCAAATTAAACATTAGTCTTCAAATGATTCACATGTCTACATCTATCACAAAACTTAAGTCCTGCTGATTATACTTCCAGTTGAATTTTATCGACATTAACAGGAAATGAGCTAGAAACATACCTGTTAAAGTCTTCTGCAAAATCAGGTTTAAATATCTGGTTATACAGTCATTTGATTAGGTATATGATGACTGCAACTCAACCGCAAAAACCGTTAACTTAAATACTATATTCAAACTAGTTTTTTGCTGTAAACTGCATAAATCTACTGGTCAAAATGAACCACGCTACTTTAAAGCTCAACAAAAGATGTCGTTTAAATCAAAAAGTGTAAAGTATAAGACTAACATGTGATTTTACTGATGGATCACATTAATATTGTAGTGCAAATCCTTAGGCGGTTGAAGAATACTGATTTATTAAGAAAAGGATTTTTAACAAACAGTTATAATGAACCTGACTGCTATTTCCTAGATACTTTTCATACTTTAAGTTCTACACCCTTATAATTCTTACCAATTGTCTTTTTACGCGACTTCTTAACTTCATGATACTATCCTTTAAAAAGACTTATGATGTCTTATTAATTATGTTACGTTTCAGAATGATTACAAATATAAAGTCGGTTTTCACTTCCTGTATTATTAGAATATCATGATAATGCATATAAGAACTATGAAATTTTTTTATTCTGACAATATAACACTCAAAAACTAATTGCTCTGAAGAACCGTTTGGTATTAGTCTGAATAAATATCAAAAGACTTATTAGATTTGTTTAACAACTCATTACATTTCAATGTTTACCATAAAATTCAGTTGAAACAACAATCCTTTATCCAGGACCGACATTTTGTATTGTGAACTTGACTATCCTCACAGAAATATGAATTAATATGCTTTGAAATTCTACTGTAGATTATCTAATAAGATTGAGATTAAAGAATTGTGAATTCCAACCAAATTAATGGCTGTGTTGTAAAAGTTGTTAAGAAAACCTTAAACCACAGTTAAAAGACACTATTATACTGTCAAACATCAAAGCTTGCCTAAATCTTGATTAAAAGTACTAACTTATGCAAATGAATTGATACAGTGAATGGTGTGATTGTAGGTATTCTTTAGTTTCTGATGGAAATCATGAATCGATCAGTGTTAAACCACCACTGAAAACCCGGAAACGCTGGCCGATCGTTTCGTCTTAGTATATGACTACATAGCCATGCGCATCCACGATCCCACACGCGAGAGGTAATTCATGAAGTTCTAGTGAGTAGCCGTAAACAGTGGTGCGATTCCGTGTCAGATGTGACGCAGTTACCCACCAAAAACAATGGGAGGTGGTCGCGCAACTTCGTGGATTGGTTGAAGTTAGATATTAACACCTTTGGATGTCGGCTCAGTGGTCTAAGTTTAAGCTTCAGCGCGCGAGGCCAAGGGTTCTAGGTTCCCAATCTGTCGTGCAAAATCGTAGATGTACAGTGCTGAGGAATTCCGTGCTAGGACGACATAACGAATGCCACTTGACGGATGAATGGAGTAAGTTATTGGTTTTGGATCTACAGCTCACTACTACGCTATATATTAAAAGACATCTTGGTCACTGACTAATTCATTCACAGATATAGAGAAAAATTTTATTTGGGGGAAACAATTATCTTATCAGTCTGAACAACTATCAACTATAAGGCTATACTAAAGTGAGGATAATGGTCAGTGTAAATAAGTTACCACTCTTACTCTCTTTTCTTTTTGCTGATACCAAGAACATCACAAAAATGAATAAATGTTATTTCACCAGTATTGTCCTCATCAAATAACTTTCTCCATTTCTGGAATTAAAAAGATATAACAAAATGAAGAATTATTTCATTTAGTGAACCTAAAAATATATCTTAAATTGGTAAAATCACTGTATGTTCTTTGGAATAAGAAATCTGAGTCACGCAATATGGATTGTAATTATCAATGTATTGACCAACTCTCAAAATCTAGCCAGTTATTGGCATAATTATGGAGACAAATGTTTGGAGACAATTGGGAGGACACCAGTAATATAGATACTGTTCTTTTTATTAACATTATTATCGTTGTTTTTCATCTTCTCCTTGAGCCACTCTGTGGTTAAAGCCCGAATAAAAGAGAAGAATTAGAAACCACATCCCGAAGAAAACAACTTTGCTAAAAAAAGCGCTAATCACATAAAATAATTTAAACCTTTTAAATTCTACCATAGAAGGTAATGGTAATCATTTAGAAATGTTTTGACGCATCATGATGAAAGCCAAGACTCTCTGAAAATCACGAAGGAAATGTCCCTCTTAAAATCCAGGGTAACTCTTGTTATAGATACATGGAGTTTCGACACAATATGGGAGACTGAGAGAACTATTCAAGTACTTGCGGAAATAAGGATATATAACATGGCAGTGCTTAGAAAAAGTGAAACTCATTGAACGAAAGCCGTATAGAAAAGATAAGTTTCAAGTGAATTGCTGTTGTACTCTGGTCATGAAGAAGAAAATGCACCGCACGCACAAGAAGTTGGACCTGTGTTGTTCGAAGAAACACGAAAAGCATTTATATGATAGCAATCTCATGGCTCCAGGATCGTCAAAGCACCATTCAGACTTTCTTCAAAATACTAAAATACTCATCGAATTCAAGATATCGCTCAGCAGTAAGTTCCAAGCCTTTCAAGATCTATTTAGAGAAGAGGAAATTTCTATGATAAATAAATGGAAAGGGATTAAATAAGTCATAACTTCAACATGTCAGGAGGTGCTAGACTACAAGAAGTACTAGCACAAAGAATGGATCTATGTCAACACCCTGGGCAAGATTCAAGGAAGAACAAGAAGACAAAAATTACCAACAGCCAAACAAGAGCAGAGAAAGTCAAACTTGATAAGTACAAATAGGTGGAAGACCTAGCAATGACGGGAAAAAAGTTACAAGAGAAGGAAATTTAAAATAACTGCATGATACAACGAGGAAACCAGCTGGAAAATGTAGTAAACCAGAGTGACCAGTCAAGAAAAAAAACAAAGAAAACCAAGACTAGCAGAAAAGATAGGTAGAACGCTTTGAAAAGCGCTTAAATTGACTCAGTGTAAGTCAATTCTTTAGAAAATAAATGAAAAAGTCAAACATTGCTAATGATACCTGTAGATTCATTTATCTATTTACCTAGTAGCTTTTACTACATAAAAACGGGTTATTAATTGTGGTTATTTTTAGGTGTATTGCATATATATATATAACAAAACAGTTATTATGTATAAACATGCTTTAAATACTCACTGAGACAAAATCATCTGCCACTGTGCTTTTCATAGAATATCTTTCAAGATCTTCAGTTGTAATTATCCCATCATTGTCAGTATCAATTAATGAAAACGCATGCAAAATTCCTTGTTCAGTCATTTGAAACTGATATGAAACAGTTTGCCAACAAATTATATTAATACTAAATCCATAAGGAGTAATTTCTATTATTCACGTGTAAACTTCTATATATATATACGGTATAACAAGCATTGAGTTTTGTTTATTGTGCATCTATTTATTGTATTAGGATGATTATAAAAGTAGATTTATCATAAAATTAATCATAAAGGATAAGCAACATATACATAATTGAAATTTCCACCAATCTACCTTAACAAACTTTTATTAAAAACAAATTTCTCTCTATAAATGTGATGATGATAATAATAAACTGCACATTTTTGTTATTGTTCAACATTTATATTTTGATTAAACAACAAATAGACATTTGTTAATAGAAGGTTATTTTATTGCAGTGACTATTCAAAAGTCAATAATGTTTATCTTAAATAGAGCAAGTACAAATATTGATGCAGAATAATATAAATTCATTTTATTTCGTTAGGTTCTCATCAGCTGCTTATAACCTAAAATATTTGAAAATCAAAGTTATTATAGATATTGACATACATATACATATGAACGTGATTAGAAATAATGTGGTGAAGATTTCGATAGAGTTAATGAGGTTTTAAGAAGTTTGTTTCGAATCAATAAAGTTTGGGAGGTAAAGTTCCAGAACATTGAAATAGTGATTAGTGTTATATCCTAGTGAAGATTAAATTACGAGTAACTTCTGAGAACTATCAATGGACTGATATTATCTATATATTCTTATGGTATAACTATTCAGTAATTGGGTTATATATATTTATATTTCTCTTATTATAAGCTTCATTTTGACCTATAATTTATTATTATACGATTTACTGTTCTTAAATTATGCTCAGTTATTCAATTACTGTATCTCACGTTCACAGCCACTTTTTGACTTTATTGTGTATGAATGTTATTTCTTATTTTATGATGCGTTGCAATCTGTTTGGTTGGTATATAAAGTCAATATGTCTGAAATAAATGATTCGCATAATGGAGGCTGTTATTGGTATTTTGAACTCAACTGGACGGGCTAGATGAGCAAAGAACCAATAAGTCGCTAGGCTGGTTAGACCGGTCGAACCATAAAGTCACAACAATTAGAACGTAATAAATAAAAAAATATTTATTGCGTCACTCAACTCTTTCTGATTTTTAAGTTACATCGCTGTCATTTTCTTTAATTCATAATTGAGTGATTTCAAGTCATATCTTTCTTTATTACAATTAATCTATTTTCAGTTACTTCATTATACAATCATCTAATGTTTGTTAACTTCATGAGTTCTAAGCACTATTTCAATGTTCTGGAACTTTACCTCCCAAACTTTATTGATTCGAAACAAACTTCTTATGACCTCATTAACTCTATCGAAATCTTTATCACATCATGATACATATATTCATTTCTGATAACGCTCAAATATATATGTGTGTCGATATCTGTAATAACGTTGATTTCCAAATATTTTAAGTTGTAAACAGCACTGTTTAAGATAATAAAGGGAACTATGTGTATGAAATAATGTTTATCATTTTCAATGTCATGTAATGAACTATTAAAATTATCTATAAAGTGTTCAAGTTTTAGAGTATGACCGTATTATATTATTGTATTTATGGATTCTTATATTAGTCATTGAAGAATTAAATAAATATTTTTACTCTTAATAAATGATTAATTAATAAACGTTCAAAATTTCTGCCCAGCAAGTAGTCAGTATCATTTTCAAAAGATAATGTGATCGATAACAGTGAAGATTAGTAGCTCAGCTGGATGATATCGGTGGAGTTTTGTTCTTTGAGTTGGATGGTTTGGTCTTGGAGCTGTGAAAAACACTACATCATACAAAATGCATGCCAACTTCATCTTCGCTTAACAAAAATCAATTAGCGGTCAAACGCTACGACATGTCATTGCTTATATCAATACATGTGGACAACTGTGGACGCACATTCAACTGTGAAAGTGATGAAATCTTGGATAGAGGGAATTCTAAAAACACCAAAGAATTTTTAGAATTTTGGCACTCAGGTCAATCAGCAATCAACGAATACATTGGAATCGATACAATTTATCAATCAGTCAGAACTGTAGTATGGCGTCGAGTCGAGATTGACTGTGAACACCGCTACCAAGAAGCTCGTTCCCAAATGACCCCATAAAATCCCCGAGAAGCCAAATATCAGAAGGCAGAAAATGGACCAAGTCAAAATTTATTCACTGGCGATCTCGTGGTATCGAAAGGATACCGAGATCGTGCCAGGATACAAGCTTGGTTACAGAATGTAACCGAATTCGCGCGAAGTTACAATCGAAGTCTGTGGACAAGAATGGAAGCCCAATATAGCTGTCATTAGCACAGTCAAACAAAAGCACATTAAAACAAACACTAGTACAACTGTTTATAATAATAACTGTTTTTATTAAATCAGTCGTGTTCTCGTGATAAATGTAAGTCACTACAGAACAATTATAGAACCAAGAATCAAATCAGTGGGAGATACAATCAAAATAAAGATATAAACGATGACAGGTTAAAGGCCAATAATAACCAATCAAGATTGAGGTCCACTGAGCAAGCTGTGTGTTATATGTGGAGACGTTTGTGCTGATGATTTCGTTCAGAATTGTTATTCTGAACGAAATCATCAGCACAAACGTCATTGTTATGAAAGCTCTAAAACCAAACTATCCAACTCAGAGAACAAAACGTTACCAAAATAATCAGTAATCACAAATTTATAGTGTGCCAAAGAAAAGTTATTGTTATCAAGCATAGTTTGTTGTCTTGGCAAACTTGATTAATGTTCAATACAGAATGATGTAAAGATTAAATTGCTTCAGAATAATTCAATATTAATGATCACGTGTTTGTTCAACAGTAAGATCGGAAATTTATATCTTAGCATAATATGAATTGGTATTAAATGGAAAATATTCAGGAAATACTCTGAATATTTTGTTCAGTTTCTGGGTCTATATTTTCAATATCATTTGATGCATCTGTGTTGTTTCATAAAGTTTTTTTAAAAGTCATTAAATATTTATTCTCCTACAATCTAAATTTCTACCAGGAGTATTAGTTTTTATTGTATAGAGGATTAAGAAATATTTAGTCTTTGTCATCGTGAATCATAAGTCTTTCAATTCTCAAATAAATGCATAATATGTCCAAAAACAAAACTGTTGAAAGAAAGAATACAGAAAATTGATTAGTTATTTAACAATACAGTCAAATTGAGCAAATAATTAATATAATGTCAATCATTTATATATAAGTTTCAATTATTGAAGTTTGAAGGATAATTTAGAGATTAACAGGGAATTAAAATTTGCTTTAATTTTATTTTAGCACAAATTGTTGTAGCTAGCCTTTTCTGTCCAGCTTGGGTCCAGTGGGTTTCGCTGATTCCCAGTACGGCTAAGTTGTATCTCCTCATTTCCAATGCCATTTGACTGGTCTTCCCGGTTTCCCACATTGTTCGAACGTTCCATGTACCTATAAAAATTTTTGCTCTGGTTGTTAGAAGGGGCATCGGCCTCGTGGCTTCCGAAGGAACTCGGCTTTCACCATGAAGCGTCATAATTCTGCTAAATGAAGACCTTCTAACTCCCAGGGCAGAGTTTAAATGGTTTGGATTATTTTTTCTGGTAAGCGTTTTTTTTAGCGAGTTAGTTTTCTACGGGATGGGGACGCTAACCCCATGCCCAACCCTCCTCCTTTACCCGGGCTTGGGACCGGCAGTAACCCTATAAGAGTTGTATCCACATCACCTATTTCATATACTTGAAAATAAGGAACCAATACAATTCTCATAATTCAAAGCAAAAAGAAAAAAACTAGTCACAAGTGATAAGTTATTGATTCCAAAATAAGCACGACGACTCCAGTCGAAACTATATATATATATATATATATATATATATATATATATATATATATATATATATATATATATATATATATACTGATTTGTGTACTCATTTCGATTAATAATTTTTAAAAAAAATAATTACACAAATGAAATTCTTACGAAATCTCATTCTTAAGAGGACAAATAATATTTGATAGAACATCAAGATTTGATTCTTCTGAAATAGTCTCCTCAAATTTATTAAGAATGTCATTGCAGAGCTAAGGATCATTAGAAAAATCAGCATCTATCAAGACTGCCTGAGGTTTTCGGTCATAATTATGTTCACTAAACATATTTTCCTCAGATTTGCATGGAATTTCATTAGAATTATGTAAATCATTGAGAAAAGCCATATCTGGTACAATAACATGAGAATTCTGACAAATTGATTGATTAGAAACCGTTGTCTCACAAGAATTCTGAGTTTCATTTAACTTCGAACTGTTATATGACTCTACACTGTCTTTCGAAATCGTTGATAAAGATGAATGATCATCATAAATACTCAACTCAATAGAATCAAAATTACAAGACTTAATATTAGTTGCAGCAAGATGAACAGTAGTATTACAAACTGACTGAATATGTCCAATATCACCACATTCAAAGAACTTAGAATTACGAAATTTACATGATTTAAAAGAGTGGAACCTGCTACAGGACAGACATTGACCAGACTTGTGCCCATTTTCGTGAACTGCATCGCAACTCCTCAATGAATAATCTACATAACCTTGAGTACGCACTGGGTTGGGATGACGTAATGCAGTGGAATTTTTTATATCCTCATGAATCATTTTACGAAAATTTCCTCCTTTACCACATTCGAACTTTGTATACTGAACATAGTATAGCAGTACTTTCTTGAGAGTTGTATAAGGAAGGGGAATGGGCTTTTCCGGTAAAGCCAGAGTTTTTAATAATCTACATGCTTCTTTTCTGATGAATGTGAGGAACTGTGTCACAATATTAACATTCTCATCATCTTCCTTGGTCATAGCCCAAATTTTGAACCTTTCAAAGTAATCCTCAAAAACATCGAAATCCGAATATATGTCCAACCGTTTCATCACAGGCTCAATCGCGACGCCAATATGATAATTAGAAGTATTTGAATTATAGTATGAACTAAGAATCCCAGAAATAACGCAATTGGATCAAGAAGTACTCGATAGGCACAAACGAATGTACTGTATTCAACAAGTACAAAAAAACATTAGTTCATTCAAACACCACATAAGATTCAATTCAATATAATTAACTACGTTTATATTTTTGTGTAGATTAAGAGAAATTATAATATGAGGTATTGGAGAAGATTTGTAGCTCATGTGGTTGATTTTGTTGGAGTTTTGTTCTTTAAGGTCGATGGTTTGGTCGTGAAGCTTTCATCTTTCTTCGGAACGACATCATCAGCACAAAATTCAGATAGAAGTTATCTTGAGATATAAATGTGCGGTGATATCAATTTTCGGCTTCTCATAAGATAATTGGCAAATCGTTTTATATATTTTTGATGATCATAGATATCGTCTTATATTTCGATTGATTAGCAACTTTACAGCTAATTTGTACTGTAATACAGTAATTCATTCTTCATATTTCCTGTCAACATTTTCATTGACTTATTATTGAAAATCCGTATTTTTGAACGTTAGATAGTCATGTGAGTCAAAATTTATTTCTGTAATACTTTCCTTAAAATTCAGAGTAAAAATATCCCTTCTTTTGAATGGTAAACATTTGCAGCGCAGACTTGTTTCATTTTCTGATTTCGGTATTTAAATGACAGGTTTCAGATCAAAAACACTTATAAATGGAAATAACTTGATTTAAAAAAACTTGGAATAATGGACATAGTGAGTATGTTATGTCATGAAGCTTATTTAAATGTGTGTTATTTTATGAAAATGAATTCTATTAATTATGTCCTCACGGTAATTTTTTTCTGGTTAGCGTGTTTTTAGCGAGTTAGTTTTCTACGAAATAGGGTTTCTAACCCCATGTCTAAGCCCCCTCCTTTATACGGGCTTGGGACTGGTGGTAGCCACAGAAGGGCTCCAGGCGGAGTTAAGAGAGTTAACTTTTTTTTTTTTAATTTGAGCACATACTATATAAGTACAAAGTATTGTGTCTATGTTAACGGTTTCGCTGCGCATAGTTTGTCATTGAACCACACTTTTAATTTTTGTATTTGAATAACCTTCTTGTACTATTTACTGTTCATGGGCCATTAAAATTTCCATCTTCTCTACTTTTATTTTAATACAAAAGTTAACATTTATTTCTTCTGATCAGGTTTTTGATATCATAAACATTTGTGATTCATGCTAATGTCTTCTTTTGTTTAATGAAAAATTTGTTTAATCTGATTGGCGTTGTTTTTTAGCAAGATTTTTTTCTACGGGATGGAGTGGCTGACTCCGTGCCCAGCCCTCCTTCTTTACCCAGGCTTGGGATTAGCAGTAACTCTATAAGATCTGCAGGTGGACGTCAAGACAGTCCTGTTTTACCGAGCTGACGCTTGAAGAACCACTACAACCATTATCAAGAAGGTATAAGTATTTATAAATAGTTGTTTACGCAAGATACTCAATATCCGTTGGCCGGATACTGTCAGCAACAGCCTTCTGTGGGAAAGGACAAACCAGCTTCCAGTTGAAGTGGAAATTAGGAGGAGTCGTTGGAAGTGAATAGGACACACATTGAGGAAATCAAAAAACTACATTACGAGGCAAGCTCTAACTAGGAATCTTGAAAGGATGATGAATAGAGGAAGGCCGAAGAACACATTATGTCGGGAAATGGAAGCGGATATGAAAAGAATGAATAGAAACTGGAAAGAACCGGGAAGAATTGCCCAAGAGAAGGTTGGATTCAGGGTGCTGGTTGGCGGAGGCCTGTGCTCCTTCACGAGGAGTAACAAGCGTAAGTAAGTAAGTTAATGTAAAGTACATTGAAATCAATTTAATTGATTTATAAAACCTGTGAAATGTAATGATAACAAGTATGTTATGATGACATGTTAATAACATTTAAAATTTTTAGTTGTTGTATGTCATTTAATCAATTCTGAAGTTTTCAAAGTGAAATGTCAGCTTTAATATTTTACAATTTTTTCAGAATTTTATGGAATGTAATTTATCTACAGATTTACATTCACTTATAGACTATTCACGTTCAGTAAAAATGCTCTAATTCAAGGTAAAGAAATATATTTAGATATAAGACTCATAAACCAATGACTATGAACTGTCGCTGGTATTTTTCAAACATAATTTTGGTGCATTATATGTTTAATATCCTCGCAGACAGATTTCTGTCAAAATTATTTCGATCTGTAACGAATGGTCATATAAATTACAATATTTGTTAGTGTTATTTTATATTTTGAATTGGACTTGTTAGAAATTTCTATCAATCTCTTTTCAGTGAATCACTTCACCATTACTTTACTCAACTTAAAAAAATATCAATAAATAAAAGTCCAACCATAAAGTACAAATTTGTAAATTGTTTATGAATTTGAGTAAGAAAGTAACAAATCTAAATGGATACTACTGTTTTTCTGATAATATATGAGTTAATAAGCTTTATTCTGAAAGATTTAACTTCTGACAGATGTTTTCAAATCTGCCTCCAAAACCTTAAGTGGATTTGTTGAAGGGGGGGGAGGTTCCGTATTTTAAGTGCTCGAAGGCGGTTGAGAGTATGTAAGATTGCATGAGTTTATAGACTTAGCATAACTAATTGGTCTACTGACGTCGGTAAACCTGAAATCTTCGTATAAAATCAATTTAAGTATGTTATCTTTCTTTCATAGTACAAACATTGAATTTTTCGAGTACTTGTTCATTGAAAAGCTGCCGATATACCCACTACGTTGGTGATCGTAAAAGATTCAAAAAATAACCTAATATCAGCAAATACAATGACATGCAATTCTAAAAGCTATTTATTTACATTGGTAGGGAAATCTCTAGGACCAATACCAAGCTTCTAGTTCCCGAAATGTTTCAGTCAACATAAATGAACGGTCTAGACGTCTGATTCTGAATAAACTTTTCTTGTTTTGTAATGAATTTTAGAAGGCGTTAAGCTAATTATAACGCGTACGATAAGTGTAATGTTTGAATGAACTGATGATTCCTTTGTACTTGTTGAATGCTTGGTCTCGAATTTCAAATACAGTACATCCGTCAGTGCTTATCTAATACTTCTTGATCGAGCCTGCGATGGAACAGATAGATAATTATTCAACTTCTAAAGCTTTTAAGAATAATTTGGAAGGGTTTGAAATCTGGAGCATGACCAAGAACGATGTTAAAGGTGATAAAATTGTGGCACGATTCCTGACATTCATACTGGTTGTTAAAAACTTTGGCATATCCAGAAAAACCTATCTCACTTCATTATGCAACTCTTAAGTAGCTATTATTAAATTATGTAAAGTGCACTAGTTTTGCCGTGAAAGGGCGAAATTTCATAAGATGATTCGTCGAAATGACCAAAAGGTTAGGGAATTCATTCTTTAATTGCAAAGACAAGCTGACAAATACCATTTTGGTGATCAATCTCATGTGCAGCTGAGAAACCGATTAATTTCATGAATAAACAAACGTGTTTGGAGAGAGAACTGTTAGGAATGCCGAACTGTTTTTTTCAGGATGCTAGAACTACATATAACTCCGCCTGGAGTCCCTCCGGGGGCTACTGCCAGTCCCAAGCACGGATAAAGGAGAAGGGTTGGGCATGGGGTTAGCATCCCCATCCCGTAGAAAACTAACTCGCAAAAAAACGCTAACTAGAAAGAATTATTCAAACCTTTTAACCTCTGTCCTGGGAGTCAGAAGGTCTTCATTTAGAAGAACTATGACGCCTCATGATGGAAGCTGAATTCCTTGGGAAGTTACGAGGTCGATGCCCCTTCTGACAACCAGAGCGACCATTTATTTAGGTACATGGAATGTTCGTACAATGTGGGACACCGGGAGAGCCTTCAAAATTGCTGCAGAAATGAGAAGATACAACCTAGAGGTACTTGAGATCAGTGAAACACATTGGAAGCAAGTTGGACAACAACGACTAACTTCAGGAGAGCTTCTGTTATGCTCCGGCCATGAAGAAGAAAATGCCCCACATACACAAGGAGTTGCATTGATGCTGTCCAAACAAGCGCAAAATGCGCTTATAGGATGGGAATCTCATGGACCAAGGATCATCAAAGCCTCGTTCAAAACAAAAAAGGAGGGCATTACAATGAATATTATCCAATGCTATGCGCCTACCAACGACCACAATGAAGACGCTTAAGATCAATTCTACAATAGGCTGCAGTCAATCGTCGAGAAGTGCCAAACAAAGGACCTGACCATTCTGATGGGAGATTTCAACGCCAAGGTTAGAACGGACAACACTGGATATGAAGACATCATGGGACGACATGAACTGAGAGAAAGAAACGAGAATGGTGAGAGATTTGCAAAGAAGAGCATCAGAACCGACAAACGTAAATATGTGGAAGATCTAGCAAAGACGGCGGAAAAGGCTGCAAGAGAAGGGAACATGAGACAACTGTATGACATAACCATGAAACTCTCTGGAAATCGCCGTAAACCAGAACGACCAGTGAAGAGCAAGGAAGGCGAGGTAATCACTAACATTGAAGAGCAAAAACACATTTGGGGTGGAACACTTCAAAGAACTCTTGAATCGACCAGCTCCACTGAACCCACCCAACATCGAAGCACCACCCACGGACCTCCCAATCAACGTTGGCCCGCCTACAATTGAAGAAATTAGCATGGCCATCAGACAAATCAAGAGTGGCAAAGCAGCAGGACCAGACTACATTCCAGCAGAGGCACTAAAAGCAGACGTAGCGGCAACTGCAAGGATACTCCACATTCTCTTCAATAAGATTTGGGATGAGGAACAAGTACCAAAAGACTGGAAAGAAGGACTCCTGATCAAAATACCGAAGAAAGGCGATCTCGGTAAGTGTGATAACTACAGGGGCATCACTCTTCTCTCAATACCGGGAACAGTCTTCAACAGGGTATTAATAAACAGGATGAAGGACTGCGTAGACACCCAACTTCGTGACCAACAGGCAGGATTCCGTAAGGATAGATCAAGTACAGACCAAATCGCAACTCTACGGATCATTGTGGAACAATCAATTGAATGGAATTCATCACTCTACATCAACTTCATTGACTACGAAAAGGAATTTGATAGCGTGGACAGAACAACACTATGGAAACTTCTTCGACACTACGGCGTGCCTCAGAAGATAATCAATATCATACGGAATTCCTATGATGGATCACACTGCAAAATCGTCCATGGAGGACAGTTGACAAAGTCGTTCGAAGTGAAGACCGGTGTTAGGCAAGGTTGCTTACTCTCACCCTTTCTCTTTCTCCTGGTGATCGACTGGATCATGAAGACGTCAACATCTGAAGGGAAGCACGGGATGCAATGGACATCTAGGATGCAGTTGGACGATCTGGACTTCGCAGATGATCTGGCCCTTCGATCCCAAACGCAACAACAAATGCAGGAGAAAACGAACAGTGTAGCAGCAGCCTCAGCAGCAGTAGGTCTCAATATACACAAAGGGAAGAGCAAGGTTCTCCGATACAACACAGCATGCACCAATCCAATCACAATTTACAGAGAAGATTTGGGAGATTTAAAAACCTTTACATATTTGGGCAGCATCATTGATGAACAGGGTGGATCTGACGCAGATGTGAAGGCGCGGATCGGCAAAGCAAGAGCAGCATATTTACAACTGAGGAACATCTGGAACTCAAAGTAACTGTCAAACAACACCAAGGTCAGGATTTTCAATACAAAGCCATCATCCAGAAGATACAGGTTTTTATTAACAGTTGTCTACGTAAAATACCTCGGATCCGTTGGCCGGACACTATTAGCAACAACGTACTGTGGGAGAGAACAAACCAGATCCCAATGGAGTAAGAAATCAGGAAGAAGCGCTGGAAGTGGATAGGACACACATTGAGGAAAGCACCCAACTGCGTCACAAGACAAGCCCTCACATGGAATCCTCAAGGCCAAAGGGAAGGAGGAAGACCAAAGAACACATTACGCCGAGAAATGGAAATAGACATGAAAAAGATGAACAAGAATTGGATGGAATTAGAAAAGGAGGCCCAGGACAGAGTGGGTTGGAGAATGCTGGTCGGCGGCCTATGCTCCATTGGGAGTAACAGGCGTAAGTAAGTAAGTAAGTAAGAACTGCAAAAATAACTATGAAGCAGTGAATGAACTTGATATCCATTCAATCAACATTTCTAATATTTTGCTTAGTCGTCATGATGAAATACAATCTCAGGTCAATTAAACTTGCGTTCGTTTAACAGTGATTCTATTCTCGTGTAAATATGAAAATTATTCCAACAAGGAATTATGAAGCAAATCACGAAGGTGAGACCAGGTTTGGTAAATGTTCATCATGTGGAAAGTTTCATTCTCGCAATTCATGTACATTTCGTAATGCTAAATGTTTTATATGTGGTAAGATAGGACTCATTCAGTCAGTATGCAAAGCTACCGTTCATTTTGCCTCAAGCGGAACTAAATCTTGTAATTTTGATCCCAATAATTCAGCTGTTTCTAATGATCATTTATCTTCACCTATCATTTCGAAAGGTAATGCTCATATTCAAAAGCGATTATTTACATCGCTCATCTCTTGACTTTATCGTGGACACAGGCAGCATAGAGTCCATAATTTCATTCACGAACTTGAAATCCTTAGATCCTAACGTTGTAGTGCGACTCACTGTAGTCTCAGTTTTGGGGACTACTGGACACAGACTGCCCATACGAGGATGTTGTGAATTGCTTGTAAGAGATGATAATTCCTCATAAATACCTTGTGAGGTTTTTAGTTAGTGAAACAGGACTGTCGATACTGGTGTAGAGCCAATGAGCCCTGACCAAATCATCCGGCAGTTGGGTCACTGTATATCGAACAGATGACCGTTCCCTGTCAAGGTCAAGGACGACCAACGTGCATTAGTTAATCGTACGCCATGGACTGGCCCATGCGGCGTCTGTCTTATTTTTGCTTGTATGTACTTTAACTAATATATTTCTGTAATAACGTCCTCTGTGTTGTACTGTTTTCAAAGCATCTATAGTACCTTGACACGTCAATAGGGTGTTGACCGCGAGGTATGACTACGACGTTAGCTACTTCGTCGCACCATTCCCGTCTAACTCGAGTAGACCTCCTATCATTCGATATAGATCATCTAAGTTGGTGATCTACAGAGTATTGCTTTGAATGCCTATGACCATACACTGCAGCACAGGAAAGCCAAAAAAATTAAACGCGTTAGCTACATTTCTCGATAATCATTATATGATAGACCTGATAATACTTCAGACTGTTTGCTAGTGCAACGTTTACCAGTGAGATGTCCAGATCTCGTTAGAGAAACTCGTAGATACTTTAGATGTACACTCAGTGCTATGCGGAAAGGTTGGAATGCTGGTCTGAAACGTAGATTTCCCGTCTATTTTTCAAAGTGGGATGAGCTATTCAATACTCCTGATGGTATTTTGTGTTTAAATGATTGCATTGTTATTCCTCCTTCATTGCGTAAATCTGTCATTGAAGACCTTCATAGTGGACATTTGGCTGTTGAGAAAATGAAGTCCTTGGCAAGACTCACATGTAGGTGGCCAGAGATAAATGCTGATATATGTCTTAAAGAAAACAATTGTGAAAAATGTTGTACTGACCTACTTTTATCAAGAGAACGCGATTGGTGTAATGGAAACAATTATTATTATAACCAATCGTAACAGTGATTGTTTCACTGTATTTGTTTGTTTAACTGTGCTGATGAAATTCTCCCTTCCGTTGATTGTGACCTTGCACGCGCTTACGTCTGCTCAGTGATTCCGCCTGTACTTCTTCGGCACGACCTCGGTATTCTTTCGATACCACGAGATCGCCAACAAATATATTTCGCTACAACCTCTACTCGCCTTCTGATATCTGGTGCGCAACCTTCTTGTAGTGGTGATTATAGTCAACCGCCACTCGACCCCACGCTACAATGTCATCAGTTGAAAAATCAGACTTCGAAGTGGACTCCATGGAAAGTATTGTCTGAGGCCGGGCAGAGAATTCATGCAGACTATTGTGGTCCGTTTCTTGGCAAATACTATGCTCTTGTAGTCATCGATACTTTTTCAAAGTGGCCTGAAGTTTTTTCACTAATTCATCAGGCTCTGATGTCACAAACCGAGCATTAAGAAAATGTGTTTATTCGAGAAGGAGTTCCCATGGAGTTAATCACCGATAATGGCTTTCATTTTTCTGCCGATACAGTCACTGCCTGATTGAATGGTATAGGGTGCAAACATCTGTTTACTACTCCCAGACATCCTTGTTCTAATGATCAGGCATCAAATTTTGTCAGGACGTTGAAAACTGCCATTGATTCTACTGTCGCCTCAACATTTAATGAGCTGGAGATTGGGAATATATACTTTTCTACTGCAATATAGAAAAGCCAGACATTCTGTAACGAAAAAGACTCCATCAAAGCTATTAAAAGGAAGAATTCTTCAGTCGAATATGAGATGTTTGGAGTCTGAAGAAGCTTAATATTATCATGGAAATGATCTTCGGCCAAACACGAGGATTGTGCTGAAGAATGTCGAGAAATCTATGGTGAGAGTTCTAGATACAAATGACTTAAGTGCACAAAATCGACATGTTGATCAAGTACAATTCCAGGAACCAGTTGAGTCCGTTCCAATTTCGATTTTTAATTCCAATGCTGATGAGTAAATTCTAAATAATACAGAATGTGTATCCAATACACTGTCTGACAGACACAAGATGAACTTGAGAAGATGACGTATAATTGATTACAGACACCTAGACTCCAATTTAAGCTGTGGCGTGGTGTTTGAATGAACTTATGATTTCTTTGTACTTGTTGAGTGCTTGATTTCGGATTCCAAATACAGTACATTCGTTAATGCTTATCTAGTACTTCTTGATCCAATTGCGTTATTTCTGGGACTCTTAGTCTATACTGTAATTCAAATACTCCTGATTATCATAACAAAAGATACATATAAAGATTCCACAAGTATTTGTTTTTCACAATACACTAAATCAGTAACACCTTTTATAATAAAAACGTGCCAATCCAAGAGTTGCCGAAGTGTACGATGAAAATCCCATATTCTTGGAATATTCACATTCTGAACCATATTCCCTCAAATTGTTGTCATTGCCATTTTCAAAATAATAAGTGGTTATTGCATCTTATTGTATTGTATTCCAGTCAATGACAACTTGGGCTCTCACTTAACGACAAACATGTAAAATTAATATACATTTTGTGACAAATATTTATTTTCAACCTCGTTAAAGTTGCAGCAATATAAGTAAGTTGTTCGTATTGTAGAGGCGAATAAATTCCGAAGCCCGACATGATTTGGTACGCTAAACAATAAACTGTAGAGCTGCTTCTTATTGTAACGTTATATATCATATTTTTATTTTACATTTTCGGTATACACTTTGTATTTGTGGACTTTTTTTCACATATTTGCATATTTTATTTTAACCATGACAGGATTGGCACCCAGACTGATCAAGATTATGACTCATTCGCCTTCACGACATTCTAACCAGACAATATAGTGGCCTGGTTCTGCTACGCAGAAGCTTAATTCCACGATCACGGCGTGTCAGACCAACGTGTACAACTCCTCGTGGTAGGGAAAGCACTGATGCAGGATTTTAACAAGTACGTCACACCTAGTTCGCCTACAAGTAATGTTTCTGAACTTCACATCACTCTGAATAAAACTGTCATAAAACGTGTTGACCTTACTGACCGACGAAGTTTAAAACAGTTCTTCTAGAACATGGAGTTGAAGCGTGGCCTAGTAACGTCTGTGTTGCTACGTATGCGAGAGGTTTTTGTTCAACGGACTTTTGACAAGAGCTTATTAGGACAGCTCTTCTTATCTAAGCTTTCCTGATAGGCTCAGGTGGTTATTATATCATTTCAAAATAACTTCGCAGACAAACTGTTTGCATCTTCGAGTACAATTAAGAAGATCACTAAATTATCCAACATTGAGGTTTGTTCTGTCAAAGGAAATTCTCAAACAACACAAAATGATATTGCGGATTTCTGTCATACTCTCATTAGATATTTTAATGTTCATCATACTCACAGGCGCTCTAAAAAGCCTATCACGAAGAGCATTGTCTCCAAAACAGGATAAGTATGGTAAGTTCCCTTTAAGTTGCAGAAATCCTTGCAGTTTCTCAACCTTCAAACCGTCAGGAACGAAAAACCTTTGAAAAGTTTCATCTCTTTGGTATACAATAACAGTGACCGTATCTGTTAGACAAGGCCGTTTGTAGTAAATCACTGACGTGATTGCAAAAGGATCGCCATTTTTTTGACATTGACGCGGAAGTTATAATCATTCAAAAACAAATTGTTAGTACATGATTGTTGTGAATAATGCATTTTACAGTTTTTTCAAAAATGCAGTCCTATACAAATTTCAATGAGGTTTGCATAATATTTGCCATGTATATAATCAGGTTCTGTGGGAATAATAGTAAGCTGAATTTAAAGAAGGAAAAGGGAAAAAAGAAGGAAAAAAACCTGAAATGTGCAAATATTTTAATAAGCGTGTACGTGAAAACAGAATAAGAACAAACGTGATTCATGTATTACAAATGGACAAAAAAACAAATAAGGAGATGAGAAAATAAATCATTAATGTAGTATGATGCGATGGTAGAACGAGAGTTTGCTCAATAATAATTTGATATGACGCTTTGAAAGTCTTAATTAATTGCAAAGGACAATCAAATATCAGTTTGTATGTGTCATATAAACGTGGTGAATATACAATGAATTTGAAAGGTTCAAGTGTTACACAAGATAAGCCTTACAAGATCTACTCGAAGAAGCGGATCTCTGACAACACTGTCTGCAAGATATATGAGAGGAAGAACAAGAACACATCAATTAATAACAGTTGAACGAGAGCAGAGAAAACCAAAGTGTAGACCGAATAGACAGAAGCAAGCAATTGGGTGAAGTAGGGCATTAAAGGCAACAACGCTGTAGTGATACGTGACGTAGCCAGCCACGTATGGTGTTTGAATGAACTAATGATGCATTTGTACCCGTCGAATGGTTGATTTCGAATTCTAAATACAACACATACGTTCGTGGTTCTCTAGTACTTCCTGATTCAATTAGGTTATTTCGGGGATTCTTAGTTCATAATATAGTTCAAATACTCATAATTACTACACCACGCAACTGGAAAAGCTGTAAGACAAGAAACTGTGAAAAAAACTATATCACACAATGAAGAAACTGGTAATGAAATATAGTAAGCCAGAGAAACCAGTCAAGAACAACGAAGTAGATTAATCACTGAGATTCAATAATAGAAGAACATGTAGTAAAACACTTTGAAGAACTATGAACTAGGTCATCTCTATTGAATCCACCGGATATTGAAGCAACAAACACAGACCTTTCTGTAGATGTCACTTCACCAACGATTCATGAAATCGGGATGGCCATCAGACAAATGTATAACGGAAAAGCAGTAGAACCTGACAATATACCAGCTGAAGCAATGGAATAAGACACGGAAGAGACATTAAAGATTCTTCGTTTATTTCAGGATGAATTTTGGCACAGAAAAAATGTCAGACTCTTCCGAAGCTCCCCACTCTTTCGTTTCAACGACCCTGAACGGCCTAACAAGAGGAGATAATTCCGTATTTCACTTGCCGTATTGGCGTAGCAGCCTGACTGTGCCAGTAAATCGCGTCACTAGAGATAATCATTAAACAAACAATTGAACGGAACTCGTCATAATACATCAATTCACTTGACTATAAGAATTCATTTGTTAGTGTAAATAGGAGGATTTTATGAAGCCTTCTGAGTCAATATGTAGCGAGTAGCTTGAGAAAATCGTCGACATTATCAAGAATTCATATGACGGACTATACTGCAAAGTCGTATATAGAGGACAGCTGACAGACTCATTACAAGCGAAGACCGGAGTCAAACGAAACTGCTTACTCTTCTTCTTTCTCTTTCTTCTGGTGGTTGAATGGGTTATGAAGAGCTTTGATGCACCTAGACTATTCGGACTTGTTGTCTATTACCGTCCCTGATAAGTGAGTGCATTAGCCGAGACTTCAACTTACTTTTTTAAATTATTTTTTCCGGCTCTACTCATGCTACTCTACATGCCCCTCAGTCATATAAAGTATCTTCCGGCTAGACGTGAATTGCTACATGAAGAAACTGCATAGCCATTATTAAGCATTTATCAAAGAATGGTAGTTATTAGGCATTGTTTTAATTTCTTCAAGCTGGCGGTCCACCGACCTCGCTAATTACAGGTGGGAATTCAAAATGCCCGCAGGCAAACCGTCTGGTCTAAAGACTGCTCGCAAACTTCGAGACCATCGCCGAACCCAGAAATGGTCGGATAAAGCATACAAAAAGGCTCATATTGGAACGAGGTGGAAAGCGAATCCTTTCAAGGGTGCCTCACACGCCAAGGGTGTTGTACTTGAGAAGGTAAGTCACATTGTCCAATACATTGTATCTTAGGTTGGTGTTGAAGCTAAACAACCAAATTCTGCCATCCGTAAATGTGTGAGGGTTCAGCTCCTAAAGAATGGGAAGAAAATCACTGCTTTCGTACCTAATGATGGGTGTTTAAACTTCATTGAGGAAAATGATGAAGTTCTTGTGTCTGGTTTCGGGCGAAAGGGGCATGCTGTCGGCGATATACCTGGTGTAAGGTTCAAGATTGTTAAGGTTGCAGGTGTATCACTTAAGGCTTTGTACACACATAAGAAGGAAAGACCTAGGGCTTAGTATTTTTCATAATATATTTTCGTTTTTGGATATGGATTGTTAATTACTAATAACATGTTGACACGGTTTTATTGTATAGTGACATGTTTTCTTCATCTACTGATGTTCTCGGTACCTGAACTTCACGTTCTAGTGCATTAAGTTACTACTCGTTTAAAATGCATAGTCGAATATGTATTTTCGCGTTAGTCTGCCTGTATTTGAATACTATCACTTGTTATTTATAAAAGATGCGTACCGGTGCTGTGGGGGTATATCTTGTCATTCAAATTTTAGTATGTTCTCGAAATAATCTTACCACCAGTACATCAACGTGAAATAATATTGATTGACTCATCTAACTTCCGATTGTTCACTTGGAATCTCATTTGTTTCCATCAATTTCATCAGGATTGAAGTTGTGTCTATTGCTTCATGTTCTGTTTTGTTTACTGCGATAATTAGCCTAACCAATGTGACTACTCTTTTGATAAGTTTTATCTGTTTACAACCGGTTAAGTGTATGCTGATATTGTCATGACCAAGTTTTTCTCCAACCCAATACATACATTTTTTAAGCTTCATTATAAAAGAAACTTAGTCAAATGTCTTGTGAGTAGAGTTCTTAAAATATACTCAGTCGACACAATTGATAGGGAATTACAACATAATATTTTGAGTGAATTGGGATATCCACTGGGTTTCTTTAAGAAACACTTGCGCGTACAAAACAAGAAAATAGTGACTCTGATGGCTAATAAGAAACCGCTTTTCTTGAAACTGCAATTCAATAGTGATTTAGCTAGCGATGAATTACGGAACCGATTGACTAGAGCAGTAAAGAGAACGTTTTGATGCTACCAACCTCTGCCTATCGTATACGACCCAATTGACGGTGATTCCACAATTGAAGGATAAGTTACCTGGTTATGCCACTTCTGTGTGTATCTATGAGTTCAGCTGCTCCTGTGGAGAAGGCTATATTGGGCGCACTACCAGGCAACTGGAACAATGAGTTCGGGAACACCTCCCTTCGTGGTTAGGAAAAGGTTACCTCAAAATAATACGCAGCTCGGTTTTATCACACTTGATCGATAGCGGTCATATAGTGGACAGAAACAGGTCGTTCAAAGTTATTTGTCGTATTGTTGTTACCATTGACTTATCAACTACCTTGATTGGTTTAATAATTTCGAATATGCATATAAATATTACTGTATATTAGAGTAAAGCCTGATGAGGATCTAATCGAAAACAATATTGTTCGCTTATATATGTTGTTCTAAATTTATCTGTATCCCACGAGAAGACAGTAAATCCAATTAATAGCAGATAACTATCTGTAGTATTGTATCAGCTTACTGGAGTTAGTTGAAGAAAATCGTACATTGAGTTTGTCAACGTGAATTCTTCAGACGGACGGTGACTTTCAAGCGTCCAAACTCTCGGAATGCATTTAAAGTGCTAATTTGGAATAACTTTTAGAAATATTGACGACATTCCATGATTTATTTGTTGAAAAACGAGTGAAGAACTTGAAATAATATATATTTACTTGAATTATCATAATACTCTACCAGTTTCAGAATCAAGTTAACTTCAAGAAGCTAATATTTGCAAGCAGTATTCAATATTTTTCTGTCAAGTGTGTAAGGTAAAGCATTTGGATACAGAATGTTAATTGTGTAGCGATGTTATTTTCAGAAGGATCGATACGAAAAGCTTGTAACAATAGTTAGTCGTAGATCATGGACGCCGGCCGAACGTCCAGTTTCTTTACGCTATAAACCGATAGTTATATCTGAAAATTCGAGCGAGTATGTTGAAGGTGGTTTGAATTTGCCGTAAGCCGACTCCTCAAAGATGTATTTATAAGCTAGTGGTAGAGATACATTAACTTTTCTTTTTCTTTCTAAACCTTCACAGTTGTACTGTTTTATTAGTGAATAGTTCTTAGATGTTAAGGAGAGCGTTGTTTTTATGTTCCGATTTACCTGTAGCGAACCGTTCCTCAACTCAAACGGTAACAATTTATAGAATTGTGGGCTTTTCAACAAATGATAGATTTCCATTGCCTCTAAATTTTGAGTCACTTTCAGCTAGAAGTAATAAAAGATATGTTTATAGTATTTAAAAAGACAAAAAATACACTATCCATGACGTATCTAGACTCGATGTTGTTTTCACAAGGTGAGATCTTCAAGTACTGAATCTTTCCAACGTTTCCTCGCTCAATCTGAAATATTTTTAGTGATTTATTAAAATACTACTAATAAATGACATTACTGATTGAATATTGGCTAGGAAATCATTAAATGATACATGCATTCAGTCTCACATTACCACCGAAAAATATAGGAAGGTGGTCAGTTTATGAAAGGGGACAGTGGTATTAAGGAAAGCTACGTCGGACTAGTTTCTGCTGGAATACAAGTCGGTGGTGGTACAAGCGTGAGTAACTTCGATTAAAAACTGGCTGTTTTTACTGAACTGTTCCTCCTTTTATTTATAATAATCACCCTTTATCCCTTGAATTTTATTTCCTTGTGTGGCGCATATTTAGTTGTACTTTTACTATGCGCTTTCAATTAAACTCCCGTAAGCACTCATGAAGACATTGCACCTGTGACAAGATGGCTGTCTAATAGTATCACATGTTTGGTTTTCAACGGATGTCTATTTATAATTTTGTGCTTTGTAGTTATTAACCAGATATAGAGGTTTAGTATATTTTACACCGTATGACCAGAGCAAGAACTGCAGCTTTCATGTTTTCCTGTTGGTATTCATGATCATTAAGTACATAGTGGTGAAGTCATCCTCCTTTTAACAACATAAACTAGAATAGAACGCTACCCATATATGCATGTATTATGACTAGTTACTAATCTTTGACTTTAGGCATGGAAATTTCACTATCGTAGTAGTTACTGCTACATAATTAGCAAAAGTATTTATATTAGTCATAACCAGTTGTAGCTTGGTGCTTCGTGGCTCAAACGAAATTAGGTATAGTGTAATTAGTCTTTCTGAATGAGTCTATTTGTTTTACTGCATGTTAAAGGACGGAAATAGAGTCATTCCACAAATCTTGAACTCTTGATATCTAGATAATGGGTAGGATTTCCGAATTATATTGTGTTATTTATTGTAAATCTAGCCAGTTCTCAGCTGATGACATTGAATATATGATACTAAGCACATCTCTTTGTGATTAGTTCATATTATGAGCATTATACTTAAGGTATTAGAAAATAATACAAACGAAACTGCTTCGTAGTACACACTCCTGTTAATAGATGAAGGGATATATTGAATTCATAATAGGTGGCTCAAACTGAGCAAAGCTTTTCCAAAGTTACAAAAATCTCATTAGTCATTAACCCGAAAGAATTAGTTCTTTGGATTGCACCGTTTCATTTAGTAAAACTAGTTGCTGATGAAGAATAGTAAGTTAGTCTTTTGCACGTTTAGGGAGAGAAGCCCATCGCACGTTTTTTGATTTCTCTCGGAGTTTAATGGATTCCGACTTTTTTTTAGCTTCAAATAAAACTTGAGTCAGTTTGGGAGTCATTAAGCGGAAGACTAAGGTAAAATAGCAACATAAAACCGTATAATATTGATGACTAAAAGCACTATGATCTGCAGATCCATATTTCAGTCCGAAAGTTAGTAAAATTCATGTCAATTGAGTTGTAAGAAATGAAAAGTCCTAACAGCGATCTGGGCAGTTGGACTGTGAATATAGTATTATCCCGAACTATGGCCAGTGCGTCCACCAGATAAGACTAGGATCTTATGACTGTCGCATAGATTTCTCTGGTTTGCCTATTCATCTTTACGTACGGACGTTCGCAGCATTTTAATACACTATATTGGGTTTTCAACCTAACATCGACATATTTGAGCTCCATTGAGCACGATATCAACTGTTGAAATTATCAGCTGTTTTGATGTGTAGTAGTGAAGTCTCTCAGAAAAGTACGTTGATTACTAAACATAGAATTCCTACCGAGATATGTCAAGACAATCGATGGGGACAGTCTACTGATGTAAAGTCCTTTTTAAAAGAAAGTACGTTTTTAATATCTAATAAACAGCCCAAACCTTTCCGACAGATGATTGTAAATCAGCAAGATTTTCAGTGAACTTGAACTTTGCAGACCATTTATTTTGGGATCCAATAACGTCCAAATAAAATTCCTTGGGATCATTTAAGTGAATCAGTGGAGGTCTTATTTCTAAAGTATACTGAACTTTGGCTGACTGATTTCCAGGTTTGGTTTTTAGACGAATCTCCTTACGGGCTGTCACTAGAGTGAAATCAATGATACAATCAAGTGTTATCTTATTCAAACGATGTTTGTTACTCGAAACAGTTCTTATCAGTACTAAGGAAAATAACTACATCATATGAGCAAGAGGATTATCAAAAAATGAAGTCATGTAATATCACATACATAGTATATTAGGTTGGTTTCGTATTTAATGAAATAGTGTTCCTTTATCAAGAAAGCGTAGTACCTGGTAGGATATCACGTAACTAGTCCACATAAAAACTGGCTTTGCGAAGTATGGCGTAACTATGTTTCGAAATTATCACTAGAATAAGTAATAAATATTCGCACGACGTATGAGAACAGTAATTTATTCTTATCATCCGAAAAGTAGTTGTGGATTAACGGGTTACATCTACCGACTTACTCCGTGATGTTCGGACATAACGAGAGACAAATGAACATCTTGAGCTCCCACTTATCCTTGATAACGCGATTTAAGAAGCAGTTTGAGTGTATGTATAACGGCTTTAACGGTGGGGTTGGTGCGCAGATGTAATCAGTTCTTATAAAGCAAAAACCATAGCATAGTGATTACTAAGAACTTTGTTGAATAATAACAATAATCATCTACTAGATTTACAAATAGGTGTAACAGTAGAAACTGAGGCGAGTTGATAAGCCGTGTACATTGGTTTTTGCTTAAAAAGAGACTAGGGGACATAAATGTATCAGTAAACAGTAGATCTTTCCACAAAATAGCTGAAGTCTTCTTAACTTCATAACGATCGTAACGTGTATCTACCAAATAGTCGATCGCGAAGTGATTTGTTGTAGAGGGGCTCATAAATATGACTCCTACCTGAAGATGAGGAAGTTTCTGAAAGAGTATTAATTCAAATTTATTCAGAATATTGAATTTTATAACTTGTCGAGGAAAAACTTAGCACACGAACTAAAAAACTCATAAATCCGGCGGGGTATAAATTATATTATGTCTGGTAATAAATTTGTCTTCAAACTATCTAAATATCAGTTGCAGTAATCTAAACTAAACCGAAGATATTATTGTATAATCCAGGACATCAATAATATCCTGTTAATCGAACAGTGGGAAAATGCTTAATCATAGAAACGAAGATGGATGAATATGGAGATGTATGGTTTAAATGGACTTTCACGTAATGAACAGAACTTTTGATGATTAGGAGCAAGTGGGCTTTCTTAATACAATAACTATATGCTGACTGACGTAACAGTAATAAAATCTATGATAACTAAAAATAGTATGTATCTAACTGATTACCTTCAGGTTTGTGTTTGATAAAACATCTCTTCAAAAATATTCTCTCTAATTCCATTTTCGAGTAAAATATTAAGATGTGATGTGGTTCACAATTACGAACTGATTAAGGTCATTTGATAGAACCAATCACAACCATCATACTTAAACTGAAATAATTAAAATTTTGTTTTATAAGGGCAATTAATTTTTCGATTTGTTTAAAAAAGTGGATCTACACTTCGTTGGATGATAAAAAATGACACACAGATAGAAGGTTGATGCTAGAGATGAAACTGATACATTCTCAAATATATGAGACTATATATGTCTAAAGAACGTAAGAAATAGATAATTGTGTGTCTAACTTGGGAATACAGTTTTCGAGTCTGCAGAAAATGTCAACTTACTTTAAGAAAGTCAACGATCAACAAGGTTATTTAACATTTTGATCATTTAAGTGACAATGATCAGTGAATCTATAAGACGGAATTGGCCTTGATTGTTAAGTATCTTGTTAATTTACATAGTAGTGGAATCAATCTATAGTTAATATAGTCAGTCACCCTAAACAGCGAGTGTCCGTGATCATTCTGGAATACATTAAACTATAACTTTATGCAAAATAGAGAAGAAAAATTTATGGTGAAAGAGATACACTTACAAAACACATAGTTGGATTCCACTTTTAATAATGTTATTAAACTTACCGGAGAACAAGTTATCTAAATCTAGCGTGTTATTTTTAACCAATTCATTCCAACAATTAGTCTGATATTATGTTTATACTGGGTAACTATGTTTTTAAGACCAAAACTACCTTATGAATGAATAAGATTGTTTTTACTGACGTATCATTAGATGGAGAACTACAAATTAACTATCGAACATATTCAGTACTTTTGCGACTAGCTTTAAAAACATCATAGTCACTTGTCTAAAACCTAATAATCCACTTAACCAAACGCCTTCAACTCGGCGCGATCATCATTCAATATCAAGGGTGAGCAATCGACCTACTTTGAGATTAAGTTAAGCTATTTACTTATCTCTATTCCCATATGGAATAATCAAGATTACTATACCAAATTATCTACTCATATTCAACTGAAAATCGAACAAAGCTAAAGCTAGAAAAATATCTATATAAAAATATACATATGCAATACATTTTATTACATACTTGCGACTTTGTACACATACAGTGACAGGAAAACACATAAGTTACTCATACTCTATCATGATTTCTGTCAATGTATACGACAAAAATTTTGTTGAATTAATTATCCTAATACCTTAAACTATACAGATTCAATGTAAAATTGGACTTTATCAAGAAGTAAATAAGGATGTTTTACTAAAATTAAATATACAAATGAATATACATGAGCAGGAGGTGTTTCGACGTAGTAACAGTAATATACAAACAATAAAGGAATAATCTATTTTTGAAAAACTTAAGCATTCAGATAGATTTATAAGAATGGCATCCATCCTTTATACATTTGACAGAGTCGATCAACATCGGTAGCTTCTTTAATTAAAGTATCCACCTACAAGGTAAAATAAGTATATTAAAATTCATAAACTATATATATATATATATATATATATATATATATATATATATATATATATATATTGAAAGAAGACTAGGCAGTGTCCAAAGCGAAGTAAATTATTGGTTCTAGAAGCTAGTGATTGTTAGGAAGACTACGTCAGGAAATGGAGCCTTCCTGATAAGCGGTTGTATAGACGACTTAAGATACCTAAAGAACTTAATGATTCATGAGTGCTTCAGCTGTCAATTTAGTTTTAAATATAAATTCAGTGAGGTATGAGAGGTAATACGGGATCATGATTAACACAAAGAACAGAAATATCGGGAGACATTCCAGAAGATTTTGTTAACATTACTACCTAAATAGGAGACAAAAAGAAGGTATATAACGATTGTATCTGAGGTCTTGAGCAATACCTGACAACGCATTAAAAAAATAAGTCATAAATTGTTCATGACCTTAGTTAATGGGATAAAAGAAGTACTACTTTCAACAATGTACCATTAAAGATGACCATAGTCAGCTTTTCTAAAGCAATATGCACAGTGTTGGTGCTCATTAGACGAATCTATAAACAAGAATAACCGAATGAAAGAGTGAGTTTTGTGCATTAATAAGTCATCACACGATAAAACGATGTAATGGATATACTTATGATTAAGAAGTCTATTTGGATCATATATATAAAATACTATCACGGATTAATTATTAGAGCTGTTGACATAATTCAATCACCTGCTTCGGTTTGGGCACCCGGGCAGTATCACAGCCCTCACACATATCGGATGAGATTTGTGTGGCGCATATGTATTTGGTGCCTCTTTGTACCAATATGTATGTGTTGAAATAAATAAATAAATAAATAATTCAATCAACAACAGCATAAAATGAAGATTATGAAGTTGGAAAATCCACAGTAACTTATGATATCATAAATCATTGATTAAACCCGTGTTTAAATAAAAAACTCTAGAATGACAACAAACATCTTGACTTGGAAATATCGTTTAGTAGACACGTCAATAACCCTAAATTTGTGCTTGTTATCGTCCACAATTGAGATATAGATGAGCCTTATATGAAGCATGTGCCTCCTTGTTTTTAAAGAAAGATATGAATGTGAATACCGAAAAACTCAGCAAAATGTTGGGGTCTTCATATTAATTGCCAACAACTATTTAATGATGGGTAGAATTCACAGTGAAAATCAGTGATTAAGCTATCCAACTTGGTCGCTTTGTTTAGGTATAGGCGTTGAGCATAAAAAAATACACTCAGACAATATCACATAGTGACTGGATTTGTAAAAATGAAATACTTTAATTTTTATAACACATGTACTCAGAAGCATCTAAGCTATAAATAATCAAAAGATAATCACATATAAATAAAAGAGAGCTATATCCCTTATGATAAGTTTAACAGTGAAGATTTATTCATAAGCGAATTCATTTTATGTCCACAAAACACTTTCTAATCAAATGGATCAAAAGTATAGTTCATTTAGTTTGTAAACTTACTTGTCCTTCAACTGACATAGGTAAAATCTGGCTGAATCCATCATGTTCTGTAATTTTACCTTTAAGACGATCTTCCATACGTGCTAATTTTTCTGTAGCTGCCCTGGTTGCACGTTCTGTCAAGTCCAAGTCGGATGATGCGTTTCCATCTGATGTAGAACCACCACGGCGAGTTCGTCCAGCTATAAAAAGAATTGTAAACATAACAGTTATTTTTACCTATACGGTTTTGTCAAAATTTTGTCATTTCTGAGTCTTTTTTAGCAATCAGTTATTGAAAACTAGGTAGCATTGGATAAAGGTCTTTTTCCAGTTAACGATTCTTCAGTTGAGTGGGATCATGATCACACACAGTATATACTTTTAAAATTCCACTTAATCTTCGGTTCACAGTCGTCATAAAATGATTTCTCGTATTGTGTTAGGCCTTTGTGGAAATGATTTCAATGGAGCGGCACTGTGTATATTAATAAAACTACAAACTAAAAAGTCAAAACATGTTTTATACTTTGTTACGTTCGAACAGATTACTTTATCACCTAAAACCGTAGAAAGGAACGAAAGTCAGCAGCACAACAACAGGACAAACTAAACTATTCCATTGCGCTCCAGCCCTGCTAACTGGAGGGAGAAAACCAGATTCACCTGATGGAAATATATATTCCATAAGCAATCTGAAGCATGAACGAATAAGCACAAAACTCAGGCGCATGAATACAGTATAAAAATGTACTAAAAGAGGGAACGAATCTGTTATAACGCTCGGTTTTACTTCGTCTAGTGTTATAACGGTTGGGTTTCGACGTTTACACGTATGGGATGTTAATTTACCTTAAACAAATATCTACACTAGATTCCCTCTCAATGTTTGTTCTACAGGACGTCAACACAACTCAGATCAAGAACACGTGATTAGCCTGACCACAACGTAAATATATTTCCGCGCCCAAAACACCGACGCAATCCAACAACAATAAGTGAGTAATAATAATAAGGATAGGAGAATATATAACTCATCTGACACCTATCAGACTATCTACATGTCTGATTAAGCAGACAACCAATCATTATCATTCTCGCCCACACATCAGAATCAATGACATTTAAGGTCCTTTCCAAGTGGGGAATACAAACTGAGAGTAAAAGTGGGCGCTTTTGGTACAAAAAAGAGGAAATTCCAAAATAAAATTACGAAAATGAGACGTTTACCAAGTGATTTGAGGGGAATCAAGCATTCCCAACAGACTTACTACTTTCACCACCAGGCAATGCGTTACTTCGTACGCTTCCAGTTTGTTCAACAACAGCATCAAAATAAATTGGACGGAACACTGCCAAGAGTGGATCGATTTCGTGACGTAGTAAACGCATAACTGCTTCTGCACAACGTCTGAATGTACCTTCATAACCTGTTGGACCCATAGCATGAACCATATTGCGAGTTAAACGGAATGGAACACGTTCAGGCCAAGGTAAAGTAAGACCATTATTGAATACACACGAAAAATCAACATGAACAAGATCACCAGATATAGAGTCGAACAATATATTCTCTGTATGTCTATCACCAAGACCGAGAACATAACCAACCATGCTCATAACTGCACAAGTACGTGCATAACATTCCCGTCCTGAATACCTTAAGTGAAAATAAACCCAATAATAATCGGTTATAAAAAAGTAACGCATGGGTATGGTAATAAGCAATCATTTCTATTAATCCTAGAACTTGCTAACAATATGTTCTCATCACTTATACCCCAAATGCCCTGGTATGGCTGAGAGTGTGATGAGCCCGCTCCCCCTCTCGAAATACTCTCACACGGCCACGCGTATACAGCCTCTGTCAGGGAAATCCTACCCACTGTCTTCTCGTGGCGCCGGTGTTGTTTATGAAAATGTCCGGTGCTTTAACCGGATTCCAAACCAATGGTGCACATGGGCTCCAGTATCCTGAGGGAACAAATGGTGTATGAACCAATCGTTGGTCACTGGTTACCATGGGACTGCATCTCCTCACGATGCTCCACTGCCTTGTGGGTTAGACCTTCAGGTCAAAGGCTCGGAGTGTGGCCCCGTAAGAAAACCACCTACTTCGGTCTGGGCACCCGGACAGTATCACAGACCACACACAAATAAAATGAAAATGACGATATTTACTGTAAAATTCTATTCTCGCTTCGATTTACAAACAATTCACATTTCTTATTATTATTATTTACTGCGTCATTTATTCACTCTCTTTTATTCCCATTCTGTGTATCCTTATTTTTCGAATTATACAGCAGCTCGCCTATGGTGGAAACTCGGTTCTATCTAAACGTTCTCGAGTCATTGCTACCACCAAATACGAATACTGAAGCAGTTTTCCTGAAACCAAGTGCACCATTCAAACTGACTGTCTTCAGCGTTCGCACACTTATGCAGGTTGGTCAACAGATAGGGCTGGCTATGTCTTTTTAACTTCCTAATATCGACGTTTGTTGTCTATCCGAGACCCGTATTCAAGACTCTGGTGAAATACTACAAATTCGCTCTCCGTCTGTCGCTTTAAAAAGCTTGTTTTACGTGCGCTTATCCGGGGACCCTGTGGCATCTTCGTCTGGTCTTGCTGGCACTAAGCGCTAGAGCTGAGGCAGCACTAATCGATTGGACTCCCATTAACAGTTAGTTATGTGCTGTTGGATTAGAGAGTTCCATCAAAGTGAGAAGAAATCGGTGTGAGAAACGACGTCTTTTCGTCATCTCCGCCTATGATCCGACAGATTGCTAGAGCTGAAACAGCATTAGAAAGTCCCATCAAAGTGAGAAGAAATCGGCGTGAGAAACGATGTCTTTTCGTCGTCTCCGCCTACCTCCCGACAGATTTCAGCAAGGATGCAATCAAGGATGAGTTTTACCACCAGTTAACTGTTCTTCTCCAGAAAGTGCGTTCGACAGATATTGTAGTACTAGCCGGAGACTTGAATGCTCAGATCGGGCGTGTAGGCAAAGAAACGAATGGCTTAGGTGGCCGATGGGGAGTTGTTGGTCACAGGACAGATAACGGGAAACGTCTACTGCAACTGTGCACAGACCACAAACTGTTTCTGACCAGCACTAACTTTTGGCACAGTCATCGCCGATGTGCCACCTGGCGTCCTCCCTCTGCATCTCAAGCCTGGACTCAGATTGATCACATCGCAATCAGCTACCGCTGGCGTGGTTGTGTACAAGACTGCCGCTCCTTTTGGAGTACCTATCTGAACTCTGATCATACCCTGGTCTGCGCCAATCTAACTTAATTTTCAGTGGACAACGAAGTGACTGCCACCACAGGATTGATGTCAGAAAGTTGACTGCAACTTCTGTTGCTAGTAAGTATCGAACCGAGCTAGCTTTTAGGCTAGCTACCATTCCACCGAAAAGTATAGATGATCATTGGTTGCAACTTCACGATGCCATCAAAATGGCTAGTAAAGCCGCTTGCAGCTTCGCGAAACGTCCCGCTTATAAGCATTAGGTTTCTTCTGGTTCCTTACAACTCATTAAAGCCCGTCGGTCTACTCCGGGTGACCGTGAGTTTGACCACAAACGAAGGATGTTACGTAAGGAAATCGGGCAAAGCTTGCGTAAGGACCGAGAAGCCTGGTGGTCGAAACGTGCTAATGAGTTGGAAGCAGCAGCTGCATCTGGTAATTACCGGAAGCTCTTCCAACTCATCCGGGCCACTGACAACAAGAAGTCTGGTGTGAGCGAAACAATCTACGAGGATGACGAGATGCCAATCACTAACGTCCATCGACGTCTTGGACGATGGGCAGAATTCTTCGAAGGGCAGTTCAATTGGCCTGCTGCTCTGGCAACATCGGTCAGACTGTCCTGCCCTCCATGGCCGGTGACGACTGATCCACCAAATGAGGCGGAAGTCCGCAAGGAACTCCAACTCTTGAAGCGTTACAAATCACCTGGTCCAGATGACTTACCTCCGGCTCTTTTTAAAGATGGTGGTGACTTTCTGACTAAGGAATTGACAACGTTGTTTACAAAGGTCCGGGGACTAGAGAGTGTGCCAACATCATGGAATGAGTCGATACTTGTCCCTATCTTTAAAAATGGTTCACGTTGTTCCTGTATTAACTATCGGGGGATAAGTCTACTTCCGACTGCATCCAAGCTATTGGCTTCCGTCATACTTCGTAGGTTGTTCAAGACCCGATAATGATTGACTCGCAAAGAGCAGGCTGGGTTTCGTTCTGGTTGAGGATGTATTGATCATATCTTCACCCTCCGCCAAATGTTAGAACACCGTCATACTTATCAAAGGCCAACAATCATAGTGTTTCCTGACATCAGGGCTGCCTTCGATTCGTTGGACAGGGCTGTTCTCTGGAATTGTCTATTGAAAAAGGGTGTGCCCGAGAAGTTTATTAACATCCTTCGACTTCGGTGGCTTGGAAATGTCCTACGAATGTCGTCCCAGAGAATTCCACGTCGTGCATTATTTGCCGACTCTGGGACTGGTTGGAGAAAGCGGAGAGGTGGTCAGTGCATGACATGGTGTCGTGGTATGAAAGAGAGCTGCAAAGGACTGGGTTCTGTTGGTCCTTCACGACTCCCTGGTTGGGGTACGAGAGATGGTGCCACACAATGGCTAGAGACGTTATCAGATATGGCTCAGAATAGGAGCCAATGGTGATCCTGCTGTAACCTTCTTTTACTTTCTTCATAAAAAGTGGTTGTGTCTCTTTTAACTGAAAGATTTCTTCTGACTGTACCCTTCTGTTCCCTACTATTGCTATTATTATTACTACACTACCTTACACTAATCTGTTCGTTATTATTCTTTTTTTTACGCTCCTTACTTGTTTTTCTTTTCCCATCCTGATTGTTTTGTGTGGCGCATATATATTTGGTGCCCTCTTGTACCAATATTTATGTATTCAAATAATAATAAACAAATAAACTTGTTATCGGGCTTTATTCAAGCATTTTTAAATTATAGCTCATGACGAAATGACATATCGATTATTGTTACCACCAAAGCTAAAACTAATTTGAAACATCCACATTACCACAGAAGCCTACGAAACCAACCCTACAATTATTCAAGCATTAGCATCAAGATTCGTTTGTCACATCATAACCTCTTGTCAGCTTAAGAATGACTGAAATCGGCATCAAGAGTGACAAAACACAGCTATTTTTGGAAATTAGATTAGAAATAAAAGAACAAAAGTTATTCATTTAAATAACCACAACTAAACATCTAAAATACTGGATTGCGAGACTGTTATTTAACGTTGTACACTGAATGTTCATTATTCATCAAAAACAACCAAGAATAAATTGTACAATAAATTTGAAATGAATAATAAAATTTAATTAGTTGGCATATACTACATGCAGGTCACCAGTCTACAGAATAATATATAAACTATTCTTTAAAATAAGTAACACTAACCAGGAACTTGGATTGCTAAACGTGCTTAGAAACCAATTATAGAAGACAAGTGGGAACATAGGTAACCATTTGTTCAAGTATTTATCACGTTTCACTCTGAAAATTAAGAAACATGGTTTATTATAACAATATGAAATAAACAGGTACATCTTAAACAAGAATATCTACTCATTTCAATTAATGTTTGCACTTTTAAACACTACATACCAATAGTTTCAACTGGCAAAAGGAACCAAACATTTAAAGAATTTTGTAACTAGTGTGTACAAATCCCTAATCAATCACGCGAGTGACCATCAACTGACTCATTTTGGACAAATATGTAATTCCCAGTTTTCCTCAAAAAGTGAATATCTGTAAGGCACACTGAAAAAATTGTTTTATCATTAACTAGCTGAAAGTGAAGTGTGTCTAGTAACATGTGCGCTCAACTCAAGATTGTCGGGAGTGGAAACTTGAAGTATTAAGCGTATTTATTATTTGAGAGAAACAAATGATACAGTTATTATATGCATCAGATTTTTCAGTGATTATTTAATTTGCACAGGTTCGTGGCGAATAGCATTTTGTGGATTAGTTCGGTTATGTATTTATATAAATACATACTATAAAACACTACATCAAGCTTACAAAAAACTTACGATAAAGGATCTTCAAGCAAAGGTGCTACACGGCTCATATTAGCCCAATTGATAGGTTTACCAATCTCATTATACAGACGTGTGATGATAGATCGAAATGGCTGTGTATTACGAACCCATTCGATTAATCCACCTTTTTCACTTAAAGGAATTACCGCCTGAAATTAAGGAAGTATAGATCCAAGAAAAAAAAGATTCATTAAAGCAAGCAACCAAGATTACGCATATTTTTATTTTCAGAATCACTCAAATAAATCGAACATCACTTAAACATACAGTGTAAGATAATTTTAATGAGCAAAAAAATATTATGAAAATTATATTTATCTTTCAAAATTGAAAGTATTGGTGATCTTTGACATGGTTTAAGTTCAATACAATATCAACAAATAGAAAATACAAGTGCAGTAATGTGTATTGCATACCATGAACCTCGAATCAAATTTTCATGCAAACTGATAACATAAATATTCAGAGCAGTTTAGTTACGGATTATATAGTATAAGACTCTTAAAGAGAACAAAATTATTCAAGACAGTCTATTAGTAATAGGTTGTTTTAAGCTATAATCATTTTAAATACTACGGCAAAAAAAAACGAAAGTGTATTTACTTTGTAATGTAGTTAGTAGATCAGAAGTGAATAATAAAGAAACGAAGTTAATCAATCCTCTCTTTTGTCGAAATAGTACCTAACAATTAGATGTTTTAAAAAACGACTTATTTATTAACAAATCTTGTAAAAAAAGCAACAAATTGTTCGTCTAAAATGAAATAAAGAAGCTTATTTACCACTTTTGAAAATTTTGTGATTTGCTAAAAAGTTACACATAGATTAAAAAAAAACCAGTTGAAGTAATACAATCAAACAGTTTCATAAATCAATTGACGGAGAAGACATATAAATCGCTCAAAAATGTAAACACAAAGTTCAGCTAATTGCAATAACATTTCTACGTATGTACAACGCCTTGTCATAGTTTATAGTGTGAATAAAGGTTTATCAACGCATCATACAGTTAAGTAAATATGAATATCAATGAAAATTAAATATTTAAGTTTAGAAAAATGTATTATGGAAGAAAAAAATGATTTTATAAAATAATGAAGTGGCTGGAGTGATACACACGATCAATCCTCAAATCTTATACGGGTAAAATATAGAATAACTAGCTGGTTCGGTATGCATGCGGACATATAATAAAAAATCAAAGTTATTATTTATGTACAAAATGTCCAGTCAAAATAATATGACTATAGGTCATCTTCCAGTTGACAAATGGATGATCAAGAACCGTAAATAACGGCAACCAAACAACTTCTTATTGTAATTTATACTTACATAAGTACGAATTTGCAAGGCACGTCGTCGAGTATTTTCATTGATAACTAAAAATTTATTGATCATTCCATTTAATTCCATCAATCGAGAATCTTTACGAAGATCATCCTGTTGCAATTAATTTATTAGGAAACAGCTAAATGAAATCACAGAATTTGAAAATATTAACTAAATACTGAAACTGAAATAATGAGCACTGTTGAGAAGTCCAAATACTAGGACGAAATGCCAGTCCAGTGCTTCCAGGTTTCAACGGTGGTTTGGCTTAAATTGTCTAGTGATTTCAAGTGTGAAATAAAATTATTGATAATAAACAATTTTCTTGATGGTGTTTATATTCAAAGATATATGTAGTTATAAATTAGTCTAATTAATTTTATTTTAATAGTTGTTTATCTAAAACCGAATACGCCGAAAAGCCTTGACGAAACAGTCTGACACCAGAATTCGTGTAGGATCAGCCATGAAGTGATTGATTCCTATAATCCAGATTTATAGATTCTTGAACCAAATCGTCTAATGGTAGCATCTTTAAGTGGGACATAAAACCACAATTTTACACCCTAGATAAATTATAGCTGAACTCCTTTATGGCTACTTGAGACATTAGTCTAAATGATATGCAATTAAATGGATACAGAGAAATTAAATCCTTTATGGAACTCAAAATTGGTTTTTATAAACTATTCCACACGTATAGAAAGTAGCCCGATAGTGAGAAATAATCTTTCCAGGGCTGTTAAAACATGTTTTACGGTTGACAGAACTGATTTACGAGAGTTAAGTATCAAATACAAAACTGAGTGAAACGAGTACATAACAAGTGCTTATTTATTCGGTTAGAAGAAATAAGAAATAAACGTTTTCAGCACAAGAGTCAGACACCTAATAAGACATATTTATAATATTACTACAAAAAATTGTGTTTTCATACTTCACATAAACTAGAAAATTATAGTTTTATTATGGTTTGATATATTACTAGTGCGATATATCTTTGGGTAATTTTGGGATACAAAATTGAAAAAGAACTTACATTAGGTTTGGCAACAATAATATACTCCCTACCATCTGATCCAACCCACGTCATTTTCTTCGGTCTAGTCTGTGATCCCAGTATTTCTACAGAATCTTCTATATGTGTAAGACAAACTAATCTATCTGGTTGTTCAGCAAATGGCCAATGATGAGCGATTTGTTCAGAAGTAGCGTTGGGTAGTAAATGATTAGGAACTAGTTGACGATGAATTGGTATAAGGATACGTGAGAATTCACTTGTATAAAAAGAAATGTAAGAAACATTCAAAGGAGGGAAATTTTATTTAAAACAATGAAAGTGAGCAATTTATAGCAAATAAAAATACAGTGTGAATAGTTTATGTCAAGTATAAATGCCTACCTGCTTTCAATAAGACGTGTAATTGGACGCACAGTTTGACGTAAACTAAAATTACGAAGTTCGCGTCGGTCAGCCGTCATGAATAATCCACATACTGTTTTCAGATGATTGCATAGGGAGATAGAATCCTGTTTGAAAAACATAATCCCACAGTTAGGAAATGCAGTGTTATGGAAAAATTAACCAGAACCACAATGACGAAATGTATAGACTTACAGCAATAAATTTCGATAAGTGCGATTGTTTTGTTCTGAAAATGAAGTAAATTAACAAAGCAATATGAGTCAACCAAATAACAATGAATAAATAATTTAGTGAGGTTTCAACATAAAAAAGCAATGAAAAGAAGTATATGCATTTAGACAGAAACTAAACAACTTATAAGCAAATCATTGCCTTAATGAGCGATTTTCGCTGGTGCAGGAGTAGGTTAGAAGAAAACTTGGGGCGGGCAAATCAAAGCCGTAAAGTCATCGACTGTTGAACTGCATCGTGCAGAAGTATGAACACTATCCAGGGTCCTTGTAATGCTCGTAACCAATGAGTAGATAAATTAGGTGATATGACCTAGAATCCTTTTACAAAAACTTATTACGCGAACCTATATTTTCTTCTCGAATCAAATCTCCAATGCCGAATTTTTCCTACTTCCAAAAATTTTGTTATTACTTCTTGTTATGTCCTAGTGAAGATGAAATTGCGGGTAACTTCTGAGAACTATTAATAAAACTAATTTATATATTCTTATTGTACAACTATTTAGTAAATAGATTGTGTATACCTAGATTCCTTTTATTATAAGCTTTATTATAACTTATAGATTATTATTATTATTATTATTATTATTATTATTATTATTATTATTATTATTATTATACGATTTACGATGTATCAATTTCACAGGCTTATGACTGATGTAGCAGAGCAATATGACAGTATGTATCAGACTTCAAGCAAGGATTGTTGGATGTATAGGTTATCGAAGAAATAAATCATCGCTGGTATTATACATCAAACTCAAAAACACTGATATTCTACACCTAATGAAACAGTAATAGGTAACATTTTTTGAGTATAAGGCTCATAAGGATAGCATCTAGCATACATTTCAATAACGAACAAAATTATGGTGATTCTAGAGAAAATCAAGTAGGAAGGATTCAATAAATATTGACTAGAAAATAATCGATACAATTTCATGCTATTTATGATGACGTACTTAATCATGTTGAAAATTTGCTGACAACGATCTCTTCGTTGGCGAACAGTAGACTGTAAAACGAAACAGGAATAAACAAATTGATGAAATAAACTAAGAAAATGGAAACACGGCTATTTCGTTAAGTAATAAAAATGAGTCATACAATATAGGGAAATAAAATAATGAAACGATTAACTAGTAAAGTTATTAGCTATTTTCGTATTCACTGGATCCTTTTACGATCTCAATCAATGAGCTTTTTCAGACGACGTTAGCTGTCATACAACTTAATGAAAATAAATTAATCTTATTGATAAAAGATGTTTATCATCTTCATCAAACTCTGTTACAACTTATTTGACGTAAGCTGATTTTTTGGAAATACATTTTCTAAAGATTAGTTTACATTGTTGGTTATTATTGATTTGGAATGTGAGGACAGAATAGTTCTATCAGTCAAACAAATAAACTAAATAGGCGTCTTTTGGTAATCTAAGAGGAATGATTGCTACACTTCGCTGATGAGGTCCATAAGTTTTAGCACTAGAAGTCTTACCGCGGATCTTAAATTTGTACACTAATTCGAAGACTTAGGTAGTTTCACATGTTATAAACTTGACTTTATTTAGAATAAGAAGCAAGATTTATGTATTAAGTTACAATGGATACTGAAATAAATGTGACTTATGGTTCAAAGAAAACCACTTAATTGCTACAAGCCGTTTTACCTGGTACCTGACGAGATATTTATATACAAAAAAGTGCCATTGTGTTAGAATTACCCGTTTGTCAAAAATAGAGACTAAAATGTAGCTTATAAATGACTTCAACAAGGCAGAAAGTTACTGAAGAGTGGCTAGTGTGAGAAATGATAAGCCAATAGCTATACATTTATTTTAAGGATAACGATAAATTGTGAATCAGTGACTAGATATCTAAGAAAATAACCCATCCCAAAATGATTTTGGGATTTGTTACTTTGTTTTTATTACTGATTTTCTTTGACTATGATCTTCGTCATTAAAGCTAAAATTAATATATCAATTTGTAAACCCACCTGTATATTTTACCGGAAGTAAGTGGCGAATATCTTCTATTTTTCAAAGCCTCGCTTCACAATTATTAAGAAGAACAGGACAAACAACTGTGCAGTATACTTATCCTTTCGGTAGGCGTACACGTTATGTACGCCCACTTGCAGCG
Source organism: Schistosoma margrebowiei (assembly GCA_944470205.2). Taxonomy (NCBI): domain Eukaryota; kingdom Metazoa; phylum Platyhelminthes; class Trematoda; order Strigeidida; family Schistosomatidae; genus Schistosoma; species Schistosoma margrebowiei. Next base: position 64,418,739 of record OX104024.1, on the reverse strand, counting down.
TAAGTTGGCAAAAGGAAAAGGAGCTTTCTGAATCTGTGCCAAGATTTCTTTCAACACCAACCCCCAGAATTCATGAAACTACTAAGATAAGTGAAGTGTTCAAGGCGCCCAACTACTTAAGTTTCTATAGTTAGTTTAAACCAGTTCTGAAGCACCAAGAAAAGGTGCATCTTTTAGAATAATTTATCTCGGTGATAATAACATAACATAAAAAAAGCAAAAATACGACTCGATAATCGAAATGCTTACGTCATTCAGTGGAATCAAAAACCACATGGTCTGTAACGGATAAGCTTCAAAAATGCGGACTACTAGTTCGATTAACGTAGTAACTACAGCTGGAATTTCATGGCACACACGCGATAACAGTTGACTAAGAGCAGTGTAAAACTGATAAACAGGAATTCGCTGACAATTAATACGCATAAGCTAAAATGAAAGGAAAACAACTACAGTATGAGTACCTGTACAACGATCGATATTGGAAACTTTAAATGTAAATAACAGTAAAACTTGTCGATAAGCAATATGTTTATCTTTTGGGCTTAAAGTAACATTGGAGCCTAGTTCTCGAGTGCTTAGCTAGAACTTGAAAGTTAATACTTTGTGTTTAAAAGGTTGTTTCTCAAATATATATCACGAACGTTGACTGAAGCTTCTACCTTGAAATAGTAACCGAACTTGTTAACAGAAACTACCCAGTCAAAAGATTTTGTAAATAAAATTTACATATAACTGATATAAGTTGAAGAACAGTCGAAAGCTAGATTGCACTGTATTGCTGTTTTTAGTGAATTGGTAGAACACTTGAATGATACAACATAATCCAGGTTGATATTCATATGCAAGGATGATAGGTAGAATAAAACTCTCTATCATGAGTAAACTATTTTCAAACATTAATTACAAACTCTAAGTTTTAAAACAAGAAAAGGATTCGTCAACTGCTCAATATTTATTACTTGGTAAACTTACCTCTTGAACTTCATTGAAGACCTTTTGTTCTGAATGTAGATTATTTTCTTCAGTATGTTTTTGAGACTTATTTAATTCATGGAAATTACGAACAGAATCTTGACCATAATCCAACCATAATGTTAATAATCTTGGCATTGACTGATAAATAAATTGACTGCCATAACTTAAAGCTAAACCGTATTGTTTCAAAGCTACTTTGATCAGTGCACTGCAAAAATAAAAGTCAAAACACAGTATAAAAACAATACTAAGTGAATGAAAATTACTTTCAAATGAATACTTTGCGTCTTAAGTGACTAGGAGAATTTCTACCAAAACTCAAACTTAATATTCATACCACAGATAAGGATAAATTTCACTGTCACCAAAAAAATGTTTGAATAAGTCATCATAATTGTGTATTATTACGGTGAAACTTATTGTTGATTTTAAACAGAAACTAAGAGCTTACACATATAAATAGATATATGAATATATATAAGAATTTTTGAACAAGAGAGTTAATATCACAGTACAGATGAATACAGAAGAATTTGAAAGTTATTAAGAAATATGTTGTTTACTAAGTAAAGATTGAAAGCATTACGAATGTCTTTTGTTTTAGCAGACTAGATCAGTAGGTCAGAATTGCCAATCTACGACGTTACGTGTAAGAACCACGTTCACATCCGTTTTAAAAGAATCCGATGAATAAGATTAAATGCTTAACTACCATTATTTCTTCATATTTCTTCTTTACTACTCGTGTATTCATACGTTAATTACTGGTGCACGTCATCCTTTTCTACAACGTACCTTGATAATTGATTTAAAAAATATATTTCTCATAATTTTCTTTGAACTACGAACTGATCTTGGGTGGATCACTACTGTAAACCAGGAAGTACTAGACAACTGTTTTGTTCAAGCATAGAACTCTTTGGCAGTATGCAATCACAACCTCTATACTACGAAAAAACAGCTGTACATTGCTTTCTGGTTCCCGCTGGTAGTCTACCTAAGATCAGTTCGTAATTTCAACAACAAAAATTATAAAAAAACTAATTTTGGTTTAATTCTAGGGTTCAGATATTTGATTTGATAATCAATAAATCACAAGATTACTGAAATTCAGACAGAAAGAACATAACTTTAAAGCAACTAAGGAATAACCGGAAAGTATGTTCAAATGATAGGAAAAATTATCAACTGACAGATAACGATTATCAGATAGTTGTTTTGGGGTAAGTAGTATTCATTTTATCACGAACTACACAACTATATGAGGTGTTTCATGATAGATCTTGTATATCACCGAAGTGCTGGAATTCAACATTAAAAACACTAAAACAGACATAAAAAGCCAATAATCAAACAACGTTAGTGAAAAAATAACCACTACATTCCCAAACATGAAATCTTAAATACTTTTGTTGTTTACAGCCAACCGCCTCAGTTCGAGCCCGGTCCACATAACGTGCAAGACGAAAATGAGCCTCTTCATAACCGGAATTAAAAGCACAAACTTGTTCATAGAGTTTTCCGGTAGTTTCAAAATCATATCTGTTCGTTTCTTCACAATAACGCGTGCGTAGAAGTAAAGCCTGATTAGTTCGAATGAAATGAATAGAGAATGGATAGTCACTTATGTACATCAAAAAAGAAAAGTACGTGACAAAATAAATTAGTTTGAGCTTCTGGGTTACTTAAAAGTATACTTAAGAGAAAAACAAATACATTTTGAAACATACTATACATGATAGTGAACTATTATCGCTAGTCCTCAGTATTTTAGAACTTTAAAAGTCAGTAAACTAAGACATAAATATTTACGTATCTTTAGGCTTTCTTTATCTGATTTCAAAGTGTAGTGAACTTTGAAGTATGCTGTAACTAACTATTAGCAAAAAGCATATTATTAGCAAAGTAAACGTCAACTCCTACTTTTACACCGAATAGTTAGTCATCCTATTGGACAGTGAGGTATTCAATAAGCAAACACTACTGAAAATTAAATTGACACTTTAGAAAGACGTTTAGTAAAAGTATAATGTACAATGAATCTTGACAAATAAGCCTAAACATATAAGAAATGATTCGTCTAAAACTAAAATCAAGATGTTTACCCTAAGTATTTATGAACAGTAATGTAACGGTAACAGTTGTAACTAATCAACTAGATGAAATGATTCCCTTAGAAGCCCTTGTTAGAATCGTTCAAAAAAGTATGTACGGAGTTGGTGTGTAACTTGACATGACTCCTATCTCAAAACGCACATTGACAAGTTTAATCTCATTAAGTTTTCGAGATATACATATATGCTTCCGAAAAATCGTGTGTTGCTGAAACAATTTGTGCCTTAATGTAAATGAATATGTTAGAAGAGTAACTTGAAGACAAACGATCAGTTCAGAAGTTTACAATTGTATCTATCAACGTGCATTAGTATATTTTACTAAGAGCGCTTACGTAGTCTATTGTATTATGAATTCGTTTTGATTAGCAACTAAACTTTACTTCTTTTATTTTTGCTACAGTTAATTCTTGTCAAAAAGATTTTGTAAAAGCAATTTATTCAATTTATGTATATATTTACCTGTTGTGCAGAAATAGTTCTATATTCTGTAGAAACTTCAACATTTTCATTGGATTGTTTGTTACGGACATTGAAAATACTACAACCAAAAACGTCTGGTATACCCTTATCCAAACATGCTTGAGCAGCTTCTCTTTTATCAGTCTGCCATAATAGTTTAGCCCTTTCAAGTAGAGCATCTGGAATTCCAAAATCTTCAGCACGAAGAACACAAGTATAAGCTGCCATAAATTGTCCAGATCTTATATGCAAATCAAAGTGTAAAGTATGTTTGCCATGAGAACGTCCATTCAAATACTCAATAAAAAATGAATTAAATTTTAGGTATCTCGGAATTGATATATAAAAGTAGACGTCACAACTACAAATCTAATGAAAATGGCAGAGTATTGTACGGCTTATGTTTCATCGTAGAAATAAGCACAGGTGATCAAGTATTCGAAAAGGATGAATACGCTAACAACTTTATGTCCTCTTAAAAATATGAAATCCGGATCTTTTTTCTCGGTGTCTGTGTTCAAATTAAGTAGTGTGATAAAGTTGTTGGAAGAAATAAATAGTATTTATCTCACACTAACGAAAATCCACTACTGAGGGTTTTACTTAAGTTTCACTTTTGTAATCAAGTTCATATGAACACTTATGGTGTCTTATATTTCATTAAATACAGAAAACTGTAATCATGCAGATTAGTTCTGTATAAAAATCCCTTTGACGGCATATATGTTAAACTACGTAATCTCCTTTCTCAATTATTTTTAATTCTACTTTGCTGATCAACCGAATAAAATCAATCAGTTTTTATACTACATATTTTTAGTAAGCTTATATGGATACCCTGATAAATTACCATAAATAACTGAGAGTTTGAAAAGACAAATTGACATATTACCGAATAGGCTGAATATGTTGTTAGAAGAAAAGAAAATTGTTCAAGAATATCAGTTGTCTTATGTTCAGCTAGGTACTGGTCAAAGTAATTAGGCGGTTTCCATAAGAAATCATCTAATTCAGACTAGGCGGAACGTAAGATGATTATGAACGGAAAATTATTGGAAAGCACAATTAAACGATAAATACACCTTTCTGTCTATTTGAACTTTATAATTTGCAAAACTAAAAAAACTGTCCCATTCAAAGTTAATGCATTTGTTGATTTGATCATAAAACAACTTGATAACGAAAAGTGATATACTCTGCCAAATTGTTGGTTAATATACAACTATTTAAATCCAATAAAATAATATGATGATAGATACATAAATTTTGGAAATTAAAATCATTAGTTACAACTTACTTTCTAGCTAGTTTAGCACGTTCTAACCAATTATAACCTAAAGCAGTACGTAGTCTCAATATTGTAGAATTCAATACTTCTCGATTAGATATTTGATATGTATCGCTGTTCAATGAGCTTAGAGCTGAAGTGACAAGTTGTAAAGCTGCATGTTGAATAGCTAAAACCGGTTCTAAAGTATGAAAAGTTGGTCGACTAACACGTATTCGAGTTTCTAATAATTTTAAAGATGTCTCAACGATATTCTAAAAAGATTTAACAGACAGCATATATATAAATTTGTAGTAAAGGATTTAAGTTATATTACTTACGAAATATCAATATGGTTCTAATTAATATATTAGTTAGCTTATCACAAATAGCTTACTACACATCAATTAATTCACTCAAAACAAGATATTTTAAATGTCTGTATAATGTTTACCATGCCAACTGGAAGTTAAATGAAATAATACACGTTTTAAACATATATTAACTTAAAGTACAATTTATTATTCAAATATATATTTTTTAAGCTGGACATACAGCATCTCTATATTTGAGAACAATTCGTTTCTAGTATAACATACACTGTCCACTATAAAAACTGTTGTAGATGAAATGTCATGCAATAAAATATGTGCTTCTCAAACTTTTTGTGATAACAAAGAAAAAACAGTTATTCAATAGGACTTTTGACCCGAAAATAAATTTCATAGGATATTATTCAAAACGCAACTCATAATTAATTCATCATCAACCATAATAAGAAGCATTTATGATACAATGAAATGAATTTACTATAGGTGAATAGTCAACATCATTTTATCCATGAAATATGTGACTGATCAATTTTACGGCCGCTGTGACATGAACCAGATTGAAAAAAGTACTAAACATTTACATTAAAAAGACCGGTAAAAGAAAAAGAATCGAGAAAAATAGATGTTGATAAACTTGATATTAAAATAATTACTAGAAAAAAATCTAATACATATAAATACAAAATAATAACTCACTGAAAGTTTATTTTCCGATGATCGAGAATTTGTTGGATTTCGAATTTCATTCATGATAACATCACCTAAAGAACTTATCAATTCGATGTCAGATAAAGAGCTTAAACGGACTATTGTATCATAAGCACGTATATAACCACCAGGACCTTCAAGTGCAGCAGCGCCGAGTTCAGTCACTTGATCTATTCTTAAACGGGCTAAGATTTTTGACCAATCAGATGTTCGCTTTGAGAAAGTAAAAATCAAACAAATGATCTAGTTCAGTACATATACAAACTATGAATAAACAAAACCAAGTAAGTAATTCAGTGACGAAGATCTTTCCGCAAATAATTCAATCCTTTAAAAGATAATTAATTAAGGGAATGATTCAATACTTTGCTGTCGCTAAACTGAACGTCACATTCATACAAAATTATCTAAACAACCATTGCAAGCCCATGTAATATCGGAAATGAAACACTCAAACAACCATTCAATTTCATTTGTAACGATTCTAAATGATCGTATTTTTTCTGGAAACATAAGTCTATGAGGTTACAATACATAAGAACTAAGTCCCATTAGAAATGAGGCTTTGGAGTAGGAGAGATGTAAAACACTAAAATGATGAAAATGATCAGTAAAAGTTAATGCGATCACTTTAAACATTTTAAAAAGAGCAAGAACAAAGATTGGTGCAGAATAATATGAATTCATTTTATTTCGTGTATACAAATTTACATGTATCTGCCAAAGCAGTTACATTGGTAGAACAGAAAGGAGAGCCTGCGTTCGATTCAAAGAACATATTCCGAAGAGTTTGAGATCAAACGGACTAAAAGCATTTAGCAGCGCTGTCGCAAGACATCTCCTTGACACAGGACACGAAGTCGATATACTGAAGTCCTTCAAGGTGATCAACAAACAATCAAATTCAAACCTTTTGAAATTCGCCGAAGCAATAGCAATCAAACGTTTAAAACCAGATCTTTGTATACAAAAAGAAACAGTAATAAATCTTTCTTTGCCCAGGTAAAATTCACCCAATCCCCCTTTTACTATTATTTTTATTTATTTTTTATTACGTCATTCAAACTCTTTCTGAATTTTATTACATCATTCATAACTGACCAATTTCAATTCATATCTCTTTTTATTAACATTAATCTATTTTCAGTTATTTCATTACATAATCGTCTAATGTGTTTTAATTCCATGATTTCTAATCACTATCTCAATTTTCTGGAACCTTCCCTCCCAAACTCTATATATTCGAAACAAAAACTTTTATGACCTCACTAACTCTAACGAAATCTTTGCTACATTATGTTGCATATATTCATCCTTCATCGGCCTCTGTTGTATAAGTATGTCAATATCTATAATAACTTTGAATTTCAAATATTTTAGGTTGTAAGCAGCTGATGAGAACCTAACGAAATAAAATGAATTCATATTATTCTGCACCAATCTTTGTTCTTGCTCTTTTTAAAATAATAAAGGGAACTATGTGTATGAAATTAAACATTTTATCTTAACATGTTTAAAAAAGAACAGTGAGAAATAAACAAAGTAAATTACTAGATGGAAGCTGCTTCTTAACGAAGACAGTCGTTCGAAGATATAAGAAACAATAATCATTAATCAGACAGCTGAAATATTAATATATTGGAATTATATAACAGTTATTAGAGCAAATCCAAGCATCTAAATAAATACTCCATGATCAAATGAATAGTTTGTTAAAACTGATGTTATTTGATATACTATTAGTTAGATCGAAATGTGTGAATGAAAGGTGAAAGACCAGATTTTAGACCTTAGTTATATCTCTCATAGAAGTATTCAAGTGAGTTAGTTAAAATTATTCAATGACAATATTTCTCAAGTGTTTTGATCATAATCAGGGAGATAATATCATGTAGCGCCATAGGTTAGAGATAATTCTTTAGGTTTCGTTTACTGGTCACCTTGATAACCGTTATCATATAAATCCAAACGGTGTAAGAACTCAGAAGGCAATAAGAAGCGGCGACTACAGCTATTTATTAGACAGCACATGTAACAAAGTTACACGTACAGAGAGCGAATGGGATCAGAGTGGCTGGTGTGTGCAAGTGAATATAGAGGTGGATTCACAGTCAAACAGAATTAAGGCTAAGCGAAAGCAACGGCAAGGCAATCAATAAGATTCCAGTATATATATATATATATATGCGTCGGTTATCAAATGTGCTCAAGCATATACATTTAAACAAACAAGATAGTGACTATAATAATACAAAGAAATATACGAATTGTTACTGTTCGAAAAACACAACCTTTTAAATACGTTAATAAAACGGCTCGACAAAATTAACCACAATCAAAATTAATCGTAAGAGTTGCTGTAAGTAAAATCAAATCATTTAAACTACCCGAGAGATATCAAAATGAAAAATAAAACGTGATTATTAGCAATAAACCTCATCGTGTTGGCACAATTAATCTATTCAGTTTAAAATGGAAAAGCATATCAAATACTGTTGAAGTCGCATAAAGAGAATATTAAAACTAACCTTATCTTTCATTGCTAAAAATAGCCGACCTAGTCCAACCGACCAAGAACATTCAAAGAGGTTCTATGGAAATATAAAGAATGTAATAATTTGGACAAAATGATATGTATAAAACAAATATTTATCACTGTTAAGATAAACTGAGTGCTGACGAAACGGAAATAAGAATAAAACCTTAATGAACTAAAGATATTTATGACTAGAATTATGGATTAAAGGGTTTCATTATATGCATCTGCACAAAAAACAATTACCTAGAAAGCGAGAAATATCATCAGAAATAACAATTTATGGCAATCAACTTCATAGGATCAAATAGTTATTTATTATTAAGATATAGTATAGTCAAGGACCATTTCATGCGAATATGAGAAAGATTGATTTAACGAGAGCAATAGACGCTCATGGAAAGTTATATTAAATATTTAATTCAAGATTATATGTAGGATGTCTTGAAAAGATTTGGAGAAGAATAAGTTAAAAGACTAAAGAAGTTCAGTAGAAATCATTTACGAAATAATAAAAGTTGAAGTACCTAATTTTATCAAGTGGTACACATCATATACATAATTCTTTAAACAATTTGTTTGACTACAATCAAGAGAATTATTATCACAGAAACTATTCATACTCAAAGAATATACGTATGGTCTTGTTTAAAAACGTTCTAAAAAGTATCTATATGAAGAACTAAAATAATAAATATTTTGCATGAAACATATTTCTTAATGTAAATGAAATTTAGTATAATTTTGATGCTCAAGGTTTACATGCAAAATTAACCTTGTTTGGTCAGGTAATCAATGAAAATATAAAGTTGTGCAGAAAACATACCATGTTAGTAGTTTCCTGTAGAGTTTCCCAGTCGCCTAAACGCCAAGCTGCCTCCGCTCGATGAGCGTTCAGACAATCTACCCAAACAGTTGAATTCCCGAAAGTATTCGAATGGAATTTTGATTTTCTCACAAGAGCACCTGCTCGTTCAACTAGACCATGTAATCGAGCTGGATCAGGAAGTTCACAACGAAACAGACCACTGTACATCAGTAAATGCTGGTTATCTCGAATTTCTTTAGAAGGTTGTTGACATAGTGAAGAACGGTAATTAGATTCAGAAGTAGCCAAGCTATGTTCGTAGGCAGCAGCAGCCATATCTAGCTGTCCTTCGTTTTCTAGTTCTAGAGCGCGAAGTAATGAAAAGCGTTGTGTTGTGTCACTTGACAATTCCATATTATTATTACATGATTTTGATTCATGTTGCTTCCCCTTATTAAATTCATGGCTAAAAGCAGTAAACGCTAACTGAGTAGCTGATAAGACACCTGCTAAACCTGAAATTTAATAAAGCATGAATAGAAGGTTACAGACGCATAGTTAAATGAAAAAACTGATAGCTAGACAAATACATTTAGCTATTAATTAACTACAACACCAAACTGAGCTATATATATGTGAAACGTTGATGTTCGAAACTAACCCGTTAAAATGATAAACAAGTGGAATCTGAACAACAAAAGAAACCTACTAATTCTTTAAGAAGAATAAAAAAGCTTCAGCAAAGGAATTTTTCTTTTCGATGATATCGTTTTCTTAAGCTGTACAATCGTATTGATAAGTTTTCGTTAAATTGAGTAATTCATAGTAAAATAGAAGTGTTATAAAATTATTAAAGACAATCGAATATAAAAGTCTATCCATATGGAATGATGTTTTACAGTTTAATGGAGTCATCAGGGATTATCAAAAGATTTCAAATATTAAAATATGACAGTCTATAAATAGAAGGATGTTATTTCAAAGTAATTAAAGTCATCAAATGGATGTTGCATCATTTAGCAAAGAAATTAATAAAACTATCAACAAATAAAGTTAATTAAGTCTCAGAAGTAATAGGAAACACAATTAGTACAATAAATACAAAAGACAACTGAATTATTATTTAAGATTGGCATCAATTCTGTCTTGAATATATATTTTTAAAGTTAAGCGAAAACGATTAGCAGTTGCCTAATGTTCACAAATACAACTGAATCAAGACAAACACACAAAATAAAAAGTAGTCCTAGATTTACAACAAAACGAATATACGGATAACTTTTTAGGACGAACAATTAAATAGTCGAACGGCTAGAGAAATAAAATAGTGGATGGCACGAAAAATGTGTGATTAGAATAAGATAACAGTATCAGTTAAAGCAAATCTGACTATAAAGTCATTTGAACATTAGTGCTATCAGAGAAGCCAGAGAACGATGTCACGGACTGACGAATCAACAAAGAGGAAAAGAATGAATACAAAGTTATAGGTGAATCATATCGGATCTCTTCACTGAAAATGAGGAAACGCGTTATAATTAGCATGCAAATAATGCTTAGTGAATAAGGATACTAAGAAACGAGCCAAAGTATTTAAGCATCGATTAACTCATAGAAAAACTAAGATAAATTAAAGGCTTCTGATAACTAGGATTTACCTAAAATTAAGAGAAGAATGATTTCTGGGACCTCAATAACAGACATATTTTGAAAACACAGTTATGCTTAATGTCACATGGACTAATTACATGCGAGCTAACAATATTAAACATAAAATGACTGGTAGGTTAGTCTATTAAAACGTAATACTGGCATATCATCAAAAAATAGAGTTGAAATAATCTCTTACCATCTGAATCGTGTAGAGATGCATAAGTATCCAGTAAGCCAATGAGTATTGTGAAAACTGTTTTACGAAGTCCATTAGAGAACTGCAGAGTAGATTGTATATCAGATGATAAAATAGAATTCGTTCCAACTTGATCTGAAACTGTTTTCGTAAACCCAAGAGTATGATCAGTATTAGATCGACAAATAGCAGTGCCAGTGACAAACGCTGATTGTTGGGCTTCTGTGTCCTCACCGTATGCTAACTCCCAATGTAATAATGCCCTAGCAAAGCTGCCACATCGTAGACTGGCTTTGGCTTGTAATAAATTAGGAATGTTTGAAAGAAATGAAGAAACACGTTCGACACCTAAAATGTGAAAAGTGATACACAACAAAATAGTAATCTATCCAAACTATGCAACATTTAAAATTAGGCACAACATTATACTCACCCTCCAACGGTGCTACAGCATGTTGAAGAGTATTCACATCCTTAAGGACATTCTGAACAGCGCTGGCAGATTTTACAGTCGACTTTGTTGCTTGATATTCCTGCTGAATCCTTAACCAATGCCTTAAATAATCCAATAAACTGAAAATTGTTTGAACAGACAATGGGAACCACGGCTGCCACGGTCGATTACTTGCAGGATGAACCTTAGTTACCATTAAACAAAAATTAATAGAATTTAAGACTGAATAAATGGAGGTCACAAACAATGGCAAGCAATAAGGACAGTAAATGTTTTGTATGGTTAGGACAGTTTGAAACAGAAAACTATGAACCTCTTATTTGTAAGGAAGTCTTTCTAGTAAATATATACGGACACTTCGCTTGAGTAACAATAAGGGTGGACGATTATCATTAATAAGCAAATCAGACGGTTTCATAAGTTGCAGAACAAAGGGTTTGATTTGTAATCCAGGGGAAAACCTATGATATATTGTGTGCAGTACAAGTATATGGAGAATATAACAGTAGAACACTCAACTACAGCTGGAAATTATAATATTTTATTTCTAAATATTGTTATCATCAAAAATGTTTGAAAAAGATTAGCTATTCACACATTTGAGCAGCATTATTTTTCTTGAACATAAACACACGGTACTTTTCGATTTAATATTCATCTGACGATCGGTTAATTATTGTGCTATTTTAAAAAAGAATATAATTTCCTGAATTGGGACTTCCTGAAAAGTTTAAATTCTAAGAACAGCGATTTTTAAAATCTGTGATCCATGTAGTGTTTTCCAGTAGAACTTTTATTCCGATAAATGAACTCTTTGCCAAGGTAAACATTTTAACTATATAAAAGAAATCAACATCTAATTATGTAGGTGAGATGAAAGTTTCCCTAATTCCGGTTCATATTTATGCTGTTCGACTAGATTTCGAATGTAACTAAAGTTAGTTAAAAATGTGCGAAAATAATGATTCACCTTAGTCACGGATCAGTTGTCATATTTTGATATCCGTGCGACTCAGTGAGACACATGATAATAAAGGATATCTTCACACTTGTTATTAATTTGTGTTGTTTACTGTAAGACAATCTTCCTTATTAAATCAAACTATATGGTAATTCTAGTTATATTCACTTCAGTCATTTGAAGTGAGATAATGAAATGACGATAATTTTAAATATTCAAGCTAAGTATTACACTGATATTTAATTGTCTTATTTTTACATGTAATCTTATATGCTGATACACAATATCACTAAACGTTTCTAGAATAAATGAACAATATTAAATATGGAAATTAATTAACAAAACTAAATTCATCAGGCAAAACAGTAATTTATAAGATGGATTAACTAAGCGTGAAGGAAGACATTCTAACAAATTTCTGTTTTACGTATAATCACTAGCTGAGTATTGACCTTAGTAAGTAATAATGCACAATATATTGTCGCTTCAAAAGTTGTAAGTAATTAAATGGAATATTAAAAATAATTTGAAATTTTAATAGCGTACTTCCTGAAGATTGACATTTTTTAAAAGATAATCAAATTCAACATGACTTCCATTCTCATGAATCGATTCAGTTACTTCTGTGAGAACAGCTAAAATTTCAGAATTTAGCTAGAAAATAAAAGAGCACAATGAGATCTTTCAATATAAAATTTAATTATTCTTTTTTTATAGAGAAAGCAAATACCTTCAAAATATGAGAAAAATTTATCCACCTGCATACTTATAATCAGACCATGGAACAAATTGCATCGTGAATTGTAAGACACGTATAGTCGAGTGAAATAAGTGTTAAGATTTTCCTTAATGTCTACAGTTTAAAATTCCTAACTATTATGAATCAAAGTATGATATATTTTTTAACCACCTACTAGTTTACATTAGGAGACAATCCAATTTCGTACTACATATGAATATTTATTAGAAATTTCAAACCATAATTGTATGTTTTTGGTTACAAGCGTATTTAGTTGCATGAGTTTTAATACCAAACACAAAAATTTAACGAACAATCCGGTAGAAATGTGCATAAGTCCAAGTGACCAACAGACAGAAAATAAATTGACAACAAGAATACATAATTAGAAATAATTATATCAACACGAGTAGAGAACTAAACAGAAAGAAGTAGAAAAATAGGAATAGAATATGACTGATAAATAAAGAAGTATGAGATAGCTACATTAAAAACATTAAAAAACAAAGAATAAATACATTTGAGTCAGTGCTATCATAGTTTAACATAATTATTTAATTCTTTCAATGGCTTATTATGACAATTTCACAAACTATAACAAAGAAGTCTGATTCTATCAAAAGGAAGGGTATGAATAGTTAATGACTAAAAAATTGCCATTATTTATGTCGTAATGTAACTCAGCCTTCTTTGACAAGCTAGCCAGAGTAGAACATTGAAGTAAATAATGACTGTCACATATGTAAAGTATGTTTTCAACACTTAATTAGATCAGGGTTACGGACTTCAACTCGTCTCTTCGCTTACGTAGCTTTACTTCCAATGCTAACAAAGTTCACTCTTTTGCTATAACATAAGCGCATAAAGAAATCAATCATTTACGGCTAGCTCGGTTTATAGAGACTTTGGCGTGTTTATGTATAACTATATTTTATTTTGTTTTGTGGTGTAAGGTGGTCCAATATGTCTGTTTATAAACCCAAGTGTGCTTGAAATAAATAGCCATAAACATAGAAGCTTAACTGAATATTTCTCTTTGATCTTAAAGCTGGGTATACATAAAACATCGTGCATGAGTGACCAATGGGAATGTAGCTTGCATTAACTCAAGGTCAACTGTGCCGACCAGAATGTATTTTTGCTCAGAGAAAAAAAATACAAGACTATAACTGTAATAGCAGATGTGGATGATAAGGATTATCATCAGAAATTCTGACTGATGAATTCAGCACGTCTCAAAACATAACAAGAACCCATTTCATATACTCATAATGTCTTTCAACGTTTAGTTCATCGCGTATTCGTAAAAGCAGAATTTGCGAAAAGCAACAGAAAAATCCTGTCGGCAGCTAACGAAGAACATATCCATGACATATTGGATGCATGATTTCATCAATGATTTATAACGCAGAAAAGAAAATGTCTCTGAAAGTTTCAAATGAATAAAATATTGTGAAATAATTTAGCTTCAAAACAAATAAACTACTACTGTTTTAGGGTTCTTATCACATAAAAATTAAGATAATTTAAAGTTTAAACCTTGTTTTAGCACGATGCGGAAACAATATTAGTGATCTATTATTTAAACACAAAAGTATTGGTACACGAAAATATCCTTGCGACACACAAATGACTGAATTTGTGTTTGGGCTGAGATGTTGTCTGGTCGCTCAAACCGAAGCAGGTGTTTTTCATAGGAAGTCACTACCAAGGCTTTGATATGAAGGTCTAATCCACACTGCAGCGAAGCAACGTTAGGAGATGCAGTCCCATGGTAGCCAGTGACTAACAACAGGTTCATACGCCATTTATTCTTTCAGGATCCTGGAGCCCATGTGCACAACTGGTTTTAAACAAGAGTTTTCCAACGTTTCTAGGTGGACCCTCCGTACCGACCAACCTGGTTTAAGAGCCAGGCATTCCTTGTCCTCTCCACCACCTTTAGAATGCAGTGAGGAGGAGTTATAATAGTGATAAAAATCTACGAGCATGTCAAACATGTACGTAGTCACTTACTGCAGATATTCCATTTTGTGAATCATCTAGTAAGACTTGCAAGGCAGAATGTTCTAGCATTAATCTAGCAAATGTTGCATCAGCTTTTACAACAGGTTCACAAAATTGGAAAATATTAAAAACGACAGGAGATTTGATCTAGAAAAGAAGTGAAATAAGACGAAAAATGCTTTGAACGGTAAATAAATTTACAAAAGATTCGTTACAAAAAATTATCATGAAGATCAATAAAATTCCAGAGAAAATATGAAAACAATAAAATCAAACTAAAGCTTACGTGACTGCTCAAAGAACCAGACCATAGACGTATCCATGATTCATAGGTTAGATCAACTTCATTTGTAATTATTGGTATACGTATAGCTGACCAGTTGATAAACGATTCTACAGAATATCTGAAAATAATAATAATAATAATACTCAAAGTGCACATAATTGAGATCAGTGAAACGTTTTCCAGAAAAATATAAATAAAAAAGAAAATACCTTTCAAAGCGAATATGATAACACTCATAAACAGTAGTAGTAAGAAATCACTAGTACATTAAGTAAAGATTTAATGCAGTAAAATCTGTTCATATTAAAGTTTGCAAAGGATTTATGCTCATCAGTGAATTTAAGGCTAAATAAATGCCATAAGTACAATACAAAAATTACAACGATTGCATAAATAAAAAGGTAGAAACACAGAAAATAAGCATAGTTACCGGAAAAAAGAATAATAAGTAGAATTAGTAAACAAAAATTAGTGTATGAATAAATGGTAATCGTTAGTTATTTATGAATCGCCCTTATGAGATCAACTCTTCAATGCCTGGTGGTAATTAGATGAAAGTATATTCGTGAAAATTAGAATTTAGCTAAGTTCTGAATACATGTCGAGGTTTGAATTCAGTTTATCAATGGTATTTATCACATTTTAAAACAGATAATGAATATAAAAACTATAACAACCAATTTAAATATGCAAAGTTCGAAGTATACTGACGTTTAATGGATCTAATATTTGTCACCACGTAAATAACAACTTAGATACGATCTATTGATTGTGTAGTTTTTCTACGCACTTTTAATATACTATACAAGTAATCAAAAAAGTTTTGATTGCTGTAAATTAACTTAAGCAACTGTTAAAAAAATACATATAATACATAAAACTAAACATAAAAGACACACTAATAATTGCAACAGCAGGGAACGGAAATAACTGAGAGTAGCAGCATCTTACGATAAATACCAATTTGAATAGATAAGAAAAATTAATGAAAGGGTAATACAGTGTTGATTGATTTACCCGTATATAAGTTTGATATGTAATAGTAACATAATTAGTTTATGAAAAAAATAGGTTAAATAATAGAACTTTTGCAGAAAATTAGTAAAATAAATGGGGAATCAAAGCACAAATAGTTTACAGGAAAGATCCTGGAATCAAAAATGACCAGAGATTACTCAAAACTCACACTTCACCGGTCTAAAATTAATACCATCTGTGTCACTTTTCCGTTATAAAGATTTTTCAATGAATCATATCACTGGACAGACATTGGATATTTACATACCGAATAAAAAAAACCCTTCTTTTAAAAACTACTCACTTACCTAGAAGTAAGAAGTGGAGCAAAAAGGTCACGTAAATGTTCAGGGAACAAATTCCATAATTCGGAACCCCAAAAAAATGAGTTGAGTGAATTATCCGCAGGATCCTGTGTTGTTAAAGACGACGAATTGTTTGATTTTCCAACGTCTGGTACTTTGAATAACTTTAACAACTCCTGAACAGCTAAAGCTGCTGAATCCTAGAAATAAGATATATCCGACACATCATTGTGGGGCAACAACAGATAGAAAAGTTATTTTACTCATCTATAAAAATAGTAATATTTGCCAGGAAAATTCGAAAATTTACCTGTGACTAAGTAATTCGTGTTCCTGTGTCCCTAATGTACAATGAGTGAATTATTTCATACATTAATGATTTAAACACAAATTATTGTAAATTCAAAGAATTAGTAAATTTGGGCATTTTACAACTATAGTTTCATAATATTATATATATAAGGTACTTACTAATTGTCTGGGACTAGCAGCACGTAAATATATTTTTGCTAATTCACATAAAATATGAAACGGAAAACGACGATCATTTACAAATATGACCGATTCCTTTTCGATCTGACCAGTTTTTACTTCTCCATTAGATAAATATAGCCTGATACAATAATGTAAACAAAGTGAGAAGTACAGTTTGATGAAAAATAATAAATAATTAAATAGATTTTCGGTAGATGATTTTAGTTAAATTGGTAATATAAGTAATAATTAAAACTGATGTATAATTCGCCCTTTTCACTTTACACATGTAAATGCTTGAGTGAATTGATAAACTGGTGTGTTAAGATTAAAATTTTAGGAATGATATTTACATCGATTTACGTCTACTGATTGAAAAGACAATGGTAAACTACGGATGATAATATCAGACACATAATTATTGTGAACAAGAATTCGATAGTAAATTATAAAAGTTTATTTGATTTCAATTGTTAAATCGTTCAATTATCCGATAATTTCCCCTTCCTTTAATGTTCTTATAATGCTGCTAATCTTTTATACTCCAGGTGCCTATATTTGGTTAGGTTTGCAATTAAACAAATAGGCTTTGTTGACTACTTACTTACACCCATTAACCCTCGTAGGGGAGCATAGGTCACCCCGACCCTCCTCCATCGAACTCCGACCTGGAAAATCCTTTCCAGTTGCTATTCTTCAAGATTCTAAGTTACTGCTTGCCTCGTGATGCAGCAAGATGACTTCCCCAATGTATATCCTATCCATCTTCAAAAACGTTTCCTAATTTCCACTTCAGTTGGAGGTTGGTTTGTTCTCTTTCACAGTAGAACTTTATTATTGATATCGGGTCAACGGACATTGAGTACAGTGCGTAAACAATTAAATATAAATAAAATAATATATTTGTAATATTCCGATGAGTAGAAAAAATAGATTTTCTTGCGTTTCGTTACTCACTGCAAGACACTTCTTCAGAGAATATGTAACCACATCAAAATTAATCCAAGTTTAAGTAATACAAGGGATCAAATAAATAACCTAAACCGGAATGACATGACATTGACTCGGTCGAATATGTTTCTGACTGATCACACCTAATATTCTTGCTTTGTTCCTTTGTATAATTTAAATGGGTTGATTTAATTTGGTTATTTATTCCCTGAAGTGGCTTACACCTAGTCACGAAACGTAAGACAATCTAATTTTTCAACTCACTGGAATATTACAAATATATTATTTTATTCATAACGAAACACTCAATGCTTAATTTATTCGAAATTAACAAATCAAACCTTGTTGATGATAGCTACAAGCAATTACTCATATTGATGATTATAACTTTGATGTTGGTTATCGGGGATAGTACAATTTATTCCTCTACTTATTGTTAACGTTAAACAGATACCACTTGTGTGTTATTTTCGCAAAAAGACATTTTATCAAATAAATGTGCAATTTTCTACAATGCGGTAGCTTCATACCCAGTGCTGTTCATTCCGACTTTGGTGTTCAGGTCTCCCACCAGGATAGTCATCATAATCCCCTCCGTTTTTTAAAGATACCTTGATTATTATGGATCCATGGAAATCCCATCCTATAAGTGCTCTTCGTGCTTCTTTGAACATCATCAGCGCAACATAATGATTAGGCGGAACATTTTCTTCTTCGTCACCAGAGTACAATAGTATCTATCCTGAATTTGATCTTTTCTGTACAGCTAGGGTCCTATGTGTTTCGCCGATTCCGAGAACCCACAAGTTGTATCTCTTCATCTCCGTAGCTATTTGATTGGTCCTTCCAGTTTCCCACATTGTCCGAAAATCTAATGTGCCTATATTGATTATTGCTCTGGTTGTTAGAAGGGTCATCGATCTTATAACTTCCGAAGAATTTGGGCTTTCATCCTGAGGCGTCATAATTGTTCCTTCAACTCGTAGGGAAGAGTTTAAATGGTTTGATTTGTTTATGCCGGTTAGCGTCTTTTAAGCAAGGTTGTTTTCAACGTTATGGTGTCTCTGACCCCATCTACAACCCTCCTCCTTGACCCGGGCTTAGGGGCGGCAGTGACCCGATGTTAAGCAGTATTAAGTAATCTAGTTTTATCGTCATTCTATATTAGCATAATTATTAACTTCAGAAAACAAGTAATTTTTAGGCAAACATTAATGAGGTAAAAGTATTTGGAAAGTCGCTGAGAGAAGAGCTATATAGAAGCTAGATCATTTGACCATAAAAGGAAGATATTATATACCTTTCGCTTATGTAATTATAAATACCTTACGTTAGGCACATTTGAATTTTAAGGGATCGAGGATCAAAAGTCGGACGACAAGTTGTTCATTTTATGTTTATAACAGTTGAGCGAATACATTTAGAAGTAAAATGAGATTTTGTTAGCACAAAAGATAAACTAAATCGAATTAATACTGTATTAGAGATGCATATATACACATGTCATGACTGTAAGAAATTCCATTTGCGCTTTGAAATAATAAAAAACTTAGTCGATACCGAGACTGAAAAAAATAAAAATATTTATAGTGAAATGAATTAAATGTTCACTGGTCACAGAAAGTCCTATTAAAACTGGGGAAAAAACTGAGTTGATATTTCAGAGAAGATTAATGTAGGAGAAGGAAATCTAACAAATAATCCATAGTAAACAAATATAGCAGTTAGTGACTCAGTAAGGATATCTGAAGCAAAAAAGTATGAATTCACAACATACTTGCAAGGATCAACAGCCCCCAGGTTTCCAAGCCACTGTGCGTATAACAGTCTCATTTTCTCATCAGTGTCTCTAGCAAGACCCTCCAGTAATGAAGCCACAATATCAGCCAACAACATTGTATTTCCACGAAACGAAATCCCACTTGCAGAATCCACAGAGTGTGTCGTATCTGAAGACATGCCTCGGATCTCACCTCCTTTTGCTGAAGAAATAGAACGATCAAACAAACTTGGCAAACCCCAAAGTCGAGATTGTAGAATCTTACCGTGTTGATCATTTGCTCCCAAATTTACTTCTGACGTCAAGGTAAGTCTTCGTACAGACCTACTAGAATGTGTTAGAGCTGATAACCATGCTGTAAGAGGCTGATGGAATTCCGCTTCTGTAGGGTCCACACCATTTATGAAACACGTTACACGCCTAGGATAAAACAAAGTATAAGGTACTTAAAAATCCAAGTGTGTATTATGTACTCGTAGGAGATCCGATATTTACATATAGTATATTGGATCTTCAAAGAAATAGTTTCCTTTATTATCATGAGGAGAATAAGTATAAAGACTTTAACAAGAATAACATGAATTCATTTTATTTTGTTCGTTTCACGTCAAATGCTTATAATTTATACGAGTGCAGTTGGTTAAAAGTAAATGTGTATTATCACAGTGGAGCGAATATTCCAATCAAGTTAATGAACAAAGTCCAGTTTATTACTTAATTTTAATCATTAACTTTGTTAAAATTTTCGCTCCACCGTGATAATACACATTTACTTCTAACCAACTTTACTTCTATAGATCATACACATTTGACGCGAATTGAACAAAATAAAATGAATTTATATCATCCTGCTAAAATCTGTGACTTAATGAAATGTACGACCAATAACTTACCATGGACATAAATCATCCAGAATTTGTTGACATGTCAATAGAGCAGGTAGTCGAGGCAAAAAGAATAAACACGATAATCGATCTCCGATTTGTTCTCTGAAGTTTGAAATAATTTTCGGTAAAAAAAAATCACATTTTCATATTTTATTAAAAACAGTAAACTAGCACATGCAAATGTTATTACAAATAAAAATCGTTTTTTGTGACGAAGTCAATTATTTCTTGTATTGCACATAACAAATACATTATAATCTCAAAAATAGTGAACTCGAGTTTAAAGTTGTTTTCTTTTTCTTTATCGAACATCTGTTAACACTAAAGTTGATATCAATACCCTTAATTTCTTCGTTGTGAAGATCGTAAAAATTTGACTAATATATAACAGGACTCTAGATTGTACATTATCTATACATATCAATCGGATATTTTTGTTCATAATTAGACTAAACGAAGTATTATTTAATTTACAGGTCATCAAATTCTTGAATGATAGTTGGAGCTGTTTTGCTAATTATTTAATGCTTGAATTCACATTTTATGGGAAACAACGTCGTGCGAATTAAAATGCGTAATCTGAATAAAGCCATAACAACCATAAGGGCAGAATAATATGAATTTATTCAAGCTTTAATGGTATCATTCAAATTCGTAAAGGGAACTAATTGTGTACAACACAAAACCTAGGAAATATTTACGGACTGATAGAGAAAGAGTAAAAAGTGTACTGGATTTTCAGACATCCTTAGTCAGTCAGTCAGTCAGTAACAACGTAGAACTTCGTACGTACGTACATACAGCAGTTCGAGTTGCCACACCACATTAGCACAGAGATACAGTGGTCGATTCAAATCCCGTAGTGGTAGAAGTAATAAGAGTATAAGCAGTAATCGGGAAGATTAGTGTCTGGAGAAGTTACTTAAAGAGTATAATACAGTGCAATAAATTTGGGAAGAGAAAAAAAAGAGACAAGGAAGAATAAGGAGATCAAAATTTGGGCGAACACAAAGTGTATGTACCTGCGCCATTGCAAACGATTTTGAGCCATGTCATTCAGGGTCTCTAATCATCGGTTGCTATCATCTCGCGGTCCCCAACCAGGTAGTCTACACCTACCAACATGACTCAGACCACTTGTCAGTGACTTCATGGACTTGTGCAATGTTTTGGTCTGGCCGCCCCTACCTTTCTTTCAACCTACTCCTATACCACTGAGCATCGCACGTCGAGGCAGTCGGTCGTTGGGCATGACAGCGATGCTGCCTTCCCACAAGGAGGGATGGGGTTAGAAAAGCTAGACCCTAAAAATGTCACACCTCACCTTACCTCACGGATTTCCGTCTCCGGCGGTAAGGCCCTTTGAAGAACGGAGCTAACTCATTAAAAACCTTCCACAAAGAGGCCGTGCGCGACCGGCCTCAAGCAGTTGTCCCTTGGGCTCTGTGGTTACGCTCCCAGGTCGTCAAGACCAACACTAATCCAATTTCCTTTTCAGGTTCCTCAAAAAATACCCTTCCACGGTGTGGGCAGCCGGGAAGTGACATCAGCCCTCATACCCGTAACAGCACACGAGACCAAGTTGGTCACATTCAAATCCTCCCTACACCTCTTAATACCTCTCTTATCAGACATCCTTATCTTTATAGTTGATATTGGCGACCGCAAAACTCAGCTCTATCGTGTAACACTCCAAATTCTAAACTAAAATGGTAGGTATTAACAAGTATACAAGAAATATTATATAAAAGAGTATTCGGAATAACAGAATGTTTATAGGGAATATTTGTTCAAATTATTGCGGTTTAAAAGATATATGAAGGAATGTAAGAAGTATTAACACGAAAAACTAACGAAATACAGTGATATACAGAAGAGTTGTACCTTCTTCCAAGAGATGGTATTATGTGTAAACCACGACTTACCAACTCCGGTTACGGTAAAAATTGCAGGTCGAAGTCGAGCAAACTATTTTGTATTTGGGTACTGAATTATGTTATTTATTTGATGATGTTAGACTAGTGAGCACTACGTTTCAAACTCAAATTAATTTTCCCTGGTTTCATTAAGAACTCCTCCATAAAATCAACAAATAACTTAAAATGTCTTTATGAATTCAGGCTGAAAAACTGAAATGTACTTGGTTAACTTTTCTAACCATAGATAAACTTACACGACTTACAGTTCAATGAAGCAGTATGTAACTGTAAATTAAGTCGTTAATTCAAAGAACAATGGTGATAAGTATTAGTGAATTAAGCTTTCAAATTTCAAAAATATGTTCGACTAACCTTTTTTCTAGAAATAGATAATGAAATAGATCTATTACTTGATCAGGGTCACTGGACAAGAGCCCAACAAGAGTAGCACCTAAATCAGGAAGCAATTCTTCTAATGATTCTGGTTCTAACCTAAAAAGAAAACATATATAACACATTGAAGGAGCTGGTCAGGGGCTGTGGAATGGTCACAATGTTGAATTAAATCTGTGAATAAGTAAGAAATTATCAAATAAATGGATGGAATTCTATTCAACTTATGGTAGGACTTACATGCGTATGAAGCTACGCCATGCTTTTACAACAACTTTTCCAAATGGTGATGTGTTATAACGCATGCATATTCTAAAGGAAGAAAAAATATTCCATAATAATAATAATAATAATAATAATAATAATAATAATAATAATAATAATAATAATGGTAAAAATAATAATAACAGAAACAGTTAATCAGTATACAATGAAAAGTTTAATTATACAACAGTTATTATCACAACACGTATTTATTTAGAAGAAACATTTTTTTCAAGAACGTTTATTTTATTTAAAACAGTTTGTTTGTCATAAGCATTATGAAAATAAGTTGTGCTTACATCATCAATAAAATGCTCTGATAAGAATACGAAAAGTCAAAAGACTGGTATTACATATCTCATAATTTAGAATATGGAGAAAAATACCACCGTTAACATGTTAATAACTTTATGACATTCATTTCACATAAAGAGAATTAAGAACAATCATTTTAAACAAGTCCAAAACCCGTTTACTAGACAAACTATCGCTTTATCAAACTACAGTATTTGGATTAAAATTAGAGTTTACCTGAGGAGGTAAGTACATAAGAAAATATAGGTTGTAAAATGAATTTAAATTCATGGATTTACAGTAGTTTTAACGCTGATTAAATATTGGAAGTAAACAATCACGTTTTATTGTAATTTATAAACTTTTTACCTACTAAAACGCAAATTAAACTCAACTAAAATCACAATTAAAAACGAGATTAACTAAAGAGAGTTAATGTTTATGTATGACTTACTTCAGATTAGCCAAAAATTTCGCTCGCATACGAGTAACATGATTTGAACCAAGAAGTTTTATGAACACAACTAAACTTCGTAAAGCTGACCAACGATGTTCAAGTATAACATCATCATTTAACAACATATTATCAAAAAATGCCAATATCCCACAGACATAGTGTCCTAGAAAATCAGCCTATGGGAAATACAAAAATTCAAAATGCAAATCAGTTATACCAGTTAATTGAAATATGAATTAACATATAAATCTGAACTACCTGAGTAATTATATGCAAAAAATGAATTTAACTAAGAAAGATCTCAGTAGTATTTTTTTGTAACTAACTAAATTTTACTGGAATGAGTAGTGAATCACTCTACAAACAGTAATTATATTTCACGAAAATTTCGAGGAGCACTAATAACAATGACTACAAGCGGTTACATAATTGGAATATTTTAAGCGCATTCCACGGTCATGTAGATCAAACATTAAAAGTAAAAGTGAGATTATAATTATCAAAACTATAGCTAATGTATTAATGACACTTAAATTAAAACAGATAGCATTATCAAACATAATTTAGATAATGGATATTTGTTAAGCTTTAGCTTGAATTGAATCACTAGTACACGACGAATGAAAATTTTAGTTTAACTGACCTGACTACATGTCAGAAACCTGACTCAACGAAATAAAAATCACGCTAATGTGTTAGAGGTTTAATACTACTTGTATGAACTCTGAATCGTATATTACGTATGTAAATACGAATTCCGATGTACCGAGTATCTTGTTGGATGAAAAGCTGAACACGTATACATCAAAAGCACAGGATCCTATGAGACAGAATCTGTTTTTTAAAACTAACTTTCGTACAGCAAATACCAACAATAATTTTGTGCAACAATCGTCATAACAATGATATCTAAATATTTGAATATAAAATATGTTATGTTTACATGATAGATCAGTCACGAATAAAATGCTAAACTATAAATAGTTATATTTACCAGAACAAAGTTCCTCCCACTAACTAGTGTACGATTAATTTGTGTCCCACAGGGTGGAAGAATGATTGAAGAGATCCATCGTAGTCCCAAGCAAGCTCCAACACGATAAGGATAAAGTCGAAGGATAAACTGATGCATAAGACGGGAAATATCATTCAGACGGGCTATTCGTTCGATGGACATATTAAGATGAGCCTGAATGAAAATAATACATGTAAACAAGATTTTAACTAATAAAGGTCATATGTACATATGACAAAACATGAATGTTTTATATGAATAAGAATTTAAACAAGATGCTAAATATCAGCTAAGTAACTTATGTGTTAGACATTTAACAGGAACTTCAACAAAAAAACTAACCGAACACTGTTTAATTCACAGTCAGCTTAGAGATACAGACACTATTATTGAATTCCACAGAAATCTAGGGTAGATAGAGAAAGTGTGTAGTTATAAGTCAATTCATGATAAGCGTTTCCCTATTTTATTTAAAACGCGAAGGATACCTCGATGGTTTAATATTGATCTCTGAATTTGTTTTTTTTTACCCGGTTAAAAGGAACTAATTCTCACTCTTATTCAAGCAAACTTTTACCAGAAAAAGAGTAGTCGAGTTTTAGCTTAGTGGTTACAACATTCGGTCTTCAACCAGTAGGTCGCTCATACAAATCCTGTTTAATCTGGTTTAGTCAGTTGATAAGTATCATTAACTATCCTAACCAAATTGTGGTTCAAGGGCGAACATATGGACGTTTACTTGGTGAGTTATCTTTCCAACATATTATGGAGAACAAATATAAAATCTATATACAATGGACACAATAATTCATGAAACAAATAATTATGTTTACATTTGTTTCTAAAATGTAGGTTCATTCACTGAAATCCAAGTAGTAATCAAGAAAGTAACATAGTGACAAAAATTTGCTAATTATACAAGACAAGAAAGTTTGCTTACTTCGAGAAAGGCCAAATGGACCGCTTGATCATCTTTTGACGTACGAGTGAAAATGTACACCAAAGTTTCCGGTAGAATACATAGCTGAACAATTTTACCAATGTAATCCTACAGTGAAGAAAATGTAATCGAAATGAATAATTTAATCTAGAGTTTTATCCATTCGATTGAAATCTTCATAAACATTAGTTGATTAAAGATTTACACATAAACATATAAAGACGTCCTAGTAACTCTTCTCCAATTAACTTTTACGACAAAATATCTTTAGAAAATAGTAATATATATTCGAAAAATATAACACATTTGGAGGCATGTATAAACCTATAGTGATATCTTTCAAAATATTATAACTGAAATGATGATCGCCACTTAAAAAATGGGCGCTCTTTATACATTGAATGAAGATATTAATTCATGATCAATGACTCATCTAAAAGCCGTTTAACGGGCTCATTTAAATTATTGATAATAACAGACAGAACGATATGCATAGATTAAACGTCATTAAGGTTACCGAAATGGACGAAAACGACGTACATATGTTCCTGACAGTATGAATGAGTTACGATTTTTTCGCATCCAGAGCTTTCAAACACTAAACTCCGACGATGTCGTGTTTCACAAAAAAACGTAGCATGAAACCAAGTTTTAGTAACCTAGTTTATTAAAGCTGTACTTCTGGAGGACACAATGCTGGGCGGTAATGAAAGCAAAAAATTAGGGTTTCGCTCCTACAACGCTTTTACAAAGGTATACAGTACATCTGAATAAAAACAATGTACCTAATTAAATATATTGAAGAACGTAGTTTAATTTATTTAATTAACAATATGAATGATATGTTACTGTCCTCTTAGCAGTTTTAAAATAATTACTTTTCAATGCTGAATTAAGAATATGTAGTTGAATTTTGAAAATTTTGTGATAATCGATAGAGAGAATGAACGACAGAATACTACAACTCGGATATATGCCAACCTTTTAAAGGATATCACAAGGCAGTGGTACCATACCATAAAGTTCAGTTAATTACCTATATCCAATATCGTTATATCATCCAAAAACAAACGATAAAGCACAAAATACTCTAATAACTAGGCACGAACACGTTTGATAATATGGAGAAAATGTATTAACATACGAAACGTCTAAAAACATACTTGTTGATTATCTAGATAGGGTACTTCTGAAATAAGTTGTCTAATCCGTAAATGGCTCTCTTGATTCCCACGTATTACCAAGGTGATAAATAAAGCTGCGATGAGTTCCTTTAAAAAGAAAATAATACAGTCGTCAACAACAAAATACAATTAAAATCAGGTGCCAAATATTACTGAGAACCAGAACCATACACTGTGCTGTGTTCAAGTAAGTAAGTAGAGAGACAAACTGAACAGCTCGACAGAAAAATAACTAGGAACATGATAGACAGAAAAAATTTGTCAACAAAACCTTACTTTGAATAAAATCTTTTTGTCAATCCGAAAAAGTCTTGAAAGGCTTTCCATTGCTTGGCATAAAGACTGGTCCATGTGTTCGACTATAATCTAAAACAAAAATTTTATTATAATAAATTGAAGGACTGAATGAAACAGAGATGTATCGTTATACGCTAAAATGTAAGTTTTGAAAACCGTCGAGTTTGAAGATCTCAACAAAATAATTTGGAAACAACAATCCAATCCAATAAAGAACACTCATAATTGAGTGTAAATATGAAATATTAGGTTTACTTTTTAGAGAGACTTAAGGTAAAAACTATAAGTGGTCCATATTGATATTACGTGTGAATTTTCCAACAAACAGCTAATCAGTCAATGTAATTCTGCACTGCTGTTAACTATTGTGATTGTGTTATACTGAGTAAACTTGGTGTTCTCAATTTAGGTATAAACTGTAAGACAAACTTTTAGTAGGAGAAAAAATTTAAAATCTTTCCTTTTCCCCACTATTTGCTGTTTGACAGTTTTATTATCAATAATATTAATAATTTATATACATTCATATCAATAAGTCATCTCACCTAGTACCTCTTATACTTATCACCAATACACCCTTCTCTTATTTTAAACAAAATTGTAAAAACCTGAGTCCTGTAAATTTACTTTATATTAATGTAAACTATCCACACTGTATACAAGGGATACATCATTAACCATCTTATATTTAAAAGAATGGTGGCAGGAATAAATATGCCAAAAGGATAATAAATTAACGCATTTTACTGTATTACAGTTCATTCAAGAATTATAAGGTTTTATCAAGCATTTAACGTTTTTTAACATTAATATTTGCATTTATATTCAAACATGATAAACACATAAAAATAATACCCAACCTGTGCTAACTGGTGATCACTAAGACGGATTACTTGAGCAGATGGTAGATGAAGTAGTAATATAAGTTCTTGAATCTGCAATTAAAATAAGTAATCAATGACTTTCTCATACAAAAGATATATAGTTGATAAACAGATACAAATAAACAATTAACTCATAAGTAGTGATAAAGTTAAGGGCCCTTATGTTACACATACACATTACATATGCCAATCCATTTCGGGAATCCAAAATGATCAGGGATCCAACGGTGATTGTAAGAGTTCAGAAAGACATAGACTGTTAATTTGAATCAGGTGAAGAAAAAAGGCCTTTCCAGAGTCCCTACAATTACGAATATTGGTGATTTGAAGCATCAAAAGGACTGATCAGTAAGTTATCCAACTAAAAGATTTCACCTAACATCTTGAATCTATAACTACTTGTCTAGAGTTTTTTTTATTTTAGATACCCGTTTCTGTATTTTACCGTATAACAGAATCTCAGAACTAAAGATGAACTAACCAGTTAAGTAATAAGTATAATGATATCGAAAAATACACCATTAAAGGCAACATAGAATAAAGATAAAACTACAGTTTGTATGGAAAACAAATTTACAATTTCAAAGGTGATGAAAACTGGAAGACAGAAAACGTGAAAGAATAAGGAAATATAATCGATCAACCTTATAATCAATCCGGGTTGATAGCTAAAACTGTTATGACAAAAAGCAAACGAATTTAGTTTGCAAAAAATAGAAGATGGGAAATCACCTTTTTATTACAATTTACTTCTACTTTCTTCCCAAAGTGAATGTTAGATTACAACCTAAACTATAACTTGTGAGTTGTATACAAGTCTATTCTATATTCAGTGAAAATAGTACATTGTTAGAAGATTTAATGAACAATCCAAACACAATGTAAATGAGATATAATCTGAATCGTACAATATCTAATTTTTATCCCGTAGAAATGTTAGCATTCTACATTGATGTTATTTTTTGAGTTATCTTATAATTGAGAGTAGCAGACATTATGTTCTCGCCGGCCAACACAATAAACCTGTTTTAAGATCGAATAGTATTGTTCATCTAACACAAGTATATTTTTTAGTCAGATTTATTTATGAGGGCTTATCACTTTTACATGGTGCGTTTCCATAAGCTTATAGATTAATCTTCTCGTATATCGAATGAAAAGAACATCTGAATGACGACACGTAAATATTATTAAAAGTGAATCCTTTGATATACTTCTAACAACAGCCAAATACAATTATGAATCATACTTTTAAGAAATTGTAAAATTTAGGTAGATAAAAGATTTACAGTATCATAAGTAAACTGCTGGTTTGAAAAAAAACCTATTATCTAACCTGCGTATAAATTGTACCAAAAAGTCCATGGGAATATTGATGCACTAAACCCAATCGACATAAAATCGATAGAATAGCGACAACTAAATCAATCACTTGAGTGGATGTAACACATGATGAACCATTAATTGCAAGTGTTTCACTAGACATACGTCCACAGAAAAATTCATAGTTATTCATCTGTAATTTTTGATTAAACATAAAATCAGCATAACAACTGGCTAGACAACATCCTAAAGCACCAAATATCATGATATGATATTCAACTGTTGTAGCGATAGATATATTACTTGACTTTTCATTGAACTGATTGTTTAACAATTCCATAATAGATTTATGCATACTTATCCATGAATTTAAATTTGTTTTCGACAAATTATTTGATGTGTCACTAAAAATCTTACTACATACAGCAGAGAAGTTAGAAAAGAAAGAAGAAAAACAGGACAAGAAATATAGCATTGCACCCTTTACCAACTTAACAAATATTTTGAAACCCTAAATTATGTAAACACTAGATTTGCATTATACTTTAAACGTTACAATGTGTTACATTTTATTTTACAGCTTTAGAATTCAATAAATTGTTTTTCTTGAACTGGGGTCAGCATACCCAATAACTGGATGCTTTTAGGGATTCATGGAATAAAATCAAGAGAATGATCGTTTTTTCGCAACACTTAATGTTAAACCATTACGCTTGTGATGATATCCACAAGACTGAAAATGGGTTGGAGTCAGTCAGTAGAATGTACAACCAAACACATGTGTGCACCTGTTTAGGTTGCCGAACCATATTTGCGAATCGATATGAAAATGTTAAGATAAATATCGGAGTAATACAAGTAACAACAGTTTCAGTAGCAACAGAAAAGATGATGTGTAGAATATACAATTCGGTAACAAGAAATGTATAAGTCAAATAGAAAAAATCAAAGTAGTTTTCGAACTCAAAATCTGGAGGAAGATAAACAGTGGACACATTGGTGCACTGTGACTGATTCAGAGTAATGTAATCCGACGTCTTTAAACACTGGTTACGATACTCCCTCAAACCCCAATCAGGTAGTCTACACTTTATAGCATGGCTCAGACCAACAGTCAGAGATTTAATGGACTGACCAACGGTTTTTTGGTCGCTCCTAACTCTTCCAGCCTACTCCCACATCGGACAACATAGTTCATCGAAGTAGATGGTAGTTGGGCATACGCGATACATATCCAAACTATCTCAGTTGATGAATATTTACTACCTCATCAATCGATTTGCCATCATTACCAAGTACACTACTCATTCCTTAATCGGTAGTCACGAAATACAGGATTGATTCTTAGAAGATACCCATAATCGAATACTAGTTACCTTAGAATATCATATATTTTTTAATGTCCGTGGTTTAAACCCCGAAAAAGAATGGAATGAACGGCTGCACAGTAAAATCACCTTTTGGAGGGCTGACGAATAGCTCACCTACATCATAGGTAACGCAAAATCAGCAAAGCCGAATGGGGTTGCCAAATCTGTGCTGAGATTCTATCAAGATGCAACTCACCATGGTTGATCAGACTTCCAAGATAAGTGAAGTGGTTACCTACTTCATTCCCTGTTATTGGTTTCAGAGTTGACGCAGACAAATCCTGAATTTTTGCAATTAGGGAGAGTGAAGCATAACCCAAACATGATTGTATTGATATTTAAAGTGGTCATAAACAGATGTTTTTGCCGAGATTATAAATCCCGAAGATTATTTCTATCCACTAAAAACTGAAATTGAAAAACCTTAAAATCCAAATTATGTATACGCATTGTAAGATCTGACCTTATTACAAAGAGGGGAGTTTTTTGTCTATCACTGACAAAAAGTAGATATTGAGTAGACATTTCTGCTTAAGACAATCAAACTATAAGCTCAATATCTATGATATACTTTTTATAGGAGTATTCAACTATACGGCTTCATTCTAGAACATTGGAAACCAAAACACGTAAAGTTGATTTAACAGCAACTACCGTGATAGATTGAACAAGTTTTAAATGTGGTTAGAAGGAGAACTTACGTAATTTGAAGTCTAGGTGACTCAAGGAATACAAGTAGATTATATCTTCGCAAAAATAATTTTATTGGTTGATTAGTGGCTGAGTTTTTATTTTAACAAAAATTATTTACAAAAGTACGTTGCTATAAAACAAAAATAATAGAAAATTTACCGGACAATAGATGGTGTAAATCCACATAAATTCTTTATGATAAGCGTAAAATAAATCCATATTTGATCAATTGATAGGAAACTCCATTTTATGTGAGAGGCCAAATAAACAGCAAAATCATTTATCAAAGCTAAAAAATAAAAAGCAAATTAATAGGGAACGTGAATAATTATTATCATTATGAACAATATTATGTTAACGGAAAAACCCTGAACTTACCATCAATAGTTTCAACCACTTTGTTTTGGTCGAACATGAAAGACAAAAATTCAATATATTCGAATAAAGATAAATTCTCCACGTTTTCTGCATTGTTTTCAATTGATGAATTTGAAAAGTCAAATCTGTTGTGTATACTATGTGTACAGTATAACGAAGGGCCAGTAGGGCAGTTATTAACGCTGCATAGAATGCTGGCTGATAAGCGGCACAGTAATATTGTCATTGATTTTGTCGTGGATTGATCATTCTTTAATTGCCTAAAAGATGTTTGAATAATAATTAAATTTAGTACTGAAAAAGAAGGAAATATAGTCAATTATTGAATATTGGTAATTGTTACTAATGTTATCCATAGAAGGAGTGAATAATTCAAGACTAAATATGCGCATCCAGAAATAATCATAGTAATGATAATTACTTTATCAACTCACTAATCAAAAGTTTAATAGTTACACAAGCTTCCTAAACAAACTTAGTAGGAACGATTGGTACAGAGTATGAGTCGGCCTTTAGTTTTACTAATGTGTTTTCTCAATAGCTTATTTTCTAGAAACGAATTGGATGAAATTTTTAATGTCTACTATATAGTCAAACGATGCTTGATGGTGCATTTCCGCAGACCAAAATATATGAGATTAAAAGTGACAGAAACAGTATCGGTAAATGCTTACGTTTAAATGAAACTAGTGCTGCTGTACTACACGCAATCACAATACAATATTAACAAAATATTCTATTATAATAGCCAGCATTTCGGCGTTAATAGTTGAAGGTTAATAATAAATAAAATTAACCAAAGTCTATTTGTCACTTACTCATATATTCATGTTATTTATTTGAAACTTGACAGATATATTCAAACAACACAAAGAAATGATCTATACATATAAGAGAACGAGAGACTGAAACCAATTAAATGACTTACTTGAATAATTTGAGAAATAGATATTGCTTAACTGCTAGTTCGAAATTTCCATCCGATGAGGATTTTGACATCTTATTAAGTAGATAATGTAGCCATATAGTGATGTGATCGTTATCCAGTGTTATATAACTCATAATGTAGTCAACCAAAATGTCTGACAGCTCCTCTGCAGACATCACATTCGCAGATGAAAACCAAAATATTAACGAACATAATAATGATATTGTAGGTCCACAAATATAAATCCAATGCCTTTCATCACATTTTACTTGGGACTTGGAAAAGAAAGTAGAAATTCTTAATAAAATATAAGGATGCTCAACTATTAAAAAGGTGACCATGCAAATAAAATAGGACACCTCTACAATCCCTAAAAATAAGTACTTAGCTCTAACAGAAGCAGTTAACCTACTAGCGATATACATATTCGAAATAATAAAAACGGAAATGATCAATAAGCGTTATCGAAACACTTGGACTGGACAATAACAAGGTTAAGTGAAATCTAGTCTAAAGTAAGTATTAATAATATAAATTAATGCAGTCTGACCACTTTCAATTAATGTTTGTTTTAAAATACTTCAGTAATTCTTTTTCTCGTGTATTATTAAGGATGAATTCTCGAACATTAGGTTAAAAGATATCGATTAGTGTCGCAAATATTGAATTTATGATTCATAAGGGACACATCAATATATAAGTTTGTATAAGTAAAAGTAGCATTCTTGAGATGCATCTTATTCCACAATTATTTATTATTGATAGATTCAGGGATAAGTACAACAATACAGAATCTTACACAAAAGTAAATTAATTCAATATCTCACAATGTGAGAATTAATTTCAATAGTTTTGAAGATTTTAAGAAAGACGTACACACTACGTCAAAGAACAACTACTGACTTCATAGACTGTTCCTAATTCCACCTGTTTATAAAAGTTGCTTTAGTAAAGATTATACTGAGTGGTTTACGAGTAACATCGGTAACGATAAATCAGTAGGTTGTACTATCAACTAACGATACGAAGAAATACATAAGTGAATATCCATAACTTATAAATGAAGCAAAATTTTAATTGCTGTATTTTAGAGTTGTACGATGGAGCAGAGTAAGCTTTTATACAGCATCTCAAAAATAAAGTCAGTTAAATGACGAAACTTCAAGAATAAATCCAATAAAATACAATTTATGCACGATGAATTACAGTAATAAAATACAATCCAATAGTTTCGTTAACATTTATTTCCGATACCTATTATTCATAGCTCTGATGAAGGAATAAAAAATGGATTTAAGAAAATACGAATTACCTTAATATTCTTCAGCCATGTGATTAACGACTGTAACACAGATGTGTCATAAAGACTGAAATCTGGAGGTTAAGAAACAGAACATAAAACAATAAGCTACAAAGAGAACATTGTAGATGACAATCTCGGACTGGTTGAAAACTAGTTTCAAAACGTATCAGAAAAATTTGTTAGTCTTCCCATCAATTACTACCAGTTCACAACAAATTATCGAGCTGCTGTTAACCTTCAAGGCCTCTAAGTTAAACTGGTGATATGATTGAGCTACTGTGGTTTATTGGCACATGTGATCACAATTAATGGTTCGAGACTTTGAATAACATGGTCCAAAATCCTTGGTAACGCACTAAGTTAATTCACACTTCTCATTCTGAACTCTATATAAATCTTTTTTGCTTTACTATTTCATATTTCTTATCGAGATGGTGGAGAAGATTTGTAGCTCAGGTGGATGACTTTGGTGGAGTTTTGTTCTCTGAGCTGGATGGTTTGGTCGTGGAGCTTTCATCGTTCTTCTGAACGACATCATCAGCACAAACTTCAGACTTCTATCTGAAGTTTGTGCTGATGATGTCGTTCAGAAGAACGATGAAAGCTCCACGACCAAACCATCCAGCTCAGACAACAAAACTCCACCAAAATATTTCTTATCGAATTGTATCTTCGATGTCTAATCTGTTTTACTACTTATAATAGTGTTACTACCTCTAATATCATAGGACTCGCTCCTGAAAACTTCGTCTTGTCGTGCCGAAGGAGTATTTATCAAACGACATAAACCACACTACACTTCACAACCACAAATGAATACGACTCCGCTTATCTCATCTCCGCAGTCCCTATTCTACTCTGATGGCCAATCTACTAATATAACATTTTCGTATAAATATTCATGTATATTAGAGTAAAGCCTGATGACGATCTAATTGAAAACAATTGTTCGCTTATATGTGTTGTTCTAATATAAACTCAACGATAACTCGATGCATATGATTATGACGAGAACAACAACTGACTTCTAATTTTATTGCAGTACAGCAACAAATATCACGAATCAATGCAGTTGTAATTTTACAGTCAGATTATTTTATCCCACATAAACTCCATGTATGTGAATTCGAATACATTAATCGCTAATCGACGCTAGTTACTCTACTGCAGCTTATTAGGACATTTTCGCGTTTCACAGTCCTTTATCCTAATATAAACGACAGAGTTACAGAGAACCAATGGATTTCTTCTAATTCTATTGCACTGATGGATTCTCGTCAGTCAGTCAGCTACAACATGGGGCTAGGCACGTATGTGCATCGGTCCAAGTTGCAATACCTCATTAGTACAATAGGATCAACACCAGATTCATAAAAGTAGTTAATTCAGTGATGGTAATATATAAAAGAAGGACTACATATAAAGATATAGTACAGAAAGAAAGAATCGGTTCGTAGAAAGAAAGATATGAAGCGATTTTAATCTCTTAGTTTAAGGGAAGACAGAGTGTATACACCTACGCCATTGTGATCGATTCTGAGCCATGTCACCAAGTCTCCAACCATTGGTTACGATAATCACGCGGACCCCAACCAAGTAGTCTGCATCTACCAACATGGCTCAGACCAGATGTTAGTGAATTCAAGCAGTGATGTAAGTTGGCATAAGCCAAGCGAGCTTTTCGAATCCGTGCTGAGATTTCATCAGACACCAACTCTTTAGGGCTGATCAGACTTCCAACATAAGTGAAGTTGTCAACGCGTTCGACTACTTCACTCCCTATCCTTAGTTCAGGTGTTGACACAGACCAGTCCTGAAGCAACAACTTGCATCTAGAAGGAGAGAAGCACATTCCAAACATTCTGGCATTGTTGCTCAGCGCTATCAAAAGACTCTTCATTTTATCAGCGTCTTCACCAAATGGATTATGTCATCTACGTATTCTAAGTCGATAAGTGGACCTCCTGGAAGCAGATCAATACCCGAGAATTCAGTCGACGAGAATGTTATTTCCATCAGTAGGTCTATGATGTAAAACAAAAATGGAGAAAGTGGACAGTCTTGTCGAACAACACTTGAGGTTGCAAAAACAGATGACAGTTCGCCATAAGCTCTTAATCGACTAGTAGTGTTCGAGTAAAGAGTCTTCACAAGGTTTATGTACTTCTGAAATATGCCTTTCACTGACAGACATTACCACAGAACCTCTCGATCAACAGAGTTAAATGCTGCTTTTAAGTCAAGAAAGACCACCATTGTCCGACGCCGATAAGCATGCATGTGTTCTAGATCCTGACGAATGGTGAATATGTGGTCGATGAAGCCACGACCAGGTCTCAAGTCGGCTTGATACTCTCGTGTTTGCAGTTCACGAGTCTTAGTTAGGCGTCCGATAATTATGGAGGCTCGTATGGGAGAGTTTAAATGGTTTGATTTGTTTATGCCGGTTAGCGTCTTTTAAGGAAGGTTGTTTTCTACGTTATGGTGTCTCTGACCCCATCTACAACCCACCTCCTTAACCCGGGTTTAGGGGCGGCAGTAACCCTAGAAGAGCTACAAGAGGAGCTATCTCAACGAGAGTAAATTAGTGCAATGAAGAAGATAAATAAAATTGGTCAAAAGTGATAAATGATTTCGAAAAATGAAAAGCACGGATTTATTGAAATACAAGGGACAAATGCAACGGAACTGAATAGGAAATGATTTGTGTAAACATGTTGTCCAACTAAATGAAATAAATTCTGTGTAATAATAAATTACTAAGAGTGTTATGAATGTAATAGTTGTACATTGATGTATCGCGATAAAGCTATTCACAATTTAACTTACCTTGAATAGTTATAACAGCGTTCGCTAATAGACGCAGACCAAAATAAGTAGTTACAAACTTTTTAGAGTTGATAGGTTTCGTTGTTGAACTGAAGTGAATCGACTTGGTTAGATAGTCGAATACACTATGAAATGATTGAGCTGATAATTTTTGAATTGGATCTTTTAACCTAAAAATGTAAGTACTTTGAGAAACCAATAACCTATATAAGCAATGTTTTATTCTGCAGAAGTACTTATACATATTAGCTACAGTAAGTTCTAAGTTATGAAGAAACTATTCATTAGGACGTAATTATTTAGACGTCAAAAGCTAAGAAATGACATATCTAAAAGGTGTTTTAAAGTGTATTTTAAGTTAGTTTATAGTTTTCTAAAGAGATCAATACAAAAAATACAGCGAATAGTAGTTACATCTGATTAAATCTCAAATTGCCTATCATGCTGAAAGTAAATCTTAATTCCTGGATGACAGGATCAATCTGGTTCACATAAAATAAAATTATACAATAGACGAAATCATTGAAATATCACCGGCGTTTGACCTGAATAATATGTGTTTACTTTTTTCTTGCACTCAACTGCCAAAAACATAATGCATAACCTACGAAAACTATACTTCCGTTTAAAGTCTCTTACAGTAAAATAGTTAACATGTTTCACTGTGCCGAAAATGAGCTGTTTTATATCTAGTTCCGGACATTTTTAGTGTCTTGATTTGACTTCTTTCGAAAATAAAACAGTGACGGTCATATTCTGCACAACAAACACTAATTTCAATGGCTATGTAAAACAGTAAACTTGTTGAGATAGAGAAACTATACGAAAATAGATATACCACTTTGTCTTAGATAAATATATAATCTTTGTTTAAAACAAATTGAGATGGAAACAATGGTAAATGGTGTATTAGTGAGTAGTAACCCACTTACCCCATAAGGCTTTGAAGATCTGATAAGCCGCTCCAGATCCTTATGAAAACTATCCACTCTTTGATGGTTTCCTGTGTAATATCATCACAAACAGGATTATTGATCACATGAGCTTCGAGGAACTCTTTAACATTAACGATATCGCAAGAAAAAAGAATTTTCGATATAATGGATTGGTACTAAAGAGAGAAGGGGAAGAGTGTACGTGAATTATAAGCATAACGTCAAAAATGTTTTCATTAAACACTTGGTGAGTTATACAGATGAATAAGATATTAGCAAACACGTAAACGAAAACTTTAATCATGACTATTAAAGTATACCAGCATGATGAACCAAGACAAAATGTATGGAGAAGTGACGTAATTATCACAATCATCTTCATTCTTAAAAGGTTATCATGGTTACTGCATCGTAGACAAACTAAAATGAAAAAATTGTTTTTGTCTGCCATTTACTGGTTTATTGATATTAGCTTTTATTATCAATTTCAAAATATATTTTAGAGAACTTTTCACTTAATATGTCAAGTATTAAATCGTTAACTGAAGATTGCTACTTTACATAAATTTCAACCACGACAACACTAAACTGTATCCTTAAGAAATGTGCGTCCTGTGGTATGTAAAAAACGACCTAATAAAATGGTTACGGTGTGACAATCGTAGTTAACGAATCATTCGAGTTCGAAGAAATATGAATTCCACAAAACTTCCTTTGTGCAAAGCAAGGTCATTTGGACGACTTATATAAATCTGATAACCCAGTAATGAGTTATAATAATAATCCATTTTTGTATTGTTTGTTTAAATCTTCCTATTGATGTTTAGGACTGCAATTGATCAGTCTATTATTGGTATATGTGCATCCTGTGTAGACTGCTTCGTTATTGCCTCAAGTCACAAGCACTATAAGCAAAGATGGATAGCGGCTAACAGTGGAATCTAAAACGCTTGAACTAAAACTTCACCCCACTGCACAAACTAGTGGCCATTTGAACTCAGTAGCTAAGTAGATAACGCGATGGCGTTTGAAGCGAACGGTGCTGGGTTCGAGTCCCAGAGTGAAAATCAACTCTGGGATGCAGGTAAATACAGCCGACGAGTCCCAAATAGAACGAAACGCGTATCCTGGATTCCACTGTTAGCCACTATCTATCTTTACTTATAATAATAATAATTATTATAAACACTATACATGACAGCGAATGAGGCGTGTTATATCTTCCAACCAGTTTCGGATTATGAAACATCATTTTGAACACGAGACATTGAATCACGATTACAAAAGGGTCATTTGAATATATTCTACTGAGAAATTTTGCGTTTATCGTCAAGAACATCTCACAGATATGAAAACTTATTCTAGCTCTCTGGGTTGAGGATTGATAAACAGAAAATATATCAAAAAATAATGGTACATTATTATTTACCTGTATACCAAACATTTCAATCGGTATAATAATCGAAAGTGGATTGAAAAGGTACTCATCATCTTCAAAGCATTTGGTTATTTCCTCATCAATATTTGAAATAAAAGGTATCATGCAGATTAAATTCTTCCCATTAGACAAAAGATATATGGATAAGAAGTGTAAATTGAAATCTATTATGGCATATTTAAGATCCCGATGGTTGGAGTTTCTTATCCAGTCACTTTTTAGGATTTGAAAACAAATCTAAAGAGGATGTACACATTAAGAAAAAAATATAAGATCAATGATCTTTTAGAACGTGCAAAAAGTTTGTTCAACTAATCAGCGATCCCAAACAAAGTACAGTAGTAACAGATATCATAACCATATATATTCAGCACAAAAAATTTCAAACACTAAACAATAACTGTAAATAACTTGTTACCCAGTCACTTAAATCAAACTGTGACGTAGTAGATGGAACGGTCAAAAACAGTACTCCATAATCGAATGTCAGACGGAGAATTTTGACCACAAAGTTTTATTCTTATTTATTTATTTTAACACATAAATATTGGTACAAGAGAGCGCCAATATATATGCGCCACACAAAACAATGTAACTTCGAAGAGATAGAAAAAGAAGAAAAAAAACCAAGGAGCACAGAAGAGAACGATAACGAAGAGATTGGTGTAATTTAGTGTGGTCGTAACAATGGAACGGAAAAGTACAATCAGAAGAAATCTTTCAAGTAAGGGAGACACAACCACTTTTTATGAAGAAAGTAAAAGAAGGTTACAGCAGGATCGCCACTGGCTTCTATTCTGAGCCATATCTGATAACGTCTCTAGCCACTGTGTAGCACCATCTCTCAGACCCCAACCAGGTAGTCGTGAAGGACCAACACAAGCCAGTCCTTTGCAGCTTTCTTTCATACTACGACACCATGTCATGCACTGACCACCTCTCCGCTTTTTCCAACCAGTCCCAGAGTCGGCAAATAATGCACGACGTGGAATTCTCTGGGATGACATTCGTAGAACATGTCCAAGCCACCGAAGTCGGTGTTTCAAGATGGTGACACCAATTGAATTATCATCTCTGTGCCCAAACACATGATGCCGAACCTCTGCATTACTGACATGGTGTTGCCACTGAATATCAGCAATCCTTCGGAGACAGCGATGATCGAACACAGAGAGTCGTCTAACGTCCTCAACTCGGAGAGGCCAGGTTTCACAAGCATAGAGCAAAACTGCTCTCACCGACGCGTTGTAGATCCGACCTTTTGCAGCCAGACTAACATCACGAAGGCGCCAAAGATGGCCCAGATTGGCATAAGCCACTCTGGCTTTCACTATACGTGCATTGATCTCATCACTCACACCCCCACCAGCACTTACGCAGCCACCCAGATACACGAACTTCTCGACTACTTCTATCTGCTCACCATCCAGGGTGAGTACAGGATTGGAATCCTGCCAGTCTTGTAGAAGTACTTTGCACTTCGAAGGTGCAAAACACATACCATACCTACGGACACTGATTGCCAACTGATTAAGTGCGGATTGCATGCCTTGGGCATTATCACACAGTAAGACAATATCGTCCGCATACTCAAGGTCGAGAAGTCTTTCTCCAGGTAACAGATCCACACTACCATTACTTACATTCATCAGAGCTGTTTCCAGAATGTCATCGATGGCAAAGTCGAAGAGGAATTGTGAGATTGGGCAACCCTGCCTAACCCCACTACTCGAATGGAACAATGGAGAGAGGTGGTTGTATGCCCTCACTCTGCCTGAGGTGTTCTTATATAGGGCTTTTAGGATGTTAATAAACTTCTCAGGCACACCCTTCTTCAATAGACAATCCCAGAGAACAGTCCTGTCCAACGAATCGAAGGCAGCCCTGATGTCAAGAAACACTACGATTGTTGGCCTTTGATAAGTATGGCGATGTTCTAACATTTGGCGGAGGGTGAAGATATGATCAATACATCCTCGACCAGAACGAAACCCAGCCTGCTCCTCGCGAGTCAATCTTTCCCGAGTTTTGAACAACCTACGAAGTATGACGGAAGCCAATAGCTTGGACGCAATCGGAAGTAGACTTATCCCCCGATAGTTGTTACAGGAACGACGTGAACCCTTTTTAAAGAT
The DNA here is from genome assembly GCA_944470205.2 of Schistosoma margrebowiei. NCBI lineage: Eukaryota > Metazoa > Platyhelminthes > Trematoda > Strigeidida > Schistosomatidae > Schistosoma > Schistosoma margrebowiei. The sequence continues at coordinate 64,376,845 of OX104024.1, read as the reverse complement.
AGGGACAACTATCGACTCATTCCATGACGTTGGTACACACTCTAGTTCCCAAACCTTTGTAAACAACGTCGTCAATTCCTTAGTCAAAAAGTCACCACCATCTTTAAAAAGAGCCGGAGGTAAGTCATCTGGGCCAGGTGATTTGTAACGCTTCAAGAGTTGGAGTTCCTTGCGGACTTCCTCCTCGTTTGGTGGATCAGTCGTCACCGGCCATGGAGGGCAGGACAGCCTGACCGATGTTGCCGGAGCAGCAGGCCAGTTGAACTGCCCTTCGAAAAATTCTGCCCATCGTCCAAGACGTCGATGGATGTTAGTGATTGGCATCCCATCATCCTCGCAGATTGTTTCACTCACACCAGACTTCTTGCTGCCAGTGGCTCGGATGAGCTGGAAGAGCTTCCGGTAGTTACCAGATGCAGCTGCTGCTTCCAGCTCATTAGCACGCTCCGACCACCAGGCTTCTCGGTCCTTACGCAAGCTTTGCCCAATTTCCCTACGTAACATCCTTCGTTTATGGTCAAACTCACGGTCACCCGGAGTAGACCGACGGGCTTCAATGAGTTGTAAGGAACCAGAAGAAACCCAGTGCTTAAAAGCGGGACGTTTCGCAAACCCACAACTGACTGTTCCCGCCATTTTCATGGCGTCAAGCAATTGCAACCAAAGCTCATCTATACTTTTCGGTGGAGTGGTAGCTAGCCTAGAGGCTAACTCGGTTCGATACTTATTTGCAACAGAAGTTGCAACCAGCTTGCTAACATCAATCCGTTGGTGGCGGTCACTTCGTTGTCCACTGAAAAGTAAGGCAAGATTGGCGCAGACCAAGGCATGGTCAGAGTCCAGATAGGTACTCCAAAAGGAGCGGCAGTCTTTTACACAACCACGCCAGCGGAAGCTGATCGCGATGTGATCAATCTGAGTCCAGGCTTGAGAGTTTTATTCACAAGATTGTGATCACACATCTGTTCTAACTGAACTAGATGTAATGGGTATTAGACCTATTTTTAAACCAGTAGTTTAAAGTCAAGTTAATAGACTGATAACTTGCTTCTCTCTCTCTTGACATTACTCAAGGATGCACTAAATACATATGCGCCACACAAATCTCATTTGATTTATGAGGAAACTGCGATACTGCCCTGGTGCCCAAACCGAAGCAGGTGGTTTTCTTAGGGAACCACACCCGGAGCCTTTAACCTGAAGGTCTGATCCACAAAACAGTGGAGCATTGTAAAGAGATGCAGTCCCATGGTAGCCGGTGACCAACGACTCGTCCATACGCCATTTGTTCCTTCAGGATCCTGGAGCCCATGTGCACCATTGGTTTGGAATCAGGGTTTTCCAACTCCCCTAGATGAACTCTCCGTGTCCACCGACCCGGTTAAAGCTCCGGACATTCGTTTTTCGTCCTCTCAATTACGAAAACAACACTCCCACCACGAGAAGGCAATGAGTGGGACTTCCCTGGCAGAGGTTATATGCGCGTGACCATGTGAGAGCATTTCGAGAGGGAGAGCGGACTCTCCCCACTCTCGGCCGTACCAGGGCATTTGGGGGATGACACTACTCAAACTGACTACACTAACAGGATCAAGTCCTCAAATATATACATGGCCACCACTAATTAACGAGTAATCACAATCAGTACTCCTTTTCAGTTTTCTTTACTGATGGTGGAGTTAAAAAGCATTGAACTTTGCAAATAATCAGATTGGGAAATCAATTAGTGAACCAGACAAATTGGAAAGTTTATGTGACACCGATATGATCATCCCTATTGTACCATCAGAAAAAAGTTAACATGGAAAACGATTGACAATTTTTAAGTCCTGTTTGTAAAACTATGGACTGAGAAAGATATTTTTAGCACTATCCTTAATCTGAATGAACATGTGAGTCGAATTGCGAACGTGAAAACACTAACTCTTTTCGAACAGTTGTCCATATAAATTGCATATTTCTGGAGTAAACACGAGTTTAAACCTACTGTTATCATTAATATGTTTAACGAACTTATAGTTAATATTCCTAACTACTGAACTAAAACTCGTTAATTTACTGAAAGATACTTCTAAATAACTATACTTCCGAACAAAAGAACAACCAAGCATCAAAAGTAGTGGAAAAACTCGAAAGCCTTATATTACTTTACTGACAAATATTTATAAATATTATATGAAATTAATATAGAGTAAAAACGAATTATGTCGGACTTGGTGGTTTCGATTTGAAAAAAAATACACGATTTCGCCTGAGGCTTAAATCTTCCTCCATCCAAATTAAAGATAAGTGAATTCAGACATTTTCACTAAGTTGATTTTCCCCACTAAATTTCAGTTTAAAATTGAGAAAGGAATAATTCATACTTTGTTTATTCAATAAACGAAGCTTACAAACACATTAATATTATTTATATTAAAGTGTTATGGAGAATCTGACAAAACCATATAGATAAAAACTTACACTATTTAATAACTTCTGATGATTAAAGCATTCATAACTAGGTTGGTTCAGTTTAACAATACGTTGTTCAATCATACTAAGCAAACGTAGACAAAGTACAGTTGTATTTTCTAATTTTGTGCACTCATCTATTATCAGTAAATCTGGTGGTAAGTTCACAGTTCCTTCATGCCATGAACTCAGAAAAGTGAGTACTAGACCACTAGCAGTGTATATATAATTAGATGTCGTAGATCTGTAAATTGGTTCATGAACTAAGTTTATTAATGCGTCGGTGCCTTGATAAATTGCATCTAAGGCTTTCTGTAAGAAAAAGAAATAAGAAAATATAGTTGGAAATATGTATCTTCTTTAAAAATTCAAATGGAATTAAAAATATAGGTCAATACATTTATCAGAATGCGAAAAATGCAAGTATTATGTAACAGACATTGAAAAACCAACCTGTTTACCATGTACATCAGTTAGTTCCACAGCAATACAGAGAATACGAAATATATGCTGGACAACAGAAGGTAAGTAAGCGTGAAAACTGGCAATTAATGAGCCCAGCGTATAACTATGAAATAAGATTTATAAGAAATATTTTTAAATTACCTTAGGATAGATACTAGTCGGTATGCCTCCCTTAAAGCTGATAACTCAATCGGCAAACAATGAAATTTAAGCTCGTTTGACTATAGAAACAATAATTATAACACGAAAAAAAGATAAATTATTACTTTACTATCTTCAGGGGGGACGATGGTGCTTTGTTTAGTAGGAGCCCTCAGTATCCACTTGAAATCATCAGAACCTCTTTGATCAAAAAGTTTCATTGTGTTCAATAAATCTACGGAAAAATAACGATTCAAAAAGACTAACAGAAATAAACTTATTTATTGTGAATATATTGCCTTTAAGGTATATACATTTTTCATATTTACTTTAATTGTGAAACTTCAGTAACTAATTCATAAATAACACTCGCTCATTCGATAAGTATACATGGTAATAATATGACAAAAATAATTAGGTTTGACCTCAGGAGTTGTATACAATGGGTTAAAATTTAACGTCAAATTACTACATGTATATTATGAAAATATTAGTATGGCTCACATCCACAGAAGGCAGGAATTTGTTTCTTTTTAGCTTACTTTAAAACAAAACTAGACAAATGGTCCACAAGATCAAGAGCGAATCACACAACTTCGTTGAGTGATAGAAGCACTATGTCGCCAACTGATCGAATTTTAAAAATACACTCCTGAATTTTAGCTCAATACAAATAAAGCTACTGGACAGTCTAAAATAATCTGTCCAATTTTGGCAAATAAAGACTCAGAACAGGAAATTGAACCTAATGATAAAACAGAGATCTAGGTTCACAGAACAAATTCATGGATGGGGTTAAATATATGGCTAGACATTAACACCAGTGGGTTTTTCAAATGTTGAATGGATACTCACCATTGGGAATCTAAAGGCGCCAACACTACATTATGCATTGTCCAATGTTTAAAGCCTTTTACTCAGTGACTCAACGGTAAAACGCTCATTACATTAGAATCAATCCTTACAGTTCAATCCTTAAGCCATATCATCTTGTGCACTACTAACATGATCCAAGCAGCAAGGAAACAACCATATACAATCGTTAGGTCTCAGTTATATTAAAATTGGCATCGGCGTGATAAGTATCGTAAATAAATCCAAATGGAAGTTACCGTTACCTAAAATTTTGTCTGTAGTGACTCACAATGATTTCAAAATAATGATGATTATTTTGGGGAAAAACTGTCAAAAGTGATAAGGTAACTTTTTTTACAGGTACCAACTCGTGATATGAACTAATGTGACATGTAAATTCTATCTGTTTCCTCCATTTCAAACTATAGACCTTGGTTTCATTCGTCGACTTTCATTAGTTTTAAAGCAATTCATTAAATTTTGATGCTCTCTTATCAATTTTCTGAATATTACCAACGTACTAACATGTAGTACCCCACATTATCATGTTCAACAAATGTTAAAATGATATATTTAAAAATGTACGGATTAAACAAAGACAGTAGTGAGAACATAGATGTCAAAGGAACAACTATTATTCATAGCGAATTAAATTTATCTGGATGAAAAGTAGAAATTTAAATAGTTAACCCTATTATGTAAACATGCGCGTACATATTGTGCACATATGCTAACTCTAAAGATATTTACCGTTAAAGACAGATACTAAATGTACAGCCTTCTTGAGATATATATTCAAATGATGCCTTTCAAGAAATAACATGAGTGACCTAATCAGATCTCCAACAACCTGCAGGTGGTATGTGAATTGTGGCCGACAAGCGATCACGACTAAACGATAGATACACCATGTGGAAAAATCTGTTGAAAATACATAAGAAAAAGATAGTGCTGATTACAAATTCAGGTTAATAAACAACAGTATGCAAATTACTTCTAGTCTTGACTCACCATGCTAGACCGTTAAGTCACATCGCGTGAAAAAGTTCGCTAGTCAAAAAAATAGCAAATGTAAGCACTTGAGGGGAAAAATGAAATTTTCCACTTTCTTATAATATTTCAGTTACCATAAGGCACACACCGGATGAAATTTCGTCTCACCACACTTCTGCTCTTTCTTCTAACTTCTTCAGATTGGAGAAAATAGTAGTTTACGTTGATGTGTTTTGTAGACACTATGACAGGGAATATACCTGAGGTTAATGTGGTTTTGAATACAACTTGATTGATATGAATATAAATATAATGCTGATTGTAGGAAGCAATTTCCTACAGGTGTAACTCTAAGCTATTCTCTAGACTATCGAACACAGAATCTTGGTTTAGCCAAAGTCAGAACAAGTAAGCTATTTGGCTTGATAACCTTTATCTGTTTCGAAAAACGAGTCAACAAGGCAAATATTGTTTTATAATGAACATAAAATTGTGATCGGTGAATAAACAAGACATATTCATACAAGGTCAAAGAAAGTTAATGTGGTGGTAGGCGTTTCACTTTATCACTGGTGTATTCGTTTATCGATCACATCTTACACTGCTGATGGTGTGAAGTTCGAAATTCAAGTATTAGTTCAATTGCGAGTTAACATAAAGGAGGAAAAGTATAAAATGCCTTATTGAACCAGTCAAATTATGAGACATAGATACCGATGAAACAAAAATATACACAATTACTAGTAACCGTTCAGTGCAAATGAATGTGACATAAAAAAGATATTCATTAAAGCGACTAATAGCCGAGACATATATGATAAGTTACGTGTCAACTATCAAACTGATATCAGACGGCGAATACATAGATCAAGTTTTTTTTTACATTACATACAGAGTATTTGAGATTAAAACTGTGCAAAGATATAACTGACCAGCAACTAAGAATTAATGATATTATTTTGGTTGTAGAAAAAGCATCTAAATTTACGGTAATTTTATTATATTAAAATGTTTTTATTTCGTTAACTGTGACATTTAGGTGACCTGGGTAAATAGAAACATCAAGTCATATATTAATCGACTAGGTATCGTATGATACGTTTAGTTTGAGAGAATATCCGTTTCTCGATTTGGTGCATAGCTAGAAGCACACGTCAAAAGACCGTTCAATCTTTGAGTAAATTTTAAAAGAATAAAATCAACAAAACTTACCATCCATAAGAAAAGATGTCAAAGCTTGTGAGAGTTGGTAATGACTATACTTAAATGTACTTTCAACTCGGGAGAGAAGGGGTAATAGACCAGTAACCTGACATTCTCCTAAGTGATCTACACTTCCAGCTATTTCATCTAAAATGCAGTAGATAAATTTTACAGTATCCTGAGGATCGAAGCTGGAAGATAAAAATGGAAATGTAAAGCTAAACAAGTAGTAGAAAGATATACTAGAAAACAAGTATTTAAGATGTTTGAAATTTATTATAAAATGATATTAGAGGAACTGTTGGATTTACGCTTTGATAATATACCGATCAACATAAAATATGGAAGCGTTAATTAGAAAAACTAAGATTATCAAGCAATAGGAAAATAAATTATTAACTGATTTGTTAGAAAGTCCTCCAGCTCAGAGGCCCTTCAACCAAACGATTAGCGGCAATCATCAGACTGTATGACTTAATAGTAGAATAAAGCGGGTTTACAGTTGGCTAAAATTAATTTTGTAACGTTATGACAGAAACAGTTGAAATGACGTAATGAAATTTACACAAAAAAACTACAGTGTTCACAGTAATCCTCAAACTCTCTCTTATAGAACGTTAATACAATACACCTATTAACTGAGAAACAAAATCTTACTGAGTGAAGATAATTTTCAGTCTAAATTCAAAATAACAAACAAAAGAAACATATGGTATGTACATATGATATTAATAGATTCAGGTTACTAAAAGTGAACCGTGAACGTCGAAATAGAATGTTGAAAGGATTATTAAGTTTTCATGAGCACTAGACAATCGGCGGTCGCAGGCGGTTCGCCCCCAAATGCCCTGGCACGGCCGAGAGTGGGGAGAGTCCGCTCTCCCTCTCGAAATACTCTCACATGGCCACGCGTATACAACCTCTGCCAGGAAAGCCCTGCTCACTGCCTTCGCGTGGCGGGGGCGTTGTTTACGAAATTGAGAGGACGAAAAGCGAATGTCTGGCGCTTTAACCAGATTCTAAACCAATGGTGCACATGGACTCCAGTATCCTGTGGGAACAAATGGCGTATGAACCAATTGTTGGTCACCGGCTTCCATGGGACTGCATCTCCTTACGATGCTCCACAGCCTTGTGGATCACACCTTTAGGTCGAAGGCTCGGGGAGTGGCCGCCTAAGAAAACCACCTGCTTCGGTTTGGGAACCCGGGCAGTATCACAGCCCTCACACATATCGAATGAGATTTGTGTGGCGCATATGTATTTGGTGCCTCATTGTGCCAATATCTATGTGTTAAAATAATAAATAAATAAGACGATTTCTAAGAGTGTGGTAACGGCCTAGCGGTTACGACGTCCGAGATTCAGTCACTAGGTCGCAGGTTTGAGACCCACTCCACTCACTTCAGTTTTAGTAACTGGGCAATATCACTAGCCTAAACACATAAATTGATGCCCTAAGTCGAGTACACGAAGCTATGCTTGGTAAATAAACAACAGCATTATAAATAGACAGGCGGTCACTTTCAATGTACTTTAGATGATGTTAAGTAATTTTCCTCGGTACGAAAGAATACAGCAGAATAGTCAATAAGCGTAAAAGCCAACTTAATAGGCAAATCAAAAAACAACAATTAAGATATCCATAGTAGGTTTTTTGTTTAAATTCACTGAATACTAGTTTAAGTCTACCCGATCGATAAATTTATATTTTCCAATCGAATTTTTACTAATATTTATACTTTAGTTATTTTCGGTATTCAGTTCTGGACGCATTTGTAACCAGTACTAAAAAATAGAATTTTCAAGGTGAGAAAAATCATCTATATCATATAGAACTTAATTTTATTACGAAATTGACTGAATATTGGTGATAGCCCCATGAGAATGAGATGAATGTACCGATTATGTAAGAGCATAAAGGAGAAAGAAAACTCGTAAAGCTTAACAAAGTAAACAAGGGTAAGTCATTTGTAATACCCTGTTCTGTCGGTAGTGTTGAGGGCCAAGGTAAGGGGAGCAGCTACACAAATTTCTTATGGATCCATAAGTCTGGTTTGTTAAAATGGCTTCCGCGGTACCTAAAAGTCATGTGTAAACTAAGTGAAAAACTGGTCGAATATGATGAATTATTTGGAAAGCCTTATTTATGTTCCATTTATGTCCTGTATCAGTTAAATGAGAGAGCGAAAAGTCCTTGATCAACCTTAATGATCCTTTTCCCAACTAGGAAGGATGGTGTTCGGAAATCGAATGACATACTTGCCGATTTGAGCACCTAACATAACTAGCTCTATAAAAGAAGTTGAATGAGTAATTACATATAGGTGAGGTGAGTTCGGAAAATCTTCCTATAATGAAGATAAAGTGTCAACTGAATCACTTCAGTGGGCCATTTTAATTTTCATCAGAAAATTCTCCGAGTGTATCATTGTCGCTGCATCGTCTTAAAGCAATTCTGACCGAAAGCGATAGCAAGAAGAATAAGCAAAACCATTTAGACAATATCTTTATTAGGGGCGCGAGTGCACCAAGCTTACAAGTCAAAGCACACGAAACACATTTTAGCGACTAACCTTTCACTGTTTTTCATTGAAATCTTTTGTTACAACCTGAAAAGAATAAGTTGTTTGTGAGTACAAAAGCAAAACGTTCAAAAAAAAAGTAACAAACCACTAAAATAAGTCACCTGTTATAAAAGGTTCGCTATTTGGTCAAATACCTTGAGAACTAATAGATAATAGCCTGGCCAATCGCAAGTTTTGCAGTATTCGGCTTACAATTATTTACATATGTATTATGTTAAGCTTGAGTAATTCATTTCATATGAAAAGTTATTGTGTAATAATGAGCTACGCATGATATGGGGATTTTTCCCAAAATTTCCACAAAGTTGGGAGCTTGGGATTACATAATCTAAATACAAAGATAAGCGTTTGTGCTTAGAATGCGTTTGTTAGAACCGTATTTATGAAATATAAATATTTGCTTTCATCACATGTCAATCCTGAATCCGAGAAAATGTGGCGAATGAACCCATAATCAGTAAACACGTTTTAAAATTTATCCCAAAATTGATTACTTTTGTTTCAAAGTTGGGAGCTTATGATTGTACGAAGTGGTTTTTGGAGCTGTAATAAAACATAACCAGTGGTCCTAACTCTTTTTGTCAATAATAAACAGATTGTACAGACTTGACGACGTGAGCTTACTTCAAGCGATGTTAACTACCAAAACCCTAACCACGCGCCTTGGCTAGACGCTAGAATAAATGCTGTAGAATAACGCATCCCATGCAAATTCTGACTTCCACAATTTCGAATCAGCAATTAAAATTTGATACTTATTTATGATTTTTCTGGTCACTTTATGTGTATTTTGCCTTTTGTTGTCTCAGTTTAAGTTTCAATTTCGGTGGGGACAGAAAGTTGGATAGTCTCCATTTGTCCTGGTACTGGTGGTTTTTTTATTCACCCAGATTTCTTTTTAATGCGTAAATATGTGAAGCTTCAATCCCTTGTTGAGGTGATCAGTTTTATTCGTTAATTTTTAATTATGAGAAAGTCAATACTCGACTGATAAGCAACTTGTCCCGAGCTTGTGAACGTTTTGGAGTGTTCTCGTTAATTCTTTATTTTGAAAGAAAACGGTAAGGGGATGCTCGATGTAAATTTACCGTTCAGTATTTGAAAAACTATGATCAAGTTCGTTCTGGTTCTTTTATATGGCAATAGATTCGGGTTTAATTTAGCCAGCCGATCATCATACCGTAATTCTGAGTATCAACTTAGTTGTAGTTCTTTGAACCTTTTCCGATTGCTCACTGTCTTTTTTTAGGCGCATTCTTGCTCTTGGCACAAAACTCAGGTTTAGAACGAACACTATACAAAATAAAAGTTATGTAAAAGCGAAGTAACCAACAAGTACCTTACATCTACACAAGCAAGTAATAGAAAAATAGTCTGTGACCAATCAATAAAGTATGACGCTTAATGGAGGTAGCGTTAGGTAAAACTCGGCAAAGTGTTTTCTGTGTTGTACTTTGTCACCTAGCTTATTTTTTAGCGAATTCCGATGCTTACTAGTGCGGAGAATGTCTCCACAGTGGTGATCCTCGCCCTCATATGTTGCTGTATAACGGATATTGGCAATGTACTTATTCAGTAATGTACGTATGTTTAGTACAATTTTAAATCCTCAGAATACGATATTTTAATAGACTTTTCACTCCCACTACACTAAAAATATAAGCGCCACAAAAATCCCAGTGATTTTATAATTGGTTGATGCATTCGAGGACATAGTACAGAGAAGCTCACCTATCAACTTTATTTAATTCGTGTATTGACGAGCACTATATTATTTGAATAAAGGTCTTCTTGATCTGCAACCAAAGTGTTGTGAGATGGTGTATTGGGTGGGGTGGGGACTCTAATAGTTTTTCTTTGTTTCTTCGAAAAAAAACGGAACTCCTAGTAATAGTTCAAATGTTAATGAGAATTTTAAGTGAGTTCAAGAAATGTGTTGACTGACTTCGCTACTAAAACTCCGGAATATGTTTTCAGTCAGGCTGTTGCTTAAAGCTGACACCCCTTAACGAAAGACTTTCTTAAGCTCACGAAGAAAATGATATAAGAATCCTTCATCTTAACCTCAAGTATGTTGAAATACACCTAAGTGTATCCAGGTCCTGACCACGAAGTCAATTTCGCGTTTATACTCCAAAATTAATAAGCTACGCATAGATAAACTTTATATTTACCCTTTGGTATATCAAAGCGATAATTATAACTTCCAAATTTAGGTGTCTTGGATTTTGTTTACCATCAACTGGAAAGTTAGGTACACGTCTTTCTCCACACCCTAATGCAAAGCACAGTGATCGCGCTCGGGATAATTTCGATGAAAAAGACTCATGCCAAAATAACTACCAGTGTAGTAGTACCATAAGGCGATACACCTTAAAGAGATGGTCAAAAAAACTTATTCGGTCACATGCACAAAGTAAGTAAACTGCCAAAGAGGTCAAACACAGATGCTTTTTAATGAGAAAATATGCCTCCAGATTAATTCATGGTTACCGACTATCAACGGTGCCAACTATATCCACGAAGGCTTTTAGTACCTTATTACTGAAAACAAGAATGTGACAGAAATGAGTGTTTCTTTATTGTCGTCTTAGAATGATCTATAAGTCATGGTAGATCACTATCGGAAAACGAAAGACCACTATTTTTGGATGGGGCTAATATATATACATCGAGAAGAATTTCCAATAGATATGTTCACCTTGATATTCATGGCTTAATGAGGCTCAAATTACAAAAATGTTTACCGGCCACAAGCCAGCTTTTCACAAGACGACTCATATCTCTTGAAGTAAGCACAGAAAACGGCTATCCCGAGAATTCCTGAACTTATTTTAGATGGGCAATCAAGGCGATCTAAATATATGGTCGCAGTCTATTTAATTCGAATGGAAATGATTTGACACCTGAACTTACGCCGAAAGTATACTTCACGGGTAATACCCAACGTGGATAACCCTTCCGTGGTATCCAGGTTCTGAGGCTACGTTGGTGACCGCATAAAACTAATGTGATGTTACAAAAAAAGTGTATTATTAAGAAGAGATATAAGAGAGAGGATACGACCACTGCGGTATGGGCCAGTACATGAAGTGCGATTAATTAGTCTGCATTGGTTGTTTTTGAATGGTGATGCCCTGTGCGATTTTGGAAGAACAGTGACCTATAGCACACTGTGAAAATGTTGTACAATAAGCCTGATGAATGAGTTAGCTAAGTTTGAATTAGATATCACTGGCTCCACATCGTTAGATATCTTTACGTTATCTTAGAGAAGATTAAAAATGATTGTTTTACGATGCACATGAGTTTTAGAAACGAATTCGGTAATGGTATACAATCTGTTTTCATCTCAAACATGATCGATTAACTCATTGCATTGATAATCGGAAGCAGACATGAAAAGGATGGATAGAATCTGGAAACGACTGCCCAGGACAGAGTTGATTTTGCGTGGCCTAAGCTCCTCCACGGTGTGTAACAGGTGTGAGTAAATAGGTAATCTGAATCTGTAAGGTTTGTTTTACATCCTTTATCACACCTGTCTACATCTAGACATCGACAGTCCATTAATAAGGTAACATTAAGCCTGCCGAGCAAAATCTTATTTTTAAGTGGATGGTTTTCTCACAATGGGAATAAATCTGATGCTCCAGACATCAACATAAAGTGCACCGGCAAAAACTATCTTAGTACCATAAACTTCGACATTAGGAGGATACATACCGCCATTAAAACCCTTAAGCCAAATGCGAGTTCTAGTCCCGATGACATCCCTTCAATCGTTTATAAAATGTCAGGACCGGACATACAGACGCTACTACTCAAAATATACACATTATCTTTAGAGACAGGTACATATCCGGAAACCTGGAAGGTAACGTATGTTCTTCCCAAACACAAATCCGGACCAAGAAACCTGGTTAAAAACTACAGACCTATAAATATCACTCCAGTCATATCACGCATAATGGAAAAAGTGATACAAAATCAACTATCTGATCACCTACTCAAGGAAGTTCTGATAGACCCGTCACAACATGGCTTCATTAGAACAAGGTCGTGCAGTACATGCCTGATAGACTTCTTTAACGAGGTTACTCGTATACGTAACCAGAAGAAACTAGTTATTCTACTATACTTCGACATTAAGAAAGCCTTTGATAAGGTACCTCATAATCTTCTAATCAACAGACTTAAGTCAGTTGGAATTACAAATCCCCTTTTGCAATGGATCAAGTCTTTTCTTACGAACAGATATCAAATAACCAAGATTAACTCTAATACATCTACACCTCGACCTATAACCAGTGGTGTAGTGCAAGGTAGTGTCTTGGGTCCATTGCTCTTTATAATCTATATCAACAATATATGCAAGTGTTTTAGCACAGGTAAGACCTACCTCTATGCCGATGACTTAAAAGTCATCTATAAAACTGACATTTCCGATTTACGCAGTACTATGGAAACAATCCAACGTGAACTCAACATGGTAAACGACTGGTGCAAACGCTGGAGGTTAGAGCTCAACACAGAGAAATGCGGCTGGTTATGTATAGGAGACACATCTCTCAAAACGAAACTAACACTTAGCAATCACACACTGCCCAGACTGGCATCAGTAACTGACCTAGGGGTACATTACTCACACAGTCTTAATTTCCCTGAACACATCTCAGCCAAAGCATCCAAAATGCGGAAATTGCTTGGCTTCATTCTCCGTAATTTTTATCAAAATGAATCTAAAATCCTTCTTTACAAAGTTTGTGTAAGACCTATCGCTGAATACTGCTCGTTCTTATTTTCCAACCTACGCGTATCTGATATACTAAAGGTGGAAGGAATACAACGAGACTTCACTCGCAAGGTACTTAAGACTGACTTGGTCATTGACTATAGTTCCCGATGCCAAATCTTAGGAATAGCACCCCTTTGGAAGAGAAGGCTTAGGTCTAATTTGATTCTCTACTTCAAACTACTCAAAAACCTTACTTATTCAACGTGTAAGATAATTCTTGCCCGAGATTCACATGAATACGGACTTCGAAACAAAGTATCTACGGTCAAAGTTGAGAAATACAGATCAAAAACTCGGGAAAACTTCTTCCTCACCAAGTATGCAATAATATGGAACAGTCTTCCCTCCGAAACTCGCATGGCAGATGAATTACATACGTTTGTAAAACTGCTTGATCAAGCCCTCACCTGCACTAATCTTGCACGTACGAACACATCTGCACCCCACTCAGACATCATAGGCTCTCTCCATGTCTAGACCAAAATGGACTTCAAGTTCAGTTTGCCTTATTTTTCCTACTTTGCAGTTGTATTAATTACTTTTTCCACCCCATTTCTTCACTTGAAGTAGACAGGTAACTCAATGGACCTATCATTACTGTTAAAATAAACTCGGTCGATAAGGGACACTCACTACCACCCTAAAACGTCAAGAGGACCGCACAATCGGCTGCCTACTACCAGTGGTCTTGCATCTATGGAGCCTGTTACCAATCAACTGGTTAGGACAACAGAAAATAACATCAGCACTAAGTCACTGTGAGTCCCTTCCTGTTTATCCTGTATCAACTTTTTACTCTTCAGTACACTATGTTGACTAGCAATTAGTATTATTTCTCCACTCGTTCTCATATCCACAACTCATATACTTCTATACTTTTTCCGCCTGCTTAAATAAACAACTATCCTACAATATACCCTTCTTAACGCTTATACTCTGATTGGCAAACTATACTTTATACTATAGTCAACAGAGGCACTGCATCGATGCTTTACCCACAGTCCATAGCTTGTAACTGTCTGATAAGCTTGTAAAATGGTACTTATAGAAATAGTGCTTTCCAACAGTTTGTGAAACAGAGGATTGTGCGAGGTATGACGTATATACAAAAATAATGCTAAATGAGCCTAACATCACAAAAGGAGGGAGGGTGGAGTTACTGACCAGCAAGCATTGATGGTGAGGGCGATAACTTCAATCCACCCATGCTTGTGGGGACAGAACATTTTGTATGTATCAGGCTCCTCATGACTGAGAATAATTCAATCAATCTGTGATATAGATTGTTTTCCTACGCTCACCACTCAAACTCATGTTTCCAATATTATGCTGGATTAGCTATTCTACTAAGACAACCCATAACATGCTAACTCGGATTTTTACACTAGGATTATGTGACTGGCATCGGAAAAATGAAAAAATGAAAAAAAAAAGTTAAACAATAAAAGATGTAATCATTAATATTCTTAACACTTCACCCTCTATATACACACCCTTCTTATAAACCGCTTTCCTAGTAACAGCCTTGACTTCCTTTCCTTCATGTGAGCTTACTCCAACTTGTTAAACATCACAACTCATTGTTCTTTATTAGTACATTCTATAATATGGAGCCTCTGACTTCATCTTACTAACAAGACATAATATGAATTTATTCTAATTTATTATACCTCTGTCCGTTCTACTACACTATGTTAAGCAACGTTTTGCGTTCATATCCAAGTGCCTTGCTGCTCTTCTGTTTCTCTTTTTTCTTCAGAATCTTGCTCTGAGAGCACGGCTATGAAACCTCTGACGTTTGGAACAAACTTGATGTACGCGTCCTCTCAAGGTCATAGTTTACAGCAAGCGCTCTACGATTTCACTTTATAACAACTATAAACTGAATAAGTTGGGAAACATTCTGTGAACCAACAAATGTTGTAATTTATAGATCATGCCTGTAAAAACGGTGTGTACCTGCACATGCAGAAATATATATTATTATTATTATTATCTAACTACCGGCCTGCCAGTCTAACTAGCATAGTCGTTAAGTTACTTGAAAAGATAATTCGGGTTAGGTTGCTAAGCCACATAGATTTACACAATCTGTTAGCTCCTGAGCAACACGGATTTCATAACGAGCGTTCATGCTTGACTAACCTGCCAATTGCGGTGGAGGATTAGACAGCAGCCCTAGATAACGGTCTGTCTATCGATGTGATATTCATAGATTTTAGCAAAGCATTTGACAAGGTTTCACACGTAGTTTTTATGCAGAATCTCTCAAGCTTCGGAATAATGGGTGCTGTACAGAAATTTGACCGCAGACAGAGAGTGAGGGTCAATGGAACGCTATCCGATTGGAAGCCGGCCACAAGTGGTGTACCCCAAGGCACCATCTTATGCCATCTACTTTTCCTTTTCTACGTTAATGGATTAACGCTATTACTTAGGTCATCGACATTGCTGTTTGCGGATGATGTAAAAATCTGGAGAACAATAAAAAGTGCGGCTGATCATGTGGATCTTCAAGCTGACTTGGACGATTTAGTTAGATGGGCTCGAGAGTGAGGTTTAGAAATCAATGCTAGGAAGAGTGTGCTAATGCACATCGGTCACAATAATAGTTACCGTTATACTATTGAGGGTAAACCTCTTCCGAGTGTTCAAGAGCGTAAAGACTTAGGAGTAGTATTAAGTCATGATTTAAAAACAACTACGCATTGCAAAGCAGCCGCTGTCAAAGGTTTTCGTGCATTGTCACTTCGCTGAGCGTTCAAATCTTTTGACGAGAAAACGTTTCGAATTTTATATACCATATATGTTAGACTACATTTAGAGTACTGTATCCAAGCAGCTAGCCCGTGTCTGGTAAAAGATACTAACTTCCTTGAGCGTGTCCAGAGTGTAGGAACGAAATTAGTGAAGGGTCCTTCTAGACTCCCTTACGATGAGCGTTTAAAACGCCTAAACCTCTCCGCTTTGTCGTATCGTAAAACACGAGGTGACCTTATACTGACATTTCGTACCTTCGATTATGATTTGGGCGTTAATATGTCTTATCTTTTTGCTCCCTCTAGCACTAATAATCTCCGAGGTCATAGCAAGAAGGTTCATAAACCACGATCTAATAAACTTAAAGTGGGTTCCCGTTTTTCTCATCGAGTAGTCAATGATTGGAACGCCTTACCCGAGCAAGTGGTATCAGCCCCATCAGTGAATACTTTCAAGGAGAAGCTGGACCTTCACTGGAAAGCAATGTGTCAGGATTAATACAGGTTCATCAACCTACTATCCTTATTACCGAAGACTGAAGACTTAACACCATTTGATTTGCAAATCAGTAAAATCTTAAAACAGCACACAACACAATTCACTTTTATCCCTATTTTCAAGTTATACTCATTGAGTTAAACAACTGTGAAATAGAAAGTTTCATATAGATTTTCTGATTTTTGTCCTTACTATTCATGTCTGTATATCTTTACAAGGTCGGGTAGTGCCCGGTCTTCTTGAATCGTTTGACTCATCAGTGTTAAGAAAGACATGGAGTGTATAATAGGGATCAAAATGAACGATTTTGTGTTACTGGCAGCAGACATGCGATGTGCCCACTCAATTCTTACCATTAAACACGATGAAAGCAAGATGTTCAAGTTTAGTAAACGAGTGCTTGCTGCTGTATGTGGTGAATCTGGTGACACTTCGCAGTTTTCCGAGTTCATTCAACAAAATATGCAGCTATACGAAATAAGAAATGGTAAATCGTGTTGTACCTTTTACTTTGCTTCAAGGATACGAGTTAACTCCTAGTGCAGCTGCTAATTTTACCAGGAACAATATGGCAGAATCCCTGCGTAGTCGAGTAAGATGGAATGTCATAAATCTTTTATAGAGCAGTCTCCATACTTTGTCAATTTGCTTATAGCTGGCTTCGACCTTCAGACTGGCCCTGAGCTATATTTTTTGGACTATTTGGCGTCTCTAATTAAGGTGGGTTGACTTAATTCGGATACTTATCCTTCATAAAATTGATATCAACTATGATGGGTGTAATCATTCAATATTGAAGAACCAAGTACCAGTTAGTAAGATCTTAAATATTCGGATTCATTTTTATGTAGGGCACAGTTGCCGTTTAATAAGGTTGAAGAAAACGTTTTCGTTACAGCAAGAACTAATGTTATTAGCATAATGAACAAAACTAGTTTGATTGC
Source organism: Schistosoma margrebowiei (assembly GCA_944470205.2). Taxonomy (NCBI): domain Eukaryota; kingdom Metazoa; phylum Platyhelminthes; class Trematoda; order Strigeidida; family Schistosomatidae; genus Schistosoma; species Schistosoma margrebowiei. Next base: position 64,359,146 of record OX104024.1, on the reverse strand, counting down.
TTTCATAAACACTTCTAATTGGTAGTATTTTATTGTAACTGTATAAGGCTAGATTAGTTTTGTAAGTTAAATGATTAACAGGCAAAATTAATGTTCCTATTTAGTCCAACTTTCGTTTAATTGTGGACTAGTTTTACTATAATTGGGAAATGGATTTATTAGTCATAAAACAGGATAATTGTGCTTAAAACAGTCTCAGCAACTAAAAGTAGAAATAACCTTAACGTGTTTTTTGAGGTTAACGTCGGAAGTTAAGCGGAATAAACAAATTCACCAAGTATAATAACGAAATATCTATGTTAAGCAATCTAGTCATATTAAGATGTGGAGTATAGATTTAAAGTATCGGTTCAAGGTATGTGATGTGAATTGTATATAAACTATGGTACGTCAGGGAATGTCTGTGTGTACCCCGTCCTTATGTGAAAAGTATTGACCATATATCGACCTGGGATATGGTCGTGACAATTTAGTAATTCTGATCGATAGGCACAAATTGAGTTTATTTGAACACATGAACTGAGAAAAAATTCACAGATAAATTCGACTTTGTAAATGCTGTCGTGTTCATCAGAATTATTAACAAAATTATATCCAAACGGTCTCTAAGAATCTGACATACAGTTCATCTACTCATAGGAAACACCATGAAGGTTAAATTTAATTAAATTAACTTGGTATTGTTTGCTTGTATCTTCCGATTGCTGTCTAGAACTGAAATCTATCAGTCTCTTTTGGCATATATGCATCCCTTGCGGATTGCTTTGGTATTGCCTTAAGTCACAAGTTTTATAAGCAAAGATGGATAGTGCCTATCAGGACTCAGTAGCTAACTGAACAAGGCGATGACGTTTGTGGCGATTGGTACTGAGTTCGAGTCTTTGAGTGAACATCAACTCTGGAATGCAGGTACATACAGCCGACCAGTCCCAAATAGAATAAAACGCGCATCTTGAATTCCACTGCTAGCCACTATACATCTTTGTTAAATTTAGTTGCTTATATTGAGGATATATAATTAACCTGAAGATGTAAAAAGTACAGTTGAAAGGCATAAGTACAAAAAGATCTACGAAGCAGATTTCTGAACACTGGATATTACGTATCGCAAAGGGAATCTAGAAGAACATGAGCAAACACTCAATCAGTTAGTCAATAACAACGTCGAACTTCGTACGTGCGTACACCAGTTCGAGTTGCCATACCACATTAGCACAGAGATGCAGTTGTCCATTCAAATCCCGTAGTGGTAGAGGTAGTAAGAGTATAAGCAGTAATCGAAAACATTAGGGTTTGGAGATGTTATTCAAAGAGTATAATCCAGTGAAATAAATTTGGAAAGAGAAAGAAAGAGACAAGGAGGATCCAGGAGATTAGAATTTAGGAGAACACAAAGAAAGGATGCACCTGCGCCATTGCAAACGATTTTGAGCCATGTCATTCAAGGTCTCTAACCATCGGTTGCTATCATCTCGCAGATCCCAACCAGTTAGTCTACACCTACCAACATGACTCAGTCCACTTGTCAGTGATTTCATGGACTTGTACCATGTTTTGGTCTGGCCGCCCCTAGCTTTCTTCCAACCTACTCCTATACCACTGAACATCGCACGTCGAGGCAGTCGGTCGTTGGGCATACGTAACACAGGTCCCAGCCATCTCAAATGGTGAAGTTCTACTACTTCATCAATCGATTTGCCATTCTTACTTAGTACCCGTTTCCTAACAACTGAGTTACTTACTCGGTGGTCCCAGGATATACGAGCAATGCTTCGAAGACACCTATGATTTAACAGTAGCAATCTACGAATATCTTCTACTCTTACCGGCCATGTTTCACTGTCATAAAGTAGGACGGAACGAACTGCTGCGCATTAAACACGTCCTTTGGTTGGTAGACGGATATCTCGCCTACGCCATAAATGACGCAAGTTGACAAAAGCTAGTCGAACCTTCTGTATCCGTGCTGAGATTTCGTCACACACCAGACCACAAGAGCTGATGAGACTTCCAAGATAAGTGAAGCGGTCGACACGCTAAACTACTTCACTCCCTATCATTAGTTCGGGTGTCGATGCAACCCAATCCTGAAGTAACATTTCGCATTACATTATTTAATAATAATGTAATAATGTGGTGTGGCAACTCGAACTGATGTACGTACGTACGAAGTTCTACGTTGTTACTGACTGACTGACTGACATTATTTAATAATTGAATTCATGAGTCAATTAAAGCTAGACCACCATTGAAAATCTGGAAGCACTGGACGGCCGTTTCATCGTAGTATGGGACTCCTCAACAGTACGCATCCACAATCCCACCTCTTGAGATTCGAACACAGGACCTATCAGTCTCGCGAGCCGACGCTTAACCTCTAGACCACTGAGCCGGCATACAACGGTGTCAATGTCTAACTTCAACCAATGTACGAAATTGCGCCACCGTCCACTATTACATTATTTAATTCTTTACAGAAGGAAAGTAATTTCGATAGAACTAGAAAAAAATGAAAAGTTATATACTTGTTAGTTTGAGGTGGTCACAAAAAATTCAGGCCGCTGCCAATAGCCTACATTTATATGCAGCTAGCCTCACAAATATATTTCGTGTGACTCACCTAAGTATTATACTACAGCTCTGTGCTAGTATCTGAATATTTTTCATCTGTGTGATCATAGATGAATACTAGAATCAACATAATACGACCATTATCTACTTGAAAAAAGTATGCCCAACAGTAAGTTGGAGTTTTTAATGTTTACATAACATGATAAACTAGATAGAAGACCAAACTTAGAATGTATGACATGGCAACCCAAGAACAGAATGTTTTTTCCTTAAAGTTAATTAAATTAAATCAAAATTAGGTCACCTGATTAAACTAATTCAATGTAACTGGTATTGTGTGCTATTCTGAGAAGGTTCATACTACAACGGGTTAAATAATAGGCAAAGTTGAACTCTCGAACTATCGTACCAGAAGTTACTGTTTATATTACTGTTGTATCATTATTATATACTTAAAGTAGAAGCTTTCCGCTTGCTGTGTTGTGTTCTATTCGGGCTATGGGCGGACAAGTGTGGGGAGCTGCGTTCTGTTTTGTTCTCAGCTGTTATTTCACTTCTATCGTATCACTGGCTAGCTGAAGGTCATCAATACTAGATAGGCAGTCTAGGCGAGTTAATCAATACTCGGACTAGATCAGTACACTTGCTCTTCTGCATTACGGTCCTATCACATGGGCCCCGAAAGTAACACACAAGAAAAATGTTATTTTGCCAACACATCAATTAATTATACTGACAGAAGTACGAAGTTAAATTTAGCCATTTTTCTAAATCTACACTTGGTGTAATTATGTTTACATCAAAAGGATCATGAATTATAAGTGTGTTGACTGAGAGGTTACAAAAGAGGATGATTTGATAACATCAATATGGTCTAAATCATTAGTACTTAGACAGTTGTACAACGGACTTGTTCTCACTATATCACTGACTCCTAAATTTACAGTAGGAACAGCAAATCTAAGACGATTTCAGGTCGTCTAAAGAATGTGTTATTGGTACTTTCGACAACCGACAGGTTCTAGGATGAAGAGGAAAATACAAATATTTTACACAAACTATATATATATATATATATATATATATATATATATATATATATATATATATATATATATATATATATATATATATATGCATTGTTGCTTAGAGTGGTCATAAGACTGCATTTTCTCAGCGTCTTCGCCAAACAGGACTATTTCATCCGAATATTTTAAGTCAACAAGTGAATCTCCAGGTAGAAGTTCAACCCCTCGAAATCTAGACGAGAAAAGTGTCATCTCTAAAAGCACGTCAACGACAAAGTTAAACAAGAATGGAGAGAGTGGACAGCCCTGACGAACACCACTTGAGGTAATCAATTCTGATGACAGTTCGCCATAAGCTCTCATTCGACCAGTTGTGTTCGAGTAGAGAGCCTGAATAAGGTTAATGTACTTGTTTGGTACTCCTTTCAGTGACAAACACTGTCATAGAACCTCACGATCAACGGAGTCAAATGCCTCCTTAAGGTCGAGAAATACTACGATTGTGGGGCGTCTGAATGTGTGTCTGTGTTCTAGGACCTGACGGAGTGTGAATATCTGATCTATACAACCACGTCCAGGTCGAAAACCGACCTAGTTTTCTCTAGTCTGCTCTTCACGAGCTTTACTTAGGCATCGAAGTATTATTGAGGCTAATATTTTAGACACTATATTAGTCAAACTGATTCCTCTGTGATTGTCACAAGAGGACTTTTGTCCTTTCTTATAGCCTGGCACAATCAGTGATTGAGACCAGTCAGATGGGATTACGTCCAGTTCCCGAATCCTACCTGAGACCTCGGTTAATTTCATTGCTAATACTGGACCACCATCCTTAAAGATCTCAGGAGTAAACCTGTTAGAGCCTGCTGCTCTCCCTCGTTTCACATTTCTTATAGCTTTTTCAACTTCTTAAAGAGTCGAAGGACTTACATTAACTTGCCATTCAGGTAGACTGGAGATCGTGAGAAACCGAAGTGTGGCAGAAGGCCAGCTGAACTGATCCCTAAAGTGTTCTGCCTATCACTCCAATCTCCTGGATTGAGAATGTATAATATGTCCATCTTTTTCTGAGATTGTTTCGCTAACAATCGTGTTCCTAATACCGGTTTCCTCAACAAGTCTGAACAGTTGTCTGCTGTTACCTACTGCCGCTGCGCTTTTCATCTCTCTTGCTTTCGCTACCCACCACTGTTCACGATCATTGCGTAGGCTTCTTGTCCGCTTGCACTTAAGCTGACTCCGCTCTTCGTTATGTTCAGAGCCAGGTGGAATGAGTTTTCGAGCATCTATCTGTGCGGTAAATGCTGCTGAGATCCAGTGTTACTCCCTAACCTTGTGGTTTACCGTACTAGCAGATATCACTGCTGTTTCCACAGTTTTCCGGATATCATTCCAAGCTGCATCGGGGTGGGCATCACATACATGGCTGCCTAACTGTTTTCCTAGTTGTTCCTGAAATATACTCTTAGCTTGACTATCATTAAGTAGAACCTTAAGAGGTTTCCTTGTACCATCTTTCCTACGTCCAGTAAAACGCAGGCAAATACGCGCTCGCACTAGAGCATGATCTGAATCTAAGCATGTGCTCCAGAATGAGCGAGAGTCTTCTATCGAACCCCTCCATTGGTGGCTGATAGCGATGTGATCTATTTGGGTTCAACGTTGGTACGAATTAGGGGGTCGTCATGTTAAAAGATGTTTTTGCTTATGCTTAAGGTTAGTATTTGCAAGGAACAGGCGGTTATCTAAGCATAGCTGCAACAGACGGTCGCCATTATCTGTTCTTTGAGCCTCGACGCTATCAGATCCACCCAGGTGTCTTTCCTTTTCGCTTAGTTTATCTACCTGAGCATTAAAGTCACCGGCCATTATTATTACATCAGAGCGTCTAGACAGTCGTTTGTGCGCTGTCTTACTAAACGGAACAGTAAGGACACGGAATGATAGGGACACTCGTTGTTGCCTCTTCGTCGTCTCTGCCTACGCTCCCATTGACTGCAGCTCAGGCGATGTAAAATATGAGTTTCACAGAAAGCTTTTCGACCTTCTCCGAAAAGCTAGGCCGCAGATGCTGGCTTTCCGAGGGAAACACCTAACTGCTGTCACAGCCCTCTACAGTCAGGAGTACGACTTCGCCCTCAGACTTTGAGTTGCTGCTTTTAGTCTTACCGTTCTCCAATCAACCTGCATGGCATGGTGAGACCTGCAGGAACATATGTTCCAGCCAATATAGCTCGTTTGTGTCATCACGATAGGCAAGCACGACAACCACGTCAAGGTATCAGCTACTGTCGGGCTAAGCAAACATCATATACTTATATATTTTTGAACGGACAAAACGGTTTTATATCTGTAAAAGTCAATGATACAATAATGAAAGAGAAACAACAGGATCATTTATACGAAGACAAATCTACTGACAGTATGGTGCTAGAGATCTATTTCGTTTGAAGTTATAGAATCTCATATTTCTAACTCAGTGGCAAGCAACCCATACACATTACAGTTAATAACCTACATGGGAACGTCTATAAAAAGTAGGTAGTTTTTTGGTCCTCGATCATTGTAGTATGTATTAAGTGTTGGAATCCATAAAAAAAGCTTACCTTGTGTAGAACTTTCTGTTATGTTCAAAATTAACTAAATTATCAGGTCATTAGACAAAACTGTATGTTTATTAAGGGTAAATTACAAGACATCACGCGAACTAAGGTCTTCCTGTTTTTTATACGCTGTTGTCTGACAAATAAAACTAGTTTTCAAACATCCCGAAAGTGTAGTCGAATGCGTAACATCTTCCAAAAATACTTATTTGTATCAGTTTTTGACGGTATAAACGATCAACCATTGGCTACTCAAGTAAAGAGTAGCCAATTCATCACGTGCATTTGGTTTCACATCAAAGTTCTCAATCAATATCTTGCAGCATCTAGATAATCCCGAAAAGAAAACTTCTATCTCGGTGGCCAGTGTCTACGCGTTCGCACGTTATAGCGAGTTAGTTTTGATTTCTTCTAACGGGTAGGAATGTTATCAATCAATACAGTTAGGTCTAAAACATATTTACTGCATGTGAACTTTTTTCGTGACTTGAGTTACCGTTTCTGAATGTCTGAAATCGATTCTTACACATGGTTGCATCTTCCCAAGTTGTCGTGTTTCATAGTACAGAGGAAAAATCACTAAGAGGAATAACGGAAGCGAATATTACAAGGCTGACAGTAACGAAAATTTGGAAACCAAGAAAATTAAACTGATATGGTAGCATTAAAGAGAATAAATAACGACTGTCACAATGTCCGCTTGTACAATTCAACAGTGTTTATTATGGTCTGAACAAGTAACTACTGCTCGGTATTTCACCTGTGCTGTTTTCAGTCCAGCTATTGCTGTCTACACAAAGCTTTAGTGCCAGGAGTTCTCAACATTTTCAAAGGTGCCCCACATTCTTACAATGTTTAAGAGCTATTCATTTGTTCATCACTGTTTGAAAAAAGATTAATCACATTCAAGTATATCACTCAATACACACTTATCTGTTTTAATTTATGTTTCAGGATCATGCATACCTTTATTATTTCTTTGCTTTCTTCAGGTACCTTTCGCAGTGCATGGATACGGAGCTCTTGTTGCTTTGAGTATCTTAGACCGTATGCACCGTCCAGATATGACTGTAGATGAAGCTGTTGCACTGTTGCGTCTGTGTATTCAGGAAGTTCAAAAACGTCTAGTTATAAATCTTGATCGATACATGGTCCGTATTGTTACTAAAGATGGCATCGAGGAGCTACCCGACCTGACTGATTTTGCTGTAAAAGAATAAATTTTATAAAATAAATTTTCCACACCTTGTAGAACTATCGTTTCGATGTCTGATAGGTAAAAATAATCAAGTTGGATTCGTGTCATGTGATTAAACATCTTCAAAAGGTTATGGGTCTACAGCGTTGCCTTCGTGATTTTTAGCTAATTGTGCAACTTTATTTCGTTGGATTTTATCAATCAACAAAAAACATAAACTATTGTAACCTATGGATCACTAGATTAAGAAACTATCAATAAGATCATTTAGACAAATGTATGTCTGCTTTTACCAGACAACCCGAATGGGATGTCAACATGGGACATCTGTTTCTCAAAGAAGTAGTAAAAAACATAGATAATTTAAAGGGAGAGAGCAGCATGTCCTGATGGATTAAACCCTAAGGGTGATGGTCCACACCTAGCAGCTAGGTTGACCGATATATTAACTGAAGTTTGCGGATCGGACGTAGTCTCTCGTGACTGATCTCGATCTCTGGTCACTCCATTCTGTGAAGGACAAAAGTCCTCTTATAGTTGCCAAAGAATCAGTTTGGATAACATAGCTTCCGAAATATTAGCCTTAATAATACTACGACACTCAACTAGGGCTCGTTGAAAGCAAACCCAAGATAACTAGGCCTGTTGGAGAGTCGAGTGTAAATGTATAGACTAAATATCAATCCTTCACTAGGTTTTGAAACGTGAGCAAACTTCTTAACGTCCAACTACAGTTACATTTTCAGTATGGGATTGTGGAGATTGTAGAAATTCAATTAAATCTTGATTCGATCTAATTTAAACAGCTGATGAAAATCTGGATTCACCGGACGGTCTTTTCGTCCTACCATGTGACTCAGCGTTACGGTCACACGAACCTTTGGTAGGGACTCGAATTCAGGACCTTCAGTCTCGCTCGTGAACGCTTAACTTCCAGACCGCTGAGCCGGCATCCAACACTATGTATGTGGAACCTGGCCTCCGAGTTGAGGACATTAGACGACTCTCTGTGTCCGATCATCGTCGTCTCCGAAGGATTGCTGACATTCAGTGGCAACACCATGTTAGTAATGCAGAGGTTCGGCATCGTATGTTCGGGCACAGAGACGATAATGCAGTTGGTGTCACCATCTTGAAACATCGACTTCGGTGGCTTGGAAATGTTCTACGAATGCCGTCCCAGAGAATTCCACGTCGTGCATTATTTGCCGACTCTGGGACTGATTGGAAGAAGCGGAGAGGTGTTCAGTATATGACATGGTGTCGTGGTATGAAAGAAAGCTGCAAAGGACTGGCTTGTGTTGGTCCTTCATGACTCTCTGGTTGGGGTCCGAGAGATGGTGCTACACAGTGGCTAGAAACGTTATTAGATATGGCTCAGAATAGAAGCCAGTGTCGATCCTGCTGTAACCTTCTTTTATGTTCTTCATAAAAAGTGGTTGTATCTTCCTTAACTGAAAGATTCCTTCTGTTCCCCTATTATTGCTATTATTTATTATTATTATTATTACACTACCTTACACCAATCTTTCCGTCATTGTTTTTTTCCAATTATTATTATTTCTTTTTTACGTTCCTCACTTTTTCTTCTTAGATTCTCATCGTTTTGTGTGGCGCATATATATTCGGCGCACTGCTGTACCAATATATATGTGTTCAAATAATAATAATAAATATTCATCTAGTCACACTAAAAAACTGCGATTTTTCTCGAAATTTGTTTTTAGAGACAAAAGTATTGAACATGACTGAAGTCATGTAAATATTCATTACGTGATCAACCTTTGACTTTAGATACATCAAATATAATTATAGTAAGGTAAACATGCGTTTATACGCAAATAAATCTGACAAGTTGAGAAGTATAAAAAGCTCGCTTTATAACAAAAAAGATAAAACACATGATTTACAAGCATTGAAATATCAATTGGCCAAGAACAAAACATATGAATGAGCATCGTGCCCCAAAAAAAATTGGGGAATTCGCCCACTATCAATATGTATTCCTCCAGAACACGTACAATTATCTCTTTGTTTTTGAATCCTTTCATGTAGCAACACTGAAATTTACATCAATATATATATATATATATATATATATATATATATATAGAAAAATAAAGTATTATCTACACAAATCAAATGGAATAAATCACTTGTATCTATATATAATCGGCAGATGCTCGTACCATTAACGTCCTGTGTTCATATATGTAGTCTCAACGTAAGCAAATGCGTGGAAAATAAATACAAACTCAAAAAGCATGTATATATTTATGTAATAAGGAACTGAGTAGCATGAAAGACAATTAATGATTAGATAAGAAAATATGAAATGAAAAGCACATAGTTCTTATTAGTATTAGGGATGATTTTAGTGGTAGTTTAAATTTGGCACAGACATTGTTGGTAAGAATAGTAAGACTTAATTAATTTTCGGAAGGTATAGATATTATGTTCACTGAGATCTAAGGGCACAAACAACACAACAAACCAAAGCAGAAAATGGAAGTAAACACTTTGTAGTCTCAATAAATGAACAACTTTATATATCTGTATTTAGCTCATCATGATACGACGTAAATTATTTTGCAATACTGTATCTTGCATAGCATTGAATACTGTTTCGATATTCCGCCTATCTACAGCAGTTGTGAAATGACGATAGACCATACGCTTTCGTACAGGGGCTGTAAATGTTACGTTAGTGGACATAGGTACAGAGTTTTGTCTATGAAGAGATGAACATTTAGCAGTATTATTGAATGATGAGTGTGAAAGACTTGAACGAGCTTGAGTATCTGGTGGAAAGTTGTGATTGACTAGAGAGGCAAATACTTCAACCATAAATGTTTGAACATCTTGCAGACGAAATGGATCCATTTTCACGGGGTAATTGGGAAACTCATCACGAATATTTGATGTACGTGAGTTTAACTTTTCTTTAAGTATATCAGTTTTGTTAAAAAATATAATGATGGAAACACGTCTAAAAGCAATATGATTGATAAGTCCTTCAAAAACAACCATAGCTTCATGTAATTTATTTCGAAATTCTTTAGTTAATCGATCTTGATAATGTTCATCGTAATGACTGCAAGCAATAAGGAACAGGACAGATGTCATATCAGCAAAACACTGACACCATTTACGACGTTCTTTTGTTTGTCCACCGACGTCAATAAAAACAAGTGATGATGAGTGGACATTTATTTCTTCTTCAATTATAGATTCCGTTGGTTTACGTGACCAAACTATATCTTCATCAGTTGGACGATAATTCTAAAAAATCAAGAAAAGTTTCAAAAAATCCATTGTACTACTTAAAATTTTGTTTAATTCGGTTATTTATTATCTATATTGTTTATCTATAGAGAAGCGAATTACACTAAGTTGTGAAACATTCGAAAATCCATTTTTAACTCACTGAGTTATAAAAACATATTATTCTATTAGGACTATACATGCACGAATGGGATCTTAAAAATCTAAAGTAGAAGTCAACCACATAGTGCTATGTACCTTTTAGAAACACTTTTACTACACTTAGATGTTGGAAACCAAAATCAACTGAAAAGCTTCCAAGGGGGATTACATTTACAAGAGATAAGTAGACTAGAAAACATAAAATATGATACGACAGTTCATCGGTTCAAGACACAATATTTCTTAACAGTGCAAAATGAGAAACATTTTAGACAGAAAACATCAGAATGAACTAGGGGGAGACTAATTGAAAAATGTTAGAAAGTGTATAAGTCTTATTCAATGTTGTACAATAAATTCATGTGATTTAAGATTTTCACAGAAGATTTGAATATATTCGGTGCAATTTAACGAACAAAACTACTACAATAAATAAGATCAGAATTTGATAGATTCATACAGAAATAAAAATGAATAAACTCATTTACCGGGTACTTGGATCCATACTCAAAATGTGAAGGCTAATGTTATTACACAACTGGCCAAGCCGAAATAGATGGAATGGGGTTAGAATCTAAACCTTAGTGACCGGAAATTGAAAACTTTAACCGTTAAGTCGACGCTCCATCTTTCACAGATTACGAACATGTAATTGAACGATGAAAAAATATACTAGAGTTAATGCACTAGCTACGTTTACTGACAACTTCATGATGTCATTAAATGTGATTTAAAGTATGTTTTTTTATGATGGTTAATTTACATTAGAAAATGTAAACATTACGCATATGTAACTTTAAGAAACATATATTTAAGTTGCATTATTTTTTTAAGGAAGGAAAAAGGCGAAAAAAGGATGTAACTGTAAGTTTAACGAAATAAGAGATCTTAAAATGAAGAAAAAAATACGTTGCTTGTTACTTTGGAAGAGAATTATTCACAATAACTCGGTAATCAGTTCAAAATCGTGTTTTTAAACAAAAAAAATGTACAAGATTATTCACGTCTGTCATGAAAAGTCGTCATTAGTTATATAGATATTCGGTCGATTGCGTTATTTGATTTATTTGTGAATATTGTTTCTCTCAAGTGTCTACTATTACTTACTTACTTACGCCCGTTATTCCTCGGAAAGGAGCATAGGCCAAACACCGAAATTCTCCATCCAACCCTGTCCTGGGAAATCCTTTCCAATTGTTATTTACTCTTTCCATATCTGCTTCTATTTCCCGACGTAATGTGTTCTTTGACCTTCCTCTTTTCCGCTTCCCTTCAGGATTCTAAGTTAAGGCTTGTCTCGTGATGCAGTTTGATGATCTGCGTAGTGTATATCCTATCCATTTCCATCGTCTTTTCCTAAAGTGTCTATTATGTTAACTAATAAATCTTGTTAAATATACCAAATTACGTGTTACATTTAACCATTTTCAAGTGAAAAATTAATAATTGGATATGAATTGAAAAAAAATTCATTTCTTATTTAATTGTTCGTTCATTCTATATACAACAATGTTACTTTTTAAATGTACTGTCATATACATCTTCTTTTACATTCTTAGATATATGCATATAACTTTCTTTGTTAAAAATCTTTATCATCAGCATAAAATAACACCTAATCATAACAGTGTATACAACAATATATTTGTTCTATTTAGTTATCTAATAAAAACACTACAAAAATATACCCTGTATATACGCAGATTTTAATTATAATTTTATATTTACGAATTTATTTATGTTAAATCATAATTTCTATAGTGATTTTTTTTACTGTGACTGGTACTAATAGTACTGCCCCTTTGATTTTCATCTTGATATGGTGTAAAAACTTGAACTAATACACATATATCCCAAGTTCTACGTTGTTGGCGATTGACTGAAAAAAAATTAAATCCTAATGACATACATCACCAACCGGTTTTGAATAAGATATGAAGCTATTGTACTATGAACCTTTTGAAAAGTTTTGTATAAGCAATAAATACGATTTTCCTTTTAAGATAAGCGATCAGAATGCAAATGTTAGTATTAATTTAGTTTTATAAGTCATACTTCAACCAATTTATTGATAAGAAGAAAGCAAGAGCAAAGATTTAAGCAGAATAACATTATTTCATCTTATTTCATTAGGTTTTTGTCAGCTTCTTACAAACTGCATTATTTAATGGTTAAAATTATAAAATGAGTTAAAAGTACATAAATGAATTTTAAGACAGAAATTTGTTACCTTTATACATCAGAATAGTATGGGAAAGATGTAAATAAATTTAAGAAATCAAATAAAAATTGCCTATAAACATACAATATTTAAAAGAATAATTTTATAGCAACGGTAGTAAAAAGAGAAACCGAAGAGTTAGAAACAAATGGTTACGTGATGAGCACACACCAATGATAAGTAAAAATAAAGTGAGTAAAATTCGTTTAGTTGAAAATCTAAGTAATTGAACTGGAAGCAAACCAAAAAAGGTAATCAAACAACCGTCTAATTTAAAGATTTGAAAAGAACTAAATGATTTAATTAACTAAAGTTTATGGTACAAAAACAAAATGTTTGACTACAGTTCCCTTTTAAAAACATAAATCACATGTCAATTTTTGCAGTAAACTTCAAAAGAAAAGGGCTTGGCTGTTCAGTAATGACACTAAAAGATTTTAAAGGTACCAAACTGATGTCTAGAGATTGCATCATTGAAAATATTTCTTTATCTTGGTCGAAACGTATTAAGAACATGTTTAAAAAATTCAATTAATAAACGTGACTGACAGGTATACGTAAATTTATACACAGTTGAAGCTAACACAAATGGGGAACTTGTTTACCCTTCACCAAAACATTGAAGATGTTTTATCACACGATTAATAGTTTGGGTGCACGGTAGGTCCCGGTTAATGCACTATTAAGCTCTATACTGACTGTCTTTGTAATATCATCACCTTCGAAGTTGAATGGGATAATGACTGGTTCTTTATTGACTGGAGTTATACCCGACTTGTTATCTTTAGTTTTTTTCTCTATATTTATTAATTCATTTAGGCAAAGTATTCTCAACCTAATATTTAATTTAAACTTTTAAATAGTACAGGTTGCAAGTAGCTGACAAGAACCTAATGAAATCAATTCATATTATTTTGCTCAAATCTTTGTTCTTGATTTATTTCTTTAAGATGATAAAGTGAATATGTATTAAAAAACAAATTCCTTAATTCAAAATACACCAAACCAAGAAGTATAACAGAGATTCTTCTATCAATATTGAACTGATTTAGAAGAAGAAACGCAATATTTCACAAGTGATGAATTTAGGTCTAATGCCAAATGACTAGAATGTTTATCTTAAAAGGTATGCGATAATTTAAAAAAAAAAGCAAAGCGTATAGTTTAATCGAAACATGAACAGATAATTCTCTACATAAACGGAGTTCTAAATGCAAAATATTAATTATAATTATAGATAATTCAAAAATGAAGAATATTTGAGCGAACAATTGTTTTCAATAACTTCATCATCAGGCTCTACAGTTATAAGTCCATAATTATAATATTTTACAAAGGCCAAATATAAGGTATGTATTAATGAGTTTGACAATGTTATAGATAATTGTGAATATAGTATCCTTATTATAAAAGGGAATATATAGGCAGAGTAAAAAATCAATTTAGAATTACGTGATAAAAACACAAAAATGTTAATAATCATAGAAATATTCTAATGTTTCATTTCCTTTTTTTTTCTCTTTAACTCGAATATGTTATTCATTTTTTTGATTTATACTTTCAGTGAACGTGTTTTAAATGCTAAATCAGGTAGATAATGATGAAAAAAAAAGTGTTGATTATTTATTCTTCTACTGATCACATTACAAGTATGGTGTCAAGATACCAAGAGAGATGAATATAGTATGTTGTACATATCATGGAAACAGATAAATTGTTATAATGAAATGATAATTTTTGAAAAAAATCTTGATAAAAAGTGTTTTGTTTAAACAATGTGCTATCGTAGTGTTGTTGAGATGAGAGGTGGAGGAGCAAGAAAAATCCTATAATTATCTAATGTGAACAAGATAATAAACATTTCGTAAGTTAAATAATTTATATTAAACGAAAAAGAAACATGACACCTTTTGTTTATATATGACAAATTTAATACGTATCTTATGTAAATCATAATATTAATTTTATGTAATGTTATGTAAGTTGATACAATAATTCTATTGAAAATCATAAAACAAACTAACGAACTAAAGAAATCTTAATGATTAGTGTAGATAACTTGTATCTGAAAAGTGAATATATCACACGAAAATCTTTTCGATCATTAAATATAATTTATTCATTTTTATTTATCAATGAATAACAATAAGCAAACGCATGTACTTTTTACTTCTGTCTTAATGATAATAGAATTACATAATTTAACTATTTAGGAAAAGAAATCAGTTGAATAATATAGTTTTATTGCCGTATATATTTTTTTTCCAATAATTAATTAGTCTCTCGAAGATCATAGTTTACGGAGAATAAAAAAAGTACCGTAGTTTAAAAGTAAACTAACTTATGATATAATGCATTTTTATGCAACAGAATGCAAGTAAATTAGTACACATATTACATACTACTTATTATTATTGATTGAGTTTTACGAATGAAGTATGTAAAGTGGTTCATTTAGTGAAATAACTCTGTGTTATAATCATCGATGTTAAATAGTTGCAAGCTTCTTCAATTTATTGAAACATTTGACAGTGAGTTGTTCATCGAAATCTGTATATTTAAGCCTAATAAGTAAGACTTCAATTGTTTGGAAAAAATTCACTATTATTCATGAATAACGTGTGTGTGAACTAATAGAATGAATTTGTAGAGTTATTTTCTTTCGGTAATATAGAATGTTAAAAACGTAAATCAACGGACAACTGACGTGATAAGGAATAACTATTCGTAAAAAACGACAATGAGTAACACGTAAGAGATTAATGGCGATAAAATCATATCTCTATTGATATCCGAGACAACTGATCGGTAATCATGAAACTAAAATCGTTCTTCTCCCAATGAATACTACAAAACAAATACAATTAAGATTTATTATTCTCTACTCATTATAAATCAAAAGGAATTGATTAAGTAATGAGTTTAGGCAAATAATATAAAGCTTATTACAGATTATTGTGTCATACAGTTAAATTAATTAGTACAATTTCTTAATTTATTGATTACCTTGATCAAAAAACCCATTCATATGTAACGTAATAATCACTAACTCAACTAGTTTAGCACATAAAAACTATGATTTCACAGAGTAAGTGTGAAATGTGTTTCTCCTTGATGATAATTAAAAGAGATTTAAAAAGTTTATCCTTCCAGTTTCAGATTCAACTTATCATTGTATAAATCGATATTCAATATTAACATTTCATATTTCTTATATACCAATTACTTCTCACTGAAGAGTGAAAAATATCCCGGCGAAAGCGAATGATTAAATAAGTTTATCTTTCTGAACTTTTTTTAGTTTAAATAATGTAAGAGGTTTACTGTGTTATTATTAGTTTGAATTTCATAACAAAAGTAAACAGTAATAGATGTTGAGATGATTGTTCGAAAAGTTAAGCAGTAAAATTGTATTTATATTATCAACGAAAGTGTTTCCCCTAAAATTTTAGAGATAAAGCCTATGAAAAAACAGTCCCCATGAATTCAAAATAAAAATTATATGTGAAAAGAGTTTATTTATATAGTTTAAATTTGATAGTAAAATGGAATTTAACTAATAGAAAGATGAACTAAATTTCCAATAAACTAAAAATATAAGTTATTTTGTTCCCATTTAAGAAAACATGTAAGATAAGGAATAACTTACTCTTCTAGGGAAATCCAATTGACGTTACATATTTAGAGCAGTTCTTCAAATCGAATTTGTTTTGTAACAGTTAAAATGTTTAATGATGAGTCATTGAATACATTAATGGAGGGGTTTTCACAGTTTACAACATATAACGGTGAAAGGGATCTAAATATGTATTTTTATACAGTAGACAGAAATCCATATGGGGTATTATAATTTGAAAACAATACAATTTCAGTAACATCGTTGTGTTTAGTAGATATTATCGGTTAAGATTATAAAAAAATGCACATATATTTATTTAGAAAACAGAACTCAGTAACTATATTTTAACCTTGAAATACACGACTGTTTATGAGAAATACTTCGAATCAACTATTCAAACTAGAAATAGGATGCTTTAGTACGTGACCTGATAGTTAAAAGTCCAAAGTCTTGTATACTGAACTTCGACTCTATTGAAAAATGTATGAAAAGCATAGTTTAATTGAATTAAGCATCAAAAATATTTAACGTGCAAATCGTAGATAACTGACATTCTTAATGCTTTTAAGAATAAAATTTCAACCGATCCTATTTATTTGTGTATTAATAAAATTTAGTGTTACAAGTTAACGTAATACATTGTCAAATATATTATTACATAAAATATAAAAACAATGTCTCAGTATTTTGTTTACTTTCACAACAAGTATACATACATTATTATAAACGGAACAACTGACATTGGAATCGATTTTGGTCAATAAGTTGGACAAAAAAAAGTGTTTAACTTTTTAATATTTTCAGATTATAGAATTGAGTATTCTTATGTGATTTAACTTGGGTAAAGTTTTTAAAAAAATATATAATTAATTACAAACTAATTTATGATGAATTATCAATCCCATAACTTCAACTATAGTTAGGAATTTATTTACAACATTCCAATCTTCAAGTAAATGCACTATCTTCATTTAAACTGATGAATTTCCACCATATATTTTCATTATCATTATAAAGAAATAAATTGTTCCAATCCTTTTATTATTATGACAAACTAGGTTCAAGATTGAAAATAATAATAATAATAACAATCATTTTAACAGAATAACATCGTTTATAAACCATAAGTATTGATAGATTACACGTACAAGGTATAAGATGTAAGTAATGATCATAAAATGAACTACTGATTGGGCATGATTGTTCTTTTACTAAGTATATGATTATGTAATTATAGACAGAGGAATCTGTTAAATTCAACAATGCTAAATTAAACATCCAATCATGAAACACATTAGAATAGAAGAATGAATAAAACAAGTGATGGATGATATAATAATCATAGAACAAAAGAGACTATATTTCGAAAAGTGATTTGTAAAAATTTCTATCATCAGCTACTATTGACAATCATAAAACTCATATTTTGTAATTTACACTATGTATACAACCAAGCCACTAAGATATAACTTTGTATGCTTTACAACATTTTGTTTGTGTGAGATATGAAAAGTTCATAAAGTCTCTACTATTATTGATGACATGGAAGTCAAGTGACTTCTTCATCCATATTATTATTTATAAGTTGAGGTTTGTTAATTCAGAGTCTCGATCAAGTATTATGAAGATAAATAAGATAACTAACATCTATATATAACAGTCTATGAGAAAAATTTGTAGATCAGGTAGATGCTCTTGGTGTTGGGCTCTTTGAACTAGATAATTTAATTCCCAATCAGGACAATATCGTTGTCCATTTCACGTACAAGTAAGCCTCTAGTTATTTCACTTCTACTAGTCAAGCGCTGATGATATTGTTCAGACTGACAAAAAGTGCTCCGCGATTAAAAAAAAATCAAGTTTAAAGAAATCGACACCGAAAGATTACACAACTCTACTTGGAATCATGTCTATATAGTAAGAGGTATCTATTTTAGAGTACACTTGAAAAAGTAATTTGATCATCACGAATCGAAATCAGTTGGAGTGTCGTGAATGAGAACTCAAGTGGGGAAAACTAATTTATTGTTTAATGAAAATCACACAGTGACACAGTAAAATATGAAAATCAAACATTAAATATGAGATTTGCATATCCTCTTTGAAATGTCTGTTGCAAACTGCGTCGTTTCTTCATTCCTATTGGCTGATTTCAGTTTTCTCTTCCGTTAGTAAGAATTCCACTCCTTATGACTGATACATACTACTTATATCTGTCCGTAAACGTAGCACACACCGCGGGAGAACCAATAAAAACCAAGACCCCATCACTTATCCGAATTTGGATCGGATTAACGGTGTACATTCATAACTTAAGACAGAACCCAAAACCTTTATGTCTCATATGATAAGCCATATATTCTAGAAATTGCTAGAAAACTGAGTTTGATGTTCCTAGTTAAATTTCTGATTTTCTGAACAGAGCGAAATACGACAACTATTCATCACTTACAGAGAGGCCTATAATCATGGTTAGATAAAAATACGGTAGACAACTGTCTAAAAGGTATTTACTAAAATTCTGTGAACTAATCGATTGAAATCTTATCTCTACTAGGCCCTTTCACAACAATAAGTGGAATAAAGTTAATAACAGAAACAATACTAGCAGGAAAAACAGCAACATGAAAGACAGTAGAAGGTTGCTCTTTTCCACTAGAAATTTGTTAGCGATGGTTTCCATTGTGTATTTTAGTTAGTGGTCATACTTCGTAGTTTATCTAGTAGACATTACGTAGACCACTAACTCAGATCCACTTTGTACCCGGACTTCGCTTCAAGTATATTTATCGTCATGTAAATAATGAATTTATCGTTTACGCGGAAATAATTTAGGCAGTGACATGATAATACTAATGAGGGGAAACGTTCAGTAGGCTGCTGAAGAGGTAACACAAAATCATTTTTTTCATTCACTAGTAAAATGGAAAGAAAATTATATAGACTATACTTTAATCATCCATAAAAGAGATAGAAAATCAAATAACCAGATTACCGCTAATTGTAAATAGCTTAAATTTGAAAATTCTGTTTATGGCATAACCAGTTAATGGACAAGATTAGGTAAATAATATGTTTTGCGGAAAATATTTAGTTATATTATTTTATGGTTATAGAAACGATTTTATATGATCAGCATATAATTAGATTATATCGTATAACTGACACTCATCAACATTACTTTCTGTCTAGTTGGTGTTATTCGCACGTGTTTATCGCTAATAAACAATACAAGAAAAAGTATGTCAAGCCTCAAGGCGCTTCCTGTTAAACATAGATATTAATTGAAATAATGAAGTATATCAAACCATAATCAATAACTATTATATATTGTATTGAAATTATTAAGGAGCAATACCTAAGCAATAACTATTTAATGAATCAATGTTCACAGAATTTCTGTAAAAATAAATACCATTCATCTCAACACTGATTAACAGCTTATCATGTTCTTAAATGTTTAGGCGTGAACAAAGATAATAGTACAACTCATTTACCGAGGAAACGTCAATGAAATTAGTTTTAAGCAAGTTTTCTTAAAAGTAAATGATACAAAGCAACCACACAAACTGAAGTAGATGAAACGGGTTCGGAAACAGATATGTAATTCTTAAAGTCTGAACTAACAAGTAAATATTCGATAACAAAACTTTAAGTGTTTTAGAAGTTTTAGGAAGTTACTAGAACACATAAAACCATTTTAAAAGGAACCTATGATAATGATACTTCATCAATAGAATATTAATGCCACGTGATGTAAACAATATGCATTACTGCAATTTTATTAGGATTAGTTTTTAATCCAATTAGAAAGCAAATGATGAATAATAATTCACGACAACTAAGAAAATAGATAACGTATAGATACTATAACTATAAAGATCCCCTGTTCTATCATGCTTCAACTTAACTTTTAGCAGTAAAGATCTGATACAGGACATGATAAAGAGAAGAAATAAGACAAATAATTTCATATTACAAATGTACTTACTTCTACACCAATATGATTTAGACGATTGAGGTAATAGCGTGTATTCTCACTCTGTAAGATAAAAAAAATAGAACCAGATATAAAATAGATGCTAGAACAAATAGGTGGAAATGCATTTGATACAGTATTAAATATAATAAAAAACATTACTGAAATAATAGTCGAATTGTAAGGACAAAGATGGATATATGGTAACTGACACAATATGTACATGTGGAATGTATCCGTAAAGTCGTCTGAATTACGTGTATATGTACGAAATATGAGGACATACTTAGTCAACCCTAGATATCAGGTTGGATACATTGATACAATAGTTATGATTAGGTTTTATCTTGGAAATTAATCAACTAGCGTATTTATATATACGTTGGGATAAATAATTTTATAGTAGTAATCGTATGAATTTTAAAACTAATCGAAACTGCAATTGAATTCATCACTCGATCTAAATTAAACCACCACTGAAAACCTGGAAGCACTGGATAACCGTTTCGTCCCAGTACGAGACACCTCAGCAACACACAGGACTCAAACCCAAGACCCTTGACCTTGCGTGCAAATGCTCAAAATCTAGTCCACTGAACCGGGATCCATCGGTGTTAATGTATAGCTCCGATCAATTCGTTGTCTTGCACAGCCCTTCATCTATTGTCTGAGGTTGATAACTGTCCCACAATTGACACGGATTGGACTCCACTGGTCACGGCATCTCACTAGAACCCCAGAAGTTCCATCTTAAGGCTAGTCATTAATGAGCACATGACTATTATCAAGTACGGGAGATTTGTGGAGATTGTAGTATTTTCACAGTTGAATTCAATAGTCGATCTAAGCTAGACCACCAGCGATCGCGCACGAGACCGAAGGTCCTAAGTTCTAGTCTCGCGTGCGGGACCATAGATGCGCACTGCTGAGAAGTCTTATACTAGGACGAAACAGCTGTGCAGTGCTTAAAGGTGTTCAATGGTGGTCTAACTTAGATCGACTCGTGAATTCAACTGTGAAAATATTACAATCACCACAAATCCCCATACCGATAATAATTGAAATCACACAAATTAGCCTGTAAGAGATGAATAATAACATTGAATGCATAACAATAATACTCGAAATTACCAGGACATTAACATAAAAATTAGATGAAAAACGTGACCACTTGAAAAAACCATATCACCGCTTTGAAAGTTGTAAAACTGTGTTATCAGTTACCACACAAGTATTACAGTCAGTCAGTAACAACGTAGAACTTCGTACGTACGTACATACAGCAGTTCGAGTTGCCACACCACATTAGCACAGAGATGCAGTTGTCCATTCAAATCCCGTAGTGGTAGAGGTAATAAGAGTATAAGCAGTAATCGGAAACATTAGGGTTTGGAGATGTTATTCAAAGAGTATAATCCAGTGAAATAAATTTGGAAAGAGATAAAAAAGAGACAAGGAGGAATGAGAAGATCAAAATTTGGAAGAACATAAAGAGTGTATGCACCTGCGCCATTGCAAACGATTTTGAGCTATGTAATTCAGGGTCTCTAACCATCGGCTGCTATCATCTCGCAGTCCCCAACCAGGTAGTCTACACCTACCAACATGACTCAGACCACTTGTCAGTGACTTCATGAACTTGTGCCATGTTTTGATCTGACCGCCCCTAGCTTTCTTCCAACCTACTCCTATACCACTGAACATCGCACGTCGGGGCAGTTGGTGGTTGGGCATACGTAACACAAGTCCCAGCCATCTCAAATGGTGAAGTTCTACTACTTCATCAATTGATTTGCCATCCTTACTTAGTACCCGTTTCCTAACAACTGAGTTACTTACTCGGTGGTCCCAGGATATACGAGCAATGCTTCGAAGACACCTATGATTTAACAGTAGCAACCTACGAATATCCTCTACTCTTACCGGCCATGTTTCACTGTCATAAAGTGGGACGGAACGAACTGCTGCGCATTAAACACGTCCTTTGGTTGGTAGACGGATATCTCGCCATAAATGACGCAATTTGACAAAAGCTAGTCGAACCTTCTGTATCCGTGCTGAGATTTCGTCACACACCAGACCACAAGAGCTGATGAGACTTCCAAGATAAGTGAAGCGGTCGACACGCTAAACTACTTCACTCCCTATCATTAGTTCGGGTGTCGATGCAACCCAATCCTGAAGTAACATTTCGCATTACATTATTTAATAATAATGTAATAATGTGGTGTGGCAACTCGAACTGATGTACGTACGTACGAAGTTCTACGTTGTTACTGACTGACTGACTGACATTATTTAATAATTGAATTCATGAGTCAATTAAAGCTAGACCACCATTGAAAATCTGGAAGCACTGGACGGCCGTTTCATCGTAGTATGAAACTCCTCAACAGTACGCATCCACAATCCCACCTCGTGAGATTCGAACACAGGACCTATCAGTCTTGCGAGCCGACGCTTAACCTCTAGACCACTGAGCCGGCATACAACGGTGTCAATGTCTAACTTCAACCAATGTACGAAATTGCGCCACCGTCCACTATTACATTATTTAATTCTTTACAGAAGGAAAGTAATTTCGATAGAACTAGAAAAAAATGAAAAGTTATATACTTGTTAGTTTGAGGTGGTTACAAAAAATTCAGGCCGCTGCCAATAGCCTACATTTATCTGACAGTTATATGCAGCTAGCCTCACAAATATATTTCGTGTGACTCACCTAAGTATTATACTACAGCTCTGTGCTAGTATCTGAATATTTTTCATCTGTGTGATCATAGATGAATACTAGAATCAACATAATACGACCATTATCTACTTGAAAAAAGTATGCCCAACAGTAAGTTGGAGTTTTTAATGTTTACATAACATGATAAACTAGATAAAAGACCAAACTTAGAATGTATGACATAGCAACCCATGAACAGAATGTTTTTTCCTTAAAGTTAATTAAATTAAATCAAAATTAGGTCACCTGATTAAACTAATTCAATGTAACTGGTATTGTGTGCTATTCTGAGAAGGTTCATACTACAACGGGTTAAATAATAGGCAAAGTTGAACTCTTGAACTATCGTACCAGAAGTTGCTGTTTATATTACTGTTGTATCATTATTATATACTTAAACTAGAAGCTTTCCGCTTGCTGTGTTGTGTTCTATTCGGGCTATGGGCGGACAAGTGTGGGGAGCTGCGTTCTGTTTTGTTCTCAGCTGTTATTTCACTTCTGTCGTATCACTGGCTAGCTGAAGGTCATGAATACTAGATAGACAGTCTAGGCGAGTTAATCAATACTCGGACTAGATCAGTACACTTGCTCTTCTGCATTACGGTCCTATCACATGGGCCCCGAAAGTAACACACAAGAAAAATGTTATTTTGCCAACACATCAATTAATTATACTGACAGAAGTAAGAAGTTAAATTTAGCCATTTTTCTAAATCTACACTTGGTGTAATTATGTTTACATCAAAAGGATCATGAATTATAAGTGTGTTGACTGAGAGGTTACAAAAGAGGATGATTTGATAACATCAATATGGTCTTAATCATTAGTACTTAGACAGTTGTACAACGGACTTGTTCTCACTATATCACTGACTCCCAAATTTACAGTAGGAACAGCAAATCTAAGACGATTTCAGGTCGTCTAAAGAATGTGTTATTGGTACTTCCGACAACCGACAGGTTCTAGGATGAAGAGGAAAATACAAATATTTTACACAAACTATATCCTCCCATATGACGAAATTAGTTGACTAAATTCATTTCAGGAAACATACTACTGCAGGGTTTCGTATGAGAATCAAAGTCGTGTGAAGATTTATTTGTTCTTAAAGAAGAAGAGAGTTGGTCAGTACTTCAATGTCACTATTTGCTTCACCTACATTGCAGACGTGAGATTTAGTCAAGAAGATGGGATCAATCTTTCTGAATCATAAGCATTTCATTAATTCGAGGATCTATTTACATGTCTTCATTTCAGTTCATTTTAACATGCCATTCTTTTTCATGAAAATCTATACTTGTTATTATGTATAGTATATAGCAGACTGACTTAACCATCGGGGATATCAAGTTTGCTTTTGTATTTAACACGGAAAATTAGACACAAATGAAATGTAACCAACCAAGAAATTGTTTTACACAGTAAATTTACAACTGAAAATAATTCTTAGTATATGTGAAGATGGAATTGACTTTATTTTAAACAATTACCTAGCAGAAGTCAAATACGAACATGTAGGTAAAATAAACTTCTCGTTCATAAAATAAACACAACCAGAAATCACCGTTAAAACTATTACTCAAACGTAACTAAATAACTGTTGAAATAAGGGATGTTAACAAAAATATGTAACTGTGAAGATAATAGAAACAAGGAAATAGAATGATTTGCAGGTTGTACCTCTCCATCGAAACCGTTACATGCCCATTCGTACTCATTTATAAAGGATTTTTATGTTTGAATACAAGTACATACAAGTTATCGTTTCTCATACAAGATTATGCTGTTTTGGGCTAGATATTTTCATACTACTACATTCAATAAATACGAAAACTAAAGTCACAACACTCAGGGCACATTATTATCATTACCATGTGCATAACTTAACGCATGTAAACTAATTCAAGTTCTTATACCACATTACACAATAAGATAAAATTATTTTGAGGCGAATCCCAAAGTAGTGGTATCAGTATCATTAGTAGCATGGAACAAGATGAGTTAAGGAAAAATAAACAAGGTATAGGTAGATTTCAGGACTGAGGATTTAGAGGAAGATAAAAAGAAATCCACCTACACCACTTCGAACCATTCTGACCGATGTCACCCAAAGACTCTAAGCATTGGTTACGACAATAAGACAGACCCCAAACAGTAAGTCTCCACCTATTAACATGCCTCATCCCAGTTCTTAGGGTCTTCATGGACTGATACTATGTATTCGTTTGACTGCCCCTAAATCCCACACCAGAAAACATCTTCCGTTCACGTAGATGGTGGTTGGGTATACGTAACACGTGTTCCGACCACCTCAGTTGAAGATCTACTAAATTATCAGTCGATTTGCCACCTTCACCAAATACTCTACTCACAATCTTATCGTTGCTCACCCAGTGGTCTCAAAATACACGAGCGATGCTTTGGAAATATCTATGATCAATACTAGTGACCTACGAATATCCTCTCTTTACTAAAGCATGACTGAACAGCTCTTGCTTATGTGAATGAAAGATGTCGTATTAAAAGTATGTTTGTGACTGTTACAAGCAACAGATGTGTTACTAATGTACCTGGCATACAGGATTGCCTCGTTAATTATCGTCTTCATCTTTGTCTGTTCAAAGATGGTCACGAACATTTCTGCCAAGATCAGGCCTAAAAGACTCCTCATAGAGCCTCCACCAACTTAGCGATATAAGGTATTGTTAATTTGAGAGTATACATCTTTTGTACACATTAGTAAGAGCTGTTTGAAGTTATTCTTTGCTAAAGGAGGTAGGCAAGTGTATTGCTTGCAATAGTCAAACATGCTACTAATATGCTGAATCTTCTCAATCATGCATATCTGAATATATGATTTAGAATGCAGCATGAGCAGGACAATATGTTTTATTCTTCAAACCTTGGTATCCAACGTAATGGAATAGGTCGAATTCAGAGATTTATTCATCAAAAGGATACATGGAATGGAATTTATTTGAATTTTAGTAGCTGCTGTTTGATACGTTATAAACTAGTTTTAGTAAGAACTCTGTTCTATCGAGTACAAAAATTATGTTCAGAGGACGAGAGTGAAGAGTAATTAATCATGGTCAAGGTGTAATGATTATCAACGACAGTTTATTAATAAATATTGGAGTAGAATACGTGTCGGATGTGAAGCGGCTTGCTCTCCAAAGACAATGGAAAGTGGTCGCGCAATGTCGTGGATTGATTGAAGTTAGATACTAACGCCGTTGGAGGCCGGCTCAGTGAACTAGAGGTTAGATGTTCACGCAAAACAAAGGGTAATAGGTTTAGGTACCGTGTGCGGATCATGGATGCGCACTACTGAGGAGTCTCATGCTAGAATAAAACGTCCATCCAGTGCTTCCATAGTTTCAATGAAGGTCTTATACTGATCGGTTCGTGATTTCGATGAAATATTGGAAAATAAGAACGAAAGTAACAAAGAGTGCCACAGTGGAAAAAAACCTGTCTTCATACGATTTGTATCTAAAAGTGACGAAGTATGTTGTAATATTGATTCTAGACTAACAGCTTCATTGAAAAGGACTTATACAGCAACAAAACTAGTCTCGATATATGAAATAGGGTGCTCGCTTAGATATTCGAAAGTGGACAAGTACTCACATTACATTACTTTCACTTGTATATACCAATTTATATGTTACGTATCGAAGCACATAGATTAGAAGAACAGAAAGGAGAGTTAATGTCCATATCAATGAGCATATTCCTTAAAAAACAGACTGACAGATAAACACGCCCCCAAAAGTTCGATTAGTCGTCATCTACTTGATAGTGGACACGAGGTCGAGATTTCAAAACAGTTCAAAATTATTAACAGATTCGAACCTATAACGTCCTACCGAAACAATTGCTATCAAAAAAAGTAAACCATACTTATGTGTTCGAAAGAACACTCTTGCATTGCACTAGTGACTTTCGTTTGTGGCAATTCTTGTTTACAAATTAAAGTTTTTTTTCTTTTCATACCTTTTTGAGTTTTACCTGAGCTACGCTTATTTTTATCAGTCCATTTCTCGTTGTTATTATTACGTAACTTTGAGAACCAATCTTTTCTCTCATAACTTTTACATTATTTATTATATAAATATTCTACCATTTGAACGCTCTCTATAATTCTTTCATATTTACTAGTTTTATTTATTCTTATCGATGAGAATAATTTTGATAATATGACTTAAAGTGTGTACACTGATTTTTAATGATTAATACTACTATGTTTAGGTTGCATGCAGATGATGAGAAACCACAAAATAAGATGAATTCAGATTGTTCTGGTACGTTTTTTGTTCTTACTCTATCAAAAATTATATATTCACCCAAACAAACAGTGCTTATCCCGACTACTAAGGGAGAACACTCTTAAGAGACCCAAACTTATAGGAAGAGGCATTTTAGCCTTTCCTAAATTTTAAATATCGATTTTATTTAAGTTCACTAAGTTAATAGAGTCGGCAAAAATAAAAAAACTTCAAAACAAGAAATTATTAAGAAATGTATGAGAAACAAATTTTTCAATCAAAAGTATGCTTTGTAAAAGTAATTCAACTTACGAAATTCTCAGTAATAATTTTTGAACGTTGGTCGAATGCTAATCGAACACTTTCATCTTTCCAAATTGCATTCAGTGAAGGTACAATTTCCAGAAATTCTTCTTCCAACCAAAGTGGTTGACCAAGTCGAGAGCGCTCGCGACGCATCATTCGAGTTTCTTTAAAATGTGCCTCGATTTCTCTACTAGCTTGAGCAGCAGCAGAACCAAGTCCACCAGCCCATGGAATATTGAGACTTTCCCGTGCCTTACGAAGGTGAAATAAAAAAGACAGCAGAAAACAATTTATTAAAGATTAGGAATTTTAATGCCAATTCGACAGGAACAATTATTATCAATAAGGTTTACCAAATACCTTCCTAGATATATTTACGGCAAATTACTTTTATCTTCCTTTTAGTATTACTTCACAATCCATAGTTTTTAACCATATTAGGAAACAATAAGACTGTTGTTGAATTTTATATGAATGTAGTTGTAACTATGTCGTTTGAGGAGCCATTCATAAGCAAACAATTATATACATAATAGAAAAGTGGATCGATCAGCCAACAATAATACTTTCATAAAACCACTTGTCTTAATTACCAATACAAAACGATCTGTACATCATATATATATATATATATATATATATATATATATATATATATATATATATATATATATATATATATATATATATACCATAATGAACTGTAATGTATTCAAGAACAACAAAAGTCAACTAGTAGTAAAAGCCAGAATGTTATACATCATCAAATAAGTATGACAACTTTCCAATATATCTCAACATGCTTGATCAGATAAAGCGAATTAAATTTTTCCAAGAAAAAAGCAACGAATTATAACACGAGATGTTTATTTATTACGGTATCGAAGCGCAAATACGTTCCTCATTAATGAGTATAGTGAAAAGCTATAATCTGTATGATATGATGGATAGAAGTGCCAAGTCATATCTACAAAGTGCAAATCGTCTAGCTGCATCCAAGCTGTCCACTATACTCCATGCTTTCCTTCAGATGTCGATGTCTACATAAACCAGTCAACCACCAGAAGAAAGAGGAAGGGGGAGAGTAAGCAGTTTTGCCTGATTCCGGTTGTCAATTAGAATGCACATATCAGCTGTCCTTCGTGCACCACTTTGCAGTGTAGTCCGTTGTATGAATTCCAGATGATGCTGACGATCTCAAGTACAACATGGTGTCGAAAAAGTTCCCATAATGTTCTCCTATCCACACTGACAATTACTTTCTTATAGTCAAAAAAGTTTATATGATCGATCCGGTTCTCTGTAGTGTGATCCGGTCAGACCCATATAACTTTGTATATGCATTTAGGGGAGAATATTGTGCCGCTTACAACCATTTTGTTGAATGCACATAAATTTGCGAATCTGTCACCACTCTCGTTTTCTTTTCTCCCAGTTAGTAAATGTCGTTCCATGGTAACTTAATACCCAGTGCTGTTCATTCCGATTTTGGTGTTCAGGTCTCCCATCAGAATGGTCAGGTACTTTCCTGATCACTTAGCTGTGGTTGACTGCAACCTCTCATACAACTGGTCTTTATCGTCTTCGTTGCTATCATTGGTGGGTGCATAACACTGGATAACATTCATTGTGATCCCCTCCTTCTTTGTTTTCAAGGATGCTCTGATGATTCTGAATCCATGGAATTCCCGTTCTTTAAGTGCTTTATATGCTTCCGTGGACAGCATCAGAGCAACTCTCTGAGTGTGTAGAGTATTTCCTTCTTCGTGACCCAAGTACAATAGTATCTATCCTAAATCTAACCTTTCCTTTCGAGCTACGGTTCAATGGGTTTTGCTGATTCCGAGAACCGACAAGTTGTATCTTTTCATCTCCGTAGCTATTTGATTGGTCCTTCCAGTTTCCCACATTGTCCGAAAATCTGATATGCCTATATTGATTGTTGATCTGGTTGTTAGACGGAGCATGTCTTATGACTTCCGAAGAATTTAGGCTTTCAACCGGAGGCGTCATAATTGTTTCTTTAACTCGGAGGGCAGAATCTAAGTGGTTTCAAATGTGTTTTTTTCAAGTTAGCGGTTTTTTAGCAAGGCTATTTTCTACGTGATGCGGCTGATGACGCCACGCTCAACCTTACTCTTTTGCCCGGCCTTGGGACTGGCAGTAACCATAAGAAAGCTGCAGGCGGAGCATAGAAGTGTGGAATCGAAACAATAAAATTGGTGACATTGGGAATTAAACATTAAGAATATAATTGGGAAGGGATAAAATCGGATGATGGAGAGTACGAAATCTAATTCAAACCCAAGATTTAGAAGAAAATAAAGAATGAATACATCTATTTCACAATAATAGACTCTGCGTCTTGTCATCGAATGCATATAACAAAGGATTGTGATTATTTTGAGGACCTAAGCCGAAAAGCCTTCTTAGTCCCAAGTCCGATGACTTCATGGGCTAATGTCAAGCCTTGATTTTGCTGTACAGTTCTTTTCAATCTACTGCAGTACAACCAAACGTTGTGTTTTCAATGTCTCAACTATCTCAATCAATGAATTTTACAACCGAGTGAATCAATTAACCATTTCTATCGATTAAACGAGGACAAACCTCAGTATTACTTACTTGTTATTCCCGCTATATGTGGCCAATTCTTTGAAAACATATATAATCAAACATTATAAATCTAATCATTCCGTTTCCCTTCATAACAAGTTTTATTTCGTAACGATAAAAGAATGCAAAATAAAACATTAAGCACATAAAATGGCTATTGATGGGCATTTTGTCAGCACTACAAGTGGGATGAATTGATAGAATTCAGAGGCGCATATAAAAGAATCTTATTAGAGATCAGACTCGTTGATTCTGTTCTGATTTCAACGTTTTGTGTGGCGTAAAAAACAGAGAAGTTAGAAGCAGCTACTATCGAGTTACTCAATGAATGCAGATGGACGACCCGGATCTCAAACATGTAAAGAAAATTATGCGTACAGGTCATAATAGACTTCTTTAAATATAATAGTTCAAAATGTACATCTAAATAAAAATTAGATGGGGCTCCTGGTAGAAACTGATTTCAAACCGACTAACTCAAGCATTTTAACGGCTGATTTCAAATACTTCACTGGTCATAAACGAAAACGTTATGTGACTTCAAGGACTAACAACAACGATTAATAACGTAGCAAATTTGTGATATGTTTGATTGCGCTACCATGAGACTACTCATAGCTTGGTGCTGCTTCGACCACCAAAGTATATGACAATTATCAGTAAGTGATCATGATGAAGTTATACCTAAACAATGTTGATACATATCAAAAACTTAAGCACGAGATTTATTTAGATTATCTGGAAAATCAAATGTAAACACTAAAATCCTTACACAGCAAAATCAAAACACGTAACGAATGATTCAAAAATAATAATAATAAATTGACTTTAGTATCGTTCCTTTCAAGGTTTTTTACCTGTGCTATGAACCAGAATTCATCACAAAAGTTGACTAAATAAAATGTTAACAAAAGCAATTTGTGCTGAGAAACGAAAGAAACATCTTTCTGGACGATAACTGTACAAATTATAAACATAAATGAGTCAAAACTTATTAGACAATCCAATTATTTAACCGTCTACTTCTGACGTCAATTAACACTAAGTTTACTAAGATTGTTTTAAATATGCTTGTTGAAGAAAATTTACATCCTTAGAACTGACAGAGAAACTAAATATCGCTTAATATTGCAAAAAACACTGCTTCGAAAAAAATGGCCCCAGTTACGTGTTTATACATACACTAGTTAGTATGACTGTAAGTTTGAAGATTAGAATAATTAACTGCCAACAAGTATCAAGTCCTAAGCCCACTTAAAGCCACTTTACCTTGTGCAGCAGGATAAAAACCACTAGCTCTTGCACAAATAGTCTACGTCGAAGTTGATCGCATCACCATTTACCATTAAGAAAGCTTATCAGTCAATGTAATAAAATGTATATCATTGAATTTCTAATGTATGTAAATATGTGGTTTAAAGCAAACCACAATTTAAAAAATAACAGCTTTTAATCTCATTCCACATTTTATTAAAGTTTGATTACATTAGAAAAGATGCCAAACGTATCGATTTTTGCGGTCATGTTTTCTTAGTTAATTAAATATGCATACTGCTAACTTTATGCAAAAATGATAGAGGCCTCCAATGGCCATAGAATCATTATATATATATATATATATATATATATATATATATATATATATATATATATATATATATATATATATATATATATATCAGTTTTCTAGACTTCCGATTGGATACTTTGTTGATTGAGGTTTGAGACCCAAAGGTTGACTGCGCTCCGATTTCACTGATTATTATGAATTATTAATTTTAGTCTCTTTTAAAATGTAATTTTGTTGAATCAGTCAAATCGTGACAAGAGGAATGGTCAAATAATAGTTTTTAGTTTAAAATTGTGGGATTAATTTTCGTAAGGTTAACTGTTACTGATTAATGGAATACTTCTTCTTTTTATTGTGATAAATAGTCATAAATTTTTTTTCTTCATTTTGACAAACGAATCTATTGGCTCTTTGACTAAATTTAAATCAACCATAAGTTGGAAATTATCCACTGAGTTTCTGTGTTTTTTGATATCATAACGCAATCAACAGTGTTGGTAGGTTCTGGTTGTATTGTATAATATTTTTAAAAAAGCATTTTTATGGACCGAAATAATTATAAGCTCAAATATCACCATAGGCGGATTTCATTTGAATTGGATGAACCAAGTTGTTAAATAAACAGAAGAATATCCACTTAAATTAAGTGTGCACAGATACACCTTGGTCAGGTAAACTTCGTGAGAAAATTTTGCTTTCTGTTCACTTAAACACTAAAGTAATTTTTTACGTCATATTTCAAGACGATGTTTACCAAGAAAGCGGATGCCTAGTAGAATTATTAAGTACCAATGTGTTTGGTGTGAGATGTGGCAACTTGAACCGATGTATATATGTGCCTGATCCTACGATGTAGCTGACTGTGTTCGGTCCAGAAGAAATAGCTGGTCAACACAGGTACCTCCAGCTAACGAGTTCCAAATATGAAGGACAAAGCGTCCTGGATTCGACTGACAGCTATATTCAACTTATTAAATATCAACATCTATATTATGGCTTTATAATACGCAAATGGTGCGTAGCTGAGGAGTTCCTGTTGTTTCATCCGATAATACTCCGTAAGTGTATTGACTCTTTTTTGTGATTATTAATAATCGTTTTTGAGTTAGCTAACTATAATAGTATAGATAAATTTCAACTGTCATTTAAATTTGAGGCTTTTACACTTTGTTTACGGCAATCATCATTGCTCGCCATAAATCAATAGATATGTGAACTCATTAGGACCAGTCAGTAAAACTTTCCGCACATCCACTAGTTTGAATAATGCTATGGAGAACCACTAACGTTTAACTACAAAGAATCATTCCTCTTTTTTACCCATTCTAACATGACCTACATAATTCACCATTTCGATTCAAGATTAAATCCCTTTCTCAACTCGAATGAAAAATATTTGAAATATGAGGGTCACTGACTATAGTTATGCAACTCTCTGGTTAGCTTTCAAACAATTTGAGATCTCAAAGGACAAAAGTTTCAGTCAGTATGGGTTGACCACTCGTGAAGACATTACTTGGCCACTAAGCTAACGTAATATTTGATATTTTTTCGAAAAATTTCCCAATAAATAATAAACTTCTGGGAAGTCAGACGAAAAATGGGCTATTTTTAAATGCATATCAATAAAATCTGAATATGAAGGGAGTGGATAGTTTTGATAAACACTACTTAATATACCCGACTCAAATCATAGTTCTGGCTCGCCCACAATTGTTAGTACAAATAGTCTTGAGTAGTGATGTGTTAATTTGGTGAGTCTTTCTGCGACAAAGAAACTACACAAATTACAAATCAGACGACAGACGTATTTATCATTATTTATCCGACAGATTCTTATTAAATCGACGGAGGAATTCGGGACTTGAGAATGTATTTTTTTCTGCTGGATTCGTGATTCAGTAGCATACACACTCCCGTTTTAGTTGTATAGTCAGATATTCAAATTCCACACCGACAAGCCAGAGAGCATAATCAACTCTAACACCCCAGATTTAGTTTAGCATAGATATATAAAACGTTATTACGTTACGTTTATGCTTAAACTTTAGTTACGGTCATTTTAGCAGTTTAGAACGACAGATATAAGAAACCGAAGATGGAAAACAAGTTTGCTAACCTGCAGTAGGAATAAAACACCTTTGTATATGTTATCATAGATAATATCTTTTAGCTGTTCGATTTCTTGGTTTGTAAAGTGCTTTCCATTAATGATTTTCATTTGCTTGAGAAAAGTACTTTTTCCACTTTCACCAGTACCCAATAATAAGATCATTTGCCTTTGACGAAGACGACTTTTCTCCTTTTTCAGTTCTTTTTCTATTTCCCTGTTGCGTTTTTGCTGCCACTTAATGATTTCACGGTCGTCAATTGACTCTTTTGGAAATGCACAGCAAGCAAGGAATGACAAGGTCATTGACATTGGCTGTACATAAAAACCACGGAAAAATTATTGAAAGGACAATAACACAGCTCAGTAACCAACCACAGATTTGTGCACTAGCTTTTGAGCTACACAAGTTAGTCAATACGCCTTAATAAACAAACTCGGGTACTAACTCAATAGTAACCCCTCTGAGATTTGTTGAACCTATGAGATTTTTCAATGCTTCAAGTTGTAATTCTTTTCAATTTTACGAGTGAAAATGATGTTAGATAAAGTCAGAAATCCAAAATCAAACACATGATTTGTGTTTAAAAACAGAAGCAGAAAATAGGCATAAAAATGGATATGTTACCAAAGCCACTAAATGATAAAATATCGATAACTATAGCTGGTTAACAGACATGAAACCACTGATAAGAAAATGTACACAGAATTCCCAAGTTACTTTGTTACTGCGAGCAAAGATATATTTTATTGTTCCCGTAAAAAGCGGTTTAACGACATTAATTAAAGCTCGAAATCTTAATAACGGAAGAACAATTACTTGAGTGGTTTAGCCGGTTTCTTGTTGGTAGTCGATATAATTACGAACTATATGTTATTTATTATATTAATTATTATCGTTTAAACACATAACCAATGGCACAGGGGTCCACCAAAATATATAAGCGCCACACAGTAAAAACGAGATTGTGAAGAGATAGAGAAAAGAAAGTGAGCATAACAAGAAAACAAATCAATAATGAATATAAATAATGGTATGAGAGTAAAATAATAATAACAATAATGGATGGAGCAGTTTAGCTAGCAAAAATACAACCAGACAGGATTCTGTCATTTATTCTAGCTTTTATGAAGTAAAAGAAAGTTACAGCATGATCACCATTGGCTTGTATTCTGAGCCATGTCTGATAACGTTCCAAGCCACTGAAGTGTACCATCTCTAGCACACAAAACATGGAATCGTGAGGTACGAACAGAAGCCAGTTCTGAATAACTTTCATACCACGACACTATATCATGCACTGACCATCTTTACGCATTTTCCAACTAGTCCCAGCGTCAGTAAATAATGCACAACGTGAAATTCGCTGGTATAACATTCAAAGTGCATATCTAAGTCACCAAAATCAGTGTTTCAAGAAAGTGAACTAATTGAATTATCATCACTGTGTCCGAACACACGTTGTCGAGCCTCTACATTAACAAGACAGTGTTGCCACTGGATGTCAGCAATCCTTCGGAGACAACGGTGATCAA
Organism: Schistosoma margrebowiei; assembly: GCA_944470205.2. Classification (NCBI taxonomy): domain Eukaryota; kingdom Metazoa; phylum Platyhelminthes; class Trematoda; order Strigeidida; family Schistosomatidae; genus Schistosoma; species Schistosoma margrebowiei. The sequence goes on along the minus strand of OX104024.1, from coordinate 64,323,360 downwards.
ACACAGAGAACCACTTAACATACTTAACTTGGAGGGGCTTGGTTTCACAAAAATTGAGAGAAACTGTTCCCACTAACACACTGTAAATTCGAACTTTTAGAGCCAAAATTATGTCACGAAATCAACAAACATGGCTCACATCAACATAAGCCTCTCTGGATTTCATTATACGTAAACTGACCTCATCACTTACACCATCATTTGCGCTTATACAGATACTCAGATTCACGAACTTCTTGACCACTTCTATCTCTTCACTGCCAAAAGTGAATGCGGACAGTACCCTCTCGGTCTTGCCAATGTACTTTGCATTTCGAAGTTTCAAATAATATATCACACCCACGGAAGTTGATTCCCAACAGATTAAGTGAAGACTAGATGTCTTGGGTATTATCGCACAGTAAGACAATATCATCCGTATACTCAATGTCGAAAAGTCTTTCTCCAGGCAACAGGTCCACACCACCTTTACCTACATCCATCAGAGCTACTTCCAGAACGTCATCGGTGGCAAAGTTGAATAGGAATGGTGAGATTGGGTAACCCTGCCTAATTACATTGCCTGAATGAACCAATAGAAAGGTGATTGTATGGCGTCATTCTACCTGAAGTGTTTGTATGTAGGGCTTTCAAGATGTTAATAAACTTTTCGGGAACACTCTTCTTCAATAGACAATCCCAGAGAACTATCCTGTTCAACAAATCAAAGACGGCCCCAATTTCAAGAAACATTACGATTGTTGACAAGTAATAAGTATGACGGTGTTCTAACATTTGGTGGAGGGTGAAGATATAATCAATACATCTTCGACTAAAACAAAAATCAGCCTGCTCCTCTCGAGCCAATCTTTCTCAGGTCTCGAACAATCCACAAACCATAACAGAAGCCAATAGTTTGGACGCAATCGGAAGTAGACTTATCCCCTGACAGTTGTTCCATAGGTGATGTGAACCCATTTTAAAAACAAGGATAACCGTCGACTCATTCAACTGTGTTGGAACGCTTTCTAATTCCAAGATATTTATAAACAGCTAAGTCATTTCCTTTTAGATGGTGGTTGGAGGTAGTCAACAGGAAACCCTGGACCCGGGTTTCGTGCTACTTGGCACTCGTCAGCAAGGTGTACCTGTAATCTTGAGGGAACTGGTGCTCCACGACGGGTTTCACCCCATGTCACCCAGCTTCACAATCAGAGACGTCACCACAGCTATCCAGGCCGCGACCGACCTCCTGTAGTACTGAGATGTAATCACAATTGGTTGATCACTGGGTGGTGATCAATGTCATGTGTGTCAAGTCCTTATTAGTGCAGATCGAATACTATCGACCAAGTAAACGATGGCCAGAAACAGGTTGTAGTTTGTGTTAAGTTGCAGTAGACGATCATCGTTATTTGGCCTGCGACAAACAAGTCCCCACCAGCTACCCAAGCCAATTTTCTCAGTGCCTAGACACCCGGCCTGTGCATTCAAGTCTCCGACTAGTACTACAGTATCTGTCGAACCAACTCAATAATTTATTCTCGGAAATCAATAAACAGTGGAGCACCGGAAAAAACAGTAAAAGGTTCACCATTATCCATCCTTTATATCAATGAATTTTCAAGTCTCATCAAGTTCCATGATACAAAAGTATGGAAAGAGGTACAGTAGCATGGGAATATACGAACACTCCAGGTTGATCTCAGCATTATGGAAAACCGACTTGAAAATAATCAATGTCACTCAATACACCTAGGTATCTTCATGGACATGAGTCATAGACTGATGCCGAATTTCACAGGTTGAAATCATGAGGTTTTTCATGGTGGTCTAGCTTCAATTGGCTCATGATTTCAACCCGTGAAATTTCTAAAAAATCTCCACAAAACCCAATCTGATAATAATCAACTACTCACTAGTGACTGACTTCAGGAGATACTCCTGGAGTCCTAGTGAGAAGCCGTTACCAGTAAAGTTCAACCAGGTCTGTTTTGAGATATCAGCTCACTGAAGGCAATGGTGTACGGTGGCGCAACTTCGTGGATTGGTTGAAGTTAGACATTAACACCGTTGAATGCCGGCTCAGTGGTCTAGTGGTTAAGTGCTCGCGCGCAAAACCAGTAGGTCCTGGATTCGAATACCGCGAGCTGCGGGATCGTAGATGCGCACTGCTGAGAATCCCATACTAGGACGAAACGGCCATCCAATGCTCCCAGGTTTTCCATGGTGGTCTAGCTTCAATTGACTCATGATTTCAACCTGTGAAGTTTCTAAAAAATCTCCACAAAACCCATTCTGATGCCAAATTGCCTGAACGTCTCCATTAGTCTCAACTAATAATAACTAAAAGTCATGGCAAATTATAACTTCGAGGTAAATGCTCAATCCCGTTTGGTGGCAACTAAAGGTTAACAGGCTTTCTAAAAATTGGTTGAAAGGACAGTAACAACAGTCTAAACACCCATAGTTAGATCCAAACAACTTAAACGTGTACAGACAGCCAGCTACAACGTAGGACCAGGCACATATATGCATCGGTCCAAGTTGCCATACCTCATTAACACAAAAAGATGTACATCGGAATCATAGTAGTTAATTTAGTTGAGGTTTCAGTAGACCTGGGACAGTGTTTTGTGCACTAGATTCGTTGGCTGTGGTTACATTTGAGGAGGAAGCCGAAACAGGAAGTTTAGAGGTGAAAGTCGATGTAGGAGGAATAATAGGAATTGAAGAGGGAGTCAGTCAGTCAGCTACAACGTAGGACCAGGCACATATGTGCATCGGTCCAGGTTGCCAAACCGCATCAACACAACAAGATGAACACCAGATTCATAACAGTGGTTAGGTAAAAGGTGGTAATATATAAGAGAAAGATTGCATATAGAGATATAGTACAAGCAGAAAGAATTGGTTCGTAGAAAGAAGGATATGAAGCGATTTTAATCTCATAGTTTAAGGGAAGACAGGGAGTGTATACACCGACGCCATTGTGATCGATTCTGAGCCATGTCACAAAGAGTCTCCAACCATTGGTTACGATAGTCACGCGGACCCCAACCAAGTAGTCTGCATCTACCAACATGGCTCAGACTAGAAGTTAGTGACTTTAAGCACTGATGCCACGTTTTGGTTTGGCCGCCCCTGACTTTCTTCCAACCATTTCCAATTCCGGATAGCATTGCACGTCGTGGTAATCGGTGTTCAGGCATACGTAACACGTGGCCCAACCATCTCAGTCGATGAAGATTCATAACCTCATCAACTGATTTACCATCCTTTCCTAATACCCTGCGTCTAACCTCACTATTACTTACCCGGTTATCCCAGCAGACGCCAGCAATATTTCTAAGACATCTGTGGTCAAATACTAATAGCTTACGAGTGTCTTCTACTCTTAATGGCCATGTTTCGCTGCCGTAAATTAAAACAGAACGGACTGCCGCGCAGTATACTCGTCCTTTTATTGATAGACGGATATCTCGCCTTCGCCACAGGTGACGTAAGTTGGCAAAAGCCAAACGAGCTTTTCGAATCCGTGCTGAGATTTCGTCCGATACCAACCCATTGGGGCTGATCAGACTTCCAAGATAAGTGAAGTTGTCAACGCGTTCGACTACTTCACTCCCTATCCTTAGTTCAGGTGTTAACGCAGACCAGTCCTGAAGCAACAATTTGCATTTAGAGGGAGAGAAGCGCATTCCAAACATCCTGGCATTGTTGCTCAGTGCTACCAGAAGACTCTGCATTTTGTCAGCGTCTTCACCAAACAGGACTATGTCATCTGCGTATTCTAAGTCGATAAGTGGACCTCCTGGATGGAGATCATTACCCGAGAACTCGGTCGACGAGAGTTATTTCCATCAGTAGATCTATGATGAAGTTAAACAAAAATGGGGAAAGTGGACAGCCTTGACGGACACCACTTGAGGTTGCAAAAGTAGATGACAGTTCGCCATAAGCTCTCACTCGACTAGTAGTGTTCGAGTAAAGAGCCTTCACAAGGTTTATGTACTTCTGGGGTACGCCTTTCAATGACAGACACTGCCACAGAATCTCGCGGTCTACCGAGTCAAATGCTGCTTTTAAGTCAAGAAAGACCACCATCGTCGGACGCCGATAAGTATGCCTGTGTTCTAGAACCTGACGAATGGTGAATATGTGGTCGATGCAGCCACGACCAGGTCTGAAGCCAGCTTGATTTTCTCGTGTTTGCAGTTCACGAGTTTTAGTTAGGCGTCTGATTATTATTGAGGCTAGTATTTTAGATATTATATTAGTTAAACTAATCCCTCTGTGGTTGTCACAGGATGATTTTGACCCTTTCTTATATATTGGGACGATAAGTGATTGTGACCAGTCAGATGGAATAACGTCTAACTCCCAGATCTTAGCTAAAATATTAGTCAACCTAACCGCTAAAACTGGACCACCATCCTTAAAGACTTCTGGAGCCAGTCCATCTGGACCAGCAGCCCTTCCTCGTTTCAGATTATCTATAGCCTTTTGAACCTCAGCAAGAGTTGGGGGACCTACTTCAATGTTCCATTCACGCTGTCTGGGAATGGAGGGTAGTTGTAGAGTAGCTGAAGGCCAGCTGAACTGTTCTTTGAAATGTTCAACCCATCGTTCTAAACGTCTGGACTGGGAGCAGATGAGTGTGTCGTCTTTTTCCGATATAATCTCACTTACACTTGACTTATTAATTCCAGTTTCTTTTATTAGTCTGTAAAGCTGTCTTGTGTTCCCTATAGTCGCCGCCTTTTCCATCTCTTTTGCTTTCGTTGCCCACCACTGCTCACGGTCGTTTCTTAGACTTTTTCTTAACCTAGATCTGATTTGTTGTCGCTCTTTATCATGTTCGGAACCTGATGGGACGAATTTGCGAGAATCCATCAGTGTGATGGACTTTGAAGAAATCCACTGGTTCTTTGAAACTCTGTGGTTTAAGTTGCTAATAGATGTCACTGCTGCTTCTACAGCTGCTTGTATGTCTTTCCAAGCAACATCTGGGTCAGCCTCGTCTTCAGAACTACCTAAGTGTGAACTCAGTTGTTCTTGGAACCTATTTCTGGTTTTCTCGTTACTCAATTCAGTTCTAATGGGTCTTTTTAATGTGGCTTTTTTGCGTCCGGTGAGGCGCGAGCAGATGCATGCCCGTATTAGGGCGTGGTCGGAGTCCAAGCAGGTACTCCAGAATGAGCGACAATCTTCTACCGACCCTCTCCAACGATGACTGATGGCAATATGGTCTATTTGAGTCCATCGTTGGTTTGGTGTAGGGGGTCGCCATGTTAGACGATGTCTCCTTATGCTTAAGATTTGTGTTTGCTAAAAATAAGCGATTGTCTGAGCACAGTTGCAGCAGACGGTCACCATTATCTGTTCGCTGTGTCGGAATGCTAAAATATCCACCTAAATGCCTTTCTGTTTGGTTTAAGCTACCTATCTGAGCATTAAAGTCACCCCCTACGAGTACTATGTCTGAGTGTTTAGCTTTCTGAAGAAGTTCAGAGAGCTTTCTGTAAAATTCATCCTTCACTTCATCTGAGCTGCAGTCAGTGGGAGCGTAGGCAGAAATGACAAAAAGGCAACGACGTGTGTCCCTATTCTTCCGAGTTCTTACGGAGCCGTTTAGCCGAACAGCACATAGACGACTGTTGACGGGGATCCACTCTAGCAGTGCTTGTTCCGCCCTCATGCTTAGTGCTATGCCTACACCTGCCAGTCCACGAGAGCTGGCCATCGGGTCAGCAGATACACGTAGGGTGTATCTCGTTGGCTCTCCGTTTTGCCGAGGTGAGGTCAAGTGAATGACCACACTGGAATCCTGTATTCGTGTTTCGGAGACACAGCATACATCGATGGAAAGAGACTCTAGGGTTTTAGCCAAGGAAGCCTGCTGACCGATTTGACATAGAGTGCGTACGTTGAAAGCTCCAATGTGTAGTTTGGAGCGAGGTTTCAGTAGACCTGGGACAGAGTTTTGAGCACTAGAATCGTTGGCTATGGTGACACTTGAGGAAGAAGCCGAAGGAGGAAGTTTAGGATTGAAAGTCGATGTAGGAGGAATAATAGGAATTGAAGAGGGAGGTTGATTATGAATACAGTGGTCTTGTGTGCTGTCAAAGGTATGAGGGCGGTTATCAATTCCCAGTTGCCCACACCGTGGAAAGCTTCTTCTGGAGGTAACTGAAAAGGAAATCGGATTAGAGGTGGTTTTAGTGACCTGAGAGCGTGACCGCATTGCCCAAGGGACAACTGCTTGAGGTCAGTCACACACGGCCCGTTGTGTGGGTAATTTTCGTGTTAATTCCGTACTTGTTGAGACCTTACCGCCGGAGACGGATATCCGTGGGATAAGGCGAGGTGTGCATTTTAAGGGTCGACCTTTTCTAACACCACCCTTCCTTGTGGGAAGGCAGCATCGCTGTCATGCTGGTCGTCTAAAGGGAACATCTTACCTCTATACAGTTAGCAGTACGACTTCGCTTCAGGACCTAAGGTTAGTTGCTTGAACGTCTCCATTAGTCTCAACTAATAATAACTAAAAGTCATGGCAAATTATAACTTCGAGGTAAATGCTCAATCCCGTTTGGTGGCAACTAAAGGTTAACAGGCTTTCTAAAAATTGGTTGAAAGGACAGTAACAACAGTCTAAACACCCCTAGTTAGATCCAAACAACTTAAACGTCTACAGCTCCTAGTTCCTAGCTAAACGTGTGAATTGGATCTTTCGGGAGAAGTACTGAAGATCGCTACCTGAAAAATCTGAGAGATGACCAGTCTGTCTTACGATAAGCGGCTTTGGAAGTTAGATCGTTTTATATCATCGTGCTGTGAACTGAGTATGACTTGAAAGACAGTAAACGACTTTGGATTCGCCACATCTTGTCTCTTTCAAATACGCCACAATAAATCAGAGTATACATCAGTTTAGTACAGGAGTCAAGAGCACACGATCCATGCGGTATATACGTTTTCCACATTGAACAACAAACTTTTATAACTTGTTACTAAAAGACCTAGTTCATTCAATTCTACGTAGCTTATTAAAGAAAAAAACTAGGAAAATAGGGCGGCAAAATACAGAAGAACTTGTAGTGGATTATCTTCGAGACAATTTCTTAAACTTCGCATATTGATCGCCCTGATAACCACTATTATATAAATCCCAACGGTTTATAAATTTCAGAAGGCAACGTGAAGCACCGACTATAGTTTATTATCGAACTATTTGTTTATTTAAACACATTAACATTGGTACAAAGAGGCACCAAATAGATATGCGCCACATAGGTCATTCCATTTATGTGAGGGCTGGGATACTACCCGGGTGCCCAAATCGAAGTAGGTTTATTATTATTATTATTATCATTATTATTATTGTAATATATATATCGCAGAGCCATTTAAGTAACTAAGCAAAAAAGATGGACTTGTGTGTAGGTTGTCATATGTGGTCAAGCATGCATGTTCATACAGACATGATAATAACAATAACTATACAAAGATGGACAAATTGTTACTGTTCGAATAACACTGTATGTTAAACAAGTCAATTGAAAGGCTTGACAAAACTAACCTCAAATAAACTCAATTTTAGGAGAGGTGCTATAAAATAATGTTCCTCCTCCCTATAGATAGAATTGACAATGTGTTTTTATTTAAGTCCGTGGCTGATAGAGCCTATCAAACAGTTGTGCAGGCCCTTACCGAAATGTGGAATGCAGATATGAAGGTGATCGACTCTGCGGCCTCGGCTGAAAAGTGGAAAATTAACTTAGGTGCATCAATAGGAGAGATATGGACTAATTCCCAGGGTCCTGACAAAATTAACTGCAAATAAACTTAATTGTAGGAGAGGTGCTATAAACTAAAATATACTTAAGGTCTTCTGTTTTCATATCCCAAATCTGAAGCTAAACGATAGTGAATCATCACTTTAAATGGATAAAAAAAATACAACAGCACAAGAACTAACTGGAGGATATCAGGTTAGAGAGCATAGCTTACGAGATGAACAGATGTTGCAAGATTAGAGAGAACTGATTCTATTTTTCAACTGTGACTAACATTAAACGATGACACGATTCAGAGTCGGAAACTTCCCTTAGAGACACCATGATACCTTCATTTGAAACCTAGTTGAACGTAAAGTTTTAAACACTGAAATTGAATACCTGCTTCCTTGATCATACTAGTAATGCAATGGTGGGTGTTTTTCAAAGATTCAAGGCGCCTATGAAAATCTTAGTGATAACACTACCAAACGACCTTTGGTGTGGTCTTCTTTAATATGAGAGTTTAAGGAATTTTGAATTTTACTGACGTATTTAGTTTTAGAATAACTACGATTTTAGTTATTACGAAACTTTAAAGTTTCATAATGACGGAAAGCTCTAGGTGTGGTTTCAGAGGTGCAGAATTTGGGAAGTGAAACATGCTTGAAATAGAAAAGAATATCAATTACCAAACCGTGCTAAATAAATGTACATGTCAAGGAGAAACATTAGTAAGTTTTGAAACAAAGTGAATAAATAAATACGCGGCTTTTCCCAACCGAGATCACAGAATTTTCAGCCATAAGGCCGAAACATTACAAGAAAACATATGTCAATAAAACCAGTGTTATGATGAAGTGCACCGGAAGGTGGACAAATTAAATCAAGACAACCATAAATGTGTTTACCATACCAAAGTAACACAGCTGTCAAATAGTGCGCTTCTCAATCCCCGTTTTTGTTTGACCAAGTCAGTATCAGATCGCTAAACTTATATGACATTCTTTTAAACAGGTCGACGAGCAAAGCTGACGCACTGTGATGAAATATTGAGATGATTTGCACAATATGTTGCTGCTTCACGCGTAAGTTACTGCCGGACTCTAAAGTTGTGGTCGCCTCTGCATTACTTAAACAGTATCTGAACAACTCACATAAAAATACGGACCTGTCAGGCTCACCAGTTTCGCATTTAAAATGATGATATGAATAATCAAAAAGTCCATAATGACACTGGAGGTAACTAATAATTTGTTGGACAGCGAACAAAATAGTTTCGGGAGTTTATTGCCTTACCAACAAACTTTATAGCAGGTGAGCAATGGATAAAGGCTTTAAATAATATAAAATCAGTGGATTTTGTCTACATAGACTTCAGCAAAGCATTTGATAGGGTGACGGAAAATAGACCACACTTGAAGCTGAAAGATCTAAGAATTTCCGAGCCTCTCCTAAAGTGGATCAAGGATTTTGAGATGGTGAAGACATGTGACTCAGGTGAATGGCTTGTGCAGATGATGTTGTTTAGAAGAACAATGAAAACTTCACCACCAAATCATGCGGCTCAGAAATTAAATCACCTGGATCAGGGACTTTGAGATAGGTCGTAAACGGGTGAATTTATCCGCAACGCAACCATGTAAACTTAATGTATCGCACAGGGTCATCTGTGCGTTCAAGCAACCACAGATTTTGTCATTTCATAATGTATTTTTAATTAAATAAATAGATTATGTAGTTAATTTTGCTCTGTTTTTAATTTTTATTCGACTGCGTTACACTGTACGTTCATTGCACGCTGGGATGATATCTCAGGTCATAGTGAGTTTATTCACATAGTTAATTGTTTCCAGATAGACTGTCAGTGCATGATTTTACTGAATAAAGGTTTGTTGTACTATAAACTATGTTTTAATGAACAACTGCCTGTTGTCTTCAGTATGAAAGCAGTATATATGTATCTATCGTTTTATCTTAGGTAAGTTCGACTGGCCTATATTTCGTGCTTTGGTTCTATCGGCTGAATTTCTTTCATTTGACTCCGTTTAGCAACATGTCTGTGCAAATGGAACAATAATTATGACACTTGCTTAGTTTAGTATTCTTGGTTGTCGTAAAATTCAGTTTAGTTGAAAGAATTATGGTATTCCTAAGTATAGTGCTTGAAGCCTGTAACGAAACAGATCAGTTTATTAAGTAGAGTTGCCTGTTTCTAATGAGTATACTGATTCAGATCAGTCTGATTAAAAAAAGGAAAAAACGTGCCTCTGGTACTGTTGCTGTTAGACATTATAAGATAGCTTTAAGTACGTTTGGTGTTTATTTGTAGACAATACGTCTAACACTGTTCATGTTTCAAGATCACTGTCATTAAACAATCTCCCCGGCAATAACATCGGAAGCAGGATAGCTAAGTGTCTGAGCTGTTATTTGCCTGCAATACAGCAGTATACAGTCTTAGATGAGTAGTGTTCTGTCTTAATTAAATGCTGCTGGCTGTGGACAAATGTTAAGAGTCTTTTTGACAACTGGAACTTTTAGTTTACCAGATATTAAACCAACTTGTATATCTTCCTGCAAAACCAGACGCAGATGCATGGGAATACTTGAATGGGAGCAAAATAATAATAAGCATTGCAATACGGTACTAAGCACATGTTATGCTTTGCACAAGAGTAGCTGACCTTGTCTAATATTCATGGACTCAAGGTATATCACAACTGCATAAATTCTTTGCTAAAAAACATGTAATTTGGTTATTTATCTATTCCACATTCCTGACTAAATTCATCACTATTTTTTCATTTAGAATGCAACAGGAGTGAGTCTTCACAGATCCTAAGAACTGTCTCGGCCTTAGAACTATGGCCCTATGGAACTGTTTACGGGAGACCCAACTAACAGCAGATTGTAAAAAAGATGCTGGACGTCCATTTTAATCTCACAACCACTTCCAGTATTTTTTAACTTCTTTTACTCTTTCGTTTAGAAAGAAACAACAAAAACTGCTGCTCAACATTACCAATACAACTTCTAAACGGGAACTTGGTTTAAACCTTTGTTTGATATCCGATTCTTAATGAAAGTTCTTGAATAAATTTTTGAATCTGATGCTACTTTGTTTTATTCACTTAATCGTTGCAAGAAACTTGTGATAAGCGAGCCTCTCAGCACCTAGTTCATGTGTTCAAATGGTTGTGGACTGAATAGAAGCTTTCGCTTAACAGGCTTCCGTGTCTAGTAGCAGGGGATCACCAAATCCTCCAGGTAGGAACCTAGGTATGTTTACAATAAAAGAGGAAAAAGAAATTGGTAAATCATAGTGTGATACTATCCAAAATCATTAAGAATAGATCCAGTTGCCTCTCGAAGGACTCTTGAGAAGTCGCTTGGACTAGCTCGGCGGGCAGCGAATTCCAGCATTTGATAACTCCTAAGGAGTAGAAGTTGCGTCTACAATCCGTCCTGTTATGTTGTGTCTCTAGTTTCTGGGTGTTACCCCTTAGGTTGGTGTTGGGACTAAGCTTAAGTAGGTGTTTAAGAGAATGTCCAGAAGTGTTAAGGATACTGTAAGACATTAGAAGGTCACCTCTAAGACGTCTATACTCTAATGGGTAGAAGTTAAGTGATTGGAGGCGCTCTTCATAAGGCGATTTGGTGTAGATCTTCGTCATTCTCTTGGGAAACCTACAGACTCGGGTCCTTTCACAACTTATTCTAGCCACCATGAGTTGCCACGGCCGCTGATGGATGGACACGCGTTACACATCCTAACCGTCTTTGCGTCTAATCTCATGCCTCTACCGACACTAATGGAACACGAGTAACTCAAAGGCACGCTGTATGGTACCTTACATCGGTCTGCGCACTCACTCAGCTCTTTAGTTAGAATATTACTACAGTCCTGCTAAAAATCCCATGAACCCTCCTATTTCTATCAAAACAAATAAGTCTGTATTTGCTGCATATAGCAATTTTATTTCTCAGAAGTAAGATATAACAGTTGGAATTGAAAATGTCAGTATACAGCAGATGCACGTGGTACATGTTTTCATCGATTAACTGAAAGAGAATACGGATATTAGATTAACAGGCTTATTCAGAAAGACTAGTGTCTACTTTGAACTTACTGCGTGAGAAAGTTATACTGGAACTACGAATAATGTGGAAATCTAGTCCCCTAGGGCGTACAAAGCACTCAAACTACAAGACAGTTGTTCTTAAGGGTTTCCAAGTTGTAAAAGTTCGGAGCAAAACAATCCCCAAGCCACTCTGGGTGGCAAGGGAAAGCTCTCCACAGACCTAAAGGTATGCTACACAAATACTCGCAGCCTACTAAATAAAATGGCGGAGATCAAGTCAGTAGTGGATAAAGAAAAACCGGTCCTTATTGCTGTCTCGGAAACTTGATTCACGTCAGAAGTATTAGATAGTGAAATCCAGTTGACTGGTTTCATAACCAGTAGGGTTGATAGATTAAACCGAAGGGGAAGCGGGGTTATTCTGTACATGAAAAGTCCCCTAACCATAAGATTAGCTGAGACAGTAGCACATGTTACAGGGACATGTGAGCTGGTGAGATGTAAGTTGAAATGCCGACGGCAAGATATTGAAGTAGTTGTAGTATATTGCAGTCCAAAACGTGTAGCAGATGATTTTCTTCTAAGTAAACTTAAATCCTGGTGTAACAACGGCAAAAGCCTTGTAGTAGGCGACTTTAATGCACCATATATAATCTGGGTTAACTTAGAAGTAGGGTCATCGATAACGTCGTTCGATTGCAAACTGTTAGAAACCTCGATTGGATTAGCTTTATTCCAACACGTTAGAAGTCCTACACCATATGACTTAAGGAACTCTTCTTTTTTAGATTTAGTCTTCACACACAGTGATGACGTTGGTCATATGACTTTCCTCCTACCACTAGGGAGAAGTGACCATCTTATTCAAATCCATGGCTGAGATTGCCTGTCAAACAGTCGTGCCGGCCCGTCCTAACATATGGAAGGAAGACATGGAGACAATCAACTCCGAAAACTGGGAGCTTGACTCTAAGGCATCAGTACAAGAGGCATGGACTCTTTTCAGGCAGTTATACAATCGGGTAACTTAACCATACATACCCTGGACAGTCCCAAAGAAGAAGCACGGCCATCCCTGGATAGGCCGGGATATTCGACGTTTACTAAGACGAAAGAAGAAATGTTGGGATGTCGCTATCCGCCTTGGCACAGCAGGTACGATGGAACGCTACAGATCGGTAAGAAACAAATGTATAACAAAAATTCGGGAGGCTCAAAGAAAATATGAAATGCAGTTGGCACAATCTGCACTCAAGCAGCCCAAGAGGATATTCTCGTACATAAACTACAGATGAAGGATGCATCATTGGATTCCCAACCTAATTAAAGAAGGGAGTGGATCTGAAGTAATAAAGGAAGATCAGGAAAAGCAGAGGCACTTGCTGACTATTTTGGGGAAGTTTTCACTCAGGAACCTCCTCTAGACAAAGAACCAGACCAAAATAAAGAGTCAACAAACCACCTGCTCACAGTGCACTTTGATTAAGACGATTTGCTTAAGGCTCTTAGCACTTTAAACATGGAAACGTCAACAGGACCAGATGAACTACACCCCAAAGCCTTGAGACATATTGCACAATATATCGTAGCCACACTGACTGTGATAGTCAATATGTCACTTGACCAAGGTGTGTTACCTATGGACTCGGAGAACTCAATCGTCACTCCATATATAAAACAGGACCAAGACAAGTTCCATCAAACTACAGACCTGTAAGCCTCACTAGTGTTGTAGTTAAAATATTGGAAAGAATAGTCAAACGGACCATAATGGCACTTATGGAAACCAATAACTTGCTAAACATAGAACAACATGGTTTTAGAAAGGATCTATCTTGTACAATGAACCTCCTTAAAGCAAGGGAGTTTTAGATAAAGGCGCTAGACAACGGAAACTCAGCAGATTTTGTCTACATGGACTTCGGTAGGGCTTTTGACAGGGTGCCAAGTAATAAACTGCTATGAACTTAGAAGACGTTCGTATTGCCGGACCTCTGTTAAAATGAATTAAGGATTTCCTAGTAGTATAGTACAGTCTGCGATGTTATTACACGCTAACGATGTAAAACTCTGGCAAGTAATAACTGGAGACACAAATGCATGTGCTCTTCAGGCAGACTTAAATAAAATGACAAACTGGTCTAAAGAGTGGCTGATGCCTATCAACGCGGAAGTGTCTACATGCACTTTGAGGATTCAAAGGTTAATTCCAACTGTTATATCTTACTTCTGAGAAATAAAATTGCTATATGCAGCAAATACAGACTTATTTGTTTTGATAGAAATAGGAGGGTTCATGGGATTTTTAGCAGGACTGTAGTAATATTCTAACTAAAGAGCTGAGTGAGTGCGCAGACCGATGTAAGGTACCATACAGCGTGCCTTTGAGTTACTCGTGTTCCATTAGTGTCGGTAGAGGCATGAGATTAGACGCAAAGACGGTTAGGATGTGTAACGCGTGTCCATCCATCAGCGGCCGTGGCAACTCATGGTGGCTAGAATAAGTTGTGAAAGGACCCGAGTCTGTAGGTTTCCCAAGAGAATGACGAAGATCTACACCAAATCGCCTTATGAAGAGCGCCTCCAATCACTTAACTTCTACCCATTAGAGTATAGACGTCTTAGAGGTGACCTTCTAATGTCTTACAGTATCCTTAACACTTCTGGACATTCTCTTAAACACCTACTTAAGCTTAGTCCCAACACCAACCTAAGGGGTAACACCCAGAAACTAGAGACACAACATAACAGGACGGATTGTAGACGCAACTTCTACTCCTTAGGAGTTATCAAATGCTGGAATTCGCTGCCCGCCGAGCTAGTCCAAGCGACTTCTCAAGAGTCCTTCGAGAGGCAACTGGATCTATTCTTAATGATTTTGGATAGTATCACACTATGATTTACCAATTTCTTTTTCCTCTTTTATTGTAAACATACCTAGGTTCCTACCTGGAGGATTTGGTGATCCCCTGCTACTAGACACGGAAGCCTGTTAAGCGAAAGCTTCTATTCAGTCCACAACCATTTGAACACATGAACTAGGTGCTGAGAGGCTCGCTTATCACAAGTTTCTTGCAACGATTAAGTGAATAAAACAAAGTAGCATCAGATTCAAAAATTTATTCAAGAACTTTCATTAAGAATCGGATATCAAACAAAGGTTTAAACCAAGTTCCCGTTTAGAAGTTGTATTGGTAATGTTGAGCAGCAGTTTTTGTTGTTTCTTTCTAAACGAAAGAGTAAAAGAAGTTAAAAAATACTGGAAGTGGTTGTGAGATTAAAATGGACGTCCAGCATCTTTTTTACAATCTGCTGTTAGTTGGGTCTCCCGTAAACAGTTCCATAGGGCCATAGTTCTAAGGCCGAGACAGTTCTTAGGATCTGTGAAGACTCACTCCTGTTGCATTCTAAATGAAAAAATAGTGATGAATTTAGTCAGGAATGTGGAATAGATAAATAACCAAATTACATGTTTTTTAGCAAAGAATTTATGCAGTTGTGATATACCTTGAGTCCATGAATATTAGACAAGGTCAGCTACTCTTGTGCAAAGCATAACATGTGCTTAGTACCGTATTGCAATGCTTATTATTATTTTGCTCCCATTCAAGTATTCCCATGCATCTGCGTCTGGTTTTGCAGGAAGATATACAAGTTGGTTTAATATCTGGTAAACTAAAAGTTCCAGTTGTCAAAAAGACTCTTAACATTTGTCCACAGCCAGCAGCATTTAATTAAGACAGAACACTACTCATCTAAGACTGTATACTGCTGTATTGCAGGCAAATAACAGCTCAGACACTTAGCTATCCTGCTTCCGATGTTATTGCCGGGGAGATTGTTTAATGACAGTGATCTTGAAACATGAACAGTGTTAGACGTATTGTCTACAAATAAACACCAAACGTACTTAAAGCTATCTTATAATGTCTAACAGCAACAGTACCAGAGGCACGTTTTTTCCTTTTTTTAATCAGACTGATCTGAATCAGTATACTCATTAGAAACAGGCAACTCTACTTAATAAACTGATCTGTTTCGTTACAGGCTTCAAGCACTATACTTAGGAATACCATAATTCTTTCAACTAAACTGAATTTTACGACAACCAAGAATACTAAACTAAGCAAGTGTCATAATTATTGTTCCATTTGCACAGACATGTTGCTAAACGGAGTCAAATGAAAGAAATTCAGCCGATAGAACCAAAGCACGAAATATAGGCCAGTCGAACTTACCTAAGATAAAACGATAGATACATATATACTGCTTTCATACTGAAGACAACAGGCAGTTGTTCATTAAAACATAGTTTATAGTACAACAAACCTTTATTCAGTAAAATCATGCACTGACAGTCTATCTGGAAACAATTAACTATGTGAATAAACTCACTATGACCTGAGATATCATCCCAGCGTGCAATGAACGTACAGTGTAACGCAGTCGAATAAAAATTAAAAACAGAGCAAAATTAACTACATAATCTATTTATTTAATTAAAAATACATTATGAAATGACAAAATCTGTGGTTGCTTGAACGCACAGATGACCCTGTGCGATACATTAAGTTTACATGGTTGCGTTGCGGATAAATTCACCCGTTTACGACCTATCTCAAAGTCCCTGATCCAGGTGATTTAATTTCTGAGCCGCATGATTTGGTGGTGAAGTTTTCATTGTTCTTCTAAACAACATCATCTGCACAAGCCATTCACCTGAGTCACATGTCTTCACCATCTCAAAATCCTTGATCCACTTTAGGAGAGGCTCGGAAATTCTTAGATCTTTCAGCTTCAAGTGTGGTCTATTTTCCGTCACCCTATCAAATGCTTTGCTGAAGTCTATGTAGACAAAATCCACTGATTTTATATTATTTAAAGCCTTTATCCATTGCTCACCTGCTATAAAGTTTGTTGGTAAGGCAATAAACTCCCGAAACTATTTTGTTCGCTGTCCAACAAATTATTAGTTACCTCCAGTGTCATTATGGACTTTTTGATTATTCATATCATCATTTTAAATGCGAAACTGGTGAGCCTGACAGGTCCGTATTTTTATGTGAGTTGTTCAGATACTGTTTAAGTAATGCAGAGGCGACCACAACTTTAGAGTCCGGCAGTAACTTACGCGTGAAGCAGCAACATATTGTGCAAATCATCTCAATATTTCATCACAGTGCGTCAGCTTTGCTCGTCGACCTGTTTAAAAGAATGTCATATAAGTTTAGCGATCTGATACTGACTTGGTCAAACAAAAACGGGGATTGAGAAGCGCACTATTTGACAGCTGTGTTACTTTGGTATGGTAAACACATTTATGGTTGTCTTGATTTAATTTGTCCACCTTCCGGTGCACTTCATCATAACACTGGTTTTATTGACATATGTTTTCTTGTAATGTTTCGGCCTTATGGCTGAAAATTCTGTGATCTCGGTTGGGAAAAGCCGCGTATTTATTTATTCACTTTGTTTCAAAACTTACTAATGTTTCTCCTTGACATGTACATTTATTTAGCACGGTTTGGTAATTGATATTCTTTTCTATTTCAAGCATGTTTCACTTCCCAAATTCTGCACCTCTGAAACCACACCTAGAGCTTTCCGTCATTATGAAACTTTAAAGTTTCGTAATAACTAAAATCGTAGTTATTCTAAAACTAAATACGTCAGTAAAATTCAAAATTCCTTAAACTCTCATATTAAAGAAGACCACACCAAAGGTCGTTTGGTAGTGTTATCACTAAGATTTTCATAGGCGCCTTGAATCTTTGAAAAACACCCACCATTGCATTACTAGTATGATCAAGGAAGCAGGTATTCAATTTCAGTGTTTAAAACTTTACGTTCAACTAGGTTTCAAATGAAGGTATCATGGTGTCTCTAAGGGAAGTTTCCGACTCTGAATCGTGTCATCGTTTAATGTTAGTCACAGTTGAAAAATAGAATCAGTTCTCTCTAATCTTGCAACATCTGTTCATCTCGTAAGCTATGCTCTCTAACCTGATATCCTCCAGTTAGTTCTTGTGCTGTTGTATTTTTTTTATCCATTTAAAGTGATGATTCACTATCGTTTAGCTTCAGATTTGGGATATGAAAACAGAAGACCTTAAGTATATTTTAGTTTATAGCACCTCTCCTACAATTAAGTTTATTTGCAGTTAATTTTGTCAGGACCCTGGGAATTAGTCCATATCTCTCCTATTGATGCACCTAAGTTAATTTTCCACTTTTCAGCCGAGGCCGCAGAGTCGATCACCTTCATATCTGCATTCCACATTTCGGTAAGGGCCTGCACAACTGTTTGATAGGCTCTATCAGCCACGGACTTAAATAAAAACACATTGTCAATTCTATCTATAGGGAGGAGGAACATTATTTTATAGCACCTCTCCTAAAATTG
This sequence comes from Schistosoma margrebowiei, assembly GCA_944470205.2. NCBI lineage: Eukaryota > Metazoa > Platyhelminthes > Trematoda > Strigeidida > Schistosomatidae > Schistosoma > Schistosoma margrebowiei. The sequence continues at coordinate 64,305,112 of OX104024.1, read as the reverse complement.
AGTTTATTTGAGGTTAGTTTTGTCAAGCCTTTCAATTGACTTGTTTAACATACAGTGTTATTCGAACAGTAACAATTTGTCCATCTTTGTATAGTTATTGTTATTATCATGTCTGTATGAACATGCATGCTTGACCACATATGACAACCTACACACAAGTCCATCTTTTTTGCTTAGTTACTTAAATGGCTCTGCGATATATATATTACAATAATAATAATGATAATAATAATAATAATAAACCTACTTCGATTTGGGCACCCGGGTAGTATCCCAGCCCTCACATAAATGGAATGACCTATGTGGCGCATATCTATTTGGTGCCTCTTTGTACCAATGTTAATGTGTTTAAATAAACAAATAGTTCGATAATAAACTATAGTCGGTGCTTCACGTTGCCTTCTGAAATTTATAAACCGTTGGGATTTATATAATAGTGGTTATCAGGGCGATCAATATGCGAAGTTTAAGAAATTGTCTCGAAGATAATCCACTACAAGTTCTTCTGTATTTTGCCGCCCTATTTTCCTAGTTTTTTTCTTTAATAAGCTACGTAGAATTGAATGAACTAGGTCTTTTAGTAACAAGTTATAAAAGTTTGTTGTTCAATGTGGAAAACGTATATACCGCATGGATCGTGTGCTCTTGACTCCTGTACTAAACTGATGTATACTCTGATTTATTGTGGCGTATTTGAAAGAGACAAGATGTGGCGAATCCAAAGTCGTTTACTGTCTTTCAAGTCATACTCAGTTCACAGCACGATGATATAAAACGATCTAACTTCCAAAGCCGCTTATCGTAAGACAGACTGGTCATCTCTCAGATTTTTCAGGTAGCGATCTTCAGTACTTCTCCCGAAAGATCCAATTCACACGTTTAGCTAGGAACTAGGAGCTGTAGACGTTTAAGTTGTTTGGATCTAACTAGGGGTGTTTAGACTGTTGTTACTGTCCTTTCAACCAATTTTTAGAAAGCCTGTTAACCTTTAGTTGCCACCAAACGGGATTGAGCATTTACCTCGAAGTTATAATTTGCCATGACTTTTAGTTATTATTAGTTGAGACTAATGGAGACGTTCAAGCAACTAACCTTAGGTCCTGAAGCGAAGTCGTACTGCTAACTGTATAGAGGTAAGATGTTCCCTTTAGACGACCAGCATGACAGCGATGCTGCCTTCCCACAAGGAAGGGTGGTGTTAGAAAAGGTCGACCCTTAAAATGCACACTTCGCCTTATCCCACGGATATCCGTCTCCGGCGGTAAGGTCTCAACAAGTACGGAATTAACACGAAAATTACCCACACAACGGGCCGTGTGTGACTGACCTCAAGCAGTTGTCCCTTGGGCAATGCGGTCACGCTCTCAGGTCACTAAAACCACCTCTAATCCGATTTCCTTTTCAGTTACCTCCAGAAGAAGCTTTCCACGGTGTGGGCAACTGGGAATTGATAACCGCCCTCATACCTTTGACAGCACACAAGACCACTGTATTCATAATCAACCTCCCTCTTCAATTCCTATTATTCCTCCTACATCGACTTTCAATCCTAAACTTCCTGTTTCGGCTTCCTCCTCAAATTTAACCACAGCCAACGAATCTAGTGCACAAAACACTGTCCCAGGTCTACTGAAACCTCAACTAAATTAACTACTATGATTCCGATGTACATCTTTTTGTGTTAATGAGGTATGGCAACTTGGACCGATGCATATATGTGCCTGGTCCTACGTTGTAGCTGGCTGTCTGTACACGTTTAAGTTGTTTGGATCTATCTATGGGTGTTTAGACTGTTGTTACTGTCCTTTCAACCAATTTTTAGAAAGCCTGTTAACCTTTAGTTGCCACCAAACGGGATTGAGCATTTACTTCGAAGTTATAATTTGCCATGACTTTTAGTTATTATTAGTTGAGACTAATGGAGACGTTCAGGCAATTTGGCATCAGAATGGGTTTTGTGGAGATTTTTTAGAAACTTCACGGGTTGAAATCATGAGCCAATTGAAGCTAGACCACCATGAAAAACCTCATGATTTCAACCTGTGAAATTCGGCATCAGTCTATGACTCATGTCCATGAAGATACCTAGGTGTATTGAGTGACATTGATTATTTTCAAGTCGGTTTTCCATAATGCTGAGATCAACCTGGAGTGTTCGTATATTCCCATGCTACTGTACCTCTTTCCATACTTTTGTATCATGGAACTTGATGAGACTTGAAAATTCATTGATATAAAGGATGGATAATGGTGAACCTTTTACTGTTTTTTCCGGTGCTCCACTGTTTATTGATTTCCGAGAATAAATTATTGAGTTGGTTCGACAGATACTGTAGTACTAGTCGGAGACTTGAATGCACAGGCCGGGTGTCTAGGCACTGAGAAAATTGGCTTGGGTAGCTGGTGGGGACTTGTTTGTCGCAGGCCAAATAACGATGATCGTCTACTGCAACTTAACACAAACTACAACCTGTTTCTGGCCATCGTTTACTTGGTCGATAGTATTCGATCTGCACTAATAAGGACTTGACACACATGACATTGATCACCACCCAGTGATCAACCAATTGTGATTACATCTCAGTACTACAGGAGGTCGGTCGCGGCCTGGATAGCTGTGGTGACGTCTCTGATTGTGAAGCTGGGTGACATGGGGTGAAACCCGTCGTGGAGCACCAGTTCCCTCAAGATTACAGGTACACCTTGCTGACGAGTGCCAAGTAGCACGAAACCCGGGTCCAGGGTTTCCTGTTGACTACCTCCAACCACCATCTAAAAGGAAATGACTTAGCTGTTTATAAATATCTTGGAATTAGAAAGCGTTCCAACACAGTTGAATGAGTCGACGGTTATCCTTGTTTTTAAAATGGGTTCACATCACCTATGGAACAACTGTCAGGGGATAAGTCTACTTCCGATTGCGTCCAAACTATTGGCTTCTGTTATGGTTTGTGGATTGTTCGAGACCTGAGAAAGATTGGCTCGAGAGGAGCAGGCTGATTTTTGTTTTAGTCGAAGATGTATTGATTATATCTTCACCCTCCACCAAATGTTAGAACACCGTCATACTTATTACTTGTCAACAATCGTAATGTTTCTTGAAATTGGGGCCGTCTTTGATTTGTTGAACAGGATAGTTCTCTGGGATTGTCTATTGAAGAAGAGTGTTCCCGAAAAGTTTATTAACATCTTGAAAGCCCTACATACAAACACTTCAGGTAGAATGACGCCATACAATCACCTTTCTATTGGTTCATTCAGGCAATGTAGTTAGGCAGGGTTACCCAATCTCACCATTCCTATTCAACTTTGCCACCGATGACGTTCTGGAAGTAGCTCTGATGGATGTAGGTAAAGGTGGTGTGGACCTGTTAATGTAGAGGCTCGACAACGTGTGTTCGGACACAGTGATATTAATTCAATTAGTTCACTTTCTTGAAACACTGATTTTGGTGACTTAGATATGCACTTTGAATGTTATACCAGCGAATTTCACGTTGTGCATTATTTACTGACGCTGGAACTAGTTGGACAATGCGTAAAGATGGTCAGTGCATGATATAGGGTCGTGGTATCTTTCCTTCTACCCTGTTTTACCTATTCCTTTCTCCTCACTGAGGAAACAATCACTGAAATGCTTTGCCTGGACGATTTGTTATCGTCACATCAGTGAATATTTACAAAGAGATCCTCGATTTTAACCGGAAAACGAATTTTGGAGATTATTTTGAATTCTGCGCTTATTGCTGACGACTGAAGCTTTTTTTACTAAGGTTTCTAGTCTAGTCTCCTACTTGGAAGCATCGGTGGTCCACTGCTACTAGATATGGAAGCCGGTCGATCGCAAGCCTCATTTTTTCCGTTCAGAATTATTTGGCTATTTAAACTACATTTTTGACTCCTGCGTTACATCTCAGAAATGAGACAACTATGTAATTACATAGCGTCAGCAGATGATAAATACCCTTTGTTTCGGACGAAGATGGCTTTTATGGGCGGTTACTGTGTTAGTGAGTCAAAAAATATTTCAATCTTTGGTGTCGATATTAAGCTGTATTCATCCTTTTCATACAATACCATATTTATAAATAAAGGAATTTACTTTCACCAAGGAAGACTGGTTTAAAGAATTACACTTATGTTTCCTGTCACCTTGGTTTTTTTTGTTTCTAGGTTTATCTTTAATTTCGTTCGATGAAAATGGCTGATCAGCTGATTAGTCGTAATGTACATACTTGTGTGTGCATTACTTCAGATTCATTCTTCGATTATAAGGATAATCGGTTTTTCCGGTGAAAGTATACTACACTTACACCATTAATCAGCTTACTAACCGGTAAGGAATCTGAATATAAGACATTTTACAACGAAAAGCACCATGATGGTGGTTGGATTGTACTCTTGATACGTTTACTTAACATTTCCATGCCAAATTAAGCACTACAGCGGTAAGAATATTATGTGCATATACTGGGGGTCAGAATAGTGTCTCCAAATTAGAATCCAACTCAGGGTTTTCGTTACGAACTGACGTCAACTACAAACTAAATGGTTAGGCTTAGGAATTCGAAGTTGAAGTCAAGTTATGATCCAGGATTACGATTTTTTGACGTCTTCATCATGTACTGACGTCAACTTTAATGCAGAGATTTAAAGATGAGATTTAGAGTTAGGAGGATAAAATGTAACTACACGAACACTCCTGCCTATCCGCTGAATCACACTTGGTATTCTATCATACATTCTGTGTTACGAGTAGATATTTCTCGTGTTTTGGTTTGCAAATCATGTCATATTCATTATTTGGTTGCATAAAAGATGTTTTCATCGTCGATTTGGTAATTTTTTACCGGTTAACCTGTGTTAGTTCGTGCAGGATTGAGTTTTTTTTCTTAAAATTGATCATCGATGAGTATAGCATCAATATACCCCTTGGAGCATTTCAATCGTTGATCACTTTACGTCTTTGAGGATTCCAACATGTGGTCTTTTAGAGGATTCGGGCTTTGGTTTTGACAAGAGATTCCTGGGGGCCTGTGCCAATCTTTTTCTAGTAAGCTTCCATGCGTTTATTCTCTTGGATCCACTAGCTGGGGGCACAAGCTTTTATTTCAGTGTTTGGCTCATAGTAGATTTCTCGGTGGAGAAATTTTTATGACACGGTGTTTTCATTCGTTCTTTGCTTTCAATCGTAGTCTTTGAGTTTTTTATTATGGTCGTCTCGGAGACGGATAGCTATAAAGGTAGCAAAAGATATAAGCGCCTAAGTTTTATTCAAGATACTAAATGGTAGTGTATTATCACTCCGTATTTTCTGACAAAACAAGGGAAAGATCAAAAAGTCCTGTTACCAGGCTACTGTCTACTCATACGTCCTATGGGATAAGGATTTTTATTTTGACATGGGATGGCTACTTGAATATAGTATTTTAGGTAAAGCATCACATAGGTGGGGCATAAACTTTGAAACACTTTTTTGCTAAGGTATTCTAGGACCCTATGAAGTGGCCATGATATACTATACTCTTTAGCAGCTGTTAAATTACAGTCTACGGTCTTTTTCAATCCATTGCTTGTAACTACATATCAGTCTTTATGTTCCATAAATTAATGTAGTGTTATCTCGTCGATAGTGTGCTGATGACTGCTACCATGGGCCATCCTTCAAGTAAATTCGTTCTTTATAACGGAGACGATGGGGCAAAAGTCAGTTGTCAAAACACCAATTACTAAAAACTGATGGAGAATATTATGCATTCAGTTAATGCAGTCTCGTACGGAACCTAAATGCTTCTAAACAAATAAAAATCTGGACATCACTCAAAGTAATAACTCAGTCAAGTACAGTTCTGAAGGAATGCGAGATATCCATGCCCCAAAATGTCCTGGTACGGCCTAGAGTAGGGAGAGTCAGATCTCCCTCTCGAAATGCTCTCACATGGCCACGCGTATATAGTCTCTGTTAGGGAAGTCCTACTCATTGCCTTCTCGTGGCTGGGCTGTTGTTTACGAAATTGAGAGAACGAAAAGCGAATGTCCGGCGCTTTAACCGGGTTGGTGAATACGGAGGATCCACATAGAGAAGTTGGAAAACCCTGATTCCAAACTAAAGATGCACATGAGCTCCACTATCCTGAAGGAACAAATGGCGTATGAACCTACTGTTGATCACCAGCTACCATGGAACTGCATCTCTTGACATAGCTCTACTGCCCTGTGGATCAGATCTTCGGGTCAAAAGCCCCGAGTGTGGCCCCCTAAAAACACCACCTGCTTTGGTTTACAGAATCATAGAAATAAGGGACGCACAGACAGTTCCATGAAAAAATAAATTCTAATTAACAGTACTTTTCATTTCAAAGTTAATAGAAAGGTATTATGACTCAACCAAAATCACTTATCATTTAAAACTTGTTGTTTACTTTGTTACTTCAGGTTTTATTGCTTGTGTGCTCGAATATGGCAGAGCGTATAGACTGGGTTCGAGCCTGAATAGTACGGGACTACAGTGTATTAAATACGTGCTCACTGGAAGTAAATATTTCTTTCACTACTGTGCTATTGTTTCAGCGTCTGCTGCAGTATGTCACTCGTCTGTTTCCTTTATATCAGCAAAAGCTACAGGCCGATCAGATAGCTGGGTGAATCATGCACTTGGGGGAGCTGCTAGTGGTTTAGTCTGCACATGGCAATGTGAGTCTTGTTAGTGTTTGTAACATACTATTTTGTACATTTGTTCGTTTAATAATACATCGTATTTTTTACTACATGTTTTGCTCTTTCAATGCAAGTAAAAGAGAATTTTGAGTTCTTATACTTCTATATGTATGCATAAATTTAATTGGCTCTTTGGAATCGAACACGTAGCCGAAATGGCCTGGAAAAAATATTGTCCCTTTATCAAATACTGTCCATTTTTTTAAAGTTCAGCATTTTTTCATCTACTAAATGGCGAGAATAAGACCAATAAAGCTTAGTTTTAACTATAATATGTAGTGTCGACGGAATTCCCCATCAAAATTTATATTCACTTACCAAGGTCAATAAAGACCAGGGCGATCAAAGTTAGCAACCAGGTGTATACATGAAAACATCATTTGATTCCTTTACATTCCTCAGCCTTCACATACAAGTGGGCATCATATTGATCATTTTCTTTTCAGTCAGATCACTGAAGCTTAAGTAAGGCTAGTAACCTGAACGTTAGTCGAATATTTCCAATCTTATTGATCTAGTTTATTACATGTCCAACTGTTTTACGAAGAGCCTTTCCCATACCTCATGTACATTTTTAAAAAGTAGTCATGGTTAGAGGTGTGCTTACACTGTATCTGTCTCATTGTCCTAAGAGTTTTACTGGGCAGTCAGTATAATAACTATTTGGGACCAGTCCCATGTAATCAGAAATATTTTTAATTTTGTCATGTGAAGTCTAAACTTTTATGGTCTCGCGCCACCAGTACTCAATGTAGTAGATATTTAATGATCTCTTCTAAGCTTAAGAATGCAGCATAGCTGGAGATGCTTACAAAGATGTTATTACTGTTTTAATCCGTTTAAGCCAGAAACATATACCATCGAGATTGAATTGTTGTGTTGAATTGCACGTGGAGACTATTGTTTGCCTATGCAACTTTCTGTCCGGACTTCCTGGGATAGTGAAGGGTTTTTAACTAAGCTAATACCCAGTACATCTTGACAAATAAATCCGGCTACCAACTGGGAATAGTAACTGCTATGTAGTTTGTTTTACACTTGTTAAATTTAAGAGAGATTTTTCAGTGTTGCAAGCTGTAAATCCCTTTAAACTACTCAGGTAAAAATAATATTGGATAAAATTAGAAATCTAATGTCAAAGCCGGATGATTTGTATCGGAAAATATAAGTAGGTGTTAAGTACAAGCATCCAAATCTTGCTTCTCCAATTTCAAGTAAATCACTGTACAAGCAATCAATGTAGCACTACCTACTGTTTGGACAATGTTCAACAATTTAATCATCTACTGATGTTTTCGTCATGATATCATCGCAAAGGCCTCTGTTGCAATAACTTCAGGCATTAAAAAGAGATTGATGTGGCCACCAAGTGTTTGTAGTTTATGAAGATATAAATTTCAGTTGGGTGCTCGGAAATAGTTAAGTAAATGTATCCAATCTTTATCCTTTTCTTTACTGCTTGTCCTTGAAAGCAAGTACCTGTAGATTTATGTGGAGGAAGCATTTATTTCATAATCAATAAATAACTATCCGATGCAATGGATGTGTTTTAAAGTGACTTGTTCCCTTTATTGTCTCATCAGACTGGTTATCTTGCTTTCTGATGTTACGAGATTTGTCACAATAGCTAGATTCACTCCAAGGGTTGGAGTTTATGAAACTGTATTATAGTTGCTAACTCTCCATAATGATGTTTTCAGTTCGCGCTTGTAGACTGCTACTACTGAAAGATGTTATCGTATACTCCTTGGAAAATTGCCTTTATTTCATTAGACTACATCAAACTAATAAACGGGATTTGCTTGGAATAAATTTTTTGACTTATTTATTGTGATGCTTAACGTACATGTTTTGGCGTTAGAATCGGTGTTTATGTCTCCACATAAGTCATTAAATTAGTCTACTAACATTTCATTGTTCACTAGCACGAAATAGTGGCGCTAGATGATATTCAGTCAGATGCTATTGATAGGTGTTTTAAAACCTTTTTGTTGTGGTTTCAGAATAATGTAGATTGTCTTGGGTTGATGTATTGTTTGAATGCCGTTCAGTTAACTTCGTTTATGAGCAATGAAAGGTATCCACTGGAAATTTGTAGTATATTCTGAACATGTGAATTTTTGTCAAAGACAATGCATGGATAAGGTTCTAAGGTATTCACATTTGTAAATAATTGGATCAGGTACAATAATTTTTTATCTAAATGTGAAAATATCTGTCAAGGGTATGATGGATATTATCTTTCGTACGACTACGAACATGGCTTATATTCTTTCTTTTAATGAATAAGTGTCTTTTTGATTGAAATGCGTAAGCCCATATTTGTACGTGATAATATGCTCTTCGAAAATGTTCACGTTAAATGATGAACACAAATCTATTATCTGCACTTGTTTGGATACAGTGATCTGTTGTTTTCAAATTTTATGGATGTAACAATAACCATATTGTGTTATAATCGTTCTCACATGTTTCTTTTATAGGTTCTATGAAGGTACGTGCCGCTACATGCGTCGGATTCGCATTAATGTCAGCTTTGGGTAAATATAATGTGGAGTTCAGACAACGGTATCCTGACTGGCATGTTCCAGTGGTCGGAGAGTACACTCCATCACCATATGTATCTCTTAATCACCGATGGATGTATAAAGGTGCAAGACAACAAGAAGAAGAGCTGGAAAAGCATGTATAATAATCTAGCACTTTTAAATTTGTGACCATATGTTTACTTCAAATTTCTGCAAATTAGTTAATAAATAATAGAGACTGTGCTTTATGTCTTTTGATTCTTTTTTATGTGATCATACAAGTGTTACCGATTCTATCTACTATTTTTTTATTTTATGACTTGTTTTAGTCTGTCATTTGCGCATTGGTAATTAAAAAGCAAGATAATATTTTATGACACAAAGCCGCCCATATTTTAACTATGATATACATCCAGGAAGATATACTTGCATTTCGACATTTCGTCGAACTCCTCTCTCAGGAGAGGAATATCTCGATGTTATTGCTGGTGATATTCTAGTGGTTGAATGTCGACCACAAAATGGTTAGTGAACTGAATTTACGTTTTGTTTCGGTCTATCAGTTTTAATCAGTTGTTATTACCATTTTTATTAATATTGACAGAGAAACGTACTGCATTTGCTATATTGCAAGTTTAAAGTCTTGTTATCTTATATTTTTATTCTTAAGTAGTATTAGACTGAGTGCTAAAAGGTGAAGTACAATAGTCTTAGATATTTTAAAAGATAACTTGAGAATTTTTCATGACGATATTTGTCTTCATGTTTGGATAGTTGATGTATCCAAAGTTTGTTATATAGAACCTGTAATGTTGAAAAATATTTGGTTACTGTCATGTCAGTCCAAAAGGCTTTATGTATCCGTTATTGAAGGTCTCGGTATTTTTCAGTAATACAAAATCTTTTAGTTAGCTCAAAAAGGATACCCTTCTACAGATTTTTGTAACATTTAATTTTCAAAACTATTTTAGAGATTTCTAAACATATACACTTCATCGAGGCGATTATTATAGATTCATTCAATTTTGATTATGTCTAGTACTTAGTTATAATCCACTGCGTAATTTTATATCTTTATGTATACATATATCCCACTTTTAATTTTTTTGTACGCATCATTTCTTGTTCAAGCTACGGCACCGACCTCTTTTTTATATGGACTTAATGAAACAACAAAACATAAAGGATATTTTCCGGCATATTGTATAGATATTCGTAAATTCGGATCACTTCAACTAAGAAGCAAAAGCACCGATCGAATTGCTTCTACCCACACTTTTCCAAATTCACAGCTTATAAAAGCTACAAACGTTGATCCACAAAGCTTATTACAACCAGTTATACCTCCAAGATGTAAACGTCTACTCAATGTATCTTCCTCATCCTCGTTACTCAGTACACCACTTAATTCATATTCTCACTCATGTACAAATTTGTCGATTCCGTCCCAAGATACTTTACCTCATGAAATTCAAAAGTGTAATGTATCCGTACCAAGTAAGTTAAGTTGAAATTTCGCCTTTTAACCAGTCCTTATTATGTAATTCTGTATGCATGTTCATGATGAATTGTGTTGAATAACATTATTATAATTTACTACTGTCTCAATATTTCGACCTAGGTATTGCTAATTCAAAGTTTTGAAGGATACTGGATTTTCGTTTACTAATAGTATAAAGCCTCATATTCGATTAACTTGTTTCGTCCCGACTTCGAATTATTTGACCAGTTTTCCTTTCATTTGATTCCTGTGTTATCAGAGCGAGATACAGTGTAGAGATGAATCCTTAATAGTTAACTTTATTTAAGAACGTGTTTGCTTCAGTATTATATCGGAAATGTAACTGTCAAATAAGATGTAGATGATTCCCTCCTTAATACACAGTTTCTTGGCTGAGAGATCGATTATTTTGTAAGAGAAAACGGCAACAAACTGTTCCACGCACCATATAAATTATAATTATTAATATAACATTGACGTTTTTTGTTAAATCAGAGTTTCATAGTTCACTATATGAAATGCTAAAGTGGCTCAACAAACTGCCCTTCTATGTATATATTAATAGTCGTTTATGCTGTAAGAAGATAATGTAAATTCACAAAAATGTTAGTTGCAGCTGTCAACTTGTGTATGAATCGGATCCATTTTTGAAGACATTTTCTTGTAAATAGTATTTGGAAAGTAGGATTTTGAGGTTTTTTAATCATATTATGGTCTCTTTTCTTTTGAAGACTTTTCTATTTACTAATATATACTATATGATCTCTCTTTTCTCTTGTTTACTAAGATCTTATTTACCCGTTATTTCTAGTTTTAGTGGTTCAGAGGTATTTATTTCACTATTATTTTGATCTCATAAAGTCCAATGTAGTTAGAGACTTCTGAATTAGTTATTGAATGTTATATGATATATTAAGTATTAATTTACTGCTAAATTTCTCCCTCAGTGGTTTATGGGAAGTTTAAAATCATTAGTAGTCTGCAGAGCAGATATAATTTTTCTAATGATAAGTTCACTAGATGTGTAAATGCTATTTCTGATGCATAATGGTATGTTCTATCATATATGTGGCAATCAGTTTCGCAGTGTTTTGATATTTACGAAGTCATAGTTGATAATAGTGCTCGTAATTTATGTTTCATTTACTATTCATATTCTGAAAACAACTCTTACCAAGCAGCCGGATGTCGTGTAACAATTGGATCATAACTCTGATCAGATTGAGAAGTTGATTTGACTGTATATGATTTCAGTATATTTCACGAATGAGAAGTAAAATAACCGAAGTAACCTTTTTCGTAAAGAAATAAATTTTGACAGCAAGAATACTGTGGTAAAGGTTTTATGCTTTTAAATAAACACGTGTCCCAGCCATCTCAACTGATGGCTGGGACACGTGTTACGTATGCCCAACCACCGACTGCCTCGACGTGCTATGTTTTATAGTATCGGAGTAGGTTGGGAGAAAGCTAGGGGCGGCCAGACCAAAACGTGGCATAAGTCCATGAAGTCACTGACAAGTGGACTTTTATATTGGATAAACGTAAACTTTTTTATACACGATGGTATGTTTAACAAATGTCCGTATTTTGTGTTCACAATCTATTTCGTTTTAAGGAAAATCAAACTTTATTAAGTTTATTTACTGGTTAGAATATATATTACTAATATCCCGATGGGTCGAATATTGTATGTTTGACTCTTCGATTTTGTGTTCTCCCAAATTCTAATCCTCTGAATTTGTCGTATCCTTTTTTTCCTCTTTCCAAATTTATTTCACTGGAATATACCCCTTGAATAACATCTTCAAACCCTAATGTTTCCGATTACTGCTTATACTCTTACTACCTCTACCACTATGGGATTTGAATCGACAACTGCATCTCTGTGCTAATGTGGTATGGCAACTCGAACTGCTGTATGTACGTACGTACGAAGTTCCACGTTGTTACTGACTGACTGAATTATGCTTTTAAATGATGGAACCCACAAGAAATTTCAGTAATAAACATGACATGGGAAACATAAACGATTGACATTATGAAAACTATACGCTCACCAATGATTGAGACACTAATTTTGGGCTTGATGAATATTAAAATAAGAGTATTTCAACCAGTGCCATCAATTTATATAAATATGAAAAGGGTTTGCAAGTCACTCAACCGATATTTTAGTTAAATGTTAACTAGTTGTTGTATGAAACCTTGTATGCAACGATAAGATCGTAACGTTTAACCGATTTCAGTGTAATAACTTAAAATCCTTTTAACGGGTCGATTACTACTTGGATATGTTATTACAGTGATTACTTACTAGCTAAAAATACCATCCATTTATTTACACTTATCAACTATCTGTCTTTCTTATTTTAACTATTAGAGTGATTATCTACTTTGAAGTTTATTATGTTATGCGGTCGTTTGAACCTGATACTGCTATAAAAATTTCCTACCCTACGACTCAGCCTGAGACTTGCATGGAGAAACCAAAAGTAAATGGCAAGATCTTACTGGCTAATCTGAATCAAATGTATGCATATCTATTTCCCTTCGAAAATTAAGCTGCATTATCAATAGTGTATATCCATTTCCACATAAAGTTAGTTCAAATCTTGACCAATGTTGTGAACCCCTCAGCATCTCGTACTTGCTAGGTTTGATTGATCTAGGGCATCGAAGTTCCAAACAGTAATATATGCCTGTCATTATGATTTACTATTCGAACACACACTTGGACTGTAAATAAAAGCTTAATGACTAATTACGAACGTTTTCGACATTTGGTATGATGTGCTAAAGAATAGGATTGGAGCAGAGCCTCACTGTTAAATTCCCTCGATGACTCAAATCAAATGACTGAGTCACGCGTAAAACCTGAATTCAAAACAAAGTATTTTTCTTTAAAATGGTATCATCATTGGAGTGAGAAAGAACAAAGATTTGAATAGAATGGCGTTAATTCATTTTATTTTGTTTGGTTTTCGTCAGCTGCTTACAGTCTGTGATATTTAGTATTGATAACAACATAAGTAATGTATTTTACAAATTTCGCTTTTTGAGGTATTCAATGCGTTTACACACATCAAGATACCATAAAATAAATGGTGCCTTTTGCAATAATTGCGTAGTGATTCCTTACAAAAACATACGGCAAATTAAATGACGGCAATCAGTCATATTAGTCCAACAATAGCAATCACCAAATCGAAACGATAATAACACACGTAATTTATGTAAATTATTGCAAATGAAAAGTAGCTCAATGAATTATGAGAAATGAAAAACCTTTTAAAATTTTAGGAGAACACATTTACGTTAATAAATTGATTAAGTTTCTCAGATCCATGTAAATATCTCACAACAACAAAGGGACATTGAACAGTATTCTAACCCGTAAATCAATTTCATCTTATTTTTCTCCAACCCTCTGATTACTATGCAACCTCATTTGTTGTTCGCAATCTCAAATTACGTTTTGATGGAATCTTTTATTTACTTCTATAGACTTATATATTTACCAAACAGTCATAGAAACGAACGTACAACTTGAGTAAACAATTTCGTGGAAAAGTAGTTTTCTTTGCTAAATTCTCTTTATTTTTATTCAAAAATAATATTAGTTCCTAAATATTAATAAGTAGTATAATATTATACACGAAAAGAAACGGAAAATCGAAAGATTGAAAATAAAAGTAAAATCAAAACCCAGAACTAGTAAATCAGTATTTTTGTTATGAATCAGATCATTTTCTAAAACTCAAAGTTAAAAACGCGTAGATTTTTTTATTATGATCATTCTTTCCTCTTTATGCATAATATTATTTCGTTTTTAAAAATATCCTTTCTGTTTTCAGCCTTATCCTACCGTTGTCATCAATTTGTTAATGTTTCTGTCAGTTATCCGCTAATATGTAATCTATGTAATGATTATATAGTGACACCACGGTGTAATGCTAATAGATGCTTTGCTTGCAAGTCTGTATTTCATCTTGTTTGTGCTGAATACTCTAAAAGATTTGAAGTATTTACGTGTCAGCCTCCAGCAAATGACAATTCGACAATTATATCAGAGAAATTGACTTGTTCATCAACATGTAATGCCTTCTCATTGTTATCGTCTTCTATTTCAACTACTGAACAGGTATTTTTATTTCGTGATTTATTTTCATTCATCTTCGATGCTCTTATATTCGGTAAGATTTTACATTAATAGATATTTTCAATAGTTGAGTTCATGAGTCATTTGAAGCTAGACCACCATGGAGAACCTGGGGGTATTGGACGGACGTTCCGCCCTACTGTGGTGCTTCACAGTAGCGCGCACCCACGACCCCTCCTCGCGGGGTTTGGACCCATGACTTACTGGTTCCGCGCCCGAGCATCTAACCACTGAGCCGTCGTCCGGTGATGTTAATGTCTAACTTCAACCAATCCACGAAACTGAGCGGGGTCGTGGATGCGCACTGCCGAGGAGTCGTGCAATAGGACGAAACGGCCGTCCAGTGCTTTCAGGTTTTCCATGGTGGTTTTAGCTTCAACTGACTCATGATCTCAACTATTGAAATCACGAAAATCTCCACAAAACCCCTTCTGACATTAATAGAAATATTAGTCTGCGTGTGTTTATTGCAAAGCTAGTGGTGATAGTATCAGTAGAGATGCGACGTAGTTCTCTTTTTCCTGAAAATTTTATAACATGTCATAAACATCTATATTTTCACTCGGGATGAAACACGAAAACAGTCTTCAAAGTGTTGTAAGTGGGCACTAAAGTTTTTCCTTCAGAGATTCGCTAATACTCGAAGCGAAAAATAAAACCAAAAAGTTGGTCGACCAGACTGTATACCTCTGAACATAGAATGTAGAACTGTTGCACAAGTCAGTTTTATCTACTTGAGGTGTCATACTCGTTTGTATAGATCGATTTTCAATAGTCATATGCGATTAGAGAATCCGTATCAGTTGTTACTCGTTTCGCATAGCGCTTGCTATGTCTTTTGCACAGAATGTCTTAATTATGGCCTGTAAATTATAGGTTGGACACTCGTAAACGCAGAGAATCTCATCATGACGACATTTCCGTAAATCAATATAGGGCTCAATTTTCGGTGTGTGTGATTTATAGCTGTTACTTGGATAAAACTAGGAGGATTTCCATAGAGCTGTATAGTTAATTCTAGGGTTTTCCTTGTATCTCATTTAAAAATCTTATACTGTAGATTTACCAAGCTTTTATTAGCGTTGCTGATAATTCTCCTAATTGAACGATAGACTTGGTTCTTAAGCTTTTCTAGTAACCTCCAG
Organism: Schistosoma margrebowiei; assembly: GCA_944470205.2. Lineage (NCBI taxonomy): Eukaryota > Metazoa > Platyhelminthes > Trematoda > Strigeidida > Schistosomatidae > Schistosoma > Schistosoma margrebowiei. Next base: position 64,289,059 of record OX104024.1, on the reverse strand, counting down.
GCTAGATTTACACAGCGACTTGAACACGAGAGAAACGGCGCGAAATATAGAAGAAAACGCTTTACTCCAAAGACTCGTTTATATACAGAAAATCTAGGGTTTTTGTAGTATTTTAGATGTCCTTGGGTTTCCGGAAAATTCTGGAATGCTACTAAACGTAGTAGCAGTATGAGTAATCATCCAACCAGAAATTCGACATGTGACTTTTCACTTTTTAGACGTTTCTGGCAAAACGTCTATTGAACGCTGATTGAATAAGATGCTTTTCAGTGTTTTAAGAGCCTTTCTTGAACTTTTTGAGTTTTCCGGATCTTCCCAACAGTCGGATTGTAGGGAAATTTTGTAGCTAGAGAATAAAACTACAATTATTTCTCATACTACAAGCCGAATAAGATCATTTTCATGGTATATTGGTTTAGAGCCAAATAATATCAGAATGAAGGTTTGTAGAACTTGTAGTAATCTGATAGTTGCATTCATGAATCTATTTAAACCAGACAACCCTGGAAAACCTGGACGCATCGGACGGCCGTTTCGTTTAGCAGTGCACATCCATGATCCCTCACGCAGGATTCGAGCCCAGGGCCTTCAGTCTTGCGTGCGAACGCTTAACCTCTAGATCAATAACCTGTAGTCTACTATACAGTCATACAGAAACTACTGAGTTACAGACAAAATTTAATGTATGGTTTAGACACTGTAAAATGTTTGAATTTTTAGTCGCTCGTTGAAGTAATCTAGTTACGTAGAGTTGCTTTTTCCTTAATCTACTGAAGCGTTTCGCATAGTTTATTAACAGCTTAATCTGTTGTTATGTACTAGGAGATCTTATTTAGACTTTCTATTTCCTAATCTCTGTTACTATACTTTAGTTTTATTGAATAGTTTTATCTATAGATGAACCAGTCACTAGGTGATAACCGATGTCCCTATATATTTTTAAAAAACGATTGAATATTCGTGATTAAATGTTAATTAATATTACTCTAAGGTATTTTATGTTTCGGTAAGTTTCCTCATCGGTTCAACCCAATTACAATTACATTTAAGTATTTTAATTATTTTAATAACCATAGTTAGAACTACATTTGAATAATTGGTCGAAAACTCATCTTATTTCGTCGAGTTTCTATCAGTCGTGTATAATATGATAAAATAATCACACTAACATTGTATAAATAAAAAATACAGTTTTAAGGGTATAATCTTAATGCATTAAGCTCGCATTTTTTGTGTAAACTATCAGTTTATCATATAATAATAAATGTTAGAAAGATTAAAATGTCTCGATTATAAGACATAGAAATAAATACTTATGTGTAGGTAGGTTAGAAAATGGTCGATAAATCTAGGAATGACAATGATTTGATCATGTGAAAACCTATTTATTCGGAAATAAGTTCTTAGGCTCAATGAAAAGATTATTATAGTAATATTAACAATAATACTATAGTAGTAGAAATAGTGTTGGGAATGAAGTGGAAAATCTTTGTAAGACAATAGCTCATGATGTCTTTTAAACGCATATTTTGTGTATTTTTAGCCACTGGCTTCTTGGAATTGTACTCAAGTAGCCCATTGGTTAGCTGTTGTTGGCCTTGGTCGATTTGTTCGATTATTCATCAAATTGAATTTAGATGGTAATTTCCTTTCAGAAGTTACTTATGCATCACCTCATTTGTGTAGAGTAGCTGACCCATTTGCTCGTGAAACATTAGAAAGAGCAATATTGGTGAGTTTCCCTCTGTATCCTTGTTTTATCTATGTGTTTATACCATATTAATTATTACTCAACTTAGCAATTATCAACTAATTAAATTTAAATAAATCTACTTATTTTAAGTAAATCAGTGTAACTAGTTTCATGATAAGTTCATAAGTATACTATTTAATAGGCTTACTATATAAAGTCATCATGGTGACATAATTAAGCAAATGATTTACATATGATTATTAAATTTTTGTCCGAAACTTTACAATACATACAATACTCGACTTTTATTTGTTAACTAACTGATTTACAATCAGCCTTCATTTTAATTTGATTAACTAGTTAATTTTTATAGTTCTCTCACATTGCTCATAAAAGTTAAGTTCATAAATATATACTTGATTAATGTAAAAGTTTAACTAATTGACGGAAATAATAATTTTTCTCAATGTTGTAGATAAATCATGGATTCTTTTGGTTGGTACTAAATTTATTGGTACATTTCATTATCTTACAGTCTATGCATTTGTCTGTTAATTTTATCGTGTTCTGATCTCCTTAGAATTTTATAGTGCTAATGTGAAAATTTTGACAAAAAACTAACGTACAGTGTGGTTGTTTGGTTTCTCTTTTTTATTGATCTAAAGGGGATGAACTCACTAGAATAGTTATTTAACGATGGTAGGATGGTTGGGAAATCGTAGAACGAGAACAACATTCATGCTTTTGGGATCTTGAATCTCCAAAGATGTTGCTTTCTCTTTTCAGTAAGAAGTATTTAGGAGACAATTAGCTATAAAAAATTAATATCTTACCTTTATCGTGACATTTTGTTGCAGATGATTGTGGGTATTTTAAGAATGGATGAAACTTCGAGGTTAGAAATCACCATTAATCTAATCTACTTTCGCTTTCGTACGCATCCTGGTGTGAATTTCAACAACAGGATCAAACCAGCACAAGCTATTCAGACACTTGTCTATACAATAATTTATTTTTACAATTTCGAATTCTCCTTTCCTGTATATTCATGGTTGTCACAGTTTTCTCAACTCCTCTCTCTGTGTCTTTTGGTGATAATTCACATATATAAGTAGTAATATTGACTTCCTAAGACTGCCCTTTTGTTTGCATGCTGTATTTTTTGATAACCTAACAATATATCTAGATACTGAGTTTATTGTTTTTGTGAAACACATCGAAGTTCAATTGTAAATCATATGTAGTATATTGTCTAAGTGTATCTGTTAATGAGTTCCACTTAACAACCAACTGTATGCTACTTGTATTGAATGATTCAGGGGAAATGTGTAGTCTCTTCAGCTCAAATCATACGAACATAATTAGAATTTAATCACATGAGGTTTTATTTATTACACTTCATGTCACCTAACGATAATACCTATTTGTCTATCTACCTACCTACAAAAATGTTGTTCTATATATAAAGGTTAAACCAGGTTACTGGAATGTTTTAGTGTCTGGCGTCAGATCTCGATTTTTATTTTCGTGCCTAACTTTGATTTTCCATTCGAATATTAACTGGCCATTGAAAATTGCTGATAGTTATCATTATCTATTTAGCAAAGGTTCATAATTGTTTTTAGTTGCATTTTCTCATATATTACTAGTGTTTTTGTTGCATAGTGTCATTTATCTTCATTGGTCTTGCGTGAGCTTTGTTTAAAAATTTTGTTTTTTTCTTTTTTTCTGTAAAAGACTTTACAAGGTAAAGAACCTACTCCTGGAGAAAATTTGGACATATTCGCGAATTTGGATATCGATAGAAAATTTCCAGGAGAAATTAGTGATTCTCGGCAGCACGATTTCCAGCTCACCTCTTTTTACAGAATAGTCTCATGTATAGTGTGCAATATTCCTTTGTTAGGTATTCCATCACTGTTACTTTTATGTCTTTTTGCTTATTGTCTTATTAAAATCAAGTGATCATTAAATTATAAAATCATAATTAGAAGCACCAAGAAATATATTACAGTACAACTTACAAATTTGTACAGAAACTAACGTCAGCTTTGTCTTCCAACGTTTGTGATTTTAAACACACATGAAGCAGAAGTTGTATTTGGGGAATTCTAAATACGAGTAAATAAGTATATATATATATATATATATATATATATATATATATATATATATATATATATATATATATCTGTGATCTCTTGGTTGTGTTAAAAGTATTATTGGTATTTTACTTTTCCATTAGAATTATCACCTGTTTTCTGTTCATTTTCGTAGGCTTCAGTCATCAGGGATTCCAGTGTAAAAAGTGTGGAGCTATTTGTCATCGTATCTGTAAAGCTTTAGAGTATTTTTCAAATTGTCCTGGAGTATTTTGTGCGACTAAAGAATTTAATCCGGAAAAGTCGGGCTCTGGCTGTGAAACGAATGAAATTCCCACTTCATTGGTTCCGTATGTTAGTGAATACTTTGGTGTTAAATTGGAAGAACAAGTAAAGTCATTGTTTTACAACTTATATCATGGAAATATATATATATATATATATATATATATATATATATATATATATATATATATATATATATATATATATATTATCAGGATGTCTAAATGTTTTTAGAGTACTCGGTAATATTGCCTTCTATTATTGTGTTTAAATTTTTTATTGCTGTAATAATAAGTTGTGATCTGCATAGAATAATGCTTTCACACTGTTAAATTCTACACTAAAACCGTAAATTGATGGATTCAACTCATAGTTTGTATAGTTTTACTTTGTTTTATAAGGAAGTTACCTGTTGACAACTATTCTTGTTGTTTAAGAAAATTTATTGAAATGTAAGCCAAATATAACCATTGCTGTAGATGACCTTCAAATTCTATTAAATAATTGTGTAAAATAATTGACTTATTGTTATTCCCTTTTGTACATGGATGCCAAACAGTTCAGATATCCTTCTGAGAGCAAAAATGTATATTCATCAGTTACTTTAAAGGTATTATTTTCTAGTTGTTTAAACAAAACAATTTTCCTGTATTGAGATCTTTTTGATGAAACTCAAATTCACTGACCGTCTAATAAAAATACAATGGTAAAAACCTGGATAAGTTGTATGCATATTATTCACACAGCTATAAATATATCTTCAAGAGGGTAACTTTACATTGGTTTTTTGAAAAAGAGACACCATGCGGGTTTTACACGACCTGAATAGCATAGCTCAATTCTATGACGCAACCATAAAGGTATCAAGATTCCAGGTGGATCACTATATATATATATATATATATATATATATATATATATATATATATATATATATATATATATATATATATATATATATATATATATATATATATAAGTATTCAACCCAGCGACCATATTCAAGTATTTAGATTAGATAAATATATACATCTGTCAAAGAAATCAATATGTTATTACTCTTTTGAAAGTTGTATTTAATATATTGGGAGTCAGTTTTTCATATTACTGATTTTCCACACTAAAGTTATTTCTTTGCATATATGATAAGTTTACGTACAATCAATTATTAAATTATCTCTAAAACTATTTTTTTTGTTAATTTTTCTTATAGAAATTAGATTCTAATTCAAAAGTCCCTGTATTCTTAACTACATGTACTGAACAAATAGAAAAACTAGCTTCTGAAAGTTTTATTACTGCCAGTAATAATCCGTGTATTCAACCTGTTGACTTGGCTATGGTTTATCAACAGTCAGCTTTAACGTATACTCTACAAGAACTTCATGATACATTTGCTCATTGTTTACCATTACCTGGTATAGAACAGTCATCTACCCATCCGTTGGACATTGTACGTTTTGCCCAATTAATGAAAGCTTTTCTTCGTGATTTACCAGTGAATGTGATACCTGAAGAGTACTATTTAGATTTTTGCAGTTTAGCAAATATAAGAAATATAGGTAAGTTGTTATAATTACCACTGAACAACAAAATCCTGTAATTTTATTTCCTGCATTTTGTATGTTAATAAGTTCACTTTGTTCTACTCTGAGTGTCTTTCATATAGAATTATTTTTTTTCTTTTTTGTTACTAGATGAAAAGAAAAAAGCTGTTCATGCATTTATTCAAAGTCTTCCTGAACTTCATCGGTTGTGTTTGATTCATATTTTTAACCATTTAGGTTTCGTACTGAATCATCAAAATAAGTTAAGGTCTTATTTGTCAGATTCATCGTCTGTCAATCTGAACCGGTCGACTTCATTTTCCAGTATAAATGTATTGAATAAAGCTACTCCTTGGTTGATGGTTTTTCGACAAATCCTTGTTCGACCACCATGGCATCTTATCACCGACATAGCTATGGGTATGGATACACATATGCGTGCTTTAGAGGCTCTCTTTTCATCTTTTGTTGATCTTTCCACTGAGGAATCAGAATGTACATCCCAAACTAAAAATTCCGAAGCACAATCTGATGTATCAGATTCAAATCTTCAGAGAAATTATGTATCTTTTTCGCAATTTGAACGTATTTGTAAGTTATCGTGTTCTTGATTATGCGGTTTATTTGTTATTTTGTTGTTGTTACATTTACCATTTGATTCCAATGGATTTCGGAATATTCACAAAACGTAAGGTCACATATAACAAGAGGATTTCTAACGGGTATCATAATAAGTACGCAAGTGAATTTAACATTCAGACAACTGTTGAGAAATTATATACCATTTCTATAACCATTTATATTTGTTTTTCTGAATACAAAGGTTTGCTTACCGCTGTTTATGTTTTCCGTTAACACCTTTCAACGGTCTAATAAATATTCATTCCCGGTATTTCTAGAATTAGAAAGGTTGGTTTTAATCAACCTTAATCATATTCCTTTCATTTTCAGTGAAATTTAGTAGTTTAATATACAAAGTGTGGTTGAAATAAAAACTAACGACCAAAACTCGGCTACATATGCTGTCAGTATATTCGATTTAGTTTTTGATATTCTTCAACAATGAATTTTATCAGTAGTTTTCATCGGCTGAAAAAGACAGAGGAGCACTTGATAGATATTTCTTCTAGTATTCTACGATTTTCAATGATTGCTTGATTTATATCAGTCCAGATGTTAATTGGTTGGTCAGAATTAAGCGCATACTGTTTGTTCATTGATGATATAACTATTGTATTTAGCTCACCACATTTTTGACTGTACTGTCTTGACTTGGAACAACTCGGCTGATCTAACGATTCTTAACGAAATTTTATCGAGTATATCATTCGGTTTTTATATTCATTTTTCATGTGTTTGAGTGATGTGCAACTTACACTATACTATCTTTTTATCCAGGTTTTCCTGTTTCATTGCAAATTAGTTTGAAATTAAGAGAATAAGGCGTTCGTTATCTAATAATTAAACTGCATATTGTAATCATGCATTAAGATGGAATAAATCTTAGATTTATTCAAATATTCAAATGGTCTAAATGTTTTAAGTTTCTGTTAGTAATTATCAAGAAATAAAGGGAGATGATTATAAGCAGTTATGCCAAAATTTGTGTTATATGGTGATTACCTAAACGCTCATTAGAGTAGGTTAGTGTTTGGTTGTATAATTTAATAGCTGAATTCTGACTATTTATGCCGTTCCTAATAAAATTTCACATAATTGTTAATAATTCTGTTTGAGTGGGATTTTGAGTTGACTTGATTCTACCAATCGAATTTTATCTATTTGTAGTTCCATGTTCTTTTATTTAAAGCCAGATATCAAGATGAAAAACATACATCTTCAGAATCCGTCTCACTATATCCTACTAATGAAGTTGCACCAACGATTAATACTCCACCTAGTCCTAGTTCAATTGCTGCTAATAAAAAAGATTTAAAGAATCAAGAATGGTATTGGGGTGATATAACTCAAGAAGAGGTACGTGAACTGATGACAGATCTTCAAGATGGATATTTCCTTGTTCGTGATGCTTCTGGAAGTTCATCTGCTGCATTCACTTTGGTAGTCAGGTATTTTGTGTATATTTACTTACGTATTTCGCGTTCTAAAGCAAAACATTTATTTTTGAATGGTATACTATAATTCACTATTTGAAATATTTAGCATAATTATTTAATCAATAAAATTTTTCTCCATGACTTACCTATGTTTAACTACTTTACTATCTCACCATCTAGTTGTGTTTTCTTCATATTCCTTCAATAGATGGCGTGGTTTAAATAAGTTGAATCGAATCTATCATCGTGGTGATTATTTCGGGTTCACTGATCCCCCATATCCAAGTTGTCGTTTAGTTTCTGAACTTGTTGAATTTTGTCGTGTTCATCCACTGACTTTGACTAGTTGTAGCAGTCTACGATTAATTTGGCCTGTATCACGTCGTCATAAACGTTTTCATGGCAAAACTGATATCTCATTCGATAATACTGTATCTGATGAGAATAGGAGCGATGCAGATGGAGTGTTTGCCTGCTTCCTAACTAAGTCACAATTAAACAGTGAATTGAAAAGTAAAGCTGCTGAAATTAATCAATTGGATAAAGTTATTACTGATTTACAGCTGCAGTCAAAAAATGCAATTGATTTGAAAGAAGAAGGTGTTCGTCTTATAAAGGGTTATCAAAAGATACGTAATTGGTTACAGACCTCATTGAGTCAGTTAGATGATTATTCATATCCTAGTGAAAAGTAAGTGTAAATGATAAGATTAAAATCATTTTCTATTCCCTTATAGTTTTACACTATCTACTAGGAACGTTTTGCAACTCGAACTTTTATATTCATTATTTAATATCTTATCTCTATTCTGATTCATGAGAAATATTCGAAATTATTGGGATCTTGTTATAAATTAAAGCAGAGTTTGTCTTCATCGAAATGTCAAATATCGAAGGAAAGTTTTTATCTATAATACAATTGCATTCATCATGTAATAAAAAAGAAACTATTAACTTTTATCAACAAAAGTAATGATTTCTTGAAGAAAAAAAACTATTATTTGCATGATTTCTTACTTTCTATACAGTCACAAACTTAGCTAGGAGAGCCAAATAATTATAACTTATCAAATTACTGGTCGTCATTCCTTGATCTTTATATAAAAATTGATTGCAGAATGAAAACGGATATCATTCAGTAGTTATTTTTTCAATGTAGGTTTTGTTATTGTAAATAGATTCAACTGCGTCGTTACAATAACATTCTCATGAAATTGGAATTAGTATAAAAAGCATAACTTAGTAAAATATCACTGAAATCCAAAAATACCTTTTACTATGACTTCGTGAATGTGCTTTATGTGAATGTTGGGCAACGTTGACGTTTATACTTGGTTAATTTATGATGTCATAACACTGTTAAATCTTCCACCTTACGATGTAAACGAGTGTAGAAAAATATTGATATAATCGAATCGACTGGTACGAATGTAGACTAATAATATGCCAGTTGACAAGTGGGGGTGTTATCCTCATTACTTTGGGTTTTATTGAAGCTCAGGAAGTCTAGTATATTATACCTAACCTACAGATATTAGTTGGCAAAAATACAACGCTTTACGTACATTACAAAATAACTTGGAATTATAATGGAACGTTGAGAAGATTAGCTAGAAGCGAACGGAAACAGAGAGTGATTGGTATGAAAATGAAGGAACAGCAAAGTCTGAAACAATTGATGGACATTTTGCAAATGACGTATTTACTGTATTTCTCTCGGATTTTACTAAGAGACTATACTTCATGTATGAGTTAATTTAACGTTTTTGAATGGACTTTTGTGATAATTGATGTTTTCTTTCTACTAATATTGGCACTTATTGTTGATTTTTGTAGTTTCGAAAATCATGTAATCTCATTGGACCTTGAATTTAATAATTTTCAGCACGTTTTCAAATTAGTTTTAAATTTACTAAATGTTTTGATCACTTAGGTTAAAAATCTCACCTCAAATTGAAACACTAAAAAGAGAAATAGATGAAATTGAAAGACAAATCAAAATTAACAAGGAAGAGGTTAATAATCAATCCAAAAAAGCTCGAATAATATGTGAAAATTATGCTAATGCAATTTTTCGTCAGCGTAAAGTAAGAAGACAGGCCCACGAGATTCGGCGAGCATTAAAAGATCGAGGATTTAAAGAAGAGTCTTTATCTTCTTCGAGTTCTTCATTATGTGATGATTCCATTTCTTCAGCGAAACAGTCAGTCGATAACCAGAGTAATATTGTACCGGGAAATTCTATAAGTTCTCATGATGATATCTATTTACCGGAGGAGATACGTGATCGTCGATATTGGTTCCTCACAGATGCTACTAGAGAAAAGGTAGAGGAGTTACTAAGCGATAAACCTGCTGGGACTTTTGTTGTCAGACCTTCTGCTACTAGTGATAAATTGGCGTTGGGTATACGGTAAGTTTTATTTAATTTTACATACAGTTTATTGCTTAATAATTTCTAAAAACTTTTTGGCAGAATTATATATAGTTACTAACATTAATATTTATCACATATATATCTCTACAACATTCTAATAGGTTTTGATAATTGAATTTGTGAATCTAATATTTGTTTTATATCCAGTAAACTGTTACGATCGGTTTGTTATCTCCTGATTTCTCCTTGTCTCTTTTTTCTCTTCCCAAATTTATTTCACTGGAATATACTCCTTGAATAACATCTTCAAACCCTAATGTTTCCGATTACTGCTTATACTCTTACTACCTCTACCACTATGGGATTTGAATCGACAACTGCATCTCTGTGCTAATGTTGTATGGCAACTCGAACTGGTGTACATACATACGTACAAAGTTCTACGTTGTTACTGACTGACTTTTGTTATTTAAAAAAATTATCTTATAGGAGATAATATAGGTTTTCTATTCCTTTTTTTTGTTTGTTTTGTTTTGTATTCCCTTTTTAATTGAATCGATATTATTAATTAAACTAAATTAATTCATATGGTTTACTTAGGTTGATTGAATTAAAAAGTGATATTTATTTCTATTTCAATTATGTTTTGCATGTTAAATATTTATTAATTGAATATCCCTTGATCTAAATTCTGTGTATAAATAAACAAATAAATTTATTATGTAGACTAAACATGAATAAAAAAACCCTACTAATCTAACAATAAAATCTTTCCTATCCATTAACAATCATTGATTTATTCATAAGGTAAGTAATTAATAAGTGGAAGTAATGTTATGCAATATTCTAATCTGTTTGGTTTGTTTACATGAGAAATAGTCTATTAATGTTCTTAGTGTGTGTTTAACGTTTGATGGGTAAGTGATTATTTAACTACTTTGATGAATTTAAGTGATAAAATAAATAATTCTTAAAATAACCTATAGTGAGGTTAGTTGTTGATTGTTTTCCATTTCCTTTAATTATTCCCCAGTTAGTATTAATCTATGATAAAAACAAACTAATCTTCATAAATATTTTTATTAGAATTTCTCTTTTTCTTTAATGAGGAATTAGATCTAAGATATCTATAGAATAATCTGTAGTATTTATAACATTATCATTTTTAAATCAGGATACTTAGATTTAATTAAGGCGAATTGGAAGTTAACTTTGCTGTTATTTGAAGATCAAAAGTGATGACATCAAGAATCCGAACTTGTGTCTGACAGTCAGTTTCTTTTAACTACCCAAAGTAGCCATGAATCATAAATCTTTATTAGTATTGTTTACTAGTTAACTTTAGTAATTTCTGCGTAAATGAGGTTGATATAGGTTATTCACAAACCAAATTACTATAATTAAAATCATGAATATTCACCTATCCTTAATTCTAGTACCAGATAACTTCTGACCTGTTCTTGGATATATATATATATATAGTTTGATAACCTTTGTCATTCCAATCCTTTACATTCATTTATGTCAATTGTTCCATATTATTTCTTATCTCAACGCAAAATTCCAATACATATTTCGTTGTAAGCAGCTGACGAGAAACCACGAAATATAATGAATTCATATTATTCTACATCATTGTTTGTTCTGGCTTTATTTAAATTCATAAAGGGAACTAATTGCATGAAATATTCGAAATAGAGGACATCAATAAAATGGTTAAAGATGAGTTTTTTTTGATCATCCGAATTGAACCATTTGATTTAAACCGGCTGCATATGATGAATCGGCTGAAATTGGCAATTACTTGCATAATGCAAAATTATTTACTAAAAGATACTCTGAAAGCCATCATAGAGTGTTGATGTAGTATATTGTAACACATACCTGTCAATATGACATTCAGATAATCGTAAAGCTAATAAGATGTAATAAAGGCAGATAAGGATAACAGTATTTTTAAAAAATTAATTCCCCTTACAATTAAAGATGTGTGTAATTTGGTATATAGTCCAGTTTTGTGAACTTGTAATAACCTTTTTAGTTTAAGAATGCACATATTCTAATCAATATAGCTAGTAAAGTTTACTGGATAGTACGAATACTTCCTGTTCAGTATCCCGTTTTATAAAGGTACGAATCTCTAGCAAACTATTATGATTATCAATTTTTATATAAATACTGAAGATTAACATACCGTCACATTCCTAGAGAGGTTTAGTATTATTCACTATCGATTGTTACTTGGAGAATCAGATAATCGTTTTATCCTATCAAGGGAGTACGCAAATCTGCGACACGACCAGGTGTCTATCTCAGAACCTTCAAACAAATTGTTTAAGAAGTAAGCTAATATGCTACCATTTCAAAGAAGTAAGACCTATTTTCAAAGTTAGAAAAATGATGTATCGGAATAGTCAAACATAAGCCAAATGATCACCACATGTCATTAGTTGAAAACGTGGCTGTATTTTTCAAGTGAAAAAGATGTATATTTGTGAATGATTGTACTTATATTATTGATTTGGTTCAAGTTAATAAAGCGTCTTCACTTCCAGTCTTCTTACCTGTATAGTTGGTTAAGAAGTTTTTATGTCAGTATCAGAATCGGACAACCACACAACATAACATTAGCTCATAAATTCAAGGTCAACTTCAAAATATAATAGTCACATGTCGAAACAATGTCTCTGTATGGTTGATTTATTGATCAAAACACTACTTACTTCAACAAACTATTTTGTCTATCATAACGAAAGCCACAAGACATTCTCAAACTGTTGATGATCACCAATCAGGAGTATATGTAATGCTTAGAACAGACATTTCTCACATTGAGGGGATCCAGTATTATATATATATATATATATATATATATATATATATATATATATATATATATATATATATATATATATATATATATATATATATATCCTTAACTTTCATTTTATCTTGTTTTGTTCAGGTTAGCAACATCTGTTCAACATTGTTTAATTCATTGTGTAAATGGAAAATATGGATTTGTTGAAAATTCTTGTACATTTGAATCATTGGAAGCTTTGATCTGTTACTATCATGTGGAGAATTTAAAGCGATACAATAATCTACTCAACATAACTTTAAAGTATCCAATTAAGTTGCAATTGGATGACTGAACACATAATAGGGAAAGAGATTATATGGTGTATTTGTTTTATTTCATGATCCTTTTTTGTTAACTCCTGTTTATATTGTATGTGTATGTGTTTGTTCATTATTGTGTATTCATTCATAAGAATACAGATAACTTTCGTCTTTTATTGTTTACATTTTTCTAATAACGTATCTTTCTTTTATCAGTAATCAACAATTACTATATGGAACTATCAATTCCAACCTTAGCATTGATAATCGCCATATGCCTTAATATCTATTGTTTGTTCATTTTTCGGGATTCAAATTTTTTTAATTTTATTATTATTACAGTATTTTTATGTTGGCGAAAAAATACCATTCAGAAATCGTACTCTAGTTTTCTCCTCCCCTTTCGTTTCTCTGTTACTCTCATTATATTTCCAGAATTATTTCTTCATAATAAATTCCTTCTTTGTGTAGGTAAAAACAGATCCTGATTGTGTTTATTGAATACTTCGCTACATAACTGAATAGAAAACAGCTATTATTATTATTGATGTTGTTAGAATACAATTTGTTTTTCAGTCTTCTTTTACCTCTCCATTTTCTCATCTTTTCTTGATCTCATCATCAAGACGAAAGAAACATGAAAAACAAAAAAATATTTTGGTGTATACAATTGATTAATGATTATTTCACTATACTGACATTTTCTTTACCTGTGATTTACTACTTTACACCTTGCTGTTATATTTCCTTTTAAAACTTTACAAAAATTATTTTACAGTCCGCTAATAGTTTATTATTATTTTGTTTTTCGCTTCAATCTTTTTTTTATCTTCAGATCTAAGCTTATTATTATTATTATTGGTTTGTGTTATTATAATTGTTGTATCTTTACCACTTTAGAATAAAGTTAACCATACGAGCTTTCATTTAATTAGAAAAAACCCTGTTCATTAATCTTTATAGAGGAATGTTCCCTTTTGTGGATCGGATTTTTGTTGTTGTGTAAGTGTTTCTTATTTCCTTCGATATTAAATTTTTCAATTGTATCAACCATTTTCATCGATATCTAGAAATTGACAGATTCGCATAGATACATCATTAATTTTGCTCAGTTTTGAAACTTTATTAATTTTTTGAACTGCAATCTAAATCAACTTTATTATTGCCTTGTCTTACCTTATTATCCCCATGAATTGGAAATGTTGACCTGAAATTTTGTTCAATTAAATTCTTTTCACAGTGAATTCAAGAGCCTTTTATATACTATACACTTAGCCTAAAGGTCATTGCTTATATGATCGAATTCAAGATTGTTTTGATATGAGTTAAGCTAGATGTTTGATAAGTTTCTATAATTAAATAGCAATTATTTGGAATAAGGCACTAGAAACTTTAAATTCTGACTGGAAAGAACTCAGTAATTTTAAATATTTTAACGAATATAGAGTATGCTATTATCTTGATGCGAATCTGAGTACATTTATAATGCCACGTTTATGGTAGAGTACAATGTGCTTTGTATCTTAAAGGCTAGCTGATTTGCACTCAAACGTCGTTTATTCGAATTACCGAACATTTTGTTGAAGGAGGCGATTTATTTCACATCAGCCATACTTAGATAGGTTCCTTGTGTGTAAAAGGAGGTAGGTTTGATTGTAGATTTGGATATTGTATATAATTTGTACGCTGATGTATACACTAAGCCATCAGTACCCATGGTTTTCCAATTCTTCACAGATATAATTTTCCGATTATGCCGCTGAGAAACTATCTTGTGAAGGTTGGTCTGATTACTAATTAAATGTTTTGTGGAAATCGGGGCATATAGTCATTTCAGAATCCAGCGTCTTATAAGCTAATGAAATTATACTTTTACGTTGTGCAGGATTTCCAAATTCATTCTAATATTATATATATCAGCGTTCTTATTTGACATTTCCAATTTTTATTATGTTGTGTAGATAAAACCTGGTGTTAGTGATATTCAGAGCAATAATAAAGCCTAGTAATTAAGTGTGAATTCCATTGGAGCACAGGTGACCTACAACTCATTATTCTTTGATGGAGAACCATATTTAGAAGAAAAAGTGATAATCTATGATAAATTGCCGGAAAATAGCTTTATCGATGTATTTAAAATCGATACTGTTTTTGTATGAGAAATAATAACAGTTGTTAATATGAATCCACTTGGTATTGTTTACTTGTATCTTCCTATTGATGATTAGGACTGCAATTGATCAGTCTCTTATTGGCATATGTGCATACTGTGCGTATTGCCTCGATATTATCTTAATTCACAAACATTATAAGCAAAGATGGATATTGGCTAGCAGTGGAATCCAAGACTCAGGTTACGTCTCATTCTGGACTCGTCAGCTGCATGTACATGCATCTCAGAGTTGATGTTCACTCTGATTAAAATTGAAAAAAAGATCTAAGAACATAAATCTAATTGTTGTAACCAAATATTAGCTCTATTAGTCCAAAATCAAATATATATGTGGTTACTAAGATAAAGAAATATTCTGTTAATATATATGTGCTTTATGTTTATATTTTGGATTATTCTATTAAGTGTTTAAAATAGTTTCTACAAATTAATATTGTCTACGCTTAAATGAATTTTTTAAAGCCTCAAAATATTTCTTTATATTGATCAATGACCTGAAACAGTAATTATGATTTGTTAATCATGTCTCAGTAATAACGTTCAAATACTATACATAGTTATTAGAATTACGAGAAATGTTTATTAAAGTTTTTTTTCAATATGTCTGTTTGTTATTTATTTGTGGTCCCCAAATGCCCTGGTACGGCCGAGAGTAAGGAGAGTTCGCTCTCCCTCTTGAAATGCTCTCACATGGCCACGCGTATATAGCCTCTGTCAGGGAAGTCCTACTCACTGCCTTCTAGTGGCTGGGCTACTGTTTACGAAAATGAGAGGACGAAAAGCGAATGTCTGGCGCTTTAACCGGATTCCAAATCAATGGTGCACATGCACTTCAGTATCCTGAGGGAACAAATGGCGTATGAACCAATTGTTGGTCACCGGCTTCCATGGGACTGCATCTCCTTACAATGCTCCACTGCCTTGTGTATCAGATCTTCAGGTCGAAGGCTCGGGGTGTGGCCCCCTAAGTAAACCACCTGCTTTGGTCTGGGCACCCGGGCAGTATCACAGCCCTCACACATATCAAATGAGATCTGTGTGACGCATATGTATTTGGTGCCTCCTTGTACTAATATTTATATGTTAAAATAAATAAAAATAAATATTCATTTGTTTTGTTGACATGGTGAATAGGATGCACCTAAAGAAAAAAAGGATTATTTAAACTGGAAATTTTTACGCATCTTCTAAATTCAAAAAATTAAAATCAATTTTTGTTTTTACAACTGTCATTTCCATATATTTTCTTTTTAGAAAATTTCAAATCTTACCAATACTATTAATTTGATTGGCCAGTTTACTTGTTTTGAATTTTCTCAATCTTTCGATCAAATTGAAATACTCAGCGATTTCGGATTATGGTAACCGTTTATGATAAAATTGAAAGGGTTGGTACAATTTAATAATCACTATGATTATTATAAGGTATAAGATTTAAATTGTAGTTTAAATATTAAGGCAGTCGTTACGAAGCTAGGAGTCATGATATTTTTTTGTCTTTATTCATAACGCAATTTTCAATATTTATTTCACATTATGTCTGTCTTCAAATCAAACTAATTTTCAATCATAGATTCTTATCTTTCAAGTAATGCATTTTTGATTCTGATCGTTTCCAAGTAAGTATAACTTAACCATTTACAGTTGTTCTTTAATAGTTTGTTTATACATACACATACTTCATTCGATCATCAGCTTACTGTAGTTCATGTCATTCTATCATTGTCTGATGAGATGTTATTGAATTTTTACGGCTAATAATCATACTATTTATTTCGATTACATTATATGATGGGCAGATTCATTTACGGCAACTTGGACCGATGTATATATGTACCTGGTCCTACGTTGTAGCTGACTGACTGAGATTCATCCATGAATGTTTAAAGGAAGTGTATAGGAAAAAGAAATTGTGTGAAATACTATAACATTATTACATCCTTTGTTTCATTCCGTTAATAGCTGGGTTCATTTGCTTACGTGTTTTTTATGAAATAGTTGCACAAAATATTTGTTTTGCTACTTACACACTACATGTGTAAGTACAAAGAAATTAAGAATTTAAAAATAAAGTACTAACACTTAGATTAATGAATCAGCTCTTTTTTAAATATAATTTCTTATTACTGTATATTTATGCACATGACTACTAATAAAACTTTGAAATGTTTTTAATAAATAAATCATTTTAATTTTAGGAATCTATACACAAACAATTTTTACTGTTGATCTACCTATTTACATAACTTCCAAGTGATTACCTCGTATGTTTCAAACTAATATAGAAGTAATTGAATAAGAAAAAGAGAATTCAGTGAAGAAGTAATTTCAACAGTTGAGATCATGAGTCAATTAAAGGTAGACCGCCATGGAAAACCTGGAAGAACTCGACAGCCGTTTCGTCTTATCGTGGAACTCTTCAGCAGTGTTCATACACGATCCCGCCTTGTGAGATTCGAACCCAGGATCTATCGATACAATTGATAGCAAATAGTATGAATTGTAACGATAACATATTTTTAGTAATTCATTTGAACTAGTCTATTCAAAAGAATATGATTCACCAAAGTGTTATTGCACTATCCTGATAATATGATTCTAGTAGTTTTTTTAAATACATGAAATACAACTTCCGCATTCCTTACAAAAATGTATATATGTATAATATATTACGTTATAGCACTCGATTCATAGCATTATTGTCATGAAATCATTGGAACAGAACAATTAATGATAAAAGAAGGAAGGAATCAAGCAAAGAAATTTCTTTTCACTTAGATTTTCATCATGGCTCTACACTAATTTATATATATGTGTGATTTGCAATAATGAAATAATACTCATCGAGTGGATACGTTACGTAATAATTATATAATGGCATATCGATTATTAATTAACATTGGGTAATTGAAAGAAAGAGGATTAATAATAAAGTAATTATTCGAAAATCAAGCAGTTACTGCGTTGCGTAATATATTAAAACGGAACGAACTAACAAAGTATTTTGATGAATGATTTGTAGTATGGTAGTTATGTAAGAATCAAGAGACCAATGTTGGGAATAAGTAAAATACAAAAAAATGGAAGAAATAAGAAAATAGTTTATTAAAGGCCTGCTATATACTCCTCTGTACCGATGGCCAAGGTAGCGAGATTGGTTGTACAAATTTTTTTTGGATGCATAGGTTAGGTCTGTGAACATGGATTCCAATGGCTTCAGTAATGTGTAAAAAGCACATTCGTAAACCATGTATCAAATTTGATGGAATATTGTGGATAACCGTAAAAGCCTTATTCAGTTCAACTTGATGACCTGTGTCCACTGAGAGAGCGCGAATAGAACTGTTAATCGCTCTTACCTGTCCTTTGCTCAACCACGGCAGATGGTGTTCTGTTATACGATGACGATCATGCTGAATTGTAGGCCTTGTGTAACTGGCTCCACAGGAGCAGTTGAATCGATAAATACAAATGGATATGGCGAATTCAGGCAATCTGTCTTTATTGGCCGTTCTTATTGTAGGGCAGTTGTAGAAGATGGCACTCAGTCTAGCTGCATTAAATGTTTTTTGTCCCGCCTTTCTTAACTTCTGAGTCACAATTTCTTCGATAGTATCATTTGGGAATTGTAATTTTAAGAACGGTACTTTCTTCGGAACGGTAGGTACCCTTGATCTTGTTTTCATCTCCTTCATGTGTTTGTCGATGAATTTCGTTGGGTATCCATTCCTACTAAGCAAGTTACGAATATTAACCAATTCATCTACAATAATGTTGTAGATCACCAACGTAGATGATCTATGTCGAAATGATTGGAGGCCTACTCGAGTTAGACGTGAATGGTGTGACAAACTAACTAATGTCGAAGTCACACCTCGTGGTCAGCACCTTACGTGGACTACCCCTTTGACGTATCAAGGTACCATAGATGCTTTGAAGACTGTACAACACAGAGGACGTTATTACAGAAATATATTAGTTAAAGTAGATACAAACGAAAGTTAGACCACTGCCGCATGGACCAGTCCATGGCATACGATTAACTAATGCGCGTTGGTTGTCCTTGAGAGGATCGATGATTTGCTCGATAATCAGTGATCCAACTGCCGGATGATTTGGCTAGGGCTCAGTGACATTTTACTGGCCCTACAATGTCATCCGAGAGAATCATTCTAGCATGCCGAGTCAGGATCTTTACCACGTTTTTTTTGTATCTGATTGGTACTGCACTATATAAATGAATGTATTGTCCAGCTGTAGACTTTCGGTATAACCCTCTTTTTAATGTTCCATCTGTTCGTCTAGTTGGTTGAATATCCAGAAACTATATGCTATTATTTCCCTCTTCCTCTAGCGTAAAAGTAACCGATAAATGAATGTTATTAAATATAATAAGTAAATTCTCCTTTTCATGTTATTTTGCTAATACCATGACACTATAATCAACACAGCGACAGTAAGATGTTAGATGACTAATTGTGTCCCTAAGTGCAGGGAAAATGTCTGCCAGTAGAAGGTCCAACGGTGATCTCATCGCTATCCCATCTATTTGTCTATAGTATTCGTTGTCGAATTGGAATTAGACATTCATCGTGCATCTAAGAATTAACTGTTTTATTGCGGGTGCAGGAATAACAGTTTCTATGCGCCTCTCTGTTAATTCATTGCAAATAAAATCCACTGTTTCAAGTAAGGGAATGCTAGTGAGTAAGGACAATACATCAAATAATATCAAATCACTTTTATGTATTTTTGTAGGCAATATAACCTTGGTGTAGTCGTTCCTGTAGGTTTCAACATTTCGAACATTTCTGAGATAAAACCTTGTTGTTTAATTTGTTTCAACGAATTTATTAGTTGCTTTTCAATCTTGTCTGTCACGTTAAAAAAATGTAAAATGCATAAAAGTGGCTTGCCCTTTTGATCTGTTTTAGATATAACTCAGCCTATCATACTATAACTAAATGGTTGGTGCGAATTTCCACACCATTGCACAAAAAAAATTGTTAAGCATAGTGTCAAGGATTCCTTTGAATTTGTTGATAATATAAAAAAAATCTATCGGTCAATAATAACTTCATGATGTCATTACATGTATCATCCTTATTCCCCTGCTTAAAACAGTGGATTTTATTTGCAATGAATTAACAGTGCGGAATTTAGACTAAATTAATGATTAGCCTAGATATATATAACTAAACTGAATGCTACAAAGCTATAAGATAAAGTTTTTTTGTTATTTTAAACGTATTATAAGAAAACAAAACAGTTATTGACATATTGGTGATTATTTGGTAAACAATAACCATCACAAAAATTTCATACTATTAAAATACATAAATCAACACATGATTCCATTTATTAATGGGTACATATGAATAGATTTTCTGGTATCTTAATCATTAAGAAAGTATGAAATAAGTTAGAATGAAAGTAAATCACTTTTCAAAATTAAAACTCTTCTCAAATTGACATAATTTAATATTTACACTTTTTTGCCATATAGCCAATTAAACGAAATGGGTAGTAAATACATTTGCAAACTTTGTAAATGTTTCATTTAAAGATTTTCGAACTTAATTATTGGTAACCTTAATGGTTTTGGATATTTAGGTGATCTCCGGATTTCTCAGAAATAGAAAAATGTTTCTTAAAACACCCATGTTTAACAGACGTCATTTATTCCATTTTATTCCTGGCGTATGTTAAAACTAACCATCATAGTGGTAGCTTTGTTACTTTAATATATTTTCAAAGAAACTGTCAAGTTTAGTTTGAATTTAACGAATCGACGAATTGATCACAAGAAGTTTTTAACTAATGATTAATGAGTTGGTTAACTTCTTTGAAATTTCACTGATATTGGTCCGATATTTGGGTCACGAAATTGCTAGTATTAAGCTTTAGAACTTAAGAAAAATTAGGTTTCATTTTCGTAATAAGAGACTAGACGCATGCATATATGTATGCACATAAGTATCTAAAGTAAAATAACTTTATTTATTGACAGGAGGAAACGCTTTTCCTTAACGAAATAAATAAATAAATATATATATATATATATATATATATATATATATATATATATATATATAGGGGCGGCCAGGCCAAAACATGGCACAAGTCCATGAAGTCACTGACAAGTGGACTGAGTCATGTTGGTAAGTGTAGACTACCTGGTTGGGGACCGCGAGATGATAGCAACCGATGGTTATAGACCCTGAATGACATGGTTCGAAATCGTTTGCAATGGCGCAGGTGCATACACTCTTTGTGTTCTCCCAAATTCTAATCTCCTGATTCCTTCTTATCTCTTTTTTCTCTTTCCAAATTTATTTCACTTGATCATAATGTTTAAATAACATCTACAAACCTTAATCTTCCCAATTACTGCTTATACTCTTACTACCTCTACCACTATGGGATTTGAATCGACCACTGCATCTCTGTGGTAATGTGGTATGGCAACTCGAACTGGTGTACGTACGTACGAAGTTCTACGTTGATACTGACTGACTGAATCAAGAAACCATAAAAAACCAAAAACGACTGTGTAGCTTCACTATTTTATTAAAGATTCTCAAACCAATCCAATCTCAGAACACCACCTATCGAGTTCAGTACCTTCAGGTTTCATTATGATCACAATATTATGAATTTTTTAAAATGAACTGAACAGAATCTTAGTAAATCTAAAATTAGGTAGATGAACAATTAAAAAATTCTATTTTGTAGAATCAGTTATTTTCTAAAATTGGAGATAGTTTATTTCTCTATTTGTATATGTAAACCTCCCATTTTAAAAAGTAAAAAACCAGTAGATACTTTTTCTAAGTCCTGTAGGATTCGAACCTATCTCGTCCTAGTTTATAGTCTAGGACGTTATCCCTGAGGGTGTTTAGTTCACAAACGATCACTATTAGAACTGAGTTATTTGTATTATTAATTATTGAGTATTAATTGTCTATTAGTAAGAGCAAAGCAAACGTTATACTATAGTTCAACATTTAAGATAATTTTTAGTTGAAAACTAATTTTATTGTGTTATCTGAAAGCATAAACGTTAGAGCTTGTAGTCAACTGAAGTAACTTTGAAGATTTCGGTTGTGAGTGAACAGTCTATTGTTAAC
The DNA here is from genome assembly GCA_944470205.2 of Schistosoma margrebowiei. Lineage (NCBI taxonomy): Eukaryota > Metazoa > Platyhelminthes > Trematoda > Strigeidida > Schistosomatidae > Schistosoma > Schistosoma margrebowiei. Next base: position 64,266,572 of record OX104024.1, on the reverse strand, counting down.
TAATTGGTAATAATAATAATTCACAAAGTTTCTTAAATTTATTCAATATTGTCGAATATTATCAAATTTTTAAAAGCATTTTAGCATCAATTACTTCATACTAATGAATAACGAATGTTTTTCACAGGTTTTAGTATATCTACAAATAACTCAGTTTTATTGATCTTATAGCCATAAAAGGTATGGTGAACATACTGTAAGTGCTGTTATTGTTAGTTTTTATCGGTTCACAGTCAATGTACTTTGTTCATATATACAGGAAAGAATAGAATATTTACAAGATTTTATATATTTAGTGTTTAATTTTGCTAAGCTTAGTGACAGAAACTACATACCACGATTATTTGTATAGGATTGTTAGTGAGATTGTTGGAGTTACGTAATCCTGTAGTCTAATAAACCTTTGATCATTATCATTTAACATATATTTTAGAGGCAATCAAGAAAAATATTGAGTAATAAGATGCATAGACATTTTAAAAGCAATAAAAACAATTATTACTAAATCATATATGTAAATGTGTAAATTTAAACTCATTAACAACACTATTCAATTAATCACTACACTTGTTACAAATAGTAGTAATCAGTAGTGATACTTGCCAAGTATTTATAATTTAGGGTGTTTTGATGATATTTACTGATGGCGACATTATTCAGCTCTATAAGCTCTATTATTGATGGTCAACGTAAACAATTTACACGGTTTGTTTTCGTTGAAATCGAAAATGTTTAATGAGTTATAATAAAATACCATTGAATATAAGCTTTAGAACGTTTCAAACAACTTCAAACTGGTTGGTAGTTCTTGTTCATAAGATAAAGCTGTAGTTAGAAAGTTTAGAAGTATACTTGCATTGAAAAGTAGATTATGTATATGTGTGACCTCAATTCCCTAGAATTGTCGGCAGAATATCTTAAATTGACAACCAATCCGGTAATCGTAAATTTTTTATTAGAAAAAATAACCATTTTTTTAAGGTTTATAACAGAAATTCTCAAAAGGCCCTAATTAGCCAACATATTTAAGTCAGTTTTCGTTGCTTTTGGAGGCTCTTCCGGAATAATTATCGAGGGCTTTCAATATATTACTCCCATACTGTCCATGTGATATAAATATGTTTACGTCAGAATACTTTATTCAAATGAAACGGAAGTATGTATGATTTATTATAGAAGTATAGTTTTAGAAAGATATTAGGGTAGTCAGTTGTGTTGATGGTCTACCATCAGATGCTTTATTTGGCTTTGATCTGTTTTACAGATTATATTTCAATATTTCCTCTAAAACTGGATGCTCACTGTCCATTTTATTAATCGGTCAAATCAAGTTACATTCTGGCAAAAATATGCTTTGGCTCAAGTTTTCACATAACATTAGCATGATGAGATGAGATTAACAAGATGAATAGCAAAAGATTCGAAATTATGTGGTAGCAATGATAGAGATAAAGTTTGAACTTGGAGAACAGGTGGTCTAAAAGGACGAAATAACAAGGTATGCACGAAAAAAACAATGGGGCTTAAGATATGGAGGAAGATAAGAAGTGAATTCATATGATCAAGTATTGAGGATACTGAATCCATAAATCTGATATTTGAGAAATCACTTTTAGAAACTAATCTTTCTGAATACGTTCTGATACCTCATCTGACACCAAGGTTGATAAAACTTTCGAAAATGATGAAGTGGTCAACATACTCAACCACTTCACATCTTATAGAGGTGAGAATATAATTTGTAGACGACCTTTGAGTAACGCTAAGATGACCTTAAGGGTGTCCATCAACTTACTAGAGTTAAATGAGGGTTATAAATTAATGTAAGGAATTAGGATTAGGTTGACAATTTTTGTGTTTCTATGATTTATATTTTAAAAAGGTCACTAATTGAACACTGATATTCATTTGAGCATCATCTTCTTTAGGCGAAATACTCAGTAATACTTATATATTTTGATTCTTTTTTTTAAAATAACATGGTAAATTGCACAGTGAAACTTATGTCTGTTCTTAACTGCATTCATGTAACCATATTCTACAAGTTTTAACATATTGAGATGGTAGGAACATTATTTGTAACAAGCGAGGAGAATGTTTACAATTAATAATGAAACTATAAATATTTTATTTCATTCAGTGAAAAAAGTAGAAAAAAACAACACTTAAGGTACGTTACCATAGATAATATATCATGAAGGGAATAGCGATAACCGATAGCTTTGATTTGGATACGTGAATAACACAATTTTTTTTACTATCCTAATACCACCTAATTCAACAGACAACCTTACAGTTAGATAAAATGGTAAAAACTGATCAATACTGATCCCAGCATACAAAATGTGTGAAAATACTTTGTAAACTGTGTAAAAATTAGATATACAAAATAAATAATAGACAAACAGAAATATGTTTTAAAATGTGGTTAAAACAAAGGTTACCTCCTCTAAGAAAAAACTTCAGTTTACAAAATGACGAGTGACCAAAGGTTTTACTGGGATTAAACTTTCTTAATAAGTATTTTCAAAGAAAGGTCTAACAGCCAAAGGGCTAATCACTTTGATGGCCCTTTCTCAAACACAAGTAACGTTGAAGATGTCTTTCTCTGATGCCAGACAGATGGTAAGAATTAATGAATGGGTGTGGAGTGGCTTTTGATTATAACTGTTTAAAATACTCTTTGTTAAATCTGAATACGGTTATACGTGAAAATAGAAATATACAGATGGACAACGATGCCTATATAAAAATGAACATCAATGAAAGATCAAGCTTGGTTACATGTGTACAGCATCAATAATTTGTATCATTTGGTGATACGGTTCTAGATTTAGGTGTTCCTGTTCCAAATCCATAATGGATTGCTACAAACTCACGTTGATGTATGAATTAGAGCGTCAATTACTATCATACGGCTCCTTGATTTTAAGATAACGAAATATTGGTGCCGGTTACTACGTTAAACCCACATAACTTATTCTAGCTTTTGAACAGGCTAATTTATCTATTCTTCGTGAGTCACGTTTTGATCATGTTAATTATTCACTTATCAACCCTGATTGTTGTTATATGGGCGTATGAGTGTGTACAAATTATCTTACTCATTACATGCCGGTAGCTTATTTTTGTGCGACTTCAAATACTGACTAACACTTGATTAAATCTAGTTGGCTCACTTGCTTTCTCCAATCTACTCCGCTCTTCCCTCTTTGTTTAGTCTCCTTGACTGCCTGTTCAAATCAATAGAGTGCATGAAATATATATATTCAAAATGCATTCTCGTATTTGACCTATTTAATTCCGTTATTCACCAACGCCGATTGGCGACATGTATATCTCAAAAGCAATCACAAATGATCAAACTGGAGTCAGATGTGGGAGTTACTAAAATATATTTGTTATAGGCATTCTTAAGAACTAATTTGTGAGAATTTGTTTTCCAGTCAAAATACTTGAGTATTAGACGTTTCGTTTTCATGAAAAAAAACAAACAAATGACTACTTAGCTTGTACTTTACGTGCAGCAAATCCTTATTAATAGTCAAAATAATATTCAATAGGCCATTGGCTGACTTCTAAACATTATGTTAATTACTTTCACATATAAATATGCTTAGGGAACAAGTGTGAAACTTGTGAAATAATTTTCTTAAAACATTCAAAATCTCCCTAATAGTAAAATGTTAGATTATACTTAAAAAAGCACTTAACTACACAATCAAAGATTTGAGTTTTATTATCAGAATGGGTTTTGTGGAGATTTTAGAAATTTCACAGATTGAAATCATGAGTCAGTTGAAGCTAGACTACCATTGAAAACCTGGAAGCACTGGACGGCCGTTTCGTCCTAGTATGGGACTCCTTAGCAGTGCACATCCACGACCCCGCACCACCCGGGGTTCGAACCCAGGACCTACTGACTTCGCGCGCGAGCACTTAACCATTAGAAAACTGAGTCGGCATCCAACGGTGTTAATGTCTAACTTCAACCAATCCACGAAGTTGCGCTACCGTACACCATTGTCCTCAGTGAGTTCTTATCTCACAACAGACCTGGTTGAACTCCACTGGTAACGACTTCTCACTAGAACTCCAGAAGTGTCTCCTGAATTCAGTCACTAGTGAGCAGGTGATGATTATTATCAGAATGGGTTTTGTGGAGATTTTAGAAATTTCACAGTGCTTCCAGGTTTTCAATGGTGGTCTAGCTTCAACTGACTCATGATTTCAATCTGTGAAATTTGAGTTTTAGTTAAGAAAATTTATGTGGACTCCTGTGTTTACTAATGTTCTTACTGAAAACTGTCCTTCATCTATGTTGGCTATATCAGAATCATAGAAATATCAACAGTGTAAAAGTTGCATCTCGGATAATAACTTATATAAGATTGAATTTCTTTCTCTATATGCGGAATAAATTAGTTTGTACTTTCATTTTAGTTCTCAATTATGTTTATTTACAATTTAATTTCTATTTGAAATCTTCTTTGATAAATTTTTCTTTTATTATCTTAATGATTAATATTGTAATTAATAGATATCCAATTATTTAAAATTATAATCGGATTCAAATAATTAGTTGACCTATTTAGTTAATTTAAACATAGAATTATAAAAATCTCATTTAAATTTTATATCATTATACTATACATTACTAATCAGCCTATTTTCATTGTTTATATTTCTATAATATTGAAGATTTGTTTACCAATGTAAAATATAATTGGTTTTAGTATGTACAAATAATAAATATTAAAAAAAAAGGAATGATTTTTTGTTTATAATCGTTTTCGATTGACTAGGAATAAATAAGATATAAGAACGATTTAGTGAATGATTAAATATTTTGATATAATTGACCAAATAAAAAGCATCTATAATAGATACTTTCTATGTTAAGCTAATAAAAAGTCTTGAAAAGATATAAATATTTTGTTTAGTTGAATATAGTTTGATTTAAAAAAGATGACTTTATGGGACAGACGCAATACTTAATAATTTACTGTTGATTAGATGGTGGTTGGAGGTAGTCAACAGGAAATCCTGAATCCAGGTTTCGTGCTACTTGGCACTCGTCAGCAAGGTGTACCTGTAATCTTGAGGGAACTGGTGCTCCTTGGCGGATTCCATCCCATATCACCCGACTTCACAGTCAGAGACGTTACCACTGAGCTATCCGGGCAGCGACTGATCTCCTGTAGGACTGAGATAGGTACTCCTCTCTGACGAGTACCAAGTAGCACGAAACTTAGGTCCAGGATTTCCTGTTGACTACCTCCAATCACTATCTAATCGCAGCATATAGTGCCCGCAGTGTCGAGTCACCTGGACTGGTGGCCACATTGCAACATATTCGATAGCATTCGATCTGCACTAAATAAGAACCTGACACACGTGACATTGATCACCACCTAGTGATAAATCAATTGCGATTACTGTTGATTATATACGAAGAAGACAGCATCGACTTCATAGACTATATTTCTAGAATTTTGTTCAGTTGCATTAAGATAAAATATCTGTCACGTAATAAGAAGTTATGGGAAACATTATTTCATATATTTCGTGTTTACTCAGTAACTTAGATTAAAATATCAACAGTTGAGTTCATGAGTCAAATGAAGTCAGAACACCATGGAAAACCTGGAAGCACTGGACGGCCGTTTCGTCCTATTGTATTAGATTAAAATAACTTTTGACATTATAGTATGTATCATAATGTACTTAATAGTATCAAATGAATTTGCTACAGGAAATCGATTCATAACTTACGAAACTTCAACACCGTAACCAACAGAGTATTTGTACCTGATATGATAATGACGGAGTGCTAGTTTGTTAGATATATGTATCATGATACAGGGTAGTTATTACATTTAACTAACAGATACATCATAGAGTATGAATTTTAATAAAATAATGCCATCGATCGATGTAGAATAATATGAATCCATTTTATCCTATGATTTCTCTTCAGTTGCTTGCAATCTTATTCGTATTGAATTACGGCATTGGTAATAAAGCTTTACTTTTTGTTGAAAAGAAATAAGATCAAGTGTAACACTTGCGATTCTTTTTTAACGAAGTTTTGAATTCGTATTTCGAAATTCTTCAAGTACAGTATCTAATATTGCCAGTATCAGAAGCGTACAAACATTCACATAATTAACCTTCAATGTCACACTTTGAAAAAAAAGGTTCTAAGTTGCTTATACTGACTACTTCTTTTAAGAAGGTAAATTAAAACAGATTCACTCAAAAAAAACGAAGAGTATATGCTTCCGGCTACTTTAAAAACAACTCGTTTCACAACAGAAATAAAAAAGATATGATTAGCTGAAGTCGATTTAATAGAAAGGTGAAATATTAGGCTTCGAACTCTCTAAGGGTTGACATTGTTATATTGTTAATATTAACGACGGTTATTGATCATTCTTTATTGATATACGTCAATTCACAATATTCCCATTTACACTTAAATAAAGTTGGTTTGTAGATTTTATTAAAGTCTGGAACACATATTTTGTACTTGTCAACTGAATGTGTTTTTCTTAGCGTTCTGTTTATTGTTTTATGTGAGTTTTGGTTCTTAAGCTTTCTGAATACGTATCTCAGTATTCGGAGACTAATATTCCAAAATAGGACCATTTAGTACAAAGATTTATCAATATAGATTTATTTACTCCATGTGTCAGCATACATTTCTTTAAACGTTTTTACGCATATTGAATTATTATTAAAATCCCTATTGGTTACCAAAATGTGGAGCAACGTAAAATGTATATCATTCCTATTTCACAACCTTTCAATACAACTCATTTGAAATCCTAATGATTTCTAGTGATCATATTACCTCACAAATGACTAGGATTAGTTAAAGTAACTTGACTGAGTAACATAATAATATGATGCAAGTCTTCTCTGTATTCATCAGTATTGACTTATCTGTTAATCATACAAAACATGTACTAATCTTCATTAACGATTATTTTAGAGCATTAATTTGAGTTTTATGGAGAGAATTCACAATTGTTATTAATTAATAATGGAACACTTTCAGAAATATAATTTTTCAAAATTTTATTTGAAAACCGAGGAAATTTATGTAGCCCAGAATTTCAAATTTTGTATAGCAGTTCACGTGCAATTGAGTTTGTTCACATTTAATTTGCCCAAAAGCTTCTGTTAACTTATTGAGCGAACAAAGCCATTCGTACAATAATAAGTTATCTACATGATTGTAACTTTCCTATTGTTGCACTTGTATGAATATATATGCTTTAGCATTGCTTACTGCCTACGCATATATTCATTCTGCTAGCCTTACTTTTAGTCACTTAATTAATTCGATTCATTCAGTTCACTATATATATATGTACATTTTAATCCTGTTCATTGACTCGTTGACTCGCTTATACTACACGCACGCTTGCTTTTTGGCACTACTGTTTCATGCTTGCTTAGAGTACCTGTAATTTTGGTTATCTGTGCGTAGTGCGATAATAAACATAATCAACACTGCGTATTCGCCTTTGTGATTAATACACCGTTGAGGCTTTATCTAGTGACAGTAATCAGGACGAACTGTATAAGGAATTTAAAGATTATATTGAATATCGGCTATCACAGATGTCTGTACGTTGTTTTATCGATGTTTTATCTACTATCAGTTCATTGAAAAATTGGATCATTAATCATTATATTATTACACAAGTAAACTATATTTAACAAAAGCGGGATACGAGATCGTGGATGCGCACTGCTGAGGAGTCCCATACTAGGACGAAATGGCCGTCCAGTGCTTCCAGGTTTTCCATGTTGGTCTAGCTTCAATTGACTCATGATTTCAATCTGTGAAAATTTTAAAATCTCCACAAACCTATTCTGATAAAAGTGAATATTACACGTCTTTTTACTATCAAGCTAAGTGAACTTTATGTTCATATATTTTTCAGACATACATTTTTCTTAATGATATTTTGCCCTTGACAAAAGACAATTTGAAAGCTTTAATAATGTAATTTAATGACTTTGAAAAGTTAATTTCTTATCAATTTCATTCTGGTTCAATAATTTTCATTTTTACTCCAACAATGTAATTTGATCAGTTTGATTAATCAATACACGAAATATAATTTAATTATTATTTTATTTTGTTCAATTATATTCTATTTCATTTATGCATAATTTACAGTATTTTAATATTTACTACAAAGTTAAAATATTCAGTAAAGTTTTCATGCCTTACTTAACTACTAATCGGATATGACCTGAGTTTCTAAGTATCACGATATGTAATTAATAATTTACTACTTTTTTGAGAAATAGTCTAAATGTGATACAAAAAAACAAAAATATTTTGTATGGTTGAACTTTCAGTTAAGTGTTTGATGTAAACTCTCAGTAAGTTTATGTTATATCCTTTGAATTTATAAGTGATAACATGATCTACTGTGGTAAACCAATTTAGATTAATTAAAACTTTAATAAATAAACATGTCTTAAAACTGCCCTATACATTCAGATTCTATGAGTTGTCAACATAAAGTCTAGTCCTGTTCATTGATATATATATGGCATAAGTTTTATCATTCAATTCAATTTTATTGGACAACATAGAGAAGGGTTATATATAAAATGCTGATCATACTAGCGACGGCTTATTATCGTTTTGTGAAATGAAGTTGATATCGATGTCAAGTACAATTTAGTTGCATAGTTGGATGGGTTTTTACAGAGCATTTTTGCTCACTACAATTTCATCCTGACATGATTCACTAGATGGTTCTTTACCAGTCATAAAATGAAGTAACCCGTTCTTTGAGTTCAGAATAAATTTGAAACTAAGCTAACCCTTCCTTAGTCATTTACAACTTAAAAGATGATTTTATTAATTATTATTTGTGAGTTTAATTCGTATTTTAACCTTATGCTGTCAAACCTTATATTATCATATAAAAACTACACTTATTTCTCCCCCCTCAAACTAACTAATTACATGAGAATGAGACGAAACGTCAGAAATACAATTTTCTTCTCATTGGGTTATCACAAAAATGGCATATATATTTATTATTAACTTTCTACACAATACAAAATTCATTTGAAACTATCAAATTTAACCTTTGGATTGATACAACCAGGATTATTGCTTTTTGTTACTAACTCAAATGTTATATCTACAAATTTTAATAAATAAACGGATACTTGAAATTTCATTAATAAGGTTAAACTTAAAATGATATAGTTAATGAACTCAATTTACAATGAAATGTCGTTTTTGAATGTCATTGTGTTAATTAATTTAATCACATTTTAATTATAACTGAAGAAGCGAAACATGTGCGAAACTATGAAACACAGAGTGTTATGTAACCTAAATTAAAACTGTTATTGTTGTTCCCAGTCGAAAGAACAATTCAATCAGTAGTCAATTTAAATAGAAAAAACTGAACCTAATAAGTAAATAAGTTAGAGACGGATCCAATTTTCATACAAATTGAAAGCTTTGTAGTGTATTGAATATGTCTTTACATTCTTATATTTGGTTAGAAAAATGTGTAAAGCTGTCAGCCAAAACGGAAATGATACGTGTTTTATTCGAAACAAAATTATGCTATTTAAATATTGGAAATTTTTCCATCTTCGATAAAAGTCTATCTTTGCGTAAACGTGATAAACGAGTAACTTCATCTGGGTTAGAACTTTTTTTTTACCTCTTCACTCAAACATAGTATGCAACACAGATTCATAATTCTTTATCTTTTCGACGAAATCATTTACTTAAGCTGTACATTCATATTTATGGCTTAAGTAAATAAATTAGTCACAAAAAACACATTTTCTTCACTGAATTCTCTTTATTTTTATTCACTGACACTATGAGTTATTTTAATTCTTTATCTAGCGTCGATAACCTTAATACAATTTAGACATGATCTTCAAATATAAATAGTAATCTTTAAGTTATTTCGTTGCTATATTTGTCTTAGTGTTATCGTAAAAATAATATATAGGCATGATTAATAAGTCATAAAAATGAAATCTTCAGGAAGAAATCACTTCATTATGCCATATCCTTGTTTTCAAACCACTATTTTAATGTTTTTCACTATTCTCATTGATTAACGTCATTGTTTTGTGGTTCTAATTAAACATGTTTAATTAACACATATTCCATATTTTAACAGTTGAATTCATGAGTCGATTTAAGCTGGATCACAATTAAAAACCTGAAAGTACTGAGCAGCCGTTTCATCTTAGAACTGAATTCCTCAGCAGTCTGAATCAACGATCCCGAAAGTAGACTCGAATTCACGATGTTCGGTCTTACACGCAATTATATTCTAAAGTCATCTAGTCTAATCTATCTAGTCTAGCATTATGTAGCAAAGTCACTTCCAATCTTTATCTCATATTCCAAAACTGATAGCAATTAGAAGGTGAGTACTTTACTTTTTATTTGCTTTTGATGAATAAAAGTTTTAGAGATAACTATAATTACATTGACTAAGCCTTACATCTTTATTTATACAATTGAGTTGACTAAAAAAATTCCTGAGACCATGAATCATTTGTATTACACCACACCTATTTAGAAAGCTTTAAGGTGATATAATTTAACATTAAATTTGTTGATTAAAATAACTATGTATTTTGAAAAGAGCAAGAACAAAGATTGTAACAGAATAGCAACTGTATTTATAAATTTACGTGTACCTGCCAAAGCAGATACATCGGCCGAAATGAAAGGAGAGCATATCGTAGATTTTTTGAACATGTTCCAAAAAGTCTTAGAACAAGGAAAAGAAAGACTCTGAACAGTGCAATCACCAAACATCTCGATACAGGACATCAGGTAGACACCTTACAATCCTTTAGGGTGATTAGTAAGCAGCCAAACTCCAGTCTTCTGAAGTTTGCTGAAGCCATTGCCATCAGGCGTCAAAAACCTGACCTATGTATTCAAAAGGAGACGGTGGTTAATCTTTCCTTGCCCTGGTGACAAATATTCCTTCACTGAACCTTAAAATTCTTTTTTCTTTCTTTTGCATTTATTACGTCATTGATTTTATTTTATTTTTTCAACTATCTTTCAAATGAATAATCTTTCAACTGAACTGTACTCACTATATTCCTATCAATGTTTATTCATTATGTAATCAATTGTTTCTAACCCACTTTTGAACTGTTGTCACAATTAATCTTGTAGAATATTCTTTCGCATTAGGTATATATTTACAATATTCAGTAAGCAATTTAAACCCATTATGTAATTATGATTTTTAAATATCACAAGTTGTATAGCAGCTGATGAAAACCTACGAAATCAAATGAATTCATGCTATTCTGCTAGAATCTTTGTTCTTGCTCTTTTCAAAATGATAAAGGGAACTATGTGTATGAAACTATGAATTTAATTATGTATAGACAACAGTTTCCCATATGTTTTTATACTCTTCATAAACTCCAAAAGAATATAAAATCTATCGTATGATATCAATCATTTTTATCATGAATCCATTAAATTTAAAACATTGAATTTCCTTATTGTTAATAAATGATTAAGAATGTAACTTTGTTAAGTCATTTAACTTACCTATATCCATTTTATTTAAGATTAAATAGACGAAATATTGATTCTTTTGAACGTCTCAAACGTACAGATAAACACAAAACTTCTTTTTCTTCATGTTTCATATTGAGTAAATTTTTTTTTGGTTTTTTGGTCTCTAATCTGATAATATTTTGTATCTTATTCTTGATCTATTGAATATAATAAATCAATTAAAATGATAATGAATTTACTTCGGTATTCAATATCTTGTATTATTATTATTATTATTATTATTATTATTATTATTATTATTATTATTATTGATATGCTATTGATTTAGATTAGAAAATTGATCTTTCTCAAAATTATTGATCGTAAAATATTTTTATCTTTAATGGAATCATTTCTAAATAAACATGTAATTATGGTAATATGAATAAGACTTGGATACGAAATTGATTTAAGGAAATAAGTAAATAAAACATACAAATGGATTTTAATTGAATCTGTTTAGTTATTATTTATGAAATGAAAATTTATTTTTAATATATTACTAATAATTTACTTTTTAAAACATAATTCATATGAACAAAAAATATTCTTTTTTAAAATAATTTCTCATTAGATTCTACAATAATAAATTCAAATTAATAATCCATAAAATTGATCAGATTTAAGGGAGATTACTTCATTTTAAATTGTAATATGTGGTTGAAACAATGGCTATTCGGATCAGAAAGTTAAGACATTACTTTCGAAAGAAATATGTTCAGCCGTTCTTTTTACCTTAGCCAACTTCGGAACCAATTAGTTAATAATCAGTTTTATGATATGGCGACATAATTGTATTGTGGCGGAACTTCTTGGATTGGTTGAAGTTATACATTAACACTGTTGGATGCCGTCTCAGTGGTCTAGTGGTTAAGTGCTCGCGCGCGAAGCCAGCAGGTCCTGGGTTCGAACCCCGCGGGGTGCGGGATCGTGGATGCGCACTGCTGAGGAGTCCCATACTAGGACGAAACGACCGTCCAGTGCTTTCAGGTTTTCCATGGTGGTCTAGCTTCAATCGACTCATGATTTCAACCTGTGAAATTTCTAAAACTCTCCACAAAACCCATTCTGATTATTTGATTAATGTTCAAACTTATTATTATTAACATTCAGCCCTATCTACTATATCTGACCTAATTCATATTATTCAATATATTACGTAATTTCTGATTTTTATTCTCTCTCACCCTATTTTAACCATATTCATTATGATCATTTATTTCTTAATTTCACCTCACTTATAAACTGATTCAAGTTAACACTTCAAATAAGTCAGCCTCAACATTATCAATTTTATTTAATTTTATATGACAAACAACAATTCTTAATTCACATATTACAATTTTAAATGAAGTAATCTACCAGAAGGGGTTTTGTGGAGATTGTAATAATTTCAACAGTTGAGATCATGAGTCGATTGAAGCTAGACCACCATGGAAAACCTGGAAGCACTAGACGGCCGCTTCGTCCTATTGTGGGACTCCTCAGCAGTGCACATCTATGACCCCAGTTAGACATTAACACCGTTGTATGCCAACTCACTAGTCTAGTTGGTTAAGTGCCTGGAGCGAGTTTGGTAGGTCCTAGGTTCGAATCCCGCGAGGTGGGGTCGTGGGTGTGCTCTGTTGAGGATTCCCATGCTAGGACGAAACGGCCGTCCAGTGCATCCAGGTTTTCCATGATGGTATAGCTTCAGTTGACTCATGATCTCAACTGTTGACGTAATCTATTAATTTGGATTTATCATTGAAAAATCTAATGAGAAATTATTAAAAAGTATATTCTTCCTTTATATTCATTGTGTTTTAATATAATGGGAATTTACTTTTTACATTCTAAATTAAACTAAATGTGAAAATCGCATCTTTTTATTAAACTACTAGCGTTTAAGGTAATTAAGAAAACAAAAGAAAGATAAATTATAACTTTTATTGAATTTTTTTTAAATAAACCATTTATCATTAGTATAGATCTTTGTTAAACTTGTTCAGTTTTAAAATTTGTACGATTTAAATTTAGTTAAATAATTCATGCATTAAATAAATTTATCTAACAGAACTAAAACAAACTACATACATAAATGTTAATTTATTATATTTTGTTGAATAGTGTATATTTCATCTAGAACGAATAAATAAACAAAGATTATTAGCGGAAGAATATTACGTTTGATGTTTGTTTTTTACTGAGCGACTTGTCAACTCCTAGTATAAATTAATAATAACAGAGGCTACAAAATTGTGTATGATGATATATCACTTTCCCTCTAAATTCTAACTAATAACTTTAGGTTAAATTAAATTAATTTGTCCATTACGAGATTAGAATTATAATGTACTTATTCTTTAACTTAATCGTTTGAAAGAGATTGAGTTTTTGTTTTTTTAAGTCATTTTGATTCTTTTTGTTATTTGTGAATGTTTATTAAGTTACTCTGTCAATTATATGTGAAGAAGAAAAGTAAATGCTTAAACATGTGAAAAAGAAGACAAAAGACAAAGTTACATGTAAACTATTATTCATAATGTGCACAGTTTCCTCATTCATCTTCTATATTTTACAAACTTATCAAAAGCGTACTCTACTGTACTTCGTTTCAAATATTCGTGTATAAGATATCAGAGTTATCGCATGACACCATCATTATATTTAAAGTGATAGAATAATTTATGTATTTAAACAAATCAGCTGCTTCAAGGTATGAACATTTTGCTTTTCTTCAAAAAACTATATAAACCATAGTTTTTAAGCTTGTATGATTGACATTAAAAATTCAGACAACACAATATATCCTATTGAAAAATAAATCCGAAAAAGGGGTTTTGCGTTAAATACTCTAATTAATGACTTAATTTACATAGTTCTTATATTATTGAAAGAACAAGACACAAGTTAGTCACTTAATTATATTTTCTTCTTTATAATCAACCACCTGTCTATGGAAAACTGTATTATACAATAATCAGGTGTTATGGACATTCTGTCGAAACGCACAGCTTAGACAGGATACGAGCATTTGTTTACATTAGGCTGTAAAGTCAGTAACTGGGATCTGACTGTATGCTTATTGAAAAGAATATTATACCAGATAAGTAACAAGTTCTTCATGCTAGAGTAGTATCTATTATATTTTTTTCTAGGCATTTATACAAACCATAAATGTAAAGTGTTGAACTAAATCGGTGACTTGACACTTGGTTTCCATTTCTATCATCAACGAATTTTCTAGATTTTTCTTAAATCATACTGACGTTACCTGTATATATCACAAATAATTATTTGACAAAGATGACTATATTTCTATAATGCAATGAGAAGACGTAGTTTATCAGAATTATGTGATATATTTGCGCAATACATTTCGAACAATCTGATCACACATATACTTGTTAAGAACACTTAACCTACCCTGGTAGTACTGATTTACTATCCAGAGTGGTAATCACATTTGTTTTTGTGTACTTTCATATTTTTCATTTGTTATGACTTACCCTTAACCTGTCTAGTTGACCTTTAATTTTCATATATAAATGTTCTTAACAAGCATATGTGTGATCAGATTGCTCGAAATGTATTGCGCAAATATACCACATAATTCTGATAAACTATGTCTTCTCATTGCATTATTAAAATTTATCAAAGGGACTAAATCTTTTAAATGACTATATTTGCTGTTTGTTTATTTCACAGATTAAAATCATTAGTCAATTGAAGCTAGACCAACTTGGAAAACCTGGAAGAACTGAACGGACGTTTCGTCCTAGTATGAGACTTATCAGCAGTGCGGATCCACGATCCCATACCCCGCGAGATTCGAACCCTGGACTTATCAGTCTCGCGCCAAGCGCTTAACCAACTAGACCACTGAGCCGACACCCAACAGTGTTAATGTCTAACTTCAACCAGTCCAAACCACCGTATACCATTGTCTTCAGTGAGCTGATATCTCACAACAGACCTAGTTGAACTCCGCTGGTAACGGCTTTTCACAGATTGAAATCATGATTTCAATCTGTGAAATTTCTAAAATCTTCACAAAGCCCTTCTGTTTTTTTTATATATTCAATTATGTTCACTAAATATCAATGGAAACAACTTTCTTTTGTATCCGAATTATGCAAACTTTCACCATGGTTTCATATTATTAACTAAACAATAAAATACATTTTGTAGTCGAATGTTTTCCACTTGAATATTGTGTACAAGTAAATACAAATCAAAAATAGATTTTTAAATATTTCACTCAACTTTAAAAAAATGTTTTTTTTTTTTGTTTCCAACAAACAAAATCCAGGTTTTCTTTTCATTTCCATCAGTTATCTCTTCATTGATATCGTTACTAATAATCAGATATGAATAATTTACTCAAGTCAAATAGATAATTTACTAGTTAGTCATTGTAATTGGATTTAAATAAAACAAACATTAAACTTTGATCAAACTATTTGAATTTATTCTATGCTTTTTAAAATGTTATTTACTTCATGATAACCTTGAGGGAAGTTTTAATACTTTTACTCAATAAATATCAATGATTAATGCAAAGATAGAAACTATATATCGATGTATATCTAAGGAATATATAAATATAAGATAAAAATAAGTTAGAATAAATATTCTATGAAGAATAAAACACTGACGTCATAGAATACGTGATCGATGCAAATGGATATGACAATAACGTCAGCTTAAAGGAAATATACTCAAGAACGATATTTTTTTGTAAAAAAAATACAGAAATATAAAATAAATGATTTTAGGAAAGAAAATACTTTGATGTTTAATGGTAATATGAAAGAAGAAAAAAGTTCAAACTTATCATGATCATTGTGATGGAGTTGAAATCATTGTTATTGCATATATAGTTAAATATATTTCATTGTAGGATAAAGTAAATTTGATTATCGAAAACGATGCCCCAGCATCAATATAATATGTCAAGCCATTAATAAGTTTTATTAATATGAGTCTTTGTGACAAACAAATCTGTGATATAAAGTGACCCAGTAAATCAATCATCATTCATCTGTCTTTGATGATATTGATGAAAAGACACTGAAGTCACTAGACATTAATTTACAAAATGTTAGTAAACAATCACATTATATATATATATATATCACTTTCAGTCTCTGCTGAATATACTGAAAGTTTATTTGAAGGAGATACCTTAAGAATTGTGATCACTTATATGGTGATTTTAAGAAGAAGTATTTATGAATGATTGGTACTGAAAAAACGTGTGGCCTTGTCATTTATTTTGTCTATTTTCGTACACACAATGTGATCTTCGATAATCGAATTTGTATTCAAAAGGAAATGAATAAAAATGTTTATCCTTGATTGTAAATCAGTGGGGTGCATTAAAAACGAACCCGACAAGTGGATTCTAAACATTTGAAAATTCATGCATATATGTTCAAATTCTACTAGTGTACAGTACATTTTGATGACTAATCATTAATCGATAGGGAATATCATAACATTCAATCTTCAGTTCTAGTCTAATTCCTTAAATATTAGACGGATTTGTTCAGTGATACAGCATTTGTATTCAGATCTATATGCACTGCTAATCTGTTAACATTATTCATCATCATATTTTGCATTTAGAGTTGGATTTCTGACGCTATTTTAAATAAGGAAAATGTAACCATCATATTTTATAATATGCTTAACTATTATGTTATACTATACTTTGGTTTCATTTCTTTTAGTAAGTTGAACATAAACTCAATTAGAATACAGCTTTCGGCTTTCTGGTTTTTACATTTTAAAAAATGCAAATTTGTGTATATAATACTTATTTTATCCCAGTGTCTCTGTAGTGAACAAGAACACGGGTGAGGACAAACGGATGTACTTAGCATACCAATTACAGTCTATCTCAACAAAATCTGAATACCATATATTCAATCGTCAATTTGCAAAATATTCATGCATCAAATCAAACTGGATTGTTTCTGTTGCAAACACCAATCCATTGTCTCCCATTCCGTTGTTCATAGGTTTTCTTACAAATTCCATTATGTTCTCGCTCCACCTTTCTTGATCTTCGCCATCTTTTGCCGCCAGACATTACGCACGTTATACACTACTTATATCAATATAAGTAGCTCACACCACATCTCGATTAATCTAAATAATAAAACTGATGAAGTTGAAGTGTATTATTCAGTAATAAAATAACTATGAGACTTATCTTAATATGGATAAGTATTCTTCAGACATTTAAACCAGCTGATAAACGCATGATGAGTTTAAATACATAAATCATGAATAGAACAATAGCACTTAGTAACAATGCATATTTCAAACAAACTGTTGTTAATTTCAATATTCCTCAATAAATAATAGGGAAAAGATTATTTAATGACATTTCATTTCACTAATCCTGATTAAGTATAAATAAAATGAAAATAAGAAAACAATTGAGTTTAAATTATTTGTTATTTCTAATTGACCTATGTAGAGTAAGTACAATTTAGAAGATTAGATGTTGTTATTACATTGTTTCTATAATCATTTGCTTGTAAAATTTAAATGAACCACTATGGTAAACCTTTACAAACAAAATAAAAATACATTATGATACACGCTAACATTTTTACCTGTCTTTTGAGGTCATCTAAATGTTAAACGAAATTAAAACTATATCCATACATTCTAGGGACTAAGCGTTCACGCGCCAAACTGAGGGTCCTAGGTTCGAATCTCGCCAGTAGGATCGTTGATTCGCACTGTTCAGGAGTTCCATAATAGGACGAAACGGACGTTCGGTTCTTCCAGGTTTCCAATGATGGTGATGATGATCTTAGTTAAAAAATCAATAAATTTTATGACAGATTATGGAACTAAAAATTAATATTATTTAAAAGCAAAAACCATATTTAAATAGTATTTGACTCTTTGAAAGAGTGATTAGTTAAATACATCGAAGATATTCATTTGAAAACATTTTATTCGTTCGACATTTATATCAACTAACAATCACTAGAATTTCTGACAAAAGTTTAATTTATCAATCACAACCAAAGATAAATTCTAATAAAAATAATTGATTAAAATAGGTTAAACACTTATTACACATGAAAATGTACATCATAATATTTTACAAATATAAATTTCGTGACGGTGTCGCGTTTTTTCTTGGAAGAACCTAATAACGTGGTGAAGAAGATTTTTGATTGAGATCATGAACCGATTGATGTTAGACCACCACTGAAAATCTGGAAGCATTGGACGGCCGTTTCGTTCTACTGTGTAACTCCTCAGCAGTGCACATCCACGATCCCACTCGCGGAATTCGAACCCGGGCCTTTAGTCTGGCACGTGAACGCTTAACCTACTGGTTTTCAATGGTGGTCTAACATCAATCGTTTCATGATCTCAATCAAAAACGTAACAATCTCCACAACCCCTAAACTGATAAATATCATGTGCTCACTGGTGACTAGCTTCGTGAGAAAATTCTCGGAGTTCTAGTGAGAAGCTATGACCAGTGGAGCTAATCCGTATCGGATAGAGACAGCTATCTACCTCAGTACAATGGAAGATGGTCACTCAACTTCGTGGATTGGTTGATGTTAGAAATTAACATCACTGGATGCCAGATCTTGCGCGCGAACGTGCAAGACTAAAGGCCCTGAGTTCGAATCCCACAAGTGGAATCGTGGATGCGCACTGCTGACGAATCCCACAATAGGACAAATAGGCCGTCCAATGCTTCCAGATTTTCAATGGTGGTCTAACATCAATCAGTTCATTATTTCAATGAAAAACGTAACCATCTCCACAACACCTAAATTAGGTGAAAAATTTATTTCAGTAAATTACACAGGTTATGTTGTACAATAATTATAAAAAAGATAATCATACTATCAGTGAATAAATATCAATTAAAAAAGATGAATAATAAAAAAGAAATTAGCCGCTAGCGTGAAATAATTATCATAATAGCGTTTAAAATTTTAAAAAAAATATAATATTTTTGAATGATTTTATGCCATGACATTGAATTTTTATTTGACATAAAGTTAATTAAATGCAAAATGATTATTGGTTAACTATATGTTTAAATAAGATTAGTTTGGATTTGTAATAATACTAAAGGTGAAAGATTTTATGTATATTCGTCAAATTAGGTCATCTTATTGTTGATATGCTAATCATAAGGTTGGTTGATTTTAGCCGATTTTATTATTACTATTCTGATTCAAATATGTTTACATTATAATCATTGTTATCATCATCGTTTCGATATTACTGTAGGACTTCCAAACACATAAATAAGTTAGTTAATACCCACCTGTTTATTATTTCTTCATCAGTTCATATTTATTCAAACACTGTAATATTGTCTTTCAAAAAACATATGATCTGGTTTTTAAGCCATATTATTATTCCTCTCTCATCAATTGTTTCAAATGTTTGTTCGATATATTAACCTCATTATCTCTTTTAATGTATGAATTAATTTTAAGAATGGATGTTATTTCCAAGGTTTTATTCAGAGAAATAGTTAGGTAAATTAAATAGATGTGTTTCTACAGGTAAAGTTATTAATTTATATTTATGAAGTGGATAAGGTTATCTTAATTGAATTCTAGCATCAACTTGTAAGTAATATGAAGCTATATAACTCCGTGATGAATATTGAAATTCTATTGATACGTTTAAGAACCATGTGGAACAATATTCCTCGACAATTTTTCTTTCACGAAATTATTCATCAATGGATATAATTTAGAAACAAGATCACTTATAAACTGGATTCACAGTCGATTTCTGAATAAAGCATACTTCTTTTCAGTTCTAATTTTATTAGGCAATTATTTTAAACTTTTTTTGAACCAATAGAATCTATTCTTCTATCGGTTTTTTCGTATTTTAAACATTTAGCACTAATTAAAAAAGATCAAAGAAACACGAACGTCTCCACATTATAGTATTTCTATAAGCATTTTCCCTATCATTTACCGAAGAAAACTTTTTTCACTTCAGACATTCTCAATTGTGTGGTTGTTGATAGTCTAAATTTCATAAAAAGGTTACACTAGAAGTGATAATTGAGAAAAAGAACTTTTGCCGAGACTCTAATTTATGGACGAGCCAATCAGATGCGTTTGAAGGACTTCAAGGTTATGGCGCCAACTTCTGTGCATATTGCTAACGTACGATGGGTTCACAAAGAATTTTGTGCAAAACGTGATAATTGAGAGGCTATAACAAATAAAACGGCCAGACGTATTTGTGGACGAATCAATCAGGTATAAGATAACAGATCTCGGTTTTGGGCACGAAAGCCCTTCATCCATGTGACTAAATAGATTTCTGGCATTATAGCTGATATCAGTTCGTGATGAAAACCCCATACGTAATTCCTAACTGAGGCAAATTATGACAATTATCGCGAACTGGATTGGTTATGTGGATCGTGTCGTTATCTACAAATAGAATTTTGTGCACTCAACAACCGAAGTGCACATAAACAATATTGAAACTATGTGGTCGAGGCTGGAAGGGTTTTTCGGACTTTTTCATGTCTCCGGAGGCCGACTATTCTGTAGCCGTGGGGATGATTTCCTCTACTGCATGCATTACGATTTTAGAACCCCTGAACCTCTTTCTAACCTTGACAAGTTTTTGAACCACGTATAAGAAGTGTATCCATTATATTTCCTTGGTTTTGTATAATATATTTTTACTCTATACTTACTGCTCACTGATTGGGTAATATTCTCAAGGTCACTTAAAAGTCGTTCAAAGGTTGTCCATTAATTAGTCTCGCCGAACTTTTTTGTGTAATAATTTGAATTAAAATGTCTGCAGTTTTAGCTAGGTGAAATTCACTTCAAATTTGTTAATGCACATCGATCAAGTCTATGACTTTGCTTAGATGTATATGACTACATAAATAATAACATCAATGTTGTTCAAAAAACTACTGGCTATTTGTCACAATATAATGTATTTTAGGTTGATAGGGTTTAAGATCATAAAGTTAAACTTTAGAAATATCATCTTATTCACCAGTGTTTAAGAACAATTTTTATGGTTTACTAATATCTAACAGAGAACTCGAAGAGGATTAGATGAATATTTTGTCTTGATTCCTAATTCTTCAGCAATTTACATACCTGAAGTTAAATGGTGTTGGAGTTAATGCAGACCCGTAGATAGAGACAATTACAAAAATACTTCACATTTATCAATTTCATTACCATGATTATCATGTACTTTTGGAAGAAAAAGACTACTTCTTTAGTCAACAATTCATAAATCAGCTGGCTAAGATAACCAGCACAATCACATAAGTAATGGGTACTGTAGGCTAATGAGTAATGTATTGCCGGTAATTATTTGAATATGAGTGTTACCTTTGACTCCAGAAAAATATTCACAAAAGATATACTTGGAACTTAGCATTTGATTACTGTTAAGTTTATCTAGAATTTTCAGAATACTTATAGATTTAGCGTCAGCTGGATTGCCATCGTGATAATCATTTATTGATATCTGTACTGAATAATTTCGTAACTGCAAGTTCAACTATTTTAGTCGTGGATGTTAAAAACTATCTCTCAAATTCTTAGTCACTTATTATTACTTACGATAAACGTATAAGAAAAATATAACTTCAGCATTTCATTATTGGTCAAATAGAAGTAGTGGTTTGTTATGTGATTATAATAGGGATGAATGTACAAAGGCAAGCAAATAGCTAATATTTAACCCACTTTTTACTTAACTTCAGTTTTCATGAAATGATCACAGTACTTTTTATAATAGAAAAATAGATAGAAGATTCTTCATTGAAATCAAATATTATGGTGTGCATCGATTTGACAGGAGGAATATTTTTTAAAAAAAGTCCGAATAGAATGCTCTTTTGATACTTAAATGTGTCTCATGACAATTACATAACTGAACTCAGTAAAACTATAAAAATGGAAAGAAAATGTGACGAGAGAAATTGGTAACAATATCAAATATCAAAATGATTTATTTTCATCAATATAAAGATGTTAAAACATTATCCGTTCAAATAATTAAATGTTTACACTATACAAGATGAATTATCATATACGAAAGATAATACCATGCTTTAGTCATATTACTGTTCCATAGAACATTTGAATTCTAGCACAGATTAAAGAAACTAACTGATCACTAACTGATATCACCACAACCAAGATGAATAATGAGCATTTTGGTGTTCAAAGTGGAAGAAAGACATTTGGGAAAAATTGATTAAAATGTTTTAGTGAACAGACAGAGTATTTATAGAATTATCAACATTATATAATCTGTAAAGTTGATTAGTGATTTGATATTTAGAATGATCGATGTAGCTAAAAATAAGTTGTTCACTTTAAAGACAATTAAGGTTACAGATTTAGTTTGTAGTCATTTGTAACTATGTAAGGTCATTCATCCAAAACACACATCACAAGGATTAAAATGTCTATAAAATAAACAAATATCTAACTTAAAATATAAGATATTAATACTTCTAAAAACTGACGTTATGTTTGTTTTGTAACCATTTGTTTGTTATTTATTAGTCTGAATTTTATTCAAATGAGCTCAAAACGTTACCTACCGACTCTCATTGATTTATAATCAGAACTCAATGTTTGGCTAACATTTGAAAATCAAATATTCATAGAAATGCAATGTTATTTACTAACAGATGTTAATCAGTAAAAATTTTAAAACTACGCGGTGCTTGTCGAGTAAATTTCTAGACATTTTCGACTCATATACAGTGAGCACACATAACCTTTTATAAATCCCTGAAATTAAGGCATATAAAGATGAGTGAATATAAAGAAGTTCAATTACTAGATGTTAAAACGGTGTGTGTTTTCAGTGCGAATCCGGTCAGAAATTAGTACGGTTTAGTGTAGGATTGTGGAGATTGTTTTTTTTAATAAAATCATGAATCGATCATTTTTTCACCACCATTATAAACATGGAAACACTGGACGACCGTTTCGTCTTAGTCTGCGACTCCTCAGTGGTGCTCACACACGTTCCCTTCCACAACCCTGTACTGAAAGTTATCATGTGCTCACTGGTAACTAGCTTTGAGAGGTAATTCTCATAAATCCAGTGAGAAATCGTTATCAGTGGAGTTTAGCTGTGTCGGATAAAAGGCAGTTACTCTCCGTAGACAGTGGGAAATTTGTCGCTGAAAATCGTAGGTTGGATGAAACTAGACATTGACGTCGTCGGGTGCTGGCTCAATGGTCTAAATATTAAAGTTTCGGGCGAGACCGAAGGTCCTGGGTTCGAGCCCTGTGTGCAGAATCGTGGATAGTCACTACTGAGGAGTCACAGACTAAGATGAAATGGTCGTCCAGCGCTTTTCATTTTTCAAGGGTAACGTAACGTTTGTTGGTTCAGGCTTTCAATAAAAGTTAACAATGTCATATTGAAAATTACTATGCTGATTTTAAGATCTTATTTTTCTCAGCTGAAGATTCCAAAACCTACGTTCTATAAAAAACTAGAATCCTTGTCTAATAATTTTAAGCGCTTAGAAATTTTCGAAAACTACGCATCTTACTCACTGAAACTTGATAAAACTCAGATGACATGAGTCTAATTGCTACTTAGTGATAACTATATTAAGTACTCAACAAAATATATCACTGAACATGCCTCCATACTATGGTCATTATCTGTTACTGTACAGTGAAACGTTATCAACTATCAAACGAGTATTATGACTGAATTTATCTTAACTGACTGGTCATCCAACATCAGAAATAAAATGGTTTGATAAAACACTGGGAAATAATACGCCATCACGTTATTCATATTCGTGTACATGATATATCAGAAAATAAACTGGACCTTTCTTCTTAAAAAATAATGTACCTTACTGAAAGGAATTTTACCTTTACATAATCCTATAGTTTTAATTCATTTTTAAGAACATGTGATAAAAGGTTCGACCATTTCACCTACACTGATTTCCTCGTAAAATTATGCATTATAATTTTAGTAAAGCAGTTTTTATAGCGATATGTGTTTATATTAACTTCTATCTGTATTAATTATAATAACATATCAAACTAGTGAGTAATATGTTTGGATATAACTTTTTGTATGTGTGCTTTTTGAAAGACAAATCCCGAAGTGGTAATAAGAACAGTTTGTCTACTTATATTGTGATGAACGAGAACACAAGCGGGGAAAATGAAATGTATTTAAACACCAAATTACATAATCTCTTAATAAAATCTGGTAACAATACAGTAAACTTAAAACAATTAGTCCCTTTGATAAATTTCGATAATGATATTAGAAGACATCTTGTTTAGTTAGCTTGTAAGCTTAAGGATGCAGATTTAGACCTAAATGACGAAAAAAAATGGAAGCAAAAAATTCAACGTTTAACAACAGCTTCTCTAACAAAAAAAGCTACCTTAATGTAGTCTTTCATAAATTCATAAGCCTTCACCAGTTAATTAGGTTTACATTAGATTAGATTTAAACCAATATTTTCATCTCTTTGATGTGTTCATGTAAAGAAAATCATGTGGTTTCCCACAAAGAATTATTATCAATAGAATTTGGTTTGGATACTACGTTTGATTTCCATTATTTATCTTATTTTCCAGAAAGATTAACCGAATGGTGTTTCTATTCTCAAGGATCAGACAAATATGAATCTATGACACTGTAATTCTAAAATCCAGCAGATAACTGTCAGAAATAGATGTCATTCAAAGTTCATCAACAAAAGCTTTAAATATAAACTTCATTTTAGAGGATTTTTGCAGTACCAAGAGAAACCCCTCATCATAAACAGTGGATCTAAAAGAAAAATACAAATAGAAATTTTGAAAGATTATCTCTTGAAATTTTCGAAAAAATGTTTGTTGACTTCGTTATGTCTTTTTCAATCTACCTTGAATTTATGGTTATGTTAAGAGTAAATGCACATGTTGGGTCAAATTGTTACGTAACTATAAGACTAATCATTCTTTTGAACCAAGTTAGATCGGTCACAAAATGTAACTGTTCTCTGAATTCATTTGGAACCATTATTTAGAAGAGCTCTCTGTGAATGTACAACAACCAACAACATAATATTGTAATATCTCGTCAGTTTTGGTCATTATACTTAATCAGGTTACATATAAATGTTTAAATTAAAATGAACTTAAATTGCGACATTGTAAGATGTAGAGCGTTTAGTATTTCAGCGATTCAAGACTGAACTAAGAGCGCCAAAGCCCAACGAACAATCACCCACATTTTCTCAGTCCTTCATCACAATCGTTCTCGTCGAGTGAACATATAATATAATGGCTAAATTATTTTCATTTTGCTATTTACCTTTAATGTTTAGATCATAATGTGATGTTTGAAATTTCCGAGCACGATGACGTAATCAACTCCTGTTTTTCATTAGGCTACTGTATCAGTTAAACTATAATGATTATGGATGATGTGCTTCAGTAAACAAAACAAATTTGAAGAAAATTTTTGTGCTCGATTATTTTTTTAAACTCTTCTCCCATGACAAGAAAGGTTTCTTTCACTGTTTCAATCCAAATTATTTTGCATATTTTCCGGACCACCGCATTGTCAATACTTTTGTTTGATGAGAACACGTTTTCTAGTTAGTTTGATTCTTTACGTTCAATGTGATTAGCTTCTCAAAACTCAGATTGTCCTATCTTGAAACCGTGTAATTATTTATGTTTATTCTTGTTTTATTATCCTGTAAAACAGTCGTTTTCTATAGGATGAAATAATAGAAATTGAAGATTAGTTTTAAGCATACTGAGTAGGATTTCAGGAAATTTCAAAATAAACCATAACTACTTAATGGCTTGAATTAAAGTATAGCTTCAGTATCATATTGATGTATATTGTTTGTCAGTAGTAAGTGAAAAATTTAAACTATTTCGTAAACGTTTTCATAAAATGGATATTGTTTTTCACAAGTAGATCACTAGTTTCAATAGTGTTCTACTTTATAACTATAGACAAATTAACATAAAAAAATTCTTTATTATGAATTAAACATTTGGAACAATCGGAAAGGAAGAATTTAAAAATCAAATATACAAGGCGTACTCTAGTGGCTCGAGATCTTGCTTCGGGTAGATCGTATAATGATTGTTATTGAAATATACATGTCTTCTACATTCGTATGTAATTACCAACTTAACTCGCATTAATAAATAACGAAATTAAATGGGATAAATACGAGAATCCATTATGAATATGTATATTTCATTCACTCATTATTGATTTGAACAGGCAATCAAGGAGACTAAGCAAAAAGAGAGAAGAGCGAAACAGACTAGAAAAGCCGAGTGAACCAACTCCATTTAATCAAGCATTTATCAATATTTAAATTCAGATAAAAATAAGCTACAGACATGTGATGAGTAAGGTGAGACGTGCACACACACTTTCATATAAAAGTCAAGATTAATGAGCGAATAAATGAAAAGGTCAAAATGTAGCTTGAAAAGAATGTACGTATTGGCATGTCTAGAATCTAGAATAACCTATGTAAACTTACATAGCGCTACAGTATTCATTTTCAAAACTGTCTTGATGATGAGCTTACCTATATTAAGTTAATAGAAAAGCTATGAATTACAAATGTTCTTGATAGCTCAGATTGTTTCCTTCACTTACTAAAGTAAATCAAAAATGCTTATTTTTCGGTTTAAGCGTATAATCATCATCATTTGTGTAAATAATGATCCGAGTATTTGTTTAAAATACTTAAGTTTTTCTAGTATGATAACCAATAATTCATCTTCCAAACTCTAATTCAATGATGATCATCTTAACTTTCTAAAAATCTTCCACTAATAACTATCGATTATTTAATAATGATGTGCAAAATATTTCCTTTAAATCCCAACTTTTTATATCTAATTATTGATCCGTAACCTTCAATCTCATTCTGTAGTATTTTCTATATTTTATGCTTAATCTATCTAATTTAACCTCATCTTTTAAACAAAATTACTTCATGATTTACATACATTTAACAATATAATTTAACTGAATTCAAAATCTAACTAAACATTAAATCGAATTACTAAGTTTGATTATGATTAAAAATTTATATTAAATGTCTATGACTGTAAATCAGATTTGATTTAGATATTGTTAGTTTTATGATTTCTTATATAAATCACGCAAACTTTTGTTTTTAAACATAATTTCTAAATATCATTTTGTTTACAAACTAAATGGACTTTGAATATTTTTAACCAGTAAAATTTGTTATTTAGAAATGCAGGTTGTATGTCTGAAAAAAATATTAGAAAAAAAGTACTTTTATTAGTATTAGGGTTGTGGAGAGATTGAGATCATGAACTGATTGATGTTAGACCACCGTTGGAAACCTGGAAGCACTGGACGATCGTTTCGTTCTACCGTGGGACTCCTCAGCAGTGCACTGCTTAATAATCTCCACAAACCTAGTACTAATAATTAACATGTGCTCACTAGTGACTAGCTTCTTGAGGGAATTTGATGATATCTAGTGAGAAGCCGTGACCAGTGGAGCTAATACGTGTCGGGTAGAGACAGGTATTTACCTCAGTACAATGGAAGATGGTTGCGCGATTTCGGATGCTGGATCAGTGGTTCAGTAGGTTAATTGTTCACGCGGAAGACTGAAGGCCCTGAGTTCGAATCTTGCGAGTAGGATCGTGAATGCGCACTGCTAATGAGTTTAACAATAGGACGAATCGGCCGTCCAATGGTTCCAGATTTTCAATGGTGGTCTTACATCAATCGGTTCATGATCTCAATCAAAAAAGTACTTTTAATTAGTAGGAATAAGTAGATTAAATGATGAAAGCACTAATAGAATACATAATTTTTACGTTGATATAGACAATTATCATGATGTTATACTAAATGACTTTATTTGAAAATGGCCACTATAACAATTGGGTATTTTTTTTTCTTTATCATATATAAACATAATTATTGGTGAATTAAAAGAAATTTTAATATAATAATAAGATTTTACAAAAAACGTTACTGAAAAACGGGTAATTTTGAAGTTTTACATTATGGAATAATTTTAATTAGACAGCAATCAATTAAATTAATAACCAAGAAGTAATAAATAATTGTTTTATCCTAGTAAGTGACTGTTCAGTAGTGCGTATAAATGATCACAACTGGACTATAGTGAAATATCTTCAGATCTCATGAAGAGCATTCAACATTTAGACCACTGACTTATCACTGAAATGATTGACACTGCTAGTCTTAGTTCGCAATTTGATGTGTCCATAAACTGGTGATAAGTGTCTCACGTTCAACATAATAAATAACAATTAACCAGGATAACACTATTAAGTTCGGGCGTAAATTGAATTACAAAATATATTTTTTTTGATAAGTTGACCAATTGAGTAATCAACCAAATAAATAGTTTCTCCAGTTGCCAAAACATATTGCACTGAAATTAGAGACATTGGCTTTTGAGTAAAATTATTTATTTATGAAAAGAAATTTTTTTAGCTTATTAGCTTTACTGTTAATTTTAATTTTCAAAAGTTGTTTGTTTCATCATAAAATCCCTTAAACATTCGAAAAATATGGAGTTGATTTTTCATAAAATAGATGGAATTTGACTAACAGTGGAATTCAATATTTGCGTTTCGTCTTATTTAAGGCTCATCAGATAGATGTAACTGCATCCCAGAATTGGTTATAAGTTATAAGTTTTTCGATAATTTTCTAAATATTAACTATCTTTCAATGGATAGGGCTAAGTTTTTATTATAACACATTTGTGTTTAATGATGGCAATAGTCTATGGAATAAAACATATTAACATCAACTCCAGCCCATTTTTGAGATGAAAGATTAAATATGTACAATAATATGTATAATCTTTTATAGTAGTCGTATATGTAAATTAAAATGAAGTCACAAATTTTACTTACGAAGTAGCTAATCCACTTGATATGAATGACCATCATTTCACAAAATATGTGTACGAAGATTTATGACCATTTTATCAGTGAATAATAAGGTGAGCTTTTTTTTCGTGGGTTCCATGCTGACATTAAATAAAAACTCAATAAATTGTCACAAATAGCTAAATAAATTGTATAACTGACCGTGCTGTTCAAACAAGATATATCCAAGTGAAAATAATATAATAAATTACTCTTGTTGAAAGTAAACTGTATGGTAATTCTTGTTTAGTTTGTGTGGGTTTTTTAAATCAAAAAAATTACAAAGATTTTCAATGACTTAGTTTTTGAAATAACTGGTTTTCATTAAGTTATATATTAGTCAATATCATGACATAGTAACATTAAGTTCAGTAGGTGTGGTTGTAAATTTTATATCATAACAACATTCATGCATCAGTTTTACTGAAAATAACTGATGTAATTGTGTTTCAAGTTAAAATATCTAAGTACTTCATAGTGCTATAATCCTTTTGAAAGCTAATACAACATCATTTTCACTGTTCTGTTTAATAATATATCGTTTTCTTTTAATTCACACAACGAAATTCATGTAAAATATCTTTATATTGAAGTTTATAAACGTGAATGTCTTTGAATTAGTGTTTATTAGATGAATATAACAACCTCCTATAAGTTATGTTCAATGTTAATAGTATATGAATGGATTCGAAAGCCATGAAGAATTTTTAGGATGTACGATTCAACCAGTTTTTATTTTGTGTACAAGATAGATTTCTTACATCGAGTTAGTGATATTTTCATATCGATTATTTTGAATAATCACCAAGCAAGATTTATGAAAAATATATTTCAATCCATAAAGGAAATGTCTAAAATTTAACTGATGTTATATTTTTATAGTCGAATGTATTTTTTTGTTATTCGTTGACGTAAGTTGTTTATATCAGTTTCCTTTTTCTAGTTATGAGTCAGCGTTTTCATTTCAGGACAATCCTAAGTGAACTCTATTTATGAAACTATAATTGATAAATATACTGGAAGTTCTAGTGGGAAGCCGTTACCAGTGGAGTTCAACCAGGTGTGTTGTGAGATATCAGCTCACTGAAGACAATGGTATATGGTGGCGCAACTTCGTGGATTGGTTGAAGTTAGACATTAACACCGTTGGGTGCCGGCTCAGTGGTCTAATGGTTAAGCGCTCGCTCGCGAAGCCAGTAGATCCTGGGTTCGAACCCCGCGGGGTGCGGGGGCGTGGATGCGCATTGCTGAGGAGTCCCATGGTAGGACGAAACGGCCATCCAGTGCTCCCTGATTTTTCATGGTGGTCTAGCTTCAACTGACTCTTGATTTCTATTTGTGAATTTTCTAAAATCTCCCTTCTGATAAATATACTGGAAGTTGATGCTTATTTAACTATGAAAACAATAAATTTTCAACAATTTTTTCCTATTCATATATCTAAAAAGAACTTGAATAATTATTAAGGCAGAATAATATAAATTCAATCATTCTATGAATTTTTGTTCCGCTGCTTATGATAGTCTGTTCATAAGTGTTAATTGTTGTGATTGTTATTATTGCGATAATAATATGGAACCCTTAAAAGCAGTGTACATACTTCATAAGCAGAGATGGGTGGTTTTAAGGAGTGAAATCCAAAATGAACGTTTCAGCCTATTCAGGACATATCAGCAAGTTTATGTACACTCCAGGATTTGAACCCAGTGTCATTCTCTTCGAAAAGGTAAAAAGAATGATTGATTATGGTCTTAAATGTCAACGAAACAATCGAATTAGACTTTACCCTAATGTATAAGTCAATGGCTTTCTAGGTTTAGTAGCTAAGTAAATAATGCGTAATTAGTAACTTCAGCTTGCATACAAAGCTTTGAAAAACTTGATATTATTGATTTTGTAATTCAACTAGCAAGGGATGTTCATAATAACAGCAAAACATATTATCCATTGTGAAAATAAATATATTTATTATCTGTTATATATCCATGAAGGTATATCAAAAAACGACATCGAATACGACACAAAAGTTCGTTAATGAAAAAAATTGAAAGAATCATTTTAACATAACAATGAATATGTTTTCAGATATATTTTTCATTTCTTTGTTTTTGTTTGTATCACTACCGTTTGTTCACGGACGTCTATAATGACAAAAACAGACATCTTGATCACAAACAGTAAAAATATTCACAATAAAAAGATTTTGATTTTGCTATTAATGGTTAATTAGAATCACATTCATTTCCAATCATTTCTAATGTACGTGAATTCCCAGGGATTTTTAGTTTTTGTTTGCGCACACGATTATGAATAGTTGGAAATGTTTCGATTGGTAAACCTATTCCAGTTGATGAATGTATAGAATTAACTGGCATTGAATAACTTGTAGTAGAGTGGCTTGTCATCGATGATCGATAGAAGAAGCGAAATATATAACGATGATAGTTTGAGCACGTGGCAATTAATAATAACGGACCTGTTACAGCATTTGACATAGCTAAACACATTGAATAATCAAGTAAAATTTCAGTTACTGGATAATTAATATGAAATGTTTTTGTTAACAGATTACATACATGGTTCGGTGACCAAGATAAAACAAACAGTGCTGCCATTAACACGCATAGTCTTGTTAGACGCTGACGTCTTCTTGTCCATGCTGTTGTATTACGATATCCAGAAAGCATTAATAGTCTTTGTGATTGTTTCAAATGAACTGTGACGACATGTTGACTTAAACACACAACTATCAGTGGTAAAACATATATTGCTACTATTAAAATAACATCATACGCAAGCTGAGCTTCACGAGACCAGGAATCCCTAAAATTGAATAGAAATTAAAACGTATAAAATGCTTGTATTTTAAAAATAAATCCCTAGGTTAACAAAAGTAATAAAACTACAACACAATTAATGTGGGTATATTAGACCGTGATAATTAAACATGTGATTAATATAAATAATACATAAACGACTTGAAGCATTTATTGACAAAATGATGAGCAATGTATAACAAAGTTTAAGATGACAAAATCACAGGCAAACACAAAAACAAATTTGATTGAAATCATGAACCGATTGACGATTTGTGGATTGGTTAATTTTAGACACTCACACTAACGGATGCCGGATCAGTGGTCCAGTAAGTTAAGCGTTCGCGCGTAAAACTAAAGGCCCTTAGTTCGAATCCCGTGAGTGGGATCGTGGATGTGCACTGCTGAGCAGTCCTACAATAGGACGAATCGGCTGTCCAGTGCTTTCAGCTTTCCGACGGTAGTCTAACATTAATCGGTCCATGATCTCAATCAAAAACTTAATAATCTCCACAACCCCTATACAAAAATAAATCACTTAAAAGATTGAAAGATATCATTTTTTATGCTTTTTTAATCAAAGCTGAGAACAGTATGACTAAATGTAACACGTGTACAGTGAAAATTGATCCGAAAAATTCATTCAATCTGGATTTGTTTCAATGAAGTACATTTCCAAGCATTCATTATTAAGTTGAAGACACTACAGAGTATCATAGCTGAAGATTATAAATTAATTATTTATGCTGTCACTTTTATAAGTTGTCACGCTAAAGGAAAATGGCTCTTATGAATTGATAACTGATTTTGCAAAATACATACTTTATTCTCGTTTTTAATAAAAGGTTTATTATGCTAAACCAACAACCGGAATATTTCAATGCAGATCCCTCTGTTTTTTGGGCGAAATCTATACATATATCTCCTTCTCTCATTCCTTTTATTTATGTCAGTTATGTAGATAAAGATTACAGTTTGTTTTCATGAAATACCTGAAAGAAAATTGTTTTCAGTGCCAGCGTTGTGAATTAGTTTTCAGGTTAGCTTTTGAAGAATGTTGACAGAGATATTGAACCTATCCGTTAGTAATTTCGTATAGTCAAAGTATAACCTACTTAAATACTGAAATACAAATTTAGTCATTAATCCATTCCATTTGGATTTTGTGTTTTAAAATAATCTTCCAAATTACAGGTATCAATACTAAGGTTTGACTTGATAGTTTCGAATAAATTGAGCATTAGTTAGATTGTTATATTTGTAATATCTCAACGAGTAGAAAAATTAGATTTTCTGGCGTTTCGTGATTCAATGTAAGTGACTTCTTCAGAAAATAAATAACCAACTTAAATTAACCCGTTAAAATAATACAAACGGATAAAGCAAGAATATTACGTTCGATCAATCAAAAACAGGTCTGACCAAGTCAATGACATGTCATTCCGGTCGAGGTGATTTATATGATTTATAATCCCGTAGAAATGGAAAGACTACAAATTAAATGAGCAATAGGAGTTCACGCCATTTTCAACAATCATCAAATCAATGCAAAATGGCTTTTCCATCTACAAAAAAAGGTGAGTAACTAAAGCTTTGCATACAATGCTTATTCCTACTGCCCTCAATAGAAAAGAAGGCCTCACTATCCATCCAACTTGGACCTACTATCCAAGCTACCATGTCTGATTCTATTCGCATTTCACAAATGTCACGTTTATTTCATACCTTACCATGCACACAAATATACAAATATACACCTTGACCAGAACATGTCATTGACTTGGTCAGACCTGTTTTTGATTGATCGAAACTAATATTCTTGCTTTATCCGTTTGTATTATTTTAACGGGTTAATTTAATTTGGCTATTTCTTGCCTGAAGAAGTCACTTACACTACTCGTTGGGATACTACAAATATATTATTTATTTATAACCTTCTACATTATTTCTAAGTGTGAATAATCTGCTGAAATTCGTAATAACCGCTTAAATGTAAAATAAATATTTCTAATTAATCTCTTAAATAATTTTAAACAATCAACTCGGTAGTACTCGATCATGTGATAAACCACATTTTCTAGAACATATTATATACTTTGCCATTATCCTTTACTAATATTAACTTGGCTCTAAATAAAATAGTGTACGTACAGTTATCTGTATTGTATTAATGAAGATAAACCCAAATCTAGGGCAGAAAATTAGTTGATTTTTCTTGTTGTTTTTTTATTTATTCAATGATCCTAGTGTCCTTCACAATGATGTATTTTTCATAATGACTTATTTTATTATTTTTTTCCATCTTCCATTACTACTTAATTATTTTACTATTATTATACCATTTTAACTATTTTCTATTCTCATTTATATTGACTTCTACTTATCTACTTGAAAAGATTACATTATAGCTTTTTGTTCTGCAGTCATGTTTTTGACAATCATTCATCTATATATCCTATAGTTTCAGTTCATCTACTGTTTCATTTATTCATCTTCACAGATGCCACTCATATTATAAGTGTACATATTAACAAACATAATGCAGATATCTTCGGAAAAAAAAGTACACTTTATATTAATATGATTATAGTCTTTTGGAAACGAAATTATAGACATGAACAACTTTTAAATTAAAATGTTATTTGTTTTTATAAACCTGTCTATCTAGAAAATCTATCTTATTACAAAATGCTTTGAGAACATCTAAACTTCATTTAATATAGTTTAAGATATAATGATTTCATTTTTTTCTTTTGGATAAAGTATTTTTTATTCTAATTTCTATCAAAATGTATGAAAGAATCGTTTAATAATTTGGTAACAGACCAAGATATGATATCTTTTCATATTGTATGTAAATTAAATGATATTGAACACATAT
The DNA here is from genome assembly GCA_944470205.2 of Schistosoma margrebowiei. Classification (NCBI taxonomy): domain Eukaryota; kingdom Metazoa; phylum Platyhelminthes; class Trematoda; order Strigeidida; family Schistosomatidae; genus Schistosoma; species Schistosoma margrebowiei. Next base: position 64,231,289 of record OX104024.1, on the reverse strand, counting down.
TTAGTCGTCATTATGTTATATTTGAAATGTTTAATATCAAATGAATATAGACCAGTCAAAGTAAGTATGAACGCATCTTATTAATTTACACCTTAGATTTCACTAAAGATGAATTAGTTATTGATCGATGTAAATTTTGTTTCACAATTGTTTAATGTTTTCAAAGAACAAATTATTCCTGGTTTTGATTTCCTCTAATTTTCTACTAATCATCATTTTGCTTGACCCTAATTGTTAAAATTAAAAAAAATGAATTAGAAATAATATTCTAGATTGACAAAAGCTATTAATAATGTTTACATGGATTCAATATGATATACCAAATATAATGCTCTTAAAAAAGCCGATTTTGTTATTTCTTAAGTAAAATGATAACTGAACTGCCTGAATACACAGTAGTAATAAACAAATTGCGTTATGTATTAGTAGTTTGTAAACAACATTAAAGCAGACAGTTAAGGCTTGATTACCATTTAATTTCTAAGATGACTTTCGAAATATATACTTATGAATACCTAACATATTTTATCAAACTCAAAAGTGCATTAGGCTTATAAAAATTAGAAAAAAACCGAATAAAAAAAAGAAGACAATTATATGCACTAAGTTACTGTAGGTTTTGGTTGCTGTGCCCTTAAAAAAGGTTTTCGTGAACTACTCATAACCAATTGTATTTAATACAAAAACAGCCATATTAATTATGTCAGTATTGAAAACTCTGGTTAAGTTCATAATTAAGATCTGAAAAAGACTGAATCTTCAATTTTTGACAATATTCCATTTAAAATTTATTATTTATTCTGTCAGGAAATACTATAAGTATAATGACTCAATATTATGAGCTATTTATAGATATGTGTATTTTTAATTGAGATCATGAATCAATCAATGTTATACCAACAGTGAAAACCTCGAATCACTGGACGACCGTTTCGTCCTAGTATGGGACTCCTAAACAGTATATATTTGATTGAATAAACTAATATGAACTACTAATAATGTACGTAACACATATAATTTACGTGAAGAATTAAAATGAAACATTTTGTTAAATTCTAGTACTTTCGAAATTTGCATTTACTACAACCTTACATAATGTCATATGTAAAACATAATCATAAGTTATGCAACATTAAACTGTATGGGCAATAAATTCAGAAGTAGAATAAATGTAGCGAATACAAAGCGTAAATTGGAATTTATTATTAAATAAATTTGGAAACAGGTTCTAATTTTAAATTCAGCACATGTAAAGTAATTTTGCTTATAAGAAAATTTAGAATGTAGTCTTGTAGTTTGTGCTACTGATCTCTATAGATATAAGTAGTATGTATCACCAATCGAAAGTGAAATGCTTGGAGGCAAATGGTTAAGAAGATTGAAGAAAAAAGAACGGGAACAAAGAATGATTGGTGTGGTATCGAAAGAACAAAAAAGTTCGCGATGATTGATTGACATTTTGCAAATGAAGTATTTACTGTATGATTCTCAGATTTTACTAAGATGTCCAACAATACATACGATTGTACCCAATTGTGTTCTCGTTCACTACAGTCTTACCTAGTTCATTAACATTTAACCAGGTAGATTATCGACAATAAATGTTATGTAGTACAAAAACTATCATGTTTTTAGCTAGTTAATTTTGTAAATGCGTTATCATTTTTTTCTCTATATCTATCCTTTTTACAAGTTGAGTTATTTGATACTAATGAAAACAGTTTAATGTACAAATAAATCTACACAAAAGCTATTTTTCCTTAATCGTTAATAAAGATTCCCTGATATAAACGAAAATGATTATTGTTATTTCCACAAATAATACATATCCACACTTAAGTGACAATAGATATAAAATCTAATGAACGAGCTAAATGGAAAATCATTTAGAAATCACTAACATCAGGTATAAAACTTGTTAAAGTTGATTTGATTGATTAATATTTTTGATACTGTCATTTTTGTATCCCGGTTTGATCTTATCTGTTCTTTTTAACTGTTAATATAAATTACTGATTTGAAACGATTGCTACCTAAATAAGTATCATGAATTAGCCTAAGTTTATAATTCTGGTATGTAAAACGAATCAATATCTTATGATGATTGATATAGTCTGTTTTAAATAAGTTAAGAAATGATAAGACAAACAATGAACACTTGATTCTTTTATTCGTGATAATGCCACAGCCTGTAGAAACAGTACATCCGAACAAACATGTCTAGAAGCACAATTTTTACTCAGATAATTCGGAGTTGGATGCTGGAAAATATCTAACACTTCTATTACATAGAAAAGTGTGATGTTTCTAAATTGACAGCTGCATTTCATTGGAAAATATTAAAAATATTTTAACATTATACAGTTATTATGTCAGTGAGGAGAACAATGCGACTATTTATTTGTCTCTATCTTAAAATATCTCTTAACTTTTAATATAAAATAAATTTAATCTCACTGAAATCTTGCATTTAAAAGTTCTCAAAAGTAAAAGAATTGGTACCAAACTTTATATAACTTGTACATTGATCATATAGGTGAGAGTGAAAAAAAATGTGAGATTTCATATCAAACAAAATGTAAGAATCTGTTCTCACTATAGTTTGTTAAAATGAAAAAAGAGTTAATGAAGGTTAATTAATATGAATCATATGGAATAAATGGAATGTGGCTTGTAGTGGAATCCAGAAACTTTAATTCGTCTTATGTGTGACTCTAACTATCTAATATTCGATATTCACTCCTGAATTCAAATCTAGTACTTTTCATTTGAAACGTTCAATGCGTTATTTAGTTAGCTAGTTAGTCTGAATAATCACTCAATTGTGTAACGGATATGAATTTTAATTTGATGTGTAATTATGTGGTTGATATTTTAACTAGCTTTTGGTCATTCTTATTTATGTACGTCATAATGATAGTATGAAGACAAACAGCACAAAATACACAAACGTTTACCAAGACAAGTTTAGTGCTAATTATAATATCAACAACATGATAATCTAAATAACCACAAATTCAACTAAAATGTTTTATATTTCATATAAGACTGGTGTTTATAGAAGAAAATAATACTTCCCCAATTTTATTAATACACTAAGTAATATACTGGTCAAATTAAAACTGTAATATTTTGTTAAAAAGACAGAAACTAACAAGCATCATTAGAAAACCAATCGATATTTCATAAACGCATTTTTGTTTATTTATGAGTCTGAAAAAAAACATCCATATTTGGCATGGTAAGAATGTTGATTTGGTTGTTAACCAAAATTTCTGTGAACATGATGTTGCTATCTACCTTTTCTATACAAAACATAATTTGTATTTATGCATTTGAATGATGCGAATTTCTAAATAGATTTCTAAAAATTCAATTTAAAATAAAGAAACTTCGTAAATGTGTTTTAAAATTTAATTTGAAATCATTTACGAAACTTAATGTGAAAATTCCTACATGGAAACTGGTTGTACAAAAAAAAATAGATACGTTGTATGCAGGAATTATCCATAGGAACGCAGATATTTACAAGTGTGGATTCTGTCATCTCTGTTGTTACGTAAACAAACATTTCTCCTGTGATTTAAAAAAAAATATTTTCTGTTCAGTAGACTTTACTAACATAATAAGAAATAAGAGAATCTTATTAGTTCTGATTAAATAAATCAATATCTGTCAGTTATTATAATTAAATGCAAATGCATTATCTCATTCAACGTGTTTTTGTTCACGCTAAATCGAACAGATGAATTCTCAGTTAATTACAAAATTTACATATTTCACTTATTTTTTCTTACAAAAATGCCTTAAAAACACCGATTTTTAGGCGTTTACAATCACAACTAAAGTACCTTTTTACTTCTTTTGTACAATAATAATTTCAGCTCATGTTTAGAATTGGCAAAAATGTGTTGAAGAACAAGTTCACCGTAGAGTTTTTAGGATGATTTGTTAATTATAATTTGGTGAATAGTATAAACAACTCCGCCTGTAGCTCTTCTAGAGTTACTGCCGGTCCCAAGCTCGGGTAAAGGAGGAGGGATGGGCATGGGGTTAGCGTCCCCATCCCGTAGAAAACTAACTCGCTAAAAAAACGCTTACCAGAAAAAATAATCCAAACCATTTTAACTCTTCCCTGGGAGTTAGAAGGTCTTAATTTAGAAGAATAATGACGCTTCATGGTGAAAGCCGAGTTCCTTCGAAAGCCACGAGGCCGATGGCCCTTCTAACAACCAGAGCAAAAATTTTTATAGGTACATGGAACGTTCGAACACTACGGTTCATCGTCGAACAATCAGTTGAGTGGAACTCATCACTATACATCAACTTCATTGATTATGAAAAGGCATTCGACAGTGTAGATAGGAGGACATTATGGAAACTTCTTCGACACTACGGAGTTCCTGAGAAGACTGTCAATATTATCCGGAACTCATACGACGGACTACAGTGCAAACTAGTGCATGAAGGACAGCTGACAGATGCATTCCAAGTAAGGACCGGAGTCAGACAAGGCTGTTTACTCTCTCCCTTCCTCTTTCTTCTGGTGGTCGACTGGATTATGGAGATCACGACATCTGAAGGAAAACACGGAATACAGTGGACAGCTCGAAATCAATTAGACGATTTGGACTTCGCAGATGACCTAGCTCTCCTATCGCATACACACAAACAGATGCAGATGAAGACAGCCAGTGTAGCAGCAGTCTCTGCATTAGTAGGCCTCAGCATACACAAAGGGAAATCCAAGGTCCTCAAATTCAAGGCGGAGAAAAGCAATTCAATCACTCTTGATGGCGAAACTCAGGAAGATGTAGAATCCTTCACATACCTGGGAAGCATCATCGATGAACAAGAGGGATCAGATGCAGACGTACAGGCAATGATTGGCAAAGCAAGGGTCACATTCCTACAATTGAAGAACATATGGGACTCAAAACAACTTTCAACCAATATCAAAGTAAGAATCTTCAATACGAACATCAAGGTAGTTCTACTGTATGGAGCTGAAACTTGGAGAACTACAACAACCACCATCAAGAAGGTAGAAGTATTTATAAATGGCAGTCTTCGCAAGATACTCAACATCCATTGGCCGGATACCATCAGCAATAGCGCGGACCAGTAAAGCAAGAGCAGTATATTTACAACTGATGAACATCTGGAACTCAAACTGACTCTCTGTCAACCAACACCAAGGTCAGAATTTTTAATACAAATGTCAAGACAGTTCTACTGTATGGGGCGGAAACCTAGAGAACTACGAAAGCCATCATACAGAAGATACACGTGTTTTTTAACAGTTGTCTACGTAAAATACTTCAGATCCGTTGGCCGGACACTATTAGCAACAACGTACTGTGGGAGAGAACAAACCAGATCCCAGCGGAGTAAGAAATCAGGAAGAAGCGCTGGAAGTGGATAGGACACACATTGAGGAAAGCACCCAACTGCGTCACAAGACCATCCCTCGCATGGAATTCTCAGGGCCAAAGAAGGAGAAGAGAGGAAGATCAAAGAACACAATACGCCGAGAAATAGAGATAGACATGAGAAAAATGAACAAGAATTGGATGGAAGTAGAAAAGGAGGCCCAGGACAGAGTGGGTTGTAGAATGCTGGTCGTCGGGCCTATGATCCATTGGGAGTAACAGGAGTAAGTAAGTAAGACTGGAAATGGGGTAATAGGAGACAAAGATAATAATAAGAGTAATAATAATAATGTGAACACAATTTGAGACCTAATCACACTGGATAATAAATCAATATTACCAGGGTAGGTTTAATATGAGAAAAAACTGTTTTTGAATACACAAAGGGGGTTTACATTTTCGTGTGGCTAAGGCTTTAATAAACCATAGTATACTCCCTTTTACACTTTTATACAACACAACAAAAGCCGAGTTAAGATCAATCTTATGGCCTGTTTCAACTATATGTTTAGCAATAGAGGATGATGGATGTTTATCCTCTACTCTTATTGGGTCACTTGATTGTATTTGTTTCTGCAACCATTTTGGGACATGTTCACACACCCTAATTTAGAGATGACGAATACTCCTCCGTATGTATGTGTGACTACACATACACACACATTTAATTTGGTAAACACAGTGGGATGTGACACAATCGTTTTCGTGTCTTTTAGGTTATATATATATGATCAGATTATTCGAAATGTATTGCGCTAATATATCACATAGTTCTGATAATCTTATTTATTTATTTAATGGCTTTATTCAATATTATATTTTGGTACAATATACAATTCTCAGCACAGGGTATTTCAACAAGTTACTTAAGCAGAAAAACAATAACAAAGACAAAAAAAGGAAAAAAATGGTTTAGAAAAAATCCCGAAAAACTACAACTTTTCAAATCAGAGACATGTTAAGAATGAAGGTTATTGACTAGGTTAACTCTAACAACCTATTCGTCACACGGTATATTTGCTAGGTAAGGTATTATAAAACTTTTATACTTTTCCTTGCGTGCTTGGATTTTAATGTGATTCGGTCTCGTTCTACCAGAAGACACAAAGAGAAAGATAAGAGTGAAGGGGATGGCTAGTATCTGATAAAATAACACATGCCAGGAGTTTGCATGACTTTAGATATCTATTCACAACCATATTAATTATGAACTCGAAAGATTTACCACACATCTTGCTAACTGCCATCAGCACTCTCCGCAATACAGCAAAGTCTTTCCTCAAAAGTCCGGGAAAGAATAGTGGAGAACAGTAAAGAATAATAGGTAATATGCAAGAATTGACAAATTGTAAGAGTAAATGATGAGTAATCCCGAGAGCATACAATCTTTATATGTAGTAAGTCAGACGGAAAACCTTCCTTGATAATAATAAAAAGTGAGAAGACCAAGAGAGATCAGAGGAAAAGGTAACATCTTCGTCTTCTTATTACATTATCGAAATTAACTAATGAATTCACGATTCCTTTAAATAAAGAATCAAATGTTTTTAAATGTAATTTGTGCATGAAAACATTAATTATTAAATTTCGTACCATTACTAATTGTTTATTTTATCAGTTACTGAAAAGTTTGTTGAAACTTAAATGCCTACTTATATATGAGGTGTTTAGAAGTAGTCAACAGGGAAACTTGAACCTTCTTTTGTGCAATTTTTCATTTGTTATCGAATTATTCTTGTACTCATGGGAGAATTGGTGTGCCTAGACAGATTGTATCCCGTACTAGTTAATTGAACAGATGTTATCAATGATCTGTTCGACCACAAATGTCATTTTGTAGAACTGAGAAATTCACATTTAACTTATGATCAATTGTCGATCATTTCGACGTTTGTCTGGTCCTGTTTTACTACTAATAAAATCCTATATATCTGTTTATTCATATGCATTTATATGTTTGTAATTATATAACTTTCCGTTATTTTTACAAAATACAGAACAGTAAACAGTAACGCAACTTTACAATCGTTTATGAGTTCTATTCAGACTGTGCACTGATAACACAATAAAAGACTAACTATTTAAACTTCAGCAAATCCCTTTCGGTAATTGTTATCCGTCAAGTCTTTTTGACAGAAACCAGTAACCAAAACTATATCGGAGGATTTTATAGTATTTAGAAAAATCACTTTTCATAAACTTTGAACTTAAAAGAGAGTATAATTTATGGACGACCTTTGAGTGATTTTAAAAAAATCTACTTATTTGCTAGAGTTAAAATGGGTTGTAAATTAATGTAAAGAAATAGGATTAAACTTAACTCTTAGAAGTTAAGATCGGGAATCAGAGTAAAAGTTTTCATCACGGGCTGACATCAACTATAATATCCAGATGCTATTTGATCATATGAATTAATGAATCATGCTCCAAAATCCAAAACTTGCTTTCCCTAATTTCGTTGGTTCGGCTATATATTATGGTCTCGATAGAGATTATGTAATGAAATTTCGAAATACTGACTGTTAATATCTCTTTTTAAAAACATTTCAATCTTCTAAGAGTGTCTTATATTCTTTAGCTTACCTTGAATTTGCAGATATGAGGGTTATAATTCCTTTCATTGTTTTGCATCAATATATACCCATAACTTTGATTAATCTAACAAGGCATATGGTTTCGATCACATAGAACAATTTCTTTCGTACCAATATCTAAACACTGTCATCGATGGGTTCGAATGAGGAATACAAAACAATTTATATATCAACATTTTTAGTCGTAATATCTCACTAAAAATGTATAATAATCCAATTACACCATTAAAAGATCTATAACAAGGGAAGAATAACTCATATGACTGTACAGAAGACACTAATTTACATCAAAACCAACAAATAGATACTGGTTCTTTTCGAATGACACAGTAAGCATTCAGTTTATTTGTTTAAACCTTTTGGATAAAAATTATAGTCAAATACGATATATAAAACTGAGTAGAATGATTAACCCGAAGAAAACTATGCGTTAATCATAAAATTGATGTTTAAATATTGTTGTCATTTTTTTGAACAAAAGAATATCTAACTATATCGACTTTAAGTTATTATTCATCGTCTTCTGTTGAAGTAGGCAAGCTTCATGAGTAATTAAATGTCTACTAGAGTTATTATTTTCAAACGATTTTAAACTAGTGAAATTTTAATTATGTAAAGTTTTGGGTTTTTTTTCAATGTATTTGACTTTCATTATGTTAAACATATAAATGAGATGATAGTCCAAAATATTGGGCGCGTATCTTGATTTTTCTAATACAAGTTGAAGAGAAAATTGAGAACGTTTTACAACCTTTCATTAGTCATTTTTATACACCTTTATATACGAGAGATAAACTATGTGATTGAGAATATTGATTTTTTTTGGATAACTGGCATGAGATTACAAGTCGTCTACCACCACGGGGTTTATTATAGTTGCAACCTATTAAAATAACGAATAGAAGTTCCAGTTTACTTCAATATAACCAATAAATCAGCATCTCTTATGTGTTAAGGCTACATTTTAAAAAAACCATTTATATTATAACTATTTTATTCAGTTGAATGTGTGTATAGAATTTATTACCTATTAAATACAGTATTCAGTTAAACTTAAAATTGTCAGAGAGGAAAAATGTAACCATTCACTATAATCGCTTTTCTTTAAAATGAATTTAACCAACATTTATATATATCTTCCCCGGAGGATAAATCTCAATATAGATAAATGTTCATTGAAAAAAGCTTAATGTTACACTTTAAATATTTTCTCAAATGATTCAAATGATAGTCAGTGCGGTAAACGGAAATTTCGTTCAAAAATATCAGGATTATATATTACAATATTTTCATTGCTGGTATACATTCACTCATGTAACGTTTCTAAAGTTTATAATGTAATTACTAAAACGTTTAGCAAGTCTATAATCAGTGAGTGAACCAATCTGATTTCTGATAGAGAGTTTTAGAATTTGGTGTAAAATTCATTTATACATATGACTAAGCAACATTTTGGGATTATAACTAATATCAGTTCGTGATGAAAATCTTAACTCTAATTAATAACCTTAACTTCAAACTGTAAATCTTGATTCTGTTTTCGTGAATTAATTTATAACCTTCATTAGACCATTAAAAGTTAGTGAATTTTTTAAAGGTCAATCTAGTCTCATCAAAAGTCTAGAAAAATGTCTGTTATATATTGATCAATGTAAGAATTAGATTTTCGAAATAATTATAATAAATTATTATATATGGTAATGCATTTGAATGTTAAAAATAATGCTTAGGAAATAATTACTATCAAATAGTTTCTATTACAGTACTTTTAAAATCATAAACAGAATCCATTTATTTTCAGTGTTTATTACAGTTTTAGTATTTTATCCAAATTCGTTTTGATTTTCATATTTGTATTCATGTTCAATAATCATTTTTTCAGAGATATTTTATTAAACTTTTACTATACTTAGACACGCAACTAATCTTTGAATAAAGTACTTGTTGACTTACAAACCCTTTTCAACAAATTTTCCAGAAAAAAACTATGCCATAAGTTAGAAAATTTTATTTATTTATTTATTACCATGCAACGTCATGAAACATCTTTCATCCGGAAAAAAAAATGGTACTAACTATTTATGAATTTAAAGCTTAATAACAAAACTTGTATTAGTTCTATACTAAGTGTCAGTTTATTCCTGACAGGTAATTACGAAGTAAACTGCTTTTTATATGATTATCATCGCATTACGAATAATTTAAATTTAAGTTAAAATAACTAGAAATAATCTAACTTAATACATAGTCACAAAAATAATATAAAAATATTTTTTTTTTCATTTCATTGTCTTAAAACAAAGATTGTAAAAACAAAACATACATTTTATAAGTAAACAATCCGAAAAAATCCATAAATTTTCTAAGTGGAATCAACAACTAACAATATAAAAAGAAAATTGGAAGAGAAAAACATAAAAAGCATTTTACGTTAAATATGTTTGTGTCATTTATGTTTAATAATAACAATAATAATAATAATAATAATAGTAGTATTGATAATAATAAAAACTGGTAAACAGCTGGACCAAGTAAATGTTGTGTCAGTATCCATAGAATAACATTCTGTTTGTGTGCATAAATAAAACCACAGAAGAAGAACATGAAGAAGAAGAAGAAGAAGAAGAAGAAGCAATGGATTATATACTTCTACAATATAGAACGAATTTCTTCTTATATACCGATATATTTGAGGTATATTGTTTTCTTTTATTTAATTCTACTGCTTTTACCATGGAAGCTTTTGTTTCTTAGTATGAAATAAATTATTAACATTGATACTACGTCATCAAATCCAAAAATAAAATAAAATAAAAATTATCATTAGATGTAACTTAATTTATACATTCAGTTTGACTATAAGCTGTAATTTGTAATAGAACAGAAAAGAAATGAAAAAAAACACATTAAGAATCGTATTATTAATTTCATCATTAAGATTGTTAATAACTTTAATGATACAAGTTGAACTTAGTTTCATAATCATAACCAATACTTCAGTTCAAAATATATTCCTGATAGTTTTGTGGTAACTTGTAGTAAATTGTTCTAATCAAAAAGAAATCCCCTATAGATCCAAACCATTAAACAATAATAATTGAAAATGTAACTTACTTATTAATACTAAAGTTAAATATGATTGGTTATTTGAATGTTTCCATTATCATTATCAGAATGGGTTTTGTGGACATGTTTTAGAAACTTCACTGGTTGAAATCATGAGTCAATTGAAGCTAGACCACCATGGAAAACCTGGAAGCACTGGACAGTCGGTACATTCTATTATGGGACTCCTCAGCAGTGCGCATCCACGATCCCGACCCCGTGAGATTCGAACCCAGGACCCATCATTCTCGCGCCAGGCGCTTAACCAACTAGACCAGTGAGCCGGCATCCAACGATGTTAATGTCTAACTGGGGTCGTGGATGAGCACTGCTGAAGAGTCTCATACTAGGACGAAATGGCCGTCCAGTGCTTCCAGGTTTTCCATGGTGATCTAGCTTCAATTGACTCATGCTTTCAACTAGTGAAGTTTCCATCATTGTTTAGAGCTAAAATTGATCAATCTATTTTCGAGTTAATATGAGAATTGCTTCAATATGATTATTACGTCATAAACATTAGCAACAAATTTTGATGGTGATTAGTAGTTTAATCTAGTCTAAAAAGTCATTGAAATTAATATTAGATTTATTAGATTTATAATTCTCATTGTAAAAAGTGATTTTATAATGTCTAGTCTAGACATTGAATAAGATAAATTTAATTATTATAGGTTTGCTTGATTTATATTGGGTGGAATAGTATTTTATTAATAAATAATTTCAATTATCACTTCTATTGTTATATCATTGTTGGAAGATTAACAATAATACAACTAAAAAAAAAATTAGTTGTTATGGATTTAATAATTTGTCTATATTAAATATCAATGATATTGTTTATCTTCATTATATTCTATACAGAATGTTCATTTATTTTATTGTAAATTATTTAAATATATGCTTATCGTTATTATTATCTTGTAGTTAATGAATATAATTTAGTATGCTGAACCATACATCTACAATTTTACTTATTACTTCACCAATATATCATGAAATTATACCAGGTATGCTAATCAGAAATAATTCAAACTGAAAAAAATCGCAAAGTCTAGTTTTCATAAAAGCGAGAACAAATTTGGATAAGTACACAAATACAAACATAGTATTGAATACGTGAACAAAATATGAGAAAGTCATTAAAGAAACTGAACCACATGTGTACAAAGTGCATACTTGTATAATAATGCCTGTTAATCCTCGTGGAGGAACATAGGCCGCTCACCAGCATTCTCCATCTAACTCTGTCCTTGACAATACTTACCAGTAGATATTCATCCTTTACATGTCTGCTTCCAATTCTCGATGCAGTGTGTTCTTTGGCATCCCTCTTTTACATTTCCCTTTAAAATTCCAAGTAAGAACTTGCCCCGTGATTCAGTCTCATGATTTCCTCAATGTATGTCCTACCTACCTCTAGTGTCTTATCCAAATCTTCAGATAGGAGTTTGTCTATTCCCATCCAAAGTAAGCTGTTCCTGATGGCATCGGACAAACGGACATTGAGTATCTTGCGCAGAAAACTATTCATAACTACTTCTACCTTTTTGATAACCCCGCCCGGAGCCCCTCCAGGGGCTACTGCCAGTCCCAAGTCCGGATAAAGGAGGAAGGTTGAGCATGGGGTTAGCGTCCCCATCTCGTAGAAAACTAACTCGCTAAAAAAACGCTAACCAGAAAAAATTATTCAAACCATTTTAACTCTGCCCCGGGATTCAGAAGGTCTTAATTTAGAAGAACTATGACGCCTCATGATGAAAGCCGAATTCCTTCGGAAGTTACGAGGTCGATGCTCCTTCTGACAACCAGAGCAACCATTTATTTAGGTACATGGAATGTTCGTACAATGTGGGACACCGGGAGAGCCCTCCAAATTGCTACAGAAATGAGGAGATACAACCTAGAGGTGCTCGGGATCAGTGAAACACATTGGACGAAAATCGGACAACAACGACTAACTTCAAGAGAGTTTCTGTTATACTCCGGCCATGAAGAAGAAAATACCCCACATACACAAGGAGTTGCATTGATGCTGTCCAAAAAAACACAAAATGCACTTATAGGATGGGAATCTCACGGACCAAGGATCATCAAAGCCTCCTTCAAAACAAAGAAAGAGGGCATTTCAATGAACATCATCCAATGCTATGCGCCTACCAACGATTACAATGAAGACGCTAAAGATCAATTCTACAATAGGCTGCAGTCAATCATCGAGAAGTGCCAAACAAAGGACCTGACCATTCTGATGGGAGACTTCAATGCCAAGGTTGGATTGGACAACACTGGATATGAAAACATCATGGGACGACACGGACTGGGAGAAAGGAACGAAAATGGTGAGAGATTTGCAAACCTATGTGCTTTCAATAAACTGGTAATAGGCGGCACCATATTTCCACACAAACGCATTCACAAAACCACATGGACTTCACCGGATCACACCACGCATAACCAAATCGACCATATTTACATCAACAAAACGTTCAGGAGGACGATGGAGGACGTGAGAACCAAGAGAGGAGCTGATATAGCCTCAGATCATCACTTACTGGTCTCCACGATGAAATTGAAACTCAAGAAACACTGGACAACGAGGCGGACAATATCACAAAAGTTCAATACGGCCTTTCTTCAAGATACTAACAAACTCAACAAATTCAAGATAGACCTCAGCAATAAGTTCCGGGCCTATCGTGATCTATTCAGTGGAGAAGGAACTAATGTGGAGAGCAACTGGAAGGGGATCAAAGAGGCAATCAATTCAACATGTCATGAGGTCCTGGGTCACAAGAAGCACCATCACAAGGAATGGATCATTGTTGATACACTGGATAAAATTCAGGAAAGGAGGAACAAGAAAGCAGCAATCAATACCAGCCGAACAAGAGCAGAAAAAGCCAAGACACAAGCTGTACAGACCGAATCGCAACTCTACGGATCACTGTGGAACAATCAATTGAATGGAATTCATCACTCTACATCAACTTCATTGACTACGAAAAAGCGTTTGACAACGTGGACAGGACAACATTATGGAAGCTTCTTCGACACTACGGCGTGCTTCAGAAGATAGTCAATATCATACAGAATTCATATGATGGATTAAACTCCAAAATCGTGCATAGAGGACAGTTGACAAAGTCGTTCGAAGTGAAAACCGGTGTTAAGCAAAGTTGCTTACTCTCACCCTTTTTCTTTCTCCTGGTGATCGACTGGATCATGAAGACATCAACATCTGAAGGGAAACACGGGATACAATGGAGACGGAAAAATGAAGAGAAATACCTGAAGGACATATTTCAAAAGAACGGCTACCCAATCAACTTCATCAAAAAGCACCAATGGCACATAGCATCAGAACCCAAGTCAAGCACAAAAATCAACAAAAGGATCACCCTACTGTACATACAAGGAATATCAGAAACCGCAACGAGACTGCTGAAAACCTTCGGGATAGGTGTGGCACACAAACCAACAAAATCAGTACAATCAATTCTATGCAAACCAAAAGATGAAATAACAATGGAAAATAAATCATAAATCATCTACAAAATCAATTGTACCAACTGCTACAAACAATACATCGGACAAAGTGGACGCTCCATCCACCTACGCTTACATGAACATCAATTAGCAGTCAAACGCCATGATATCTCTTCACTTATATCAATACATGTGGATAACTACGGACACTCATTCGATTGGGATAATGTAAAAATCTTAGACAGAGGAAACTCCAAAAACACCAGAGAATTTCTAGAAGCCTGGCACTCAGGTCAATCAGCAATCAACAAACATATTGAAATCAATCCAATTTATCAACCAATCAGGAAAATCATGCATAAATATAGGAACAAAAATCAAACCAATGGGCGACACAACCAAAACAAAGAAGTAAACAATGATAAATTTAAGGTCAACAAAACCAATCAACATCGAGGTGCGCAGAACAAGCTGTGAAACACATATGGAGAAATTCAAACACTTCACTTCTATCTGAAGTTTGTGCTGATGATGTCGTTCAGAAGAACGATGAAAGCTCCACAACCAAACCATCCAGATCAGAGAACAAAACTCAACCACAATGGACATCTAATATACAATTGGACGATCTAGACTTCGCAGATGATCTGGCCCTTCTATCCCAAACGCAACAACAAATGCAGGAGAAGTCGAACAGTGTAGCAGCAGTCACAGCAGCAACAGGTCTCAATATACACCAAGGGAATAGCAAGGTTCTCCGATACAACACAGTATGCACCGATCCAATCACAATTGATGGAGAAGATTTGGAAGATGTAAAAACCTTTACATATCTGGGCAGCATCATTGATGAACATGGTGCGTCTGATGCAGATGTGAAGGCGCGTATCGGTAAAGCAAGAGCAGTATATTTACAACTGATGAACATCTGGAACTCAAACTGACTCTCTGTCAACCAACACCAAGGTCAGAATTTTTAATACAAATGTCAAGACAGTTCTACTGTATGGGGCGGAAACCTAGAGAACTACGAAAGCAATCATACAGAAGATACACGTGTTTTTTAACAGTTGTCTACGTAAAATACTTCGGATCAGTTGGCCGTACACTATTAGCAACAACGTACTGTGGGAGAAGACAGACCAGATCCCAATGGAGGAAGAAATCAGGAAGAAGCGCTGGAAGTGGATAGGACACACATTGAGGAAAGCACCCAACTGCGTCACAAGACAAGCCCTCGCATGGAATTCCCAAGGCCAAAGGAAAAGAGGAAGATCAAAGAACACAATACTCCGGGAAATGGAGATAGACATGAGAAAAATGAAAAAGAATTGGAAGGAAGTAGAAAAGAATGCCTATGACAGAGTGGGTTGTATAATGCTGGTCGTCGGGCCTATACTCCATTGGGAGTAACAGGCGTAAGTAAGTAAGCAAATAATATATTTTTGATGACGAGTGTGGTAGTTCTCCAAGTTTCAGCTCTGTACAGTACGACTTTCCCGACGTTCGTATTGAAGAATGTGGATTTGATATTGGTTGACAGTTGTTTTGAGTTTCATACGTTCTTCATTTGTAGAAGTACGGTTCTTGCTTTGCCAATTATTGTCTTTACATCCGCATCTGGTTCTTCTCGTTCATCAATGATGCTTCCCAGGTACATGATAGTTTCAACACCTTCCAGAGTTTCTCTATCAAATTTGATTGTTTTGGTGTTCTCCGTGTTGTGTTTGAGGATCTTACTTCTTCCTTTGGCTGCTACTACACTAGTTGTCTTCATCTGCATTTGTTCGTAAATATGAGATAGAAGAGCCAAGCTATCTGCGAAGTCCAAATCTTCTAGCTGATTCCGAGCTGTCCATTTCATCCCATTCTTCCCATCAGATGTCGAGGTCTTCACAATTCAGTCAACCACCAGAACAACGAGGACGGTGGAGAGTAGGCATTCTTATCTGACTCCGGCCTTCTCCATGCACCATTTTGCAGTGTAGTCTGTCGTATGAATTCAAGAGGATGTTGACGATTTTCTCAGGTGCTCCATAGTGTCGAAGAAGTTTCCATAATGTTCTCCTGTCCACATCGTCAAACGCCTTCTCGTATTCACTGAAGCTGATGTATGATAAAACGTTTCACTCAACTGATTGTTCAATGGTGACGCGTAGCGTCGCGATTTGGTCTATGCACGACCGATTCTTACGGAATCCGACCTGCTGATCTCTAAACTGAGCGTCCATTGAATGTTTCAGCTGGTTCAGTAACACACTGTTAAAAAATGTTTTCCGATACTAACGGTAGTATGATGCCTCTGTAGTCCTCACATTTGTTCAGATCCTGTCCTTTGGTATTTTGAAGAGGTGTCCTTCTTTCCAGTACATCCATCCGTCCAGTGCTTCCAGGTTTTCAATTGTGATGGTCTAACATCAATTGGTTCATGATCTCGATCAAATACTTAACAATCTCCACAACCCCCATTTTGATAATTAACATGTGCTCACTAGTGACTAGCTTCGTGAGGGAATTTGATGATATCTAGTGAGAAGTCGTGACCAGTGGAGCTAATCCGTGTCGGGTAGAGACAGGTATCTACCTCAGTACAATGGAAGTTGGTCGTGCGATTTCGTGGATTGGTTGATGTTAGACACTAACACCATTGGATGCCGGCTCAGTGGTCCAGTTGGTTAAGCGTTCGCGCGCGAGACCGAAGGCCCTGGATTCGAATCCCGCTCGCGGGATCGTGGATGCGCACTGCTGAGGAGTCCCACAATAGGATGAAACGGCCGTCCAGTGCTTCCAGGTTTTCAATTGTGATGGTCTAACATCAAATGGTTCATGATCTCGATCAAAAAGCTTTTATTTCTGACTTCAGAGCTTCAGCTGGTATGTTATCTGGTCCTTCTGTCTTCCCACTCTTGATTTGTCTGATGACCATCCTAATTTCTTTGTTTGTTGGCAGAGTTACATCTATAGGAAGATTTATGTATCCTGCTTCGATGTCCGGTGTATCAATGGAGCTGGTCTATTTAATAGTTCCTCCAAGCGTTCTACCCATCTGTTCCTCTGTGCTTAAATCTCAATGATTGACTTGCTTTCTTTGTCCTTGACTGGTCTCTCGAGTTTACTATAATTCCCTGCTAGTTTCTTCATTATGTCATATAGCTGTCTCGTATTTCTTTCTCTTGCGGCTTTTTTCACTCCTACTGCCAGTTCTTCCACGTATTTCTGTTTGTCAGCTCTAATCCTCCTCTTTATTTGCTTGTTTGCCTCGGTGTATTCAGCTTGTGTCTTGACTTTCTCTGCACTTATTCGATTGTTGTTAATTGCTGTCTTCTTGTTCTCTTTTTCTTGAATCTTGTCCGGGCTTTTGATAGAGATTCATTCCTTATGATGATGCTTGTTAAGGCTCAGCACTTCCTGACACGTTGAGGTATGTACTTCTTTGATCCATTTCCAGCTGTCTTCCATTGTAGTTTCTTCTTCTTTAGGTAGATCTTGTAAGGCTTCGAACCTGTTGTTGAGTGTAGCTAATTAATTTTTATATCTATTTCTTTGATTTAATTTACTGAAATTTCAATACCTAATTTATGTAATACCGCTTGTGCTTTTGTTTATTCCGAAGTAATAACAGATGAATATTTCTAAGGTAACTAAAAGCTTTTACCAATTTGTTTTTTTTGTTGTTGTTGTAATATTTATCTAATCACGTTCCAACACTTTGAGGGAATGATGTTATTTATTAAATATTAGTCATTAGGAGAGTTAACTCCGCCTGTAGCTCTTATAGGGTTACTGCCGGTCCCAAGCCCGGGTAAAGGAGGAGGGATGGGCATGGGGTTAGCGTCCCCATCCCGTAGAAAACTAACTCGATAAAAAAACGCTTACCAGAAAAAATTGTTCAAACCATTTTAACTCTGCCCTGGGAGTTAGAAGGTCTTAATTTAGAAGAACTATGACGCTTCATGGTGAAAGCCGAGTACCTTCGGAAGCCACGAGGCCGATGCCTCTTCTAACAACCAGAGCAAAAATTTTTATTGGTACATGGAACGTTCGAACAATGTGGGAGACCGGGAAGATCAGTCAAATAGCAACGGAAATGAGGAGATACAATTCGGCAATACTGGGAATCAGCGAAACCCACTGGACCCAAGCTGGACAGAAAAGGCTAGCTACGGGAGAGATGCTGCTATACTCCGGTCACGAAGAGGAAAATAATCCACACACTCAGGGAGTCGCTCTTATGCTGTCCAAAGTAGCACAAAATGCACTTGTAGGATGGGAATCTCACGGATCCAGAATCATCAAAGCATCGTTCAAAACAAAGAAGGAGGGGATTTTAATGAATATTATCCAATGTTATGCACCCACCAATGATAGCAACGACGACATTAAAGATCAATTCTACGAGCGGCTGCAGTCAATCATAGAAAAGTGTCCAAGAAAGGACCTCACCATTCTAATGGGAGATCTAAATGCCAAAGTCGGAATAGACAACACCGGATGTGAAGATATTATGGGACGACATGGACTGGGAGAAAGAAACGAAAATGGAGAAAGATTTGCAAATCTATGTGCATTCAACAAATTAGTCATAGGAGGCACAATATTTCCACACAAGCGTATACATAAGGCTACATGGATCTCACCGGAACACACTACAGAGAACCAAATAGATCATATTTGCATCAATAAAAAATTCCGAAGGACAATGGAAGATGTGAGAACCAGGAGAGGCGCAGACGTAGCTTCAGATCACCACCTAGTTGTGGCCAATTTAAAACTGAAGCTAAAAACGAACTGGACAACTGGACAAACAGCAATACAAAGGTTCAATACAGCCTTCCTTCGAGATACTGACAGATTCAATGAATTCAAGATAGCTCTCAACAACAGGTTCCAAGCCTTACAAGATCTACTGAAGGAAGAAGAAACTACTATGGAGGACAACTGGAAGGGTATTAAAGAAGCATTAACTCCAACGTGTCGAGAGGTTCTGGGTCTCAAGAAGCATCGTCATAAGGAATGGATCTCTATAGAAACACTGGACTGGATCAAAGAAAGGAAGAACAAGAAGACAGCAATTAACAACAACCGAACACGAGCAGAGAAATTCCAAGCACAAGCTGAGTACATAGAAGCAAACAAGCAAGTGAAAAGGAGCATTAGAGCCGACAAGAAGAAATCCGTGGAAGAACTAGCAACGACGGCAGAAAAAGCTGCTAGAGTAGGAAATATGAAACAGCCTTACGATACAACGAAGAAACTATCAGGGGAGACCGGTCAAAGACAAAGAAGGCAAGCCAATCACCGAAATTCAACAACAGCGGAACAGATGGGTAGAATACTTCAAGGAACTCCTGAATAGGCCGGCTCCAATGGATCCACCAGACATCGAAGCGGCACACACAGATCTTCCCACAGACGTCAACCCACCAACGAAGGAAGAAATCAGAATGGCCATCAGACAAATCACGAGCGAGAAAGCTGAACGACCCGACAACATATCAGCTGAAGCACTGAAGTCAGACATCGAAGTAAACACAAGCATGCTTTACCTTCTATTCAAAAAGATTTGGGAGGAGGAACAAGTGCCGATGGACTAGAAAGAAGGGCACCTCGTCAAGATTCCAAAGAAAGGAGATCTGAGCAAATGTGAAAACTACAGGGGCATTACACTGCTGTCAATACCAGGGAAGGTCTTCAACAGAGTGCTGCTGAACCGGATGAAAGATGCAGTAGACGCCCAACTTCGAGATCAACAAGCTGGATTCCGTAAGGATCGATCGTGCACAGCCCAAATCGCAACACTACAGTTCATCGTCGAACATTCAGTTGAGTGGAACTCATCACTATACATCAACTTCATTGATTATGAAAAGGCATTTGACAGTGTGGATAGGATGACGTTATGGAAACTTCTACGACACTACGGAGTTCCTGAGAAGACTGTCAATATTATCCGGAACTCATACGACGGACCGGAGTAAGACAAGGCTGTTTACTCTCTCCCCTCCTTTTCCTCCTGATGGTCGACTGGATTATGAGGACCTCGACATCTGAAGGAAAACACGGAATACAATGAACAGCTCAGAATCAGTTAGACGATTTGGGTTTCGCAGATGACCTAGCCCTCCTATCACGTACACACAAACAGATGCAGACAAAGACGGCCAGTGTGGCAGCAGTCTCTGCATCAGTAGGCCTCAGCATACACAAAGGGAAAACCAAGGTCCTCAAATTCAAGGCGGAGAACAACAATCCAATCACTCTTCATGGCGAAACTCAGGAAGATGTAGAGTCCTTCACATATCTAGGAAGCATCATCGATGAACAAGAGGGATCAGATGCAGACGTACAGGCAAGGATTGGCAAAGCAAGGGTCACATTCCTACAATTGAAGAACATATGGGACTCAAAACAACTTTCAACCAATATCAAAGTGAGAATCTTCAATACGAACATCAAGGCAGTTCTAATGTACGGAGCTGAAACTTGGAGAACTACAACAACCACCATCAAGAAGGTACAAGTATTTATAAATAGCTGTCTTCGCAAGATACTCAACATCCATTGGCCGGATACCATCAGCAACAGCCTTTTGTGGGAGAGAACACATCAGCTTCCAGCTGAAGAAGAAATTAGGAAAAGACGATGGAAATGGATAGAACATACATTACGCAAATCGTCAAACTGCATCACGAGGCAAGCCCTAACTTGAAATCCTGAAGGGAAGCGAAAAAGAGGAAGGCCAAAGAACACATTACGTCAGATAATAAAAGCAGGTATGAAAACGATGAATTACAACTGGATGGAGCTAGAAAGGATTGCCCAGGACAGGGTTGGGTGGAGAATGCTGGTGAGCGGCCTATGCTCCTTTAAGAGGAGTAACAGGCGTAAGTAAGTAAGTAAGTATGTAAGTAATTAGGAGAGTTACTCACTAAGTTAAGCGATTGATAATTCAAGTTGACGGTGAAGTGTTTAAGACTGAGAAGTAATTTTTACAGTTTCCGCTGTTCAATAAATAAATAAAATAAATTGATTACCATTTATGAAACTGTTTTGTTGTTATGGTTTTAATATTAAGGAATATTACAGTGGAAAACAACATCAAATTATTGATTCATTAACTGTAAATTATTGATAATCATTTACGGCAAAAGATATGAGAATATACTTTTCGTGACTATTAATTTTATTCGAAGCTTTTTCTTATTTCATATGAAGAAAATGAAATAATCTGTTCTAATTAAAAATTGCATGAATTTTAATAAATTCAAAATGAAGCAAAATAATAGAAACCCATTAGTAGATGTACGGATGGAATGATAAAATACATTTGTAAGTAGAGAGGTTTGAAGTGAACATCAACTCTGGGATTAAGATACGTTCAGCTGACGAATCCCAAATAGGACGAAACGCACATCCTGGTGTTATAAAGCTCGGTTTTACTTCGTCTAATGTTACAATGGTTGGGCTTCCACTTTTATATGTATGGGACGTTAATTTACTTTAGACGAATATCTACACTAGATTCTCTCCCAGTGTCTATTCTACAGGACTTCAACATAACTCAGATCAAGAACACATGATTAACCTGACCAAAACGTAAATGTATTTCCACACCAAAAACCCGACACAATCCAACAACAATGAAATAAGTGAGTAATAATAATAATAAGGGTAGGGGAATATATATCTTATCTGAGACCTGTTAGACTATCTACATGTCTGACGAAGCAGACAATCAATTATTGTCATTTTCGCCCACACATCACCTGGATTTCACAGCTAGCCATCATCCGTCTTTGCTTACAATGCTTATTTCAATAACAATCATTCATGCGATCTACTTAGAGTCAGATCCCGGTCCAATAAAGTGGAGAGCCCGTCAGCAAACATCTTCCGACCTAAATGACGACAAAATAAAGGGCCCCACTAAATGATTAACACTTTAATAAATAGATCCCTGTACAAAAATGCCTTGAACTAAAAATTGAAAAACTAGTCACGAACCCCAAAGCACAATTTGTAACAAAATTTAGGTTTCATCAGTTACTAAAGTTGATGGTTAATTTTAATAAATAAGAATTTATTGGGTCACAATAGAAATAAAAATCATCACTTTCATTTTAAAAGCTATTCATGCTTGACAGAGTACATTCTTTTTAAACAAAATTCCTCGGTGAACTGCTTTGTTTGTTTTATTCCACAATGAATGTTCTTACGGTCATCTAAGTGGTAAAATGTAGTTTCATTTAACTAAATAACGTTTCGTTAGTTCTAATTTCTGTACATGAAAACTATAGGTCGAAAAAAGACTTTTGGATATTTCTAATGATAAGTAACAATAATCATAATTGGTAAAATTATATTAAAGTTTTGAATTGTTAATTAATATTCTTTTCCCTTTATCATGAATGCAATAATGGTCTAACCTAAGTCACATTATGTAATGCATTATTCTTTTAATACTTTTTTTCACATGGACTGGAATTTTTGAATGTTACACTGAAATTGAAATGAAAACTCATTCAAAGTGAAAATAATTAACATTTCACAAATTCATAGTGAATATCAGCCATTATTATTTTTATTAACATTTCAAGCAAGCGTGGAATTTACTAAATAAGTTAAAAAAGACAATAAAATAAGCTCATAGTATAAATTTATCAAAGCCAACTCAACATATTTACCTCTACGGATGAATTAAAATTACTTTTATTGAAGTCTAATAAGTTCACCTCTTCGTTATAAATCTTGTTTGTCATATGAACTATAAATCATTCAATGATGTTTAAAAGATTTTGTATATTTTCTGTCACTTCTATGATAAAATAAACTGTTGTTTCATGTCGATATTTTCTCTGGTAATTTACAGTTATAGGGAACCTTTAGGCAATATAACTTTTTTTCATTGATAAATTTAATTGTTTTTTTCTAAAGGGTTTATTGAAAGCACCATTACTGTTTGATGTGTATTATTTATTTATTTTAACACATAGATATTGGTACAAAGAGGCACCAAATACATATGCGCCACACAGATCTCATTCAATATGTATGAGGTCTGTGATACTGCCCAGGTGCCCAAACCGAAGCAGGTGGTGTTCTTGGGGGGTCAAACCCGGAGCCTTCCACCTAAATGTCCGATCCACAAGGCAATGGAGCATCGTAAGGAGATCCTGTCCCATGGAAGCCATTGACCAACAATTGGTTCATACGCCATTTGTTCCCACAGGATACTGGAGTCCATGTGCACCATTGGTTTGGAATCCGGTGTATATGAAACTAATCAATTGAATATGTAATCAAAAATATAATACAGTCTTAATGTTATATCTAAAAATAAAGTTTTTGTTTAATCAGTAAATAAAAAACTCACTTCACTTAATTTAGACATATCAACTAACGTAGATAGACCACATTTCAAATTCTAGCTTAATATAAGATAGGTCAGCAAAATCTATGGTGAATAAAACAGACTGATTTTATACCTAAACCAGGCTACACTAATTAAAAGGAATCAAACTGAGATCTTTTTTATAAAAAAACATAATTATTAGATTCACTTGATATTGTTTTTACTTGAATCTTCCCATTGATGTTTTAGGACTGAAATTGATCAGTCTCTTATTGGCATATGTGCATACTGTGCGTATGCCTCGATATTGCCTTAATTTACAAGCATTATAAGCAAAGATGGATGGTGGCTAGCAGTGGAATCCAGGACGCGCGTTTCGTCCTGCTTGGGACTCGTCAGCTGGATGTACCTGCATCTCAGGACTCAGTAGCTAAATGGATAACGCGATGGCGTTTGAAGCGAACGGTACTGAGTTCGAGTCCCAGAGTGAACATCAACTCTGAGATGCAGGTACATCCAGCTGACGAGTCCCAAACAGGACGAAACGCGCGTCCTGGATTCCACTGCTAGCCACTACCCATCTTTGCTTATAATTATTAGAATTATTAACATGATCCATATGATTTTGCATAAATCTGTTTCATGATTATATATAGTTTAATGAATCTGGTTTTATGATTAAAGTAGGTTACTATCAGCAAATTATTTTTTTAAAGTTCTAAACTGATTACTAATAAATATTTTGTCTTTCCGAATGATGTAATATCTCTAAGAAACTACATTTATTCCAATTTATAATGATATTACTCATAAATAGGTCATAAAATAGTAAACCAGTAAATGAACCGTATCATTGCATATAATTTCAATACGATATGGTTCGAAAGAAATTAGTGATCTTCAATCCAATAATTTTAAAAAGTGTAAAATAACAGACTAATTAAAATGGAACACTGAAACAAATACTGAAGATGTAAGCATTTTAAGGAGAATACTATCAGTAAGCTAGTTCATGACTTCTAATCAGCGGGACATTGAGACAATACAACATCCATGTTTTTCTAATAAGAGTTTCTTAAAATACATTATATTCATACTTGTTAAAAAAAAATCCTAAATATGGTAACAAAGTTCCAATCTTTGTCGATAGGTTACGTAATAACATGTTTTGTATTTATATATGGAACTAAATCTAATTCTCCGACGAGCTAAAATACATAAACAACTGAGGGATTTATCAAAAATAGAACTTTCCCTATCCGGCAGTCATAAACTATTCCATCAATTCATTATCTCTCTCTCCAAAAAAATAATGTTTTATCCATAAGGCTAGTATAAATCACTCTCAGTTTGATGAATTATACTATAAAAACAAATTCCAGTTAACTGATTCTACTTAATTTCGACCAGCTGTAAATACAGTTTTTAAGTGCCTAAAGGCACATTTACTCCTCACTCCCATGTAAACAGACCATTTGGAGAAATTGATGGAAAAAATGGTTTTTATTTAGAAAAATAATCATTTACGTACGTCATCTACTTCACTTTTTTGACTTCACTACTAAATAACTTTTCAGTTAATGTATGCTTATATCTTTACCAAGTAGTAGAAGAACGTAAGACTTGAATGAATCTTTAAAATTAAAATCATAAACATAGATAGATGATTAGAACGACAAACAAGCGAATAATTTTATTTTCAACTAGATCTTCATCAGGCTTTACTATAATATGCAGTAATATTCATATAGATATATTTCTAATCGACCAGTGACGTCTACTCAACCACCCTAATTCTACTCTTTATTGTGCATGAAAAAATTTAGTCTTTCCTGTGGAGATATTTATGTTCGGCTGACAACCAGGCAGCTTCAACAACGAATGGGTGAACCTCTTCCGCGTGATTTGAAAAAGATCAGACGTAGACAGTACAAAGCTCAATTTGGATTGATTGAGGTTAGACATTAGCACCACTGGGTGCCGGCTCAATGGTTTGGAGTTTAGGCGTTCTCATGCAAGACCGAAGGTCCCGGGTTCGGATCCCTTGAGCAGAATCGTGGATGCACACTGCTGAGGAGTCCCATAATACGACGAAACTGCCATCCAATGTTTCCAGTTTTTCAATGGTGGCCTAACATCAATTGATTCATGATCTCAATCAAAAACTTAATCTCCACAACCCCATATCGTTCACTACACTTGGTCGACAGTGAACATATGACTCATGAATCTAAATCGTCTTGAGTAATGCATCTTACCTTTATCGTTTTCCAATGGAGTACTTTCTCTTCTTCAACATAATGCAGAAGTTATAGGTGTTTGAATTTATAAAGCTGATCTATGTATTCCAAAAGGCTTAACAACATTCATATCTCTTTGCTGGTCAATCAATGTGAAAAAGTGATTATAACAATCATTATTACGATTGCTATTAGCACTATTATTACTGTTTTCTATATCCTTTCTTAGTTTATATTTACTCGCTTTCTTTCAGTATACTCTTCACTATCTAATCGCTTGAATACTTATGATCTAATTTAACATTTTTTAACAATGATCATTCTAATGTGTATTTTTCCAAGTTTTTACTTCTTATTTTGAAACATCGATTTAATCATTTGTTATTCTTATTTCTTTTACATTAAGTGTCATCACACCATTATTCCATACATTTTACTGATAATGTTTAGTTATGCAATCTATCCCGTCATAATTATTGACTCCAAAGCTACCTTGATTGGTTTATTAGTTTCCAATGTTTGAATATAAATATTACTGTATATTAAGGTAAAGCCTGATGATTTAATAGAAAGCAATGCCATTTACTTGTATTTGTTGTTCTAAATTTCAAAATAAGAATATATAATTAATAGATAGACAAAACCAGGATTAAACAAAATAGGCCTATTGAGATATAAGATAAAATAAGTTTAGTGATGAGTTCGCTTTTTGACAAGTTCATTTTCAAAGCCGTACAATGACAGGTATAAAATTATAGTGAAAATTCCCATTTTGGCATTAGATAAAACGAAAAGGAACGAATCAAGTGAAGAAATTGTTTTACAATGAGTCATACACCATGGCTCGACACTTAGATATATATGGTTTACAACAAAAAAAGAATACTAACGAGTAGTTACGTCATGCAATAATTATATAATGATATATTGATTACAAAATAACACTGAGTTATTAGATGAAAGAGGATCATAATAATCAAAGTAATTATTCAAAATTTAAACAGTTCCTACGTTGAATAATATATGAAAACAGAAGAAACTAACAAAATGCTTTGATGAAAGGTCAGTATTGTAGTAGTGCTGCAAGAATCAAGGAACAACTGTTGAGAATAAGTAACATACAATAGTGGAAGAAATTCAAACATAGTTTAAATACTTTTGAAGGAAAGGTTTTCATCAAAGTTCTGCGACAAACTGATTCCTATACCGATGACCAAGATAGCGAATATGGGTGTACAAACTTCGTTTGGATGGAAAGGTTTGGTTTGTGAACATGGATTGCAATGGCTTCAGTAATGTGGAAAAGACTCACTCGTCAACCATGTAGCAAATTTGATCGAATATGGTGGATAACTGTAAAAGCTTTATTCAATTTAATTTGATAACCTATGCTCACTAAGTGATCGAAAATAGAACTCTTAATCGCTCTCACCTATCTTTTGCTCAATCACGACGGATGGTGTTCTGTTATGCGATGACAGACTTGCCAAATTGTACACCCTATATAATTGGCTTCAAAGCAACAGTTGAATCGATGTAGTGAAATCAAGCAGTCTGTCTTTATTAACGGTTTTTATTATGGGACAGTTGTAGAAAACGGCATTCAGTCTGGCTGCATTAAATTTATTCTGTACCGCCTTTCTTAACGTCTGAGTCACAATTTCTTTGGTAGTGTTATTTAGGGATTCTAATTTCGAGAACACAACTTTTATCCAAACGGTAGGTACCATTGTTCTTCTTTTCATCTCTTTCATGTTTTTGTCGATGAATTTCGTTAGGTATACATTCCTACTAAGCAGCCACTAAGCAGCTTACGAATATCAAATAATTCATCTACGAAAGTGTCATTCAAGTATATCATTCGAGCACAATGAATCAAGATCTTTATCAAGTTTCTTTTATATCTGGTTGGTACAGCACTAATGAAATGAGTATATTTTCCAATTGTATACTTCGTATGTTTCCCTTTTTAATTTTCCATCTTCTCTTCTAGTTCGTTGAATATATGCAGAAACGATATGTTATTATTCCCCTCTTCCTCTAGCGTAAAAGTAATCGATAGATGAATTTTATTAAATATATTAGGCAAAGTTCTCCTTTCCATGTTCTTTTTCTAATACTATGATACTATCATCAATACAGCGACAGTAAGATGTTAGATGACTAATTGTGTTCTTAATTTGTCCATTTTCTAGCTTTACAAGAAAAATACCTGCCAGTAGAGTGCACAATGCTAATAATGCTACTAAATAATCAATATATATTGCGTAACGTAACTACTGAATGAGTATTATTCCATTGATGTAAACCATGTATATATATAATTACATTAATGGTGATAACAGAATTCCTTTAAACAGTGTGAGGTAAAATAAATGAAAGTATGAAAACTTTATTTTTATCATTGGAAGTAATAATTGTGTTGTTAGAACTTCAATATTCATTATGAAAATACATAGAGAATCATAACTGGGAAGGAAAGTCCCTGCGTGATAAGGTAGTGTTGAAATTGAAATGAACTGTAGTCAGGAGAATCCCAGAAACAGAAACAAATCATTTGGCAGTCAAATCTATGTAAAGAAGAATATGGAAGGGCAGGAGATGAGTGTGAGTTAAGGAAAGAAAGCGGGAAAATTAATCATGCAAGACTAAGACCATAGTAGGAAGAGAGTTTATACATGTTTCCTATGTACACATAATTCTGTTTTTTCCTGATATATAACCAATGCTTTGGAAAAGCTAAGAAAATGGAATATAACATCATTTGTTATCCAGAGTTGCTTATATATAAATTACTTCAAAAATAATACTAACATATTTTCTAGTTTACATAATAATTTTTGTAAATTGTCTAAGATTTTTAACCTCTGATGTTTGGCAACCACATATAACTTTAAATACTCTGTACGTCTTGAATTTTGTCGCTTAATTCTGTTGATTTTGACTTTCCTAACCAGTTAATTAGTTGAACCTGCCAAACAAACTTAGAAAGCCGACTAGATATTCGGGAAGAGAAAAGATTCGCGATTTCGCAGAGCTCGAGAAGACAAAACAGACGGACACATCAGCAGCTTATTTTGGTACAATCCATGTTATCATTCAGGGAATTTAAGACAACTAGATTTTCTGAAACAGTCGGAGACGTCACTAGCTTACTTCTGTACATCTA
Source organism: Schistosoma margrebowiei (assembly GCA_944470205.2). Taxonomy (NCBI): domain Eukaryota; kingdom Metazoa; phylum Platyhelminthes; class Trematoda; order Strigeidida; family Schistosomatidae; genus Schistosoma; species Schistosoma margrebowiei. The sequence goes on along the minus strand of OX104024.1, from coordinate 64,201,911 downwards.
CACTCAGTACTTGCCTTTCCGCCTATTTTGTAACAAAATAAGAGCGCGGAGAGCAATAATGTGTTCACCAGTGATAGATCTGGGTAAATAACATCTCATGTTCAAGTTATATCCGCATACAGAATATCCAGAGTAAGGTCTATACACTCTGTAGTACACATATAGGTATGGATGCAACTTGATTTCGTTGCACCAGGTCGGAGCTCAATAGCAGTAGAAAATGCAAAAAACAATTGTATTCAAATCATTGGATTAAAAGTCATCTACTAATAGCCTACTGCTTCATAGACATAACACATGCAATTTGAGTGTTGACCCCTGCTCACTGGTTATGGCACAGGTAATGGCTGTGGTTCATCCCAGAATAAATAGACCATCCTAGAGATAATCCAGCCAGACACCGAAAGGAATAATTTGTTTATTTAGTTCTGGATAACATTACCTTAAGCCCTTCAGGTAGTCCAAACTTACGAGAGAGTGTGAAGTTAGATTTCCATCAGTTTTAGTACAGTACGGGGTGAACTCAAACTCCGTCTAGCTACTCAAGTAAGTTAGTTGGACTAAGCTTCGCTGCCCTTGGGACACCTCAGTGAAGTACGGGTTGGCCTTCCTCCTGGCGCACATTGCTAGGGTAAACTGCACGTTAACCCAACATACTGGCTGGCTAATAATATAGAAAACTAATAATATGCCTCGTAACAAATTCGCCATCCCCAACATTTAGAAGTTTACGAGTACAACATTATATAGTTCATTGTAAAGCTGATGTTTATTCAAAAAATTATGGATTTTATACCATATATTTTATTAACATACGAATATCATAGAATTTTTTAACAAGAATGATTTAGTCATGTATAAATATCGGAATGCACTACGAGAGTTTCAGACAATTACCACTTTAAATTTTATAACAACCTGAAAAATCCTAAAGAGTTTTAACGTAAAATAAAACATTCGTATTTCTAAATAGTCGTTATTCAGCTTAAATGCTACCGTCTTTGACCTTCAATATGTAAATACAACTCTTTGAATTTAAGAGGTAATATAGTCAAGAAGCTACTTAGCGATTATCAAATATAAAGCTAGCGATCAGTTTATTATGTATTATCTGAGTCATAACAAAGCCAAATGGATAGTTTTGGCAGTTTCATGACGATTTCTTTTTGTTTAAAAGATATTTTGCAATAACTTTATCAAACAATAAGTATCATTATATATATAATGTGTACGAATATATGTCGATTCGTTTTGATTAATAAAACTTCCTTTTCACGCAGGTAGGCGATTGAACTTGATTATAAGAAACTTATGTATCAATACCAGAGCCGGACATTGCTTAATCCAACAATATTGCTTTATTTTTATTATAACCACGCCTACTGTTCATATCTTTATACAGTTAAGTAATGTAATGTTCATGAAATTAAATTTTAATAAACTAGTTTAATATTGAATAAGTCAATTTCAACTATCTTAATAGAACGATTTACTCAAGTGTTTCACTAAAAATAGGGTAAATAATTCCTACTTTTTTTTTCTTTCTTTCTTTCCATAAATGGTTTCATTTGTGATAAATCAATACTTTTCAAGTACTCATTAACTTATAAAAAATTATTAGTGATAATGATTATTTTTTTTCTCTTTTTATTATTTAACTTTTAGTTTCTAATCACTTGAAGAATTGAAAACATGTAAGATCACGGGTTAAATACTTTCATTCTTAGTTGATTATTAAAACAACATAAATTTTCTATTAGAGTATTATTGCTTATCATTTCTGTTTATATTCAATGAATGAATATTTTATATATGGTTGAAAAAATGATTTGAATAAACAAGGATTGTTCAACATTTATTGTAGTTGCTTTATATATATATATATATATATATATATATATATATATATATATATATATATATATATATATATATATATATATATATATATGTTTTTGAATGAACTAATTTGACTATGACCTTTCGTAGTCAATTGTAATTGTCCATGTTATCTTTATTCATAAATCTTTGTATTATTATTATTATTATTATTATTATTATTATTATTATTCATACTATTGGTTAAACATCATTAATCTCCACTAGACATGATTCATTCATTTTGCATTTATCCCTCCGTATTACGTCTTACTTATTTGATCGAATTGTAATTGCACTATTACAATTGATTGATCACTGGGTGGTGATCAATGTCTTGCTTGTCTAGTCCTTATTAGTGCAGATCGAATGCTATCGATCATGTTGCAATGTGGCCACCAGTCTAGGTGACTGGACACTGCGGGCACTATGTATTGAGATTTAGATGGTGGTTGGAGGTAGTCAATAGGAAACCCTGGACCCGGGTTTCGTGCTATTTGGCACTCGTCAGCAAGGTGTACCTGTAATCTTGAGGGAACTGGTGCTCCCTGGCGGATTCGATCTCGTGTCACCCAGCTTCACAGTCAGAGACGTTACCACTGAGCTATCCGAGCCGTGACTAACCTCCAGTAGGAATGAGATGTAATTACAAGATTACAGGTACACCTTGCTGACGAGTGCCAAATAGCACGAAACCCGGGTCCAGGGTTTCCTGTTGACTACCTCCAATCACCATCTAAATTGCACTATTATTTCTCTCTCACCCTATCTTGACCCATATTTATTCTGATCATCGATCCTAAAATTTTACTTAACATATACGCAGATCCAAGTTAACATTCTATATGAGTTATATTAACATTAACAATTTGATTATATTTTGTCTATCACAATCCTAAATTCACATGCTCTAAACGATGTACTTTGCCCTTAACCTGGCCATTTTTCAGATTATTAATTTGGATATATAATTGTAGAACCTGAAGAGAGTTTATCGAAAAGAATATTCTTCGTTCAAATATTAGTCTTTTAATATTAAAGATTCCCATTGTGAAAATTAGAACAAGACATATAAGCGAACAATGTTGTTTTCAAGTGGATCGTCATCAGCTTTTACTCTAATATACATGAATATTTATGCGAAAATGTTAAACCAATCAAGGTAATATGGTTCAATAATCAAAATGAAATAGAATAGGTCACCACATATAATAAGTAAAAATACAAATTGATAGTAGGAAGAATAATAAAATATGATCAGAAAAGTCTTATCAATAGTTAAACTTTAGAAATAGAAGATTAAACGTGGGTAAATAGACTTGGAATAGTCATCACAAAACATTAAAATCATTACGTAGTAAGAAATGTGTAAATAATTAAATAGTGAAGAATTTTGGTGGAGATTTTTTTCTTCTCTGAGCTATTCCCTGAGTTACAAATCTTCTCCATCATCTCATAGTGAAGGATACAAACGGAAAGAGGCGGAAGATTACAAACAAATAATGGATGTGAAAATAAGATTAATGATAAGAAAAATAGAATAAAATAAATATTCATATATTTTAGAGTAAAGCATGATGACGATCTAATTGAAAACAACATTGTTCGCTTATATGTGTTGTTCTAATATATATATTTTTTTGTTTGTTAGAGTGAAAATTACATACATTATTGATTAAACTATTAATACACAATTTGTTTTTGGTTACCATTTGATATCTTTAATATAAAAACTGTAAAATAGTCCATTTATATATGATATTAGAATCAATATTAATTCATTAATTAGAATAGGTTTTTTGTGGAGAGTTTAAGAAATTTCACAAGTTGAAATCATGAGTCAGTTGAAGCTAGACCACTATTGAAAACCTGGAAGAACTGGACGGCCGTTTCGTCCTGGTATGGGACTCCTCAGCAGTGCGTATCCACGATCCCGCACCACGCGGGGCTCGAACCCAGGATCTACTGGCTTCGCGGATGCCGGCTCAGTGGTCTAGTGGTTAAGTGTTCGCGCGCGAAGCCAGCAGGTCCTGGGTTCGAACCCCGCGAGGTTTGGGATCGTGGATGCGCACTGCTGAAGAGTCCCATACTAGGACGAAACGGCCGTCCGGTGCTTTCCGGTTTTCCATATTGGTCTACCTTCAGTCGACTCATGATTTCAACCTGTGAAAATTCATTAATGGTTTCGGTTACTAAAGTTCTTGTAAAATAACAGTATTTCAATATTTGGTGACTAAATTACGTTTATCCTACCGGATTATTTACTCATTCAGTAAAAAAATTTATGTTTTGCGCATAAAATGTGTTGAATAAATGAAATCTTCATATTTGTGAATATATCTCTATTTAATATACACTGAAATAATTAATTTCTGGTCGTTCTTTCGGGAAGACGTTTAAAAAAGACATCAGTTACGCTTAGTATGTTACTCACATTTGAATGTTTAACAGTAACAAATGATGTCATTTCTTGTAAATGATATCATCTTATTAAATTTACATATTTAGTGATAATAAATGTTATCTTATCATATTCTATACGGATATGCATTCTTGTGCCACTTACTAGCAGATTTTCATTTGTAGATATTAATAATGAAGTGTCATAAATACTAAGGGCATATGATCTTATGTGTACTAAATATAGTACCATTTGTCTACTAATTCTTGTCAGTCATCATTAGTAGCTATCATATTTTACACTTTTAAAGTATTAAGTGATCGGTCTTAGGTCTTATTTGTTTATTGTCGAAACTATCAGCTAAATATGCACACAAAGTATCCTGTGTATTCCGAAAAAGTAATTATATGAAATCCCAAACAATAATCTTGAGTCAACATAACATTATTACTTAATATAAATTCTTGAGTAAGAAGATAGGTATAACAACAAGTTTTATTATAGATATCATTACCAAGGTTTGATTTGATAATTTCGAATAAATTGAGCATTGGGTAGATTGTTATAAATAAATAGTATATTTGTAATATCCCAATGAGTAGAAATATACTATTTATTTATAATAAGTTTTATTATTCATTCTGTCGGACCACCAAAATAAAATAAATTGAATTTTTGAGAACTAATATCGAATAGCCTGACATTCAGAATGCTGAATGTTCATTACTGTGAGAAAGTAATTTGATCATTTATTCATAGTTTTAACTCGTTTAAATTATATAAAATCTTACCTACATCTTTCAGGTTATTAAGTTTAGTAACAGAAAAAACTTGAAATATATGGGTAAACGTATTGTATTTATTCATTATCAATTTAGTAAAACCGAAAAAAACTGTCTCACATAATCGAAAAAATTATATTGGGTCTAACAAAATGACTATATAAGAGTGATTGTCTTGTGACAGATAACAAATCTAATGTTTAACTTATTTACTTTGTAAACAGAAAGCGTTTAATCAACAACTTAGCTAGGTGGAAAATTATGATAAGTCGTAGATTAACAAACACCTTGTTTAATAAAGTTGGAACAATCGGAAACGAATAAAACAGAAATATATGACATTGATACTACCATAATTTTAGACTTTAGGCTATATGTCTTGCTGATTTCATTATATAGTACTAATGTGGATAGCAGCTGGGGCTAACACACATTCGTACTGGGCTTTTTATCGACTATTATGAAAAACTGACTAGCAACAGTTGATATGATGAATTTACAAGAGATCTTTCGCGCTATGTAAGACACCATTTTCATTTTTACAAGGAAGCAACCTTGTTGTCGTTTAAATGTTAATTAATTACAGTATCAGGTGCATTCTCTGTTGATTACGTTTGAATTTCCTCTGGCTTCAATATCAATCTCTTCTTGATAGTGGACATGAATTGAATGTAATTAATGCATTCAAAATAATCTTGTTGAGGCGATCTCCTTCCTGACTTGTGTATACAGAAGGAAAGTTTGATCAACCTTTCCATGCGATGTTGACTAGATATTTGTCTTATAACCATTGTCAATTTTAATGAATTTTTTCAAACATGTCTCCAACCTTTTTATTATTCTTTCGTATTCTGCTATTCATCTCTTACATAATCTGATTGACGTTCATACATTTATTTTATCATGTTGAGCGATTACCCAACCATTTACTAACTGTATTACCCTTACACAACCTCTGAATAATTACTTCCCAAAACATAAATACACATCGATTCAAACTTTGTTTATTCATACACTTTATATCCTTATTCTTCTGATAACTATGATTTTGGTTACATTTTGAACATTTGTTTAAACTTCATAAACGAAAGTATGGTAAACATATGTTATTAATTATATTAATAATTGTAATTTTACGTTGCATGCAGCCGATAAGATACTGTGAAATAGAATGATGAATTCATTTTATTCTACAAAGCTTGTTGTTCTTGGTCTGTTCTTTTTTGTATTTCCCTTAGAAACTTGACCTCTCGTGTATGTTACTAAAAAGGACGTGTTCTATACTCAGGGCTAAATTAAATTAATGGAAACACAGATTTATAACGATATTGAAATATTGAATTATTAAAACGCTTTGAAAATTGTTCATTCTGAATTAGTTTCTTACTCAAAGTACTACTGACAATTATTATTATTATTCCCAAAGTTCAACAATCCATACGGAGTTTAGAATGAAACGACGTGTAACTAACGTTTTAGCAAATTTAAAAGATTAAAATGTTAATTCGTTTTAAATATAAAAGATGATTACTCAATTGTATGAACAAAGGACAAGGAATAAAGTGATTTAGCAACACGTCTTTATATTCTTCGATATAATTTTTTATAGTTGAATTTATGAGTCGATCTAAGCTAGACCAAACTGGAGTACCTAAAAGCACTGAAAGGCCGTTTTGTCCTAGTATGGGACTCCTCAGACGTGCGTATCCACGACATTAACACCGTTGGATGCCATATCAGTTGTCCAGAAGTTAAGCATTCGCGTGCGAGACCAGAGGCTCTGGGTTTAAGTCCCGTGAGCAGGATCGTGGGTGCGCACTGCTGAGGAGTCTCATACTGGGGCAAAGCGACCGTCCAATGCTTCCAGGTTTTCACTGGTGGTTCAGCTTAGATCAACCCATGGATTTAACTAATAAAATTACTACAATCTTATAGTATATGTTTTAATAAATTTAGCAATAATTCTATAGAATGACGTCATATATATTAGGGATTCTAATAAATGGTTTTATCATACTACTTCAACAGATCTCACAAAGTATGATTAACGATCTTTGAAAAATCGTAAGAAATCTATTTTACCCAATTTTGTCTCCTACCTATGTTGTTGACAGGTATATATCTACAACTTTGATGAATAGTTCTTTATGAGTCAGGATTAAAGATGATTTGCAGGATAAGTAGATTTTATTAAAGTTTTGTGACCACAAGAGTTACATTTAACCATCAAGTACTGATCTTATGATGCCAGGTCATTCTGATACATGAGCATAGTAGATTCTCTTAATCAAATGACTGTAGAATGAGAGTGAGGGTAATACTGCTGGTTAAAATCATATCACAGCGTATTCTGACTGTTCACAGAATGTGATTAAATGTATCAAAGTAAATTAATTAGCTTCAACTTAAAAATATTAAACAGGCTTTATTATATCAAATGAAATTTTGTATATGAATATGGACTTTGGGGTGGGAGCTGAATAAACTAAATAATGACTTTCCATAATGTCATTGGTAATTTTATGTCGACTGGTTAGAGTGTGACTAACAATGGAATCCAGGAAAAGAGATTCTATCTATTTAAAGCTCACTGACTGGATGTCCATATATCTCAAAATTGATTTTCACTCCGAGATTCTAGCCTAGTGACTTTTGTTTCGAATGGCAAACGCATTATTTACCTAGCTATTAAGTCCAGATAACCACTCCATATGAACTGGGTACAAATTTTAATTTAATTTGTAATGATCTGGTTTATCCCGTTGTTGACATTTTAACTGTATACTATGTAGATAACCTCAATATAAACATTATGTTGTACATATTTCGATTAAGACGGATAAAATCTCATTCAAAATATTAATAGCGAGATAATCCGAATCATTACAAAATAAACCATAAAAATGGTTTATAATTGGTTACTACATCTCACTAATTTACTATACTGGGTTAAAACAAAGTATTAATTTAATTAATCAACTAATCTAGAATAGTACTTTAATGCTTTAGTCTTTTATATATAACGCTATTAGGTTTTATGTCATCAAAAATATTTTAAATTATTTAAAGCTTGTGTATATACCTCCTAAATCATGCTTTTATTATTATTAATTGTACGCTCTTATGTTTTTTTAAATTTCAAAACAGTTGATATAAGTAAAAACCACACTAGGATGAATCAGCCGTCCAGTGCTTCCAGATTTTCCATGGTGGTCTAACTTCAATTAACTCGTGAATTCAACTATTAAAATTACTATAACAACCACAAAACTCCTCTCTGATTATAATCATCATATGCTCAGTAGTGATTGGCTGCAAGGGGTATTTCCTGGAGTCATGGTGAGAAGCCGTGACCAGTAGAGTTCAACCGGGTCTGTTGTGATATAGTAACTCACTGATGACAATAGTGACTAATGGCGCAACTTCGTAGATTGGTTGAAGTTAGACATTAAAACCGTTGGATGCTGGCCAGCTCAGTAGTTTGGAGATTGAGCGTTTGCGTGCGAGACTAATAGGTCCTGGGTTCGAGTCTCACGAAGAGGGATGCGCACTGTTGAGGAATCCCATACTAGGATGAAATGGCCGTTCAAAGCTTTCAGGTTTTCCATGGTGGTCTACCTTCAATTAACTCATAAATTCAACTATTAATATTATTTAGTTTAATTTAAAACAATTTTTACTTCCCTAAAATATTATGGTAAATTAGATTCAATGAAAAACACAAGCATTTGGAATTTGTATATAAACCAAATAAACATTATTTCTCTATTTATATTTAAAGTATTTTTGTTCATTTTAACTAATAAAATGCATAATTTTTTGAGTTATAAGAAGTAATAAATTATTCTACAAATTAGTATTTTTTGTTTTACAGCATTTAACAGAAACTTGTATTTGGAAAACCTGAAATCAAAATGTACCTTCCATATTTTACGTCTACGCAAATACTAGTGTTATGTTCTCTATAAAATGAAGTAATTCTTTGCTGTTTAAGTATGAAGATTTAAAATTATATTGCAGTATGTTGTCTTCATGTATTCATTGATGCTAGGTTTATTAATTGCAGTAAAATGGGATAGTAACTTGTTAAAACAATACGATTTCTTAAAAATGTATAATATTTAAGTAACTATGCAATGTTTTCCCACCGAATAGTAACTTAGCTCACTATATTTTAATATTATTTCATTGAAACTGTAACTGCTTATGGTCTTTCGTTCCAGTATTTATGTCTATTAAAAATAACATATGATTCTGATAGCGTAGCATACTTTGAGCTGAATGGCTTAACTGAAAGACTTTTACTTTTGTCTGCGACAACAATATCAGAGCCTACTATGAGTGGGAATAAAGATTCGAACTAAGCGAATGATCGGTAGCATAATGCATTTGCTTATTTATAATTATCAAATCATGTTTAGTATGAAGCAATCGACAGGATCAAGCAATAATTGAAATAAATTTATACACAGTCTTCTACTACTTAGTCTTAACCAATAATTTATTTTAACTTTGTCTGTAAAATGAGTTATCTGACACAAAACATTTGTCATATACAAATTAAACTAGCAGATTTTCGTTACAGTTAGCCTTGGTTGATAATTTGTTAACACTTAATAAAAACAAATCAAGAGTACATCTTAAATGTAGATGGTTTCAAGTGTATCATTTCCACATTTATTAAAATCCAAGTGAACAACATAAAATTATTTTCATTTTCTTGGACTTGGTTTGTTTTCCAAGATATATTTCCATCTTAATAGTAATAATAATAATAAACCACATATAAATAACGTCAAATCATTTGAGCCAATATTTTCTAGTGTCAAAAGCATTGGTTATATATTTATTTTAAAATATTTTAGCTCAATACTGTGATGTGTGCTACTTATATAGATGTAAATAGTATATAACGATAGTTGGGAATAAAATGTATTTCAGTAGAAGATCGAGAAGGAAAAAACGGGAACGAAAAGCAATTGGTATGAAAATGCAGGAACAGTGAAATCTGAAACGATGGACTGATGTTTGTTTGCCTCTCTGCTACCAGACTTTCTGTTAACAACTAACATCATATACTACCTATGTCAATATAAGTAGCACGCACCACAAGATTTTAATGAGAAATTCTGTAATTTCATATTCAAATACATTAGATTGTCCCCACTCGTATTCTTGTTCACTACAGAAACTATTCATTGGCTTCCATTTAATTTTTACACAGGAAAAACTGTTGTTACTAAAGACAACTTTAGATATCAATTAAATTAATAGCATTCCTTTTTATTTAAGGAAATGATATTGATAAGTTTTCTATAAAATTTAATATCATTCAACTTAAGTGAAGTTTCTTAAATGCTGCAGAATATTGTTTTTTTAAACTAACTAAAACAATCAGTAAATTTAATAAACAATTTACTTTAGTGGAGATTGTAGTAATTTCAACAGTTGAGATCATAAGTCGATTGAATCTGGACCACCATGGAAAACCTGGAAGTACTGTACGGCCGTTTAGTCCTATCGTGGGACTCGTCAGCAGTGCGCACCCACGACCCCACCTCGCGAGATTCGAACCCAGGACCGATCAACCCCTTCTAATACTAACCAACATATGCTCACTAGTGACTGGCTTCAAGAGATATATCCTGAAGTTCTAGTGAGTCAACTGGGTCAGTTGTGACGTATTAACTCACTGATGACAATGCTAGATGTGTCGCTCAATTTCGTGGATTAGTTGAAGTTAGTTATTAACACCGTTGGATGCCGGCTCAGTGTTCTAGTTGGTTGAGTGCCTGGCGTGAGACTGATAGGTCCTGTGTTCGAATCCCGTGAGGTGGAGTCATGGGTGTTGAGGAGTCCCATGATAGGACGAAACGGCCGTACAGTGCTTCCAGGTTTTCCATGGTGGTCCAGATTCAATCGACTTATGATCTCAACTGTTGAAATTACTACAATCTCCACAAAACCCCTTCTGATACTAATCAACATATGCTCACTAGTAACTGGATTCAAGAGATATATTTTTTTAGTTGCATCGGTCTAAATAAACAAAAGTGTAACTTACAAATTAGATCAAATATGAAACGTATGATAATTTGTTTAGCTTTGATCGACTGGTTAGATTAACGAATTATAAAAGAAAAAAAGGTTGACGGTTTATTTATAATAATTGTTTATAGTGTTAAAAAAACAAGGCTAATTTATTAAAAGATAACTTCTCATAACAGGTTATATTACTTACTCAACTTGGTTATAGTTGTTTTTCAGTTCTTGTAATATTAAACCTGTGAACGTTCACCATGTGACTGAGTATTTTCTACTTATATCATGGACTGAATTCGACTCTATGGTCAATTCTAAATGACCTAATTTAAAATGTTGAACAGTATGTTCCAATTTGATTAACTAAAGGCAATACATTTATTGGAAAACTTTTAGGTTTTTATTTTATTTTTTTTGTGATCAAGTTTGGAAATTTCACACTAATAGGAAAGAAATATCTAGTATTACCTAGTTTTCAGCAGTTATCTACCTAAAGTCAAATAGTTATTTAACCTTCTGTTTAAACAGATCGATTTCAACAACTTTCTCATCATCAGCATAGGGTTGCGGAGATTTGTAAGTTTATAATTGAGATAATGAACCGATTGGTGTTAGACCACCACTGAAAACCCAGAAGTACTGGACTGCCGGTTAGTCCTATTATGGGACTCCTTAAAATGGCGCGTCCACGAATCCCGCTCGCGTGGTTCGAACCCAGGGCCTTCAGTCTCATGCGCTCAGTACAATGAAAGATGGTCGCGCAATTTCATGGATTGTTTGAAATTAGACACTAAAACTGTTGGATGCCGCCTCAGTCGGTCTAGAAATCAAGTGTTCTCGTGCAAAACTGAAGGCCCTGGAATCAAATACCGCGAGCGGAATTGTTGATGCACAATGCTGGGGAGTTCTATAATAGGACGAAATGGTCGTCCAGTACTTTCAGGTTTCTCATTTTAATAATTTCTTATTAGTTTAAAATCAATTGAACGTATTAAGTTCTTCACAATCATTTAACGTCCACACTTTATATATTGTCAGAAATCAAATTTTACAATCAGATCTGGTGAATAACTTGAAAAGGAAAATGGTCAGATCAAACTTGTAAGATCTTGTTTACTCACACGCAATGTTGCTGTTTTATTTTTCTTTTCAAATTACTTATTCCGTTGATAATAATTCAATGCATTTAGTTATGAATAATCATTCCTTTTTTTTAAAATAACTGAAGTCATTGTGAAATACTGTAAATGAAACAAGGGAAAATCTAGTAAATTAAAGTATATTAAACATAATAGAATGGATGAAACATAATCTCTTAGTGAATATAACTGTAATCAATTTAATAAGTGTCTATGTAGTGATGTAGTAATGTAAACTATTTATTTTAACTCGGTAAAATCAAAGTTACTATCATTACCGAAATATAAATTTGAAGTTATCCTTTATTCGTTAAAGTTTGAACTTCTTCAAAAGCAACTTATTTTAAAGACATTTATAAATAATTCATTTAAATCTAAAGCAACTCTTATATAAAAACTTTTGTCTAAATTTGATCGAATAGTTTCACAGTATTTTAGCTCCAAGTTGGTGTGAGACATTAAGGAGAAAGAATATAATTGTAAAATTTCATCGAGTGCATTTGAAGTAAATTCAACGTTTCGTCTGGCAAGGAAATATAATGAAACATCAAAATTATCGAATATAAATAAATACATGGTTCTTTGATTAACTGTATACTAAACAGGACATCCAATAACGTTAACAATGTCTCAAGTAGGTATTTGCTTTGATGTTTATGAGACAATTGGTGTGAAACATGAAGTGTGTGAGGATAACAGATTGTATGTATTCGTAGGTGTGAGAAATATTTCACTCACTGAGATGGTGGAGAAGATTTGTAGCTCAGGTGGATGATTTTGGTGGAGTTTTGTTCTCTGAGCTGGATGGTTTGGTCGTGGAGCTTTCATCGTTCTTCTGAACGACATCATCAGCACAAACTTCAGATAGAAGTGAAGTGTTTGAATTTCTCCATATGTGTCTCAAAGCTTGTTCTGTGCACCTCGACGTTGATTGGTTCTTATTGACCTTAAATTTGTCGTCGTTTACTTCTTTGTTTTGGTTGTGTCTCCCATTGTTTTGATTTTTGTTCTTAGGTTTGTGCATGATGATGTCGTTCAGAAGAACGATGAAAGCTCCACGACCAAACCATCCAGCTCAGAGAACAAAACTCCACCAAAATTTCACTCACTATTTGTCGCCTCTGATCGGTGAAATTTTAAGAGAACACAATTTTTATATATAATATGAATGAAATATGTCACAGGATGCATAAAATGAAGATAAACAAACAAAATAAAAATGAAGGAATGAATGTTTGTCCCCGTTAATTGTTTAACTGATTTGAACAGTTGAATTCAATTGATGTTAATCAGATAATAAGTGATAGATTAAATGGAATAAAGATTTCAGGTTCACTTAATAAATATTAGTTACCATGAGACAGCTAATTGTATCCCATCTCTCTTATTAATACTTTTTGGATTTACCCATATGTGTAGGGCTTCTTCTGTTAGTCTTTCTTTGTAAGAATTAAAACTTCATTGAAGGATTCTCGTGCAATTGAAATCATTCGTATCACCTGATTCTATTGAGTGTTATACTACAGCTGATTTGTTTTCAAGTTTTTTTATATCATGCGAAGATTTAGGAATATGTTTTAAGCATAGTTTGTGTTCCTTCAACCCCACATCCAGTTATCTTGACATATGTAGCACCACAATCATTATATTTTATTTCATAAACACAATTTTGTTATTCCTCCCTGTGTAATGGGTCTTTAATTCTTACCAGTTTTTAGTATTAAAGTATTGTTTGTTTAAAAGAATACTCTTATATTTTGAAGAGTTAGGACCCTTCTGATTCCTTTTGAAATTCATTTACGATATGGGATCACTAGTGTGTTTCTTTAATCCATTCTTTTTGTCTATCACTTTTTTATTATCTTTTTGGTGTTCGTTATTAATTATTCTTGTTATGAAATACCTCGGATATTTATTTATCAGACTGGATATAATTAAATTCATTTCAGTTTCTATATCACTTGTTTCAGTGACGAGTTTTTGAACTATGGTTATCCAATTCCTGGTCACTATCACTTTGGGGGGGGGGTTGTGCCGACTTATAATCTAGATATTTCGCTGAATATATTAATTTTTAAACAGTCACTACATTTCCTTTCAGGCAAACAGTTCTGAAAAGGTCATTTGTGTTCAGTGGATTTCAACTCCTTAGTTAACTTAATTTTGACAGAAATGCTGTTGATGTGTTTAAACAATTTATCTAATCCATCTCGATTTATATGACAAAAGTGTCATCAATGTATCTTAAACAAACTTTAAATGGAAGGGGGCACTTTAAGATTGTACTTATTTCCAATGAATGAATAAGTTGGCAAGAATTGGAAAAACCGGTGTTTTTATGAAAAAAATTTGTTAACTTGTTAGTTTTCATCAATGAATTTGTTGTAGTGTTTATGATATTATAAATATGTATACCATAGATACTGTTTAGAAACGCATAAGAAGCCTTGTCAAGTGATTGCTTCAGAAACGTAATAACTTTATTTCTAGCACTACTGATAAGCTCATAATAATATTTATATCAGTTATTTGACTGAATACTTGAGTTTAGCGTAGTTATTGATGGGCATTTTACGTATAAAATTAATTCACTTTAATTAAACTGTCTAGAGCTGCTTCACATCTAATAACATGGATTTATAGATGGTGAAGAAGATTTGTAGCTCAGGTTGATGATTTCGATAGAGTTTTTTGCTAATCCGGATGGTTTAGTAGTGGAGCTTTCATCGTTCTTCTGAACGACATCATCAGCACAAACTTCAAGTAGAAGTGAAGTGTTCGAATTTCTCCACATGAAATACAACCAAAACAATGAAGTAAACAATGACAGATTTAAGGTCAACAACAACCAATCAACATCGAGGTGTACACGACAAACTGTGAACCATATATGGAGAAAATTAAACACATCACTTCTACCTGAAATTCGTGACTGTAGTTTTTATACTAAACGAACAAGTAGATAAATTTGTTAAAAGTGTTTATTAAAATTGGCGCTTATATACACTCACTTAACCATTCTTAAAAATCTCCTATTGGACAATATGATTAAATCACAAACAAAATAACACGTTTCAGTTAGTATTTATCTTCAATCATTGTACCAATTATCATTTGTTTTTTTTCTTTCTCTCTTATTATTCAATTATCTTGTCATAATATTTGGCTCACTTCTACTAGGTTGATTATATTTTTGTGACACTTGTAATGATGTTTACCATTATTTGCTATACTGAAATCAACTTTTTTTGGTTAGAGGACTTTTAGCGGGTTAGTTTTCTACGGGATGGACTCGATAACCTCATTTCCAACACTCCTCATTTATCCGGGCGTGAGACCGGTAGTAGCCTCAGAGGGGGGCCAGATGGAGTTGCTTATTAAATAAAAGAAAACTTTTTTCAGATGATTAATTGACCATTTAAACAATGGTTTATTATTTTGATTTCAGTATTACTTACTTACTTACTTAAGTAATATTGGTATCAAAATAATAAACCGTTGTTTAAATGGTCAATTAAATATATGAAGAAAAAAACGTTTTCATTTATTTAATAAGCAATTTATATTACTACATGAATTGTAGATAAGTCTCAAATTACATTTGAGTTTTAACTGGTCTCAAATCATTGTTTCTAAGTAAAATTGAGTTAACCAGATGATATATAGTTTATATTTCTTTTTTTCAATTACATTAATTTAATATAAGATTCTTGTTAATTAATAACATTTTGTTAAATCTATTTTTAACTTATTCATATTTACATAAAGTAATAATTTAATCAAATGTATTGGCAATAGCTATTGTTGATAAATAGGCCAAATAGAATAGTGGGATTATCTTCATCTGTTATTTTAATCAGGACAATTATAGAATAAAACAAAAACAGAACAAAAAGAAATAATGATATCTTGATTAGATATGATTGTACAATCTCTAAGTATTTGATTATAATAATTCTAATGCAATGTGACTGGCTTTTACAACTTGTTCCATACAAATTATTTTTTTTTCTATATTATCTTTGACAGAGCTGTTCAGATAAAAAAATTATTAGAATTCATAGACTATTTAGATAATTATCATGTCGAATTATGTTACCTCTTTTCTAATCTATTACCGATATTAAGAAAGAAATAATTGTCTTTATATTGATCTTTAATGCTTAAATGAATATTTCTTTGTATCTTGTTGAAAAGCTTCAGTAAGTTAGGTGTATATTGGTATTAATGAAATATGATAGAAGTATCATCAGTATATATGAAATTAAATGTAAATTTATCAGAGCTTTCTTTAAACGTGGACGTTTCAGAATCAGTCATGAAAAATATGAATTCTCTATTGTTACTTGACCAATCTGACACAATATGGTGTCATTCCAATTGGATTGAACCTCCTTCAAACCTTCTAAGATGTTATAGTGGAATTTAAAATACCTTCACTCAGAGGGCATAAAGGTGGTCACAACTTAGCTAGCCTGTAGTGTACTTATATATTTAAACGTAGTCTGTTTTTTAAAAGACAAATACATCAGTATTTGACCTAATAAAGCACGAATTACTTAATTATATCACTTTCCAGCTCCTTTTCAGTACACATCCTTATTTTTAACTAATCGAGCCTAAATAGTATTATTTATAACCATCATCAACATATAGGAGCTATTCATTAAAGCTTTTTTTATTATAACATGAAACTTAACAGAAATCCTCACCACAAATCTTTCTAAGGATCAAATGTCGGACCTCCACTTCATTGAAAAAGCACTTAACTATCTAAATGTTTGGATTGAAATCCATTGGTATACGTTCCCAATATATATCAGGTTGCATTATAGCACAACAAGTTTTTCACTACAGACACATCTAATACCTCTGAGTTCAATTCCTGATAAGCCTTTAGGATCACATTTCTAAAATGTTGAATACTAGGCAGAAATAGCTGTCCAGTCTTTAGTTTTCAATGGTCTCCTAACTAAAATTAGTTCATGACCAATACCACCTACACAGTAAAACAGTCTTGGCAGAACTGATACACCTAAAATAATATTAATAGGTGTTTAGTCATTTCACTGCGTCACCACGCAGATTATGCTCTTTTAATTTAGTAATAATTGATGCACTGGAACCTGGTATTTTAAATAATCTACGATGTTTCTTAAAATAATAACACTATCAATACTTTCCACTTCAGAATCTTAAGTGTTGGGAAAGTTTTCATTAGTATATGCAATCATATATATATATACTCCGTTACCTTATATTTTACTGTAGAACTTCAGAATATGTTAAGTAAGATAGTGTAATTATTTAAATCCAGATCAGAAACTTCTAGCTATCATGCTGCTCGAACTAACTGGTAAATTTATCAAGGAGGTATGGGTATCTCCTCAATTTTCAACACGAATCGAATAATTGTACGTTTAGTTAACGTTGAAGAATCAGTGATTCGCCTGATTATTACAATTCATTTTTAAAAAGTTCAACCCATAGTCATTAAACAATGACGTTTTTATATGTTACCGATTGCAAATCTTCAGTTTGTCATCTTTAAAAAAAAAACCAATCACTAGTTTTATAAGTACATTTTACAGGTTAATTTAGTCGTTTAAACACATAGTTAAATGCAATTACCATACCTTTTTAATGTACTTACTACTTTGCCAAGCGTACATCCCTAAACAATTTTACCAGAAAAGAGTTTTATTACAGAAATAATCATACTTTCTTATTTTTAACTTTTTCCCATTTCTTAATTCCAAAAACTTTCTTACCTCTGTATTATAAGATAGACATACATTACACGAATCGATAAACTGGGTATGAGAATTATCCGTCAATGTCATAAATTGTAAACACGTATGGTAATAAAGTTTGCTAATTTCTTTACTTAAAAATAATTTATAACATCTAGAAAATGCCCATAATTTTCTTACAAAATACTAGATATTATAACAGTTTTAGTCATCTAAACAAGGTACCATAGTCATTATTGTTTTTCAGAGACCTTTCCCATTAAGGTAAGCCATAGCTTTTTGGCCGACAATCAGAATTAATATTTTAGACTAAATATAACAACTATCTTAAAGATATCTGTGAAGTCACGTCAGCTGATCATGTTGTTCTTGAAAATTTATTGATGTCCATAATATAGAATGCATGATTATCTCTACATATATATATTCATACATGAGGGAAAGAGCATCAATTTAATTAAAGTAAATAAATTGACTACATAGTTCGGAGGATGAAATGTATATTTTGATGTATAAAAAGCAATAAACTATATAAAATTTATATCATAAATATAAATATGATTCTTTACATAATGATAAACTTAGTTCTTATCTTACGTTAGTAGAACACGTACGGAAAATATCATAGTAATGAATGTACATAGTAATTGGAATTTTTTTAAGGGTAAAAATACTAATGAAATTGGAATTTTCGAATAATTCCATTTCGACTAAATCCTCTTATATTTAAAGTCACAATAATTTTATTAATTCGAACCTCATGAGCTATTAGAATTCTATCGAAATTTCGAACACGCTTCCATAAAGTTCATCAACAAGCTCGAAACCTAAGTCCAGAATCCCATTCTAATTGTCTTTTCTCAATTAACCATATAAGTAAGAAAACAGAATTTTCACTTTATCAAATGACATCAAAAAACAGTAATTAGTAATAGAAAATCATAAGTCTGTTCTATAGAAAATTAGTACACTAACACACTTAAAGATATTTTAAAAAACGAACGCTAAGAAAAAGTAAACGAACGACGTATACACCAAACAATTGCCTTGGCAACCAGTTCATTAATAGAGTAGGTGAAGAATCTTGATGTTATTTAAAATCAAGAAGGACTGTTAAATAATATAAATAGTAGTTATACATTATATACCGGAATTTTCAAATTTCATTATTCGTACTAACGATGAATCAAACTTCAAATGGTTATGTTACGCATTGGTTACATAAATACAAAACACCTGTAATTTATTTAATAAAGCTAGAAAATTACAAAACTAGTCATTCGATTCTAAGTGATAATGTGAACCTATCATGAGTTTCCAATGTCAAGCATAGATTTTACGTTACTTCATATATTATGAATACAGACAAAAAATATTCATCACTTTTATAAACTCCCAAAGAATAATTTTATAAGGAATTTATCAAAGCTTATTTCGAGAACTTCAGAAAAACAAAGTTACGATTATCCTGATATCATTGTCCTAAATAAACGTTCTCCAAATTTTTCATTTAAGAAATTAATGAAATATTAAATTGATCAGTTTCGTATAAGGGACTGATCAATTTCAGTCCTAAAACATCAATGGGAAGATTCAAGTAAAACAATACCAAGTGAATTAAACTTCACCCCGTTGCACAAGCAAGTGGCTATCAAGACTCAGTAGCTAAATGGATAACGCAATGGCGTTTGAAGCGAACAGTACTGAGTTCAAGTCCTAGAGTGAACATCAACTCTGAGACACAGGTGCATTCAGCCGACGAGTCCCAAACAGGGCGAAACGCGCGTCCTGGATTCCACTGCTAGCCATTATCCATCATTGCTTACAAATAGCTTATGAATTAAGGTAATATCGAGGCATACTCACAGTATGCACATATGCCAATAAGAAACTGATCAATTTCAGTTCTAAAACATCAATGGGAAGATTCAAGTAAAACAATACCTAGAGAATACAAATCAATCACTGAAGATTGTCATATTGATTCAGGCTATGAAATACTATAAAATAGTTCTTATTCTTAGATAATATAAATGCATATTAAATAGTATTATATAAACGATAACTTACATGCATATCATAGGTATCATTTCTGATATATCTGTATTTAAATCAAAATATATTTTCATTGTTTCAGGTAATTTAATTTGTACTTGTTCACTAACAATTCCACCAGGAAATGCTATAATCAATGCTAATAATCCAGCTGCAACTAATAAACATTTTACTCGACATGGTACACTAACTGTTGGATCAGTTAAATGTTTACCATTTTGACTTATTCCTACACTACGATTTAAACATATAGCAACAAGTAAAAAATTATTTAATGCAACAATAAAATAAATAAGAAATGCAGAAATTTTACACATAATATTGCCTAATAACCAATTTTTATATACAGCTGTATAAGCTGTATATGGTACACCAAACCATGCTAATGCTAAATCACATAATACACGTATTAATAACATTCGTCTATTAGCTAAAGATTTTGGATTACGTAATTTTTTAATTGTATATATTAATAATAAATTAATGAATGTACCAAATATTAATATGATTATATACAATGATAATAATACTCGTTTATATGGATTTTTTAATAAAGTATTCACATAATGATTAAAAAAATAATAAATTTGTTGCGATGTATTTTTTGTGGAAAAATTAGTTAAATTCCATTCTATAATAAATTGATTATCATTGGATATATTAATATATTGATTAGATATTGAATAAATTGATTGATTATTTTGTATAAATGATTCATTCATATTGTTTATTATTATTATTATTATTATTATTATTATTATTATTATTTTAAAATGTTAATTTCAAATTTAAAAGTTGTATCCAACCGGGACTTGGTGACTAAACAAATTATGCTTTATATTTAAAGTCATATTATTATTATTCTGAGTTTTACTATGATTAGTTACTATGCTACATTGAATAATGTTATACAATGATATCAATGTATAAATCTATTAAATTAAATGATACATTAATTTATAATGAATAAATAAATGAAAACGGATAAAATGAAATGGAATGATAACCAGTTAAATGATAAATGATCATTTGAAAGTTTGTAATAAATATTCAATTGTAATTGGTTAGTAGTAGTATTTATTCTATGCTTTTCTACCAATAATTTCTCTTCAATTTATAATTCATTTGGGAATCAGAATGTTATGGATTGTTATTTAATAAATAAGCGTAATCATTTAGCTTTTATTGTTTTATTTTAGTTGATTGTATTAGTCTCCTTTAATTTATACAGTTTTATCCATAATTCTTTGAGAAACTATTCAATATAAATACAAGATTGTCGGAAAATAATCATTGAATATTTTGAAGAATAAATAAGGTTTAATAATATTAAGGTTAATAATAAAATAGCTAGAAGACATTTGGTAAAAATGAATTCATCAGTTTGTTTCTCCATATTTCTAGACTGACTGGAAATGTATTAACACTTGAAATATTATTATTATTATTATTAATGACTTTATTCAATATTATATTTTGGTACAATATAGAATTCTCAGCACAGGGTATTTCAACAAGTTACTTACGCACAAAAACAATAACAAAGACAAAAAAAGGGAAAAAATGGTTTAGAAATAATCCCGAAAAACTACAACTTTTCAAATCAGAGACATGTTAAGAATGAAGGTTATTGACTAGGTTAACTCTAACAACCTATTCGTCACACGGTATATTTGCTAGGTAAGGTATTATAGAACTTTTATACTTTTGCTTGCGTGCTTGGATTTTAATATGATTCGGTCTCGTTCTACCAGAAGACACAAAGAGAAAGATAAGAATGAAGGGGATGGCTAGTATCTGATAAAATAACACATGCCAGGAGTTTGCATGACTTTAGATATCTATTCACAACCATAATAATTATGAACTCGAAGGATTTACCACACATCTTGCTAACTGCCATCAGCACTCTCCGCAATACAGCAAAGTCTTTCCTCAAAAGCCCGGGAAAGAATAGAGGAGAACAGTAAAGAATAATAGGTAATATGCAAGAATTGACAAATTGTAAGAGTAAATGACGAGTAATTCTAAGAGCATGCAATCTTTTTATGTAGTAAGTCAGACGGAAAACCTTCTTTGATAACAATAAAACGTGGAAAGACCAATACAGATCAGAAGAAAAGGTGATATTAGTTGTTTGTAAAATATTGTAAATAACTGGTAACTTATTCAAATGTTAGTTTTTATATTAGTTTGAGTAGTGTTATATCTTGAAAGTTGATTTCTTCATATATCGGGTATAACAGAGCACTAGAACACTAAAACCCTTCCAAGTCGCAATAAGAAGACAGAAAACTGATGAAAGGAATATTATTCTAAACAGTGTCCATCATAGTACAGAATTGTCAGGTATTTATAGTTTTAAGTGAGAACGAAATCATTATTACAGTCCTCCAATCCTTATACAGGGGGCTATTAGCATTATCCAATCGGGAAGCTACACGTAGGAATTCTAGAATATTCTTCTGAAATGTGATTGAATGGAACATCTTCGGCTCCTTCTGAGCCTCTTACAGCTTCCTCGAGTTCACCCGTGGTCCGTCGTCACACGTAGAATATCTTAAGCAAACGATTTGTTTATAAATGTAAAAACTCAAATTGACAAAAAATAACATTACGTTATCAGTCATAATTAGCAAACAAATATCTATCATTACGAGTCTATTAGTAATGTATTATTGTGAAAATATTGACATCGAATGAGAAGGAGATTCAAAACAAAGCTATACGTAAGTCCATAATTTACTTACTTTTAATACATTCTTATTTAAAACTAAATGATTAAGGTAGAAGTATAAAAGCTATGATCTCTTGAAATCAATTCATCTTATCACTATTTTTGATCTATTTGTTTTTGTTTTTTATATACGTCTCTATCTGTCAAACAAACACTGATATGTGATAGTAATAATAATATTTAAGTTTGAAATCAACAAAACTATGATTAATTAAACGGCTTAGTCAGTAAGTATGACATAAACCGAAAACCATTTTACAAATTAACCACTGACTTTAGTGGGATAGTTAATTAGAATAAAAAAGTACCTTTCGAAACATAATTACTGAACGCTTAAATCTTAAGTGATATGACTGAAAAATTAAACCTTAAGTGATGTTTAGAATACAAGAATTTTTATTTTCATTCCCAGGAATGATAATTTCTTGGTTGTTGTTCTCTTGTTATTGTCATTTCTTACTCACTGATGTTGTCGCTACATGCAACTACAAATAATTAATAACTGAATTCATGAAATGATCTAAGCTAGACTACTACTGAAAACCTGAAAGCACTGAACGGCCGTTTCGTTCTAGTACAGAACTCTTCAGCAGTGCCCATCCACGATCCCGCTCATGAGACTCAAACTCAGCACCTTCGGTCCCGCCCACGAATGATCAACCTCTGTATAACTGATCCGGCATCGGATAGTGGTAATGTTTAATTTCAATCGATTCATGATCTTGCACAGCGCTAAGGAGTCCCATACTGGGACGATGGATATCCTAGAGTACTAGTGAGAAGCCAAAACAAGTGGAGTTCGATCTGTGTTGGGTTGAGAAAGTTATCCGCCTTAGACACTAGATGAAGGGATGCGTTTTGTTTTATCTTGATGTGAACTTTTGCCAGGAACTATTATTTCTCTATAGACTAGGCACACGTTTTTATCAATGGAAAAATCGCAAAAACCTTGATTCAAAGTTGCTTGTCGATTACCTTCAATCACCACATAATGTAACTTTCTTATAATTAGTTCAAAATAACCCTTTTAATCAATATCACTATGATAATACTTGCAAACTAAAAGTTATATTTTTTGCATTGTCAACATTTTTCACAAGTAGCAAACAACATGAATAAATGAACTCTTAGTTCATCAATGTGCTTTACATGCATGAATTTAGAAGTCTATTCGAGACTAAAAAGTAAATGTGAAGTAAAGAAATAATTCGTAACAATTTTTATCACCCTGAAGGGACATTCATAAAAAAAAAGATTAACGTTTTTGAGTATTCTAGAAAAGATTGGACTTCACGAAGATAGGGATAAAATAATCATAATGAGAAATCAGTGTGATAAATGGTTATAATAATGAACGTTTTGTGAAGCAATTTACTTATACACATTAAGAATATCGAGTTGAAATCAAAACAAAGATGAATATGAATTATGGATTTGCAAAGAAATTAGAGATATTTTTATTATGGTGAACTCATTAACCTGATGAAATTGTGAAACTACTGAGGTATCTAAATCGACAATTTATCCATGCAACCGACATTCAAGTTCAAGAGAAATGTAATGGGGAGAAGAAAGTACTGTTCAGCTAACTGGAAATGACTTGGACAATTGACAATGTCGTATGGGTACAAATATTTAACCATCGTAGAAGAATTGACTTAATAATCAACTAGAAAGCAAGGTTAAGCAAGGCTGAGGATTATTACAAGGTGAGTCGTGACGGTTCCTTTTTGCATGTTCTGTGTATTATTTCAAGTGTATTTATTACCAAGGAAGTTCCTAACTGGCAAATACATAAGTAAGGTTACACTCTGCTTTCACAAATCATAATTTCTGTGAAGTTATTTATCAAATAGTTTTCCAAAAACGCCAGTGAAGTAATGGGTAACTAGTAACCCTGTTCGTCGTTCAATAGATTTTTTAATGGATGAAATAAATGAAAATCATTTCAGAGACAATGAATTGCATTAGCGCAAGATCTAGTGCTTCAATGAAAAAAAAACAAAATGATCGAATCAGACTAATGTAACTTGTGAAAATATGATAAACAAGAGGATATACATTCTGAAAGAAATTGGTCATCTTGCAATTATGATGATCATTGACTTGGTGGATATGAGGTGGTCAAGATTGAAAAGGAGATTAAATATGATGTCTTTGATCTAGAGTTTTAGTTGTTTTATCTGCACGCGAATTGGTACTAGCATTTAAAGGATATGCATTATAATTGTATTTAATGGATTCCAAGTGCCTATATACACAATGCTTTGTTTTAAATAGGCAGTCGAAGATTGAGATGTTTACAATCGTAAATGTTACCTTTAAATGTCATCCTGAAAGAAACCATCAGGTACAGAAAAGTGAAAATTCAATAACAATTACTACAAGAAACTTACTACAAATAATCCATTCAATTTCCATTGGAAATCCTATATTTATAAGATATTTTCAATCTTACTATCATACAATGACTGTTCATTTATCCACGTGTCATCAAATTAATACTATACCACTGAAATACGTCAACTTCATTTTCATATACAACAACTTATCAGGAAATCAAATAAGAATCTTGTACAGACTAATAGACTACTAAATAAACAAATACAGTTGTATGATTTACTTAGAACTTAATAAATTTCCACATAAATATTTCGAAATATCACACATCCTTAGAAACTTCTGGTATAAAAACGAAAAATTCGTTGTTTTCAATAGTTTCATTAGTTATTCATCAATTTTATCTTTCTGCAAATCATAATCTCAGTAAGTAGTGAAATTGTTAATACAAAAACACAAAAGTAAGTATGAATATCAGGATTTTTTATCTGTTAAAATGTCACTAATTTCAAAGAACCCTAGTCAATAGTTAAAACAAGGAACGTTATTGCTTAATAATAAATGGAGAATCAACGCTGGCATCACATAAGTATAGAGTCACACTGGTACCCACCAATAAAATATTTACAACAGACAAAGCATAAAATATTACACCTTTATTTACAAAAAGACTATTGGTGCTTTTTTATTTCCATATGAAAGCAAAATACATACTCATAGTTTATTAATAGCCTTTTTATGGTAAATCGTGTCTTTCTTAAATTAACTTCATTGTGAAATGTTGAAATCAATAACTTTCTTAACCAGGTTACCTAATTTATCTGAAAAAATATATAAGGTGAACCGTTAGTTACATATATCTAAATAAACTCATAACATATAGAAAAGGGAAAACCTAATAAAAGCTTCTGAGCTCACAGTATAGACATCTAACACTACTCATTGCTCTGATTCTTCAGAATGTTTTCTCAGAATCAAGTAAACATCATTATCCGCCCTATATATATATATATATATATATATATATATATATATATATATATATATATATGAATTAAAGGGAAAGGTGAAAGATTATATTAGTCTATTCAAAAAACTCAAATCTCAGTGGAATAAATCTGTGACCATTCGATAAGACATGTAAATTCATAAGTTTAATGTAAAATGACGTGAATCCAGATAGTTTTTCTTCCTGGCAAATATTTCTGCTTATATTGTTCTGGAATAAAGCAGACTATAAGACAAAAGTAACGCTTTCTAATATAATGAATTTTAATAATTAAACTCCGTAAAATGTACTCCCTGGGATATTTCTGGCAGAATGTGATGGATGACAAACGTTTTATGAGCATGTACCGTTATGCTAAACTCAGGCAAATTAAGTACCAGCCATCCTCTTTACAACCTGTATAGCGTAGCTTCATAAAATGGAACAACTACTCAGATACTAACATTCATATTGGACTATGTATAATTCTATACCATTATGCTCATCAAGACCAGGTTGCTTTTCGGCTAGTTTGCTTACATGGATGTCGAACGCGGTGTTATTTGCAATAAAACCATATTTTACAATGTGCCAAAGATAATGGTCTTTGAAAACTTTAAAAGTAGCGACCAGGGTCATTGACACAACTTACTCAAAAAACGTATTTTAGATATGAAAGATCAGCAAAATTTGGGAAGACAATACTAAACTATCCATAAAGTTCAAATACACCTTAGATCACGCGTGAAACCGCTAGCAAGATTAATCTATACACCTTACACTGTATATAGCAAAGTACACAGAGCAGCAGGCCAGGTGACCTAGCTTGAAGTAGTAAACACTGAACAAGGCATAAATACATGATTCTGCGCCAAAATATTACAATAATACAACTGCTGCCAGTTTTGTTGTGGTTTACTTCCCCATTATTTAGGGATGTGTCGAAAGTGTCATGTCCTCAGAGGTATCACCATACACCGTCCTAATTTTAGCTGCACAGCAGTACAGACAAACAAAAACATCATTCAGAAATCAATAGTACTGCTGTGTGGAAAGTCGTCTAAAGTATCACAAAATAGTTGTTTGTAGTGGACTACGAGAGCAATAATTCAGAATTAGGAGGGAGAATTCAAGGAAACTTGCGTCAGTGGAAAGCAGACCACTGAGGTTTGAGCAGTTTTTATTGAGTCTCATCAAGTTAAACGATAACCAACAGCAGCTCGAGATGATTATTTGACCATCGATGCAATATTCGTAGTTTCTGCTCAGTATTTAGCGAACCCCGTTTATGTATTGTGAGAACAATTGTTTCCTTGGGATTTGAGTCTGTGTATTGAGAGATAGATATAAGGTCTCTTTCTTCTTTTGCTTCTTATGGAGCCAAATTATGAAACCAACCATTCCTGTATGATGGAACTTATCCTGCAGCAACACTTGGAGTGATTAACTACAGTAATTACGGGACTGCAGTAAGGGTTGAGCTTTCATTTGCTCGACTCTGAAAATGGTGCAGTCAAATATATCTATCTTAAAACTCTATGGTTCAATGAATGTGAGCACGAGAAAATTCGCACTGACGTTTGCGTGATTGCATTCTTTTTCTGTCCCAAATAGATGATTTCTTAAGAGTGATCAAGTACAAAAATGACTCAGCAGTTTATTAAGGAAAGGATCATGAGCAATGTGATTTAGAATGATGATATACCCTCCACAATTTGTATACACTGCACAGGTTACAGAGATGTGCACAAACACAAAGACGAAGGATCAACTGTCATGATTATCATTATCCATAAATAACTTATATATACATAAGTGTCGTGATGAAGACATTCCAGGTTTCATCACAGATGCGATTATACACATGTTTCAGTAATGTTGACACAATTTTCAAAATATTTTAACTGATGTTATAATTCACTTGATATTGTTTTATTTTAATCTTCCCATTGATGTTTTAGGACTGAAGTTGATCAGTCTCTTATTGGCATATGTGCATACTGTGCGTATGCCTCGATATTGCCTTAATTTACAAGCATTATAAGCAGAGATGGATAGTGGCTAGCAGTGGAATCCAGGACGCGCGTTTCGTCCTGTTTGAGACTCGTCAGCTGGATGTACCTGCATCTCAGAGTTGATGTTCATTGCACAAGCAAGTGACTATCAGGATTCAGTAGCTAAGTGGATAACGCGATGGCGTTTGAAGCGAACGGTACTGAGTTCGAGTCCCAGAGTGAACGTTCCAAACAAGACGAAACGCGCGTCCTGGATTCCACTGCTAGCCATTTTTCATCCCTGCTTATAATGATGTTATAATGTTTGAAAGAAGACATAAAGGGTGAGTCTTTGACATTGATGTTGGCCACATCAGTTTTACTGGTACGCTGTGCTTAGCATCCCTTGCAAGTACTAGCCAGGTTAGATTAAACGCTTCTCGACATATTGATTGCTTTCCAAATATATATTCGAACCCCTTCGTTTCTGACTTCTGATCGGATTGTGTTGGTATCCTTCATTCATGAAGGTGTTACTTGTAAAAGCGTTGAGAAGATCGGAATACCTGTGGCACCTTTACATTTAACTGACTAATAATTGTTATCTTCAGAGTCTATCAAGTACTGTCATAAATGAACAACCTGTAATGAATGAGCTCCTCGAAACTTTGTTGACAGGAGCTTAAATTACTGCTAACTATCGACCTCTGGTTCTTGTTACAGGCAAGCTGAATGATCTCATGATAATAGCACTGCTCATTCTGTTGATATTCAAAGAGGACATAAAGGGATTCTGTGTATCTCAATCAAGTAACAGGTATTCAAAAGGATATGAATGGGCGGATTGTTTGGCTTGAGTATTCTGTGGGTGGTAGTCCATAGAATATATTTTCTTGACACAATCCAGATGTAAACGGACTGAGCTAGACCGAAGTGTAAGAGAAACTATGTTATGATTGCTCATAGAGAGAGAAATCTCCGTACGTTTTAACGCATGTAGTGTTGCCTAGCAAGGATGGAATAAAAAGGTAGGTATAATTAAAGATAAGATACGCTAGAAAACTGTGTCTTCCCGAAGCAGTAGATGGTAGATGATTACTCGGATCCCTAGGTGATTCGATGGAACTCCTTTAAATCACATAGGTGAGCATGGCTTCAGGAGTGTTGCTTGAAGATTTAAAACACATTTATTTTCTGAAGGTCTATTTTTTATTGCTGAGATTTAAACACGTTCTTCGTATTTTTCCGCATGTTCGGTCACAAGCGTAGAACCCATTTTTGTTTGAAAGAATTGATAATCCTCTATCTATGACTCGATAAACAGTTCATTCTACTTGCCTGAATTAAGACTGGTACAAATAAACGCATCAACGTTGACTGGACACTCACCGAGGCATCAAAAAATAAGTACGTTACATTACTGGTAAACCGGAATAAAAGCTGTACAAGAGGTACAAAACATTACGAAAATCGACATGTGGTGGCAAAATTGCTGTTCACGGTCTCAAAATAAAGACATACAGAATAGTCGATAACAGGTAGCATGTGTGCAAGAACCATAGCTTAACTTATTCTTCATGCCTTTGTTAGACTGCTCCAAATCCAGAAGATTGACAGCGAAGCCTATAGTTTAATGAGGAATATTGTATATCCTGACAAACCTATTCTATTTCCGTCCTACAAACTAAAGGGATTACTGATGAATTGTTTTCATGTGACATCATTTGGATAATGTGACAGAGCACAAATATACGAATAAAATAGTACTTCGATTCAGACTATTAGAAGTTGGACACTACAGCTTCTAAAGCAAACTTCTGAATTCAGTTTTGGTACACAACCATCAAAGAGTCCTCTTTTAGTTGTGAGGGTGTTAATAGTGATCCACATAACGATGTTTCGAAACAGAAATTTGTCTTATAATTGAACACCACTAGATCTACAATACTGTGGATACCTCAGATTACTTCTAACAGGAACTATACGAACTCAATCAGACAAGAGGATAATTATTGATAATGGTAGCATAGGGTGAAATATTTCGAAGACAGATCTACTATTTCATCAGAATGGTGATCAGTTAAATCCGAAAGTAGTTTAATCCATTTCCATAAACGATTCGAGTAGACTAACAACCATTAAACTACTAATCACGTCGATGGAATGTTGTTCACTGAGCTGGACGGTTCGGTCGTGGAGCTTTCCTCGTTCTTTTGAACGACCGAAACATCCAGTTCAGAAGACAAAATCTTCATCAAAATTACCCATCCGAGCTACAAATCGTCCCCACCATCCCGACATTCAGGTTGTTCAAGTGAAATCCTATACAGTTCGTACTAAGTGCTTGGCCCGCAATATTCCAAAAATTCAAAAGACAGATTATTACTTTTCCTCATGGTGTTGAACCTCATCGAGATGGCGTTGTGATTCAGGCAGTAAGCACGTGGTTGTGCAATGAAAGAGATCCGAAGCAATTTGAACGCTTTTATCATACGACTGCTTCCATAAACCCATCGCTGTGTCAACTTAATTTAGCTCCATCAAACACCTTGACAGTACCGTAGACGCCAGAGGAATTGAATCTAATATCAGTGGCTTAGCTACATCTATTCAATTTTCATCATCTACAATTGAGGATCAGAGTTATTCAGCTTTATCCTAAACTCGCCTATAAATCTACACAACAGTTATCTCCACTTATTGACCTGACTTCTATTACATAGTTTGTTGTAGAACGACAAAAGGACACAATATGAAAATGTTTGCACTTCTCAATTATTGATGTTCTCCTCAAACCATTTTCACCAACTAGAAATTCTATCCCTAAAATAAACGCATTTACATTTGGGATGGTTATGGTTGTAGAAAGGAATGAGAAGCTGGTAATTTTGATTTCTAGATGATTAAACAACGATGGATATCGGAATTCCTGAAATCAAGTGGAGGTCTTTAGCTCCACGATGCCCACAATCGTGTGGTGTAACAAAACATTTACCCCAAACCTTGAAGATTCTCACCGCGTCAGTGACCCAGAAAGGTTGATCCTTGCAGATAACTTAAAGAGAAATAGTAGTTAGGCCACTTGCTTTGATCCAATATGAAATGGAATGGACTATCTTGTCCTCTGTTGAAGTAAATCTCACGCTCGTTTTACAAGCTAGTGGCTATCTGTAACCAGAAGTCAGATGAATAATGCGATTAAGTTTGAATCAAATAGCAACGAGTTCAAGTCTTCGAGAGAGCATCAACTCCAGGAAGCAGGGACATCTAGCTAACAAGTCAAAAGTAGGACTTAAGACGCGTTCTGGATTCCACTAGTAGCTATATTCCATCCATTCTATTAAGCCTAAATGTTTAAGTGTCTGGCGTTGTCTTGCATTGTTCTCTAAAGTGGTGAACATACTAAGGTTTGTGGCATTTTTGTATATCAGCGACTGTTTGAACGTATGAATTATAACTCGGATTTGCATCTAAAAATTAATCGGTCCCTCTAGCAGCATTCTCTACGTTTAACAATTCACTGGTTGGGATGGATTTAAACTTACTTTGAAAAGACAGTATCGACCATATATGGGCCAATCAGTTGCTCTATTCGCCGTAATGACTGTTTTATTATAAAATTTACATGGCCCCATACTCTTGAAATTGACATTTCCAGCTCAGATACATGAAAATCATCTACAGAAAACTTTTATTCGGAATTTCTCAGTCCCCCTACCTATTTGTCAAAGTTTCATTAGTATCTATTAAAATATATGTTCAGATAAATCGGATTCCAATTACACGTCTCCACGGCGATTTTTCAAGTTAATCGGTACTAGTTCGTTAATTCGGAGGTTTGTTTCTAATTAGTGTGACTTTCTATATTTATCTAATCACTACTTTTTGCATTTGTGTGGGGAGGGGCAAGTTTTCATTATTTTTTAGGTTGACTAAATTTTGCAGAAATGAGATATGATCCTGAGGATATTCATCCTAGGATCATGAGAGCCTTGGGAGATGTAATTGCTGAATCATTGACAATACTATCAGAAGAGTTTTGTGGATATTATAGTAATTTCCACGGTTTAGATCATGATTCAATTGAAGCTAGACCATAGAAAACCTGGAAGCGCTTACGGCCTTTTCGTTCTATTGTGGGACTTCTCAGCAGTGCTCATCCACGACCTCGCCTCGCGAGATTCGAGCCTAGGAGCTATCAGTCTCGCGCGTGACATATCACTGAGACTGTGCAAATTCCCAAGAGACTGGAAGGATGCAGTCGTCAGTCTAGTTTATAAAGTGAGGAGTAGAGAACTACCCAATCTCTCAATTTTCGGGAAGATACTATAAAAAATTTTGGGAAAATTCCCCGAAATTTCCTCCAAACCTTGGTGAAGGTCATTCGACATTGGATTTTTCCCCCAAAATTTCCCCGAATTTGGGAGATTGGGTAGTTATTATTATCTTAACACATAGATATTGGTACAAGGAGGCACCAAATACATATGCGCCACACAAATCTCACTTGTTATGTGTGAGGGCTATGATGCTGCCTGGGTGCTCAAACCGAAGCAAGTAGTTTATCTTAGGGGGCCACACCTGGAGCTTTTGACTTGAAGGTCTGATCCACAAGGCAGTGGGGCATCGTGAGGAGATGCAGTCCCATGGTAGCCGGTGACCAACGATTGATTCATACGCCATTTTTTCCTTCAGGATCCTGGAGCCCATGTGCACCATTGGTTTGGAATCAGGGTTTTTCAACTCCCCTAGATGGACTCTCCATGTCCACCAACCCGGTTTAAAGCGCCGGACATTCGCTTTTTACCCTCTCAATCTCGTAAACAATACCCCAGCCACGAGAAGGCAGTGATTAGGACTTCCCTGGTAGAGGCTATATAAGCGTGGCCATGTGAGCATTTCGAGAGGGAGAGAGGACTCTCCTCACTCTAGGCCGTATCAAGGCATTTGGGGGCTAAAATACTCCATGCAAAGACGGAGTTGGGAAAAATGAGATAAGACTCATTGTACCTTTCCACGTAAGTCTTTAGTAAAAGGCGAAAGATTTATCCGTAAATGAGGAGACATCAGAGTTAGGAACTATTGTCCCGTTAGTCTAACAACTGTAGTCCAGCTAACGGAAATTTTTCGAATAATTATTCTAAACTATGTGTTTTATGTATGAAGGTGGTATACCAGGATGACTTCAACAGCGAAGGACCAAGACAATAAGAAGTCTACCTTATGAAGACTCTGTTACGCTTCGATCTACTCCAGTTCTTTTACCACAGCTTACAGGGTGATTTAATACTGGTTCATCGTACACTGAACAATGGTCCTGGTATTAATATGTTTTACCCTTCCCTTTCATCTAGCACTGACCATCCGAGGCAGATCAGATTCAGATTTGTGCAGTAATGACAGAAGGCCTACGGCCTGTTGTTCCTTTTCTAGTATGCTTCTACGAGTTTCCAGTTTTCTCTTGAATGAGACAATTGAAGGTGCGGACACCCCTGCTTCGCGTAACAGGTTTCAAGAATTGATGACTCGGTGTCACAACGTGTATGCCACGGGTATTTTGTTCGTTCTTGGCTTTTCTACTCGCCCGCTGTCTTCTGAGATGTCTCGATCCAGTGGTAAGATAAAGAGAGGATATGTTAGGTCCAAAATCATTTATTAGTATTCTATACATCAAAATTAGATCATCTCTTAATCTGCGATAGAACAGAGTAAAGAGGTCTAGCTTTCCAAGAGTTCTGGAATTGCACGAGTAGCTGCTCTCTGTACTTTTTCCAGGATATCCGAGTCACCTTTTTAAACAGGGCTTGCAGCCTGAACGCAGTTTTCAAGCTTAGTTCTCACTAAGGCTGTGGACATGGTAGTATCTAGCTTGGTGAATGTCAGTCTTAAACCCCATAGGATTATAAACCCTTTAGCTGAGACCTCCCGGTAATGGTTCGTGGTCCTAAGGTCATGACTCACTGTCACCTCAAGATCCTCGTGAGACCGGATCACGGGTACGGGCACTTCCCCTATGCTTTACCTATTAAACTTTGTATCCCCAAAGTGCATATAGACACACTTTGCCGCGTTGATAGGCATCAGCCACTTTTTAGACCAGTTAATCCCATTTAAATCTGCCTGAAGTGCGCAAGCATCTGCGTCTCCCGTTATTACTTGCCAGATTTTTACATCGTCAGCGTATAATAACATTGGGGATTGTACTACACATGGGAGATCATTTGCATACATTATGAAAAGTAAAGGACCTAAGACAGAACCTTGAGATACTTCACTAAGTACTGATCTCCGGGTGGAGCACTTGGAATTTATTCTTACTTAGTGTCTACGAACTACTAGGAAATCCTTAAGCCATTTTAAGAGGGGTCCGGTCATGCCAAGATTTTTTAAATTCATGAGCTGTTTATTTGTTGGCACCTCATCAAACGTCTTACTGAAATCTATGTAGACAACATCCACTGAGTTTCCGTTGTCTAGCGCCTTTTTCCAATGTCCCTTTGCTATAAGGAGGTTTGTTGTGCAAGACAAACCCTTTCTGAAAACATGTTGTTCACTGTTTAACAAGTTGTTGGTTTCCACAAATGTCATTATGGTCTTTTTGACTATTCTTTTCAATATTTTAACTACAAAACTGGTAAGGCTGACAAGGTCTGTAGTTCGATGGAAGTTATCTTGGTCCTGTTTTATATATGGGAGTGACGATTACATCCTTCCAGTCTATAGATAAAACACTTTTGTCAAGTGTGTTAAATATCACAGTCAGTATGGCTTCGATATATTGTGGAATGTGTCTCAGGGTTTTGGGGTGTAGTTCACCTGGTCTTGTTGATTTTCCCATGTCTAAGGTGCTAAGAGCCTTAAGTATATTGTCTCGATCAAATTCCACGGTGAGCAGATGGCTTGTTGACTATGTATTTGGGTCTAGTTCTTCGTCTATAAGAGTGAAAGCTGCTCCAGAATAGTTAGTCATAGCCTCTGCTTTTTCCTGATCTTCCTATATCATTTCAGATCCACTCCCTTCTTTAGTTAGTTTGGGAATCCAATGGTGCATCCTTGTTGTGTAATTTATGTATGGGAACGGTCTCTTAGATTGCTTGAGTGCAGATTGGGCCAAATGGATTTCCCTGAGCTTCTCGGATTTTGATTATACACCTGTGGCGTCCCATCGTACTTGCTGTGCCAAGGCTGATGGAAACATTCCAACATTTCTTCTTTTGTCTTAGTAAACGTCGAATATCCCGGCCTATCCGGGGATGACCATGCTTATTCTTTTTTGGGACTTTCCAGCGTACCCAATTGCATTACTACCTGAAATGAGTCCACGCCTCTTGTACTGATGCCCTTGGGTCAATTTTCCAGTTTTCAACTGATGCTACATAGTTGATTGCCTCCATGTCTGTCTTCCATATGTTAGGACGGGCCGGCGCAACTGTTTGACAGGTCATCTTAGCCATGAATTTAAATAAGATGACTGCATGATCGCTTCTTCTTAGTGGTGGGAGGAAAGTCATCACCGTGTGTGAAGACTAAGTTCAAGAGAGACGAAGAGCTTCGTAAGTCATATTTGGTGGGACCTCTAATATATTGGAATAAAGCTAGTGCAATTGAGGTTTTTAACAGGTTGCAATCGAATGACGTTATCGATGACCCTACTTCTAAGTTTACTCAGTTTATATTTGGTGCATTTAAGTCACCTAGTATAAGATTTTTACTTCTATTGCACCAGGACTTAAGTTTGCTTAGGAGGAAGCCGTCTACTACACATTCTGGACTATGATATACTAATTCAGTATCTTGCTGTTTACATTTCAGCCTGCAACGCACCAGTTCAAATAGTTGAATTTTTGAATTCTGTTTCTGGTATCGAGTAGTGAATTACTGGAACTCAAGGAAAACTGGCAGTATCAGCACCTATTGATTCATTCATAGCTAGATTGTATTTTAACATTACTGTAACTTCAAAGGGTTAACCCCTATTCTTACTACTGAGAGCTGGTTTATAGGTCGTAATGGGTTTTCTCTTATCAGTTATTAGTTCGAGTTTCACTTTTTTACATCTTAATATAAAATGAGTGGATAAAAAATACAACTAGTAGCCCCTTATTTTTATGCTTCAGTAGCTCTTTTTTGAGGAATTCTGGTGTTTCTAACTGTTCTATCATTTATCGAGTATTATACTATATAGATGAATACTGACGACTGAGTTTCATGCCTTTGATTTTACCATTTGTAGTTGGACGTTAACCAGACCGCATATATCATTAAAAAATTATTTACAGAAAATTTATACTACATCACAATGGCATTCACACGGAGGACATCTAGTCGGGCCTGCAAAGAATTGACTATGGCTCGCATTGTTGCTTGTTTAGACTCACCACAGGAACCTGAAATTAACCTTAAAGATAGCAGGGTCCTTTCTTCGAGATTTGATTCCTGTCTAAGATCTCGAAGAGCAACGTGTACTGGTACCTTAAAGTCTCCAGGTAATTATTTTTTTCGTTTTACTGCTTTTAGTTAAGAAATTGTCAGAGCTTTGTTTATCTTCACCCCAAAGAACCCCAAAGTCACTTTTAAATACAAGCTGTTTAATTAAAAGTAAGTCATTATATGGTTTGATGGAATTTATATATATATATATATATATATATATATATATATATATATATATATATATATATATATATATATATATATATATATATATATAGTCGTCACAGTTAGCGACAAAAAGTGCTCAATGAAGTAAAATTAAAAGAGAGACAGTAAGGCGATGAATTTCGAATAGAAGTACAATCACGATAGATTTAGTTCACCTTATTATTTGTGTTAAAAACATCAACAGAGTCTTTTCTAGTCTCTATTTTTATCTCTGTCTTATAAAAATTAATTCTGCTAATTTATAGTATGATCCCTTTCAGGCTGTTGAATTAGGCTGTCCCTTAAATTAATGAGAATGAACATCGAGCTCCGGTGCTTAAATCAGGCACTGACTATAGGGGACCAACCTAAGAGAACTGAGTTATGATAACTCTGACTCCTAAGTGTACGTGTACCTGATAATCTTATGAAAGGACGACGGAGTTTGTGTTTAAAGAGCACGAAATTCGTTGATTTATGGTGCGAATTTTGTTCGCCACAAGCGGTGGGAGTATGTATGAACCAAACATTAAAAGTCCTTAATAATCTGTTGGATTAATATGTATTCAATAAGTCAGTCAGCTACAAGGTTGAGCCAGGCACATATATGCATCAATCGAAGTTGCTATACCTCATTAGCACAACAAGGTGAATACCAAATTCATAGTAGTCACTTCAATAGTAACAATATATAAAAGAAAGATTGTGTATAAGGATATAATACAGGAAGAAAGAATTAGTTCGTAGAAAGAAAGTTATACAGTAATTTTGATCTCACAGTTTAAGGGAAGACAAAGAGTGTATACACCGACGCCACTGTGATCGATTCTGAGCAATATCATCCAGAGTCTCCAACCATTGGTTACGATAGTCACGTGGACCACAACCAAGTAGTCTGCATCTACCAACATGGCTCAGACTAGAAGTTAGTGACTTCACAGACTGGTTCCACGTTGTCCTTCAGCCGCCCCTAACTTTGTTCCAACTTCCTCCAACACTAGTCAGCATTGCGCGTCGTGGTAATCAGTGTTCAGGCATACGTAACACGTAGCCCAAGCATCTCAGTCATTGAAGATTTACAACCTCATCGACTGATCTACCATCTCCATCTACTTCGGTTTGGGCAGCCAAGTAGTATGTTAACCCTCAAACAACTAAAGTTTGGCTCAGTGCAACCGCATCTTAAGTCTATCATGATAATAAGGAGAGCTTACTTCAATAGTGGAGCGCAAAACGCCGTACATCGGCGTGGATTAAAGTGTTTAAAGGTTTTAAATTTATTCAATATGCCCTTCCTCTATACGGCTAATCACAAAGGTAAGTTTTTCAAAACATTCTATTTACAATAGTTTAGACAAGTGATTGGGTGTAGATATTAACCCTTTATTCATGTTGAGACGATGAAGGGATTATGTGCAGTTACACGATGATCGAAGAATCACAATCCCTACCTACTTCGCATTTATATTTTCGTGTTACATAAAGTATTAACAAGAGTCCAGTCACGTATTTCGCCCTTTTCACATCAACATCTGCGTACTTACTGTTTTACGGAATGGGTGTCATTTATAGTATACATAATATTCAGTTAACCTGTTTGAGAATTAGTATGAGATTATGGAGCAATAAACTTTACATATTGTATCTTTTCATTTATGATTAATTTTTTATGGAGTTTTGGTCGTGGAGCTTTCATCGTTCTTCTGAACGACATCATCAGCACAAACTTCAGATAGCTCCACGACCAAAACATCCTGTTCAGAGAACAAAATTCCATCAAAATCACCCACCTGAGCTACAAATCTGCCTGTAAGCTGGTGTAAGTATTATGATTTAGAATTTTATGATAGGGTATTATGTAAAGAAAGCTCAAAACACATACCAAAAGTTTCAGCCATGATTGACTCCAAATTATCCAACAGCGCCGTCATTTATTTTATGTGAACATCCGTCGAAATTTAAATGATTAGTTTGAAAGAAACTGCAAACAGGGTATATGCAATACATCACCTGAAAAAACTGTTTTAGATCTGAGCGATTGAAATTTAGTTAATTCCAACATTTCACCTTGCGAACTGACAAAGATCGGACCCGTTTGCCGGGCAAAGAGTTGGAATTACTTAAATTTCAATTGCCGAGACTTAAAATACGATTTTTACGTATAATGCACTGATTTAATCTGTTTGAAAAGTACTTGATAAATATTTAATGAATTACAGATTGATTGAGTCTTTAAAATTAACGTGTCAACTCCAAGGTTAAAATGGTCATAGAAGACCTTCATTACATGTATTCCCAGCAATTTTGTCCTTCGTGCTCTTTTACAAAGCTAAACTAACTTTTGTTCAACAAATTAATGACGTCCACGATATTACGAAACAATGGATTAGGTTTTAATACTAGTTAGATGGGAAAGTGGGACTTATTACAATTCTTATTATTAATTAACATGATTACCATTTATTTCAGTCAAGACAGCACGCAGATTTATGCTTGACGAGCATAAACACTTAAATAGTTTGGTTTCCTAATCCTATTTTATGGTTATAATAGTAATAACAGTAGTAACTATAATAATTTTCGGAATTTTCATCTTACTAACTAAACAAAAAGCAATACTTGATTATACTTCCGTTTGCTGAAATTTTCTCTAGTTATTTATATATTTAAATAATTTTAAATGTGTAACTTATTAAATACAGTGAACTAAAGGTAATTTGAAATTCTACAAATATTACAGTTGCAAGGTTCCTAGAATACCAGTAAAATTTATCTGTTTATGGCTAATAATAGATCTCTCCTCTCTTATAAACCTTCAGCTCGTATTCTCAACGGGATTTATTTATATGTGTCGCTGATATAATTTGAAATATGCATAACTGCTTACAAATATATCACCTACTAGTCTATTGAAAGATGATTTGTAATTATTTGATCTAATTCCTGTCATTATCATCTGACATCGAATAATTTTCCTTACTATTTTTATGTAGTGTCATGTAGCTTCTCATATCAGTTATTTTGATTTAATTTATCCGTGTATTCGCTTTTTTGTAGAACACTGGTTTGTAGTGTAATACATAGATAAATTAGTTAACCATATCCAGTTTATTTAAATCAGTCAGTCAGTCAGTAACAACGTAGAACTTCGTACGTACGTACATCAGTTCGAGATGCCACACCACATTAGCACAGAGATGCAGTGGTCGATCCAAATCCCGTAGTGGTAGAGGTAATAAGACTATAAGCAGTAATCGGAAAGATTAGTGTTTGGAGATGTTACTTAAAGAGTATAATCCAGTGAAATAAATTTGGAAAGAGAAAAAAAGGGACATAAAGAATACAGAAGATTAGAATTTGGGAGAACACAAAGAGTGAATGCACCTGCGCCATTGCAAACGGTTTTGAGCCATGTCATTCAGGGTCTCTAACCATCGGTTGCTATCATCTCGCGGTCCCCAACCAGGCAGTCTACACCTACCGACATGACTCAGACCACTTGTCAGTGACTTCGTGGACTTGTGCCATGTTTTGGTCTGGCCGCCCCTAGCTTTCTTCCAACCTACTCCTATACCACTGAACATCGCACGTCGAGGCAGTCGGTCGTTGGGCATACGTAACACATGTCCCAGCCATCTCAACTGATGAAGTTTCACTACTTCATCAATTGATTTGCCATCCCCACCTAGTACCCGTTTCCTAACAGCTGCGTTACTTACTCGGTGGTCCCAGGATATACGAGCAATATTTCGAAGACACCTATGATCGAATACTAGTAACCTACGAATATCACTGTCATAAAGTAGGACGGGACGAACTGCTGTGCATTAAACACGTCCTTTGGTTGATAGACGGATATCTCGCCTACGCCATAAATGACGCAAGTTGGCATTTTGTCAGCGTCTTCACCAAATAAAACTATGTCATCAGCATATTCTAAGTCAACAAGTGAACCTCCCGGTAGAAGTTCAACCCCTGGAAATTTAGATGAGGAGAGTGTTATCTCTAAAAGTAAGTTGACCACAAAGTTGAACAAGAATGGGGAGAGTGGACAGCCCTGACGAACACCACTTGATGTAATCAATTCTGATGACAGTTCTCCTTAAGCTCTCACTCTACCAGTTGTGTTCGAGTAGAGAACCTTTATGAGGTTAATGTACTTGTTTGGTACTCCTTTCAGTAACAAACACTGCCATAGAACCTTACGATCAACAGAGTCGAATGCTGTTTTAAGGTCGAGAAATACTACCATTGTGGGGCGTCTGAATGTGTGTCTGTGTTCTAGGACCTGACGTAGTGTGAATATCTGATCTATACAACCACGTCCAGGTCGAAAACCGGCCTGGTTCTCTCTAATCTGCTCTTCACGAGCTTTAATTAGGCGTCGAAGTATTATTGAGGCTAATATTTTAGACACTATATTAGTCAAACTGATTCCTCTGTGATTGTCACAAGAGGACTTTTGTCCTTTCTTATAGCCTGGCACAATCAGTGATTGAGACCAGTCAGATGGGATTACGTCCATTTCCCGAATCCTACCCGAGACCTCGCTTAATTTCATTGCTAATACTGGACCACCATCCTTAAAGATCTCAGGAGTAAACCTGTCAGGGTCTGCTGCTCTCCCTCGCTTCAGATTTCCTATAGCTTTTTCAACTTCGTAAAGAGACGGAGGACCTACATTAACTTGCCGTTCAGGTTGACTAAAGATCGTGGGAAACCGAAGTGTGGCTGAAGGCCAGTTGAACTGATCCCTGAAGTGTTCTGCCCATCGATCCAATCTCCTGGATTGGGAATGAATAATATGTCCATCTTTTTCTGAGATTTTTTCGCTAACAATCGTGTTCCTAATACCGGTTTCCTCAACAAGTCTGAACAATTGTCTGCTGTTACCTATTGCCGCTGCGTTTTTCATCTCTCTTGCTTTCGCTACCCACCACTGTTCACGATCATTGCGTAGGCTTCTTGTCAGCTTGCACTTAAGCTGACTTTGCTCTTCGTTATATTCAGAGCCAGATGGGATGAGTTTTCGAGCATCTATCAGTGCGGTAGATGCTGCTGAGATCCAGTGTTACTCCCTAACCTTGTGGTTTACCGTACTAGCAGATATCACTGCTGTTTCCATAGCTTTCCGGATATCATTCCATGCTTCCGCGAGGTGGGCATCACATACATGGCTGCCTAACTGTTTTCCTGGTTGTTCCCGAAATATACTCTTAGCTTGACTATCATTAAGTAGGCCCCTAAGAGGTTTCCTTGCAGCGTCTTTCCTGCGTCCAGTAAGACGCGAGCAAATACGCGCTCGTACTAGAGCATGATCTGAATCTAAGCATGTGTTCCAGAATGAGCGACAGTCTTCTATCGAACCCCTCCATCGGTGGCTGATAGCGATGTGATCTATTTGGGTCCAACGTTGGGACGAATTAGGGGGTCGCCATGTTAAAAGATGTTTTTCCTTATGCTTAAAGTTATTATTTGCAAGGAACAGGCGATTATCTGAGCATAGCTGCAACAGACGGTCGCCATTATCTGTTCTTTGAGCCACGACACCATAAGATCCACCTAGGTGTCTTTCCCTATCGCTTAGTTTACCTGCTTGAGCATTAAAGTCACCGGCCACTATTACTACATCAGAGCACCTAGCTTTTCGGAGATCGGAAAGCTTTCTGTAATACTCATCGTTTACATCTTCTGAGCTGCAGTCAGTGGGAGAATAGGCAGAGACGACGAAGAGGCAACGACGGGTGTCCCTATCTTTCCGGATTCTTACTGTTCCGTTCAGTCGGACAGCGCACAAACGGCTGTCTACTGGGATCCACTCTAAAAGAGCTAGTTCTGCTCTGAGACTCAATGCTATACCTACGCCGGCGAGTCCACGGGAAGCAGAATCAGGGCTTCCAGATACACGAAGCGTAAATCGAGTCGGTTCTTTATTTTGGCATGGTGAAGTCAAATGAATGACGCTACTCGGATCTTGTATGCGCGTTTCGGAGACGCAGCACACATCGATGGCACGAGATTCTAAAGTCCTAGCTAAGGAAGCCTGCTGTCCTATTTAGCACAGTGTTCGGACGTTAAAAGCTCTTACGTGTAGTTTAGAGCGTGGTTTCAGGAGACCAGGAATAGCGTTCCACGTACTCGAATCGTTCGCCCTAGCGGTGCGAGGTGATAAAGAGACGTGAGGAGGGTTAGTCATGGAGATAAGAGAGGTATTAGGAGGTGTAGGAATGATTTGAGTGTGACCAACTTGGTCTCGTGTGCTGTTACGGGTATGAGGGCTGATGTCACTTCCCGGCTGCCCACACCGTGGAAGGGTATTTCTTGAGGAACCTGAAAAGGAAATTGGATCAGTGTTGGTCTTGACGACTTGGGAGCGTGACCGCAGAGCCCAAGGGACAACTGCTTGAGGCCGGTCGCGCACGGCCTTTTTGTGGAAGGTTTTGACGTGTTATCGTCGTTCTTCAAAAGGCCTTACCGCCGGAGACGGAAATCCGTGAGGTAAGGTGAGGTGTGACATTTTTAGGGTCGACCTTTTCTAACCCCACCCCTCCTTGTGGGGAGGCAGCATCGCTGTCATGCTGGTTGTCTGAGGGAAACACCTCACTGCTGTCACACCTCTCTACAGTCAGCAGTACGACTTCGCCCTCAGACCTTGAGTTGCCGCTTTTAGTCTTACCGTTCACCAATCGACCTGCCTGGCATGGTAGAACCTACAGGAACATATGTTCCAGCCAATATAGCTCGGTTGGGTCATCACGATAGGCAAGCCCGACCACCGCGTCAAGGTAGCAGCTTCGGTCGAGGTTTATTTAAATACCCAGAGGTTTCCGTATAAATCAGTTGAATACATAGTTTGTAAGTATTTAATCTGTCATTACTACGTCTACGGGTAATCGATTATTATCATTATTATTATTATTAGGATACCTGACCTTTAGACTACTGAACTGGCATCCAATGTCTAACTTAAGTCAATTTATTATAAAACAAGTAGATGTGAGCTTGTTTTATGTATTATCGTCCTTTCACTACAAATAATTGATAGTAATTTAATTCAGGTATCTTTGCATTCCTTGTCACTTATATTCGTACTCCATTCCCAATAAAACCATTTAAAATTTTTTCAGCCATTTTTTATTCTCACTTTTATTAATATGCACCCCTTTGGTACGCGCTCTTGATTTACGATACTTTGTTAGATAATATACTAGTGGAATCATCTTGCTGTGATACTGAATAGCTTTCTTTTCGACTGACTTTTGTGAATATCCTCAGTTTTTAATCACATCCCTCTGCAACGCGTCATTTTTAGAGGA
This sequence comes from Schistosoma margrebowiei, assembly GCA_944470205.2. Lineage (NCBI taxonomy): Eukaryota > Metazoa > Platyhelminthes > Trematoda > Strigeidida > Schistosomatidae > Schistosoma > Schistosoma margrebowiei. Next base: position 64,157,846 of record OX104024.1, on the reverse strand, counting down.
TACTAGCAAATTATAAATCTCAGGGATGATAACTAGTGGTTCGTTTTGTAAAAATGGAGGTAAAATATAAGCATACTGAATTTAAATAATTGTTATATATATTCTCATCGGATTTTGCATGTTTTCTGATCCTGGATAGATGTAATACTCACTACTTGTTAAATCTCATTTTCCAGGAAAAGGAAGCATCTTAAATACGAACTCTCAATGGTAGGTTATAAAAAACTGTTTGTAGAAAATGTTTTTGTGGTATTACGATTTAGTATTTATTGGTTTGGTTGTCTGTATCTATATCGTATTTTGTTGAACATTATCTATGAATTTAGCTGATTTTTTATATGGTGAAACTACAAGCTAGGTACTTGTTGTTCGTGTTTCCGTGTTTTACTTTCTATCACAACTTGTGGAATGTGATTAGTTTAATTCAAACTGTGTTTCGCTACTGTCTGGGATGTATGAAATTAATTTTAGATTTTCACCTTATTATTACGAACTCATATTTTCGCAACGTATAGCTGTCAATAGATTTGTGTAACCTGTTTGTGGGCGTTTTGGGGAGCATAAATAAACATATGTAAGTTTGTTAGTAATAATGGTAGTCTAGTCAGTCACACCGAACTTCTGGAATGAAGACGAACAATGTGAATTCAACTCATTTTGTTGTTTGGAGTTATGAAGAAGATGAACAAGGTCTCAGTTTCATCGGATATCGATACTGAACCTAGTTGTACGACTGTTACTAATTTAAAATCCCTTTGCCGTACCATTTATACATATGTGATAGCATTTTCGCATATATTTGTTATGAAACATAATACAAATATAAGTGGTACTCAGTCACCTACCATCATTTATCATTTGCAATTAAGTTGTGAATTGAACAAACAGACATAACCTAGTATGCGCGTTTTATTCGGTGAAAAATTTACAAACCAAGTAGCAAAGATAGATAATACCTAAGTTTTCTATAGACCTTTAGCTGTGCTATTATGTTAGTAAAATCCGAAGAGATAAACTATAGTAAGTGTAAAGTTACATCGAACTTCAAATTTCAAATCTATTGTACATTGCTTGCATCATACCTTTATTAATACAATCATCGTATACATTGACATAGTTTCCTATAATCATCACAACAAGTGGCACTCCGCGCGTTCGAATTCAAGTTCAATGTCCCGGACACTTCAGAGAATGTCTCGTAAGTGTACATTATACTATTCTAAGGGGTGATTGTAGTTATATCATATGAGCACACGAAACGTCAACAGAAAACCAGTCTTTTGTGAACTATTTGAACCTGATGTTTAAAGATTTTGGGTATGTGATTGCTAAGATTGCATCTGAAGGTCCTTATACTGGAACATCTGACTTCGTTATTAACTGGTGAGGAGCAGGGTCATAAACATTAAGGGTTAGTGAGCAGTACCTAAGCGTTCACCCCATATTTCCCAGTTGTGTATGTGGAAACTCAACTGAGTAAATCCTATTCCCCCTATTCGTCGGAAGAAGTCGTCACCTAATGTCATTAAAATTTAGGCAGAGTAGCGTAATATCACATCTATCAAAGTGTGTATATATTTTGAACATTGGGATATCGTAACTTGTCCCGATTTCGGAGACTAAAACATATAACGGCAGATTTGAATAACAAACTGCTAACTTGTGCATGCATACATATTACTGATTTATGGGGAAGCCTAACACATTTAATTCAACGAAGAGTCAGCGACCTATAAAATTGATGTCAATGTATTGTTCGTGATATTTAATCACATTATTTCCGGGTTGGTAATTCTGACCTATGTTATTTTATTATAAGAGAAACCCATTCTTCTGTCTAGTGATTATACTTCTTATACGAGTTCATCGGAGAGTTTGAGCCAATTGTCCGGTCTCGTTAGTTTTCATTTTAGCACATTGCATAATTGAATATCATCCATCTATCAAAATTCTTTTCTTTCATTTCAAAAGTTGAATATTTACCCATCGATTCATGACACGTATTTCATATCAATTATGTTATTTAGTACTGGTGTCATGCTCATTTGTTTTAATCAAAAAGATATGTTTTATTAATCATAATCAGTCCGACGGATAGCGAAGATTCATATGATGAAAGTTCTATCTCGACCAGTGAATCAAGTTTTTCGACATGTAATTCATCAGATTCTTCCGACTTTACTGAACAACAATTTCAACATAGAAACAGGTTGAAAGGTCCTATAATAAAGTCATTCCCTGTAAGAAGAACAAAGCTCAATGTGTGTGTGAGTTCAACTGCAACTGTTTATTAATTTTTGAAATAATTCTTTATATCTGTTAGTATCGTCTTCACAAGATTTATCTTGACATTCAACTGATTAACCACTAGGCTTTGAGCTAACACCTACCTAATTGGATTATGTTTGAATGGTTAACGTTATATGTTCAGTCAGTTATCATCAACACACAGCCTAAGCAAGATGTGCGCTGATCTGAGTTATCATAATACACTAGTATGATGGAATGAAAGTAACAAGTGAAATCGAGTTTGAAACGACATATTAGCAATGATCATTAGTACGACTGAACATTTGGAAGATAGTTCGAAAAAATGGAGCGGAAATGTATGAAAGAAGGAAAACCGGAGTTAAAGATCACGATTAGTATAAGGAGTTACTGCCCATACGCTGTTGTGAATAATTCTGAGCCTTAGGCGGAGTTTTATTCTTTGAGTTGGTTGGATCGACCATGGAGCTTTCATCGTTTATCTGGACAACATCATGATCACAAACGTCAGGTAGAAATCAAATGTTCTGATTTTTCCACATATGACTCACAACTTATCCTGTCGATCCCAATCTTGATTGACTGATTAGTTGACTTTTAACATGTCGTTGTCTGCCTTTTTATTTTTATTGTATTTCCCTTTGATTTGGTTCTTGGTCTATGATTTTTCCGACTGGTAGATGGATTGGATCGATTTTGGTATGCTTGTTGATTGACCTGAGTCCCAAGCTTCTAAAGATTATCTGATGCTTTTGGTATTCCCTCTATCCTAGACCTTAACATTTTTCCAGTCGAATGCGTGTCCACAGTTATCCACATGCACTGATATAAGCGAACATATGTGATGGCGTTTGCCCGCTAATTGATGTTCTTGCAGGTTAAGATAAAGGGGGCGTCCACTTTGTCTGATGTAATGTTTTTCGGATTGCGAACAGTTTATTTTGTAGATGATGTTCGATTTTTATTCTTTTGCCATTTCATCCTTTTGAGGTAGACAGGACAAGTGTGTCATGTAGAAAAATTAGAACACTTGATTTCTGCCTGAATTTTATGCTGATGATGTTTTTCAGAAAAACAATGAAAGTTCGACGACCAAACCATCCGGCCCAGACAACAAAAATCTACCTAAATCATCCACTTCAGCTACAAATCTTCTCGGCCATCTCATAATTCTGAGCCATTTCACGCATTTTCTAAACTCTGATAGTGGTTATCGTACTGCTTCCAACCAGTAATTCTACATCTACCAACATTACTCAGAACATCAGTCAATGACTTTCCGTTATATGAAAAATATAATAATGTTTAAACCATTGAACTCATACGTAATGCTGAGTTCGTGGACGAAATATCAAAACATTAATAGTATGGATCTCATCTTCACTCGTTAAAATAAAATGGATTTGATTAGACTTAGTTTCGGAACAAAGGGGCTTCAGTTACGGCTTTTTTGAAACCTTTTCTTTGTTTATTCAAAAGTACTAAATTAATAGATTCCTATATATTTCAAAACAGTTCTACTGATCATTACATTAGTTTATGTTTTCGGTAGTTTAAGTAGGCAAATTTTCCTGTAAAATGATCAAGTTTAAAGAGCACTTCTTTGAAATCATCCATAGGGTTAAACATAAATATTTATTAATCAAGCACATTTAATTGTCAATCTTATTATAATTACGTTGATTACATGCGTATTTCTTTGTGTGTGTTCACTAAGTATCCAGTATTCGTATCATGATAATAGGATACCTCTGAATGAATACATATTGTCTTTATTGTAGGCCAATAAAAGTTCTGTATTGGCTCATAGGAAGCGCACTCTTAGTCAGGTGTCCCGTGGTGAGTCTTTTCTTAATTTAAGGTAAGTGAAACGTTTGAATTATCAAGTATAGCTCATAGTTTTTCCTTTGAGTTGATTATCCACACCGAATTTGTTAACCTGTTAATTCTAAGATTACTTTACTGTTACTGTTAACTAATAATATTAATAATAATACAATAATAATAATATTCTTGCAAACTAAAGCACGTTACTTATGTAACTACTTATTTTATAATCATAGTTTTCACAATAATGCATTTTCTAATCAAAGGCATATTCAATCAACATTTCATTTTTTTATATAGTTCTACGAATTCGGAATATGGATGGTTACCTGGTCGTGAACAAGAATTTGAAAATATTTATACATTCATACTTAATAAACTATCTCAAAATTCTGGCGGGTATATTTTTTATAGTTTTGTATCTTATGTATAATACTCTTTATTTTCACTATCGTACCTTTTGGATAATAATTTTCTTAGAAAATGAATTAAATAAACGTAGAAAGCGGTTTAGTTCAGTGATATAGACGTTTAATTTCTTAACGATATCTGGTCATGACCTCAAACCCATTACGTTTCTATAAATAAGCGGAGAATATCCATATTCTGCTAATACTTCTAAACAAATTAATGTAACTTCTGCTTAATGTACTTTTATTTTTAACAGTAGTATAAACACAATAAATCTAATTTTACTTTTCACAACTTTGCAGTTAACACATGCTAATACATCCCGACTTCTATGTGAGCTACCGCTATATCTGTTTATCTGTGAATGTAATATTATTTGTATTATTCCCATACGTGAAGTGGGAGAGTTCTTTGTTAATAATTCTTTTCGAACTTTGTTGACATGTATATCATGTTTCTTTTTAATATAATTTCGTTAAAGCTGTATGTATATATCTGGTATTCCGGGTACTGGTAAAACAGCATCAGTTCAAGCGGTACTGTCTACGATGCATAAATTGGTTGCTGATTCAGGTTTGGAAAGCCAAATACCTACATTCCAAGTAATCTATGTTAATGGCATGCGTGTCAGTGATCCTAAGCAGGTTTACGTGGAGATATATGAAGTAAGGTACATTGTGTTCTAAACATTAATATGGAAATATTTTCTTTAACATAGTAACTTTTCCACCCATCGAAACTTATTAAATTAGTCCATATGTCAATTAATTTACCTTAGTTGCTGAAGCTCGAAATTTTTGTGACATACTACGATCAAAATGTATAAACTGCCCGTACATCGGTTAATCGAGTGATTGGATTGTCCCGTTCAATGTCCAGATATTCTTGTGAGCACCAACTTTGCTCTTTTAGTGTTAGTATTTTGGAGTAAGAATGACAGCTATCTGTCTGATTCATTCTTGACCTTGTACATCCATACGTGGAATTCAGAAATAAAAGTGAGTTTCTCGAAACGACACAGAACAATGGGATATCGCATAGGTCTAACTCAAATTGGAGTCAGTTAAGAAGTAGCTACCCCTCTCATCCACGTCTTAATAATATCTTTAATAACCTGTATGATTTTTTAGTCATTCATAGTACAATTGTGCTTCCGTATGGCTAAGTTATAGCTATAGAGGTTCACTGTCTACGACTTAGTGTTTGCATGTGAATTTGTTAGCGTTATTTCGGGACAACACAAATCATATATCATACGTTTTAATCACTGATAACGGTTACAGATCAAAGTGTGGAAGCAATCAGGTTATCAACAAGTAATGAAGAAAGAAAATTATCACCAATGGTGAACAATAGAGCCGTGAACAAGTTATCCCTGCTTACTACCCACGCCATACTGTAGTGAACGTAAACTTGGTGGGGATAACTAATTTATTATTTCATACAGATTACAGAAAGTCTTCGTAAAATATGAAAACCATACATTAAATACTTCATTAGCACATCTTCCATCCATTATTTCTTACAAACTTCATCGTTTTTATTCCTGTTGTTATTACAATTACTCTCTGTTTACATTCCTGTTTTCTTCGATTCGATCTTCTCAAGCTTCTGCTGCCAGTCGTTCCACTTCTGGTTGGTGTTACATACTACTTATGTCTGTCAATAGAAGTACCATACACAACAATACTAGTTAATATCCTGAACTCTCTGACAAAGCAGAATAACTAATTTTGCACTAACATAAAGTTCAAGGGACATCTAGTGAAAAATCGGCCTTTCGTATGCTTCTAACAAAACTTTACAACCTGAGATGAGGGTTAATAGCAAAATCCAGAACCTTGGGGGTCGGCCATCTCCTTCCATTTTCCAGGCTAGAGAGATAGCATAAGCCAAAAAATATTGACCTCTTTAAGAGGACATTGCTGCTGTTACATTCCTATCTTGAATTCAAACTGTCGTCATGACGATAGCTTGTGTATTGTTTTCCATTCTTTGATCTACTTCTCTGTCATGATGGAACCTTAAGAAAACAAAAATTACAACCAACATAGATCATCATCTGTCTGTGATAGGCAAACACAAGCATCACGTTAGGATATTAGCTGTTGTTTATATGTTTCAAACTCGTTATCAGTTTGGTATTATTTTAATTTCTCATGAGCTATCTGTTAACTAGCATAAGTATTGACCAAGATAACTTATGTTTGTAATTAGGTGTATATTTATTTTCAGTATGGGGTTGTAGAGGTTATTGAATCCGATCAAAATCATGGACCGATCAGTGTTAGAACACAATTGAAAACCTGGAAGGACTAGGCGGCCTTTTCGTTCTAGTATGGGACTTCTCAGAGGTACGCATCCACGATCCCACACGTGGGACTCGAACCCAGGACCTTCGGTCCCGTGCGAACGCATAATATACAGACCATTGAGTTGTCCTCCAGCGGTGTTAATGTTTAGCATCAACCAATTCACGGTATTGCGCGACTACCTATTGTCTTCGGTGGGTAGTTGTCTTACACCCAACATAGTTGAACTCCACTAAAAGTTAAGCATTCGCGCGAGACTGAAGGTTCTGGGTTAGTCTCACGGGCATTTTTGTTGGAAAATTAAGAGAAAATAAGTAACATAAGCAGTGATCTAATTTTATTGTAGAAGCAGCAGCTTAATAGTTAAGACGTTCAACTTTCAACATTTAAGTCTCAAATTTGAAACTTGCTGCTCCTACCTCATTTTATGTAACTAGTTAGTAAATATCATGGCGCACAACCAAGTACCTGATGAATAAATTAATTATACTTATGTACTATTTGACTTTTTCGTCGAGATGGTAAGCGAGAACAAACCGTTGTTAAGTGGTATTATTTAGTTACCGTACAGTCGTTCGAATTCGTTTACTGTAATGTAATGAATGAAGATTCGGTTTAGTATAAACCGATTTATTGTATTATGCAAAATCACACACTGTATTAGTAAAATATGAGGACAATACACTAAGTACACTATTTATCCATCTTCATTAAATTGTCCCGTACAAACTCCATCGTTCTTTTGTTCCCGTTTCATTTCTATTGCTTTCTGTTTTCTTTTGTTTTCTCTCCATTTTCCCCTTTTGTTCGTAGGAAATCTGCTTTCGATTCCTGATATACACTACTTATATCTGTCAGTACAAGTAGTATACACCACAATATGATAATACAAAACGTAAAGATTCATTTTAATAAGACTGTAAATAGAAAAAAGAATAAATCAGTTACATCTCAACATACTCATGTACAGTTGCGTGACTATTCCATTTTATCTGGAATAGAATTGCTTGCTATCATTGTTCTGTATATCACCAGCACATCTGACCCTAGTACACTTCGATTTCTCTGTATCTTTTTTAGCAACTAACTGGTTTGACTGCAACTGCAAAATGTGCTTCTGACTTGTTAGAAAAAGAATTTTGTCATAATGTAATTAAAAAAGTATCTCATAGTAAAGTTTCTGAAAAGCCAGTTGTTTTAGTCATTGATGAATTGGATTTGTTATGTACTCGTCGACAAGATATACTCTACAGTCTTTTTGATTGGCCTACACGCCATAACAACCATCGTGTTTTAATAGTATTGGCTATCGCCAATACCATGGATTTACCGGAACGTTTACTTCATCCACGAGTAGCCAGTCGTTTAGGCTTAACTAGACTTACTTTCGCACCTTATTCTCACGAACAACTTGCTCAAATTGTGCGACATCATTTATCGTCTTTATCAAATATGTTTCAGGTAAGTGTTTTTTACTTGATAACTATTTTTAAAGCTCCCTTATATTTTCCTATACACAGTTATGCTTAACTCAGTTTTTAGGGTATGCACTATATCCTTTCCAGTGTAAAGGTTGTCAGAAATGATTCATTTTAAATATCTGTTTCACTATCGTTACTCGAATTTATAAATTTAAATAGTTAAGTAGATGGCTAAATTTCAGTAACTTAGTTTTACTTTTTAATCATTTTACCCTCCAATTAAAAACCGAGTTCATTGACCACCACTACTGCCTCATTCATCATGTTGACATCAACCATAGAAATTATTTATTTTAGTTATAACTTTTTTCATTATTTAGACGAATATCTTGTGGTCATTTGTATTTGTTTATTTTATTTATATAAACACATAAACATTGGTACAAGGAGGCACCAAATATGTATGCGCCACATAAATCGTTCGATTTATATGATGGCTGGAATACTACTCGGGTGCTCAAAACGAAGCAAGTGGTTTTCTTAGGGGGTCACTCCGAAGCCTTTGTTTAAGAGGTCTATTCCACAAGACAGTGGAGCAACGTTAGGAGATGCAGTTTCATGGTAGCCGGCGACCAACAGTAGGTTCATACGCTATTTTTTCCCTCAGGATGCTGGAGCCCATGTGCACCATTGCTTCGGAATCAGGGTTTTCCAACTCTTCTAAGTGGATCCTCCATATCTACCAATCCAGTTAATGAGTCGGACATTCGCTTTTCGTCCTCTCAATTTCATAAACAACACTCCCACCACGAGTATGCAGTGAGTAAGACTTCCCTGACAGTGGCTGTATACGCATGGTCTTATGAGAGTATTCGGAGAACGAACTCTCTTCACCCTCGGTCATACCAAGGGCTGTAGTCATCTTAAAGTGATGTGACAATGTGTATCTACACGTGCTGTGCGTTAAGTAGTGTGCCTGTATTTACAAACCCTCTTGTTAAATTCTTATACTTCTGCTGAAAAGTCTTAGACCTGTTTCATACACTTAAGGAAACTCAACGAATCTTTTGTAGTGAACATGGTATCATGTATCTTACTAACTAGTAGATGCAGGAAGATGTTTCTAATCCTGTTTGTCATGTTTCCTATGGATAATTTCACAGACTAAGTACAATAGACTAGACAAAAAACTTACAAGAATTAGGCTACGTACTTAAGATTATAAATTTGCCAAGTATATGTCTGGTAACAGCTTTTGTAGCTACACGCGGCAAGACTATGATTTATGGATGAGCCAGTCGATAGCGAGTAAGCGATTTTAAGCTCGCGGGGTCTATTTCAGTGCCCAATACATACGTACGATCGGTCTACAGAAGTTTTCAAGGGCGTTATCATTGAGAGGCTACAATAGATGAGATTACTGATAAGCCTTTTTACTTGTGATTGAGCTATTCAAATGACTACTGGACATTGTGCAGACTATTGCGACGATACTGTATTTTGAGGTAATATGTATTGAAGGAAGAAATCTTCTAGAGCGGGGACTTTCTTCACTCGACCCCGATTGACGTTAATGGTAATTGTTGTAAACTGGATAATAAGAGCACTAGTAACACTGGCCGTAACCTCTGAAAATGTTAATGAAGCTTCGGCAGTTTAGTGGTTTCAGTACTTTAGAGAAATATTTGCGATAAAGATGATGACCTTGAATCAGTAGTTTGGGGGAATCGTAGAGATCGATGAAACAGTTAGAAATGCAAATTCAACAGAGAAAGAAGTGCTAGAGAAGACTAGGTACGTAGTACTTCCTCAAATACACTTAGGTCATCACACAAAGGGACATTCCCAGCAGGTTAGAAACCGACAGGCTAAAACGGTAATACAAGCTATACGGGAGTATGTGCAACCGACTAACACAATACACACGGACGACTGAAGGGCATATATGTAGTTTCGTCGTTCACATGAAACATCTTGTAGACTCCACCACGGAAGTACACACCAGCAATATAGAAGCAATGTGGCCGAGACTAAAAGAATTCTTGTGACCTTATCACGACTTTAGAGGCAGGTTTTTGTGAAGTCCCATATATGAGTTCCTTTACCATATACATCACGATTTCAGAACCGTAGAACCTCTTTCTAACCTGGAAAAGTTTTTAAATCATGCTAGGGTAGTGTATCTAGTTTAAATTTCCGGCTTTGTTTAGTATATTCTTACTCTATATCAACTGTTTTTTGATAGCCTGAAATTCCTAAGTCACTGAGATTCGTTCAAATGTCGTCCATGAATTAAAGTGTCGCCCGTTAGTTGAGTAGGATTACTTTAATACACTTTGAGCTCCATTATATAACTCGGTCTATTATTTAAGCGTTCCGCATTTTTTTAACCACTTCATTTATTCCACTAGTTGTATCTGGGACACAATTCTCATTGACTCACACATCCTGTGTCGTTTTCTCACACCTGAAGTAGAAAGCTGACTTTCATTCTCTGAAAGGTTTTTTCTCGCCCTCCTCAATCTCAGGGTAATCTCGAAAAGTATTCGTTCTAATTCGTCAGCTCAATCTAGTTGACTATCATCTTTTTTAGACTGAATCAGACTTAGACAAAGACCTTATTCATCTGTTGGGGAACATGAATTTACTAATCTCATTCTCCTGCATTTCTTTTCGCATTCATACACATTTAGATCTTTATAAATCCTTTCTAAATCATTTTTCCTTTACAGCCTAAAGCACTTGAATTGGCTGCACGTAAGGTAGCTGCTGTTTCTGGTGATGTGCGACGCGCTCTTGATATCTGCAAAAGAGCTGCTGAAATTGTTTCATCTATTGGAAAAGGCAATAAAGAAATAGATATTTCGCATATCAATGCCGCTTTAAAAGAGATGTTCACTACACCGAAATCAGAAGCTATATGTGCTTGTTCATTATATGAGAAATTGTTTCTTCGTGCTGTTATAGCTGAATTTCAGACGCGTTCAACAGAAGAAGCTCGATTAGACCGGTGTATTCGTCAAATGTTTGCACTTTGTCGACTTGAAGGTTAGTGAATTTCTTGTAACCACTTCTGGTATCGCTAACAAAAGTCAACACATTTACATTATATGAGTAGTTACAGCCCACTCTTACGCTAATTTTATTCACCGATTTTGTAAAATTTATTTTTCCTCATTTGTCTATCAATTATAATTAGAGTTCGCATTCGTCAGTGAATTCTTTCTGTGAATATTCCCATCAAAATCCCTCACCTTTCCATTACGATCTTAGTTCTAGTATAGGAGATATATGTGAAATAATCACTATTTGTATTAGGATACAATTAGGTGCACCATTGATTTTAGTTTGACCTTCCCGTATCATATAATTTATATGGCAACTTTCAGACTTTTTGGTGGTAGAAAATTAACTACTGGCCTTTTTCGGTCATCAGTGACAAATACAAGTTTATGCTGAGTAATATTGTCACAATAAGTTAATTGTTCAATAAGAGCATTATTAAGTCAAGGACTTTCATTTATATCAAGCTTTTTGGTCCTTTTCAGGTGTTCCATGTCCAACTACATCAGAAGTATTTGCTATTTGTGCTAGTCTTGGAGCTCATAAGCTATTGTTAACTGAAAGATCGCGATGCGATATTTCAATGCTTGTCCGTCTCAATTGTACAAAGTCGGATATATTATACTGTTTAAATCAACAACCTGACCTATAAATCTAAAATATACTGGACGAATTACTCTAAACTTAGAAAGAGATGTTTTAATGGACGATTATCCAACCAATCATCTGTACGTCCGAGATTATATTTGTATTTTTCATTTCAAAAACGATATACTGATGTCCATGCATTTCAGTAAATTTGTCGGTATTATATTTAATTGATTCTAGTCCGTTTTTATAACTTTACTATGGATAAAAACCAAGAATTTTTACTTGTTTTTTATTAATCAATGCAGTTAATAATCTAGATTAGAACTAGTTTAGCATATTTCTATTATAACTATTAAATAAGCTTTAATTAACTCTCCCATTTCTCGATAATCCCACATATTTCTATATTCTTTTCTTAAATCTACTCAAATCATTTTTTACTGACAAATTTTTTAGTTGCAATATGTTATTGTCTTAGGCCAGCTTTAACCGAACGAAAGTGACTATAAATTTAAATTCATCTTCCTAATGAATAGATGATCGTTTTCATGTTTCTTCTTAAAAATGTTTGCTTGGAGTCATTCTACAACAGTATCATAGCTAAGTTGTCATCTAAAGAACGCTATCTCATTTAAATCTGATAAAACAAACGTTAATTAAAAAGTGTGAAAATGAAATTCACTTCTGTATAATTGAGAACCATTTTCGATGTAATACGATAGTTGGCGCATTGAAAAAGGTACTACGTTGTTACTGCGTTTTTCACTAATCCGTCACCATTATAATTCCACTAGATTTATAGTTAGACTAAACGCCACGGTTGCAGATATTGCATTTATTAGTGAGAAGCAGTGACCAGTGGAGTTCAACCGGGTCTGTTGTGAGATAGTAAGTCACTGAAGACAATGGTGGGCGGTGGCGCAATTTCGTAGATTGGTTGAAGTTAGACATTAACACCGCTAGATGGCGGCTCAGTGATCTAAAGGTTAAGTGTTCGCGTGCGAGATTGATAGGTCTTGGGTTCGAATCTCACGGGACGGGATCGTGGATGTGCACTGCTGAGGAGTCCCATACTAAGATGAATTAGCCGTAAAGTGCTTCCAGGTTTTCCATGGCGGTGTAGCTTCAATTAACTCATGAATTCAGTTATTAAAGCTAATTATATCATGTATGAGTAAGCCTAGTGGCTCTCACCGACAATCAGATATATCTACGGGAAGCGTACGTCCCACCACGGCTTCATCACGCACATAAAATAACCACATTGCTGATACGTTAGATCAGTCAGACTTAGATCAAAAGATAACTACACACTATTGACCAGAATTCGACTCCATTGCTTAAGGGAGGACACGCAAGTGATTAAAGATATGAGTCTCTTTTCTAAGGGACAAAGCTGTGTGAACGGATGATTGTACATATATTTATAGGTTCGGTTTAACCAGTAAACCTTCATAACTAAGTCTTGAATAGATTAATAAAATGTAATATAGTAAAATATAAAGTTAGGATCATATTCTTCGTATAAAGTGCCTTCACTAAGACAGATTATTTGACCCAAAAAGTACAAAAAATAATATTGATAGCTTCACGTGTTTGGGATTTAGAAACTATTAAAGAAGCCTTGGAATAAGTTGTGATACAGAGTAGTTGCAGCATTATTTTCAAGAAATATTTGCTATTACTAGGAATAACAGGATCGCCAAATTACACGGTGTCGCTATAATCAAAAGGTATATACTTCAACTAATCTCTCAAGTATTGGCATAATTGTAAGGACATGCTTCACACTTATCAGTGAAAAGAAATGTCAAACGATCGTCATATTAGTTCATAAACAACTTTTAAACAAAGAAAATAGTATTCTTATATATTTCATGCACTGTTTCGAAGCCATGGATAGTTCCGCCTGCGCTACTTATCGCTTGTCAATAAATTACTCATTCAATATTCTCTGACTGCTAGTGGGTCATTGAAAAAGACTTAAATATATTTTGCTAGTAAGAACTACAACTACTTGCATCAAGAACTTTGTGGTATTTTATTGTTTAGAAATTTAGAGATGCTAGAAAAACAATGAGATACACTAATTTGTTGTAGTTCATTCAAATATGAGAAGTGATTCTCGTAAACTTAAAAATATGTCGGCTATGGATCGTATCTTCGATGCCTAATTTTTTCTATTATGACATACTGTTACTACCTCTGTTACTCTGGAATTTGCCCTGGCAATTTCATTTCGCTGTGCTAATGTGGTGTTGCAACTTGAACCAATGTACACACGCACCTGGTTCTGTGTTTCGTGCAACTAAATGACTGGAATCAACTTTGCACAAATAATTCATCCCTTCATAAATCTAATGAATCTTTATCTAAAATGATAAAATATATCTCCTTGCCTAATGAATTAAATTAGATTTTGCTTTTTATATTTGCCTATACCATTATTCTCTTTACAAAATGTAAACTTAACATCTTTAAGTCATATTTGTCAATCAAATATGCATCTTATACACAAAAATACTTCTAATTAAGTATATATGTATATTGAAGGGATCGAGAACGATAAAAAAACTTTTGTTTCTGTAGATTCATCAAATGAAAATCATGATAGGGTTTGTGTTATTATTAGTAATCAATAATAGAGATAAATTGATGAGGTTGAGCAAGAAATTATAGTTACTAAATACTTTCATGTATTATAATCTGAAAACTCTTTATCATTATCAATGGGTAGACGAATGAATGGTTCATTGGTTTCTTTACGATTCATCACAACTACAATTGAACAGAGTAAAATCATAAATGAAACGCATATAATTGAAATAAATAAAATAAATCTTAAATCAAATATGATCCATTTCCATAAATATGACCAACTATTCGAATTCAAAAGGCGATTGGCAACATCAGGTTTCAGTATGCTTGAAATACGTTCTAGGCTGCCATTGTTTGGATTTGGTTGAATATTTAATAATGCACACATTAGTGGATAAACGTCTACAGCATGGACATTAGGAACGCTCTCAGCAATCTTGAAAGAAGGACCACTTGCAATGAAGAATGGATACATTTCAGAGAAATCTGTTGCATAACCATGATCACCAGCTAATAGACAGAGAAAAATAGAAAAAAAGTTATGATCAATAAAAGTAGAGTTTTTTTGTTTACTACTCAACATTATTGATAGCGTGAAACAAATGAAAATATCCGAATTAACTTACAAACATTAGCGTAAGGATGTGAAGTGTTCTTTACAATTTTCCAACTTGGCTTAGCAATAAGTATCAATGGAGGCATACGAGAGTTCGTTATATTGAAATTCAGATAGGTAGGAACTTCATCTCTTCGATACACATCTAATTTTGGATGCGCATTTTTTAGACGTTTGTACACTTCTTCAAATTTCCCTAATTATAAGAAAATGATGAGTAAAAATATGTAAATGTTACATTTTTACTTTTATTCTTATTAAATATATGTTACCGACTTCTCTCTGAATGAATACTGGTAAGTTTGTCAAGATTTGACATTAAAACAATTGATTGAACATAACTATAATCCTAAGAACATTCCTCATAAAGTACGAATTGTACAACGAGCATCACACGTAATGTAGTAAACTGAAATTTCCCATCAGTGCTTATTTCTAACATGAAGTTATGTATAAATGATGAGAGGAGGGTTTCGAAAAAGTTAAAACATCAGGTAACCATAATGAGTAAAAGATAATTAGTGTATTTCATAATGCATAATTGTAGTTGACGATGAATGAATGTAAAATCGGTGAGATACGTTTTACACATTTGTCACAGATTTGTAAGGAACTTAATCTTTCAGTGAGACTCGAGCACGACACTGATAGTTAGACACCAGACAGTTATTAATTAGGTTGGTTTACTATAACAAACAATGTTCATTAGTTATTAAATTATATTGAGTTTTATGGGGTTAGATTTGTTAAGTTGGAAAAAATCAGATGAAATCGAAGCGAGATAACAATCAGTTGATCGATTACAGAAAATGCACTGCTAGTGAGGATCAAGACAAATTTCCTTGAAAGTTTGTAAATCCTTCGTGTTTGAATCAGATCTAAGAATCTAGAGTGAACTCAGTGCAAACCAACAGTTCCTGAGTTTGATCCCATACGAACTGTTTACAGTGTCGTTCGATTTATAAAACGGGATGAAACAGTAGCTGAATGAGTCCTGATTTTTAATGGGTATGAGATAATTCCGCACTGAAGAAAATATCGGAAAGAAAAGTTTATTACAGTGCGTGAAGTTTTTTTCCGATAATGAAGGACTGAATACTTACCAGGTGCAGGATAAAGGAATCCCATGGTTGATAATTGAGTATAATTGTACAAAGAATCATCAATATATTTGTCCAACGGAATAAGACGAGTATTTGATGTTTCAGACATACCATGATCAGCAGTTAGAATAATATCTACTTTATCAGAAAGACCACGTTTTTTGATACCGTCTAATAGATGACCAAGTGTTTCATCTAAGGTTTGAACAACTTTCGCAACATGTTTACTATTAGGACCGTATGAATGACCAGTTTCATCAGGTTCTTCAAAATAAGCTAAAATTAAATTTAAATGATATCTAGGATTTTTTAGCCACCACAGTATATCTCTGATTCGTTGATCATACGCATAACGGTGTTCATAGTCATTAAGTAAAGCATATTGTGAAACTCGTTGAAATGGTAAATCATCGCTAACAAACTGATCAGTTAAAGGCCATAAAAGTGAACCAGTATAGCCACCATTTTTTTGCAATGTAACCCATATAGGTTCAGGCCAATCAGTTAACCACGGAGCATGATTTAGGCTTTCCTGATCATATATACTGAAAATTTTATTTGGCCATTTCTTATCCAGTAGACTATTCCCAACAACTCCATGATTTTCAGGATACAAACCGGTAATTAATGTACGATGATTAGGTAGAGTAATTGTAGGATAAACATTGATCGATTCCATAGCTCGTACACCCTCCGATATTAGACGATCGAAATTCGGTAATGCATTAGAGCCCAGATGAGTTTTAGTCAATTCTATATAATCATGACGAAATCCATCCATACTAATTAGTAAGACAGTTTTGTCGTGATTAAAAAATCTTGATAATGGTCCTTTTATATTCCATCGATATAAATTGATTTCTTGTGGTATCAAAATCACGAGAATAAGGGCACCGAATAGCATCATTACAATGCCTGATATAATTAATGTGAAGTAAGCACAATGAGTTCTACGTTTGTAACGACGAATACATTCGTGATTTATTTGATAGTATGGAGGAGGTAAGTCACTGTCATTTTGTATTATTTGTTCTGTTGACATATTTACTGTAATTAGACGAAATAAAAGAGGAAAATTACAATTTTAATGTCTTTCATATTAAACAAATAAAATATTAAAAAGGAAAGGATACATAACCTGGATCAACCTGTAAGAAAGTCTAACAGTTGGTATTTCTATTTGGCCAGAGAGAGGTCATAAATGGATTAGTAAATATTCAGTTAATTATGTTAATGGAAAGTAGTTTTTTTATTCTACTTGTGAATATTGGAGGCGCGAACAAGTGAACAAAGGTTTTTCCAATTACAGAATACCTTGATTGCATCAAGTACAAACGATTATTTTTAAATATATCATAGAATTGGTAGCTTCTTGATGCTTATACCGATAGAAGCCCCAGCTATCAAAGATCCGTGAGAATGGAAGCAAATCAAGTTTAACAAGGCTTTCAGAACACACAACAAACATAAGATATTAAGTAATGATGGAACTGAGAAATGTAGACTACCATCGTGTTGAACAATCACACAGAAGTCATAATAAAATAACCCGCAAGGAATACGTGATAATAACATCGCCACTATTTCCTAGATGTTCAAGAACCGCCATATACATTTCAAACTAAGTGGTAACATAACTCGGCATTACAAGTACCTCAAATGTACATGAAAAACTATTTGCTACAGAAACATGTACCGTAAAATAAAGTACGTTACTGCCCATTACTATTAGGTTAATTATAGTAACCACTGTCTTGAAACACACATAAAGATTATTGATAATAATATATCTATAAATCAAATGTGTGTGTTCTTATTCCTACGAAGGATATACACAGGCAAAATCTCAAATCATTTATCAAAGTTGAAGAGAAAAATAAACCAAAAACTTGAAATAGATTAAAATAACAAGTTTTCACTAACAACTATAGATTAACAAATATGATCATTTGGACAAGTGACAATAGTATAGATGTTAGAAAAGTCTGTAATACAATAACTTCCTTGAAACAGTGTAGTACCTAAGATAAACTACAAACTAGCTTATTCTCTTAATCCCCAGAGGACAGGTATTATAATAAATATTATTCGCCAGAGAATAATACTATTAGATTCCCTGTCCTTGGTAGTAGCAAATATCTGATGTATGGGTCACAAATTAACTCAACTTCTGCTTTAATGTGTGTCTTGTAACAATATTTATTATAAAACAGGCACTAGTACAAATGAGTTTCAGGTCTTCAGACTCAACTTACTAACATTTGAATTAAAATTGGGAAGACAATATACGGTACTAAAACGAGATATGGTAGTCCTGCACCAATTTATTTATAAAAATGTGGTTTGGGTTAGCTCATAGTACTTTATTGTGCTAAGCAAGTAGGTAGAAGAGTGATAAAACCATAATAATAGAATTTAGATGAGGGAGAAGAGTTTCGCTAACAAATGGACCCGGGCAAGACTAGATAATGAGAAGAAATTAGCCAATGGATTTGTAGACTATCAACAATTAAGGATGGGATACATGCTATGGGTACAACGCTACTAACCTGTAAATTGTACTATTCTGTTTATCAAGTAACGTAGTAAGCTTCCAAAACGCTAACGGCAAGTCTATTTATCCACTAGCGGTACAAGTTTTGCTGCTAGGTCCATGGCCTCCCATCACAGTTTAGAAGAAAACTCTGATAAATAACTAAAGACTTCAAGTCATACAGTTTGAGATCGAAGACAGTGACGAAAATGAATTCAGTTCATTTCTTGACATTAATACTGTTCCTCAGTTATTTCATTTTTACTGTATACATTCTCGTATCTTTGTTTTTAATTATTCTGCTTAAATGAGTGGTATCATGAATTGATTAAAATTTGAAGTTCTAACTGAAAAAATGAGTTATAATTGTTAGAAGACTAACTTACCTATTGGTTCACCTCCAAAATGGTAAATTGTGAATGATTGTACCTTAACTGAGTCACAGAATGAAATGAAGCAGTTGCACATATTTTACTGACCTCTAGTCTATGTCTTTATTCACACAACTGATTGAGGTGAATATAACTTTCGATGGTTCTTTACAATATATCATGAATTTCTAGATTTTACAAATATACCTTAACTTATTCTTTTCATAATTACGACACATGAGACAGATACATATTTAACAACTCCTTTAGAATTACACTGTACTACAATCAGCACATAGTTAATGAAACTCTCATTCTTTAGTTAAAAGAAAATGCAACAACCAAACGTATGATACGTATACACAATAGTAAGCCACCATAGTATGCAATGATGAATGAATTAATAAATGCAATAATAGTAGTATTTCATTTAGATTCAGTAAATGTACTCTTACAACAAAAGTATGTGTATTTCTGTACAAAGACTATTCATCTTAATTATTCACTGGGGTAATATAAATTCATCTTCGACTAAGAGTATTGTTTTACTGATAATGTTCGGAATAATACTGGGGGGGGGTAGGAGGAGGCAACAGACAAAGTACATACCATTTCTTGGTTGTTTTGAACGTATACAATGTAAGCAATATTAAAGCTAGTGCAACATTCTTTTTGAAAAAAGAAATTGTCAGTACGGTAAGTGAACGAATACATATCAATGAAAACATTCTCAACAATAACATGATACATACAAACACAAACAGAATGATGAATAATTAACCACATTAGTAGTGCAAAGAGATTTGTCGTTAATGTCAATTAAAGATTGCAGTGATACAGATTCTCAATTAGTATTGAAAACAAATAATCAATTAAATATATTTTATTTGAGTGGTGTAACAGAATATATGAGTAAAGAGAAAAAACAGATCAATACAGTTTCAGGTAATCCCGTTCATGTAAGCTAAAGGTATTTTCATTGACTATAGCCATGTAATTTAGACACTGGTGATGGAGCACGTCGGAAGAATAAAGATGATCCTCTAACAAAAGCGTCCTGTAAAGTAAAAATGTTAATTTATTAAAGTCTTTACTTATGCATACACTAAGTATTTTTCAGAAAATATGGTTGAAGTATAGTCCAGAGGAGCACGTACAAATTTATATAATTTATAATTTCTCAAAAAAGCAATTTAAAGATGTTAAGCGAATCATTTAATGTCTTATTTGATCAAGTAAATAAATATTCTAGAAAATATTATTTATCAAAAGTAACTAAAATGTATGTGACTATGATCTGCTTTAATATTAATACTATTAAACAGGAAAACTTCCTTGTATTCATAAACAATACTCCCACCACGAGGAGGCAGTGAGTAAGACTTCCTTGAGAGTGGCTGTATATGCGTGGTCATGTGAGAGCATTTGGAGAGCGGATTCTCCCCACCCTCGACCGTACGAGGGTATTTTGGGGCAGGTAACCAGATAGTATCACTAGCCCTTACAACTAGAGTGTAACTCATACCCAAGTACGTGGTGAATGAGTTCATTAAAATCAATAAGCCAGTGAGTTAATAGTACACCTGAATCTATGTCTAACCTGGTTTAACGAAGATGTTAAACAATAATGATATAAGATCGATATACTTCAATAAGATCGAATGGAGTTATTTACTACAGTATATCACACTAATTATGAGATTGATATTATTGTAATTACTGAAGCATTACAAGGTATAGTAACTCGTAACAGGCTTAAAACGATACATTTAACTGTGTCAAGCAAAAGCTGAAGAAGGATACTCTCAGTGAATGAAGTGACTGGCAACACTGTTATCAATGATGATTATATTAAAAATAGAAAGATTAATTATAAACGGTTTTATGGGGTTGGTCAGCTGAGAATGTAAAGCTCTATGTGTACGTAGTTTTGTTGAAGATGATTAAATTGCTAAAAATATTCTGACATTCACGCTTTTCGTTTTTATTTTGTAAATTTAAATTTGTGCTTTTACCCTCCTAAATTTTATACGTTAAGTACCAGCTATTTATACTGGGGTTAAATCCTTGTTTTCTCTACTGGTTGATTGTTCTTGTAATATGTTAGTTTATTGCTATACTTTAGGAGCATTTTTAAAGTAATTACACATAATTGCTATTCGCTTGCATCAACCTTCTTCGAACCTTCTGAGTAAGATATGTTGTTCGCATTAGAGGTGGCTAGGAAGATCATAAAAAGTTGTTGGGCTGTAACCAATCTTGGTAGATTGTGAAGATATCTTTTCCCACATTGGTTTCTCCGCGTTGTGATGCGATCATTCAAGCCAATAGTACATAAATGACTCTTAATGAAAACTCAGTCGATTAGTAATGCCTCCGCTTTGGCGTTTGATCTGACACCAGACACCTACTACACAGGGTCCCTGAAATAAGTGCAGGTGCAGTAGATTTTCAAAATTCGGATGAAAAGCGAATTGTAGTACTTTTTTAGAGTTTTAGATACAGGTGTCAGATATACAACATACGCCAACATTGTCTTCCCAAAGACATGGCTAAATCTATTTATTGTCCGATTCGCATGACGGCAAGATCGCAGAATTTTAAATGGCACAAATGGTTTTAGAAAAAACTGTTACTAGAACTAGTAAATTAATGGTGACATGACTGCAGACCATTTAAACAGGATAGAATTCTAGGCAACAACAAATAAATTTAGTGCAGAAAGAGGTATACACAAAATTGAATGGAAAGTTTAGTCACTATAAAACAAATTTTCCAATAGCAAAGTAATCGTAAATATTGCTCGGAAGAATAGTAAAGCAGAACAAAAAGAACATTTTATCCATCAATAGCTACCTTCGTATATGTGTGTCGGCTAGGATACTGTCTAAAATCCCTAATCGAATCAGAGGTTTGATTAAATGGGCTACCCCAAGCGTTTGAGCGAAAGGTCCAATCGATAACAAAGTAACGTCACGACATGCAGTCCTATGGTAGCCGATTCTGAATCTAATGCACACCATTGATTTATAATCACGGTTTCAAAAACCCTCTAAACTGACTCTTCTTATTCACCAACCAAGTTTGGGTGCTGGACATCTGCTCTAGTCTCGTCACCTCGAAAAACTAGCACAGAAACACACCAAACAAATGTCAATTGGACCACCTATACCGCAGCTACGATGAAAAGACTGATTGGTGAAATTTCGTAGACAATAAATTAACGCCAAATTGACGCTAATGCTATTTTCCAGAGTGAAAACCAAAGCTTCGCTTAGAGAATGCAACACCATTAGAGATCAAATATGTATGGCTAAACTGAGATTTGTTTAACTACTGGTTTCGACAATCGACGTCAGATTGAGGTATATTAGTTAGAAAAAGAAAGGTTGTACGACATAAATACAGAGAAACAAGAAACTTACAGATTGGCTGAGATAGGAATAACATTGCCACCAATTGTTGAATACAGGTACGACGTTAATACTGTTAAACAAACAAGAAGTAAAATACATCAATATCGCTTAGCATGATAAAAGAAAAACTTACATGGTGGAGGGATAATATTAAGAGACTGTGACCACATTTTGTTTAAAACTGCTATTATGAATACAGAAAATGTAGCAACCTTGAGAAACTCATCACATTTGTGAAAAATAAAGGCTGTTCTGCAAAGAAAACTATTTTCGACGATATCATTTAGTGAAGCTATTCAAACATATATAAGTTAGTAAAATAGAAGAGTGTTAGATCAATTAACAAAACTAAAGTATAAAAAGTGTGACTTAAAACTCGTTTTACGAGTGTATATCCTGAAATCACATCTGCACTTTGTACTAGTAGTAATGAGATAATGCTTATCAAAATACAATCTGAGTAAGAACAGTTCAATGTGTTTTGAGAATATAAAAAATTAACACATATGAATGCATGCAAATGAAGAGATAAACATTCTATAATAAAATATAAATCTGCTATTTTGTGTCTAAAATTTATGTTGGTCTATAATGTCCTCACCAATAAGTTTCCTTTGTCACACTTTCAATAAGAAAAGACTTGAATAATAATGGAGTAACAAGTATCTAACCTTTGGTTAACAAATAATTGATCTTTGATCAACATAATATTGATTGAACAATCGCAACTTTTGACAGTGAGGCAAGATAATTTCATTTTATCATGAAACCATTAACGTTTCATGAACTTTTCTAAAATAATCACTATCTCCAACGGTATATCGTCATCATGTTCATTGAGTAAAGAAATGTGAGTTACCAAACTAATACATTATTGTAAAATAACAATATTTTTTGTAAAAAAATGATTTAACCCGACGAGACAATGAGAATAATTATAAAAGCCAAATTTATTGATAGACTGAAATTTCAGGGTTACTCAGCTTAGTTATGCAATTCCTTCTATAATTTTTTACTAATTACTCCCTCTGGTACATTACCAAACTCTAAAATATATTAAAATAACTGACAAAAAGTGAACCAACGATGATTATCTTGAGTAGCATATAAAACTAAATATCTATTTCTGATGTTATTCTCTAGATATCTTCCATACCTATCATCTACAATTCCTACTAGAGTATCCATCATCCTTTAGATCATCAAGTAATCCACTTTCAATATCTGAAATTCCCGAACACTTTATAATACAAAATAATTCCGTTTTTAGTAAGCCATGATAGTTAGCATATTATGTGGTTATACTTCTTTTTCTACCGTAATATGCTAAAACTATGTTATCCCAAAGTAAATGGGAATAAATAAGTATATGATACACACAAATGATTAAACTATTGAGTACCTTAGAATTTATAGGTTGAACCATTTGTTTAAGAGGTGAGATAAAATAATAAAACAATATCAGTATGGGGGTTGTGGAGATTGTTAAGTTTTTGGTTGAGATCATGAATCAATTGATGTTAGACCACCGTTGGAAACCTGGAAGCACTGGACGGCCGTTTCGTCCTAGTATGGGACTCCTCAGCAGTGCGCATCCACGATCTCGCCCGCGGGATTCGAACCCAGGACCTACTGGCCTCGCGCCTGAGCACTTAACCATTAGACTACTGAGCCGGCATCCAATGGTGTTAGTGTCTAACATCAACCAATCCACGAAATTGCGCGACCAACTTCCATTGTACTGAGGTAGATACCTGTCTCTACCCGACACGGATTAGCTCCACTGGTCACGACTTCTCACTAGAACTCCGAGAATTCCCTCACGAAGCTAGTCACTAGTGAGCACATGTTAATTATCAGCATGGGGGTTGTGGAGATTGTTAAGTTTTTGGTTGAGATCATGAATCAACTGATGCTGAGGAGTCCCATACTAGGACGAAACGGCCGTCCAGTGCTTCCAGGTTTCCAACGGTGGTCTAACATCAATTGATTCATGATCTCAACCAAAAAAATAAAACAATAATTAGAAATTTACATAGCTACAGTTCTACTCATACAGTATAAAGCATAAAGTTTAACTTTAAATCGTAGCGAGATTGTTTCTAAAATTAATAATACATTAATAAAAATGAAACAAATTAGTGTTTTCATATCAAAATGACTTTATTTTCAGAAGTGAAGTGTGGAAGTCAATTTTTGTAAACGATGACTTTGTTATTATTTATCGCATTTTCTATAATGTACAACTAGAAATTGAAAAACCAAGTAGTTATTTGTGATTACTTTTATAAAACTATTATTAGACGATAGAAATATTAGTAATCGAAAAACAGGCTCTTACTACTAGTAAAGTTTAAGCGCTTGAACCAGGATAGTATTGATAAAAACAATCTCATACTGTCTGGGTTTTATTGACTGATAGATTAATACAGAAAGTTATAGACTAAAAATATCACAAACTACATAGATAGTTTCCATGATCACTCGCCCATAAGGATACATAAGATTACGGTAATCAAAGAATATTAGAGTAATATTAGAGCACTGTGGATACAGCTAACTGCTTGATAGTTGATAGAGTACCACAATGAAGCATTTAAAAATAAGAAAAATGCTCTGAAACTAACCAGTGGATTATGCAACCAAAAAACTTGTGAAAATAATTGAGTCAGGGAGACATCCAATAACACAGAAAGAACTTAAATGTTGTAGAAATAGTAAATAAAACTATATGGCAAAAAGATACATATTCATAGACGAAAATTGGATAAAGGAACAGCGTTGTATATATATATATCAGTAGAGATTGGTGGGTAGGTCAAAATATCAATCATAACTAAAAATCACAACAGTTTCATAAATAAAAATACACCACAAACACGCATATATATACTACAGATTGTGTTCTAAAATATGACGTACGTCGAGTCACAAGCAGCCATAACTGTGGAGGTGACTGTGAGTCCATGAGTGGCGCCACTTACAATCATCTGAAAGCAAAAGTTAGAAACACACATGAAAAGCAACTGGAAAAGATTTGCGTGACTATAAATGTCAGCTTATTGTAAGTGTTGTATAAAATCAGGTACATTCTACACAATATGCAAGTTCCTCATCTTGTAATCAAGTAAAAACATTGTTTACTCATTAAAACTATACTCATTTTTCATGTTGAGTAATTTGGCCTATGTGATTTAGTATTCTCTAACGATACACTCACGAAACTGATCTTCAAAGATTTAGATGTAGTGGAAAATTAGTACTGAACTAACCTTATTTTTGTTATGAATCAATCGGTTTAAACATGACTCAACGATTACCAGCCGACGGAAAAATTCATTTTGTCAGCTTTGGTTTGTAGTTAGTCAGCTAATATGTGAAGTTACAATTTGACATACAAACGCAAATTATTTTTAAGAACGGTAATTATATTTATACCCACTATATTATATTAAAAATAACGCTACGCTTGCACACAAAGAAAACGTCAGCCAAACATAAGGTAGAACCCAGTACATGAGCACATCGGTTCAGGTTGTCATACCCCATTAACACTGAAAGATGAAGTTGTCAGGGCGAATCCCAGATTAGTGAATGTAGTAAGTTATAACAGTAATAGAAAAGATCAAGCATCCAGAATATAATCCGATGAGAGAGTATAAGTCAGCGAAATAATTTTAAAAAATCTATCGGGAATTTTTTAATGAATACTGAGGGAGGAACTTTAAAAGTTTTTTTAATTTGTGGAAATAATAAGTGCAACTTTTTACATGCCGAATTGTAAGATAAATAAGAAATCAAATCATTTGCTAGTGCTTTAGAAAATAAATCAGAAAACCAAATCTCGACAAGCAGAAAAAGATTCGAATTTATGATCTATTAGTTAAAACTGAATGTCCAAACAAAGTCTATAGTCTTACTGTATTATCGACTAACTGATGAGGAAAGAAACAACCCATTCAATAGGTATTAGGGTATAAGGGATTACGTATGAAAAGTGATTACACTACCTGGCTACCTAAACAGAAGTTTGAACCTTGGACTTCGTTGTTAGGATCAATCATATGCAAAATAGAATCTAACGTTTTTGCCTTTGTTTAGGCTGGTACACCACAGCAAGATGTCAGAGTAATATAAATAGTGACAGTATTAGTGGTGGTAGGAAAGATTAAAAATATATTATATGATTAGGGAAAATATGAATTCATGGAATAAACTTCTTCCAAAGACTATCAGGGGACTTAGTCTAAGGGAAGAGACAAAGAACGAATTCACTACGAACGATTACCAGACGTTAATGGGAGTTCTTAACCATTGGTTAACATCATGCAAACCCCAACCGCGTAGTCTAAACCTATTTACAAGACTCAAACCAACAGTCAATAGCTTTGTGGGTTGATGCAGTGTCTTTGTTTTCCCATCTCTAGCTTCCTTCCAGCCTACTTCTACACCAGACATTATTACACATCAACGTACGCGGTGATTGTGCATACTTGATACACGTCCCAACAACCTCGGTCGATAAAATACTAATTTCTCGTTAACCGGCTAGCTATTTTTATCTAGTACTCTACGTCAAACCATAGCATCATCAACTCGATGGTACCAACATATGTCATCAATGCATTTATATGTGATTTCACTTTATTTGGTCAACTAAGTTCACATGTATGACTAGTTTTCACAGTGGTTTGTTGTAAAAACGGTTGGCACAAAGTACACAAAAAACAGTCATCATGGTTAGTAATATTCAATAATAATAAAAAGTTAATTTTTGAACTACTAAACAAAATAATGTGTACTCACCTCAGTTACCAAGGGAGTGTGCTTTTTCAGAGGAGGGTCGATACGGTCCATGAAAATATATTTATTGAAAAAATAGGCAAGACAAGCAGTCAACCAAACTGTAATAACTTCTCCAATTAATCTAGGTGTCAAACCACTAGAAAGGAATATCATTTAGATAAAACACACCTGAAGAAACTTAGAAAACCTTCATTTCTCAGTATAGTAGGAAAAGCATTGAAAATACAACTGGAGGGAGACAAACATAAACTAAATTTATTTGTGATTCATACTCATATAATCGTGTCCCATTGATAAATTGCGACATTTGGCGAATCATTATGACTATTTTTTACGATGAAAATACACCTAATATTTGAATACCTTGGAATGGATAACTAACAACTACACCCACTACTCGAGCAACAGTACATTTACTGGTCTAAAAGGGTAAGTTAGTTAAGAATGATATAAATCGAAATTACACTGATCAAAAAAATTTTGATTCCTTTATCAGTTTCAAAAAATGTTTTCTTTTCAAAAAAGTCCGGAGTTAAATACTTTTGCAAATAATAATTGTATATTAAGCATTTTGTACCTCCATAGTGATGTTGGTAGAGTATGACTTAACAAACGACCCAATAATATTAGCAGGAAGTCCAATGGTGAAAATCCCATACAACCCGACCTCTTGGCGAAGTTTACGACCTTTAATTACAATGAGATAATTGTTGGAGAAACTTGCAGTAAGTGAAAACACTTGGGTAGTAATATACTTCATAGTTTGGACGTAGAATGTTACGTAAAGTAAATCGACGAACAGGAGGAAATGGTTCATACCCCAACTTAAAAGTTACATTTGAAAGAATATGACTTACCAACATCATTGTCCTGGCATAAGTCAGGGGATGAGTTATGGCTGGCATGAACGACGGTATCAAAAATTTATAGGTGGTTTCCAAATGATCCATAGTAATTAAGCTATTGAAGGAAAATGCATTAGCAGATGCAATGAAATGAACCAAGAATACAATACAAAAGTTAATCTTAATGACTAAACCTTGCAGATAATATTACTGTTAGATTTCAAATGAAATGTCACTAGGTAATTTTTAATTATTTCTAGAGACGATATAATAATGACTGTAATTACATAAAATGGTATATATACACTGTAGGTCTACTCGTTTACTTATGAATGTCTTGTTACGTTTTTAGTGGTACAAAATTGCCAAATTTATAGCCGTCTTTTTACGTGATTCACATGACACGAACCCTATGAACTGGATGAAAAGTCTTTGCAGTTTAAAGGCCTGGACAACCGGTGTATATAATGTGTCCATCCAAAATGATTAATAAACAGAGCAACTTGGTTAGACTCAAACTTCCAGGGACTATAGTTATTTTTGTGCTAAAACGACTGTGTTCAAAAGGGATCAGTAGGTAATCTACAGCTATCATGATAACTAATGGCGGATAATATTAAGGGCTGAAAAATTAACCATAGACATGTAAGGCAGAATAACTAGTTAGGAAGTATTGAACAAGATGTGTTGTTAAAATGAAGTTCGACTCAATTTCCAAGATAATCAATAAAAATGAAACGAGTTCTAGTCCCGTTTAGTTTGGCTGTACGTCTAATTTATGGGTCCTGATTATTTGAGAGGACCAACCATCCGACGAACCATATTACAATCAGAATTTGATTTTCAGAAGCTGATTAGTTCAAAAACCAGCCCGAATGACTTCAGTTCGTGTTTTGTGGTTGACATTCATGTTGGGAACCAAGAGTTCTGGGTTAAATACACAGTAAACAATTAATTTAACGAAACCTTATGATAAAGAAGAGTACCTACTCTCACGTATCATTAGTGATTTGTGTATGAAACACAATGACGCTAGTCCCTGAGGGCATGAGCTATGACCACAAACTAGTGAGGTATTACTGACATTTTGTGGATAAATTTCCAAGAATAATCAGAGTTTCAAATTTTCGTGCGGGGGAATCTAACGTAGAATTCTCGACTGTTCCAAGGAAACCTAAACAAACTAGGGAACCTTATGCGCATGGGACTTTGACAGAATCATGTTCCGAACTCCCAAAACCAAACAACATAATAATATAAACTCATGTTAGAATATCAAAGTTTTGAAATAATTCTGTTGATACTACTGTTAACAGTAGTATCAACAAAAGTGAGAGACACTAAAATTCTGAGATTCCGAATGTTTTCCCATTAACAATGAAGTAGAAATTAAAAAAGATAGGAAGGTACACCAAAGCTCAACTTCGAGAAATTATAGAGTGGAACCATCTATATCTAAAAAATTAAAACCGATCTCTTAAAATGAGTATAATGAAAGGGTTAAATATCATCTAATCAACATCTAGGAAAATGTAACAATGTAGATCGTCGATATTTCCTAATCTCCTAATCCTAGGAGTTTCGCTAAATTCCAATGACAATTGGCAGTTTTCCCAAAAATTTCCCCAAAATCGGGATATTGGGTGCTTAAGTTTACATATCTGAAGTGACTGAAAACTGTGTTAAGTATTGATTGATGTGCGTTCAAACTATTGATTGGCCACCACGAATAGACCTTAAGGATATTTCTTAGAAGTAACAAATTGCATTGTTTGAAAACAAACCAGATACTTTCAAACCAGTTTCTGACCTTGGTGAGGACGTATCAAATATTGCCGTTGATATTCAATTACCATGTTGGTAGAGAGCGATTATCAAAAGAGTGGGTCATTTGAGCTGTGCTAATCCACAGAGTATTTTTTCCAGACGGTGACACAGTTTCATATTCTAAATGTTTGTCGATTAAATAAATAATATTTGTTCCGACATGGTGTTCTAGTCAGTTTCAGTTTGGAAAGGACAGGAGGCTTGATGGCCAGTGTTAGTCCTGGCAGTGATGGTCTCTCAGGTAATCCAACTTTTTTTTGAAAGAGTCGACGTATGAAAACTGAAGTAATGAATTTCACTCGTTGATGATTCAATGGGAAAGTCGATAGTCAGATGACAAGTAATTCGTTCTGGGCTTGTGAACATTTTGGAGTGCCCTCGCGAATTCTCTGTTTTGGAAGACAAGAAAATTGAGGGCATATCAGGTGCAAGTTTATCGCTAGGTAATTTGAAAACTGTAATCAAGTCGCCTCTAGTTTTTCGATTTGACAACGGGAATAGGTTTAGCTTGGCCAGTCGAGCATCATACGGAAGCCTTGCTATACTAGGAATCAGCCTAGTTGCTGTCCTCTGAACCTTTTCCAAAAGCTCACTGTCTTTTTTTAAGCAGGAACTAGTGGCTTGTATGCAGTACTCAAGTTTAAGACGTATGAACACTGTATACAAAGTCGAATGCGTTTTAGCGTCTGCATGAATAAAGGCCCTACGTATTGACCATATGGTTCTAAAACCTTTGGCGGCTAGTGCACGGCAATGTGCAGTAGTATTTAAGTATTGGCCAACGATAACTCCCAAGTTATTATGTGTCTGGACAACAGGTAGCTCGGTGTTATTCATCGTGTATGTATCTGTGCCTTGATGACCGATATGCATCGCAACACACTTGGAAGTATTTATCGGCAACTGCTAGGTTTGAGACCATTCAGATAATTTCTTCGGGTCATTTTGGAGTTCTAAGCTATCACCCTTACGTCGTATTGTTCTCCATATCTTGGTATAGTCAGCACATAGCAAGACCGATGATGATAGGATTCGAGGAAGGTCATTTACATACAAGAGGAGTGGCACTGACCGCAAAACTGTATCCTGAGGCAATCCACTAGGCATAGTTTTTCAGCTAGACAATTTTGAGTTCACCCGTACTCTTAGGCGTCGACCTACTATAGCTTCTCGATTATAATGCATTTCGAACTTTCTGGTAGTGTGTTGTTTTTCTTGTACTGAGTTCGAATGTCGTGTAATGTTTGTAAGAATGAATTTCCCTCCGATTATTTTAAACGTATGTGGTTGATGGAAAACGACGAAAAATGTATTCGTCAACAATTTGTTTAAATTAGTACTAACATGCAGTGGATGTCGTACAAATCCCCCTAGTAAATTTTTGTACCAGTCGCTATTTTACTGTGAACCGAGCGCAGTCATCTATATTATCGATATATTTATTCTTAAATTTACATGCTTAAATGTTCAAGAAGGAATAGATAATTAAACAGCTTCTCATCCCATGTTTTATAACGAATTGATAACAAAAGTAGTCATTTTTGAGTAGAGAATGAACATATGAAGATTACTTGCACCATTCAGTTATATACACTGTAGCGTTAAATAAATCCCCAAAATTAATAGCTCTGTAAGTTGTCGACATTGGATGCTGACCATATGTTTTAGTAGACTTGTAGAATTATAATGATATTAGTACTGCTCTAATAATAGACCTAATCCTAAATCTGTAGATTTATCATGATATGACTGCCTAGTCTATAAGATCTTACGTGGAAGTCACACCATCGACTGCACCAAC
This sequence comes from Schistosoma margrebowiei, assembly GCA_944470205.2. NCBI lineage: Eukaryota > Metazoa > Platyhelminthes > Trematoda > Strigeidida > Schistosomatidae > Schistosoma > Schistosoma margrebowiei. The sequence goes on along the minus strand of OX104024.1, from coordinate 64,126,037 downwards.
TCACTGTATCGTATCAATTACCAATACATGATGTAGAACAAGGTTAGGCTAGAGAAAGAACAATATATTTAATATGAATAGAAGATATAAGGTAACATTCAGCAGAGACCACGCCTGCATGGCCGAGCCATGCCGTTCGATCAACTCTAGTCTATTCAATTCATTATTCGCGCCTTCTCCATCGTTAGGTATTTCTTCGCGTTAAATATTGAATATCTATTTTCTGAGTAATCTCGTATTCAGCTTTGAGGATTGTGTGGTTATGGTCCAATGCCACTACAGACTCATCTAGCTGAAGGCGCCCAGTCATGCATCCGTACCAGATCACGTGTGGTAACGCTATGCTCAACATCTACCGCAATCGCTAGCCAGACTAGATCAGAGAATTCCGATATATTGGTAGTCGCCAAATACACTCTTTCGATCTCCTCGACTTTGTCTTTTGATTTCTCTTGTTGGGTACGAATTATATTAGGTGTTGCTGTTAAAAGTATTGTCAAACACTGAATACCTGTGCCATTTTCAACACATTACTGGGATCTAAAATGAAGAAGTGTCCGGAGGCAATTAATTTGGCTGAAAAGAAGAGGGTGATTGACTAAGTGGATGAAAAACTGAAAAGTGTCATGAAGGAGCAAGGCAGACAGTAAAGATAATTACATGTAGAAAATTGGTCACTGAGGTGCAGTAACTGTTGAGGGTTTCCGAATATGCTTATTTTTCAAAGCCTTCGTATGCTTTAAATCGGATAAATTTGGATTCCATACCTCCGTAGATCACCAGTGCCGATGATCTATGTCGAATGATTGGAGGAAATGGTGTGACGAATCAGCTAACTTCGAAGTCACACCTCGCGGTCAGCATCTAACTTGGATTATCCCTTCAAAGTAATATGACTGCTTTGAAGGCCATATAACACAAAAGATGTTATTATGGAAATATATTGTTAAGAATAAGTACAGAGAAGATATCGAGACCACCACTATATGGGCCGGTCCATGGTATATGACAAAGTGATGCGCGTTGGTTGTCCTTGACCTTGTCGTGGATTGATGATCAGTTTGATTTTCATTTCTACGACCGCCAGATTATTTGGCTAGGGCTCAGCGACGTTTCACTGACGGTACACCTCATTTATATTGGATAATTCCATAAAACATGTATCTGAACAGATAGTTAGTGACTTATTAAAAATAGTGAGATATTTGAGCTTGTTTCACACACAAGAAGTAAGTTAGTGGCTGGTTCATCAAAAATCTCTTATGGCAAGCGATAAAGATGGTAGAATGTCTTTACCTTATTGAACACTAGACGGCAGTTGACCAAATATTAATATTCCGTATCATAAAGAATACTTTGCGTATTAACATATCTTTCTGCCACCCATAGAATTGCTTATCTCCAACATCATCTACGACTGCCAGTAAGTCTCTTTTGCAGTAAATCTGTAATTCAGTTTGAGAGTCACGTCGATTGTTTTTTCTGTGAAATTGGCTCTTGTTACCCCTCAAATAACTATAGGATTACCAGTGATTTACACAAGCAATGTTCATAATATAACTAATTGACTATAAATCTAAGTAGAACCGTTGAGTAATTCACTTACGTTATTATTTATTCCTAGAAGGAATTATCTTTTAACGCACATAAGATATTTTTGTCTTACTATTCAAGAATTCTCGATTAATGATAATGAAATGTGTGTTGGGCTGAACCAGACACGTTTACTGCTGAGATATACTTCCCATTTGATTTTCATCCCTTAAAAATGACGTCCACAAACTGATATTGGGCGGTCTTTGATTTTAATTAAATGTGAATTTGAAGTGGTCTATTGAATCACTTATAATCCAAGATGACCCGGAATTTCAGCAACGCAAAAGTAAGAACTGGAACTCAGAGTATGCAGAATGAAATTCCAGTACATTGTTATGAAAGATTTGAACAAGACACGAAATATTTAATTGTACGGTAAAAGTATCAGTTCTTCACCACACTTGCCACACGTTGACTGTTTGCCTATATATCAATAATGTACTGTCGTTTTATTTGAAATTATATTGAACCTCAACGTCTCAGAGTTCTGATTTTCATTTTCTTCATCTTCATGAATTATCTAAGGCATCATCATTAACAGAAAGATCATTAGGATTTAAGTTGAGACTGTCTGTCCCCTATGTTCAGAATTATCTACATAACTATGATTAGCTAGGCGATGATTAGAATACAAATCGGAGTGACCTGCTCCATTAGTTTTCACCTATTTTGTATATATGCTGTTGACAGACAGGTCATTTTAATCGGTAATCCTTGCCGTCTGACTATCCATCCCCTGGATCGCGATTCCCGCAGATGGTTGTTTCCTCAAAAGAACTGTATTGCTGATGATGTTTTTTAACTAAATGAGTTCAAAGCATGAAAGATTTACCGAGTTTAGCTGAAGTGTTATGCAATGCAAATTCGAGGCAAAAAAATACGGGCGCATTTTTCTATATTATTAGATTAGCGTTTGATTAGATTATCACTTTTTAAAGATTGAACAAAATTCTTTACTTAACCACTAAAGTGGTGATTATTTGAAGCAACTAACAGATTACGGTTTTCAAAATCTGCGCGCTAGTTAATGTTATATCCTGATGAGAATAATGAATGGTAACTATTCAAATCTATTTCTGGACTAATGCTGTAACAACGGAACTGCCGGCATTCGGTTTGAACGCAGGACTGACGAATCAAAATTTATTCAAAATGGCCAGACTGAGTTCTTTTGTAATACCTGTAGAATCCAAACTACGGTTTGGATATATGAATAGCCGTCCAGGTACGTCAGACACGCGCCCTTGTCCGTCAAAATCAAAACAAGTAATCGGGTAAATAGCGGTTCTATAATTCATCATAAATTTAAATGTAAATCGTTACCTAAACAAATATTACCACCCGGCTATTCAACCAATAATTGTTCAATCAATCAAATCTAAACTACATAAAATAAAGTTGATAAAAGATGTGGGAAAATTACCAGTTACAACAAATGAACGCTATTCTATCCTGACTGGATAGATCACACACAAAAGGAGGAGCAAATCAATATGGCTGACGCCAAGAAAAAGTGTCAATTAAAACAACATGGATACAGTTCGGGAGGAAGTTGTAATAAAAATAAAAACTATGATAAAATACAAATATTAACAATCCAAAAGTAATAAAAAAACTAACAATGTACAACTAAGGGGATCAATAGGAACAAGGTGAAAGTATATACATGGAGGGATTTTCACAAACACACAAGGCATTCAAAACAGATCTTACAATACCTACGAAGCGTTTCTGAGTTACTGGTATTAAATTGTGTCAAAGCACAAACTCTGTGCTCAACTAAAACGGTTCTAATTTAGGAAATATAACAAATTATATCAAAAATACAAAATACCTCAAACGGTACAGCCTGTACTATGCAGTCAGAAGTTTCTCTAATGAAAGAAACAGTTAACATGAAAGAGTTCAGTACCTGAGAATCAATAATAATATTCCCAACAAGCAGGGATCAAATATCTATCCGTAGGGATTTCAGAAATCCTCCCAAGCAGACAGTTAAAAGTTTAACAGTCACAGTGAACCATGTCGTGACCTTGAGCTTAGTCGAGTACGACCTTATTGTCAAAAGTGCAGTGGAAAATTAGGTAACAAAAGATAAGTCTCTAATCAAAATCACATAATAAAAGGTCAGACGAGGAAGGTTGAAGAACAAAAGATGTGGTTAAGCGAGTTCTGAACAAAGGTTAAAATACACAACAAGGAGAAGAAACGAACAAACGACAGTACAGTAAAAAATGCCGTGGAGGGATTTTCATCGTCCTCTTTCCATTACAAATACTATACATATACTTTTATTGCATAATTGTTAAGTAATGAATTATTCATATTCATATTTCTCTCACTACATATTTTGTTGTACGACTTCCTGTTCTTGAGTTCTTTCCAGTCTATTACCATTCTTGAGTTATGCCTGATCTATCAATTACTACCTTCCACATTCACAGTCATTTTTGAATAGATCTTGTACAAATTTTATTTCCTATTTTATGGTACCATGTGGTCTGTTCGGTTTGTAAATAAACCCAGTATATTTGAAATATGTGATTCATATCGCAGAAGCCAAGATTGGTGTTCTAGACTTAACAGGCAAGTCTTGGCCGGGAACAGAGCCGATAACGACTCTTGACTGCTCGTACGGGTTTTGTGTGTCATCCGGTCGATAAAACACTGCTCTCTAATTGGCGGTATCATTAAGTCATATTGAAAGGGTAAAGGGCCACGAGTTGTAACAACTTTCGGACCATTTCTATGTGAAGCGGGATTCATTATCAGCTACCGGAACGTTGGGTTCCCTTTGTCTATTCGGTGTCACCCTTATCGCAACGCGGCTAAGTTTTCTGCCAAGGTTATCCGTTATTGCTGCTTCTAACCATTTAAAATATGAATCAGTGCCAAATGAAAGATAGTGGGAGTATGGAAATAGGTCACAGTAATCGATATAAACACGTTGTCATGACTCACAAGATCCAGGCCATCGGATTCGAGTGGGCGTATTGTGTGCCCAACATCAAGCATTGTGTAGTGAAGAACCACTATTACTACAGCTCTGCCATTAATGCGAATCTAAGTTTAGTCGGAATAAATACTTCAACCTAAAAGCACAAAAAATATCAAAGATGCAGTGACATGGTGCCTAATTTCATCAAACTCAGAAAACCTAAGTTTGCATCAAATATTTCAAACTCTTTCCAGCCCACCGACATGAGTCAAAAAATTCCACAGAGTACCTTTTACAACTTCTGCTTTGTCAACTAACAATGGTTGAAGTAACGTACAATCATTTGTCTTGGATGGTCTTACAAAATATGAACAAAATGATAAAAAATCTGCGTGTGGTATGCTCATGGTCAATTCTAAATTCAATGTAGGTATCATCAGATTGAATGACGGATGAAGTGACATAAGTGTATTACAAGCATATCTCAGATCATGGAGGTAAGCTAAAAACTGTCCAGACCAGAGTTAGAAACTTCACTAAATTTCAGGAATTCCGATATCCATCGTTGTTTAATCATCTAGAAATCAAAATTACCGGCTTCTCATTCTTCTCTACAACCATAACCATCCCAAATGTAAATGCGTTTATTTTAGGGATAGAATTTCTAGTTGGTGAAAATGGTTTGAGGAGAACATCAATAATTGAGAAGTGCAAACATTTTCATATTGTGTTCTTTTGTCGTTCTACAACAAACTATGTAATAGAAGTCAGGTCAATAAGTGGAGATAACTGTTGTGTAGATTTATAGGCGAGTTTAGAATAAAGCTGAATAACTCTGATCCTCAATTGTAGATGATGAAAATTGAATAGATGTAGCTAAGCCACTGATATTAGATTCAATTCCTCTGGCGTTTATGGAAGCAGTCGTATGATAAAAGCGTTCAAATTGCTTCGGATCTCTTTCATTGCACAATCACGTGCTTGCTGCCTGAATCACAACGCCATCTCGATGAGGTTCAACACCATGAGGAAAAATAATAATCTGTCTTTTGAATTTTTGGAATATTGCAGGCGAAGCACTTAGTACGAACTGTATAGGATTTCACCTGAACAACCTGAATGTCGGGATGGTGGGGAAGATTTGTAGCTCGGGTGGGTAATTTTGATGAAGATTTTGTCTTCTGAACTGGATGTTTCGGTCATTCAAAAGAACGAGGAAAGCTCCACGACCGAACCGTCCAGCTCAGAGAACAAAATTCCATCGACGTGATTAGTAGTTTAATGGTTGTTAGTCTACTCGAACCGTTTATGGAAATGGATTAAACTACTTTAGGATTTAACTAATCACCATTCTGATGAAATAGTAGATCTGTCTTCGAAATATTTCACCCTATGCTACCATTATCAATAATTATCCTCTTGTCTGATTGCGTTCGTATAGTTCCTGTTAGAAGTAATCTGAGGTATCCACAGTATTGTAGATCTAGTGGTGTTCAATTATATGACAAATTTCTGTTTCGAAACATCGTGATGTGGATCACTATTAACACCCTCACAACTAAAAGAGGACTCTTTGATGGTTGTGTACCGAAACTGAATTCAGAAGTTTGCTTTAGAAGCTGTAGTGTCCAACTTCTAATAGTCTGAATCGAAGTACTATTTTATTCGTATATTTGTGCTCTGTCACATTATCCAAATGATGTCACATGAAAACAATTCATCAGTAATCCCTTTAGTTTGTAGGACGGAAATAGAATAGGTTTGTCAGGATATACAATATTCCTCATTAAACTATAGGCTTCGCTGTCAATCTTCTGGATTTGGAGCAGTCTAACAAAGGCATGAAGAATAAGTTAAGCTATGGTTCTTGCACACATGCTACCTGTTATCGACTATTCTGTATGTCTTTACTTTGAGACCGTGAACAGCAATTTTGCCATCACATGTCGATTTTCGTAATGTTTTGTACCTCTTGTACAGCTTTTATTCCAGTTTACTGCTTCGGGAAGACACAGTTTTCTAGCGTATCTTATCTTTAATTATACCTATCTTTTTATTCCATCCTTGCTAGGCAACACTACATGCGTTAAAACGAACGGAGATTTCTCTCTCTATGAGAAATCATAACATAGTTTCTGTTACACTTCGGTCTAACTCAGTCCGTTTACATCTGGATTGTGTCAAGAAAACATATTCTTTGAACTACCACCCACAGAATACTCAAGCCAAACAATCCGCCCATTCATATCCTTTTGAATACCTGTTACTTGATTGAGTTACACAAAATCCCTTTATGTCCTCTTTGAATATCAACAGAATGAGCAGTGCTATTACCACGAGATCATTCAGCTTGCCTGTAACAAGAACCAGAGGTCGATAGTTAGCAATAATTTAAGCTTCTGTCAACAAAGTTTCGAGGAGCTCATTCATTACAGGTTGTTCTATTATGACAAAACTTGATAGACTCTGAAGATAACAATCGTGTTACGAACATTGAATCGGTTTCGCTTCCTACACAGAAATCCTATTACAAGCAAACTAGACAATTCGCTAATATACGAAGCCTACTTAAGACCCTATAATAACTGGGGGAAAAATATTTAAAAAAACGAAAGGGGCTCTAATAGCTTTGATAATAAAGGGAAGACAGCCAATTGTATATCACAATACTGTTTCTAGCACTATATTTTATTTTATAATCACACATAATCCCATACTCTCAGCTCCTTTCTTAATCGCCTCCATTTGTCAGTTGTATGTCCACTCACACCTTGTCGACACTTATTTTCTTTAACCTATTAAAATGCTCTTTCTTAACATATACCTTAATAAAGGAAAATTAGACTGAGTAATCATACCTTAAACATTCCTTCATGAATATTGGCTACTCTGCCTCTCGTGTTTTCTTTTACTTGCTCCCTCTTTCAGTCCCCTTGAGATATGGAACTGGTGACTTCATCCTGCACCATCCTTAAAGCCTTGAATATCCTTAAGGGACATAAGGTTGCGAATTCTAAAAGCTCATACCTTCAATGGACCTATCCTTGACCATCAGTCGCACATTCGCAACGCAACTTTCATGAAGCGCGCCAACTGTGATACTGACTGAAACCATCTACATTCATATCTTATAAATTATCAACCCAGCTATGTAATTTACTACAGTGAATATTGTATCATTTTTAACAATTTGATCTTATCTGTTAATTGGCATGCCTCATGTAACAAACTGTTATTTGAGAATAAATTACTATTATTATTATTATTATTATTATTATTATTATTATTTTTATTATCATTCAGCTTGCCTGTAACAAGAACCAGAGGTCGATAGTTAGCAATAATTTAAGCTTCTGTCAACAAAGTTTCGAGGAGCTCATTCATTACAGGTTGTTCATTTATGACAGTACTTGATAGACTCTGAAGATAACAATTATTAGTCAGTTAAATGTAAAGGTGCCACAGGTATTCGGACCTTCTCAACGCTTTTACAAGTAACACCTTCATGAATGAAGGATACCAACACAATCCGATCAGGAGTCAGAAACAAAGGGGTTCGAATATATATTTGGAAAGCAATCAATATGTCGAGAAGCGTTTAATCTAACCTGACTAGTACTTGCAAGGGATGCTAAGCACAGCGTACCAGTAAAACTGATGTGGCCAACATCAATGTCAAAGACTCACAGGATTAATAATTTAGGAGATCTAGAACTTCAACAAGAATAAAGATGCTACAGGTATTTGGAGTTTGACAACGCTTTAACCAGTAGCACCTTCTAATATTAATCGTACCCACCAAGTGAAATCAAAAGATAGAAGCAAGGAGGTTCGAAGATATATTTGATAGGCTATCAATATATCGCGGATCGTCTGATCTAATCTGGCTAGTGATTGCACGGGTTGTTGAGCGCGGCGTTCCCACTCGTGATATGAAGCGGATGTATGACCGAACGCCTTCAGCTAGGTGAGTATATTAAAACTAATGTGGTTAGCATATAATGTTGAAAACTTACGGAGCTATTTATTTTGAGGATTTGTTTACTGCTACAAGATACAGGCAAGAACTAAAATTTGAGGTGTGCTGGAAGAGATTGTAATGTATTCAATGGGAGATTTGAACGCACCATATAATATTTAATTGTACAGTAAGTGAACCAGGTAGTCAACAAATCAAGACATTCATCGCATCATTCTCAACTGTTATCGCTTGAACTCTTCTTCTACCGTCAAGTCTTATTACACTAATCATTTATTTTAGATATTGTAATGCAAATAACACTGCTTATCATTACTTTCTTCCACAAAAATAGTGAAGGAAACATTTAAACAATTTTAAATGTCAACTTAGTATTCTTTCAAACATTATAACATCAGTTAAAATATTTTGAAAATTGTGTCAACATTACTGAAACATGTGTATCATTGCATCTGTGATGAAACCTGGAATGTCTTCATCACGACACTTATGTATATATAAGTTATTTATGGATAATGATAATCATGACAGTTGATCCTTCGTCTTTGTGTTTGTGCACATCTCTGTAACCTGTGCAGTGTATACAAATTGTGGAGGGTATATCATCATTCTAAATCACATTGCTCATGATCCTTTCCGTAATAAACTGCTGAGTCATTTTTGTACTTGATCACTCTTAAGAAATCATCTATTTGGGACAGAAAAAGAATGCAATCACGCAAACGTCAGTGCGAATTTCCTCGTGCTCACATTCATTGAACCATAGAGTTTTAAGATAGATATATTTGACTGCACCATTTTCAGAGTCGAGCAAATGAAAGCTCAACCCTTACTGCAGTCCCGTAATTACTGTAGTTAATCACTCCATGTGTTGCTGCAGGATAAGTTCCATCATACAGGAATGGTTGGTTTCATAATTTGGCTCCATAAGAAGCAAAAGAAGAAAGAGACCTTATATCTATCTCTCAATACACAGACTCAAATCCCAAGGAAACAATTGTTCTCACAATACATAAACGGGGTTCGCTAAATACTGAGCAGAAACTACGAATATTGCATCGATGGTCAAATAATCATCTCGAGCTGCTGTTGGTTATCGTTTAACTTGATGAGACTCAATAAACTGCTCAAACCTCAATGGTCTGCTTTCCACTGACGCAAGTTTCCTTGAATTCTCCCTCCTAATTCTGAACTATTGCTCTCGTAGTCCACTACAAACAACTATTTTGTGATACTTTAGACGACTTTCCACACAGCAGTACTATTGATTTCTGAATGATGTTTTTGTTTGTCTGTACTGCTGTGCAGCTAAAATTAGGACGGTGTATGATGATACCTCTGAGGACATGACACTTTCGACACATCCCTAAATAATGGGGAAGTAAACCACAACAAAACTGGCAACAGTTATTATTATTATTCACAAACATCTTATGGGTACATAAGTGTTGTGAAGAAACCATTTTGGGTTTCTTTAAAAAATGCCATTATACATAATTTTCAGCAATGTTGGCATTATACTTACCATATTAAAAAAGAGTAATGATAGTGGAATATTAATAGTAATAAATCGGGTCTGTCTAATTGAAAAAAATATCGAATTGAGCTTAAAGAAGGAAATGGAGAAAACAAGGGAATAGTAATAAAGGAGAGGTAAAATACGCAAACAGTTTAATAGGCGTGTTTACAGAATGAGAATAAACGACTATATGTGTACCGTCAAATTAGTGACAAAAAATAAATAAGAAAAAATAACTTATCGCAGTAAGATATGACGCTGAAATAAATGTTTGTGCAGTTATAGTTTGGAGTGATGCTATGAAAATCTCAATTATTAAGTGAAAAGGATAACCAAATATCACTATGTATGAGTCATATATGCATAGTGAAGATAAAGGAGGTCTGAGAAGTTAATTTAAGTGTAACACAATTTATTTTCTTAATTACAAACTTCGCAATCTTATGAATAATATTCATTCAGAGGGAAAGAAGAAAGAGAAAAGAAGTGAACACCTAGTGAAAAGATTCATCCATGATAAGAATAATAATTGTGTAATGAATATCAATCTCAAAAGTAAACCAGCAATTGAGAAAAATAAAAAATCCTTTAGTGCACTCGGATGTATACATTTAGATTTATGTAATAGTATACATAGTGAAACGGGATATTAGTATAAATATTTGTGCAACAGTATTTAAGAATGATGCTATGAAAGTCAAAATTGATTTCAAAGGACAGTCTGGAATTAAATATGTTTAGAAGGATAAGAAGAGATAAAAAGAATATCTAATGTGTCGGAAAACGAATAGTGATATTAATAACGGTAATAATGATAAACACGAACATAAGCAGATTTCATATATTAAGATGAATGGAAATAAAATTAAAAAAACGTGAAAACATTCTAAGGTTTTATTATGCTTTTCAGGCAATTAAATGAATGACGGACTTTGTTTGTATAAATTATTATTGAATACATTGATATTCAGTAGGTGATATAATTCACTTTCGAAAAGATTTGAGTGAAGATAAAAGGGGATTCTGTATGCCAAATGAAGAAAGTTTTGAAAGAAGAAGTTTGTGTGAGACACTGTCGAAAGCCTTACTAAAATCGAAGTAAAGAATTATCACTGACTAACCAACATCTCTGGGTAATTTGATCAAAAAACTCCAGGTGCGATGTGAAACATGATTGTTTAGTCATAAACCCATGTTGGGATGGACTGATCAGACTAGCCGAAAGTAAAAATGATAAAAGCTGTTTGTGGATGATTTTTTCCATGGTTCTTGAGAGCATGGATGTCAAATTAATTGACCTATAGTTAATAATATCACTACGTGGTCCTGTTTTGAATCTAGGGGTGATAAGGGATGTTTTCCATACAGATGGATAGGTTCCATATTCCGTAGATAGATTGAAAAGTTTCAAACAAAATAGTAGAAATTCTCTACTTCCATATTTCACAAATGATGTAGGTATCCCGTCAGGTCCACCATCATAAGACTTTTTCAGGGCAGCTCTGGCCTGCTTGATGTTGAAGGGCATAAAATCAATTTTCGATAGATGTCTGGATGTCAGCATTGGAAATGTAATGATAGAGCTTTCAGTTCCAGTTTTGTAGCACTGCGAGAAGTGCTTGTTGAATTGTTCGCATATAGCATTCGGGTCGTTAACAATACTTACGTTAACTATGAAGAATTTAGTCGTGCCAAAGGAATTCGAATTTACACGGGATTTAAAAAGCCGAAGTATTGATAATTCTGGGCTTTTACTACGTAGAGCTTTATTTTCTATTCGTGAAGTATTTCTGTCGATTAATTTAAGTATAATCTGAAGTGCATACACATCGTTCTCCTCGTAGTAGCGGCATTTTAGTTTCCTCAGCTTTCTTTTAAAAGTATTCTGGCCCCTATTAGCATTATTATTATTATTATTATTATTATTCACAAACATCTTATGGGTACATAAGTGTTGTGAAGAAACCATTTCGGGTTTCTTCAGAAAATGCAATAATACACAATTTTCAATAATGTTAGCATTATACTTGCCATATTTAAAAAATAAAATATTTAAATAAAAAAATTTAGAATAATAATAGTAGAATATTAATAATAATAAATCGGGTATGTGTAATTGAGAAGAATATTGAATTGAGTTTAAAGAAGGAAATGGAGAAAATAAGGGAATAGAAATAAAGGAGACGTGAAATAAGCAAACAGTGTAATAGGCGTGTTTATAAACACAGAACAAGAATAAACGACTACGTGTGTATCGTTAAATTAGTAACAAAAAATAATTTATCATTGTAGTAAGATATGACGCTAGAATAAATGTTTGTGCAGTTATAGTTTAGTGTGATGCTATGAAAGTCACAATTAAGTGAAAAGGATAATAAAATATCACTCTGTATGAGTCATATATGCATAGTGAAGATAAAACGAATCTGAGAAGTTAATTAAAGTGTAACACAAGTTATTGTCTTAATTAGAAACTTCATAATCTTAAGAATAAGATTTATTTAGAAGGGAAGAAGAGAGAGAAAAGAAGTGAACACCTAGTGAAAAGGTTCATCCATGATAAGAATAATAATTGTGTAATGAATATTAACCTCAGAAGGAAACCAGCAATTGAAAAAATAAAATAAAAATCCTTTAAAGCACTCGGATGAATACATTTAGATTTATGTAATAGTATACAGAATGAAACCGGATATTAGTATAAATATTTGTGCAATAATAATTAAGATTGATGATATGAAAGTCAAAATGATTTCAAAGGACAATCTGGAGTTAAATATGTTTAGAAGGATAAGAAGAGATAAAGAGAATATCTAATGTGTTGGGGAATTAATAATGATATTAATAACGGTAATAATGATAAACACGAACATAAGCAGACTTCATATATTAAGATAAAGAGAAATAAAATAAAATAGACGTGAAAAGATTTAAAGGTTTTATTTTGCTTTTCAAGCAATTAAATAGATGATGGACCTTGTTTGTATAAATCATTATTGAATACATTGATATTCAATAGGTGACATAATCCACTTTCGGAAAGAAAATCGTCAAGGAGGCTTTTGAACCGGGTTGTAGTTTCACTGCAACGGAGGTTCACTGGCAGTCTGTTCCACATGGTTGAGTAGCGAATAAGGAAAAAATTCTGACGTAAGTTTGTGTGGGTTCTTGGAATCGCTAGAATGTTCTCCTTATTGCGTAGATTGTGGGATGATATTATAAGGTATGAAGGGGTGGATACCGATGAGTAGGAAATACCGTTAATGAGCCGGTAGATAAAGACAAGATTTAATTTGATACGTCTGATCCAAAGAGGTTCTAAGTTGAGTTGTTGACATCTTTGGTAATAGTCTTTGTTATCGGAATACCCCAGAACAGCTTTGGTGAACTTTCTTTGAACACCTTCAATTCTAATCAGATCATTATGTCTACAATTACTGTAAACTAAAATACCATATTCAAGAATGGGTAAGATACATTTTCTGTATAGTAACAATCTCGATTCGATATTATTGAAGTTTACCATTATCAATCCGATGAGCTTTCTAGCTTTAGATACTTGAGATATAATGTGTTCAGAAAAGTTCAGACTGTTGCTATATCTTAAACCCAGGTCACGAACAGTGTTGAGAGGTTTGAGTGTATGTGTCTGTACAGTCAGATTTAAGTTAAGACAGCGACCAATGTGAATAAATCCACTTTTGTCAACATTAAGTGGCATATTCCACGAAATAGTCCATTCGTACAACTTGTTTATTTCCTCCTGGATTACCGCTGAAATATAGCTTTCTTTCATGGGAGAAGAGAATGAATAAACTACTTTCAGGTCATCAGCAAAAAGGAAAGGTTTGCCATACTGAAAGAGGGAACATACATCATTGATAAAAAGGAGAAAGAGTAATGGACCAACCACACTTCCTTGTATAACCCCACTGGTTACATTTACAGGTTTAGAGTAGCAAGATCCAAAGCGAACGATTTGGCTACGTTCTTCTAAAAAAGATTTGAGCCAAGATAAAAGGGGATTCTGAATGCCAAATGAAGAGAGTTTTAAAAGAAGAAGTTTGTGTGAGACACTGTCGAAAGCCTTACTAAAATCGAAGTAAAGAATTATCACTGACTGACCAACATCTCTTCTCTGGGTAATTTGATCAAAAAACTCCAGGTGCGATGTGAAACATGAGCGTTTAGTCATGAACCCATGTTGGGAAGGGCTGATCAGACTAGCTGAAAGTAAAAATGATAGTAGCTGTTTGTGGATGATTTTTTCCATGGTTCTTGAGAGCACGGATGTCAAATTAATTGGCCTATAGTTAATAATATCACTACGTGGTCCTGTTTTGAATCTAGGGGTGATAAGGGATGTTTTCCATACAGATGGATAGGTCCCATATTCCATAGATAGATTGAAGAGTTTCAAACAAAATAGTGGAAATTCTCTACTTCCATATTTCACAAATGATGTAGGTATCCCGTCAGGTCCACCATCATAAGACTTTTTCAGGGCAGTTATGGCCTGTTTGATGGCGGAGGGTGTGAAATCAATTTTCGACAGATGTCTGGATGTTAGCATTGGAAATGTAATGCTGGAGCTTTCAGTTCCAGTTTTGTAGCACTGCGAGAAGTGCTTGTTGAATTGTTCGCATATAGCATTCGGGTCGTTAACAATACTTACGTTAACTATGAAGAATTTAGTCGTGCCAAAGGAATTCGAATTTACACGGGATTTAAAAAGCCGAAGTATTGATAATTCTGGGCTTTGACTACGTAGAGCTTTATTTTCTATATTCATGAAATACTTACGCTTAGATGAAGCATTTCTGTTGATTAATTTAAGTATACTCTGAAGTGCATACACATCATTCTGCTCATAGTAGCGGTATTTTAATTTCCTCAGCTTTCTTTTAAAAGTATTTTGGCCCCTATTAGCATTATAAACCACACGACCAATTACTGGAGCAGTGCAGTCAAGACAATATATTAAGTTGTGGTTTAGATTGGAAAGTGCAATGTCAACATTATTTGTGGTAAAATAAGTGTCCCATGGTAAACATTGAATGAGGGTTTCAGTCCATTTCCAGGTTTGTTGATCAAAATGTCTGTTCTGGCACATCATTGAAGCTTTAGAGTTCCATTGTATGGCGTTTAAAGAGTGAATAATACTCAATACAACTATATGGTCACTCATAAAAAACTCATGACTGGTATGCACTGAGATAGAGTTTATGTTGATTGTGAACATTAAATCAAGTATATTATTCCCCCTAGTTGGTTTTCGGACCTGTTGAACCCATCCACAAATTTCTAATGTTTCAACTAGCCTGTTATATCGACCTGGTACCGGAGTCAAGCCCTATGTAATTTTTGGCAGATTAAAATAACCTCCGATGATTTTAAAAGTATGCGATTGATGCGAAGCAATGGAAAATATGTTTGTTAGTAATCTGTCAAACTTAGTATCCGCATGAGGTGGTCTATATATGCATCCCACCAGTAAATAATTTTGGGATCCACAGTTTACAGAAACCCAAGTGGAGTCTTTTATATCATCAAGGGATTTATCCTCAAATTTGCACGCTTGAATGTCTGAACGGACATAGATAATTGTACCGCCTTCTATTCCATAACACCTATCGGTTCTAAAGAGAACGTAGTTATCTACATTCAAGGAATGATCGGATATAGATTGATTACACCACGTTTCCGTAATAAGTACAATGGTTGGATTTACAAGGAATAAAAGAGTTTTAAGATGAGTAATTTTATTAGACAGAGAGCGGGCATTGAACGAAAGAATAAAAAACTCAGAGTCATCATAGTGAAGCAGGTTAGAGTATAAATCGCAATTGGTAGTTCCATGAATACTCATAGGATTAGCTAAGGTAAGGGTTGTGTTGCGAGGGTAAATAGTTTCAACCACTTTGTCATCAGTTGAAATATGTTTACCGTTGCCGGCAGAATTACAAAAAAAGTCTTTTCATTGATAAAGGCATAGTGTACATATTGGGAGCCGGACCAAGAAGGCTATCGGGTCTATGTGTGCGACAAAGTGGCCAATTACAATTCAGATTACTATTTATACCTGACGAATGGGTAACGTGTTCTAGACGTTTATTTCCAAGGTTTGTGGTTGATTTCGGCTTCTTCATAATTTGGAGAAGATCGTGTGCTGTTAAACATACTTGCGATGGTTTGCGAGGTTTGAATATATCAACGTTAAGTGTGTGGTCAGTTACATGAATGTTATGATTAGTTTTCATGTTATCCGTTGCATAGTTACTGTAATTGGGTGTTGCACTAACAGGGGTTTGGACTGTGTTATCCCGTTCGCCATCAGCCCAACTACCTCGGATTGAATCTAAGTCAACATTCTCAAGAAGATGGACACCACCTACTTCGGGATTACTTTCTTCTGAGTTTTGAACTTTAGGAAATTCAGAAGTTTTCCGGTGGCGGCATACTTGTGAAGCTAGACGTCCTCTTAGAATCGGACTTATATTTACGACTATTAGGATTATGATGTGTTTGAGAGTTTGACGCTGGCGGTCTGTAGCTACCTCTTCTTGCTTTTCGCTGGCATGGTGTTTTATCCGGAAGAGTCTTAATATCCTTGAAAATCTGTTTTTGTATCAATGAATTGGAGGAATTTAAAAATTCACTGGAGTCTACAGATGAGTTGAATTTGAACAAGATCGGTGAGTGCATACCAAGATGAATTTTTTTTAATCTTGTGCATACACATGGTACGTGTGTCATATTAATGGCTCTAAGCAAACTAGATTTGATATTTTTAAGGGCATATCTATTCGGTATATTAAACACAATCGCATTGATAGATCGTCTTATTTTTTCAAATACCTCTGATGCATCACGATCTAGGAAAATATTTATGTCATTCATTTGACCTGGAGTCTCTGTGAGGTTGGGATTGATGAGATATTTAAGCGGATTGAGAATGTTCATGTCTACTTGCAACTTTTTTATATTATCCATATGGTTGCAGTTGCGATTATCATCACTCTTTACCAGCATAGTTTTCAACATGTCTGGCATGGAGACAACTGGTATAAGCTTGGCTGCGTCCGGATGAACGGAGTGGCTCGGCTCCTTGAAACTGTCGGAAATCGTGTCAGTCGTGGTGTTGAATTGTGTCGTTTTCCTACATTTGGCTGGACACCCAGAAGCAGGGGTCTTCAATTTCTTTTGTGGCATGATAAGAAAGTGACGTATAGCAAGCGGATTGAACAGGATGTTCGAAATATAAAGGGGTGAAAAAATTAATTCCGAGGGCTCAAGTTAGTCTAGAAATCAAAACCTATGTTTTAACTAAGAGTGAATGTATAGTGAGGATTTGTGGTGTCAAAAACAAAAGATGACAATGTCAGGAAGATAGTAGTGGGGATGAAGTATTTATGTCATTATCTGTGTGGAGGCAAAATAGAATATAAAGGAGCAAGTTGTATAAATTTCAACATATATATGACATGAAAGATAGCCTTATATAGTAAAGTAATTCAGAAATGCCGATAATTAGTATCAAACAATCAAAGTGAGTACGGTATGTGATACATATGTAAACTGAAAGTCCGTATTAGTAAAAATGTGAGGTGTAGAGAAAAGTAGTTCAAAAGTTTATGACCGTCTAAGATTATCGTGTTGCTTCATAAATAAATATATGAATCAGCTTTTTGGAAAAAAATACTGTCAAAAAACTATGACAGACTCACCGAATTGGACAGGTTATTTCGGAAATTAAATGATTTATAGTGCCCAAATACGATTTAAATGATAGTTCATAAAATAGTGAGTACAGTGCTTTAACATACACGGTTATATATGTTCCATGATATTAGGTAGAGATTTGAATAGATCCTGTAGATACATAAAGTACTTGGGTTAAAGCATCTGAATACGATATAACCATATATTCCTTAAGGAATAGAATACAGATGTGGAATGCAAATTTTCGTCAAATACTCTTATATATGGTTTTAATATGACAGAGCATAGTTTGATCGTATAGCCAAAATGAATATATGTAATTATATGATTATGAATTATTGTATGAATATGATCATAAATACCATGAATACGTCAAACTCAGATCTTATCATATGGCATGAAATTCATAGTTTATGTGTTAATAGTTAAGAATTGAGTTATCTTACATAATTTCAAGAAAAAATAATCCATCCTGCTCTGCGAGAATCCTAGAAAATAAAAGCTGAAGTACTCGGTCTAACAGTAACGCGCGAGCGTGTAACTGTGATATTTTGGCGCAAAATCATGTATTTATACGATGTTCAGTGTTAACTACTTCAAGCTAGGTCACCTGGCCTTCGGAATGAACAACCCACTGTACTCAAGGTTTGCTTCGTTCTTAACAGAACGTAAACAGACAGTAAAGTACAACGACTGTCTCTCGTCCCCTGGACCAATCACCAGTGGAGTCATCCAGGGAAGCGTATTAGGTCCACTTTTGTTTCTTATGTATATAAACGATGTATGTAACACCACAGAATTTGAAAAACCATACTTATATGCTGATGATCTCAAAATGTTATACAGCTATAAGCCTGAGACACTAAGCGAAACTGTATCCCAGATCCAAAAAAGCTTCAATAACTTAATCGTGTGGAGTGAAAATTGGCAATTACCATTTAATCTCAACAAGTGCGGGATCATGCACTTTGGAAAGCATCTCTACAAACCGTAACTTCATTTAAATAAAAGTAGAGTTCAAACACTCGAATCAATACACGATCTAGGAATTAATTACACAGGAAGCCTGAACTTTGAAGAACATGCCTCCTCTATTATTTCTAAATGTAGACGGTTAATTGGTTTCATAATGAGAAATTTTTTCACAACAGAGGCTAAGCTTACTCTCTACAAAAAATGTCTACTGTCCTGCCTTGAATACTGCTCTTTTGTCTTCTGTAATATGAATATCACAGACAAGATAAGAGTAGAAGATGTTCAGAGACGTTTCACACGCCAACTGCTAGAATGTAATTCGAATCTTGATTACACAGATAGATGTAAGCACCTCTTTTTAGAACCTTTATGGCACCGTAGGCTAAAAAACAATTTAATATTTCTCTACGAAGCGATATATGGTCTCTCCTTTCTAACATCCTGCCCGACTATCACCCACGACTCAGCCTATAGACTTAGAAACAACGCATATAAACTACTTACCGTAAAACACCAGAAACAAATGCGTTGTTTTTTACAGTACGGTATAGTTTATTGTGGAACAGGCTGCCAATACCTACCCATAACTGTGATACGTTTACCAGATTCAAAAAAGCTAATAAGCATATTTCTAGACTCTAATGAGCTTCAACATTTCCTTGAATTCCCGCACACCAATGAGGCACTTTATTACGAACCGCCTGGTATCTAGACAGAACAAAAATATAACGAGCCCGACTGTTATTTATATGAATATAACCAAATCACAGAATATATGGCTTATCCTTTCCTATTATTCATTGTTTATTAATCATGGCCTTATGCTCCTAACCCTCACTTTCAGTTCCCAAATCTCTCTACAGGTTAAATGTACATTATTCTTCCTAAAAGTCATGCCTTTTTTTCTAATGCAAGTAGACAGATAACTCTTAATCTTACGGATGCCGATATACTTAGGCCGATCATACAAAGCTCGAAATCTGGCCACAAAGTCTTGTAAGTTTCTCAATGTTTTATTTTTCTTACTCTAAAATCTTTTTTTCTACAATTTTATGCCATCTCACATCCTTTGATTTGATATTAGTCCTTACTTCTTTAAACCATTAGTTATCTTTATAGCTGTGTGATATACTATGTGGAGATGTAACCCATAAAATAGACTTTTCAACTATCTGATTCGCTTGTAACATGGACCTAGTAGAGACAGTGTATTCCAACTATGGACTTTGATTAAAGCAGTATTCGTAATTATCACAAACGTAAGAGAGCCTAACATCACAAAAGAAGGGAGGGTGGCGTTACTGACCAGCAAAGATGATGGTGGGGAGATAACTCCAATCCACCCATGTCTATTGGGCAGAACATTTTGTTTAATTACGGCTCCTTATGGTTTAGTGGGATGTTACGAACTTAAGGTAATAATGCTGATTTATCATGCAAAATACCTCATTCAATCGTGTTACGAATGCTGAATTGGTTTCACTTCCTACTAAGAAATCCTATTACAAGCAAACTAGACAATTCGATAATATACGAAGCCTATCCAAGACCTTATGATACCTGAAAAAAATAGAACGAAAAAATGAAAGGGGATCTAACAGCTTCGATAAAGAAGGAAGATAGCCAATTGTATATCACAATACTGTTTCTAGCACTATATTTTATTTTATAACCACACATAATCCCATACTCTCAGCTCCTTTCTTAATCGCCTCCATTTGTCAGTTGTATGTGCACTCATACCTTGTTTACACTTATTTCCTTTAACCTAATAAAATGCTCATGCTTAACAAATACCTCAATAAAAGAAAATTAGATTGAGTAATCATACCTTAAACATTCCTTCATGAATATTGGCTACTCTGCCTCCCGTCTATCCTTTTACTTGCTCCCTCTTTCAGCCCCCTTGAGATATGAAACGGGTGACTTCATCCTGCACTATCCTTAAAGCATTAGATATTCCAAAGGGACATAAGGTTGCGACTTTTAGAATCTCACACCTTCAATGGACCTATCCTTGACCATCAGTTGCACATTCGCCACGCAACTTTCATGAAGCGCGCCAACTGTGATACTGACTAAAAACATCTACATTCATATCTTATAAATTATCAACCCCGATGAGTAATTTACTACAGTGGATATGGTATCATTTGTAACTATTTAATCTTACCTGTTAATTTGCATGCCTCATGTAACAAACTGTTATCTGAGAATAAATGATTATTATAATATAGTGTAAGCTGTATAGATTAATCGTGCTAGCGGTTTCACGTGTGATCTAAGGTGTAATTGAACTTTATGGATAGTTTAGTATTGTCTTCCTAAATTTTGCTGATCTTTCATATCTAAAATACGTTTCTTGAGTAAGTTGTGTCAATGACCCTGGTCTCTACTTTTAAAGTTTTCAAAGACCATTAACTTTGGCACATTGTAAAACATAGCTTTATTGCAAATAACACCGCGTTCGACATCCATGTAAGCAAACTAGCCAAAAAGCAACCTGGTCTTGATGAGCATAATGGTATAGAATTATACATAGTCCACCATGAATGTTAGTATCTGAGTAGTTGTTCCATTTTATGAAGCTACGCTATACAGGTTGTAAAGAGGATGGCTGGTACTTAATTTGCCTGAGTTTTAGCATAACGGTACATGCTCATAAAACGTTTGTCATCCATCACATTCTGCCAGAAATATCCCAGGGAGTACATTTTACGGAGTTTAATTATTAAAATTCATTATATTAGAAAGCGTTACTTTTGTCTTGTAGTCTGCTTTATTCCAGAACAATATAAGCAGAAATATTTGCCAGGAAGAAAAACTATCTGGATTCACGTCATTTTACATTAAACTTATGAATTTACATGTCTTATAGAATGATCACAGATTTATTCCACTGAGATTTGAGTTTTTTGAATAGACTAATATAATCTTTCACCTTTTCCCTTTAATTCATGTATATATATATATATATATATATATATATATATATATATATAGGGCGGATAATGATGTTTACTTGATTCTGAGAAAACATTCTGAAGAATCAGAGCAATGAGTAGTGTTAGATGTCTATACTGTGAGCTCAGAAGCTTTTATTAGGTTTTCCCTTTTCTATATGTTATGAGTTTATTTAGATATATGTAACTAACGGTTCACCTTATATATTTTTTCAGATAAATTAGGTAACCTTATTAAGAAAGTTATTGATTTCAACATTTCACAATGAAGTTAATTTAAGAAAGACACGATTTACCATAAAAAGGCTATTAATAAACTATGAGTATGTATTTTGCTTTCATATGGAAATAAAAAAGCACCAATAGTCTTTTTGTAAATAAAGGTGTAATATTTTATGCTTTGTCTGTTGTAAATATTTTATTGGTGGGTACCAGTGTGACTCTATACTTATGTGATGCCATCGTTGATTCTCCATTTATTATTAAGCAATAACGTTCCTTGTTTTAACTATTGACTAGGGTTCTTTGAAATTAGTGACATTTTAACAGATAAAGAATCCTGATATTCATACTTACTTTTGTGTTTTTGTATTAACAGTTTCACTACTTACTGAGATTATGATTTGAAGAAAGATAAAATTGATGAATAACTAATGAAACTATTGAAAACAACGAATTTTTCGTTTTTATACCAGAAGTTTCTAAGGATGTGTGATATTTCGAAATATTTATGTGGAAATTTATTAAGTAAATCATACAACTGTATTTGTTTATTTAGTAGACTATTAGTCTGTACAGGGTGAACGTATCCGCAACGCAACCATGTAAACTTAATGTATCTTTCAGTGTAATAACGGTCATCTTTGCGTTCAATTAACCACAGAGTTTCTCATTTCATAATGTATTTTTAATTAAATAACTAAATTATGTAGCTAATTTTGATCTTTTTTTATATTTTTATTTGCTACGTCAGACTGCGTTACACTGCATGTCCATTACACGCTGGGATGATCTCAAGTCATAGTGAGTTTATTCACATAGTGGATTGTTTCTAGATAGTCTGTCAGTGCATGATTTTACTGAAGAAAGGTTTGTTGTACTGTTAACTATGTTTTTATGAACAACTGCCTGTTGTCTTCAGTCGGAAAGCAATATATATGTCCTTTGTCTTCTGTTAGGTAAGTTCAACGGGCCTATATTTAGTGTTTTGGTTCTATCGTCCTAATGATGTCCATTTAACTACTTTAAGCAACATGTCTGTGGAAATGAAACAATAACTATGACACTTGCTTAGTTTAGTATTCTTGGTTGTCGTATAATTAAGTTTAGTTGGAAGAATTATGGTATTGTAGTGACTCACTTTTGTCACGAGAACACGACTGGTTTAATAAAAACAATTATTATTACAACCAATTGTACCAGTGATCGTTTTAATGTGCTTTTGTTTGAATGTGCTAATGACAGCTATATCGTGCTTCCCTTCTTGTTCACACTCTTCGATTGTAACTTCGCGCGAATTCGGTTACCTTCTATAACCAAGCTTGTATCCTGGCACGATCTTGGTATCCTTTCGATGCCACAAGATCGCTAGGAAATAAATATCGACTTGGTCTATTAATTGCCTTCTGATATTTGGCTTCTCGGGGCTTTTATGGAGTCATTTAGAACGAGCTTCTTGGTAGCGGTGTTCATAGTCAATCTCGACTCGACGCCACGCACAGTATAATAGTATACCATAATTTTATACTTCTATACTTAATCTTAAGTATAGTGCTTGATGCCTGTAACGAAACAGATCAGTTTAGTAAGTAGAGTTGTCTGTTTCTAATGAGTATACTGATTCAAATCAGTCTGATTAAAAAAAGGAAAAAAACGTGCCTTTGGTACTGTTGCTGTTAGACATTATAAGATAGCTTTAAGTACGTTTGGTGTTTATTTGTAGACAGTACGTCTAAAACTGTTCATATTTCAAGACTACTGTCATTAAACGGTTTCCCAGCAATAACATTGGTAGCAGGATAGCTAAGTGTGTGAGCTTTTATTCGCCTGCAGAAGAGCAGTATATAGTCTTAAAAGATGAGTGTTCTGTGTCTCAATTAAATGCAGCTGGCTGTGAACAAATGTAAAGAATCTTTTTGACAACTAAGACTTTTAGTTCATCAGACACTAACTCTGCCTATATGTCTCCCTGTTAAATTAGACGCAGATGCATGGTAATACTTAAATGAGAGCAAAATAATAAAGGCATTGAGATACGGTACTAAGCCCATGTTATGCTTTGTACAAGTAATAGCTGACCTGATCTAATATTCATCAACTCAAGGTAAATCACAACTGCATAAATTCTTTGCTAAAAGACATGTAATTTGGTTATTTATCTATTCCACATTTGTGACTAAATTCATTACTATTTTCTCATTTAGAATGCGACGGGACTGAGCATTCACAGATCCTAAGACCTGTTTCGCCCTTAAAACTATGGCCCTATGGAACTGTTTACGGGACACCCAACTGACAGCAGATTATAAAAATGATGCTGGATGTCCATTTCTGTCTCACAAACTCTTCCAGTACTTTTTGAGTTACTTCTTTTACCCTTTCGTTTGAAAGAAACAACAAAAACTGCAGCTTAACATTACCAATGCAACTTTTAAACGGGAACTTGGTTTAAAACTTTGTTTGATATTTGATTCTTAATGAAAGTTCTCGAATAAATTTTCGAATCTAATGCTATTGTTTTATCTACCTAATCGTTGCAAGAAACTTGTGATACACGAGCCTCTCAGCGCCTAACTTATGTGTTCAGGCTTCAGTGTCTAGAAGCAGGGGATCACCAAAACCTCCAAGCAAGAACCTAGGTATGTTAACAATAAGAGAGGAAACAGAAATTAATAAATCATAGTACGATACTGTCCCTAAGAATAGATCCAGTTGCCTCTCAAAGGACTCCTGGGAAGTCGCTTGGACTAGCTCGGCGGGCAGCGAATTCCAGCATTTGATAACTCCTAAGGAGTAGGAGTTGCGTCTACAATCCGTCCTGTTATGTTGTGTCTCCAGTTTCTGGGTGTTACGACTTAGGTTAGTGTTAGAACTAAGCTTAAGTAGGTGTTTAAAAGAATGTCCAGAAGTGTTAAGGATAGTGTTAGCCATTAGGTCACCTCTAAAACGTCTATACTCTAATAGGTAGAGGTTAAGTGAATGAAGGCGTTCTTCATAAGGTGATTTGGTGCATATCTACGTCAATTTCTTGCGAAACCTACAGACTCGGGTCCTTTCACAACTTATTCTAGCCACGATGAGTTGTCAGGTCAGCTGGTGGATGGACACGCATAACACATCCTAACCGTTTCTGCGTCTAATCTCATAGCTTCTTATTCAAATCTCATATGATAAGCAAGTAATGCTTCTACCGACACCAATGGAACACGGGTAACTCAAAGGCACCCTGTATGGTACCTTACATTGGTCTACGCACTCACTTAGCTCTTCAGTGAGAATATTACCACAGTTATGATAAAAATCCAATGAACCCCCTACCTTCATCAAAACAAATAAGTCTGTATTTGCTGCATATAGCAATTTTATTTTTCTGAAGTAAGATATAACAGTTAGAATTAGAGTAAAATGGCAGTATACAGTAGATGCAAGTGTTACATGTCTTCATCGATTAACTGAAATAGAGAATACGGATATTAGCTTAACAGGCTTATTTAGAAATACTATTATCTACTTTGAAGTTTTTGCGTGAGAAAGTTATACTGGAACTACGAATAATGTAGTAATCTAGTCTCCCAGGGCGTACGAAGCACTCAAACTGGAAGACAGTTGTCCAAAAATAATTCGAATGTGAAGGTAAAAATTTGCAGGTACTTTTCATCGTAAGGGTGAACATATTAGATAACGGTTGACATCATACCGTGAAAAAACACAAATTTGCGAGTGGTGAAACATGATCTGTAAGAAAGTGAGTTTAACAACAGTTAATTACCTTTTTACTTTCTGATCATGACCCTTCGGCTTCCTTTTAGCGTCAAAACAGCAAACATACACTACACACTGATAGCAGATTTCCTGCTCTTCAATGTTAAGCTTGCTTTAACGCACTACGTAACGTGTACAACCCCTCTATTAGTGCTATATGACGTTTTT
Source organism: Schistosoma margrebowiei (assembly GCA_944470205.2). Classification (NCBI taxonomy): domain Eukaryota; kingdom Metazoa; phylum Platyhelminthes; class Trematoda; order Strigeidida; family Schistosomatidae; genus Schistosoma; species Schistosoma margrebowiei. The sequence goes on along the minus strand of OX104024.1, from coordinate 64,100,196 downwards.
TATAACAAACCCCGTGCAATAACTTGGTAGTATCCGTGACTTCGTCTATGGTTGTCGGAAGTCTGGGTCCTTTCAAAAACAATACTGATATCCCCTACTGCTGAGCGATTGGTATTAGTTTGACTCGTTGGTGGGATAGTGTTGTCCATAATACTGAAGAAAATTACAAACCGGGGATTATTTCCTTTCATTTTGCCGATAACATCATAAAGCACAGTTAGAAACGAACATGCGGACAGTCAGTCACAGGCGACAGCAACAACTATTTTCGCTAAAAAAACGAACTTCAGCTTTGGATATCTAAAAAACAAGTCAATACAAAACGGATTACCATTTTAAAACATAAGACTAGCCAGCTTGGCTGAAGAAATACATTGACTTGAGTAGAAGCAGCAAAAACCCAAAAAACAATGCTGATTCGAAGTAAATTTCACACCATCATATAGAACTTCACATTAACTGTGGCATTTTAGCACATTGAAACATTAAATTATATAACTACACAAAAGAAATAGCTGAAAGAAGCACAGAACGAAGAAAGCCGACAGCCATTGCTTACAAAGATAGCGGATATAATAATTCCCGCCTCATTCTGATTGGTTGCTAAGCGGAAGGGCACATTTACGAAATTGAGTTGCGTTTAATTCCAGCCTCTGTACAAGATTCTTATTTGGATTCCTGATAAGTTGTTGTATATGAAAATGAAGTTGACGTATTTCAGTGGTATAGTATTAATTTGATAACACGTGGATAAGTGAACAGTCATTGTATGATAGTAAGATTGAAAATATCTTATAAATATAGGATTTTCAATGGAAATTGAATGGATTATTTGTAGTAAGTTTCTTGTAGTCATTGTTATTGAATTCACTTTTCTGTACCTGATGATTTCTTTCAGGATGACATTTAAAAGTAACATTTTCGATTGTAAACATCTCAGTCTTCGACTGCCTATTTAAAACAAAGCATTGTGTATAAAGGCACTTGTAATCCATTAAATACAATTATAATGCATATCCTTTAAATGCTAGTGTGGTGTGAGCTACTTATATTGATATAAGTAGTATATAAGGTGCATCAAAAGAACGTAATATCTGGCAGCAGAAGATGGTGAAGATCAAGAAAGTTAGAGCGAGAACACAATGGAATTTGTAAGAAAACGCATGAACAATGGAATGGGAGACAATGGGTTGGTGTTTGCAACAGAAGCAGTCCAGTTTGATTTGATGCATGATTATTTTGCAAATTGACGATTTACTATATGGTATTCAGATTTTGTTGAGATAGTCTGTAATTGTTGTGCTAAATACATCCGTTTGTCCCCACACGTGTTCTTGTTCACTACACTAGTACCAGTTCGCGTGCAGATAAAACAACTAAAATTCTGGATCAAAGACATCATATTTAATCTCCTTTCCAATCTTGACCACCCCATATCCACCAAGTCAATGATCATCATAATTGCAAGATGACCAATTTCTTTCAGAATGTATATTCTCTTGTTTATCATATTTTCACAAGTTACATTAGTCTGATTCGATCATTTTGTTTTTTTTCATTGAAGCACTAGATCTTGCGCTAATGCAATTCATTGTCTCTGAAATGATTTTCATTTATTTCATCCATTAAAAAATCTATTGAACGACGAACAGGGTTACTAATTACCCATTACTTCACTGACGTTTTTGAAAACTATTTGTTAAATAACTTCACAGAAATTATTATTTAATTATGTATTTGCTAGGTGTGGACCCAATCAACAACGGTGGATTCACAGAAGTGAACATGAATGCTGACTTGGTGTAATGAGGTCTGCAGCATCGATTCAAGGACACTTCTCCTGACCCAGATATGCTTCATTCTACAATACTATGAGAAGTGATTTTAATCTTGGTGACACTTGTTGGTATGCTGTTTTCAAATTCGCTAAGTCGAGGCACGGTCCTCGATAATTGGATGCTGGTTCACATTGATCCGTCTTTAGAAGGAGGCAGACGCAGCAAACCTTTGGGCCACATGCCGGTAGCACTTCTCCTGACACCCTCAAAAGTTATAGAGTCACGGATATAAAATGGTCAACATGATCACTTAACACCCATAAATTTCTTTTGATTTCTGCAGCGCGGTTTCAGAAAGGGCAATCAACTTGCTAACCACGTTTAGCTGAGGGCAAACCGTCCTTGACCCGAAGGAGAAGGTTGGTGTCATATGCCTTGGTTTATCGAAAAGCTTTTGATACTGTTAGTCATTTATGTTATCCCTAGAAGCTCAAACGAGTTGGCATCAAGTCGCCATTAATTTACTGGCTTATTTCATATCAAAATAACCGACTTTTTAGGGTAAGATCAAACTTCACTTTTTCTTGGGCTACAAATGTCTTAATGAGGTTCCCGAGAATGCAGTACTCAGAACCCTTCTTTTTTGATTTACATAAATAAACATCCTCAGTAAGTGTCGCCAGATTTATTACTTTTTGCTGATGATGTCGGACTCTGGACAGCAGTTTGCAATCGAAGTAGTAAACTCGTATTTCAGTGGATCTAACTCCATTTTAAAGTTGGGTAGATGACGACGACCTTCCTTTCAGCACATCAAAGTGTAAAGTAGTCCATCTGAAATATGTAGGCTACGAATACAACTTAGATAACAACCCTCGTGCGGCATCACTAGTTGAAAAAAGATCTAGAGGTGTTGGTAACTTATGATCTGAGGTCTTACGCTAGCTGCAGCACAAGCGTCTTAAAAGAAAACCTTGCACTGGTGACGTTGAAGAGCATTCTTGGCTATGTCGACAGAACTTTCCGCATAATCTTCAACAGCTTTATTCAACCATATTTAGAAAATGAAAATATAATGTTTCCTCACTCACTCCAAAAGGATAAGAACACGCTGGAGCGTGTTCAGAGGCGAGACATAAAATCATTTTGAGGACTGATATTTAAACGTTATGAAGAGCGCCTCAAATCGCTAAATCTTCACTTATTAGAGTACAGGCGTCTTATAGGTTACCTTCTAATGACTAATAGTGTTCTAAACACCTCTGAGTATCCCCTTTAACACCCACTTAGGCTTAGCCACCACACAAACATTAGGAATAACATCCATAAACTGGAGACTTAATACAGCTGATTGAACTATAGGCACAGAATCTAAAACAAAGTTGTTACAACACAATACCAGAAGTTAAAACTACGCATCCAAAAAACATACTAATGAGAAAAGAAATAAATCAGAGAAATATCTATCTCTAATCATTTGAGCTAAAACTATCGTCTTAGCTTTGAAATATAAAGGCGGTCATTATATGTAAGTCGTAACTGGTCGAGGTCATGAATGTTGTTAAGATAAATGGCGTGAAGGTTTACAATCTAACAGCGAATCGTTCCCTTCCAGAATGGGCTTCGAAGTCTGAAAAGCGTAAAAGGAAGTCAGATATGGAATTAAGTCGGCGCATTGAACTTATTCAGGAATTAGAAATGCCCGATTCAACCACTTATTTAACTTGCTCACCAGATGGTCAGTACTTGTTCGCTCTAGGACGTTATAAACCTAGAGTCAAATGTTACGAACTGTCAAATCTTTCAATGAAGTTTGATCGATGTCTTGACTGTATGCCATATAAAATGGTGTGCCTTAGTGACAACTACTCCAAGTTTGCCTTACTGGAGGAAGAAAGATGGGTTGAAATTCATGCTGCTGGGGGACACCACTTCAAGTTTAGAGTTCCGAAACAAGGTGTGGATTTGGATTATTGTCCTTACACGTGTGATCTTTTTGTTGCCTCATCTCGCAATCATATATACCGAATGGATTTGTCCGAAGGTCGTTTCAAAACATCTCTAGTCTCCCAACGTTTAGAAAACTCTAGTCATGGATTAACGGTATGTAGCTTTGAGAGAAATTATGGTTTGTTACTTGGTGCGTCGACAATAGGGTGTGTTGATGGTTGGGATACTAGAACTTCTGAGCATGTATTTGGTCTGAACGTATGTGAATACGCGCCTGCACCAGAAGATATCCAGAATAAATGGCGATCAACTGCTGTAACTTGCCTGTCATTTAAAGACTCGCTCAACGTCGCAGTAGGCATGGGAGACGGGATGGTATACATATACGACCTTCGTCAAAATCGTAAGCCATGGCACGTCCGGGACACAGAATACAGGGAGCCTATCAAATCCATTCATTTTCATGATGACAAAGTGTTAGCAGCCCTGCGCTACTGCTGTAAGATATGGTCAGTGGATACTGGCAAGATATTTGTTGGTTTCAATATTGGTCCTTCAGATTGTAATTCTATGTATCACTTTCCTAACAGTGGATTACTCATGTTTGCATCAGAGTCTCCCAAGATTTCTACCTACTTTATTCCACTGCTTGGAGAGGCACCTTTCTGGTGCAGTTATTTAGACAGTCTTGTGGTCGAATGCGAACCAGATGTTACAACTATGTATGACGGTTATAAATTCATCACTCGTCAACAGTTAGCAGATTTGGGAATGTCAGAGCTCATTGGAACTCAATTTCTGAGAGCTTACATGCATGGATATTTCATTTCTGCAAATCTGTACAACAAAATACAAGATCATCTAGGGATTAATCAGAAATCCCTTATCCAAACAGTCAAGCTTAACTATCCTGACAATGTACCTAAAGCCTCACGTTCTGAAAATATAATTGCAGAGTTTAACGAAGCCTCAGCCGACCAGCGCTTTTCCAAACTCTCAGATAATCCTAAGCTTACATACAGTACTGTGGATGGCGATTCAGATCTCATACAAATTCATCAAGCAAGATTGGAAAAGAAGCGCAAGCGTAAAGAACTGCGAAAAGAACGAGCTGCTCGAACACAGGCTTTGGTTAATAAAGCCTCTGATGTGCATGTATAAACTTCAAATGTTTTGTATGTAATTGTGTAAATAATCTCTGCAATAAGTTATGTTCTCAAAAATTTTCCGTGTTATTAGTTGTATTTAGTTCGCCTCATATATTTTTCAGCATGAATCGAGGTCGACGTCGTGGTGGTGGTCCGAACTTATCAGGTCTTCGTGATGGTGTGAAACGTCGTCTGTTTGATCCCCACTCTGTTCCTACCAAACCTGATCCTAAGTTCGAGGTCAGCCGTTTGATACCTTTCACCGTCCCTAAGGTTACCATTAACTCATCTTTAAGCGATTCCAGCGCTAACAATAATCCAGACGTAGTAAAAGATGATATCGATAGTTTACAGATAAATTTGGTATGTATAAAATTGCTAGATCACTTCCATGTTCTTGCATGTAATTGTAAAACCTCCAGTTGTTTGTCGGATGTAATATTTATGTTCACATATAAAAATGTATTCTGTCATTCGTGGAGTAGTCTGCTCTCGATACGTGAATTACTCATCTTTGGTTCTTAGTCTCATTGTTACATGGTTGTATGTTCCGTACCAACCTTAAAGTAAATCTGTGCTCACAACTCTGTTATTCATGAGGAGATAGTCTTCAGTTATGTTAGCAAACAACAGTTCTCTTACCCTTTTGATGATTGCAGTTCGTAGTCAAAACTAATTAACAACCCTCCTTTCATTAGTATTGTATGACGGTTATGTTATGACCTGGGAACTGCCTATATTTTAATGTCAGAATGCTTAATGTCGGTGATGTAAACATTGGAAGGACCGATAACACCATGTGGGCTTTCATCATCATTGCTGAAACTGCACGTATTACTCTTTGCTTCAGTAGTCCTTAAACATACGTATAAATAATTAAAATGTCTTCAGATTCAGATATCGGTTCTGGTTTAGCCCATCATTTTTAGATCAAGATTCATCATATAACACGAAGAAAACTATCTCTTAGTTTTATGAATATCTTAGTTCATAATTCAGGGTGACCATCCTCAGCAGTTCATGTGTGCAAACTGTTAGATATTTGTGTTCGAGTGTGCTGTATATTTGTCATAGATTTAAAATCATTGGTCTGTTTAGACAGTCAGATTGGTTAGATACTGGATAATTTGGGAACTAGTTTTATACCTCCTGTTTATCGCCACTATTTAGTTTAGGATTATAGGGTGAACTGGTTGATTTACTTAAGTTCTCATTGTACCCATTCGATTGAATCCATTGTAATTCGTTAGTGACCAGTGACTTTTCAGCAGAGATGTATAAGGCTTGAATATCTTTTATGAGACATCCCGGTATATCAGTGAAGAACTGGATTTAGTGTAGTAGAGAAATTTGGCATTCAGAATTAAAATGGATGAAAAAGTTACAAATAGCTTGTTTAGTAATCATGAGAAGCTTGCTGAGTTCAGGGGACGAACTAAATGAGAATGCTATCATCCACCAAAAGAGATAACTGCTTGTAATCTATAGCAGTTGCACAGAGGTACCCGTATGGGATTTCAGTATATTTAGTAGATTTTAGATTTATTAAATTGCGCGCTTTTTATATGCAGTAAAATCTTAGCTGCTTTTAGTCTAATTGGTGCTTGGTTAGAATTTAACAGACGATAGGACGTTAGGAAACGCTCACTGATTAATATAGCTTAAATGTGTCACTGTCGTAAACAATTCATCGCAATGTAAAGGTATTAGCTGTTTGTTGAAAATCAGTGATGTAATTACATTATATGGCAGTCCCTTTTAATTGATAAAAACACTCCGTGGGGAACACTTGACAGCATTTCAACTGATTTGCTACTTAAGTGAGGTTAATTTATCAGTTCTGGCTTGGCATCAGTCCATTAAGTAATTAACATCTTATTTGAGTCTTAAGCAAAGGCTTTAAATCTGTTGCAGTGTAGTGTATACATATTTCCTTTATCTTTCTCGAAATCTTAGATCTTGGTATTATTCTGTACCTCCTGTTTCTCGACTTACTATTTTCGAATAATCTTTCTACTGTCATTAACACTACCATAATTTCTACGTCTCATGCTAGTAATTTCCTCTTACTGATCTAATGTAATGCTTAAGCTATACTGATGCACATTTATGCTTGCTCAGTCATTCTTTACTGAATGATTGTATTTCGTAGTCCATCAGTTTAGATTTACCTATGGAATGCGTAGTCAAGAAAATCAGTGCATTAAGATTTCTGGTTTTAATCACACACTTCAACTATTCTCAGGGTTAGGAATGAACTAAATAAGTCTTCTACGATGATAAGACGCTGAATGTTCCATTGCCATGTAATAATAACGTACTCATGACCATCCATATACCTAAATCAATTTTTTTGAACTGCTCTCTTACTACTCAGACTATGAGAAACAGAAAAATGATTTGGTTCATATGATTCAGTGGTTAGCTGTTTGGTCGATGTTTATACTTTCTTAAGCGCCTAATGGCAGTCGTATATATTTCGAGTCCGGTCATATTTTGTTAGGACCCTGTACTTTTGATACAGTTGTATTCTGAAATTGTTCTCTATGGTAGGGTTTTGTTGTGCATTATTTTAACATATCGGAGGCTCTTTGCACAAATACGTCTGATTACGGTGTGTAGCTACCTTTTTATCATCGTTAAAAACCAAAAATAAAGTTAAAGTTAGTCAGTTACTCTATTACTTTTGATAGACCGCATTTCTGAGATAACTTTTAAAGAAGTGCTTTAGTGCTGTTTTATTACCCATATCTCTTTGTTTTCGAATGTGAGAATGATTTGATGTTGCCGTATGCTTGTACATATTCTTACCATTGTGTGACATGTTACTTAAGATCGACTCATGTACGCGAAACTAGAAACAATAAAATTAGTGTAGATAGTGTAGGTTTACAAAACATTGGTTTTCATATGGTAGAACCCACAATATCCAAGTACTAACGAAAACTCTTCGATTTCCATTACTAAGTGATCCATTTATCAGTTTGATCCCTTAACTCACTCCATACAGGGTCAGTTCCCAATGCTCTCAACCACTAACAGTATTCGAATTCATCCATCGGTTTTGTACACATGACAGTCTACCAAACGGCTGTTTCAACTAGTCTAGTCAGTAGTTGTGGATGTTGATAATCGTTTTTTAAACACCTTTGGTGACAACCTTGTATTTCATATGTGTGTAAAAGAACTCTTCTAAATATTGCTTTATGATTAGACTTTGATTACTTCTGTATCATAGTTTCTTATAAATTCAGCTACAAACCCAAGACATACTTTGACCACATTTATAAATCTTCAAGAAACCTCTGGAATTCCTTGTTAACTGAAGACTTTTTGTGTTGATTAGCTACGTAAATATCTCACTTAAAATCGAGATTAAAAGTTAAAGAATAAGTGACTTTTAATTGCTAGAATTCTCTGACGTTTGTTTTCTAAGTAACTATGCTCAAATGTTTATGTATTGGTGAGACTTTAAGGAACAGAGCAAATCGTAACTAAAAATTAGTAAACCTTCCATAGAAGTGTACGCATGTTTACTTGTGTAAGTACAATAATTTAGTTATAACGAGACCTTCGGATTATAGATATATTTTATGATTGAAGTATAGTGACAAATTCGATAATGCATTTTAAAATATACTGTGTTATATAAAATTTTGTCTTATCCTGTTAATTTAGTTTGAAATGACGGCCAAAATGGAATCTGCATTTCGTTCTGGTCCATTTTATCACTCAGTTCCAGAGCTATCAGAAGGAATCGATGTATCGTCTTTACTATCCAGTAACAGCTTAAATCTCAGAAAAAAATCACAAAATATGGTATCTCTTTTACATCTTCTGGTCTCTCATGAAATTAATCAGTGGTCTGACGAAGATATGAACATAAAAGAGCCTGAGGATTTGTAAGTTCTCTACTCATAAAACCTAACTGCGATTACACTAAAAATCTTGGTTATTTTTACCAAGTTCATATACCGTCAAATTGATAACGGAAAATTCCAAATACTAGTAACAATAAGTGATATTTTTCGACGTTAAGTTTTTGTTATAGCTTTATAGCACAGTGTTTAAAGCAAACGGTGTTAGGTTAGAGTCTCACTGAACATATCTACATTTACTGGAATTCAGGTAACTTTAGCATTGGCTTGAAGGAAATGCAAATTCGAGATTGTAATGTGATAATTAATACTGAGCAAATCCTCTTGTCCATACTGAGTTGGTAACTAGCGATTAGAATGTTCCACTTTAGAAGTGTTTTCTTTCTAAAATTCACAAAGTTGTAGCCAACTTGTGGCTTGAATATTATCTTTTGTGTTTGAACTTTGATGATGTATATATGAAACTTGATCAGTTATTCTCTCGTACTTACTCAAAAGTAGCTTAGGTATCATGAACAGTTGATTGACATTTGAAAGTTATCAGTCTTATAGTTCCGAACAAGATTTTGTTAATTAAGTTTGATCAATTGAAAGTGTAAGTCTGGTAGTTTATTTAAATTCTGCCGATTAATGGTGCTGCAATATGCAATAAGCTGTGGCATAAATTAAGTTGTGTAGAAATTGTCAGTTAACTGTATAATTAGATCAGTATTTCGAACGAACTAAGGTTATTATTTTGTATTTAGCTGGAAAAAACAAAATACGATCAATTCATTATATTCTGGGAATATTTGATAAAATCTTATTATTGTTTATTTTGGTTTGTTGTTTTGTTCCCACAGTCTTAATAATAATACATCTTGTGATGCTCTGTTCCATTATTACTCTAAAATATCCTGAAAATAATAAAAACTGTAAAGCCTAGATGTCTATGATATATATATATATATATATATATATATATATATATATATATATATATATATAAACAAGTAGTATCTCGCTTACTTTTATCGTACGTATGTCGTTCTCTGGCTTTGTTTATCTTCAGCTATCCCAAAGAACTGATTTCTCGAACCCGAATCAATTTAAAAAGTAGTAGGCGTGCCACGCGCAAATCAAAATTGGCTTCTCGACGTAGTAAGCAGAATTACTGCGATATTGATCAAGTTATAACTGACAGTTTTATCCAACAAGTCACTGAAACTCTCCCAGAAAATGACGGTACGTTGTATTTTTGTTTACATAAAGCGATAAGTTTAAGTTGTCGCTAAAATAGGTTAGTTACACATTTTTCGGTTAGGATTATTCATTGTATGCTTCAAATTCTACATTCACTATATTCCAGAAGTTTTAATGAGTGGAAAAAATAACTTCGGAAATGATTTTGATCTTAATATTAACATATCCAAGACGGCTATGTAGTACCGAAAGTGAAATGTGCTTACAATAAAAAAATTCATTCTTTACCAGTCTTTAGGATTCAACTGTAGCCTCTTATATTTATACTTGATAGTCAGTTCTGATTTTCGATAAAGAGACTTAATCAAAAAGCGTTAAACATGTATTATTCTTTCCAGTATTCTGAAGTAACACTATTAGTGCAGCTAAAAAGCTTGTAACTCATTTTCATTTACATCTGTTAGTCACTCAAATCACCTATAAAATGATTTCATCGCTGATGCAAGACATCGATAACTGAAAAAAATATCAGGTAGTTTATACGAGTCGATAATTCTTGAATGTAGTCGTCCCTGCGACTACATCAACCAACGATGATCTCCCCTTTTCTTCAGTCCCAGCTTTCGTAAAAGGAGTAGTCAAATTTTGAACAGAAGATTTATTTGAATCAATTAAGGAATTGACTTTGGAGACAACTATTACATATCATTATACTTACAATCTCTCTCGAAGTAGGATGAAACAGGACTTGTCAAAATATTAACGAACTAATTCTAATTAAAAAAATTTCGACGGCGGGAATTATGAAGAGTGTGAGGCGTGAGGAATTTCAGTGCACTGAAACAACAAAGTAGTTTGCATTGTAAGCGATTTTAGGAGAATCAGAGTATTTCCGACAATTTATTTTTTAAAGCCCGTTTATAATATATCTATAGATTTTTCTGGATGTAAACTGTTCACCATTTTCAGCTATCAAACCATCATTTTCCCCATAATTCCACCTCCAAGAATGCAGATGTCCACTATTATTTGATATCTTGGTTAAAAGGTATCTCTTCTTAGTTAACTGAACTGCAGAGGTCACTTTTATCTGTTACTACCTAGTACACTACGTGAGATTGTTTCTTTGTTATATGACTCTATATATGTGTTATTAGATGGTCTGTAGTAATGGAATGACTCGGGACATTTAACTTCAAATGCTAAGGGCATTAGGTGATAGATCACTCCTTAATTTACGACTCATAACGACCTCTGTTAGCATGAAACAGTTCTTCATTCTCTAGCTATTTTTGACTTGCTCATGTCCCAAATTCTGATTTCATATACTCAGCTTTGAGCCATACTTTAGTTGTTTGAGGGCTAGCATACTACTTGGCTGCCCAAACCGAAGTAGATAAAGCTGGTTAGTCAGTTGATGAGATTGTAAATCTTCAATGACTGGGATGGTTGGGCTTCGTGTTACGTATTCCTGAACACTGATTACCACGACGCGCAATCCTGACTAGTGTTGGAGGAAGTTGGAACAAAGTTAGGGGCGGCCGAAGGACAACGTGGAACCAGTCTGTGAAGTCATTAACTTCTAGTCTGAGCCATGTTGGTAGATTCAGACTACTTGGTTGTGGTCCACGTGACTATCGTAACCAATGGTTGGAGACTCTGGATGATATTGCTCAGAATCGATCACAGTGGCGTCGGTGTATACACTCTTTGTCTTCCCTTAAACTGTGAGATCAAAATTACTGTATAACTTTCTTTCTACGAACTAATTCTTTCTTCCTGTATTATATCCTTATACACAATCTTTCTTTTATATATTGTTACTATTGAAGTGACTACTATGAATTTGGTATTCACCTTGTTGTGCTAATGAGGTATAGCAACTTCGATTGATGCATATATGTGCGTGGTTCAACCTTGTAGCTGACTGACTGATTGACTACTACCTACCGTTTGATAAACAAGTGCCCTAACTACTATGCTATGACGCTACTCAGTGATTGATCAGTTTAATTATAAGGTGTTTGTATGATAATCATCCATTGATTTAAATAGTCAGGCAATAGTAAACAGGTTAGTAACCCCCAGAAAGTACTGAATAATATGTGACAAAAATAATGATGTCACCAAAAACGCTTAAAAATATTATTATCGGGTAATACTATGCAGTAACTGCTTCTAAACAATTCAGTAATATATATTAATCTTCTAAAATGTAACTATCCCATTTTCGATTTTTGTCATCATTGTAGAAGATGTAGAGAAAATCGATGTAAATAATAGTGAAAATGAAGATGCAGATTCAGAAGATGCTCGGTGGAATGGTGATGTCAATCAAAATGATGAAATTGATGAACTTGATGATGATGAATTTGATAATGATTATTGTCAAGAATATTTCGACAATGGTGAAAAAGATTTTAGTGATGATGGTCTAGGTGGTGATGATGATGGAGGAGGTGCTAAATTTTATGAATAACAAATTTCTTTAAAAAAATTTTTCTCTTTGTTTATATGAAACAATTTATTCTTTATATATAGATGCATGTAAAATAATACTACTTTCACATTGGATTATTTCCAAAAGGTCAATTACGATTGTATATTTCTCGATATTTTCATATGTACCATTTGTAAAAATCAAAAGAGATTTTCAAGAAATCATACATTGACAAACTATCTATATGATTTTATTTTTTTAGTCACAACATGTCGTTATCGACTTGTATAACCTAAATATATACTAAGTACGTTCTAGTGCATTTCCAGGTGTGATGGTCTCAATATTTGTTTTTAAGGACTAAACATCAGTTAATGTGCTACTTTTGGTAACAGTTATGCAGTGAGTTTTGTGCTAGTTAGAAATTTTGTATTCCCAATTCACCTTTTTTTGCAATCAAGTTCGGTGCTTTAATACAATAAGATGCGCACTACTCTTTTTAGCTCATATTCCAATTACATTACTTCAGTCTCTAAATTATACCACTGGGACTGTATTTTTAAAACACTAGATATGATTCATTGTGATATGTGAACTTTACTTATTATAAGCAAGGGACAATAAACTGAAATAAGTTATTTAGTGGTAATACTTGTATGATTGGTAATTTGGAATGAAGAATCTCGTCATACGCTTTTGACAAAGAGTATGAACGAAATTGATTCGTGACACACTTATAACAGTGAAACTGTTCATGAGTATTTATTACAAATACTCATTATTTGACAGGAAACGAATATTTATATTTCAAAAAGGTTTTTGTAGTCTCACAACAATTCTCAACAATTGTTTTATGTTAAAAATTAAATTTAGATATTGGCTTCACATATAAGAGTAACTGTCACAGAAAAAGCCGGTACTACTACTACTACTAATAATAATAATTATTATTATTATTATTTAAACACATAAACATCGGTACAAGGAGGCACCAAATACATATGTGCCACACAAATCATCCGATTTGTATGATGACTGGAAAACTGTCCGGTAGCCCAAATCGAAGCAGGTTTCCATTCAACCGAAGTTTTAAAATGCTTTACATTCGTTTGAAATCAAATGTAAAAAATCACAGTAAATAAGCGTATTCTTCTATTTCGAGATAATATAGCTGAAACTTTTATTTTAATGAAGGAGAATTAATTTAACTACGCTTCCTATCCATAAATAAAATATTATTGCTTTTCTGTAACTAATGTTTTGTTATTTTCAGTAGATTAATGTAGCCCAAAATACTCAATAGTTCTTTAGATTCATTATTTAGTATTTAAAATATGAAAAAGTGGAGATTAATTGTAATCGCATCTTAAATGGTATAAGTAATAATATTTCTAACTTGTTGTGTATTCATTTGGATACTTTGAATAAACTAGTTCAAAATAAATGTTTAATTGGAGATGTAGACTTCCACGGAGAGCTGTCAAAAATATGTGTTTAAATTGATCAATTTAACATTATGAGTTGTAGGCCCCAAAATGCCCTGGTACGGTCAAGAGTGGGGAGAGTCAGCTCTCCCTCTGGAAATGCTCTCACATGGCCGCGTGCATACAACCACTGCCATAGAAGTCCTACTCACTACCTTCTCGCGGCATTACTGTTGTTTACGAAATTGAGAGGACGAGAAGCTAATGTCCGACGCTTCAACCGGTTTTGTGGATATTGAGAATCCACCTTGAAGAGTTGGAAAACCCAGATTCCAAACCAATGGTGCACATGGGCTCCAGGATCCTGAAGGAAAAAATGGCGTATGAACCAATCGTTGGCTACCGGCTACCATTGGACTGCATCTCCTTACGTTGCTCCACTGCCTTGTCAATTAGACCTTTAGGTCAAAGGCTCCGGGCGTGGCCCCCTAAGAAAACTACCTGTTTCGGTCTGGGCACCCGGGTAGTATCCCAGCTCTCACACAAATGGAATGATTTATATGACGCATATCTATTTGGTGCCTCGTTCCAATGTTTATGTGTTTATATAAATTCAGCTGTAGTTAGACATGTAGTTATTTGGCGAATCTGCACATTTTACTGCTTTTGATGACCAAAGAGTATTTTACTGTTTTTATGTCTGTGCACCTAGGATAATTTTTACGTAATTGCAACAACCTTATTTTGGTAGCCAATTAGAAGAGTTTGAAAACGAAGATTATTATGATAATTAAAATTGTCTATTAATGTATAAACGATTGTCTTGATAAATTCATTTTATGTTGTTTGTTTGAATTTTCCCATTGATGTTTAAGACTGTAACTGATCAGTCTCTTAAGACAATCCGCACAGGATGCACATATGCCAATAAGTCACAAACACAATCTAGTTGTTATCAGGACTCAGTAGCTAGGTGGATAACGCGATGGCGTTTGAAGCGAACGATACTGCGTTCGAGTCCCGGGGTGAACAGTAACTCTAGCATGCAGGTACATCCAGGTGACGAGTTCCAAATAGGGCGAAATGCGTGTTCTGGATTCCACTGCTGGCCGTCATCCATCTTTGCTAATAATGATTAACTTAATGGTGAATACTTGTTAATTATACATTGCAAATTATGTATATATTAAGTATAGATTTCTACTATTTTATTTAAAATCTATTGAATTTAAAAATTAACACGCTATACATAAACAATATGTGAATAAACGAAATACACCAACAGGTAATCATTAAATCAATGTTAGAAACGTAGACTAATGTAAAGAGATAAAATAAAATGGTCACTGCTATTAGTTAATGATTTAAATACTAAACACAAATGATAATATCAGATAAATAATTATTCATCTTTCAATAATGACTTGTAACATAATGAGATACTATGGTTTTCCTTATTCTAATCATTGTTTTATGCCTTAAGTCAGTTTTCATAGATTCATTTTAATGTGGCCGTGACAAATTTTTAACGTTTGTTAATCTTCTTGTTTTACTGTGTTCAATGTATTTTCATTACCCCCACTGGTAGTACTAATTCCAATCTGTGAAACCTGGATTTTTGATACTATTGTATTTTGTAATCGTTCCTAAAAGAAAACAAAAAGAAAATAAATCCAGTTAGTAGACATGAGTTTGATATTCTGTTATGAAGTGATCGGTTCAATTAGAGATATTTCCAAATATTAATGGATAAAATTATCTTATTACTACTTTGTTTTAATATGTAACTTATAACATATAACCAAATGAATTCATACAATTATTTCTATTCTCAATAGGAAAAGGATAAAATAGTAAATACAAATAATTTTTGGTAAATAGTAATGGGCAATGTTTTCAAATTTGCACTAGTAGATCCTATTCATTGATTTACGCTTTTTTTCAGCTTTCATAATTTTTGGGTATGTTAAATCAGTGAGTAAAATCTTGTAGTAAGAAATCATATATAAGATGATGCCTTGATGCAGTATGTGATTCATTCATGCATTATATTAATTTTGTATAACTTTTCAGTAATAACATTCGTTTGTATTAATTTAGTGTTATAACTTCGTTAACTAATTTACATCAGTGAATCTGTCTATTCGAATATTGCATCTATCTTCTTTGGCCTTTATAGGATTCATTTTTCTTACAAGGTTTACATTTTGGAGTAGCCAGGAGAAAAAAATGGATGAATATCTGGAGAATCTCAAGATATCAACTTTTAAGAGGATCTTATGTGCTATAAATGGATACTCTCTATTCGTTTTTTTCTTCAGGAACTAACATTGAGCTATTATAATCGTAGATAACACATTAAAGTCGTGCACGTGGGAATTTATAATTTTGTTTCTTGACAGGAACTGAATATATTACACAACACTAAGTTGAACCATTTACTAGAGGTCTAATGCTATAAACCATTATTGACAGATTAGTTTTAGTCAGAAAGAAGCTCGAAATCGTGAAATAGTTTCTACTTAGCTGTGTGACATCCGAAAATTCATAGTAATTTGTTGACTAAAGATGATACTCATCAATTGATAATCGCTATGGTATCGTTTATTTTGTGATATTAAACTATTTAGACACGAATCAAGTTTCCAAATGAAACTATATAGAGGACAAACTTCGTGTGATCCGCAGTACTTTTTTAGAAGCTAACTAATCATCAAATCAGGTACCATGTTGCTAAAAAATCTTAGATAATTAACCGTCATGCTCTGGGAGTAATTTAGTCAGATGATGAATTTCCAAACTAGATTTCTTAGCACGTATTTATCCGGGTTTATGGATGGAACGCATTACATCAGACAATTACAATAAATAGAAATCTATAAAATGAAGGGATTCGAACCCGAATCTCTAGGAACGGTGGTTTAGTTGGTGGCCAGTCAATCGTCAAGATTCAACTACCAATCTGATTTACTGTTATTAAACATGTGCTAATTTTCTACAAAATAAGTGTAGTTGAAAGCAATATGAACTGTGAATATTTTCAAACCAAACATCACTTTGAGATTCTGGCTTCATTTTATCTAGTTGTACCATTGTCTTTACTGTATTTTCTAACCCTGTATTTGATAAATAAATTTTGAGTCTCATATCTAGACAGTTACCTTTGAAGTTTTTTATTTGACTCATCTGTAGACTAATTCTAAGGTTTTATATCTTCAAGAGAGTTCATGCTTTGTCACTCTGCTCACTACAGTTTTCAGATTCACCAATTCTCGGCTCTTTTCTTAAGCACAGAAAATCTATCGACAGTAATATTGTGGTCATAATTAATATATATATTCAAATGGAACCAGTGAGTTATACAGTTGTTCTTCAGCTTCGATTTGCAAGTGTCTCTATGATTCAATGTCTAAATCATAACTAGATACTATTTCATTTGTTTATCTATTTTGAAAATCGATTTTCTGGTTCGTATATATAAAACGTATTTACAAATATACATATATATACTCTGCTGTTAATGGTTTTCTCACATGAAGTACGAATTTTTATGAATATTTCACATCATTTTGTAAGATCTCCAAAAATGTTTAACCAATGGACGTTAAACACACACACACACACGAAAATCATATTTATCAACTACCATTTCGTTAAGGTACTTTCAATATCATTCAAGAAAATAAATATAAGACATTAGGTGGAAAAGAAAAATAAATTAAGCTATAAACTGTAGTGATATATATTTGTCAGTATCTTTTCGGATGACTAAGAAAATTTTCTATGTTGAAATAGTTAGAATTGAAAAAACGCTCTATTTCGGAAACAATTATTTTCTGAGTAGTTCATGCATGAAGTGTAACAGAGTATCACAAACATTTATAGAATGAAATAGAACAAAACAAAATTCATTTCTATTCTACTAAATATGAATGGTTTATCTCATACCCTACATGTTTATTCACTTTTATTCTTACTGTGAAATGTTGGAGTAAATTTTATCCACATTAAATACGAGAAGAATGGAGATAAAGTTAATTATATATTTTATACTGAGAACCCATTACAGATTCTTACATGTAACTTGATGTATGTGTACAAGACCTGGCTTAAACTGAGTGAGTTGGTAATTTTTGGGAAGCTTGTGAAGATTGTCCGTTGTATAATTTTAATTATATATTGACTTTACTAGTGAAGTTTTGGAAACCAGAAAGCATTGACTAGCTGTATTGTGCTAGTACTAGATTCCTCAGTCGGAGATCGAACAGGTGCTTAGTACTAACTGATTTTCAATGGTTTTCTAGCTAAAGTTAATCTGTGATGTATAATAATCAGATAATTATTTGCTAGAGGTTTTTTGTGATCATTCGGTATTAAAGAAGTCATAAAGTTAGTTGTATGAACTCTAAGGAAAT
The DNA here is from genome assembly GCA_944470205.2 of Schistosoma margrebowiei. Lineage (NCBI taxonomy): Eukaryota > Metazoa > Platyhelminthes > Trematoda > Strigeidida > Schistosomatidae > Schistosoma > Schistosoma margrebowiei. The sequence goes on along the minus strand of OX104024.1, from coordinate 64,081,981 downwards.
TAATTAACATCTTGGTACTAACTAGGTAAATTAAACGATAGATATACACCAGTTAGATTGGTCACTTTGAGGAACATGTTGATCATATGGAATCACTGATCAGTTATATAAGAAACAATTCTCAATTTTTTTCCATCAGTTTTGTCTGTCCTTAAATAACTTTTGAACACTTTCTGATCATTCAGTTCCCTATTTTCATTCCAATGTTTTAAAAATCAACTGATCAGCTGAAAGGCATTGACCCGTGATAATACAAATCAATAATCAGCTACCTGACTAATCATCCCACGATAAACTACTAAGACTAAAAACTGAAGCTAAACATTCTCTCACATTCACTGAGTGGAGGGAAATTAATTTTTTGTGAACCTTTGAACCTAATTTTACCACATCTTGCTACTCACACCGCTTTTAACTGTTTAAATTATCTACAGATAACTTACTGTCATAAAATTATCGTTATTTGTATTAACACCGGATCAAAACTTTCAGGGAAGTAATTTAAAATTGATATGATTTACTTTAAATAAATCCAATGCCAATTATATAGCAAATATATGATTACTGTACTTTTTGTGAAATCAAGGAGGTAATAAGTCTGTGGGCTAAAGATTTGAAGTAAAGAAAATTGCTCATTCATTTCATCAAGATTTCAATAACAGTCAGTTAATGTGAGATTATCAGAAAGGATATCAGTATATACTTTCCCGTTCAATAATACTATTTTAACAACAAAACTGATAACCTTTCTCATCTTATTTACGGTTAATATTGTCTGTTATATATATTATGTATCAGTGCAAATGTCTCTGTCAGCAACTTAAGAGAATTCAGGTAATATTATGAATCCATACTACCCTACTTCAAGTGTTATTCTTGATATATTCAAATTCATTAAGAGATCGAATTATAAGAAATATTCAGCAACTGAATTCCAAACGAAACAATTAGATGCATTACTCAAAATTGGACATTTTTTATTCAAATAATCAATGTTTTAACAATTGTTCTGTTTCAAATAGTCTATTAACAGTCGTTCAGTGTATTGTAATTCTTAGAGTACATTTCGAAGACTCTGAGTTTATCAAAAAGGGAGTGATGCTATTTTCTTCTTATTGTAAAAACAATGAAATTCCGATTTATATATTATATAAAGATGGATTCATCAATGTTGCCATTTCTTCACTTAATAATTCAACCTCTAACGAAAACATTAATCCAAGTTCTGTCTGCTAACAATCTGAAGTGATAAGTTTAAAGGGAAATTGAATTTTCTCGTATATTTTATTATGTAGTACAATTATAATTTAGATCAGAATTATTCTGTTTATGGCTCATCGAAACAATTGAATGAATAGAGAAATCTGGAAATCAACCTTTCTTTTTATTGGAGTAACTTCAAACATTTTATTTACCCAATTTTAAAACAAATATCAAACAGAATATTGTCATTTGATCTAACCTAGAATTCTTATTCATCTTTACATTAATTAAAATCAATCAGTTCAAGGTTGTATTTTTTAAGAAAACATATCAAAATCAGTATAAGTACATTTAACTGAAAGTCTATAGTGATTCAGAAACATAAACTGAATTTCATTTTTACAAAGGTCCTACCAAACGATCCTTCATAATTTCGAACATTATTTATTCTAGAAGCGGATAAAAGTCCAATGAGATGAACAACTGTTTGGTAAAAATTGGTTAAATATATATATGGTATCCATATTCTCTACTACTATTGGGTTAAACATTGGGGAAAGTTTATCGCGCCTTGATATAGATAAGCATTACCACTTCTGACTGATAAGTTATAATGGCTAACTTCGAATTTTTTAGGAAGAAAGAAATACTGTTTTATTTTTGAACCAAAAATATTGATGTGCAAGATGAAGAGAAAAGTCACATTGCGAAACTTCATCCTAAAAGTAATTTGTCTTCAACACTATCTATTTCGCAAATCCAACCAAATTTTATACAAACCTTCATCCACATTTAAACGGATAGCTTCCCTGAAATTGACGACCGAATATTCAGAAATCACATGCGTGAAATCATGTTTATAAGAATTATAGTTAATAAAACATTGGAAGTTATTGATTCCAGTAGCTGAGATACTAAGAAATAGAAATTTATATCAAGTGTAACACTTTTATAAAAATTATTACTTCAATACAACCATGCTTGAAGATTATGCATTCATTCGGTCATCTATTTATGTCCATCTGAAAACCATACTAAGTGTTGCTTCACAATTTCGTGCAAAATCATCTTAAATAATAATAATAATAATAAAAATCTCGCGTATCATATACGGAACGATATAAGGATCAAATGCAGTGCGAGGGAGATCGTTGTCTACATGACTATGAAAAAGTTCATAAAATATTCTTGGGCTTCAGTAGTTACCATTGAAATTAATACTACATAGTGGATACATTATACATAACCAAGAGATTTTCAATTAAAAAGAGGTAGATTAGATTGACTTTATATTTACATGTATATATTACGTTTGAGTAATTTATGTACTTCAAATAAACTAGCAAACTACATATAGTTTAGTTTTATGTAATGAAAACGACTTATTTTTGAGAAATTTAAGCATTATTCAAACATGTTATATGATTGTAAATGTTATTAAAAAAACTATTAGAGTCCAATATTTAGATTACACTATATCTAATAGAATAATTATTTCTGGTTAGCGTTTTTTAAGCGAGTTAGTTTTCTACGGGATGGGGTCACTAACCCCATGCCCAACACTTCTCCTTTATTCGGGCTTGGGACCGGCAATAGCCCCCGGAGGGACTCCAGGCGGAAAAGCAAGATTCTCTAATACAACACAACATGCACCAATCCAGTCACAATCGACGGAGATTTGGAAGATGTAAAAACCTTTACATATCTGGGCAGCATCATTGATGAACATGGTGGGTCTGATGCAGATGTGAAGGCGCGGATCGGTAAAGCAAGAGCAGTATATTTACAACTGATGAACGTCTGGAACTCAAACCGACTCTCTGTCAACCAACACGAAGGTCAGAATTTTTAATACAAATGTCAAGACAGTTCTACTGTATGGGGCGGAAACCTAGAGAACTACGAAAGCCATCATCCGGAAGATACAGGTGTTTTTTAACAGTTGTCTACGTCGAATACTTCGGATCCGTTGGCCAAGACCCATCAGCAACGACCTACTATGGGAAAGAACAACCCAGATCCCAACGGAGGAAGAAATCAGGAAGAAGCGCTGGAAGTGGATAGGACACACATTGAGGAAAGCACCCAACTGCGTCACAAGACAAGCCCTCACATGAAATCCTCAAGGCCAAAGAATACATTATGCCGAGAAATGGAAATAGATATGAGAAAAATGAACAAGAATTGGATGGAAGTAGAAAAGAAGGCCGAGGACAGAGTGGGTTGGAGAATGCTGGTCGGCGGCCTATGCTCCATTGGGAGTAACAGGCATAATTAATATTTAATAGAAGTTATCAGCTGAATGTTTCAGAACAAAAAATGTTTTCTGACAAATACCATCATTATTTTTCTTTTTTTATTTTTCAATTGAAAATGTTATAAATAATTTTACTATTCCGTTTTTCTTTTTGTGAATAAATTAACTTCTTGTATTATTCACTTGTTCTATTTACCTTACCGTTACTTATTAAATTTAATGTGGATAGATTGTACTAGATTACATATAAGTAAATGCATATGTAGACATATATATATATATATATATATATATATATATATATATATATATATATATATATATATATATATATATATATACTCATATCGAATGAATACATGTACTTAAACTGGTGACTGTTCCTGTAATCATAAAAAAAGAAAAGGGAACAGGACAAACATAAAAAGAGAATTTTCACGATAAACATTATTTTCTGTATTGGCCTATTTTCTAATTGGTTAAAGTTTAGATGGATATTAAAAAGATAATATTATATCAGCAAAAACAAACAAACAAACAACAAAATGCAACAGTTTATAACAGTAACATCTTATTTATTTATTTATTCACTATTTCATATGTCACTAGTACCGTATAAATTACCATAAAAATGATCCTATTTACATGGATAATTATCAACAAATAAAAAAAAATTTTTTTTTTTTAAAATTATTTATTTCATTAAACAAGTGAGAGTTACCATTTAATGAACAATAAAATTTGATTGGAAGTTAATGTTATGGAGTTATTAATTTTGTCTCTACAAATATTTGAGTATTTTGTTTTTTTACAAATGACTTCATGAATGATATCAATAATTAATTAATTCATTAATCAATTTAAATTGAATAGTGTTTAATACATTTCACTTAGCAACTAATTGTATTATCAATTACATTATATTTAAATTAAATAAATAATTATAGTAAGTTATTTATATATTTAATTATTATTTATAATTAAATAATAATAAATTGAAAAGTTTTAGATTAATATTTTGATTAACTTTATTTTCTTAATTATTTTATAATAGAAATCTAGTAGACACATTCACATATAAATTATAAAAAAAATGTTTAGATTTATGTAAAGGTATGATAATTATTTTGATTGTTTGTTTTTGTTTCTATATCGGACAAAAGTGTAGAAAATCATAACTGTTTAGTTGAGTGTTTTAAGTAAGGTATAGTAACTAAAAATATAATTACATCCATAGTTTCAATGATATATATATATATAAGATATATGTGGGTAAAATATAAAATTAGGTTATTATAAGGGAGAATAGTTAGGTGATGAACGTGTTTATTCTCAGTGTGATATTTTTGTCTTATTCAAATATGATGATAATTAAAAAAATATAAAGGATGCTTACGTTATTCTATGAAATTCAGAAAAAAAACTATAATCATCAATAAAATGACTTATTTATCATTTTATAGATATTTATTATAATCCTTTTTATTAGAATTTACAGATCAGCAAACAATTAAAACTATCTTTATTGAATATAACATGAAACATACATTCATTTTTAAGGTTGACAAAGTAAGAAAATATTATGGTTTGTGGAATTACATGAGTTCATTTAGATTTTAACTGATAATCATTATAAGAAGATATAAGGTATTGTATTAAGCATAATGAAGATGAACATTTAATTATATACAATAGATGAAATGAAGTTATATGAAAGAAAGTTACATAGAGTGCTCAAATATCAATTGAGACTATTCAAATTCTAGTTAAAAACTATCATCAATTAGATATTTCAAGTTATTCTGAATTGAGCTAATTTATATTTCCAAAAAATAAACAGAAATACAAGTCATTTTTGAAAAATTTATTTGAACATATACCATGTAGTTCCTTACTTCATTCTGGTGAAATGTTTTTATATATTAAATATCATTGATCCGTGTTTAAAACAAAAATTTACAAAATATACATCTAGTACTTCTATATTTTGTTCAAAATCAAACTTAAATTCTGAGAACAGATTGTATATATTAGATAGTTCTCTTTGGAAACAATACAATTGCTTACTGAAAATAATGTTAGGTTATAAAATAACCTCACAGATTGAAATCATGAGTCAGTTAAAGCTAGACCACCATTGAAAACCTGGAAGCACTGGACGGCCGTTTCATCATAAAAAATCGTTAAAATGAAATCTCTTCTTATAGGTTTGTTAGGAAATCGTCTATGCTTCAAGTGTATATTTGAATCGCTTAAAAAAAGTATTTTTTTTTTTGGTTTTTAAATCTTCAGTGATTGAGTTCCAAGAATAGAATAAAAAATCGATAAATCGTTACGTGTTGAAAAAAATATTTCTGTTTTAGTTTTCATTCACATAAAAAAAACATCATAGTACAAGTTTGACCGAAAGTCATGTTACTTACATTATTTTGTTGTTATTCGGAACTGATAATCCTGAGTTAGGTTATTAGAGGTTAATATAATATTTTCAAATGAAATAAAAGAAAGTCCTAAGATGGGCTATTGAAAGATATTCAATTTGTTTATTAATTCATAACTCAAGTACATCATATATTCTTAACATAATCACTAAGATAATTTATGTATACTTAATCAATCTAAAAAGTTATATAACCCATTAAAGAACTGTGTGTGTGGATTCTAGTTTAAATATGAATAAATACGAAAGAATTGAGTGGCGATGTTTTTAGAAGCTGAATCAGCACGGTATACTTATCATACCCTGTAAGTGAAAATAAAATGTACCTTCTATAAGAGAAAACTTGAGTGATTACTGTTTAAAAAATTCAAACTTAAGGCAAATGATCCTCAACTTCACAAGTTTTCTTTATTTGGAAAATAAAATTGATCGACGAAACGGAAAAATTCAGTTTATTGAGAAATATTTGCAGTAACTAATTTAATATTTTATTTCATTTATTAAGACAAAAATTTATTTCAATCACTGAACTCAAATGTTATCTTCAACATTAAGAAAGTATCGTACAGTTTTTGACATCATCAATCAAAGTACTATCAATATACCTTCAACAAACATCAGAAATCAGTAAGTGAACTTTTGAAACGTAATAAATAAACCCTGTGTCTATCTGATAAAACAGATTTATAAATTTGATAAATTAGTAAATTTATTGTCAATACAAGGCAAGACCTGGTTATAAAAAGAAACAGATTTTACATTAAGTCTTCTAACTTCAATATATAAATAATCACTAAATATCATCAAATAATTTGTCAACATAAATTCGTTACTAAAAGTTTGTTAGTATACTGCTGTGGTTTCAGTGTTGATATAACTTAGTCTTGAGGAAAAAAAGAAATATATTATATGATCAACAAGAATGATCAGTTGTTTTAATGTACCTAGGTGATTATGATAATGTAATAATTGTATACGACAATATGGTATTGTTTGATAAAAATCATATTTTCATCTTACTGTAAACTTAATAAAACTAAAAATCAATCATAAACACAATCACATATTTAGGAAAAGAATTTCAACTGTAAACAAACATTACAGAAGCGCAACTGATTATAATAGAACCAAATAAGAAGTCAATCTATATTGTAACCAAATGTATTAATTAGTAATTGTTTTACAAACTGATCACAAACTTTCTGGAAATGGAAAACGATATCAATCAGATATTTCCCACAAAGTTAATTGTCACTTCATATGAAAATATTGTTTACTATTTATTTTTTAGGATAATTTGTTGTTGAAGTTCACTTGTTATTGTTTATCTGAGTCTTCCCATTGATGTTTGCGATTGCAACTGATCAGTCTCTTATTGGCATATGTGCATCCTGTGCATATTACTTCGATATTGCCTTAATTCAAAAGCATAATGAACAAAGGTGAATCGAAGCAGTACGCACAGGATGCACATATGATAATAAGAGATTGATCAATTGCAATCTCAAACATCAATGGGAAGATTCAAGTTAATAATATTAAGTGAATTGAAACTTCACCCCATTGCACAAGTAAGTGACTATCAGGACTCGGTAGCTAGGTGGATAACTCGATGGCGTTTCAAGTGAACGGTACTGGGCTCGAACCCGGGGGTGAACATCGACTCTGAAATGTAGGTACCCCCAGCTGATGTGTTCCAAATATGAAGAAACGCACGTCCTGGATTCCACTGTCAGCCACTATCTATCTCTGTATATTTATTGTTCATTTTCAAAATGAAGGATAGAATGTTAAACATTCCTGAGCATTCTATTAGCTTTTAGTCATAACATTAAGTCAATGACTTTAACATTTTTGTTAGTACAGTTACGTTTTGTCGGCCTTAACAAGTAACCTTACATAAAACAACTTACTAATATTCAGTACACTGAAAGCGTGTTGACTATGGAAATATATTCAAATATATGCCAGCAAAGTGTACGCATTTAATCCCAAGAATGTTACTGTGTTAGTTGAGGATATTTGAATGGATATACTTTGGCTAAACAAATTCTGTTTCAATTGTGGCATTAACTAACTTTTAGTAGTTTTACTTATCCAATAAGGTCAGTGAATGAGAACAACTATCCGGTCTGAGAAGTATAAGTGAGATTCATAGATATCAACAGTACAAACATGTATCAAATAAATATCATGGATAGGAGATCTTAAATATTGCATAATAAATTTTTGTTATTACAAGGATAAATAATAAACTTTTAGGATGTGTTACATACCTTTGGTTTAGGTGGGCAACAACAAATAAGAAATGGAAAACGTTTCTCGATTTCCAAACGAAATTTAGGATGTTTGACTGCATATACAATAGGATTGTATACAGCAGATGTTTTTGCAAATAACACAGGGAGCTCAGAGTGAAATGGAGTTAACGAATCTCTACTTCCAACTAGTGTCATTAAGCATACAATGGCATAAGGAGACCATGACATTAAATACAGAAGAACAAGAATAATAGACGTCTTAGCTGCTTCAATATCTGCCTTCTTATCACCTAAAAAAATCAAAACAAAGTAATAACAAAGAGTTCATGAGATATTTGGCCATTCATGATATCAAAAGGGAATTTATTCTTTTAGAAAAACAAAATGCCTATTTATGATAAATACTTATCATACTAAAAGTGACTGAAGTTCGATCGCGTTGGGGAAGCGTAGCTGATAATTAGATAAACTATTAACTGAAAAGTTGTAAACTGAAATTCAAGTCGTACTTTAAGAAGCAATTTAATTTGAAAACTTTATTTTCAAGCTAATTTTCTCAGATTTATAAGGTCTTGAATTATCTTATCTCATCTTCACATCACTTATTGTTGACGTTGATAATGTTTAAAGAAGACACCAAAGGAACATTCAGTGCTTATCTAATCAGTAAACTTTAAACCAGTTCTTAATATAAAATACATTATTTATCACAGGTTGGAATCATGAGTCAGTTGAAGCTAGACCACCATGGAGAACCTGGAAGCACTGGACGGCCGTTTCGTCCTAGTATGAGACTCCTCAGCAGCGCCCATCCACGATCACGCACCTCGCGGCGCTCGAACCCAGGACCAACTGGCTTCGTTTTAAAAAGTTTCAATTTTCTAGTGTGTGTCATCATTACTGCCATAAACCTAAATCGATCAAGATTTTAAATAAATCATCATTATCTATATGTTGCATCATTTCTTATCAAGTTAAATAAATCAACCTTAATATTGGTTTATGATGTTAACTAAACTAAACCTCTCAATTCATTTCTGAATGTGTTTTTTTTAAAAGTTAATTCACTCACGTAATCAAACAGTTTATTTATTAATTTATTTCAAAATAGTGACCATAAATTGTGCATCATACTGTTCAATTAAGATTACTATAGTTCATATAGATGATTAAAAAGTATAATAAATGATTGAACATGGATACTATTAATATAAAATATAGTTTCTATAACTATACATAAATTTGATATTATAGTTAAATTTAATTGCATTTACTTTTTTTAATTAATTTACACGAAACAAATAAATTGATCAACATGATAAAAACTATAATACACATAGATTAGTAGCCTTTTTAATTCTTTTCACCAATGATATAATAATTTTTCTTAATCATATATTAAGGTATAAGATGAAAGTATCATTGTTGCCAAAAAGTCATATTTTCAATTTGATTTTTCATTGAATTCAATAAGACATTAAAGTGTTGCTTATTAATGAGGTTAACTGAATTTATCTTTCGGATATTTTGAATAATGTTGTTCCAGGAGAAAAATATAGTTTCTTCAAAACTTTTGTTTTATTGATTACAGCAATGATTCTAGGGTCACGAATTCATAACAGAAAGAGCTTGGATCTAACAATTAGATGTATGAAATATATGTAGAAACACATTGTTTTTAAACTATCTGTAAAATATAGCGCTTCTAAAAATGTATTATTTAGTATTTCAATTAATAATAATATTACACAAATATCATTCAACTTGCCTGTTTTCATAGCTGATGGATTTTGTGCATTTAATGATTGTGCCATTTTCATTAATTCTAATTCATTGAGTCTAACTGTTTTAACAATTTGATAGTAACTGAAGATTATAATAAATACAGGACAAAGAAATCCCAATATGTATAATCCTGCATTGAATATTAAGTTCGGTAAGTCGGTTGACAGGTAATCAAAAGTACAAGATGTATGAAAACCTTCAGGTATATAACTTCCTGAATCATTAAATTGTCCATTATAATGATTTGCATAGGTTGTAAAATAAAATAAAATGAATAATAAATATTGGAATCAAAGAATAACTTAGTCTAAACATTAGATAGAAAATAATGAAAGTGAAGGACATCAAGAGTTTGTTCTTCCTGACAACTTATAAAACTTAGGAATATGTTTAGAAATGGTTTATATTTAACCATACATATTTCCAGATTCAGATCTAACACTTCAACGATATATATAGGTTTCATTTAGATTAGTGTTCAAGTGAAGACTTAACTATGAAGTTAAGAAACTGTCGATCACCTTTAGATGTATACGTCAGATTTACTTGAATTTTGCTTTTATAAAAAAATTATAACTCAGCGTAAATGACACTGTTATTACTTTTTAGTAGAACCTTTATTAAACCACCTGAAGAATAACAGTTTTGTTTGCTTATATGACTTCATTACATAATATTCATTGATTAGTTGATTTTTGTAAGACAAGCGCAACAAATATTATGAGGTGAAGTTACATATTATTATTATTATTATTGATATTTCGAAAACAATTCTAAATCTTTTTCATTTTGACAACCTATTTGTTCACAACATAATCATTATCAATATGATTGTAGCTATTTCAATACTACTATTATAATTATTGTCGATTTCATTATTTTGTCTACTTTTATTAACAAACATTTGTACATACCTTTCGTGAATGACTGTCATATCATTTTTATGCAAGTTCGATTTGTGTAATTATGAAAGTACATTACTAGTAGAGTGAATAATTTTATGAATATCTTTTGCAAGTTATACTCATGAAATACTTCTTTATAAAACTTCTATGTATCTGGATGATTTCAAACACATCGATTGAAATTGATTGTTTCTATACTTGTCTTAATAAAACTACTATCAAAGAAATAAATTGTATGAAATCATTTAAATGATTCGCTTGGTATTGTTTGGCTTGCATCTTCCCATTAAGGTTTAAGACTACAATTGATCAGTCCGTTATTGGCACATGTGCATACTGTGCGTATACCTCGATATAACCTTAATTCACAAGCTATTTGTAAGCAATGATGGATAGTGGCTAGCAGTGGAATCCAGGATGCGCGTTTCGTCCTATTTGGGACTCGTCAGCTGAATGTACCTGCATCTCAGAGTTGATGTTCACTCTGGGACTCGAACCTAATACCGTTCACTTCAAACGCCATCGAGTTATTCATTCAGCTACTGAGTCCTGATAGTTACTTTCTTGTGCAATGGGATAATTTGAATTCACTTGGTATTGTTTTGCTTGTGTCTTCCCATTGAGGTTTAAGACTGCAATTGATCAGTCTGTTATTGGCATATGTGCATACTGTGCGTATTCCTTGATAAGTGATGATTATATAAAATCAAAAATGATATTTATTCATTCAAATCAATAAATTAACGTATAAGAACATGTAATTCAGTGATTCTATACTAATTCACATAATATTAATGGTTTACTCTTATATTTCTATGACAATACTCATTGTGTATTTTCTTAAAAGTCATCAAGTATAGAAATTAGAATACCATTTACATTAAAATTGAATTTCAGTTTATTTCTTCTTTCATCCATTTATTTTATGGGTCATAAAAAGGATATCAATATTTAAGAGAACTATGAGCAAATCTTTTATTAAAATGATGATACTGTTTTGTTTAAAGATTAGAAGTGATAGTTTCTGGAAAACTGAAAAAAAACATTGTATGCTTGAGAAATCGCATTTCATAACATCATACATGTATATGGATACCAAAAATCAGCATTTCATGCTTAATGATGGTTGTAATGTTAAAGAATCATTCTAAATAATGTTCCTTTATTTTTTCGAAAGTTTTGAAAATAACATTCTAGAATGATTATCGTATAAACAATAATTTCTTATTTATATTGTACCATTTCATTAGATAATTCTATAATTAAAGATCTTGTAATGAACTTATCCTACATGTAAAGAAATATAAATCGAAATTTACTACAATGTTTAGCTGTTTCACTTTCTTGGTGTAATTTTTGTAAACATACTAATTATTCCATTATCCAAAATTACTGGTTAATTTATTGATTGGCGTTTTATCTATGGAAATATACTTTTTCTAAAGAAATTGGTGATGTTCTGTCAACTATTTGAAAAGGCATTCATTAAGACAAGTTATGTTATAATTAGAAATCCTATAAACAGAAGCTGAAAAAGAAGTTCTGTAATGATTATCTTAACAACTAAATTTAGGTTAGCAACATATATGTAAAACGTATTCAGTGTTCTACACAATTCTAATGAAAGAAATACATTTTTCTTAACAAGTCGCTGTAAAATTTAATAAAAGTTAGGGATATATAAATACAGAATATTTGATGGTTAATAGCTATTAGATTTAAAGTAAACATTACTTCGATAGTTAGTTTGTAAAATGTTTGCTGTTACGTTAATCTAATTGAACTCCAAATATTCCCTTAGAAATTTTGGGAAGATTATATTCTTCTATAGGTTAACGAATATTGATAAGTTCTAAATGAAAAAAACACATCTTATTTAAAACAAAAGTGATTCATAATAAACTAACCATAACCGAAAAATGGTGGAATTGACCATAATGCTGACCATATCCATGTGATAAAAATCATAACTATAACTTTTCCATAAGTGATACGTGAAAATGCTTTAAATGGTTGTGAAATTACTAAATATCTATCCAAAGCAATAAAAGCCATTGTTGTTAATGAAATAAATCCAAATATTGAACCAGCAAATCCATATAACTCACAAGCTTTAGAAATGAAAAAAATATATATATATTATACTCATTAACTATCAGTGTATGAACACAAGTAAAATTTCAAACAACATCATGTGCATTGTAGTTTACCGAAGTCATTTGTAAGGAACAGAACAAACAAAATGTGCTTGTCTTTCAAAGCCTGACTTCAGGAATTAGGTACATTTAATACTTTAGTTCATGATCAATTATCCATCGAAATAAACTTAAACAGTTTCACAGAACTTAATTTCAGTATATTGGACAAATATTCGTTTATTCTCTACAATAGTGTATACTTATTTGGTATAAAAGTATAAAATACAACTTGAATGCGATCATTTATCTACACGAAATCATTGTGATAAGTCATTGAGACTTTTTTGGACCTACCACATCTTGTACAATAAAATCTATAATAATCAATAGCCTGTAGTGTTACACATGTCACTATGAGCTTCTATCCTATTTTATAATAATCATCACCTATTGAATTGGACATTCAATCACAAATAAAACATAATTTTATTTGGTTTACATTAAACATTAAAAAATATATTTATTTATGATCAGATTGCACGAAAACAGTTAGCTGATGTTTTCCTTATCTTTGTGTACATTTTACTTACTCAAACATCAATTATATTGAAATGAAGTTTTACATAATTTTACATATTAAACAATCGTAAAAACCATAAATATGATTTTCGACATTTGAAATAGTGAAAAAACACACACACAAAAAAAAGAAATCAGATAAATGGCAGCAAAGATTGTACTCACCTAATTTACCCCATCCCCAACGTTGATTAAATGAAGCGATTGTTTTTAGTGGGAAACCATTGATAAGTGCAAAAGAAAAATCAGAAATAGCTAAATTAACTATTAGCATATTTGGTGGTGTTCGTAATTGTTTACATCTGAAATATATAATTAAAATTAGATACAGTAAGAAATTTTTTATTATATAAAATGATGGTTTGTTCATTTTATTTGACAGACTAATTATTAAAATGTATAACTTTTGTCAAACACTATATAGGTTAAATATAGATTCATTTATTTACCAATAAAAATATTGAGTTCATGAGTCAGTTGAAGCTAGACCACTATGGAGAACCTGGAAGCACTGGACAGCACACATTGGATCTAGCTCGCGTGACTTCAACCCAAGACTTCTGATTTGCGCGCGAATGTTTATTCTCTAGACCAGTAAGCTGGCATCTAACGTTACTAATGTCTAACTCCAACCAATCAACGAAATTGAGCTATCATTCATCATTGTCATCGAGAGGTATTTCATGAAGTTCTAGTGAGAAGCAGTAACTAATGGAGTTCAACCGGTTCTGTTGTGAGATAATAACTCACTGAAGACAATCGTGGACGGTGATGCGATTTCGTGGATTAGTTGAAGTTAGACATTAACACTATCGGATACCGGCTCAATAGTCTAAAGGTGAGGCGTTTGTGTGCGAGACCGGAGACTCTGGGCTCGAATCTCTCGTGGCGAGATCGTGGATAGGCACTGAGGAAGAGTCCCATACTACAACAAAACGGCCATTCAGTGTTTCCAGGTTTTCAATGGTGGTCTAGCTTCAATTATCTTATGAACCCAATTATTAAATTATTACAATGTCCACAAAAATTCTCTTCAGATAAAAATGTTGAGAACAGTAGCCACTCTTTTTCGTCTGTGGTTTTACTACCTTATGACATATCAATCAGTTTTAACTTTCCGGTTTTGATTTTAAACTGAAAGAAATAGTATTCCTGTAGATAAGTTTCTGAAAGAGAATTTTACTTAGTTTCTTTGAAAGCTTCCGTTCAACCAATTAACTACCAAACCAAAGGAAGGGAAGTACATTTTTATTTATGACTTTAAAAAATCTTATAGCAGTATACATTTATAAATAAATAGAGATCGCAAATGGGGTGTATCATGCGGAACTGGAAGACAATGAACTAAGGTTTTAACACAGACTGAATTAATAAAATTAGTCACAGTTTCAAAGTATGCAGTACTCTTATATGACACAAAACGTGGAAGTTTTATGTCGGGTAATGTAAGGAATTACTTTCATAATTCTAACTTTTTAATGTAAGGTTTAAACATAGAAAAAACATTCAACTCAATTCATCAGCATCAATGTTCCCCAATTTAATAACCATATTGAAAAAAGTATCCAGTTCTCAGTTATTTAAATCTATTTCCTACGACATTTTTATTGTCTTTACATGTGGATTTATCGGTTGACACGAAATACAAACATTTTGAACAAAAACTTACAAAAGAAATGATGTAATTACCAAAGAATTTCCCATTACTGCTAATATACCAACAATACCAATATAAATTCCTACTAGATAGTAATATAATGGATCAGGTTGAGTAAATTTATGCCAATGTGGATGAACGATTGACATGAAATCATTATCATCTGACCAAAGAGTAGCAAATGTTAGGTTTTGTTTCATGTTGACTGTTGCAATTAAAATTTATAATCTGTCAATCAATAAATGAAAAGGTATAAACATATTTTAATATAAGTAATATTATGTAAAAATCAATTCCGAGATATTCAGGAAACAATTGCAGTTTTGGAATTCTTTTCAAAACATGTTGTTTACATCTATAACCTTTTTATTGTCAAAGGTAATAGGTTTTTCTTAGTAAAATAATTAATCTGATATATTTAATTACAATAAAGTCAAAACTAAAAATGAATATTAAATAAAAGAACACATTTAAACAACTAGGATTTAAAGTGATTATTCCCGTTTGCCCTCGCATTAATGAAAAACCTTGCTTTTTTTTCCCTTTGAACTCCTTAAACCTGTGACCTGACAATATAATCAGTTATTATTGTTTCGAAATGGATATAAAAATCAATTATTTGTACATTGATTACATTTTCAATAATAATGAGAACTAATAATCCTTCTATTAATAGTTTAGATTCAAGTGACAACGTTGTGTTACGGCTATTGATAATTTGTTTCTCAGAACGCTATATTTGTATATATTTGAGCAAAATAAAGATTGGAACTTGACATATTAATTATATATTTTGATAGCGTTTAAACCAATTACTGTATTTAAAAAAAATATTCATGGTCATACCCTCTAAAGTTTTCGTAATGAGTAAATACAAAATGTCACAATCATCCCAATATCAACCGTCATATAATTCATTAAGGTAATTGTATAGAAAATAAAATCAGGATCTTGGAAAAACAGAAAGCCAATAATTCTAATCTGCAGTTTATTAATGGTATCTTTTAGTCACTATAATCAGTGATAAAGATGAAGTCTAACCATAGGTTATGGTAAAACATAAAGATAGACTGATTCCTCATTAAGTTATATTTATTGATTTAAATTCATATGTTAGAGACGTTACAACAATTATCATTTCATGAGTTAATCTCTATCCTTAAATGAGATATTTTATGATTTACAAATTGTATGATAGTCAATACTTTTCAAACGCATAATTATAACCACACTGGTAAAGTATTTTGTTCATTTAACCGATTCTTAACCTCCTGCTGAACTCTACTACATTTCGTCTTCTGTTAATTGAACAAACAGTAATACTGAGAATCAAATTTCATAATTATGAAACAAATAAATATATTTGTCCCTATCTTGGAGTGTTTTAATATTAATAGGTACTTAACAAATGTCTTGCTAACAAATATGACCTCTCTTGTTTCTAGTATATAAGTGTACTTATATTCATAATTACAGGGATAAAATTTCTAACTTTTTGCATGCATACAAGTGACAAAAGTAAATTTTCTTGTTAAATACAAGTAAAAGTTGATGCATCATTCAGATTATTTGAAAACTTTTAAGTTTAATGTCGATATTATTATGATAATTTCTGTTTGCTTACTCTAATATAACAACCAGACTATCAGTTGGACACTATATGTATGATTTTGCTATTACTTTGTCTTACTTTTGAAACATGACTTCATGAGATGTTTTAGGTATATGAGTTGGACACAGATAAACTGGATTACACCTTTTTTGTATCAGTATGATTAGAATTTGTATGTTTCATTGAATAAATTCCTACTACGATACAATGAAAATTAATTTGCACTTTGTTTTTAATGTTTTAAAAGTTATTATCACAGCTTATTAATTATGGAATAGGCACAGATCAGTTATAATATCTGATCTCAGTTTTACACTTAACAAAGAATTTCGCGATGCCAACTGTAGATTTTTTCTTTATTGGAACGGTATCTCAGTGCATCATATTCTTTACCTGTTTTTTAAATTCTGTCTATTTAGTACCTAAATTGCTTTTTAATGTCAAAATCTATTCAGTAACGTTCTTTGTATCATTTAAAGTATCCTACATTGTAAAATGCAAGGATTTTGTTTCTTTATTCCTAATATTTGTGAACAGAAAATGACTTAATAACCATCATTTAGTTATTCCTTCGGAGATGTCTGTGACTGTGGGGGTATATACTGTTATCCACCTAAAATAACTTCATAGAGATCATGAATCGATTTAAGCTAGGTCAATACTATAAAACCCAAAAGCACTAAGCGACCGTTTCGTCCTGGTCAGTGCGCATCTCCGACCCAGATGCGGAAACCAAACTCAGGACCTTCGGACTCACACGCTAACGCATAACCTCAAGAGCACTGAATCGGCATTGAACGTTACCAACGAATAACTTCAATGAATCCACCACATTGTTCAGGCATTTTCATCGTATTCGGTGGGTAACTATCTCATACTTGACCCGGTTCAGCTCCACTGGTCACGAGACCAAAGATCGGAGGTTGCATTATCAGGTACGATGGTTGTTGGTGCGTACTACTATGGAGCCCGACACTAGGTAGAAACAGCCGTCCAGTACTTCTACCTTAAATTGGTTCATGGTCTGAATGAAACTCAACAATCTATATAACCCCTTACTAACAATTAAAATTATCTGTTGATGGAGTTAGTTAGGTATGAACTTTCCCAAAATGGTTAAGTGAAAGACATTTCTTACACTTACATTGGACACTACAATTCAGACAATATTTATATTTATAATAACCAATAAGTCAGATAAGTGTAAAGTAGTGTAAATTTGACTAGAATATGTAATTATCATGATTACGAAAAAACGTAATTATTACTAAAAATGATGTAACAAATAAAATAAATAATCATGAAATCGAAATCATTTAACACTTTGAAATTTAATGAAAAAAGTGAATTTAAGGGCGTTTCTTCAGAAATAGGCAACATTCTGAAAATGTTAAAAGTGTAATCTGATACAGTATTTTCTTCATTAGATTAAAATAGATATGAGATTAAACCAAATTGTATTATTGTTACTTTATTTCAACAATTATATATAAAAGAAGTCAGAAAATAATATATTTCTTATTATTTAAATTAAAGCGAATTAAATTAGTGAACACTACCTAGATACAAAACATGACGTTCAAGTTTCTATTTATATCTTTCTACAATTATAAGCATTAGAATAGCTAGATAAATGGTTGGGTTTAAGGTTGTAGTACTAAGAAATTCTACGGTAGGGTGAAACAGATTTTATAGGCTTGATATCTTTCAATGATTGTCTAGCAAAAGTCGGTTCATGATATAAACGAGCTTAAAGAATTTTATTATTTTATAGCTAAGGAATATGTAATGCACACTATATATTGAAGTAAATGTAATCTTACTATCAAACTGCACTGAATCATTTTAGTGATTTAGTTTAAAACCATGCCACTATCGTAAGCAGAGTAACCAGATATTGATAATAGTTTTTATGAATGAAAACAGCTTACAGCACATGTTAGTTAAATGAAATTGAGTTTTAAGGATTATCGTACCATAATATCAGTATTAAATTGATTAACTCTGAAATTTTATTGAATTGGGATAGGTTTTCGTCATGGATATTTCTGATGACAATCGTTAAAATAATTCAAATTGATTCAGTTTATATACCTAGTGAAATATACGATGTTCTACAGAACGTAAAGCTCATGTCTTGGAGTTAGTTTTTAAGACGAATAATTTGTTATTTGGATTATATAAAAGTGTTTCCTTCATCTATACAACAAAGATATATCAGTACACATTAGAAATACGTAACTACCAACTACTTCAATTTATAACTTAGGTAATGTCAATATTACCGTCTAGATCCAATCATCTATTTAAAAAAGCATTATTGAAGCACATTTCTAATTTATTTTGATCTTCAACAGTGGATAAACATTTAAAGTTGACAAAATTATAGTCAGCATTCTTTCGTTCATACAATTCATTCATAAAGATGAACTTAGGATTATTATCAATTTGATGTTTAATTGTATGATAATATTGTAGTGAACAAGAACATCAGTCAGGACAATGGAATGTATTTAACACAAAATTACAGAAATTGTTAATAAAATCTAACCATCATAAAGTAAATGCTTAATTTGCAAAATGTCCATTAATTGTCGCAACATGACTCAGACTTCATTGTTCTTGCATTTTCATACAAATAGCATTCTGTTTCCATTTTTTACTGTTCGATCCTCTTGTCTCTCTGCTGTCAGACGTTCTGTTTACGACTAACATCATATACTACTTATGTCAACTTAAGTAGCACACACCATAATATCTGCGTTTGAATAATATCTAGTCCAACCCATGGTAAAGTAAACTTGGATAATCTTTCAGCAACAAATTTATTAGATTCATGTGTCAACGAAAAGTCTTGATATTGGAACAATCAGTTATTTATCTTGTTCGTGTGTTAGTTACAACGATAGTAGTGAATCTGTGTCTGAAGCACTTTCAAAGTTGCTTGCTGAATAAGAAAGACAATAGCCAGTTTAACTAATATTTCATGATGTAATACATAAATTTGCATCCAAATTTGAGTTTAATCCAAACAAAATTGCTAATCCGATTAATAATGAGTTTATTGTTATCAATATCAAGGTCAACTTCGAATAAATTGAGCATTGGGTAGAGAGTTAACAATAGATATATTTTTTGAAGAAGTGGCTTACATTAAATCACGAAATTTCAGAGATACAATTTCTCTACTCATTGGAATATTACAAAACATATATCTATTAAAATTGTTAATCGTGTATTGTCAATGCCACAGTATAAGAATTTGTACATTTTTTGTACAACTACTTGAACTGTTATCATTGTAATTGGTGATTAACCCTTTGAGATTCAAAGTGTACACCACTAGTAATATTATGTTTATTTTCAGTGCAGAAATATATAGCTATTTTTTAAAGAACTATATTCAGTAATTTACTTGTACAACTATAGTCTATATCTCTGTAACTACTGAAAATTTTATAAAGAATCAATGATTTTGGTGGTCTTGATAGAACCAATGATACATAGTGATTCCATCTAAAATTACTTCATCTCACGCTAAAGAATCAAACAACTGTGATATATAATCTACAAATTAGTTTCCATGGAACTAATAAATTACACAGATCAGATATAGAATAGTAATTAATATTATGTTATTTATTTACTTATTATTTTTTTCATTTAGTCTAATTCAATCAATCAAGTTATAAAAATTTGGATTGAAATCCTGATTTATGCTTTAAGTAGTATTTGGACTATTTTAAACATATGATTAATTAGGTCATGAACGTTTTCTTCCCATTATGACTAAATTTCAATAAACTTTCGATAAATAGTGTAATTAATTCTATGATAAAAAGCTAACTTTCAGTTTATAAACTTATATAATGATAAAATTTATTTTTCCTGTTAGTTTTTGAGATGATGGAAATCAAATTTGGTCATACATATGTTCACTGAATGTACATTAAAATATGACGATAAATAACAAAAGCTAAGGTTATTTTGAATCTTATATATATGTCAAACACTGTTCTGAACAATCATTTCTACTTCTTTGCAGTTGCCATTCATTTTTCTAATTTCTACTTCCAAGTTCCAGTTCAATGTATTCCTTGGTCTTCTTCTTTTCAGTTTCCTTTCAAGATTCCAACTTATTGCTTGCTTATCCACTTCCAATGTCATTTCCTAACTTCCTCTTCAGTTGAAAGTTTGTTTGTTCACCGCCACAGTAGGTCAACGAACACTGATTACTTTATGTATACAATTTTTTATAAATACATGTACTTTTTTGATGATAATTGTTGTAATTCTCCAAGTTTATCTCCATACAGTAGAACTGTTTAAACTCCGTCTATAGCTCTTCTAGAGTTACTGCCGGTCTCAAGCTCGTGTAAAGAAGGTTGTTCAGGCATTGGTCAGTAACTCCATCTCGCAGAAAAAAACTTGTTATTGTTAACCAGATATTTTACTTATTTCATTGTTTTTCGTTGTATGATGAACAGAAGCTAAACACACTAATGTGTAACAAACATAACTACTGTTATTGGGACGTGATTAAAGTCTTAAAAACTCAATGTTATTACACAGTGTTTTAGCCAACATTCATAACATACTGACCATTTACCTTCCAAACAAATTGTATAAAGAAACTGAGAATAAATCTTAAGAGTCTATTACACTTTTAGTCAAATTGTACATAATAACACTAACATAACAGTGATTAGTGTGTCAGGATATTTTCTTGTAACTAAGGTAATGTTATATAACATGTTTTTTCTTTTCCATAAACTCACAAATACAAGTTCGTTAGTTATTCATCAACGTTGAAAATTTACAACAACTAGGTGATCTATTTCTACCATTAATGTACCAAAATTAAGACATATATATGGAAATGAAAATAATTATGAAAGTTAATTATTTTAAAAACACTTAAATCCACACAAATTTTGTAAATCATAATGTTTTCAAATTATGATATAAGCAATATCATCTCACAGATAAATTACATAACAACATCTAAGTGATGAATTCTATAAGAGATAAACTTTGTACAATATAACACTATGATGATTGCTTAACAACAACAATTGAACTTGACAATTGTTTGAATATATTTTAATGAAGTTTATCAATTAAAATAACATAAATTGATTCACTCTATTAAACATTAAACCAAATTGAAACAAAGAATATCTGGTTTAAAAATTCAGCGAAACAAGTGTATAAGTTTAGTTAAATGATTACTTACCAGAATGATAAATGAAATAGATTTGAGTAATATTGGTTAGTGAATTCTACCTTCAATCTTATCTCAAATAATTGCAATATCCTTTATCATTTATTATTATATATATACCTAGAAGTGATGTAATTGATGTAATACAATACATGGGAATTAACTAATAATTTCAGAGAATGAAATATGAACTGTTTAATACTACTTTATAAATTAGAATATATAGAACAACATATATAAGCGAACAATATTGTTTTCGATTAGATCCTCATCTAAATTTACAATATGGGAATATTTCAAATTAGAATATGTACAAAAAATAAGAATAAAATACAAGTTATGATATAAAATGATTTTAAATGGATTTTGTATGGCTTATGATACATAAATTCAAATTGTTTTTATTATATATATATAGTTCCCTTTATCATTTTGAAAAGAACAAGAACAAAGATTCTAGCAGAATAGCATGAATTCATTTGATTTCGTAGGTTTTCATCAGCTGCTATACAACCTGTGATATTTAAAAATCATAATTACATAATGGGTTTAAATTGCTTACTGAATATTGTAAATATATACCTAATGTGAAAGAATATTCTACAAGATTAATTGTGACAACAGTTCAAAAGTGGGTTAGAAACAATTGATTACATAATGAATAAACATTGATAGGAATATAGTGAGTAGAGTTCAGTTGAAAGATTATTAATTAGAAAGATAGTTGAAAAAATAAAATAGAATCAATGACCTAATAAATAAATAAAAAAATTTTTAAGGTGCAGCGAAAGAATATTTGTCACCAAGGCAAGGAAAGAATAACAACCGTTTCCTTTTGAATACATAGGTCAGGTTTTTGACGCTTGATGGCAATAACTTCAGCAAACATCAGAAGACTGGAGTTTGGCTGCTTACTAATCACCCTAAAGGTACCTGATGTCCTGTATCAAGGAGATGTTTGGTGATTGCACTGTTCAGAATCTTTCTTTCCCTTATTCTAAGACTTTTTGGAACATGTTCAAAAAATCTAAGATATGCTCTCCTTTTTATTAAAAAAACAACAATAACATAATGCATATATCAAAAGTTATCATAATTCTTAATGTTCCTAAATGACTATATTTCCAAAGTTATGGAATAGGTCGAAACTATAATTGATGAACATTCATGATAGGGTGTTAGAATAAAATTTAAGAGATAAGTGATTTTCTATATATCCACTCTTAAACTTTTACAAACATTATTAGAATCATAAGTAAACTGTTGTCATTTCAACTAGTTTATCATTCACATTGTATTTCTTCTTTTTTTTTCAGATTGTTTTACTCTAAAATTACTAGAAAAATCTTGCTTTTATACAAGTAATATATTAATGCTTCGTATATTTGAAAAGATTTGAAAATATCTAAACATTTAGATGTACATACCAAATAGTGTTTTACGGTTTGTTCATTCTGTTGACAGCCAATTTAACTTAGTCTTTAATAGGCAATTGTCAGGGAATATCGTCAAATTAATAAAATTAACAAATAAAATAATCAAGTTATGTGATATTACTGTTCTTATTTATCTAAACATACTTTCATCACTTTCATAATAATAATTATTATAATGAATAGGGCAGAATAATTACTAATTATGTAAAACTTTATCTCAGTAAAATATGAATATGTACTATATATTTTAGAGGTTTGTCAAAGTGAAGGTTTTACTACAGTTATATGTAATCGATAATGCAATAAAAGTTAATATTTCCAGCTTTTCTTTAAAAAAAATGTTCTTAAACAACTAGATCTGAGTATCTGGAATTGAAAAAAAAAACAAAACAAGAAAATTTCATTTTCTTGATGTACTTATTTGCTTACTTATACCTGTTACCCGTCGTGGAGGAGCATAGGTCACTTACCAGTATTCTTTAATTTTTATCTCCATACAGTAGAACTGTCTTGACATTCATATTGAAGATTTTCACTTTGATGTTGATTGATAACTGTCTTGAGTTGTTCAACCGTAAGAATGATGCCCTTACTTTGCCAGTCTTTGCCTTCATGTTTGCGTCAGATCCTCCTTGTTCATTGACGATGATGCTGACCGGGTACGTAAACGTTTCCACCTCTTCGAGAACCTCTCCATCGAGTGTGATTGGGTTGGTGTTCTCCGTGCTGTATTTAGGGATGTTGCTTTTTCTTGTGAATATTGTTGCTATACTGGTTGTCTTTGTTGTAACTTTTCGTTTGAATGCTTGTTGTCTTGGCTCTTTTAGTGCTACATTTTGTATCTGGTCGTCGCTGATTGTTACGTCGGAAACGTTTATCACTTATACTCGGAACGAGGGACCTTTGCACTTCCCACGACGCGAAAGTAAGAACACAAAGACTCGTATAAGTGAAGATTTCTTGGTCACAAAACACGACGACAACTCTAGTAGAAAATACACTCATTTATATATTGATTGTACACCCATTTTGATTAAAAGTTAAGATGAAACCTCATATATAAAAAATACTTAGAGTTATAACAAATCACATACTGAGCATAGTTCAAGTCAATGGAATACAAGAATATCGCATGTTATACAGAACAAAAGATCATACGAGAAACGAAACCAAATACTACATTGAATCGAAATGGAAGTAATCTTGAACAAAACTCATAATGAGTAAATCGATCAAAAATTTACTTTTCTTTCGATCATATCAGTCTTAACCTTCACTTCTTGGTGTATACGGGATCATTTAGCTGCATTCAAGTTGTTTATTGTAGTCCGTGCTTTCCCATCGATGTGGAGGTCTTCATAATCCCGTCGACCAACAGAAGAGGAAGGGAGAGAGTAGTTAGTTTTTTCTTACTGCGGCCCTCACTTGGAATGTATCTGTCAGCTGTCCTCCATGCACTGTTTTGCAGTATAGTCTGTCAAAAGAATCCCATATGATGTTGAAAATCTTCTCAGATACACCATAGTGTCGAAGAAGTTTCCATAAAGTCTTATTGTCCACACCGTCAAGTTCTTCCTCACCGTCAAGGTAGTTGATATGTAATGGCGTGTTTCATTCAATTGATTGTTCAATGATGATGCGTAGCGTCACCATATGGTCTGTGCACGACTGATCCTTACGGAATCCGGCCTGTTGGTCTTGAAACTGGGCATCTACTAAATATTTCATCCAGTTCAGTAACACCCTGTTGAAATTTTTCCTGGTACTGATAATGGTGTGACGTCTCTGTATTTTTCACATTTTTTCAAATCTCTTTACTTTGGTATCTTGAAGAAATGTTCTTCTATCCAGTCTGTCGGCACTTGTTCTTCCTCTCAGATCTTCCTGAATAGTGGGTGGAGCATACTTTCAATTACTTCTGTGTCTGGCTTCAGAGCTTCAGCTGGTATGTTTTCTGTGTAGAATCCAAACTACGGTTTGGATAGATGAATAGCCGTCCAGGTACGTCAGACACGCGCCCTTGCCCGTCGAAATCAAAACAAGTTATCGGGTAAATAGCGGTTCTATAATTCATCATAAATTTAAATGTAAATCGTTACCTAAACAAATATTACCACCCGGCTATTCAACCAATAATTGTTCAATCAATCAAATCTAAACTACATTAAATAAAGTTGATAAAAGATGTGGAAAAATTACCAGTTACAACAAATCAACGCGATTCTATCCTGACTGGATAGATCACACACAAAAGGAGGAGCAAATCAATATGGCTGCCGCCAAGAACAAATGTCAAGTAAAACAACATAGATACAGTTCGGGAAGAAGCACAAAAACTTAGTGAAGGCGTAATAAAATAAAAACTATGATAAAATACAAATATTAACAATTCAAATGTAATCAAAAAACTAACAATGTACAACTAAGGGGATCAATAGGAACAAAGTGCAAGTATATACATGATGGGATTTTCACAAACACACAAAGCATTCAAAATGGATCTTACAGTCTGGTCGTTCTGTCTTCCCATTCTTGATTTATCTGATGACCATCCTGATTTGTTCGTGTGTTGGTAGAGTTACATTTATAGGAAGATCTATGTATCCTGCTTCGATGTCTGGTGGGTTCATTAGAGCTGTATTATTCAAGAGTTTTTTAAGAGGTTCTACCTATCTTTTTTTCTGTTCTTGAATCTCAGTGATTGGCCTGCTTTCTTTATCCTTGACTGGTCTATCTTGTTTATTATATTTTCCTGCAAGTTTCTTCGTTGTGTCATATAGCCGTTTCATATTTCTTTTTCTTGCATGTTTTTCCACAGTCACTGGTAGGTCTTCCACGTTTTTCAATTTGTCGGCTCTAATAATTCTCTTCATTTGCTTGTTTGCTTCTGCGTAATCAGCTTGTGCCATAACTTTCTCTGCTCTTGTTCGACTGTTATTAATTTCCGTCTTGTTCTCCCATTCTTGAATCTTGCCTATGGTTTCGATAGAGATGTATTTCTTATGATAATGCTTCCCGCTGCTTAGAACCTCCTGACACGTTGAAGATAGTATTATCTTGATCCCTTTCCAATTGTCCTCTATAGTAGTTTCATGTTCTTTCAGTAGATCTTGTAGGGTTTGGGACTTGTTATTGACGGCTATCTTGAATTGTTTGAGTTTATCAATATCTCGAAGAACGGTTCTATTGTTTTACTACTGATACATTTATTTTAACGTTCTGAAATCTGTTATTTCGGCAATCCATTTATTTCAAACTACATGGTTTACATACTGTCCTCAATCATTTAGGGTACTAAGGGATCTGAAGCAATTTCTTTCAACATTATGCAAATAATTAGTGATAGTCATATAACTGTTTATATCTTAACATTAATTAAATACTAAAGGTTGGAAAAGTTAAATATTTTGTGTTCTGTTTTCAATTACAATTCCGTAAACATTCAAGGACTTAATAGCAGCTCATTCATTTTTTACCTTGAATTGGTCTATAATCTTAAAAGTGACAATGGTGTTTTTCGTAAAATAAATGTTTTTAGTAGTTAAAAATCCATGTAGAATATTCAAAAACAAAGACAATTCGAGCGAACAATGGTTTTCAATAACTTTATCATCGAGATCTTCAGTTATAAGTCCATAATTATTGTTGTATTTTATAAAGGTCAAAATAAAGCATGCATCAAAGAATTTGACAGTGTTATATGTTATATGCATCTGTTATGACATACAATAGTTCAAAATTGTGTTTTTTATAAATTAGGAAGATCATTCAATAAAGGTAAAAATAATTTGTAGTAATGTCAAGTCATAACCAATACAATAGTAATATTATAAAATAAAAAAACCATGTGAATAAGATGCATAGTAAGAGAATTTCATCTTGTTTTTCGAGGTAGTGATGATGATAATAATAATAATAATAATAATAATAATAATAATAACGTTGTCTGAATCTAATATGTATCGAGAGGTGTTATCAAGGTAATTACGATGAAATAGAGTTCATGTAAACTGAGAAAGATAAATACGAATATTAAGAAATATATAAACAGAAAAATAAATTGAGATGTAGGATGAGGTTTATAATATCCAGTTTAGGTGTCTAATGATCCAGTTGTGGACCAAAGTAAACATAGAGGCTGGATATATCCCTTCGGAATAAATAAGTTCAATTTTCTTGAATTGATCCAGATGGCTTCAACCATATAGAGTAGCCGTAATCTAGCTACTTTAGTTAAATTGTTTGGAATTTGATATAAAACAGAGAATACTTCATCTATTTTGATATGATGTTCACTATCTACCAAGTGAGAAAAGATGGAGGGTTTTTTTACCAACGGCGTCAGAGTTTGATCTATTTTTTTTTACCTCCAAACAGAAATTGTCTGAAAAAATTATCTAGATAGCCGTTATTTGGTAATATGTTCTTTATTTATTTCACTATCTACACTATCCTCAGAACATACTAATATATTTCTGTGGCTGAGATATTTAACCAAATTTATTTTGTATTAAAGAGATGAAAAGCTATAAAAGTGGATATACTGACCCGTCCATGTATTATTTGTAAATACATTTATTTTTTGATGGAAAAATTTATCCTTCTAGAAAGTAGGACATTATGGAAAGCCATACTATTATTCCCCTTCATCTTTGTTAGATTACATGTATTTATTTTTGTTAACGTTTTACATTTTCGCTGAAGAATAGGGCAAAATAAATAAATACATATTTCACTGATTGAAATCATGAGTCAATTGAGGCCAGACCACCATGGAAAACCTGGAAGCGCTGGATGGCCGTTTCGTCCTAGCATGGAACTCCTCAGCAGTGCGCATCCACGATCCCGCAAGACTCGAACCCAGGACCTATCAGTCTCGCGGGGTGCGCGATCGTGAATGCACACTGTTGAGGAGTCCCATACTAGGACGAAACGGCCGTCCAGCGCTTCCAGGTTTTCCATGATGGTTTAGCTTCAATTGACTTATGATTTCAATCAGTGAAATTTCTAAAATCTCCACATAACCCCTCCTAGGAATACATATTTATTAAGATTCTTATTTTTTTTTTGGTAACTGTTCATATATATTTGTAGACAATGATAACATGCAAACTATGATTTAACACAAGAACAATGAGAAACTAGTGAAATACAACTTAGATTTAAAGGACAAATTAACAGGTAATGTTAACAGTAAAAAAAGAGAGAAAAGAGAAAATTTATAGACACTAACTTACATTCTCTAGGTATTTTTTATGTAAAAATTTATGAGTATGATAAAATATTGTCTATAAATCCCATAATAATAATAATAATATTTGTTAATGCAGGCTGACCTTAGATACGAACTTTATTGATTTCAGAATCAATCAAGTGCAAATTACTACGTAAATAAATGAATGATCAAGATTCAAGATAAGATCCTTAAAAGAATTAACGATTACTTTAATTGTTTTTTTCTAGCATACTTAATGCCGTGAATATTAGTAGTATGCTTAAACATTAATGCTTGTTGATTATAATTTATTGAATACAGACAAATTGAAATCGGTCACTTCTTTTATCTAGGTGTCACCTGAGCTCCTTATCTAAATTATTTATTAAAAGTTTCTTAATAATAAAGCAAAAATAAAATCCAATAAGTAATATGAGCAATTTTTAATATAGAGAAGTTCACAATGATCATGGTCACAGGATATAGACGTACAATATTTGAAATTGTATGCATCAGATCATTTTTTTATTTATCATGTGCAATCTAAATACTAATAATTCAATATACATTTTCGTTTTATACACTAACAGACATTCAGTGGTCTGAAAGTCATAATCTGAGTAACTGTCCAGATTTATCTTCAAAGGGAATGAGAGGTTATATTGGACTCTCAATCCTTCAAACGTACTGAAGTGAAAAAAGCTGTGGAAAAAAACGATTTGTTGTGAATTGTTTCTTTACACACTTTCTTACCAGCACTAGAGCACTGATATACAACATGAAAACTTAAGTGATCAACTGGGGCACCGTTTATAAATCAAATAAAAGTATTTAAGTTTCAAATGATAAGTGAATCATCAGACTTTTAGAACATGACAATAAAGAATTTAAAAAGAAATAACTAATTAATTTATTCTAAATAAACGATGAAAAATCATCTAATAGACGCAATGTTGCCTTTTACATATTTTTTATTATGGTTAGTACATTGAGACATCTGTTTATTCCATATCCCAGAATGTATTTAAATATGCAACAATACGTAATCATGAGTCTCTAAAAAAACAAACATACTTTGTTTGAACAAGAGGAAACCTAAGGAGTCAGTATCAATGATTTTTTTGCTAGCCAGTTTTTCGAAAACTTTTACAGAATTAAGAAAATGACATTTTTCTTTGAGGGACGACATTCTTTCTAGGTTGTTTTACAAGAAAAATGCCTCTTCATTAATTTCGACTACGAAAAACTAGGGGAAAGGAAAAATAAATGAAATATGGTGAAAATAGTGTGCTGTGATGTGTTTGCAAATAAAACACTGATTGATAAAGCTCTGATTAAGAGCTTACACTATCAGTAGCTGAATTGTGCTTAATTACAAATTATATTACTTAAATTAGAAAACTTTCGTCTGGTAATAGTGTTCAGTGAAGTAGGTTCATACCTAGAAGATAATTTGAGGTTTTTCATAGTTTTATTTGCGATATTTTTAGGTAAATTTCCGTGGAACAATTACTCCTTTACTTCTGGAGAAATACAAATTACAGTGGCTAAGCAGATACAGGGAGATTTTTTATCTATGGAGAGTGAAATGCACAAAACTCAGCTGATATATGTTTGTCTAAGAATCAAAACCAAGGTAAAGTCCGACTCATACCTCGGCAAGCTGCGGCTGGGTTGAGGTCGGGCTCTGTCGTAATATAGATACCCTGAAAAGGTCGTATAGTATAGATAATTATGAGATTCAGATTTGATTTTTGACAACTGACCGATATATCTATAAGAAGCCTCATTAGGCCTGGTGCCAACCAGAACAGAGGACATGAACTGCATCACAATCGGTTCACAGGAGTCGACATTAAACTTGTTCGTGGTATGAGCATCAATGAGACGATGGTCAACAGATGAATTACAACCCAAATGATTTAAAAGAAAGATATTCATTGAGTTATCACTGCTACTGGGCTACTGACTAAGGGAAACGAAGTCGAATCGTATCTATACCTGCGTATGTATCACCGAGTGTATAGGCCTTGCTTCATATATTCTATACATACATGTAATCCACAACTGCAGTGTTATTAACATTCGTACTGCTGTATTCATCCTAACTTTCAACTCTTTTGGGTTCTTACAAACCTTCCAAATGAGATAGGAAAGTGCAACTGCAGAGAAATGGACTGCTCACATGTCTTCTTAACGTAAAGCACAGCTGAACAGAAATCCTTATATATAAACAAACTGTACCAAATTAAATTGCTAACTTATCCGTTTACTTTATTTTCTTTAGTTCTCCGGTCTCACATGTCTTTACTAAAAGCTCATTTTATTTCCGATAAGCTAATCAGCCTTCCTATGTAAATGGGTGGGTTAAACAATCCCAGAGGATTGTTCTAAAACAAATTAACTGATAGTTTACCAAGGAAGGCCGAATTTTAATGAAACCTATTCAATTCACAAAAGTGAAATTGAATAAAGGTATCAAAAAAATCGATATGCAAATATTTGAAAATAATCTCATATTCCAGGAAAAACTGTGAAATTGGATACAGACATGTTTAAAGTTATCGAATAAATTAGTAAATAAGAATATCTAATAAGCTTTCTAAAGTAATGTTTACTGAGCGTGTTTTAATTTTGATAGTTGTATATCAGTTAAGTGAAATAAAGAAACAATAACAGCATTCTTCAGCGTAGTTAGCGTGGGCAGAATCACTAAGAATATCTCCGATAATGACAAGCATTTACTATGATTTGTTTATAACTGCATGCGCTTTTCACTGCTCATCAATAATGAAACCCATCTGAAATTTATTTATGAATGGTGCATTGACCGACTTATTTCAGTCTGTATACAGTTTAAGTCTTGGAAATCTTTCAAAGAAAAGGAACTATTCTCAAACAATTCTTACATACATGAGATCGAACTTGGGACTTTTAATTTTTTCACTGAACACAACATTATTCAGTCAGTGGTTCAGGAGATAAGTTACATTATGTGATCGTCATCCAACTCTGTGGTCTATAACAGAGTTGATCCGATGTACTAAAGCGTTTCACAAGGATTTCCTGAACCTAGCCATTAATTACCTTGATATGCATTATTATTTTGTTGGTTTTTTTTATATAGACTGATTTTTCTTATCTTCATATCTTCGAAGTTATATATATATATATATATATATATATATATATATATATATATATATATATATATATATATATATATATATATATATATATATATTAGTCGCAGAAGATTAAATTTCTTTGAATAATTTAAGATTATAGTTGAATTCATGAGTCGACATAAGGCAGACCACCATTGAAAACCTGAAAGCGCTGGACAACCGTTTCTTCCTAGTATGGTACTCCTCAATAGTGCACGTACACAATTCTGCATGTGGTAATCGAACCCAGGACCATCGGTCTCACGCGTGAACACTTAACCTCTAGACCACTGATGCAGTATGCAACGGTGTCAATGTCTAAATTCCATCGACTCATGAATGACTGCGCAACCATTCATCTAGTTCACACCGAGCATACCATTGACACCTCTCATAGTTTTAAAATTATTAGCAAAAAAGTACGGTTGCTCTCCGTTTTGCTGAAGCGATCGCGATAAAAAAAACTTAAACCTGATCTGTGTATTCAACTAGAGACAGTAACAAACTTATTACTGCCCTGGCCATCCCATTTTCTTTTGTGATCATTGTGTTTTTTTTCTTTTTGATTATTACTTTTATTTTGTTAATATTTAGTTTGTGTTATCTTCCACTCCCATTACCGAATTCATAAACCACCTTTTCACTCACACCCACTTGATTCTCTT
Organism: Schistosoma margrebowiei; assembly: GCA_944470205.2. Classification (NCBI taxonomy): domain Eukaryota; kingdom Metazoa; phylum Platyhelminthes; class Trematoda; order Strigeidida; family Schistosomatidae; genus Schistosoma; species Schistosoma margrebowiei. The sequence goes on along the minus strand of OX104024.1, from coordinate 64,049,437 downwards.
AAATCAAGTGGACTTTTCAAATTCTATTCAATTATTACGTAACCCATTTTATCAATTTTCAACTTCATGAATCCTTTATTACCTCTAAAATTATCACATAATTTATTTGAGCTGTCTCTGAATTCCACTCTGCTATTACACCACTCATCCATAATGTTTCTTTGATCCTAACACCTAATATATATATATATATATATATATATATATATAACCTTTGTCATTCCAATCCTTTACATTCACTTATATGAATTGTTCCATACTATTTCTTGTGTCTATGTAAAATTGTAATACAAATTTGATTGTAAGCAGCTGATGAGAAACTACAAAATAATAATAAATTCATATTATTCTGCATCAATATATGTTCTAGTTTTATTTATATTCATAAAGGAAACTAATTGTATAAAATTCATTCACTGTCTAAGATTGATAATTATCTTTACCCGACACCAATTAAATTTCACTGATCATGACTTCTTATTAGAACTTTACAAAATCATTTGAAAGCCAATTACAAATGAAAAAATAATGATTATGATCAATATAAATGTTTAAGGAGATTATAATGATTCAACTATTCAATTGATTACAATCTCCATAAAACCTAATTTCTAATCATTATTTAAAATTAATTTGTTTAAATCAATAGGAAGAAAAACAAAAAACAAACAAAAAAACAAACAATCCATGTTGAATATTTATTTCAACAATAAATAATAATTTCATTTAAATAAACAAACCTAATCAAAATCAATATTTTATGAAGCTTAAATAGAATGACAAAAGTAAATGATCTCAAAATTTTTTTATTTTTTAATCAATTTAAATTTGAAAAAAAATAAAATCCAACAAAAAAATTTATTCATTTTAAACAAATTTAAATATTATTATTTTTTTTTAAAAAATTTTATTGAACTATTGACCTAATTTTTAAAAAGGAACTTCTTTTTTTAAAAAAAAATTTACATGACATTTGTCAGATTTTATATTGAATGATAAATTTTTTTTGTTTAGATTTATCAATTTAACTAACTGTCATTTACATATTTTATAATGATGTAATTTATCTATTTGATTATTTGAAAAAATAGTACATTTTGTTTTGTATAAAATCAGATCATTTTTTTATATAATTTAAAACAAATAGTCCCTTTTGATCAATTTCGGTGATGTAATAAGTAGACAAAGATTATCCGAACTATGTGATATATTAGCGCAATACATTTCGAACAATCTGATCACACATTACATACTTGTTAAGAGCATTTACATATATAAAGGGTCAACTAGACTGGAAATGAGGTAAGAGGAGATGCCCTGGTACGGCCGAGAGTGGGGAGAGTTCGCTCTCTCTCTCTCGAAATGCTCTCATATGGCCACGCGTGTATAGCCTCGGCCAGGGAAGTCCTACTCATTGCCTTCTCGTGGCGGGGGTGTTGTTTACGAAATTGAGAGGACGAAAAGTGAATGTCTGGTGCTTTAACCGGATTCCAAACCAATGGTGCACATGGGCTCCAGTATCCTGCGGGAACAAGTGGCGAATGATCCAGTTACTAGTCACCGGCTTCCATGGGACTGCATCTCCTCACGATGCTCCACTGCCTTGTGGGTCAGACCTTCAGGTCGAAGGCTCGGGGAATGGCTTCCTAAGTAAACCACCTGCTTCGAGCAGTATCACAGCCTTCACACATATCAAATGAGATTTGTGTGGCGCATATATATTTGGTGCCTCCTTGTATCAATATCTATGTGTTAAAATAAATAAGAGGAGATAAGGATAATGGTAAGAGTAATAATAATAAGTTGAACACAATTCGAAACCTACTCACTCTGGATAATAAGTCACTGTTACCAGGGTAGGTTTAAAGTAAGAACAAACTGCTTTCGAACACACAAAGGGGGTTTGAATTTTCGTATGGCTAAGGCTTCAATGAACCTTAGTATACACGCCCTCTTACACTTTTATACAATACCACAAAAGCTGAGTTTAGATCAATCTTGTGACCTGTTTCAATTATTTGTTTAGCAATAGATGATGATGGATGTTTATCCTCTGCTCTTATTAAGTCACCCGTTTCCAGTCTAGTTGACCTTTTATTTTTATATATAAATGCTTTTAACAAGTATATGTGTGATCAGATTGTTCGAAATGTATTGCGCTAATATATCACATAATTCTGTTAATCTTCGCCTTCTAATTACACTTTATTATTATTTTTTTTGAAGAAAAAGGAGGTCGTAGTTTCCAGTTCATTCCATGTGAACAGTTATTATTTTTATTTTTTAAAACTAGACAATATAAAACATTCTTCAGGATAATCAATTGAAATCAGTCTATTAATAGTATAGATATCTATAAGATTTAAGGGTTGTTGTTGTTGTTTTGGATTTCAATTATCGATATAGATACACAAATAATATTAACAAAGTTTAAGTCCCTAAATTAGATATTATTTGATGAATATTTTTTTCTTAAAAATCATCATCCAAATCATATGAAATATAAAAAGGAATTATGTATATTCTATTAAGAATTTCCTTTACTCAAACGGTTATACCTTGAATGTACATGAAATATATACTAGAAACAATGGGTTTGGCAAATAATAAATCAAAAATCTATATTATATTCATTTATTAAGTAAATATATATTTAAGTACAAGATGTCAATTTATGTTATGAAATAGTCTAGTGATTTGTGCTTTATTATATATATATATATATATATATATATATATATATATATATATATATATATATTACCGTGGTAATACACCACCCACCCTGAATTATTTTCTTTTCTCTAACAGCAATTAACCTCTGACCTGTTCTAGCATATATATATATATAGTTATTATTGTAAACCTTTGTCATTCCAGTTATTTACACTCATTTATGTCAATTGTTTCACACTATCTCAATGTAAAAATTCTATAACAATTTTGGTTTGTAAGCAGCTGACGAGAAACCTCGAAATAATATGAATTCATATTATTCTGCATCGATATTTGTTCGTGCTTTATTTAAATTCATAAAGGGAACTGATTGCATGAAATATTCAGTTTGTGTATACTTAGAACAAGATGTTAGCAACAATACAGTGAATTTGTAAGAAAATACATTTTTACAAATGTATTGTTTAGATTCATTCCAATGGAAAACTAGATGTTAACAAATATATAACAACGATAAATATTATGTTTCATTTCTCTGTATAATTAATTCAACTGTAAAATCTATAATTTGAAAATCTCTAAAGTATAAGTTGCATAGAAATAATTCAGTGAACTTAAGGAATAATCTTTTATTTCTTTCGAAGTTATGGAAACTTTTCATTCTTCGGAAATACATCTCCATTCAGAAAATTCTACTTTTATTATAAACCTTTTAGTTCATTTATTTTTCAATTATATGGCCTGATTCGTATTGACCGAGTCCTACTGTTGAACTCTGAATGGTGAGACTATAATTTATGGACGAACCAATCAAGTTTGGTACAACAGGTCTTGGATTTTGGCACGAAATTCACTCACCCATTCATTCAAATAGAGTCTTGTCATTTTAGATGATGTCACTTTGTGATGAAAACCATAAATCTAAATCCTAACCCTTACCATCAACTATAAATCATTGTCTTTATTCTTCAAACTGCTTTATAACCTTTATTTAGTAGGTAGATACTCTCAAGGTCACTTTGATGTCGCTCAATGGTCGTTCATAAATTATAGTCTCACCCTCTAAACAATAAACAAAAAGTTATGCAATAATTATGCAAAATATACGCAGAAGTTCTAATTGCAAATTATTATTGCTTATATAAAGAGAGTTTATTTTTTCGGTTACAGAGAATTATTCTGTAATCTATGATTCAGAATTATCGATGATCTGTACAGTATACAATGAAGTATATAGACGATCTATGGAAGTGTTATTGGATTTATTATTAGCTGAGACTACTTAATTTTCCTTCATTTAATAGATTTCTTGGTTGTTTTTTTACATCCTTCTCATTTTAGTACCTAGAACAAAAAAAATCATGAAAAATATATCTCCTGATAGATTATTCATACTTCAATGCTTTGGTTATTTAGTATTAGAAAAATATTGTATAATACATATTTCAATTAAACAAAATTAACTCAACTCAATAGATTATAAGAATAACACTACTGTTATATGAGTGTATTCTTTATTGTATTAGAATAAATATTTTACATATGATAATTTTCAAGGTGGATCATTAAGTATGAGATATTCGTTGAATAGTCAACATAAGTTTTATCTCTTAAGAATTGACTTTTTCTATGAATAAATATCGTCTTTCTCTTTCTCAAAAAAAGCAAAACAATGTCATACCCTCGATATTATTATTTTAATAAAAAGAATATTTCACAGATTGAAATCATGAGTCAATTGAAGCTAGATCACCATGGAAAACATGAAGAGTCCCACACTAGGACGAAACGGCCGTTCAGTGCTTCCAACTAGACAGCTTCAATTGACTCATGATTTCAACCTGTGAAATTTCTAAAAATCTCTAAAAAATCCATTCTGATAAAAAGAATAATGTTTGAATGGGTTAATGAATAATTCAAGATAAACCATGGGTAATAAAACAATTATAAGTTTATTGCTAATTTGATTATGAATTTTTCATAGGTTTATTTACCAGTTGTTGTTTTTCTCTTACTTTGTCATTCGAAAATTTTAATTAGAGTGACCTTTTTATTTTAAATTTATGATATCAAAATTATCCATAGAACGTTTCTATCCAATTATTAGGTCTTGAATTAAAACAAAAATACACAACCTGGACGATACTTGTTGATAAACTCTTTATGAATCCGTTATTTTTTTGTACTCTGTGAATATTTAATTTTAGTTACATAAATACTTATTATCAAAAATGGGTTTTTTTCCGGAGATTTTAGTAATTTTATAGTTGAATTCATCAGTCAATTGAATCTAGACCATCATGGCAAATTTAAAAGCACTAGACAGCTGTTTTGTCCTAGTATGAAACTCCTGACCAGTGCGCACTCATGACCCATACCCACGAGATTCAAACTCAGAACTTATCAGTTTCGTATGTGAACAATTAATCTCTTGATCACTGGGCAGACATCTAACGGTGTTAATGTATAACATTTACTTTGTAAATATTTCTATTGAATCATTCCGGAATTAGCACATATAATATATATATATATATATATATATATATATATATATATATATATTCATAGGAGTTAAAATCAACTAGGCACCAACGTTTATCATGTTAGATATCTCTTAATCCTTAAATAATTAAGTTCAGTTTTTTTTTGTTTGTAAGAAACATCAAACGTTTACAGTCTTTATCAAATAACAGAGAAAATATCGAGTTTTATCACAAAACTAAACTTTTTTTTTCAAAAAAAAAATAGTTTTATTGCTGAAATTTTAATTGGTGAAAAACAAAATCTATGGTGACATAAACATTCGGCAGTTTTGTTTCTATATTGTTTACATTATTTAATCGTATTAAATCATTTTCAAGTGAATTAATATCAGATAGATTTTATTATTTAATTTGTAATTCTTATTTGGAAAAGGATAATGAATCAATGTAACGATGCCGATTATTAGGAAATTTATGGAACCTAATTTTTTTAATATTAATTATTTAAATATTACTGAATAAACGATATAACTTTGTAAATATATGTGATAAGAATATTAATCTAAATACTTAAATGATGTGAACAGTAAAAAAATGTAAAAGAATATGAATTGGTAATTGGGTTTCAGTACAGAAAATTTGTTTGATAAGAACAAGAGATTTATTTCAGAATACAAATTTTGGTAGATGAAAGAATTTTTAGATCTCAGCCTTTGGATCCCCTCTCTTACAGTCAATACCAGTCTAAAACCAGGAGAAATTAGGGTTCAACTTCTAATTACTAACTTCATCTACTCAAATGAAATCTCTTGTACAAAGGCTTTAATTTGAGTAATCAAATGTTCTCATTGAATTCTGTCATGAAATTTGAAGGGTTTTATTATAGAAGAGTCATGTCACCCGATGGTGAAAGTCGAGATTCTTTAAAAAGAAAATTTAAATATAATTAAAAATCTTTTAACAGACATTATCTTTCAATTGTATTGAAAAACTTCAATTTTCCATTGGCATATTGTTTTATGTTAGTAATGTAGCAACTTCATGAATGTGCTAAAGTCTGAAGATGTCACTGTCATTAGGAATATTCTATTATATAACTTAAACAGATCGTTGCAAAAATTTGAATAAACGAAATGTTATATGTATGTCTTACAATTTTTCAAAGTTAGCGGGCCACAGTGTAGATAAATAATGTTTGTGGATTAAATTTTATATGATATAAATGCTTCAGCAATCAACGGCACGCGACCGCACGACCCAGATCTAACTACGACCTTTTTAACTGTGGCAACTTTAGTATAGGCCTTTGAAGCTAGACTTACCCAAACTTTGTGCTGATAATGTTGTTCAGAATAGCGATGGAAAGGCGAGACTCTGAGTTATGGACGAGCTAGTCAGAAGCGTTCGAGGGATTTCAAGGTCACAGAGCAAACTTCAGTATTTAGTTCTAACGTATGATCGGTTCACAGGGAATTTTTGCAAAACGTGATAACTGAGCGCTTTGAACAAATAAAACAATGAGACTATAATTTATGGAGGAAACAATCAGGTATATGATAGCAGATTTTGAATTTTGGCACGAAGTTATTCCATCCATTTGGCTAAATAGAGTTTTGGCATTAGAGCTGATGCCAGTTCGTGATGAAAATCTTGTATATAATTCCTAACTAAGGCAAATTATGACAATTATTACGAACTGGGTAATAAAAACACCAGTAACACTGGCTGCAGCTAGGTACTACAATATATACGGTTGATTGCAGAGCGTACAGACTCCTACATAGGCTTGGTTATGTGCGTTGTGTCGTTATCCGCAAGTGGTGTTTTGTGTACTCAACAACCGGAGTGCACACAAACAATATTGGAGCTATGTGGTCGAAGGCTGAAAGAGTTTTTGCGGCCTTATCATGGTTCCAGAGACCGACTATTCTGTTTTCCTCTGCTGCGTGTACTACAATTTTAGAACTTCTGAACATCTTTTTTACCTTGACAAGTTTTTGAACGATGTATAATAAGTGTATCTACTTTATTTCTTTGGTTTTGTATAATAGATTTTTACTCTATAGTAACTGTTTGTTGACTGGCTAATATTTCTCAAGGTCACTTAACATTCATTGGAAGGTCATCCATAAATTATAGTCTCGCCGTTGGAGGCTTCACGACCAAACCATTCAGCTCAAAGAACAAGACTGCATCAATGACATATATGCTACTTCAATCTATTTTCTACCTTTAAGATCATAATTTTGACTAAACTAATCAAAAATTGTTATAATATTCACAATAAATCCCTTTTGATACTAATCAATTTTAATTACTAGTGAATTGTGTAAGGTTTTAATTTTTAATGTTAAGGAACTGGTAAACAATAAATAATTACCAAATAGATCCTAAATTATAATCCCACGAAGTAGGATTGCAGATGCGCATGGCTGAGAAGTCCCACAATGGGACAAAAAGGCCGTCCAGTACTTCCACGTTTTTCATGGTGGTCTAGCTTCAGTTAACCCATGCTCTCAACTATTGAAATTACTACAATCTCTACAAAACCCCTTCCGATGCTAATCAACATATACTCACTAGTGGCTGGCTTCAAGGTGTATATCTCGGCGTTCTAGTGAGAATCAGTGAACAGTGTAATTCAACCGGATGTGTTGTGAGACAGTAATTCACTGATGACAATGATGGATGTGTTGCTCAATATCGTGGATTAATTGAATTCAGACATTAACACTGTTGGATACCGGCTCAGTATTCTAGAGTCTAGGAGTTTGCGCGGGAGGCCGATATGTCTCGAGTTCGATTCTCTCGACGCGGGATCGTGGATGCGCACTGCTGAGGAGTCTCACAATGAAACGAAATGGCTATCCAGTACTTCCAGGTTTTCAGTAATTGTCTAAATTCGATTGACTCATGATCTCAACTATTGAAATTACTGCAATCTCCTTAAAACCCCTTCGGATACTAAAATATGATTAATTTGAAAGCAAAAATATTTTGTTCTTAATGTTTATTTTAAAAATAATTATTTAGTATAACTTACTAATCTAAGACAAAATATTTTAAAATTCAAGTGAAACAAATAATTATCCATTATTATTATTATTATCTTTTAATCTAAGATACTGTTCTTGTTGTCAAGGCATCCAGTATTGAATAAAAGTTTTGTTTACTATTCTTTTCTTTTTTTTCTTCTTCTAAACAACAATCATATAATTTTAATTTGATTTTGTTAAATTATAAAATGAATAAAAATATCTAATAAACATTTTTGAGATTTTGATTTTTTTTGAATCAAAATATTTTCATAATCATTTTAATATTTTTTGTTCATTCATGATTATCGTTAGAAGTTCAAATGAATAAATTTGTCTTTATTTATAAAAAGTGAATTTGTTTATTAAATAAACTTTTTTCCTTTTTTTTTAGTTTTATAATAATAAAGTGAGATGTTTATTTTGTGAAAAGATAAGAATTTTTGTAATAAAAAAAAATAATAATGTTTGTACTATTTTGTAAGTTCTGGGGGTTCAGTTTGATTAGCTTGATCATATTGAAGAAATAGAATCTTATTTTGAATTAAAAACATGAAGTTCAGTGAAGGAATCGCTTTTCAACGAATTTGTTATCAAGCTGTACAATCGTTTATATATATGAAAAGTTTTTCTTGTTAAAGTACCAATTCTGTGAGGAAATGTGAACAAATGAAATAAATAAACATAAGATTCTTGTTTGTTTACATAAATATTTCAAATCAGACAAACAAACAAACGAACAAACGTTTTTAAAGTATGCTTGTATATGTATATGTATAATATTATCTCTATGTACAATATAGTAAAATGGATTAAGAGTAATCTATGACCATATTGTTTATATTCGTATTCATAAGAAATCTCAAAATGTTTTTCTGTAATCTATGCTCTATGAAGATATAATACACTAAGTAACTAAAAAAATTAAAATAATCTGATTTTCATTAAGCTATACAATTGTTATACAAATTAGATTATAATATAGCAACAAATCACTTAAATAGTTTCAAAAATAGAATGATTATTACAAACCAGAGTAGTTGTTTAATTATATCTATACATTAAATTCAGTTTTGCTAGTAATTTCTACTTAATCAGATGTGATCAGTTAAGTAATATCATGAGACTGTAATTTATGGATGACCTTTGAGCAACGCTGATGTGACTTTGACAGTGAACATCTACTGATTAGGACTAAATGAGGGTTATAAAACAGTTAGAATTTTTATTTACAGTTGATGTTTAGAGTTAAAAATTAGATTTAAAGTTTTCATCATGAACTGACATCTGTTATAATGCCAGAACTCTTTTTGCCAAAAGTATGAATGAAATCTGCGCTAAAATTCATGACTCATTATCTTATATCTGATTATAGTCTCGTCAGTAATAAATAAATTTGTTGTTATATCCTAATGAGAGGGAAAATTGTATTTTTCTAGAGTATTTACTCTGAAGAAATGAATTACATTAACTGATGAAGCGTCAGAAATACAATTTTTTCTACTTAATGGGACACAACAAAAAATTTATTGATTATTACTTCCTCACCCGGTGCTCAACTTATTTATAACTATCAAGTACAACTTTGGTATTGATACCTTTGATCATATAAGTACGTAAAAATGATACAGGATGTGTCAGACGTAAAGATTTAACTGTCTTACAGTATGTTTGATAGAATAACTTTTTGGACTTTATTTTTCAATAATAGACTTCCATCAAGCTTTCTAAATTCTGTACTATTGCATTCTTGTTGCACTATTTGTAGCAAATGTTAATGACACTAATATATATTTAACATAATATTGATGCTTACACTAATGTAATCTATAACACCATCATTATTTCATTGTTGAATGACTTAAAAGATACTTGGTTATGTATTTGGAAATATGATAAATGAATACTTTTATGTTTCAATTGGATTACATTTTTAGTCTAATTTTCCCTTGGTATAATCCATCTATGATAAGATTTATGTGGAAGAATAAGTGTTTAACAATACACTTGAGTTGTATGTAGCTTTTAAATTAAGGATCCATAAGAAAGGAATGCTTTTTCATGAGAATACCTATAGAAGGAATTATTTCATCTTGCAACAGTAACTGTATAAAGTCACTTTATTTTTATTATTAATAAATCATAGTATCATATGACTATAAATGTATGACCGGATTAGAAAATGCCTACAAGACAATATTTACTTTAAAATCATATTGAAAAAAATGCATCTAAATGTGAGAAAACTATACCTAATCTACTGACTATTCAACGATTATATAAGTTGATTTTGGTTTCAGTAGGATTTGAAATTTACAATATCTTTTACCAATAAAGTTTGCTATGAAACAAACAACATGAGACAATTATGTGAAATTGTTTTATCAGTTTACAGATTTTGGCAAAGTCATATGAAGTTAGACAATAACACCGTTGGATCTCGGCTCATTGTTCTAGTGGTTAGGTGCTCGCGCGCGAAACCAGTAGGTCCTTGGTTCTAATTTCGCACGGGGCAAGGTCGTGGATGCGCACTGCTGAGAAGTCCCACAATAGGACGAAACGGCCATCCGGTGCTTCCAGGTTTTCCATTGTGGTCTAGATTCAAATGACTCATGATCCTAACCATTGAAAAATCATATGTTTTAACCATTAAATATATATATTCAATAAAATGAAACATCGACGATAACTCGTTCGTACCTGCTATTGTAAATCTGATTGGTTAACATGGTATGGAAACTATCCACTTCATTCTATTCAGGATACTTACAAAACATAGTAGTTTGGTCGAATATAAAATCAAATGAATGTATTCCATTCAAGTCACATAACGTTTGTTAGTTCTTAAATGTCTGTCTGTAGTGATACGTATATTTAATACCAACATATCTTCAGAAAGCACTTACTACAATTTAAAATTGTTTCAATGATTAATAATTTGTAAATTATAAACATCTTTATTAATTCTCTTTTTAGAATTATTGAAATATGTCTTCCAATCGAACAATTGAAATGTTAAGATCAGTTATGAAAGATTTCGACAGTATTGTCTTACCATACTGGCATAAATTTGAACAACCACATCCATATTATCAATATGCCATAGGTTTATTCATTGCAGTTGTTGGGATAACTGGAATGTGCCTTAATTTATTAGTCATCATATTTTTTACAATGTGAGTTTAAACGAATTCTTTACAAATGAAATTTTTCATTTCTTTAATATTAAATTTCTCAACGGATAAAAACAGATAAATTTAATAAAACAGTTTATTCAATAGTGGAATCTTTTTCTATGAGTTAGTTTTCAACATCAAGCAATCTTATTCATATAAGCGATAATCTATAGTAAGAGGGGAGTTTGTGGAAATTGTAATGATTTTATAGTTGAATTCATAAGTCAATTGAAACAAGATCACCATGGAAAACATTGTATAGTGTTACAACTTAGTCAGTTTTTATGTGAATTTCAAATAAAGTATTTTTCCAACAAACAAATAAATGTTGAAGGTGATAATGTTTGAAGCATGAGGAATATTTAAACAGTAAGATGAACAGAGTACTTTCAGTACTATTAGATTAAGATAAAAATATGTGAATGATAATAAAGAAATATAGATGAATGCAAGCAGAATAGAACAGAACCAGTAATGTAAATGTAGGTATGAAATAAGGAAAGAAAATAAATAATTACATAAAATTACAAATTGAAACCAAAGCAAAGTGAACAAATTGTTTTCATACATACACTTCAACTATTAAATTATATTTGACTAAAGAATTTTTAGTTCCTGATAATGAGGATTATTTTTCACATTGATTTATTTATTAAACTCTACGGTAATTTCAGTAGTTGAGACCACCATAGAAAACCTGGAAGCACAGGACAGCCATTTCGTTTTATTGTGAGACTCACCAGCAATGTGCATCCACGACCCCGCGTCGAGAGATTCGAACCCAAAACCTATAGGTCTCGCGCGCAAACTCCTAGACTCTAGACTACTGAGCCGGCATCCAACAGTGTTAATGTCTGAATTCAATTAATCCACGATATTGAGCAACACATCCATCATTGTCATCAGTGAATTACTGTCTCACAACACACCCGGTTGAATTCCACTGTTCACTGATTCTCACTAGAACGCCGAGATATACACCATGAAGCCAGTCACTAATGAGTATATATTGATTAGCATCGGAAGGGGTTTTGTAGAGATTGTAGTAATTTCAATAGTTTAGATCATGAGTTAATTGAAGCTAAAACACCATGAAAAAACTGGAGGCACTGGACGGCCTATTCGTCTTATTGTGGGACTTCTCAGCAGTGCGAATCCGCAATCCTACTTCTTGGGTTTCGAATTCAGGATGTATTCGGTAATTATATATTGTTTACTAGTTCTTTAACATTAAAAATTAAAACCTTACACAATTCACTAATCATTAAAATGAATCTCACTAGTATCATTTTTTTTATATTTTTAACAAAAAAATCGAATGAAATTCTTTTGAAATTAAATAAATAAATGTGAAATCTAATATCTACGAATTTATAGAAGGTCAGAAAACAATTTAGCGAATATCAAATCTAACTACTATGGATACATTTATTATATGATTATTCAATAACCTTGAGTGATGTAAAATTAAATTCAATTTGACAGGAATCATTTTCTGGAATTTAATGAAACATATCACGAATATAATTGATATAAGATTATAAATAATGAATGATTATGAAATTTATGGAATGATCATAACCTTATCAAGAAATTTCACTTGTGGAAGAAGGTTAATAATTGTCTTAAATTTCTAAAGGATTCAACAAATTTACTAGTAGAGAATGAAATAGCAATAATTTACCGATCTGTAAAAAAAAAACATTTGGAACTCAACATCATTCTTCACTCTTTTACTATCAAAATTTTGCATGGATTTAGTTATTTAAAAATGATATATCCAATAAATTCAATAGTAATTGATTCGACTTTATTTCGGAAGTGGCTTATTTTGAGTGAGAGTGTATTTACGTGTTGATTAAATTGCCAATCGTAATTATCTAAGTGAAATGATGACTAACAGTGGAATCCAGGACGCGCGTTTCATCTTGTTCGGTGATCATCAGCTGGATGTACCTTCATCCTAGAATTAGTGATCACTCCGGGACTCGAACCCATTACAGTACATTTCAAACACTATCGCGTTATTCACTTAGCTACTAAGTCCTCATAGCCACTAGATATTTAAATAGATATTTAACTTAATTTTTCATGTTACAAGGGGGAGGGCAAAACGTTTATTTAACAGCGCTCTTTAGCATTTTGGTATTCCATACCAATAGCTATGAAAGGCACATTTAAGTTGACTAGCTATAAAACTTAAAAAGTATTCATTTAAAGTAGAATTGCAGTTATCGGTCAAAATATAATAGGCTTCTGATATTAAATAAGAACTAAGTCCATTTCATCAACGAGTAATTCTAGGTACGTCTAGGATACAATGAAACATGTAGATAATATTGTCTCGCCTTTGATATATACTTAGCTGGGAAGATTTCTAGAAAAATATAGAAAAATCCATAATCCCTATCTAGGTGAGAATTTACAACAAGGATTTCACCAAATTCAATCTCAAATCAAGTTATCATTGAGCAAATAAGTACTAGTTATTATGATGGTTTTTCAAATACACATCTTCCAAATTTTTCTAATAATAAAGCATTTATCATCAATGTAATTTATGGGTTAGAAGCGACGTTACATATTTCGTGACAAATTGTTACAAAACTGTCTAATAAAGAAACGTAATATTGAATTGAGGTTTAAACGTAATCATTCAGCCATTACATGGAGACAAACTTACCTTCAGGAAAAGATAATTGGTGAAAATAATCAATCAATAATATGACTTTAAATAAAATCAATCTAAACGGTAAGGTAAATAAATCAATTCAATAAGAAGTACACAATAATAACAGCTATAACAAATAAAGTATTCTCAATTAATTATTTACTAACTGATGAATTTACATAAATTTTATGATTCTTTGATTGTTTAGTGAATAGATTACATCTATTGATATGCTTAAATTTGTTTATTTTCACTCTGCTGAAACTATTGTAATAAACGAGCTGACCTATATCAATGACGTAACACTTGAATGATCGGTCCTAATTACGTAAACTAAACTATCAATTTGATTTATTTTCTTACATTATTTATACCTGTTATGTTTGTTAAGTTTGGATGCTACTACTGATTCGTCTTACTCGAAACGGAACGAAGAATCAAGCAACCAGAGACTCGATAGGCTATACTGGTTTGTTGTCCCAGACTCAGGTAACTCGATCCAGAAGTCTTGGTAAAATGTCGAAAGTGTATTTTACAGGCAACCACAAGTAACCAGGTCAATCGAACGTATTATCAAGCGTATTTATACAAAATATATATAATTGATATTGCCATGGAAGTTTTTAAACATTTAATCGATAAGTTCGTCAATCGACTATGTGTGTGGGTGGTAAGAAATGCCCTGTATATAAGCTCTACAAAGATAAAATTACAAAATATGAGTTTTAGGGATCTAACGTCCCCAACAATATCTGAATGGAGTCACTATAGGTAGATATTTTTAGGTGAATCGACTCATATTTTGTCATCAGATATTCGTTTTCCCAATCAATGGGATATTAATTACAAATAAATTACTATTTAAATGGTTGGAAACAGTTTACCCAATACTCTGTTTATTTACAATTATTTAGCCAAGTCTTGGCAGAAGTATTTATTTGTAAGATGTTTTCTAGATATATCCAAATGAATGAACATGTATTAAACTAGATCTATTACGATTCCGAATAATTCCAGCATTTTTTTTCTCTGTATTTTTTTTCTAAAGGTTCAAATCTCTTAGAACACCTTCAAATATTCTTGTTGTAAATTTAGCAATATCAGATTTTGGATTTTCAGCAGTTATTGGCTTTCCTTTAAAAACTATGGCAGCATTTAATAACTTCTGGCCATGGGGTAAAATAGGTAAGTTTGTTTTAATAAATAATATCTCAACTTTAAAATGTAAACAATAACAAATTTAGACGGTTAGTATGATAGTATACACAAGTCGCCTATGATTTATTCATATCAAATTATTTCCAATGTGTTCAGAGATTGGACATGCTAAACGATGAAACATTTAATGATTGTTTTTAGTTTTGCATCGAAATATTATGGCATTATTATGTGCATAATATATTCAAGTTTAGTGTAATTTAGTAGACTACAGTTATACACTGTAACGTATTCTTGAATTAGTGACCGTTAGACCGTTAGATTTTAGTTTGAATATGATGTGTCGTAGAAGTACAGAATTCAGATAATTAACTGAATAAATTAATATTGGGGCTCATCTATTTCTACTTCAGATGTAAGAAGGCGATTTATGAAAACAATAATCTTGCATTTGTAACTCCCTAGTCAAAAAACGGTGTTTTTATGCTTACGTAACTGATACATTTCGGAAAATTTAGTCCTAAGTAATCTAACTCTATAGACAAAGTCTATACAGTTGAGTTTCGTTTGTTCGGTTTAAAGGGTAGAAAATATTAATTTAATGGAAGCTATGGATTTATCAGAATCTCAGATCAAACCTGAGACAGCATTGGTAGCATTGACCGATGAAGGAGTACCAAATTACATGAAATATTTGTTGAGTACATCTTTGGTGATTCTTTTTGCTACGTTACTTTTCAGTACAAATACAATATATGTAATCTTTTCGAAAATTTCAATGTAAATCTAGTAACATCTTTGATCTTTGTCTAGTATAGTATCTAATCGTATGTTATTATATACGCACTTATCAATTAAAAACTTATCAGAAGATGATTTTACAAGCGAAAGAATAGCTTTATTATAGTTATCTTAATTACACAGCATTCAGTAGCTATTCATATCCACTTTAATTATACAAAGTAATATAATATTGTTTTTAATAATAAAAGCTTCCAAAAGTTTAGAAGAAACTAAGAAAATATTATATGATTAGATTGAGGAGAAAATATTTCGGTAAAATCTCAGCGATTCAGTTTTAAGTGATTTCATTAACGTTCCAGTAACTGGTTTGTTATTTTAAGCTTTGACCCTAACATAGCTATTCTAATACAAATACTATTGAACTGTTTTGTTAAAAAAAATGAGTTTTGAGAAGGGTTAAATTGCAATTTAGTTCTCTGTGGATTCTCTGATGCATTCAAAATCGTGTAATATCAAATTAAGTCATTATAACTTACTTAAGCTTTTTACCCCGTTCCAACATAGGCCGCGATTTATGAATCCCTTACCAGTTTTCTCCTGGGCTTCTTTTTCCAGTTATTCCGATGGGTCGTTCGTGGTCCTAATTTCTACTTATAATTATCAGCTCCATTTGTTCTTTGTTCTGTCTCTTGCTTCTTGAAATTGCCTCGTCATGGAATCCATTGCTTTTCCTAAAAGTGTTTCCCTATCACCTTTTCTTAATTTCATCCCCAACTGGTTGTCAGTTTGTTGTTTAACAGAATGCGTTATTGCTGACGGTCTTTGGTATCTCGCATAGATATCTGATGGTAAATGAATGTACCGTGTCTGATGGTGACGGTAGCATTAGGACTGACAGTAGTGTAGTTCTTCTGTAGTTGCAATGTTTACCGAGATCCATTTTCTTCAGTATTTTCATCAAGTATCCTTCTTTTTAGTATGATGGTGCTTGTTCTTCTACAAAAGTCTTTCTAAACAAAATGCAGGACCTCCTTCTAGCTACCTCTATATCTAACTCCAATGTTTCATCTTGTATTCTGTCTGATCCGTATTTTACTATTCGTGCAATTTTTTTCATTGTAGTTGCCAGGTCTTTATGTTTCTGCATGCTAGCTCTAATGCACTTCACTTGCTCGTTTGCTTCTGAGTTTTTGGCCTGTGTCTTGAATTTATCTGCTCTTGTTCGGTTGTTGTTGTTGACTATTATCTTGTTTTTCCTTTCTTGAATCTTGCCTAGGGTATCAATAGGGGTCTGTTCTTTATTCAGGTGCATCTTGAGACCCAGTGCTTTCCATCGTGTTGAAATTATTACGGCCTTAATTCCTTTCCAAGTGTCCGCCCTAGTGGTTTTACCTTTTCTGACTACATCTAGTATGGCTTGGTACTTGCTAATGACAGTTATCTTGAATTCGCTCTGTTTATTTGCATTTGAAGGAAGGCTTCATTAAACGTTTGTAATGTTGTTTGTCCAGTTGTCCAGCACTTCTGAATCTTCAATTTTAGCTCGGTTAATACCAGGCAGTTATCTGAAGCTATATAAACTATTTTGTGATTACGTTTTCCGTTGACCTTCCAAAATCTTACTTCATGAAGACGTAGTCCGCTAGATTTTCTGTAGTGTAGTGCGGTATGACCTATGTAGCTTTGTGTATACATTCGAGAATGAAAAAGTGTCAACTATGACCGTTTTATTAAGACCTACGAGTTCCCCACCGTATTAGTCTTTTAAGTGCTTATTCTGGAGGCATCTTTTCAACTCTTTGTTAGTGTAGGGCATATTCTTTTTAAGTAGAACACGATAGAATCCATACTGAAGAAAGTCTCTTGTATTTAGATTGTGTCCAATGAGATTCACTTATTCTGAGAAGAATCGAGTTACTTCTCATAACTGTGACTTTAAATTACGCTCCCGTTTTTCAACATTCTTCAAACATTCCACGTTCCTATGTTTAGTTGTTTCATAGTTGTCAAAAGTGGTTTTGGACATATTACTTCCAGTGACTTCTGGCTTTGTATGAGTGGCATTACAACTTACAATATCAAGGCAGTTTAACAGCTAGGAAAAATTTTAAATAGCTTAAACGATTGACGCTATGGTAATGGATATTTTTTTGAGGTGGAAATCTTAAACCCAAACCTGACACCCTTTCTTTACTCAATCTTGAGACCTACAGAAGCCACAGATGGCCTATAAGGAGAGTTCAGTCGATTGTATTGGATAAAACGCAGTGTTATAAAGGGTTTTATCCAAATATGTTGTTTTAAATACTTAGTTGTTTATTCCAGAACACTATTCATTTTTGTTCTAAATTAGATCATTTTACCTAAAGAATCTATGTAACTCTGCATATATTCTATTGCGATCCTATGATTTGTGGGCGTTTGCTTAATAATAGGTTTTAGAGTATGTTTTTGGATATCATATAATGTTTTATCTAACTATACATTATTGACATCTTTTCTAACTTCCACAAAGCATGTGATATATATGGATTAGCTGGTGGACTTTTTGGATTTGTTTCCTTATCTACGATAGCCGCTGTTGCATTGGATCGCTACTTAGTTATTGCAACTCCTTTTGAAAGTGTATTTCAAACAACTCCTAGACGTACATTATTGTTAATGTTATTTTTATGGTTGTGGTCTCTTATCTGGACGATTCCACCACTTTTCGGATTTGGTAAGCGATAAATAACTAATTCATAATTCACTTCATTCAATAAAATTATTTAAAATGAATACTTTAGCTAAAATTCACGAATTCTCATTACCAGCTCTTTGTAAAAAATTAAAAAGGATATTTTTGTGTGTTTACTATCGATTATTTCGTGAAAATAATATTTCAAAAATACTTTTTGTTGTTGTACACCACTAACAAGATTTTCGTTCAATACAATACTTTTGACAGAGTTTGACATTTCATCAAATTCAGTGAAACTGCAGATTTTTAGTGGGGCTCTTCATTGAGATGTCAGTTAGATCGGACGATGTTTTTGACAGGTTCACGACTTTTGTGGTCCGATATCTGTCTCTAATTTGGGACCGTTGTTGGATGGAATCACGTTGATGGGGAAGTGGGCACAAATGAACTTCAATTTATAACGGTATCCAAATGTAACACCTTTCATCATATTTCTAATATGGGAACAGAATGTTCAAATCACATTGAGCTCACCACTTTAGTGGCCCGGGATCTGACTCCAGTTAAATGATATCATGCAAAACATAAAAAATATTATACTAACCACCTTTGAAAATTTACAACAAACACTGCAATTTATAACTCAGAATTATATCATTAATATATGTGATGTGACACCATATAGTTTAAAACCATTAGCTACAGAATAGTATTATAATGAAACCTACAATTTCTAAAAATTCTAGACATTGTATAACAGAACAGATATCAAAAGCTTTGACTTTAAAAGTAACAATGGACAACCATAGTATCATTACCTAAGTCTGTTCTTTTTGAATATAAACAGTCAGCTCGAAATACATATATTCACTTGAATATAAAAAACATCAGCGAAGAGTAGAGATTAGTAATTCCATGATGATGATGATGACGATGATGATGAAAATAATAGTTTTTTTATTCGTTATTCTATGTCTAGTAAAATCTAATATACCATTGAGACGAATCGGGAAAATTTTTCAGGGTACATGAACATATATGTTACTTATAATACTGTTTAAATTGATTCAAACTAATGTGGTTTGCATTTTGTTATTTTGTTCAGGACGTTACGTGACAGAAGGATATCAAACCTCATGCACTATGGATTATATATCTACTGACCTTAACAATCGATTATTCAACATTGGACTATTTGGTTTTGGTTTTTTATGTCCTTTATTTTTATCACTATTCTGTTACGCCAGAATTATTTTAATTGTAAGAAGTCGAGGTAAAGATTTTATAGAAATGGCAGCAAGTTCCAAAGGCACTAATCAAAAGGAAAAAGGTGCCAATGTATGTAAGTGAATTGAACTTCTTTGACAAATAATCATATACACACATTTTATTGTTAAAAAGAAATATATGTAGACATAACAGAGGTTCGTTGACAGATACTGTGCAGTATGCAATAATAAATTAGTAATGTAATTGATATAGGAAAATATCTCCAACCATAGTCTAATTTTAAGCAAAAGGTTGTAATCCATTTTTGTGAACTTATACCGTTTATCTAATTCATCATTATCAAGTTACAGTGGAACATTACACAACAAAACCTTCTGATAAATTAAGATTTGCAAAAAATGTTCTTTGTTTGTTGTTAAAAACAATCTTATATACCAAAGTAAAATTATGATATGAATCAAACAGTTTCAAACGGGAAACAAGAAATCAAAGTTGTGATAACTCTACTATGTCAATAATCTTATTGAATTACTAATACTGAAGTTTCACTAGATGTTCAATTTATAAGTGCACAAGTCATGTATTCAATTCTGCTAGGAATACTGAATTAGTTGCAGAAAATCTTTCCAGTGAGAATAAACCACACAAAAGGCGGTTGTTGCAATTTAGTACTTAATTACATCTGCGTAAATATCTTGTCACACTGTAAAGAAGCGATTTTGCACCTTATTAGTTTGCTGATAATGGATCACTGCTTTGTTCATGTGATTATATTGAATAGCTCCATGTAATATACACATGCATGTACATGAATGTATATCAAGCTACATATACACTATTTCGCGTTCATGAACATAACTTATCACTGGTATCTTTCGATTGTATTTCAGCATCTTCAAAATCAGATACTTTTGTATTAAAGTCATCAGCTATACTGTTAGGCGTTTTTTTATTATGTTGGACCCCATATTCAGTTGTTTGTCTAATGGCCCTTATTGGCTATTCCGATTACATAACACCACTAATGGTTGAATTACCATGTTTATGTGCAAAAACAGCAGCCGTTTGGGACCCATGTATCTATGCTTTCAGATACCCAAAGTTTCGAGTTCTGCTTCAACGTCAATTTGGATTCCTTAGACTAACCAAAAATAAGGTCAGTTACGTGAAAATGTCATTCTCATAACTGTTGATCATCTCCCGTAAAATAAAGTGAACTGATAGTAAATCAAATTTTAAAACATTTTGTATATTTTAAATACCAGAAATGATCTCTGACAGTTTACTTTCCTGAACATAAACGTCAACGTTAATTAGAAATCGGTTGCTCTTTTGATTTCTTCGGATTATTGATCGATTAAAGGTTCAACTCAAATTAATAGTATTAAAATACTGATAGTAAGCATGATATATTTCACATAAGGGTAAATATCCTTCTATGAGCACACGTAAAAAGAATCTGTATAATATTTAACCATACGTGCTCAAGTTATATTCATTGTTGTTATATAGCATTATGCTTCAAATTATAAAGTCGTATTTTTAGGACGCCAATAAACTTGCCCCTGGTTTATTCATCTATGGCTGTGTAGGATAATGATGGAATATTTAAATATCTTAGTAGTTGAAATCTACAAAATGTCAAGAAGTAAACTGTAGATATATATTACAACCAGATACTGAAACCTTTTATTGCTAATATAAGAGCTTGTTCCGAACAACGTTATAACATGACTAAACTGACATGTTCGTCGGTGAAAATACCTTTGATTCCTAAACCAGTGTTTTCATTCACAGGTGAAAAGTACTGAAGTATTACTGGTCTTTTTCTAAAAATTAAGTTGAAGATACGAGTTATCTAAAGCGCGGAAAAAAGAAAAAACATTACAATGTGTCTGGTACGACTAAGTAAATTGGATATTTGAAAATGTAGCAAAAATATTAGATTCATTTCAAAAAAATAAGAGGCAAGTTTACTCGACAATAAGAAGTATGTACTATCAGTCTAGGTGTATAATGATTTATAGTCTGCTATTCATTGTAAATTTCTACATAAAGTATGTTGATAGTATTACACTCACGTAGTTAAATAAAATTTTATGGAATAAGCAAAGGTTATTCCAACAAAAAGTGATTCAAAACACTGTTTACTGAAAAATGTCCCTTATCTGGCTGAAAGAAAATTAAAATAAGGATGGAAATTCAATTATACTGATGAAAAGAATCTTTGCTACAAAATAATTATAAATAATCTAGAATAACGGTAGTTTACCTAAACTTACTGTTGTTCGCAGCTTATATTTCCCGCAGTGACTGCCGTATACATCATTTTAAAATGACAGATTAAATGATAGCTTTTGAAAATCTTGTTTTCAATTGTTACATTAAGTGTCCTTCTAAACAAAATAGCAACCATTACAATATTCACTAGTAGCATAACGGAGTCAAGGACTTTTCTAATGTTGTTGGTGCATAAAAATAAAATAGAAATTGTCGAATCCTGAAATTAATAATGACATTAAAATAGAATGTTTCAAAGCTTCAAATAATAATGACGATTTTATGGTTAAGATCATGAATCGATCAATGTTAGACCACCATTGAAAACTTGGAAGCACTAAACGATTTTTTCGTTCTAGAATGGACTCTATCTAGTGCTTCTAGGTTTTCAATAGTGGTTTGAAATTGATCAATTCATGATCTCAATCAAAACTCAACATTCTCCACAACCCTTTACTGACTATTTTTATTCTCGAAATAGGGGAAATATACACGCCAAAAATGTTGAAGAATTTAACCAAATAGTTTAACAGTGTTTGAGCGCCAAGTTGATGTGAGACATTAAAGAGGAAGAATTTACTTGAAAAAATCTCAGCGAATGAATTCGAATTAAATTCAACGTTTTGCTTGGCAATCTGGTCCAAGCTTTTTCAAGAAATTATAATCAAATATCAAATTTATCGAAAAATAATCTTGAACCAGATTACCGAGAGGAACATTGGATTTACTTCAAATTCATTCGCTGAGATTTTACAAATACATTCTTCCTCCCTAATGGCTTAAGAATTTATTCTTGAAATTTTGACTATACATACATAAACAAACTGGTTTCTCTGACAGAAATCAACAGTACTTTCCGATGTTCCAAGCTATTATTTGTACCAATTTGTTCTCGTTCTACTATTCAATTACTTACTTACTTACGTCTTTTACTCCTAATGGAGTATAGGCCGTATTCAACCACTAGCTGCATTCAAATTACTTACATTGAAAAAATGTCATACAATTTCTGCTTTAAGAAAGACATGAAAATCGTTTGTAATTTTGTAACATGGGAGAAATCACAAAGATTTGGAAAAATTCTCAACAACAAAAGTTACAAACTAAGACATAAACACATCAACATTTCATTTTTTATTTATGGCATGCGTGAATTTAGTATAATTCATACTTGACTATAAAATGAATTTTCCAATGACTGAGAGCAATGACACTGATATGAACCATTTATATCCAATGAAAATATAATTCAGTGACCCAGTTTTGTTGAGTTTTGAAGATAGCGGCTTAAATGAGAATATGTCAGTTTTTTATCTAAAGGTCATATAAAGTTTTATTCTGAAACACTCGGGAGGTTATGTTCCAAGTGCTAATACCAATTGAAGTCTACGTATTAACGTTTTTGAGTGTAGTTGTTGCTACTTAAGCAAAATGGAATTGTGGAGGCTAATTTCCTCCATACCTAATTCCAATAAATAATATTCCGTTAACTGAGTATTTAACGCAGGCTAAATCTCCTAGTAGAATTATGGATTTACTCGAGAGTATTCAAAAGCCTGAACACCACTTATACAGTTAGTTTATTGTTAAAGATTAGTAAAATCCGCAAGCTAACAGGAAGCAGGCACACAGGGAAAACGAGTCTGTATGTGTTTGTGCTAAACATTCATACATATTAATGAGTGTTATTCGATTGTGGATAAATTATTGATTGTCTGTGTGTTACAACCACTGGGAGAAAAGATTAAAAATTGACATGTGCTCAATCAGACTCACACAGTAAGTTACATAGTGGATTGAGTGTCTAAATTACAATGAGCAGATAAATAATACAATAGTTCAATGAGCCTACCGTTGAGTCGTAAATATGCAAATTTATCCTAATAAAACTCATAACTAAGTTACATGCTTTTTACACTTATCATAAACAAGCACAAGCAATTTTGGAAAGACCTAATGTACACAGTAAAAGTAAATACCTGATTATTTACCACAACAAAATAAAGATTTTTTATAATACCACTTTAACTAGTTCTGACATACTTTGTAACTCTACTTCAATGAATTACTGTTGGAAAATGAAAGCAAATATCTTGCTTGATAGTAAATATTTTATAAAAAGTTGTGATCTGTTTTATTTGATCTATCTAACCTACTTTTCAACTGAAGTTGTTACTATGCTATTCTAGAATATCTTTATAGTAAAGATTAATTACATTGATGCTATGATAGGTTTGTAGTATTCCGGTTTGCAAGTTAGAATATCAATTTATCCTTAATATTAAAAATGTCAATATCTTTTTTCTAGCTTCAAATCATGGATTGGCTTATGGTTAGATAACCATTAAAAACCAGAAAATACTGAACCGCTGTTTTGTTTTGATTTGGGACACATTTTGTTATGATTTGTTTGCATGCAAAAAAACAATGAAAATTGCAAGTGTTGAATCAGAATAAAAGATTCTTAGTTTAGGGATGGTTATAACAATCAGAAAATAAACATTTGAGAACCACTACAAACTAGAGACTACTGAACAGCTATTTCATCTTAAGGATCCATTTTAAGATCTTAAGAACTCATAACATAGCAGTAGACTACTGAGCCTAAATTTAATGATCTACATCTCTTAAATTGGTAATTTTATGGTATAGCCTGATTTTTAATCAATGATAATCTGAGATAACTGTTTCATTCGCTAGGTGGATGATCTCGAATTATTGCATAGTGAACTTTTCGTGCCATCTACGATACGTATCAGTAAAATGTTTCTCAATTTTATCTTTCTTTTTTTTCTAACAGACTGATCAGTCCTCTAGAGGAGAACTCTCAACAATGTGTCAAGTTGAAGAATAGAAAACGTTTTACAATCATGAATAAAATAGAAGTTAACTACAGTTTCATGTGCCTCAATGTTGTTCTCATATCATCGTAACTACTGACTAGAAATTATGTAATTATCTAGATTTACATTTACAGTTGGAAGAACCATATTTGTTACCATTTTTCTAATTTGTAAAATAGCAGTCGGGATAGTTGTTAGTGATCAATAGAATAAAGCTATTGAATAATTCGAGTTATTGTTATTAAGAAATTATCAGGGATTACTTTTTCTGTAAACACGCTCGATTTTTTGAGTCATTAAATTCTGCAGAGATAATGTTTTCAAAATACAGGTCTCTAGAAAAGGGTCATCTTTCCTAAAATAATGAAATTATGTACTCTAGTACCACTGGAGAATAAACTAGACATTTATTAATACTGATGACACTAGAAATCAACTGATAGGATGATGATTTACTAACTATAAATCTTTAATTCTGATAAGTTATTCATTTAGAAAACAGAGTAAGCAGTTGTAATATGAGATAATACTAGGCTCTATCTGCTTAAGTTTCTCATCAAATTAAAAAGACTAGAAAATAAAGTGACCTATACGGTAGTGATTTCGTAAACCATATAGATCATACTACTATAAAAATAAAGAAGCACTTACAAAGTTGTGAAAAAAATTAGATGATAATATATAACATCTACTGCTATACAAGATTTTCTCCTAAGCAGTTTTTAGTTTACACATAATAAGGTAATGAAATTAACTACTTTTAGTTAGTTTCTGATTACTTCCTGATTATACTCTACATGTAAAACCATTATAAAACAATATATATAAATGAAAATTGTTTCCATAGATACATTATTAGATTATTTATTTTGAACCGACAAACTGATTGTGATGAAGTTGTATTCATCTTATTTTCTAAATGTTATTTTAAATACCCATAAAATATCGAATGATGATAAAATGTTAATATTTAAAATAAATAATATAAAATGATGAATTTAATTTTTATTCTTATTACATAATATTTGGGGTTGATTCAAACTGATTATGAAAAGTTAGTAGATAATATTATCTGCAGAAGGGGTTTGTGGAGATTTTAGAAATTTCACAGAATGGAATCATGAGTCAATTGAAGCTAGACCATCATGGAAAACCTGGAAGCACAGGATGGCCGTTTCGTCCTAGTATGAAACTCCTAAGCAGTGCACATCCACGATCCCGCTCCCCGCGAGATTCGAACCCAGGACCTATCAGTGACTGACTTCAAGAGATACTCCTGGAGTTCTAGTGAAAAGCCGTTACCAGTGGAGTTCAACCAGGTTTGTTGACAGATATCAGCTCACTGAAGACAATGGTATACGGTGTCGCAACTTCGTGGATTGGTTGAAGTTAGACATTAACGCCATTGGATGCCGGCTCAGTTCTCTAATTCGTTAAGTGCTCGCGTGCGATACTGATAGGTCCTGGGTTCGAGTCTCGCGGGGTGAGGGATCGTGGATGCGCACCACTGAGGAGTCCCATACTGGGACGAAACGGCCTTACAGTTCCTCCAGGTTTTCCATGATGGTCTAGCTTCAATTGACTCATGATTTCAATCTGTGAGATAATATTATCATTAAATATTTTGTTGTCATGTTGATAAGTATCTTTAAGGTGAATTGTGATCAATTAGAAAAACGATCATCTACACATTATAACGGTAAAAACAGATTTTTTTAATGTTCACTTTGGCTTCACTTATTATCCGTCTCATTTGTTTTTTTTAAAATTAGTAAGAGCAATTAAGTCACTGAACTAAGTATTAGCTTAAAAATTCATTATTTTTTTAATGAAAATATCTGTAAACAATGATCAAACTACTTGAAGATTTAAATTGCAGAAAATATTAATAGTACTTCATCACTCCGTGTGTTTATCAAGGGATGATGTATCAATCTCATCATATTATTTATTTCATTACCTAGTAGGATTATTAAAGCTTGACACAGATTTCTAGCTCTTTTCATCTCTATCTTTAGCACGTACATTTATGAAAATATTACAGAGATAAGTGTATCATTTATCGGTAGTTCCGTCATTTGAACTCTTTTCAATTATTTTTTGTTGGTTGCCTTAAGAATAATTTTTGTTTTATTCATCACATATAAGATTTGATTAATTGCATGTCGATGTTTGAGTAGATTATTTAATACCTGCATTGTATGATCAGTGAATATTAGATTAAGCATGTAGTGAATTTTCAAAAATTCTTGAATAACTGATATTATATTTGCAGAAGTGAATAAAGTCCTTCAATCAAACAGTATTTCACTATATATTTAGTATTCATATGAATTAAAGATAAGGTGAGGAAATATTGAACCCAAGTTAAGTTCGAAATAACTTAGTCTGATCAATCAAGGATCAAACATTTCCTGCACAAAACGTAAATATTTTTGATTAATTATCATCTCACAACATACCATTAAATGTAAGAGGGCATTGTATGTTTTTATAAATGATCCTATTGTCATATAGACTATACAACAAATTTTCGTACTGAAAAATCAGAGGAAATTGGATACATCTTTTTCAAGAAACGATACGTTTGAAGTATTTAAAAAAACTGACAGGTTTTAGTAATAGTGGTCAAAAATGAAAATCTATAATGTAACTGGTTATCCAGTATTCCTATATTTTATTTTTATCACGGTATATTTTAATCTGTACTGTTAAATTTAACAAATTGTAGTGGTTGCTATTCAATATGATCTTTAAACTTCGTATACAGTTCGTCTTTATAACCATCACTAGATAACTCCTCAACGGTGTATAATCAAAAAGCGAATACAAAATTTTGATTATGTTTATCATTGCACTACGCGCAGATAACCAAAATTACAGGTACTCTAAGCAGGCAGGAAAGAGTAGCGCCAAAAAGCAAGTTGTTATTGTACGGATGACTCTGTTCGTTAAGTCAACAACAGAGCTCAACCAAATTCAGTGTGAATAAACTCAATTGCTATAAAATACACTCACTTACCTGAATATACGTACTTATGTAGACATTAAATATAATAAATGAAAAATATTGAATCATACTACTGACAAACCATAAATTCTGAATTTCTTGTAGTTTAATCTTCATGGAATTAAATGTACATCAAATTACTTATCCATTAATCATTTAAAACAAGTTGAATAAATTTTTGAGTAAAATTAGTCATAATAATAATAATTATAATTATTGACTTTCTATTCTCTATTCCAAAAATTACTTCATTCATGAGAGCTAAATACATAATTTGCATTTGTTTTGTTTACCAATACAAGAACATCAACTGAATACTTCAAAAATGATCGAATTCAGTTGTCTTGTTGTCATATACAAAATCAAAGGAAAAATGTCACACAAATGAACACTATATATATATATATATATATATATATATATATATATATATATATATATATATATATATATATATATATATATATTGATAAGACATGATTAGAACAAATAAGAAATAATTATACAATGGTTTACTTACAAGCACAATTTTATATGAATGTTGAAAGAGCCCAAGCAACTAATGAAATTATAGTTATAAAATATAACTTTCAACCATACTATGTAGACGTAAATTTTTCAACAGCTTTGAAACATCAACTAAAAGATAAATAGAACAATTTTTATTAGTAATATGAAAAATGATCAGTAATACATTTAAGAATGAAAATAGTGAATGTACTCAAAGTATATTTGTATGAATTGTTATTAAATTACATTACAGTTTACATAAAACGTAATCAACATAACAATTTAAACAAACTTTACAATGATTAATCATGACAAATATACAAATTACATAAAATTCTAAAGATAGAAATATCAACAATATTTATTCACAGATTACTTTCTTCTTGACCATTTCTACATAGCTCGTACCATCCATGTCTACTTTGTCCGAAGGAAACAATATTATACATAATTGACATTCGAAAAAATGTAAAGGTCTAAAATAGTATATAGAATAAAAAGATTACTCTTAACTTAATTACTTACTTACTTACGCCTGTTACTCCCAATGGAGCATAGGCCGCCGACCAACATTCTCCAACCCACTCTGTCCTGGGCCTCCTTTTCTAATTCCATCCAATTCTTGTTCATCTTTTTCATGTCTATTTCCATTTCTCGGCGTAATGTGTTCTTTGGTCTTTCTCTTTTCCTTTGTTTAGCCTTGAGGATTCCATGTGAAGGCTTGTCTTGTGACACGGTTGGGTGCTTTCCTCAATGTGTGTCCTATCCACTTCCAGCGCTTCTTCCTGATTTCTTCCCCCGCTGGGATCTGGTTTGTTCTCTCCCACAGTACGTTGTTGCTAGTAGTGTCCGGCCAACGGATCTGAATTATTTTGCGTAGACAACTGTTAATAAACACCTATATCTTCTGGATGATGGCTTTCGTAGTTCTCCAGGTTTCCGCCCCATACAGTAGAACTGTCTTGACATTTGTATTGAAAATCCTGACCTTGGTGTTGGTTGACAGTTGCTTTGAGTTCCAGATGTTCCTCAGTTGTAAATATGCTGCTCTTGCTTTGCCGATCCGCGCCTTCACATCTGCATCAGATCCACCCTGTTCATCAATGATGCTGCCCAAATATGTAAAGGTTTTTACATCTTCCAAATCTTCTCCGTCAATTGTGATTGAATTGTTGCATGCTGTGTTGTATCGGAGAACCTTGCTCTTCCCTCTGTGTATATTGAGACCTACTGCTGCTGAGGCTGCTGCTACACTGTTCGTTTTCTCCTGCATTTGTTGTTGCGTTTGGGATAGAAGGGCCAGATCATCCGCGAAGTCCAGATCGTCCAACTGCATCCTAGATGTCCATTGTATCCCGTGCTTCCCTTCAGATTTTGACGTCTTCATGATCCAGTCGATCACCAGGAGAAAGAGAAAGGGTGAGAGTAAGCCTCCTTGCCTGACACCGGTCTTCACTTCGAACGACTTTGTCAACTGTCCTCCATGCACGATTCTGCAGTGTAACCCATCATATGAACTCTGTATGATATTGACTATCTTCTGAGGCACACCGTAGTGTCGAAGAAGTTTCCATAGTGTTGCTCTGTCCACGCTATCAAATGCCTTTTTGTAGTCAATGAAGTTGATGTAGAGTGATGAATTCCATTCAATTGATTGTTCTACAATGATCCGTAGAGTTGCGATTTGGTCTGTACACGATCTTTCCTTACGGAATCCTGCCTATTGGTCACGAAGTTGGGCGTCTATGCAGTCCCTCATCCTGTTTAACAATACTCTGTTGAAGACTTTTCCCGGTATTGAGAGAAGAGTGATGCCCCTGTAGTTATCACACTTACTGAGATCGCCTTTCTTCGGTATTTTGACCAGGAGTCCTTCTTTCCAGTCTTTTGTTACTTGTTCCTCATCCCAAATCTTATTGAAGAGAATGTCAAGTATCCTTGTAGTTGCCGCTACGTCTGCTTTCAGTGCCTCTGCTGGAATGTTGTCTGGTCCTGCTGCTTTGCCACTCTTGATTTGTCTGATGGCCATGCTGATTTCTTCAATTGTTGGTGGGCCAACGTTGATTGGGAAGTCCGTGGGTGCTGCTTCGATGTTGGGTGGGTTCAGTGGAGCTGGTCAATTCAAGAGTTTTTTGAAGTGTTCTACCCACCTGTTTTGTTGCTCTTCAATGTTGATGATTACCTCGCCTTCCTTGCTTTTCACTGGTCGTTCTGGTTTGCAACGATTTCCAGAGAGTTTCTTTGTTATGTCATACAGTTGTCTCATGTTCCCTTCTCTTGCAGCCTTTTCCGCCGTCTTTGCTAGATCTTCCACATATTTACGTTTGTCGGTTCTGATGCCCCTCTTCACTTGTTTGTTTACTTCTGAGTATTCAGCTTGTGCTTTGGCTTTTTCTGCTCTTGTTCAACTGGTATTGATTGTTGCCTTCTTGTTCCATCTTTCTTGAATCTTATACAGTGTATCAACAGTGATCCATTCCTTGTGATGGTGCTTCTTGTGACCCAGGACTTCATGACATGTTGAATTGATTGCCTCTTTGATCTCCTTCCAGTTGCTCTCCACAGTAGTTCCTTCTCCATTGAGTAGATCATGAAAAGCCTGGAACTTATTGCTGAGGACTATCTTGAATTTGTTGAGCTTGTTAGTATCCTGAAGAAAGGCCGTATTGAACTTTTGTGATATTGTCCGCCCCATTGTCCAGTGCTTCTTGAGTTTCAATTTCATCTTGGCGACCAGCAAGTGATGATCTGATGCTATATCAGCTCCTCTCTTGATTCTCACGTCCTCTATAGTCCTCCTGAACGTTTTGTTGATGCAAATATGATCGATTTGGTTTTGCGTGGTGTGATCCGGTGAAGTCCATGTGGTTTTGTGAATGCCTTTATGTGGGAATATGGTGCCGCCTATGACCAGTTTATTGAAGGCACATAGGTTTGCAAATCTCTCACCATTTTCGTTTCTTTCTCCCAGTCCATGTCGTCCCATGATGTCTTCATATCCAGTGTTGTCCGTTCCAACCTTGGCGTTGAAATCTCCCATCAGAATGGTCAGGTCCTTTGTTTGGCACTTCTCGACGATTGACTGTAGCCTATTGTAGAATTGATCATTAGCGTCTTCATTGTAGTCGTTGGTAGGCGCATAGCATTGGATAATATTCATTGTAATGCCCTCCTTTTTTGTTTTGAACGAGGCTTTGATGATACTTGATCCATGAGATTCCCATCCTATAAGCGCATTTTGCGCTTGTGTGGACAGCATCAATGCAACTCCTTGTGTATGTGGAGCATTTTCTTCTTCATGGCCGGAGTATAACAGAAGCTCTCCTGAAGTTAGTCGTTGTTGTCCAACTTGCGTCCAATGTGTTCCACTGATACCAAGTACCTCTAGGTTGTATCTTCTCATTTCTGCAGCAATTTGGAAGGCTCTCCCGGTGTCCCACATTGTACGAACATTCCATGTACCTAAATAAATGGTCGCTCTGGTTGTCAGAAAGGGCATCGACCTCGTAACTTCCGAAGAAATTCGGCTTTCATCATGAGGCGTCATAGTTTTTCTAAATGAAGACATTCTGACGTCCAGGGCAGAGGTTAAAAGGTTTGAATAATTCTTTCTGGTTAGCGTTTTTTTAGCGAGTTAATTTTCTACGGGATGGGGACGCTAACCCCATGCCCAACCCTCCTCCTTTATCCGGGCTTGGGACCGGCAGTAGCCCCCGGAGGGACTCCAGGCGGAGTTAAAAAAAAGATTACTCAATAAAACAAAAAAAATAATATATATACATTGTAGATGTACACAATAGGTATGTTGAACGTGGGTATTTGAACAGAAACAAAAAACTTACTCTAAGTCATAGAACGTCAGAAAATCTAATTTTCTACTCATTGGGATATTACAAATATATTATTTATTTAGAAACAAAAAACGTTCATGTTTGCAATACTCAACACAAAATAAAGAATACATTACATAATAAAAATTTAAGTTGTTATAATATATATTCATAGTGGCTGGCACTATGTCGATTCTTCATAGTTTATTCTAGCTTCTGGACAAGTCAATTTATTCATCTTTCTGCAGTCACATTTTGACTTTGTTAATTATTCGCTTATCAATCTTGACTGTTTTTTTAATGTGAGCATATGTGTGTGCATTTCTTATCTTACTCATCACATGTCTGTTACTTAATTTTGTGTGACTATAAATACCGATTACTGCTTGATTAAATCGAGTTGACTCATTTGCCTTCCTCACCACGCGTCACTTCGCTGCACTTTTCTTTATCCTTTTCGCTTTCTTCGCTAAGCCTCTCTGATTATCTATTCTCATCAACGATTGTACAAAATGTATGTATTCAAAACTTTATTCTTGTATTTGATTTATTTAATTCCGTTATTCACTAATGTGATTTAAACCGATGGTTATATACGTGGATTGGTGATATGTATATTTCAATAACAATTATTCATCCGATCTTATTGGAGTCAGATTTAAAGCCGCTAAATATATACATGTCTTTATGTTATATGAGATGATTAAAAAATTGAATGTAAATACATAGATGGAGTTTGATACAAGAAGAAAACACAGTTAACATAAAGTACAAACGAAATAACATCAAATAATATTTTACAAAAAATTTAATCAACAAACTGTTTATTTGTATCTACATTATCAATCGTCTCATTTTTTGTCTAGTGAAGTTGATTTCGAACGATCAATTGACGTTATTTCTTTTTTTTTTGCTGTTGTTAAGAATTTTTCAGCGATTTCAACTGTTCATAAACAGCACTGGATTTTTAAGGGTTTCTGAACTTTTTACAAGTGGATAAACTTGAATTTGTAAGCGGTTGAATTGTTGCTGATTTAATAACTCCGGAAATGTGCACAGAAAAAAACAGGCTCTATTTAACATGTCAACAATCAATATTTTTTATTAGTTTAATGCTGTAAGTGTCTAGATAAATAAAATAGTTTCACCCAGACATTAAAAATCCAACTTCAGAAAAGGAATACTTCCTTTATCCTTTTATTTCTAACATGATTATTTTGGCTTAACACAGACATAAGCTTACGTTTGAATATAAACAACAATACCGATTAAATGATTCAAAATTAATCAAATACAGTATATAAGAATCAATTAATCTAATAGAGTTTTAATATTCTTTGTTTACTGTAGATTATCCAGACTGAACGTAGGTTACATGGATCATACTGAATTAACTGCTGACTGTTTACTCAAATTTTACAAAACACTTATATATTGACCCTAATGACAATATTCTATTACTTTTATCTAATTAACAAAGTGACACGTTCATTCCATTTTCAAGAGTTCTGATCCAGGTTGATCAACAAAATGTATAAATACCTATATTCTGAGGATTTTCTGCAATTAATTTCAAGTATACTATGTAATATATCACATTATTTCCATGAAACTCTTGGTATCAATACACTTTACAAATGAAAAAAATTCTTTTTCAAAATAATCAATTATTATTTTTCTACTGTAGTGTATTGACTGTTTTAATTAATCTTAAAATTTAGTTCCAAGTAATAAGTAAATTTCAGTGGTTAAGATTATGAGTAAGTTGAAGCTAGACCACCATGGAAAACCTGGAAGCACTGGACGGCCGTTTCGTTCTATTGTGAGACTCCTCAGCAGTGCGCATCCACGACATCACCACCCCCCTGCAAGATTCGAACCCAGGACCTACTGGTTTCACGCACGAGCACTCATGATCTTAACTATTGAAATTACTATAATATCAAAAAAACCCATCTGATATTCATAAGTAAGCGTTCATTTACGAGATCCTGTCATACTTGATCACAAAGATTATCTCCATTTTCTTTGATAAACTGATAAACTATGAGATTTTTTACGAAAGGCTTTTTCATATCTGTTCGACCTTATTTTAAACCAATTGCCATCTTGCATTTTCTGATAAGCTAAAAATTAATTATTTACGAGTGTTTTATTGTTCATACCCTGATCATTTTTGAGAGTAAATAAGACAGTTACTCTAAACTGAAATAGCTAGGCACTATGAATCATACTAATTCTTATCACTTATCCCATAGTTGAATGTAGCTTATGTGTTCAGAACTATATTTCTCATTTTTTTCTTATTTCAAACTGCCTCCCAGGAGATTAATAAAACACGCAACCACAAATATGCTAAATAAATAATTTATCAACTGAACATTACAAACTTTGATTACACTCTTCTCTTTCAATAGCTCCTATAATCTCATTTCAAATTCACACTGGTATTTGTCATCATTTAAAGTATAAAGTAACAAGAGATAATCAGGTATACTAAGAACCACACTATCTCACAGAACATTAAACCTTGAATAATCTTCTGGTTAATCACGCTTTATTAACTTAATATCAAATGATGACATAATATGTGCATCGAGAATAACATTTTTAGGTATTGTAAACTGAGTTGTTCGAATTGTGGTTTTCAGTAAGTTTTGTTATTCCTAAATTTGATACATGTTACGCTAGTACGAAGAAATAAGTTGATTTTTGGTTTGCTACCTTCAGCAAACTTCGTAAATATGCTTGTGGTAAAACATGTCACCGGAAACAAAAACACGGTGGCAGTACAATATTGAAAACTAGCTAAAAAAAGAAACAGAAACCATTGAGCTCTTGATCAAACGTCTGTGGTTTATGCGCTCATCTCAGGATCTAACGATCTTGAATTAGTAACCTAGTGAGGTTATTTACGTCTACAGTCAATAGAAACAAATATACTGTATACTGTATTCACAATTTTCGATAAACAACGACTTAACACGAACTTATTTTAATTTTCGAATCTGTAAATTTAACGGTTTTCAAACCATTATTTATTTAATTCTTGACTTAATCATAAACACTAATAAACGGTTTTCACGATTCACTAAATTAATAGAAGCGTTTACATTTGCCGTAAAACTTAAAGGAATGACTGATCGTTGAGACATGAGCTACTAGGTTCAAAACATAATTTATTTAGATACACACGTAGCTCTTCCTAAATAGATTAAAACTACTCATTTCTTATGCAAATTTCTAGTTTTGACACAAATACTCTAAATCTCGGTTAGTATAGCTTTATATCCAAAAAATAATGGAAAATAGATATTAGAATATTCTTGAATTAAACTCGTTCCTATTGAAAAACTACTGACCTCTTTGAGCAATAAGCTGAAACAAATGACACTTCATTTATATTTTCTATGTGGGTTAGTATAACCTAAATATATTCAACAAACCAATGTATATTCGTAAGTGAAAGTAGGTCTACCCAGTTAACATACTTTCAGTTTCGTGATTATTTAGACGTCATATGACAGAAATTACCAATAAAATTACATCATTACAAATTATGATTTGTGTATGACTTCTTTAACTTTCAATAGTTGAAATCATGAGTCAGTTGAAGCTGGACCACCATGGAAAACCTGAAAGCACTAGACGGCCGTTTCGTCCTAGTACGGGACTCCTCAACAGTTTGATAACTCTAAGGTATATCTTCTCTATTAACTAATAAAATACAAGACGGATTTTCTAAATCCTTTTTTTCATTTTCACTAGACAATAAATATATATGGAAGCGATTGGAATATGGTTTACTCGTATATAGTTGAACCAACTAGTGTAGATTTTAAAATGTATTTTTGAAGCTTGGTGAGTTGAATCCAAAATTTTGCAAAAATCTACTTTCATTATCACTTTACAATTTGAGACATAGAGTAACGAGTTGGAATGCACTTTCTACTTGCTGAAAAAATGTTAAATTTTACACCTATAAGGAAAAAGAAAATAAAAATATGTGGACCATTTATTTGTATATTGTTATGAAAATGCAATGAAAATAAGGTTAGAGACGAAATACGCCTTCAAGCAGTAGTTAAGCATAGTTAGCCATAGTAAATAGGTAACAAGTATACTGTAGAACAATTATTATAGCAGTTCGATTTTAACGGATGTATGTAAGTATCAACTGAATGTTCTTCTAATTTAGCAATAACAAAAACTGAAATACAGTAAAATGATAATTTTAAAAACCACTTTCGTCAAATCATTTTTTACTTTCATTAAAAGAAACAGTTTTGTTTTATCACTTCCAATGACACATTCAATGGTTTCCATCTATCTAATACTCCTAACTTGTAAAATTCCTATAAACCTTCTAACAACTATTACATAATTCATCTTTCTAATTTTCTGTTCTATACATTTCGTCTTTCGTTCAGTCTTTATGCTTTCCAAACAACTTCTCTGGTGATCTTATATACAGAAAACAAAAACACATTGATAATCTTTGTCATTTCAAGCATTAATACTCACAACTTTTAATTATTCAATAACGAGTTATCATTTTAATTGACTAATTCACTATATTAATCAAAATTTAATATAATAAATTCATATTCTTTTACTTGTTGGATTTAAGCCCACACAGACCTGGACATCTGAGGGAAAACAAGGAATATAATGGACAGCTCAGAATCAATTAGACGATTTGGACTTTACAGATGACCTAGCCCTCCTATCACATACACATGAACGAATGCAGATAAAGACAGCCAGTGTAACAGCAGTCTCTGCATCAGTAAGCCTCAACATACACAAGGGGAAAACCAAGGTCCTCAAATACAACACAGAAAACAGCAATCTAATCACTCTTGATGGCGAAACTCTGGAAGATGTAGAATCCTTCACATACCTGAGAAGCATCATTGATCAACAAGGAGGTTGAGATGCAGACGTAAAGGCAAGGATTGGCATAGCAAGGGTCGCATTCCCACAATTGAAGAACATATGGAACTCAAAACAACTTTCAACCAATATCAAACTGAGAATCTTCAATACGAATGTCAAGGCAGTAGCTGAGAATTGGGGAACTACTGCAAACATCATCAAGAAAGTACAAGTATGTATAAATAGCTGTCTTCGCAAGATACTCAATATCCATTGGCCGGATACCATCAGCAACAGCCTTCTGTGGGAGAGAACAAACCAGCTTCTAACTGTAGAAGAAATTAGAAAAAGACGATGGAAATGGATAAAACATACAGTACGCAAATCATCAAAATGCATCATGAGACAATCCCTAACTTGGAATCTGAAGGGAAGCAGAAAAGAGGAAGTTCGAAGAACACATTACGTCGGGTAATAGAATCAGATATGAAAATGATGAATAACAACTGGAAAGAGCTAGAAAGGATTGCTCAGGACAGGTTTGGATAGAGAATGCTGGTAAGCGGCCTATGCTCCTTCACGAGGAGTAACAGGCGTAAGCAAGTAAGTAAGTAAGTAAGTCACACAGACAACAAACAATATGAAATTTTCACAAATTCCTTGTCTAGCAAGTCTAACTAATTTATTTTCTATAACATTTTCTACTACTTAGCTTCTACAGTTATGTTGTTGTAAACATTGGTTTACACTAGGAACCCTAATCAATTAAACATAACCATATATTTATATAAGCTAATATGATTAATTGAAAACTATAATTTCTAGTAGAAATTTTCTCATAAATTTTAAAGGTTATTAGTTTAATTAGATGTAACTGGAGTGCAAAGGAAACTATGGAATAAAACCAAATAAACCAGGTTTATTCGTTTAACATTAAAAGAAAAAAAAACAGAATATTTAATTTTTCTTTCTTTCTTTCTTCTTCTTTTTCTTCTTAACAAACACTTTCATGGATACTTCTTCTGTTTAATAAATAAATTCATTGTTCCAATTAAATTATCTCATGAGACGTATATATTTTGATAGAATTTAAATGACATTAAATATGTATTTTTTTGCTTTGTTTTCACCTGAATAAATGAATTTAACAAAGAATACATGGTAATTTTGTTGATGATGCTTTTTTTACGTAAAACACTGAAGAACTTATGCTTTTTCTCTAATGGTTGAGATCATGAGTCAATTAAAGCTAGATCATATTGGAAAACGTGGAAGCACTAGACGGTTACTTTGTCTTATTGGTGGACTCCTCAGTAGTGCGCATCCACCATCTCACCTCGCGAGATTCGAACACAGGACTTAATGTCTTGTTTTATAGTCAAATTAATTCATATTATAAATATTTTACTAAAACTAATAAGTTGTATCAACATGTGATTAAAAGGTGATCTTATCAATTTATTCTATTAAACGATTTTGTAAGAGAAATGTCTTACGGAATGTCAACATTAATTATGTAGTTGGAATTAAAAATATTCTTTTTTTATTGATAATGATTTATTATTTCTTGATTGTTTTCTTCTATTCTATAAATTATTCGTTTGTTATAATACAGTTTCTTATGTTTTATTTTGTTGTGCTTAATTTTATTAATTCCGCCCGGAGCCCCTTTTAGGCTACTTCCGGTCCCAAACCCGGATATAGGAGGAGGGTTGGGCATGGGGTTAGCTACACTATCCCGTAGAAAACTAACTCGCTTAAAAACGTTAACCGGAAAAACTAATTTAAACCATTTAAACTCTGCCCTGAAAGTTAGGTCTTTAATTAGAAGAACTATGACGCATCATGGTGAAAGCCAAGTTCCTTCAGATGTCACGAGGCTGATGCTTTTTCTGACAAGCAAAGCAACCAATAATTTAAGTACATGGAACGCTCGTACAATGTAGGAGACCGAGAGAGTCATCCGAATTGCCGCAGTTGCTTAATTTTATTGCTTACTTAGAGTGACTATTGACATCTTACCAAGTTACTTGATTCCTTGTTATCGCTACTTTTATATTATAGAGTTTAAAAATTGTTCATAATATTTACTATATCAACATAGATCTTTGTTACCTATTTCTAGTATTATAGTGGTTGAAAACTAGTTAAAATAACTATTACATTAATCATTTCTCAATATTAAAGATGAATTTAATTTTCAAGTAT
This sequence comes from Schistosoma margrebowiei, assembly GCA_944470205.2. Classification (NCBI taxonomy): domain Eukaryota; kingdom Metazoa; phylum Platyhelminthes; class Trematoda; order Strigeidida; family Schistosomatidae; genus Schistosoma; species Schistosoma margrebowiei. The sequence goes on along the minus strand of OX104024.1, from coordinate 64,010,022 downwards.
GTAAGTAAGCATAGTTTATGAGTTACTTACTTTTGAAATCCGCTTGATATGCTTACAAATGCAGCATATTACTGTGTTAATATACAAATATAGAAAGGTTTATAAGAGTTTTGAAACGAAAATTTATTATAAACACCTCATTCTCAAAGCCGTTAATCACTTCAGTAATGAAAGATTTTATTATCTACAAACTATGCTTTTTGAATTGGTGTAAGTGTAAGTTAATAAATGTAATGAGAAAACTATCCATGACTGAAAGGTTCCGTAATTTTTATGTTCCAAATAGCAATACAACACGCAAATTTTAGTTTCTTTTATTTATCAGCTTACGATGCATGAAATATGCTTTCATAAAAGTCTTTTGAGTATACAAGATCGTTTCTTGAAAAACATATTAGATCATAGCATCTAACGTTATTATCATATGATTAGATTTAATAAATCCAGACCCTCTTATCCGGTATTCTGATGTAAACGTAAGATTTCTATGTCACTGAGTACACATCACAGAAGCTCAGCCTAAACGGAGAGAATGTCATTTTACAGCCGGTAGACATGATGCTAGAATTTTTAAGTCTTACAAGTTAATTGATAAATCAAGAACATTGAATTTATCACGTTCTGCTGAAATAGCTGCTATAAAAAGATTTTAACTGAATTCATTCACCCATAAAGATACTTTGATCAATCTCTCTTTGCCTCAATAACCACGTTTTTGAGTTTATGTTGCTTAGCTTTTATTTTCATGACATCATGTACAATTTATCACTTCTTATCCGAGATGTATTCAACCATCCAATTTTATCTTATTTCTAATTATTGCATTCCTTCATTCCTAAAAACTTTTTCTCTCAGTTTATTTCTTCTTATTTATTTACACGATTTATCACTTGTGGAGTATAGGCTACTGACCAGAGATATCCAGCTTACTCTGTCCTGAGTTCATCTTTCCAGTTGTTTAAAAGTACTGCTTTTCCTTTTGATGCCTGTGTTCATGTCCCGGCGCAATGTAGTCTTTGGTTTGCCTTTTTCTTTTTGACTTGAGGATTCCGAGTTGGAGCTTGTCTCGTGACGCGATGTGTGGCCTGTCTGTGTTGTGCGTTTTTTCCTTATTTCATCTTCAGCCAGACGTTGACCTGTTCTCTGAGACAGTTGATTGTTGCTGATGGTGTCTGATCAATCGATCTAGAGTATCTTGCATAAATAACTTTTTATAAGCATCTGTACCTTTGTGACTATGGTTGTAATAGTTCTCCACGTTTTAGCTTTGAACAATAGAAATGCCTTGATGTTGATATTGAAAACTCTGACTTTAATGTTGCCTGATATCTGTTTTGAGTTGCAGATGTTCACTAATTGTAAGAAAGCCGCCCTAACCTTGCCGACCCATGCTTTCACATTAGAATCAGATCCCACTTATTTACCTATGATGCTACTCAGGCACATAAAACTCTTCCATAACTTCACTATCATGTATGATTTGGTTGGTACTCATTGTTATCTTGCTCTTCCCTTGCGAATTCTGTGGTCTATTGATGCAGTGACTTCTGTTGCACTGGTTGTTTTGACCTTCATTTTTCGCTGTATAAGGGATAGAAGAGCTATTTCATTTGCAAAGTCCAAATCGTCTAGTTGCATCCAAGCTGTCCTTTGTATTCCGTGCTTTCCCTCAAATGTAGGGGTCTTCATAATCTAGTAAACCACCAGAAGAAATAGAAAGAGAGAGTAAGAAGCCTTGTCTGGCAGCGGTCCTTATTTGTAATACATCTGTCAGATAACCTCCATGCACCACATGGCAGTGTAGTTCGTCAAATATATACCGTATGATGGTGATAATTTTCTCAGACGTACTATATTGTCAAAGAACTTCTACAACGCTTTTCTACGCACTCCATCAAACGCTTACTCATAGTCAAAGAAGTTGACGTATAGCGATGAGTTTCATCCAATTGATTACTATCCCTGTATATTTACATATATTACCTATACATTAGCAACCACTGAAACAAACCTTTAAATTGCTTCACAATTTTTTTCATTTATTAATCTATATCTACATACCAAACTCATTTTCAACAAACAGTCCTCGTATAAAGTACGTTCATTGTTGTTAACCTTTACACTGTTAATTGTTTCGTGATTGTAAGTACTTGAAAGAAATAAGCGAGCTAAGTGGATTCCTATTATTCTGTAACGATCTTTGTTTTCTTTTTTCTCTATTTAGCTAGATAATTACTTAATTAATTAAGTATTTTTTCTTTTAGAAATATATTTTGTGTGTGCATTTAGATTAAAATATAATTGACTGATCAAAACACTCATAGCAATATTAAATATCTAAATGTATCATGTCCAAATGGATAACATCTGAATGTAAGCTGAATAATTATTACCAAATTGAGTGATTCTGTGAGACATGTGTAAACGAAAGGTGGTTTTGAAGGTTTTAAGTTCCTTGAGTAGAACGGTTGAGTTTTAAAGCTTTCATTTTCTTTCTAGAAAAAATTATTACCACTTACTTCAGAGAGAAATTAACTATCCAATCATATTTAATGTAATCCAAATCATCAATAACTTAGGAATCCTAAACAGACTTACGATTCGCACATGTTTTAAAGACTCATATTACCATTTGACCATTTCAAGTCTGACAGATATAATGACAGTGTAACGCTTAGTTCACCACATAAAATTGAATTCGATGATTATTTATTTATTTTTTCGTGTATCACTTACTTGTTCACAATAAATGGCTATATGTAGCAAAATTGTCTACGTCTGTATACTTCCATTTATAATATATTCATTTAGCTAACTATTGTTAAACATAAAGACCAACAGTTTAAGGTAAACCACGAAACTATTGTAATTTCCTCCCTATCTAGCTATTTCTAGTTTGTATTCAAGTTAAGATTTCTAGATAATTCTTATCTCAACAAGTCTGTAGACAAAACACAGAATAAATTATGAAGGAAATTATACAACAGATAAATCCTTGATTTAATACAGGTAAGCTTTACAAATGCATATCTTTTATTGTGAGTTCAAAATAACACAATAATACAAAGTCATTCCTAGTGTTATCTATGTACATGCTAACTAAAACCTGTATTCATCAATTGAATTAAACTTTCATTACATAACCAATTCTAAGTTATAAGATCACCTAAATTATTTGTCGCAGTATAAATTATGTAGAAAATATACGATTGTAATTACTGACAATTATTCTATTTTAAATAAAAGTTTTCTTTCATTTAATTTGTATTGATCACTTTATTATTCAATAGATATTCTTCTATGATTTTGTATGTTTTTTATTAGTTCCATTTCATTTCTTATATGAATGATTTAATTGCTCTGTAAAATAAATTCGAAAGTATTACAAACATAATCAAAAAGTGAATTAAATTCGAACTTATCAAAAAACTTGAATGACAAATATAAAATTAATTAGATTTCTGATGAACATCCAGCTTCATTTTAGTAATGGAGATAATTTAATTCAATTTCAGATAATTATAAACTTTATTCTCAGTAAAATATTAACAAACTAGTTCAGAATAAGTCTGAATGATAATTCTTAGTGTAATGATTAAATGTATATGATGATTTAGAATAAGTTCTAAACCATATTAGCTTCAAAATGGACTATTTCATAGGATTTTGATTGTTACAACAACAAAAAATCCTCTCTGTAAAAAGCATTCACCAAGTAATTTGGTTGTAAGATAAAGTTACTATAATATTTTTATGCATATTGGTACGTTTGAGTTGACTTTTTGGTTAATGTTTTAGTAAAAGAAACATTCATACAGAGCTAATATTTGTTATTCTATACTTTATACTTATTTAATCAAACAATTTTTTTGATAAATAAAATGATTTTCTAAGAACTGAATTATCTGTCTAAACCCTTACAGTTATTTATCTTCTGTGGTAAAAGATATTTCGATAACTGTTTAATGAATGAAAATAATTACATAGATAAATTGGATCCAGTTATATACTTTGATAATAATAATAATAATAATACTGTTAAATTAAGTTGCTTCAAAACTAAGTAGGCGAAGACAATAACTTTAGGTAACATGATGTTTATTTGAACTATGTGATATATTGGCCGGATACGAATCAGACAATGTGATCACATATTTACTTGCTAATATATTTATATTTGAAAAATAAGGCTCAAATTCAGCAAATTAAAAGAAAAGAAAAACAAAGATAATAAAGGAAAACATTATAAACTATGGATAACAAAACAATCATACTAGGTTAGGTTTGATTTAATTACAAGTTGATTTTGAATTAAAGAGAATTTGAACTTTCTTTTATGATTAATTCTGCATAATAAATATACACTTTAAACAACATTTTTATAAAACCATAAAGACCGAGTTGTGATCAATCCTATTGTTGATTTCAATTATGAGTTTGATGATAGAAAAAGACGGGTGTTTATCATATACTATTATTGGGTCATTTCACAGTTTGTTTTTTTCGACCTTTTTGGTACATGATCAATTTATCCTCTACCTTTCATATCACGATTTCTCCTCTCAATGTATGTTTGTTCATATACATGTAAATTGATAAACACAGAGGGATGTGATTTAGGCTATTTAGGTTTATTGTGAAGCATGGACTACAAAAATGATCTAATTATTCATTCAACATGAGGCTATTTGACTCTCCTTTGAATGCTAGAGTGATGTAGATGAGTATTTCAGATGCGAGAATCACAATATATGACACTAAATTACGGTTTCATCGATTTATGATATTTGGTAGGTAAACTTCTTCCCCTCCAATGTTTCTTTTAGAGGCTGCATCTCATGTTTAATAGTATGGTCTGTACACATCAGTTAGTTCTATTCAACAGGCTCTTCATGAAGCCTGTTTGTATTTATATAGGCCATCACTAGAATGACAGAAATGCTATCTGTCCATGTAGGCTTTCTATATACGTATCGTTTGACCAAACCATTTCTGCCACTTATAAGTAAATTTGGAAGGCAAAACTGTTTATTTGTCTCCTCTTCACATGAAAGCCTACTGGGATTTTGGAGAAGGTCAAGCTATTTAATAAAGTTTGCATCTTCGGTTTTGTCACATCTGTCCATGATGACATCCACATGCCATTTATAAAGGCACATATTTTTCATACCCTGACACTAACTTTTGGTGATTACGTGACGCCCTTCCCTCTAAAATATTTTCTCTTTATTCGACGACATGACAGCTATCTCAAACTGTTTCCTAAAAATAAATTTCCATGGTTGGAAGTCTTTCTAGAAAATAACTATGTTACTTAAATTTTGAAAGTAGTTTATCGTATTGTTAATATCAAAATTTAGCACAAATCTGTAACGTTAAAAATTCAAACATGTTGTCTAGCAGTTACACAAATGTCGACTGTAATATTGGAGAAATTACCATATTGATGAAATAAGTAAATTACTATTTTACTTTTCGCCCGTTCGTCTGTAATGTGCGTTTAAGTTGGATAGTCTGAAGAATTCTACAAGAAGCTCTAGGCTTAGTTTTTATGTTATTACTCGTTCACACGCATGAGTAGCCATAATTTATACCACTCGTTATCACCGTCAAAACATTGACATTTAGATATTCTATACCGATCACGATAACGGTCCATTAAATCTGATGACCAGAGAGCTAGAAATTGATCGATACAAAAACTACATTACATCAGTTATTATTCACTAACTGATTAGTGGATTCTGAGTTGCTTATCAGATAAATTTTAATAGAAATTCGAATAAAAGATATGCTAGTAAACTCACGCTTAAATCCAAATGAGATATTTGGAATAAGAAGAAACCTACATTAGTACTGTAATTAAAACAATTGACCAAGAGGCACTTTAGTTTAAAAAATTTAAACTAATTCAAAAATAACTTCAAAAAGACTATCACTAGTCATTTAAATAGAAGTAAAAGACTAACCAGTGGTTTAAATAGTCCTTGTGACAGTAATCTTTGTTGTTGCATGATTACGCTACTAGTTTTCCGTATTCCTACAGCGTTCTTGAATTGCCGATTTGTGAATGCATACAGAATTGGATTATAGATAGCTGCCATTTTAGCAAATATATTAGGCATTTCAGCTATTGTTGGTGTTAAAAAATATGATTGACCCATAATTGATATAAGGCAGACTATGGCATATGGTGTCCATGACATTAAATAAAATAAGAGAGAAAGGATAACTGATTTGGTAGCTTCAATATCCAAACGTTTTCTTTCTGGTTATAGGAAACAAGCAATATATATATTCAATAGGCTTAATGATTTCACATATATTTTGATCGTCTACAAAAGTCACATTTGAACGAATTTATAACTATTATAACAAGGTACTTAACTTCATCTCTTTTTTAGACTGGAATTTATTATTTAGTTAGGAAACTGAGAAAATTCATATATCTATTGACAATTGCTTAACCTTGCGAAGTACCAACACTGTATATTTGAAAATATTCGACCACTAACTAGAATGTTTAAATGACTAGCAAAAGTTTGATTTTGATTATTAAAAAATATAAGAACACAAAAACACACTCTCATCATTGTTAATATTGGAATAAACATCAGTATTACCTAATTAGGCAGTATAACCTTTTGCTAAGTAAATATAAAAGAGAATAGTCTCTGCTTTCTGTTAATATCTTACCAAACTAAATTATTCTTCCGTAGGTATATTTGTAAATTAATATTAAGTTAAATTTTATAATTCGTTTTTTTTTTAAATTTGGGTTTCATAAATGATGAATATAAATGGTTATCATCTGTTCTACATGAATTGCTGGAGTGAATCTGATAGCCTCGTATACGTGTGTTTAATTATCTTTAAAAATGTCTAGTAATTTCTCATATTGATTTTTTGACGTACACTTATCGATTGATAAAATAATGATAAACAATATCAGTGAGTTCAAGAATGATTTTTAATGGAGTTCAAATGCAAAACATGCAAAATAGAACAGTATAATTCCAAACAAATCATGTATTATCATTAATTCGACTAGACCTAAACTGAATATAATGACTTATATATTATTAAAACTTTACCATTACCTTGTATTGCATATCCGTGTTGTATAAAACAATATTGTCATATTCACAAATTTATTTTTCTGAGTTGACTAGCCCTAATTTGTCAGCAGAGATAACTCATTTATTGACGTCTAAGACTGCGATTAATCAGTCTCTTATTGTATGTATCCTGTGCGGACAGCCTCGATATTGCCTTAAGTCACAAGCACTATAAATAGAAATGATGGTGGCTAGCGGTGGAATTCAGGACGTGCGTTTGAGGTGAACGATTCAAGTCCCGAAATAAACATCAACTAGGGAGCAGGTACATCCAACTGACGAATCTCGAATAGGATTCCACCGCTAGACATTGTATTTACACCATAAATTCAGTTTATTTCCACAATTATTTCTAGGGTAAAAACGTTTTATAACAGAGTCTACTTACTTCGTATGGATTTATGTTGTTTCGCTGAACTATGATTAGATAAAGATATTAATACTATCCTTTCATTGTTATAAACAACTTTAAGTAGATTCACATAACAATATGTGCATAAAAGCACTGGAAACGTAAAGCCAAATACATACATTCCAAAACTGAATAAAAGATTAGGCATATCATTCGAAATATAATCAAATGTACATGATGTTTGATATCCTTCAAGAACGTAACGTCCTAAATACAAGTAAAATATGCAGCGATAAATATTCTGACTTTATTATTTTTGACAACACTTCACTTTTAAACGCAAACAATGCAGAAAGTAAATTATGTAATTGGTTACGCAATAACTTGAAATTAAAACATGTGCTACAGTTGTTATTTTAGAAAATAGAAATTTTACAAAGAATAATTTATGAAATAAGTATTTATATTTTTAATTTTGATTATATAGTTATTTTAATGTTTCTTGAAATATTTGGAATGTAATATACATTGCAGAATAGCTGTGTTTGGAGTTATTCATTATTGAAATACGGATGTTTATTAAACAGTCAATAAAAGTAACATAATCTTATAAATCCCTGAAGATTTTCTTGTAATGTATATTTATTTTATTTCATTATCAAGTTAATTTGAATAAATAGAGTATTCGTAATTTAGAATAACCGCTTGACAACATGATTCTAATTAGATACATCTATCTACAGTCTTAAACCTCAATGTGAAGATACAAGCCAAACAATACCAAGAGAATTCAAATTCACCGCATTGCACAAGCAAATGGCTATCAGCACTCAGTAGCTGAGTGGATAACGCGATGACGTTTGAAGCGAATGGTACTGGGTTCGAGTCCCAAAGTGAACATCAACTCTGAGATGCAGGTACATCCAGCTGTCGAGTCCCAAATAGGACAAAACGCGAGTCCTGGATTCCACTGCTAGCCACTATCCATCATTGCTTACAAATAGCTTATGAATTAAGGTAATATCGAGGCATACGCACAGTATGCACATATGCGAATAAGAAACTGATCAATTACAGTTTTAAACCTCAATGGGAAGATACAAGCCAAACAATACCAAGTGAAGTATCTACATAAACATTGGAAAAATAGATTTGAATTTCATTGTATCTACCTCCAATTGGATAACATATTTGAGTGAATCCTCAATGAATTCATGCAATTTTTATAATAAAAATTAATAAGCACTACATATAAATATATAACACTTTACAATATATTAAGTGACATTTATTTATTTATTTTTATTCATTCACACAGAGTATTCTTTATAAACAAAACAACAATTAAACTGTATTTCATTTAATATCTAATGAGTATTTCACGAAAGAAACTATGTACACCTTTTTGAAACCATATTACCTATTTCCTTATGACATTTGTTTATATTTCTATTTAAATGAGTATGTTTTTTTAAAGTATAGAATACATAATGTGATGATAAGTTAAAATGAGTTGTAAGATCTTAACTTATATATAACCCAGTTTAACCTAGATAAAATATGATGCATAATCACAATTGATTGATCACTGGGTGGTGATCAATCAATTGTGATTACATCTCAGTCCTACAGGAGGTTAGTCACAGCTCGGATAGCTCAGTGGTAACGTCTCTGACTGTGAAGCTGGGTGACACGAGATCGAATCGGCCAGGGAGCACCAGTTCCCTCAAGATTACAGGTGCATCTTGCTGACGAGTGCCAAATAGCACGAAACCCGGGTCCAGGGTTTCCTGTTGACTACCTCCAACCACCATCTAATCACAATATGATGCATAATGCCTGTCAAAAAAAAAGAAGATTATTTGAACTTACCATAACCAAAGAATGGAGGAATAGTCCATAATATTGACCATATCCATAAAAATCCTATAACAGTACAGATGATTAGAAAATTTTTAGTTTTATAGTTTTTAACTATAACTAAATAACGATCAAATGAAATTGCAGCAATAGTTGTTAAAGATAAAAATCCAAATGCACCACTCATAAATCCATATAATTGGCAAGCTGAAAATAAAAATTAAAAAAAATAAGCTTCATAAAAGTTTATTTCTATTTGGTATTGATTTAAACAAAATTTATAAATTTATATATTTTCAGTGAATTATTCCAAGTTCTACACATTAGATAGAATTCTCGGTTGTCATGTCCAAACAGTAAGACAAAAGATCCAACAGAGTCGATTTGTACATAATACGAATGACACTTCCAGATATAAAAGTAGCAACCCGTATATTAAAGATGGATTGTTTAATATTTATCAAAATAAATTACTGAAAGTCGCTTATTTTTTTTACAGGCCTTGAACCCATTATAAGGTTCATGACTCAATGGTACACCTAACGTTTTTTTTCCCAAGAAACGATCAATATTTTAACGAATCATACATTTGTAACAAATATTTTCATTAGATCTATTCTCCTTTCTGCCAGTTTGATATATAAGGATATGAAAGCCCTGAAATGTTCAGAATAAAGTAGAACCCCTTTCTATGCTATATATAATGTATGCAGTTTCTGACAAATCTTTGAGACTAGAAATAACAAAATACCATAACCTTTTTATTAGATTTACGTTTAAGGATTTAATTTTAGATTTAAAGGAGATTCTAGAGATACTTTATACTTTTACTGAGATTATTTTTAATATCCCAATGGTATACTGTTGAATTAGAATTTCATTATACATGATTTTATGATAATATCAAAGCAAAATTAAGTATTCAAGTGAAACTTTCATCAAGTAAATGGTTCAATATTTCAGAGATTCTAATTCATGAAAATATTCTTTAATAACGTCAATGTTTGCTAGGCATAAGAAATGACATTAATTACATTTTCAATCATTTTATTTCTGTTTGTAATGCTTTGATTGTGTTAGATTTATCTGAACAGTTACAGTCAACCCATTTGATCTAACTAGTTCTTTCTTCCATATAAGTACTATTGTGCTCCTTTTCTCTTTGCGCATTACCCCCTCCTTTGATCAGTTATTTATAACTTGAAAATTCCAGAATCACAAAGCAACACATACATATATTTACATATTGATCTTAACAAAACCTATTTAAAAAATATTGAAAATACATATATTACCCAGAAAGTGATTAAGAAAGAACAATGACTCTTCCTAATTCATTTGTATATATTGGTTGTTTGAATCTTTCCATTGACGTTTTAGACTGCAATTGACCAGTCTCTTATTAGCATATGTGCATTCTGTGAAGATTATCCCGATATTGCCTTAGATCACTAGGATTATAAGCAGAAATGGGTAGTGGCTAACGCAGTAATCCAGAACGTGTGTTTCGTTTTATTTGAGGCTCATCAGCCAGATGTATCTAAGTGAATAACGTGATGGCGTTTAAAGTGGATGGTTCTGAATTTGAGTTCTAGAGTTGGCATTAACTTTGGGATGCAGATACATTTAGCTAACAAGCCCCAAATGTGACAAAACAAGCATCCTGGATTCCACTGTTGGTCAACATGAATCTCTGCTTTAAATGACTGTTTTTGGTACATTCTACACATTCTTGACATACCCACGCTTCCCCATGGCCAGTATTGATTGAAAGCAGCAATTGTCTTTAAAGGAAAACCAATCACTGCTGAAAATCCAAAGTCAGAAATAGCCAGATTAATAATCAAAGCCCATTGTAGACTAATTGATGATTTTGGTCTGAAAACAACAAAGAGTATGTTCAACAGATAATTCAATAACGTTTAACTCATAATAAAACATAAATTAATACATAAAGTAAAATTATTTCAACAAACTTATTTTCTTTCACGGCATTATTGTATGACTTAACTTTTTAATTTGTTATTATATTTTAAAATGCATGAAATCAGAGTATGACCGAAGAAATCAGGAAGAAGCGCTGGAAGTGGATAGGACACAAATTGAGGAAAGCACCGAACTGCGTCACAAGGCAAGCCCTCACATGGAATCCTCAAGGCCAAAGGAGGAGAGGAAGACCGAAGAACACATTACGCCGGAAAATGGAAATAGACATGAGAAAAATGAACAAGAATTGGATGGAACTAGAAAAGGAGGCCCAGGACAGAGTGGGTTGGAGAATGCTGGTCGGCGGCCTATGCTCCATCAGGAGTAAAAGGCGTAAATAAGTAAGTAATTAAGCTTTATTTTACAGCTAAGTAGATTTATATAACATATAAATAAGTATTATCTTTACAAATAGTGAATATATTACTTTATATCGGCAGTAAAACGAGAACTTTTCAATAAGCTGGGAAAATCTCTTGTTTTGTAGTTTATTTATGAAAAAGCGACTGGGTGGTGAGTCCACTACTAAGCTATTCAAATGTCTGTATATTTCACTGTTAAACATGAAATTCACATTTATGCTATGGGATACAGAAATGATTAAGTTAATAAATCAGTTGTTAAAATACCTTCCTTTTCGTATTATGATTTATATTTGTTAACAGGAAGACAGAAAGCTTTCGCCAGTACTTCGGACTGCTTATCATCGATATGCGTATTGTTTCTAATTCAGTGAATTTTCGATTATTGATTTCATTTGTTTATCATTTCGCACATTGATTTAGGACAGTAGTTTCGCTTCTTCAATGGCAATATAAATACTTATAATGACCAAGAATTCTTCAGTGAAATCTCTTTGTTAATAAGTTACATTTTAGCGTAAGTTTTATATGTCTCAAAACTAATGGGTATAAAATACTTCAACGAGACCACATTTTATAGAGCCTTGCTAAAGTTACCTAGAGAAAATTTTCCAACTTATCACTGTTGAAAAGGGCGATAAATTAGTGTGAGAAATTAGGACTACGATGAAGTGTTAAGAGCTGGAGTTAGAAATTACGATATTTATTACGTACTGAAATCAGCTATCATGCCCAGATGCTTTTGAATCATCTAAATGAATTAATTTCGCGCCAAACTCCAAAACATTCTATCTTTAATTTCATTGGGTCGTCCACAAATCATAGTCCCTTTAATACATCAACGAAACATCGACTACCATAAGTGTGAAAATAGCTTTTATGTCGGCAAATTTTTCATGTATCAAAATAAAATTATTACATTATGCATACTACTAGTGTTTACGCACTTAAAAATATCTTAACTATACGCTATGAATATAAAATCAGAAAATGTAAAACTGATTGTCAACATCCATTTTAAGCGGTGCGAGTAAAAGGGTGATTATCAAAAAGGCCGAGCGGAAAATAGGGCACATTAATGAGGGTGACCATCAAAAAGGCTTTTATTATTTGAGATAAGCAATGGAAAGGGAAATAAAACTTGTGTGTGAGATCTACTCTATATATTCTATGTTCCATCACCTTTGCGATCAATCGAAAACATACTTTTTCAACATCTAGTGAAGAGTCTAATTTCAACGAATGTTGTAATTTTTCGAATTTGATGACAATTTGTACTTATTATTACCCCAGTCAATGTTATGTCATACCTATATTTTGAACAGCTAGTGGAAAATGTTTGTAAAGGGAAGTTTGTGTTTGCTGGCTTTTCGATAAACAATAAGTCAACAATTATCTTTCATAAATTGGTTGTATCTTATTATTTTACTTCTCGGTCACTATGCAAACTTATTTTGACCCTTGGAATTATGTACTACTCCTTATGTTTTACGACAGATTACTTTAAACTAATATCATAGAAAGTAAGATTTTCTTCGCTGAACTATCTTTAATTCTTCTCAAATCATAATTTTTCAGAATACTTTGGTTATAAATAAATCGAAGAAGAAAATACTGAACCTTTGGTTACTTATGTCACTGAACGTCACTGGCCATCGTGATGTCAGCTCAAAGATGATCTCCTTATGATACTAATAAAATTTGCCAATTTACACCACATAATAACCCACTTCTCCTTTAAAATGTAATTTACTAATACTACGTTTACAAGTAGAATATTATATTCTAGGATTATTAATTATTTGCAACACAATAATTATCGAAACTGTTCTGCTGTATGACTTTAACTAAATAACTTTGTTTTTGTGTCTAGTAAACGTTTTTGACATTTCACTCATCGAAAATCACTTGTTTCAAAGTTGTGGTACTCTATGTTTGAAAAGTTCGAGGTTAACTAATCAGAAAAAAAGACTGCAAGTGGACCCCAACCCATCATGTCGGTAACTATTCAGCCTATAACGGAGATCTATCAATATAAAAAATGGATGTCTGAAAAAGTAGTACTAAATAACATGATTGAGGTAATAAGAAGTACAAATTGTCATCAAATTCGAAAAATTACAACATTCGTTGAAAATAGACTCTTCACTAGATATTGAAAAAGTATGTTTTCGATTGATCGCAAAGGTGATGGAACATAGAATATATAGAGTAGATCTTGCACACAAGTTTCATTTCCCTTTCCATTGCTTATCTCAAATAATTAAAGCCTTTTTGATGGTCACTCTTATTGATATGCCCTATTTTCGACTCGAACTTTTAGACACTGGTCACTGTACTAATATGAATAAAAACTGTTGTCATATTCCTGATGTTTTAAGCATGTGCAAAAAAGGGAACATATGAGTTTTCTTTTCTATTTAATTGTCACCTTTAGTTAAATCATGTATTTATTTATCAAGGAAGTTGAAATTTCAATGACCTAGATTGTATTCTTATTCATATTCAACATGTCGATAATTGAATTATCACTGTTTAAATGCATAATTTATTTGAAAATGTATACATGTTCAACAAAATTGCTTATAAGATAATAATTATTACCCTTCTAAATTACACCAATCCTCATAACCCAAGAATTTACATTAATTAACACAATAAATATTATCACTGCTATTGATAAAAACTACTAAATTAAGATAAACATTATAATTATCTTAATTGAAAATTTATGGAATAATGTTTCATTATTAACTGTAAATTAATATCATTTCTTTGACTAAATTAAACATACTGTTTACAATATGCTCAAATAACTTCTAATTCCCAAAAAGATCTTTACTTATTGAATAAGCCATTCATTTACATCCTAATATCGTTATATTAAAATACTAAGTTTTGTTTTTTAAGCAGACTATTGAATGTATTATCAGTCTGTTTATGATAGCTTACTTCAATAATATTGTGTAATTTTGACTGGATAACTCTATTTGGTAATATTTTTTATCATGAATTATGATCCATCGATGAGAAATTGAAAAATGAGAAGCAGTAAACAACTATTTTGTCTTATCATCATAGAATGGTTTTTTAGATATAATAGTTATTTAATAGTTGAATTCATGAGTCAGTTGAAGCTAGACCATCATGAAAAACTTGCAAGCACTGGACGGCCGTTTCCTTTTAGTTTGGTATCCCTAAGAACTCGTGAAGACTGTTATAGCCACGATACCCTTTTGACTATGGAGTAACCTAGGTGCTTGGTATTTTCAACTTCAATTAATTTATAACATAACTTTAAAATCATCTAGCACACCTGTTGTGGCCTGACGGTTCAATCCGACCACAATCACATGCTTTTTAACTCGACTAATTCTGTTATTTAATAACAAAGAAAATAAAAATACCTGACAAGCTTTATTCTGAAGGCCGAATCCAAGTGTACATAACTCATAGGAATATACGTACATCTCTATACGGACCCAAACAAGAATAAATGGACCGTGACTTTAAATACTTTACATACAAAACCATGGCTAAGATTGTATTTTTCACGAATCGTGTACCATAGAGTCAAGGTGTGATCTATCTGGAATCATCAGGCCTATTAATATAATTAGAAGGAGGTGATTCACACTTGACATGGTTGAAACTCACCTTCATGACTTCTCAGTAATACCTAAGAAATTTACTTTTGAAGGTAGACTTGTCATTTAGTTGTGACTAAAGCTAATGTTGAGGCTATTGTAATTATCGTCATTACTATAATAATAATAACTGTTATTATCATTTGTAAACCGAATCATATATGTAGGTAAACAGAGACAAACATTTAACAAAAGCTATTATCCTACAAGTTTATGGCAGTAATTTTCCTTCAGCTATCTTTTAAAACAACAATCGCTAGAGCAAAACTTTAAAATAAATTCCTTTCATTAACTTCGAAAACCCAACTCAAAAGTAGTTATTTTAAGCGCTTAGATCCTATCTCATATTCAGTGACCGTTGAGCACTACACAGAAATATTACTCTTGAACAAAATAGCCCTTTAGTATTTCATAAGTAAGGACCAGAGTCAGAGAAGGCTGTCTACTCTCTCCCTTTCTCTTTCTTCTGGTGATCGACTGGATAATGAAGACCTCGACATCTGAGGGAAAACACGAAATACAATAGACAGCTCAGAATCAATTAGACGATTTGGACTTTGCAGATGACCTAGCCCTCCTATCACATACACACGAACAAATGCAGATACAGACAGCTAGTGTAACAGCAGTCTCTGTATCAATAGGCCTCAACATACACAAGGGGAAAACCAAGTTCCTCAAATACAACACAGAGAACAGCAATCTAATCACTCTTGATGGCGAAACTCTGGAAAATGTAGAGTCCTTCACATATCTAGGAAGCATCATCGATGAGCAAGGAGGTTGAGATGCAGACGTAAAGGCAAGGATTGGCAAAGCAAGGGTCGCATTCCTACAATTGAAGAACATATGGAACTCAAGACAACTTTCAACCAATATCAAAGTGAGAATTTCCAATACGAATGTCAAGGCAGTAGCTGAGAATTGGGGAACTACTGCAAACATCATCAAGAAAGTACAAGTATGTATCTTCGCAAGATACTCAACATCCATTGGCCGGATACCATCAGCAACAGCCCTTTGTGGGAGAGAACAAATCAGCTTCTAGCTGTAGAAGAAACTAGGAATAGACAATGGAAATGGATAGGACATACAGTACGCAAATCATCAAACTGCATCATGAGACAAGACCTAACTTGGAATCCTGAATGGAAGCGGAAAAGAGGAAGTTCGAAGAACACATTACGTCGGGTAATAAAATCAGATGTGGAAATGATGAATAACAACTGGAAAGAGCTGGATAGGATTTCCCAGGACAGGATTGGATGGAGAATGCTGGTGAGCGGTTTATGCTCCTGCACGAGGAGTAACAGGCGTAAGTTAGTAAGTAAATAAGTAAATTGTATCAGTTCGTAGTAAACTATTTCAAAAATTGATAATTATTCAACCATGTATTTGACAAGCCAGTATACATCTGCTTATAAGGACTGTTTTGCTAGTTCAATAACTGTTTTCTAGTTTCAATGCTGTTGTATTTTGACAGAAATCTTTAAAAGTAATGCCAAGCAGAAATGTAAAATAATTTATCATGATATGATTAATGTTGTATATTGCATGAAATAAAGAAAAAGATAACAATTTGAAGTTGGTAGTATGTTGTAACACGACAAAAGTTTACAGAAATATTATATGAAGTTACTAATAGCTTTTATCCTCCTGCAGGAATCATCATTCACAGTCGGTATATAGTATTCTTTCTCACTGGATATTTGGCTTCTGTATTTATTTCACTAACTTATTATGACAAAACTTCATCAGTAGCAGAAGTTCGTAGTTTACAATAATGACAAATATTGCTAAATCTTTTTAACTGTAAAATCATACACTTTAATTTTCTAACATCGTTTTATTTGTATATGAGATAATTTCTTTGAATACCTGTGCCTCGACCCTCCGTAAGTCTAGAAAGGTGTACTAAGAAAAATTTGTTAAGGAATCTATAGAATGTCCTAAACACTTGTATTCCTATACAAACCAAAGGACAAAAAGAAGAGAAAATATTCCTGCACTATGGGGAGACAGTACTGCCGCATCATTAGTGGAGGAAGACTTTGGTAAGGCCTAAGTGTTTTCAAACTACTTTAGCAATGTATGTACCATAGAAGCACTCTTCCCGTCAGCGCATAAAGATCCCCCCACACATGCACTGGATAGCTTGACCATTAAAGAACTCGATGCCTTTGGTCCACTAAATAAGCTTGACATAGGTAAATCTACGGGGCCCGATGAATTGCATTCTAGGCTACTAAAGGAATTATCCAACTTCGTTGAGAACCCTTTAAGTATGTGCTTTAATCTATCCGTAACGCAGGGGTGTTTACCAAAATAACGCCACAGTAAGTCCTGTCTTCAAAACAGGTACGAAACATAAACCTGAGAATTACCGACCCGTTAGTCTAACTAGTGTGTTTGTTAAAATCTTAGAAAAGAGTATTCGGAAGGAGCTATTTAAGTACTTCGATGAAAGCCGAATCCTTTCGGAGAATCAGCACGATTTCAGAATAGGTTACTCTTGTCTCACTAACTTATTAGTGGCTCGTGAAAGCTGGTGCTCCCTTAAGGACCAAAAGTTACCCGTAGACGTAGCCTTCATTGATTTCAGTAAAGCTTTTGACAGGGTTCCTCACAACCGGCTGTTATATAAGTTAAGAAATGTCAGGATTGGAGGCAATCTATTTATGTGGATAAAAGAATTCTTAGTTGGGCGTCAATAAAGAGTACGGGTGAACTCAAGGTTATCTAGCTGGGTAACTGTGCTTAGTGGAGTGCCTCAGGGTACAGTTTTGAGGCCAGTGCTATTCCTATTGTATGTAAATGAACTTCCTCATCTCCTATCATCATCGGTCTTGCTATATGTTGACGATGTCAAGATATGGAGAGCGATACGAAGTAAGAGTGATAGCTTAGAACTCCTAAATGACCTTAAGAAATTATATGAATGGTCTCAAACCAGGCAGTTGCCAATAAATACTTCCAAGTGTATCGTGATACATATCGGTCATCAAGGCACAGATACATACACGATGAATAACACTGATCTACCTGTCGTCCAGACACATAATGACTTAGTAGTAATCGTTAGCCAAGACCTAAAGACTACTGCACACTGCCGTGCAATAGCCGCCAAAGGTTTTAGAACGTTATGGTCAATATGTAGGGCTTTTAGTCATGTCGATGCTAAGACGTTTTTGACTTTGTATGTAGTGTTCGTACGTCCTAAACTTGAGTACTGCATACAAGCGGTTAGCCCCTGCTTAAAAAGACAGTGAGCTTCTGGAAAAGGTTCAGAGAACGGAAACCAAGCTGATTCTCGGAATAGCAAAGCTTCCGTATGAAGCTCGACTGGCCAAGCTGAACCTTTTCCCGTTGTCATATCGTAGAATTAGAGGCGACTTGATTACAGTTTTCAAATTGCTTAGTGATAAATTTGCACCTGATATGCCCTCATTTTTCTTGTTTTACAAAACAGAATTTACAAGGACACTCCAAAAACAGTTCACAAGCCCAGAACGAATTACTTGTCATCTGACTATTGACTTTCCCATCGAATCATCAACGAGTGAAATTCATTACCTCAGCACGTGGTAGAGTCTTCATACGTCGACTATTTCAAAAGAAAATTGGATCACCTGAGAAACCACCATTGCCAGGACTAACACTGGCCATCAAGCCTCCTGTTCTTTCCAAACTGAAACTGAATTCTTGACTATTTTACATCGCAAAATTTATGTTGAATTACATGTATATTTGTTGTTAGAAAATCGTTTGGAAACAGACATGTTGTTGTTGTTAAAAATTCATATTTTTCTAACATTTTAAACAAAATTGAGACTGTTAAGGCGGGGTTTCTGATAAAAATAACAATTAGATTATTTTCAGTATAGAGGTGTCGAGAATATTAAGTTTTTGATTGAGACCGTGAACTGATTGGTGTTACAACACTATTGAAAACCTGGAAGCACTGGATGGCCGTTTCGTTTTATTGCGGAACTACCACGATCCCGTGAGAGTGATTCGAACCCAGGGACTTCACTCTCACGCACAAACGCTTAACCTCTAGACCACTAAGTTGGCATCCAACAGTGTTAATGTCTAACTTTAACCAATTCACGAAATTGCACGACCATCTTCCATTGTACTGAGGTAGATACCTGTCTCTACCCAATATGGATTAACTCCACTAGTCACAGCTTCTCACTAGAACTTCGAGAATTTCCTCACGAAGCTTGTCTCTAATTAGCACATGGTACGATTTACTTGATATAATCATTATCCTTCCTACAATTATATTAAGAATAACAATTAAATCTTAAAATTATATTCGCATTCTTTTCTAATACTAATTTTTTCTTTATTTATATAATACAAATATATCATAAATGTAATAAACGTAACTTACGTTAAAAACACAAATATTACAAATAAATTTGTTATTGTTCCAATAATTCCAATTAATGCAACAAGTATTGCAATTAAATAATTATAAATAGGATCTGGTTGTGTATAACTAGTCCAATGATTCAACATTATAATATCTGAATCATAAATATTAACTTTAATCATGGAGAATGTTCGATTAAAATATGATCGTGTAAACTTTTCTATTTCTGACATAATAATTTATCTAAAATAAATTTAAACAAAAAAAATAGAATTAAGGGGGAATATTTGAAATTGTAAGTCAACAAGTATAAATAAAAAAACATGATCAAAATAAATTCACTCGGTATTGTTTACTTGAATCTTCTTGTTGATGTTTAAGACTACAATTGATCAGTCTTTATTGGTATATGTGCATACTGTGAGTATTGTCTCGATATTGCCTTGATTCACAAGCATTATAAGCAAAGATGGATAGTGCACAAGCATGTGGCTATCAAGACTCAGAAGCTAAGTGAAAAACATGATGGCGTTTGAAGCAAACAGTAATGGGTTCGAATCCCATAGTGAATGAATAAAAATATGGAGAGATAAGTAATTGTATTAAATGAAAAACTGAAGGAAAACATTTTTTCATAATTGTTTATTAAAACAAGAAAAAGTGTTTAATAAAAAAACAAACTCCTTGAAGTTGTGACATCGTGAATGTAAACATATTTTTATAATTGTAATATTTATAGAAGTAGCATTTTGAAGAGCGTATGGAACTTAAAACATCTGACAATTAACGTCAAAGTCAGAACCTTTAGTACTAACGGCAAGACAGTTCTACTGCACGGAAAGGAAACTTGGAGAACTACTACAGTTATCATCAAAGACGTACAAGTATTTATAAACAGTTGTCTACGCAAGATATTCAATATCTGTTGACCAGATACCATCAGCAACAGCCTTTTGTGGGAGAGAACAAACCAGCTTCTAGCTGAAGAGGGAATTAGGAAAAGACGTTGGAAGTGGATAGGACATACATTGCGGAAACCCCCTAACTTGGAATCTGAAGGGAAGCGGAAAAGAGGAAGACCAAGGAACAAACTGCATCGGGAATCAGAAGCAGACATGAAAAGGATGAATAACAGCTGGAAATAACTTGAAGGGATTGTTCAGGAAAGAGTTTGATGGAGGATCCTAATGGGTGGCCAATGCTCTTCCACGAAGGGTAACAGGCGTAAGTAAGTAACATATATAGAGAGAGAAACGTCATATCACATTGGATGAGAGAAACTTATTTAAACCCTCTCCTTTTTCTAGTTGTAAAGTTAGATTTTGTGAATTATCACCGTCCACTTTTTAATCCAAAAGAGATTATTCTGGTTTCTATTGTCATTCTATGTTTTACGATCAAGTTTATCTTACCATGGTACGTAACTCGTTCTTCCCAATTATTATTCTCCAAGTAAAATTGAGAGACTCAAACCGTACAAAAGGTGATAACTTTAATTATTCTGTCTCAGAAGCTGAGTTTTTTTAACGAAAAGATCAACTAGGATTGTATACAACCGTCATCGATGGTTCACTCACATCACGAATGAATTAGACAACTAAATTCACCACATTTATAAAGATTTATAATTAGTTTCCTGTTAGTGTTAATACATAAATCTAACTAATCCTTTCAGTAAATTGCTTTGTAACATGAAACATTACATATTTAACATGTCAACCCATATGAAAATTTAAATTCCATTCTTTATCGATAAACTCCCAAAACATGTTTATAAATATTTTTAAAAACCCTGAGAAGCCGAAAATTGCCACAAATTGTTTTAAGGCAGTCAGGAATCTGGAAACTTCGTGCCGAAGTGTGAAAGCCTGTGTGTTTATAATTTGGTTGATAAAGCAGTTATGTCAGTGTTAGTTTTGAGACTTTTATGACATCGCTTTAAAACTTTAATAGCACCAGTAACGATTTCAAAATACAGTTAGTTACTGCAACTGAAGTTGCCTTGAAAAAAACATTTGTTGAATTTCTGCAATCACATTTTGTTAGAATCTTGAAGGTTGTAGATTTTTGTGGGCTAAGAAAGTAGTGAGGGAGTCATCTTTATCGTAAATCATTCTAGTACCTCTAATAGTGGATTAATTATAGAGGGGACCTATATTCAATATACTAAAAGCGTTGAACAGTCCACAGAGACAAGTTATAAAAATTCAAGTAAAATTACCCTGTAAAATCACTTCAGTAATTCACTATAAATTATTGATCTGTAATAGCTGGATTATTTGTGAGTGTTTTTGTCTTCTCGTTGTTGGTTTTCAGGGACTGTGACTGACCAGTCACTTTTGGTATATATGCTTCCTTAGCAGTTCGCTTCGATATTATCATGTAATCATAAACAATTTTTAAGAAAGTTAGATAGTGCTTAGGAGTGAAATCCACAACACACGCTTCGTCCTATTGGAAATTGATAATAGGATGACGATCTAGCGAGGGACGCATTAGGCGTTCAAAGCAAAATATCCTGGGTTCAAGTCTCTATGTGAGGATTAACAGCAGGATTCAAGTACTTCCAGATAACAAGTTCAAAGTATAGCGAAATGCCAGTTCTGAATTCCAGTGTTAGCTACCATTCTACTTCACTAAAATACCTACATACTAGCCCTGGTAAAACACAGTTCTATTTTAATTCCATAATTCTGCTTCAATGAAAGTAAGATGAATTATGTTAATATCTTGTTTAATTCATTCCAAAAAACGCATTGTTAATTTATCATTACTTGTAATTTTAGGTAATAATTTTCAATATTAGGACTAACTTACAACCATTAACCTTTTGAAAACTCCTGTCACACAAACGACATTTAGGTTATATTATCAAAATAAATCATAATGTTTACTATTTTCACAATACATATCGTAATATTAAAAATTTTGTTTTGTGAAAATTTTTAGAAATTTCACTAGTTGGAATCATGAGTCAATTGAAGTTAGACCACCATGGAAAACCTGGAAGCATTGGATGGCCGTTTCGTCCTGGTATGGGACTCCTCAGCAGTGTGCACTCACGATCCTGCACCTCACGGGATCCGAACCCAGGACCTACTGGTTTCGCGCGCGAGCACTTAACCACTAGACCATTGAGCCGGCATCCAACGGTGTTAATGTCTAAATTCAACCAATCCAGGAAGTTGCGCCACCGTACACCATTGTCTTCAGTGAGTTCCTATCTCACAACAGACCTGGTTGTATTCAACAACTTACTATGAGAAATAAAATTTTGTAATTGCCATCATGCTAAAAGCCTCTTATAATGCTATTTGCACATACAAAATGTAATCATGATCAACTAAAAAGTTTTGTTTTAATTTATGTTTTCATTTTATCCAAAAAGTTTTATTGTGTACTTTATTGTTACTAATCAATTATCTAAGTAGCATATATTAACATGAAACTCGTTATTTGACAGCTTATCAGATCATTTTAATAAACAAAATATATCAGAACCTATGGGTATGTTAATCAATTTGGTTGTTTAAACTTTAATTGATAAAAATTATAAAAAGTTATAAATGATTACATAACTCATCAATGACTAGAGAAGAAATAAACCTTATAAAAGAAGAAATAGCTGTAAATAAAACCACGCAGAATCATAAATAATCAATATTACACCTCCTTGTATTTAGTAATGATTCTTTAGAGAAGAAAAAGAGGAAGTACTTTCGTTTTGAGAGTAATTTACAAATACTCAAACATGTTTATTCGTTCAGTTCTTTATATATATATATATATAAATATATATATATATATATATATATATATATATATATATCAGATAAAATGAATATGGTAAATAACATATAGATGATCTACTTGAATTAAAGAGTGGGATTATAATGTTTCATTCCATATATTGATTATCTTTTTTTTTAATAATTCTAAAACAAATTCACTTTAAAGAGGAATAATGTATTTGTAAAATCTCAGCAAAAGAATTCGAAGTAAATCCAACCTTTCGCCTAGCAATCTGGCTCACACTTCTTCACTTTAATTACACACCCATTAAACAAGAATAATAAATGTATAGAAATGTAAATTACAATGGATTCATAATTTATAGCCTCTATTTAAGTTATTATAACTAATTGGTATCAGTTATAGAAACATCAAGTACATCAACATAATATTCTGTGATTGAAATTTTAATGAGTTTATGAATTAGCAGTTTAATAAAATAATTTTTTTTTGAAAAATTATATGATTCTTATTATAACCAAGGTAATATCGAGGCAATACGCACAGTATGCACATATGATAATAACAGACTGATCAACTGCAGTCGTAAACCTCAATCGAAAGATATAAGCCAAACAATACAAAGTGAATTATAACCAAGTTTGTTTTGTTTTTTTTTCGTAATTGTATACACATCTCTCAGGGGTTTTTTTCATAAAAGAATTATGATCATACCGAAAAAAATAGCCATAGAAACGTATTAATTCATTTTCAATATTGATTGAGTTCAGAAATCGATCAATGTTAGATTACCAATGAAAACCTGGAAGTATTAGACGATCATTTAGTTTTCACAGATTTAAATCATGAGTCAGTTGAAGCTAG
Organism: Schistosoma margrebowiei; assembly: GCA_944470205.2. Taxonomy (NCBI): domain Eukaryota; kingdom Metazoa; phylum Platyhelminthes; class Trematoda; order Strigeidida; family Schistosomatidae; genus Schistosoma; species Schistosoma margrebowiei. The sequence continues at coordinate 63,985,699 of OX104024.1, read as the reverse complement.
ACCACCATTGAAAACCTGGAAGCACTGGACGGCCGTTTCGTCCTAGTATGGGACTCCTCAACTGACTCATGATTTAAATCTGTGAAAATTTCTAAAATCTCCACAAACCCCTTCTGATCATTTAGTTGTAGTAAAAACAATCTCTAAAACCCTATACTGATAATTATCATTAATATTTTACAGTTTTGTAAGCAACTTCACAATTATGTTTGGAACTAGGTTGATGATAAGTTAAAATAACTCTAGTAGTCTATAATTGTTACATAGATTAACGTTTAAGGGTAAGAGATAAATGTTAGGTAGGAATGCTTAGTTTATACATTTTATACTCTTCAAACTCAAAATAGAAATATTACAATAAATAAAATGAAAATATTAGACTATCGATTTGAATAGGAAAGATTAGTTCAACGGAGAGTTCTATTTTCAAAGCTGTACAATCACAATTATATATACTTATTTTTACAGGCTGATAATTATACTGATAATAAACTTGTTATACATGGTGACAGTGATTTTAAATAAACAAACGTATTAGAAAAAATTTAAAACAAGGAAAACTTAATAATCATTTGATTGTTAATGGCTTAAGTATTTATCAAAAGATAGATAGAGAAATTATCATTGGGACAAGATGGTTCAGCATGATAAGATAAAATATTGGAATTGAGATTAAATGTAATCAGAAGGATCTTAGAAACAGAAATAAACCAGTGGGTGTGGATAGAAGATTTAAGGGGAAGTTGGAAGGTGGGACAGATCGCTACAAGAATACGAAGAATTTGTAGTCCCGATGTCATAAATGAAGAATTGGGCCTTTTGAAGGAGATGTTTATCAAAAACGGGCATCCTTCGATATTCATTGATAAGAATATAAAACCGAAAACGCTGCAAAAGATTCTGACACAACCTCTCCTTCTACCGTGGTCTTAATGTATTAAATTTTTTCTCTCTTTTTCATACTCTTGTTCCTTTACAGCCATCAGCTTCACTTTCCATCTTCCCTTTAAATCCTCTAGCCTTAACTGTTTTATTTTCTTTCCACGATCATTCCGATTACATTTCAACTCTGTTTCAACATTTTATTTTATCATGCTGAACCATCCTTTCCCAATGATAATTTCCCTATCTATCTTTTGTTGAATACTTAAACCATTAACAATCAAACGATTATTAAACTTTCCTTGTTTAAAAAAATTTTTAAACACCTTTGTTTATTTAACCTCATTGTCACCATGTATAACAGAAGTTTATTATCAGTATAATTATCAGCCTGTAAAAATAAGTACATATAATTGTGATTGTACAGCTTTGAAAATGAATTCGCCGAAAAGAGAACTCTTCATTGAACTAATCTTTCTTATTTAATGTCTTAACCAATGTATTCCGTTTATTATTAGTTTAATCAACAAGTAATATAAAATGATTTTTTTTTCAATCTATAAACATCAGTAGCAAAAAATTATCATAAGGTTACAATAGGAAATAAACAACAACAGATATAAGTTCATCCTTTTATTTTATAAACCTTTTTAATCTAGTTGAATTACATCAAACATAATGAAAATCATCTTTATGCATAAGCTTAATTTCTTTGTAGAGAAAAAACAAACAAACAAAATAATGTAATTAACCTTTCATTAAGATAATATCTAATTAACTACTATTTAAATTCATCCTTTGATTTATTTATTTATTTATTGACACTTGACCTATTGTTTATTTATTTTCTTTTTCCGGAATCAAATTACTCAATCATTTTTTTGTGGATTCTTTATACTCATAACAAAAATTACGATAATTATAGGCTGATAAATAAAACAAATGAAAATTTCTCTATTTTAAAAAAATTAATTAATTACAGATGAATTTATTACATGTATCGAAACATATTGAAACATGCTCATATTGAGCACACAATTATTGAATATTGAAATCAAAGAGATATATATACATCATCTGAACATTTTGAAAAGTACACCCATAAAATATGATTAAATTGTTTCATAAATATAGTGTATATTATTTTAAATGTTAACTGATGTTCTTTCGTTTGACAGATAATTCCCATTTAAACCTTAAAATTAGAACATGAAGTTTAGCGAAGGGATCCTCATGGAATTGGTACTTTTACAAAAAACAAAATTTTAATATATATATATATATATATATATATATATATATACGATTGTACAGCATGATAATAAATTCGTTGAAAAGAGATCCCTTCTCTGAACTTTGTGTTTTAATTCTTTTATTTATTGAATGTCCAATAAACTTGGTTTTTTTTTCTAGGTTAGAGAATGCTGATCGGCTGCCTATGCACCATTGGGAGTCTCAGGCGTTAGTAAGTAAGTAAGTAATGCACTTCTATAAATAGTAGACATTGGATCATTTTTTTGAAAAATAATATAACAATATAAATTAAATATTTATTGATTTCAAAGTATGACTTATATGAAATTTAGTGAGAGAACAACTGGGGTTATTTCTTGTTATTTTTTTCTGTAAACAAATGAGTAGTACACCTAATTTTCACATTACAATTTTCAAAATACCCAAGAAGTTTATCTTAAGTTTAATTTTTTTTAAAATCCAGTAGTAAAATTAAGAATATAAACTAAGAGATTTTTGTTTAGTTAAAAATGTTAAACTTCTTTATTTGGTAAACAAACTGATGTTTGTTTTAATTTTGTAATTAGAATATAGAATATCTGTTACGTATTCTAATTGTTGTCAAGAACAGTAAACAACAATCTTATATTTCTTTTACAAATCTTTAAGACGGACAGCAAACCGTCACCTCACTTTGTTTTGCATTTATAACGTACGGTACGATTGAATAAGAAAAAGAGAATTCAGCGAAGAAAATTTTCTTTTCGACGAAATCATTTACTTAAGCTGTACATTCGTATATATAGTTATATGGAAAATGTATGTCTATAGAAGGATAGAAAGGATTGTATCACAAAAATGGATTCGAGAATAAATAACAAATGAGGTTAACGTACTAATCTGGGGGTAAGGAAGAAAATCGTTTATGGGTCAGATAATAGTCCAATTGACAGATACGAAGAAAAGCGACAAACAACAAAGGTCATAATAATCAACTGAATAATAATCAAGGAAACTTGTATAGGGTAATAATAATAAATGATTAGAGTTCAAAGTGCAAAATAGTAATTTTTAAAAAATATCGATAATAATTAAACAAAAGTGCAGAAAAAAAATACCAACACAGAAACATACCCATTAAGGGAATTAGGGACAAGGAAGGATGAGAAGTTGGACAAATCGTTTCTGCACGCAAAGTTCAGGCTTGAGTTTGTGGATTGCTAATGCCTCTGCGGTGCATAAAATATTGATTCGAACCCCCTTCGATCCAGTTCCTTTGACTCTGTAAACTATTTTAAACGAAGAGTCTTTAGGAGCGATGTGTCTACAGTTAATTAAGTGCTTTTCTTTCGAACTAGAGATTGTTTTACGTTCCCCTTTTAAGAGCCAGGCTAGATAATGTTCTGAGATGCGTTTGGATAATGATCGCTTTGTGATAAAATCTTTTCTGTCCTCCTATACACATATATATTTTCCATATAACTGTACATATACAAATGTACAGCTTAAGTAAATGATTTCGTCGAAAAAAAAATTTTCTTCGCTGAATTCTCTTTTTCTTATTCAATGACACTATGGGTTATTTTAATTGCGTTACAATTATTTATGACCATATAATGGATATCACTAAAATTTATTATTGTACCATTATTGGTTAGATAAGCATCTTTTGTTTATTTTAATTTATTTACCAACGCTAAATAATCTTACATAATATTTCTTTAACATTTACCTGTATGAATCAAAGATTTTAATTAGCAAACATTCAACAGCTAAGTCTGTAGTAATATTTACAAAAATCAATTTTTAATTTAATGAACTACATTATCGTCAAGTTCTACTGTTCAATATATAACGCCTATCAGTAAAAAAAAAAGGATTCGATTAAACTATTCGAAATAAATTGTTTACATGATTTAAGATTTATCCATAGATTTGTTAATGACAACAACACATTTAATAAAAATAAAATTTCATTATTAACGTACTTTAAGTTCACTAGTATTCTAAAAAACCACAGAGTAAATTTTTCAATAAATCCAACCTATATAAACTGTAAACAATTTATATTTCCTTCTAGGCATTTAAATTCTTCCCCATTTTTACTGTCCTACCTAACTTGTAATATAACGAGAGGGAGGAAGTAGGTGTAAAAATCATGCCTCATGGTGGTGGATACATAACAAAGTGATTTTTTATTGTTCAATCGGATAAGATTACAATTACATACGCGAAATATTCCTTTCAACGAATATAGTCTAAAACATTAGTCGTATCTGTTATTTATACCATATAACAAGAAATCACCAATAAAAAAATTTCATTTAATGTATTGCATAAATCGAAATCTACCATAACAACATCATTAATGAAATAAATTTAGTCTAATATAATACTTTTTAGTAAAAAATATTTATAGAATAAATGCGGATGTTTTTCTATAGAATTGAAAAAAAACATGAATAATGATGAGTTTATGAAAAACGTTTCTTTCAAATATGTAGTATCTTCGTTAGTAGATAGTTCATGGTTTGATAGTGATTTTATGATTAAGAGTCAATAATGATCTTATAAACAATAGTTAAAGAGAGTAAAAATGAAGACTGGTGTAGAATAATGTGAATTCATTTTATTTGGTTAGGTTCACATCAGTTACTTGCAACATATAATATTTAAAATCAAAGTTATTAAAGATATTCACAAATTTATGAATACGAAGATGATTAGAGATGAATATGTGTATCATGATGTAGCGAAGATTCCAATAGAGTTAATAAGGTCATAAATCTTTTTTGTTTTGTTTCGAATAAATGGATAAAGTTTGAGAGGGAACGTTCCAGAACACTGACATAATGATTAGAACCCATGGAGTTAACAAACATTAGATAATTGTGCAATGAAATATGTGCAAACAAATTAATGGTAATAAAGCAAAATATGAACCGAAATCAGTCAGTTATGAATTAAAGAAAAATGAAAATGATGTAATCAAACTTCAGAAAGAGTTGAAATAATGAATGTTGCAATAAAAAGAGTGTAATGTTACGAGAGCAAAGAAAGGTTGATTACTGCTTCTTTTTGAACACAGATTTGGTTTTAAACTTTTGATCTCTATCGCCTCGGAAAATTTCAGAATATTGGGGTTCGACTGTCTATAATTCGCCTTAGAAGATTCTTAATCCGCCTGACGTTAAAAGTTTTGGAATATGTTCTTTAAATAAAACGTAGCTTCTCCTTTCTGTCCCACCAATGTAACTGCTTTGGCTGATATATGTGAATTTGTATACACAGTTGTCGGTAACATCACAGGGATTCCTATTGACCTTTGATTGTGTTAAAGAACGTGTTTTGAACCTGATAATTAGTTAAGCTGTAGGATAAGTTCTAGTCAATGCAGTTTTTAGTCTCTTGCTGATTGACCCTGTCACATTGCTGTGACAAGTGGTGTCCGAAATCTGATATTGATATACAGTGAGCTACGCGCTAACCCCCAATATGACTACTTGAGTGAGAACACAAGAGTGAACGAAAAAGTGTATTGGACTACCGAATGAAATGCTCAAACGCTCATTCAGATATATACCAGTCTATCATTAGAAAATTGACCCACTGACCCAAATGAAATGTACTTGACATTTAGTTCACTTGCGACTGCCATCGATTGGTCATTTGCTACTTCTGATTGGCCCTCCATATCACACATCATCACCTTTGACTTTTAGTTTAATAAAAACAGGTTTTTTGTCTATTGTAGTTTCTTCAGGTCTTTTAACGTCACATTTTGCATATTTCTCAACAAATTTCAGTGGGTATCCGTTGCTTTTAAACTCTTTTTCACATTCATTAGTTCCAATTTTTGTGAAGCGGCTGCGCATATTTTTTCGGTTCTGTGAAATAGTGTTATAACAACTGCCTTTTTATAATTGATTGAATAAAAGCTATTGAAATTGAGAGATAAATCTCATTCCATGTGTATTTTCTATAAACTGAAAGTAAGACGTGTCATCCTTCCTTCGTTTTATTATAATATCGAGAAAATGGAACTTGTTTTCATTTTCGTGTTCCCTAGTAAACTGGATATTTTATTGAACTTCGTCGAGAAGTTTCATAGATTTATTGTTGTTGATTATTACATACGATGAAGGTGTTGCCAAAAACCTCGAATAATACACCATTTCACCAATCGCTCATTTGAGTTTGGTTCTTTCGAAATTAGCCATGAAAATATCTGCTAATACAGAACCTAACGGACTTCCTATTGTTACACCATCAGTTTGTCGGTATATGACATTATTGAACTGGAAGTAAACATCATTTGTATACATGATTAACAGCCGTTTGAATACTGATACTGGTAAAGGTAGGATATCAGAATGCTAGCAAATTATATCTATGGTTTTTTGCAGACAGTGATGTCACAATCAAAGAAAACCATAAAATTACCAGCAATATTTATTCGGTTCATACTGTCGGAAAATTCAAATGAATCCTTTAATGTATATGTGGCCGATCGTTGACGAACTTGTTATAAGTTATCCGCTGGCCATAGTGTAACTTTGTGGCATAAGTAAAAAACCTTCTTTATGTATCTTTGGTAAATCATACACGTGGGGCAAAAGAGTCCTATAAGGTTGTGGCGGTAAATAAATCCCCAAAATAAATAGCTCTGTAAGTTTTCGACATTGGATGTTGACCAGATTAGTTTTAATGGACTCACCTAGCTGAAGGCGCTCGGTCATGCATCCGCACAAAATCACGTGTGGGAACGCCGTGCTCAACATTTACTGCAATCGCTAGCCAGACTAGATCAGACAACTCCGATATATTGGCAATCGTCAATTACAACTTCTGATCTCCTCGATTCTGTCTTTTGATTTCTCTTGGTGGGCATGAGTTATACTATAAGATGTTACTGGTAAAAGCGTTGTCAAACACTGAATACTTGTGCCATCTTCAAGGTCGTAGGTTATTATAAGTGGAGTTATCGATCATCATCTTTACTTGTGGTTTCTCAAAATTATGTAGCATCATTTTCATTGTGATAAAATAAAGAAAATGTTTTATACACATAAACATTACTTTAACTAAAACTATCATTTGTAAGAAATTTACTAGTGAACTTTCATATCTTCCTAATCTTGAATGATTTGTGTATGTAAATATTTTTTAGAAGCACCGTCCATTCACACGTGAACTATTTGGTAAGCGTTTCTTAAGCACGATAAGATATATCTTAAAAAGGCTTTATTTCTTAAGATAACAAGTCCTTTAATTAAACTTTTTGATTGGCTAAACTACAAATTTCATGAATCTTGGTACGGTTCATTTGTTGCTGAAATCAACAGTATTTCGGGTAACACTACTACACCTCAAATCACTGTCTATATATGAAGTAACAGCTTTCGAATATAACTGCATCGATAATACGATGCACTTAACCGTCAGTTACAAAAATATTACATCTTCAAAAGGATGATACTACTTAAACGATACATCGACTGAGTTTTGCACAATATTTACTGATCTAATGATGTATGATCACGTACGATATTTAAACTCATGTTATCAAAGATTAATCTAAATATAACAGTGACATTCAGGGTCTGTTAGTGCTTTGGTACACAATACCTTTATAATTGAAAGAAACCAACCAAGGCAGTCTAAAAGTCAGAAATGAATGTAATCGAAGATATATTTTGAAAGTTGTCGATATGTTGAGAAGCGTTTAATTTATAGTGGCTGGTAGATGCAATGTATACATAACAAGGCACACCCCACGTGATCTGGTTGGGATGCGAGACCGAGTGCTTTCATCTGGGATGCTTCCAGCAAAACTAGTGAGGTGAGCATCAATGCCAATGACTCAAAGAACAATTTATTTTTGGTTTAAACCCTGTGAATTGTCACTGAGCCCTAGCCAAATCACTCGGAAGTTGAGTCACTTAATATCGAACAGATCATCGATCCCTACCAATGTCAGATACAATCAACGCGCATTAGTTAATCGTACGCCATGGACTGGCCCATGCAGTGGTGGTCTTACTTTCTCTTGTGTCTACTTCAACCAATATATTTCTGTAATAAGGTACTCTGTGTTGTACAGTCTTCAAAGCATCTATAGTACTTTGATACGTCAAGAGAGTAGTCCACGTAAGGTGTAGAACACGAGGTGTGACTTCGACATCAGCTGGTTCGTTACACCATTCCCGTCTAACTCGAGTTGGCCTCCAGTCATTTCGACACAGATCATCAACGTTGGTTATCTACACTGTGTTGTTTTTACCGCTGTTAATCAGTTTCGCCATTGCAAACAATGATAGCAAACTAATTTTCAACACTTGTCTGAAAAACGGGTATTTATTTTACACTATATCTCGGGACCATAGTGTGAAATTAATATCTATTCATTTCTGATAGTGAACGAAAACGACGTATGATCACTCCCACTAATTCAATGGATGAATGGTGTAATAATATCCAAAAACATATACATGTGCACTAGCTATAAGTAACTATTCTTACCACTAGTTTTTTTTAATGACTGTGATGTCATAAGATGTCAAGATCTACTTACCACCGAATGAACCAATACTGTTACAACCAAATTTTCAAGAAAAGCGTCGTACTTTTAAAGATACGTGAACTACGTTCACTATACTCCGCAAAAAAATAAAACAAGTGTTAAGATGAAAAGATTTGTATCATGCGGTATTTTTAAGTCTTTAAGAAGAAGTTGAGGTGACTTAAACTCCGCCGACTCCAGAGACCCCCAGATTGGTTTACATGAACGGCTTGGAAACCTCAATCTCACCACAGTACTATGGTCTAGGTTAAGGTATTACTTAATCATAGCGTTAATGATACGGAAGAAAGCACTTTGATGCTGATGTTTATTTTATTTTCGTCCGACTACTCTATAACAAGTTAATGACACAACAGATTAGCACTATATAACAGTGACGATCCATATTACACTAAGACGCAGCTTTACCTGCAGAGTAAACAGCGTTTAAAACATTTTGTTAGAATACATTTGCTTTTGTCTACTATGTGATCTTAAAATTGACTGATAGTTAAACAAATGTTTATATCATGAAGGTACTATAAAGCCTCATGGTTCCTGTACTTACAACTAAAATTCTGGAACTACGATGCTCCAAGCGTATGCAATTCATTTATGAAGATATTTTTAATAAAACTAAAATAAAAATCAGATTAGCAGATCTTGAAACGCGGCTGGAAAATAACCTTAAAAGGCGGCTAAAGTACATTCGAAATTGTTTTACCCGTCTCAACTGACGCTCTATAATTGAATTTTAGTTATACGATATGGGGGACTATGCTGAGGCAGAGGGTATCGCCTTGAAACGCTTAGCAGAGGAACGGAAAGCATGGCGAAAAGATCATCCCTTTGTATGTTAACTAACTAATTATATCATGTCTTAAGGGTTTTGTAGCCAAGCCCTTGAAGAACCCTGATGGATCGTTAGACCTGATGACTTGGAATTGTAGTATTCCTGGAAAAAAAGGCGTAAGATCCATGCTATATTCTTTCTAAAACTATTTAGACATTGTGGGAGGGAGGATTATTCAGTCTTAGAATGTATTTCAAGCCAGAATATCCAACAACACCACCCAAATGCAAGTTTGAGCCACCATTGTTCCATCCGAATGTATTTCCGTCTGGTACTGTATGTCTTTCCCTCTTGGATGAAGAAAAGCACTGGAGACCAGCAGTCACAATCAAACAGGTATCTAAAAAACTTCTTTTTAACATACTCTAAGATTCTCTTAGGTATTCAAGATTTATTAGATCATCCAAATCCTAAAGATCCTGCTCAAGCTGATGCCTATACGTTATATATACAAAACAGAAAAGAATACGATACACGAGTTAAAAAGCAGGCTGAGTCTTTTCGAAACCCCAACTTGTAACTTTCTATATTTCATTGCAAGATATAAGATAACCATATAAGTGTAAATACAAGACAAATCTTATGCTTCAACATAGTTGTTATTCTGTTTCATGCCCCGATGGGGTTTTCGATATTATTTTCAACCTACTCATTCTTTAAAATTGCAACTACCTATTAGGTAATTTCTTTTAGATGCGGTGAAATCCATAACAAGAACATAATAGAACTGGATCACAATCATCACCAACAGTTTATGTCTGTCACTAAACCTGTCATATGTTCTATTCCTAAGTAACACTTATTAGTGAAGTTCTTTATAAGTATTTCAGTGCTGGACGTAATGTGTTAAGAATAGAAACTATACCAAAAGATAGTGATGTAAACTGTTCGCCTGAATTTCATCAATTAGTTTCCTTGGTAGTTCTCTTTTCAAAAGCTGTCGGGTAATGTTGGCATGTTTGACGATACAAATGTTTCTTTGTTGATTTCTGTCCAAGTCAGTTCCCTAACTTCGTGGGATGTGGATGTCTGAAGTACTCAGTGATAAATATTCTTTTACGAGCTGATTGACAATCTAGTCTGCTAGGATACGGCATCTAACTGCTGTCTAAATGTTGGAATGCATGTGACACTTATGATCACTAGTCGCCTACAATTTCTAAGCATGAGTCTCTGCAAATTCGGTATATGTTTTCAAATCATGTCTTTCGTTTCATACATCATGAGCAGGTACGTAAATTTCTCGTTGGCAGTAATTGTATTCGGAATCGTTAGGGAATTAAATAGGTTAACATAAAGTATGGGAACTGTTGTTAGTTCTTTACGTCGGACAAAACTTGTTTGGAGAAGTCAGCACCCTGTCCAGAGATGTTCGTTCCAAAACACCATCCATAATGGTTTGAGTTAGTCCATTTCTCTTTACCGTAGTTGCTAGGGTCCTCAGACAACCTATACCACCCATAATTCGAACTTCTTGATGGGGTTGTAGCTGCTGCGGTTTATTTGGCGTCGTTTCATTTGATCACGATAAATGACTACTAGTAGTTCTTCCCTCCATTTCCTTGTGATTCAGAGGTTGGACTTTTAGTCAGGTTGCATTTGTCCTCTTTACGTGATTTTCTGAACTTATCGGGATTGGATTCTACTGGGAAAGAAGTATCAGTACAGCCGTTTGTAACGTAGCACATGAAACTAAATTGACCCCACTCTCCAAGTCTTTAGGTTCGTATCGAACCAGGATGGGTTGTTCTGTATCCATTCGGAAATGTAAAATATAACTCCCTGTCGTAGCATAGTGCATTGAAATTCAGCTGGAGTATCGTCACCGTTGCATCATATGTCACAATCCTTAACTTTCGCTAGGCGAATATGAGTATTGTCTGTTATATTATCTGGCAAACACAAATAACTTAGTATACAAACTCAACTGACTATAACGCCTCGGTGCAAAAGACATATGCAGATATATGTTCCTTCAAAATTTGTAGAAATCTTCCGCTTGATAGTGTTCCAAAATACATGTTAGCTTTGTGTGCATTTGAGTAATTTTTATGTAATCAAACAAAAATAATTGTTTATTCGAGGTTGAAATGTTTCTCTTCATAATTTAAACCCACTCCTTCGCATTTCCTCGACAGAAGCTGAAACCTTGTGTTTAAAGGAATCTGCTTACAAACAATATGTCGCAGGTCCCAGTTCCTCGTTACCCACTTCGTGTTGGGTATCTGGTTAATATTGTCAGTCCTCACGCAAATTATACCCAAAGCCAAGTACATAGTTATGTACATGACAAGTGGGTTATATCTTTACACCTTTCAGAGATACCTACAAAATGCCATCGATGGAACCATTGAGAGGGGTAGTGACGTGACCAGTACATCCACGATTTGAAAGGAACCCGGCTAGTTGTTTACGAGTCAGTCATCCACGTGTTAAGCACAAATCCTTGTATAAAGATTGCTACTACCGGCTAGTCGCTTGTAACGCTGTAGCCAACTTCTATTTTAACATGTGCTTTTACAAATTAGCAGGGCACACATAACCGATGCAGATGCTTTTTCACTCTCTGAATGCCTACAAAACATCGTTTAATTTTTACGAGAACGAAACTGGTAATCTGTGATTTACCTTTATACACTAATATTCCAAATGATAGATGTCTAGATATTATTGTTTGTTTGCTAGAGAATAACAATATTCTCCAGTAAATGTCTACTAAGCATCAGTTCAATCATGAAATATTTCAAGCTGCTTGAATTCAACGCTGTTTACCTCCAGAGGAACTTTATATGAACAACAACAGATCTTAAGAACATACGAAATTAAACCTTTCTATAAAACAACCAACAATACTAAACGCCTTGGTTAGGACTAAAGGTCGCGTTTACATTTACGCAAAATCCTGTCTACAGATTAGTTTATGTCGATTGTGATACGTTTTACATTGAAGAATCTCGACTCGTGCCAAGGAACACTTAAGTTACACAAAAAGCCCTAATAATCCTGTAGAATTAGAAAATCTACAACTAAAACCGGGAATAGCAGTATATGTTATTTTCAGTAATCACCGATTTGATACTAAAAATCTCAAAATGATTCATAAAAACTTTTCCAGCTATAAAAAGAGCTAGTAGCCGAAGGGTCTCACATAATGCTAAATCCCTCTGCCATCAACAGGTAAGAAGGCCTGAATATTCATTCAACTTTGACCGTTTCCCCAAACAACCACATTTGACTCTATTCCCACACTCAAATTTTAACTTCACCACTTCATACTACAAATCATACATTTTTCATAACCACCATCATGAACACAGATGAAAAGTGATGTCTCATACAGAATCACTTTGACGAAAAATAACACTACATTGTTATATTCAAACCTATTATGATTTTGATTGTATTAAAACTATTCTGCATTTAAATATGTTATTTATAACAATCTACCCAATGCTCAATTTATTCGAACTTATCAAATCAAACCTTGATAATGACACCTACAATTCTGCTTTGTTTCCTTCGTACTATTTAAACACGTTAATTTTATTTCATTTATTTGCTCACTCTGAAGAAGTGAGTGACATTGAATTACGAGACGTCAGGGATGCAGATTTCTACTAGTTGAAATATCACAGGAATATTTATTGTCATCGTTTAAGTAAGCTCGTTTCTCTTCAAATCGGTCGCTCCCATTTAAAACTAAAGACACCAATAGTCCTAACGTATTTTAGTTACTAAACACATCCTACTAACACAAAGAATAAGTAGAGTAGAATGTGAACGAGAAATATGCTAAGAGACATTTCTGAAAGTATGGTTATTTTCTCAGCATTAAAAATAATGAATACATTATTTCTAACAATTTTGGAAACTTGGATCTATATGTGACTTCATAGTATTGATAGAGTTCGAGATGTTTTGGGTGACCATACTTTGAATATTTAGTATACAAGAATATTCACTAAACTATTAGGATATCGCCTACTTGCCACTAGAAAGTGATTTCGATTCAGGACATTAAGATGCAACAAACCTCTGAAGTTAGTTCCACAACGGTCAATAGTTCACATTTAAACTGTCCCTATAAAAGACCCAGAATCACAGATAATATGTGGTGTCCAGCACTGTCATGCTTACGTTACTCTGGATTGTGGATAGAACAATCAACCCACCCTTTTTGAGTCGGTACCAACATTGATCTCGACCTTGTCAATCATTTCCCAATATCCTTATTTGTTTTTTGAGTTTGTGTATGTGTTTATCACTTACCCTATTCATCACATCTCTTTAGTTTATTTTCATGTCTGAACATAAATAGTGAGTCACGCCTTACCAAATTGAGTTTATACAACTACCGTTTCGGCTTCCTTTCTCTTATCGTCTGTTTGTGGTGACGAGTGTATGAAATATATGTATCCAAAAGCCAATCTCGCATTCGATTTAATCTTTACTTTTAATCACTAACGTGAATGAAGTCGATAAACATATACAAGGGCAGGCGGGATATCTCTTTCTTTACCATCATCATACGATCAGATTCGAGTCAGATAAAGGGACATGATAAGCGACAAAAACCACAATTATAAGCTTAAATGATAGAATATATAGCACATGCTTCTTCTTTAATTAAAGCTGCAGTGAGTGACACTGATTTTACTTAACGATGTAGAATTATAACTTTTAACAACTAGTCACCATAACTGGGAAAATGAAAATAAAGGATTAAAAACTCATATTCGACGAAATCTGAGCAGGATGTGTTCAAGGTAGAATAAAATAACAAGAACTATTCAGTTGTTTAAAGTTAACACATCCAACTAAAGTTTTAGAACAACTTAAAAAATGTACGGAGTTCCGGAAAAATCAAAACTAATCTTGAAAAATATATTCTTAGTGAATTTTGATTTCTTGAAATGTACAGAAATTTTTCGCTTGTGACAAATGAATAATCAATGAGTTGTTAGAGCGATTCAACCGACAGTTACAGGGTAGCAACCAGATATTAGTTAAATTACTAAGCTATTATAAATTTACTTTCTTGCTACAAAATAACTAAAATATCTACATATTTGTGATTTGAATTTGTCTATTTGTTTAGTGGATATCCAGCATACTCATCTCCGTCATCTTGAGGCATTCTTTCTTCTTGTAAACATGTCTCATCAGTATGAATTGTTAGATAATGAGGCTCACGCTGTAAACGTTCATGCTTTTCAAGTAATGATTTTGTGGCATTGAATTGGTAACAGACCGTCATAATAGGTAAACTAGGATTAGCCAAATGAATATAGGGACACTGAATGGATTTCTTCACAACAGATGTCTCACTGTGAGTCATAATATTACCGAAAACAGGAAGAGGTGACATAGAAACTCCACGTTCATATTGTGGACACTTTTGATAAGCTTCAAGACTGCAAATATCAAAAGCCACGCCTACTTGGCATATTCCGCAGTTGTTCATTACCGAGTTGACACATTGCTTTGGGAAATTCTGTCTGTACATTGAATGAAAGGCTAAAAGCCTCAAAAACTGACGAATCCAACCGCCATGACCTACCTAAAGAGAAAAATGTACACTCATAATTAGGGAAATTATAATAAATTACAATAAAACACAAGAACAAAGTAAAACTTTCTACACCCGTCTACGCGACACAATAATAAAAATAGACAGAACACAATACTATGAGTAGACCTAAAATTCTCTCTACATTAGAACGTTTGGTGTTAACAAAACGAGAAAACAGCGAAGTTTTGCTTCCGTACACTTTGTCCACTCGTGAGGAAAGAGGATTAGAAAGTGACTTGACTATCTTGTCTGTCCGTGTAATACAACTACTATTTTAACGCTAAATAAGCTTGTATACATTTAGAGAAGAGGTGAGCCCAAACAAACCTTATTTATTTAATAAATTCAGAATTTTTACTTCAGCTATATTCGCAGTTTTATACTACGGTTACATCTATTGATGACTATCGTAACCAGTGGTTAAAGACTCTGGGTGACATGGCTCAGGGTCGATCACAATGGTGTAGGTGTATACACTCTTTGTCCTCCCTTAAACCGTGGGATTAAAATCGCTTCATATTTTTCTTTCTAGGAACTGATTCTTTCTTTCTGTACTATGTCCATGTATGTAATATTTCTTTTATATATTACCACCACTGAATTAACTACTTCTATAAATTCGGTGTTCATCTTGTTGTGCTAATGAGGTATGGCAACTCGGACCGATGCACGTATGTCTCTGATCCTACGTTGTAGGTGACTGACATCTATTGACATTTACAAATAATAAATTTGGACTATCTATATAAACTATTACGTCATGGATAGACACTTAAAATCTTGCAAACAGACTAAATAAAAATCAATCACTTTCCTCTTATCTATTCTCTGGAAAATCGAGATGGGAATACGTTGAAATCAGTCCATGTGAGTCAACACACAAAAGCATTAAAATCCTTTTTTAGGACATATATTAAGTGAGCAAAAGTGGCAGAGAACTAACAGAAACTTTTGCTCTTGAAGACAAGTAGTTATTAATCACAGTTATGAAGACATCCTAAAATATGTTCAGTATAAATTCAATTTAAGAACTTATAGGACTATTTTACTCTAAGAATTCTCTAACATAATAAATATATAATACTTAATAGAGCAATTATTAATAAGCAATTAACATTTAATTATTTTCTTCACTTTAATAAACAGGCGTTTTTCAAATACAAGCACTCGAATATACTCTAGATACGACAAAATCGTACAACGCTTTTGTCAGGGAACTTCAAGTACTATATTCAGCAGTCAAATAAGAAGCAGGACGATAAGAGTTACGACGTCACGATGATTGACCAAGCGCCTACATCTCAGTCCTCGTTAGAACTAACAGTATAAACATCAATGTATAATCTACAAAATTATTTATTTCTCCCGGTTATTTACTGATACAAACGAATTTAAGTAAATTACTAATAGACCACATTGTGAATAGACAGTGCGAAAACTACCGTTAGATAAGTTATTACATCAATTTGTATGCACTATTGTGCCTTAGTGATCACCATTCTTTGTTATTGTAGTTGCCCTTACCAAAATAAATAATACAGAAAACAATCAGATTCAACACGTAAAAATCTACCACAGTATCTTTTATAACCTTTCTAGCAAAGACTCCATTACAATATGGTATCGTAATATGTAAAGGAATTGATGATACATTGGACTTACAATAAGAACATGTCCTGCATAAGTAGATATAGGCGATTCTGCAGCTTTGGCATTTACATTTGGAAAGACATCAAAATTCTTACAAATCAGCTTCCCCATCGGTAGCAAATCACTAGACCCTATGATTGGAAAAGGATCTTGACAAGAAACGTTGGTATGCTTCACCCTTGTTTCTACAAGACGACAACACAGATCCAGAAGGAAGTCATGTGTCCGACTTGCCATCTATAATTATTATAGGAAGTAAAATACAAGTAATCACACTTGGTGGAGCCTATACAACCAAAAACAAGTTCAAACTAGTGAAATCATTCGATAATTAACAATTTGAAAATAAATAATAACATTTTTACTCCAACTAACTTTAAAATTATCACATCTATTCAGTAAAAAGAAGTTGCATTAGATTCGTTGATAATAAATCTCAGATAAATTAAAAGTTGGACTGTATGGAGAATACTATGATATAAAGACAATATGATGTATAACAAAGATCTTAAACGAAATAACAGTATCATTAAAGATTAGATAGTCACAACCTTTGGCATCTATTTCCATATAACCAAAACTCAAACAAATGGATGACCAACCAAGAAACACTTGGTTTTAGAATAAAATATAAAAAATAATGATATGTTTAGAATGTTGCCAAATATCCCATTGTTGTATAAGTGGTTGCAACTGCAGGTCTAGCAACATCAATACCGTACAGTGTTGATAATTTATTGAATTCTGAATAATTAATAACTAAATATAAGTTTATGCATGAGAACCCGATTTACATATATCGTGTGAAGGATTACCCAAGTAAAAATAGACAGAGGTTCGATTCTGCAAACAAACATTAAGTTTAACCCAGCAACTAACTGCACTTCCGCACTGTGCAATCGGAAAGGGAATACAATACCGATTGCTACGAAGTTAGGCAAAAGATATTAGTTTAAGAGACATCCAAAATAATTAAAAGTAAAAACCTCTTTCATATTTGGCCTCAGTTTACCAAGTAGTTGTCGCTCACTAACATTTGGTGATAATATTTCGAAGTTTTCACTCAGTCAGCTAAAACGTAGGACCAGACACATATATGCATCGGTTCAAGTTGCCACACCTCATTAGCACAGCAAGATGAACACCGAATTCATAAAGTAGTTACTTCAATAGTAGTAATATGTAAAAGATTGTGTATAAGGATATAATCCAGGAAGAATCAGTTCATAGAAAGAAGAGTATGAAGCAATTTTAATCTCACAATCTAAGGGAAGACAAAGAGTGTATACATCTATGCCGTTGTAACCGATTCTGATCCATGTCACCCAGAGTCCCGAACACTAGTCAGCATCGCGCGCCGTAGTAATCGGTGTTCAGACATACATAACAACGTGACCCAACCAAGTCGATGAAGATTTGCAACCTCACCAACTGATTTACCATCATTCAGGTTTTCACTAAGACATCCAAAAACCACATTGCAAAAATTATAAATTTTTGACAATGGTGATTACAAATAAAAGTTACGCTTAGTTTATTGTATTTTTGCTTATCCTTGAAGTAATATAAGCAAATTTATGACGTACACCAAAGGTAGGATATAAGGTCTTCATTTAGAAAAATAAGTTCAAACAGATTACATTTCATTCAGTAAGTAAAAAGTACTGAAAATATAACTGTGATATCACCTTCACAGATAACAAAACACGTATAACTGTTTAAACAATATTTTAAAAAATTAATAACCTCATGAGTACATTCTCCACCAATGTTGCGCCAGCCATCACATTCAAATCCAGTCTTGAAATTGGTTTCTGTGAATTGCTGAACTTCAGATCTTGGGCGACCAGTAAGAGATCCGAAGTTCTGTCGTACCAATCGGTTAATAAAGTGAATCTAAACATACTCTTTCACGTATTCGTGATTCCAGTTCAATAACAGACGGGTCGGTTATCTCATATGCCGTCTAAGAAAATACACACAAATTTAAATGCAAGTATCAATGAAATACTATAACACTATATAATATACACGTCGCCAGCACCACTACCAAATTTACTACAGAATTAACAGCAATATTTGACTTCATCGTCCTATTGATTTAATTTCAACTGGATCGATCATAAAACTTCTACGTTCACAAGTATAACACATGTACATAATAAGTTATCAAATATTGGAAAAAACAAATAGGAAATCTACCATCAATGCACGGAACACTGTTTGAATTAAGAATGTATTAAAACCCTGACATTGATAATACTTTCAACTGTTAAGCTACATGCTTAGGACCTGATTTAACAACTTTGCCTTGAGAATTCGGATAGCATTATTCTTTCTCACACTAAGGTTTCCGCAATTTAAAATCTTAAGGTAGCTGTTTTAGTGAATATTTACCTTTACAAGGTGTTTCTGTACCTATGATTCGATTTAAAGTCTACATACAAAATAATGGTTGGGTGAATTACATCATATAGATAGCCGACCAGTCATAACTGACACGCATTAGTCACCTTATTCTAAAAGCAGCTACTTCTCAGTACAATTTTTTACTATGTTCATATAAAAAAACTGGTCCAAGTAAATTATGATGTACGAAGGCTGATTCCTAACGCAGTTTGTGGGCTAGTTCCTTACCACAAAATGAAGATAATTGTCCTTATTGATTGGGTAAAATAAGGAAGCAAATCTTAATTATGCCTTATTTTGATTTTGCTATATAAAACAAGTTGAGCAAGAATAAAATCCTTTCAGTCTTATTTTATTGTTACACAGTTTGAGTATAAGAATCATTCATTGATAACACTTAACTGTAAGTACAAAAACTAAAATAACTGCCTCATCACGATTCCTGTTGACCAATAACAGACTTATGACTATTTACTGAGAATGTAAACAGGTATACTTCTCGCCTTGAAAAATATGTTTGTTCTGAAGAAAACTTTCATGACAAAAACCCGAAATCATAAAAATGTAAAATTTGCCCAAGTGGTTCAAATGGTATTGGATGAAATTGAAGCTCTCGCTTAACGGGTTTTCGTATCTAGTAGCAATAAATCAGTCTTCAGTAACAAGGATAGTAGGTTGGTGAACCTGTGTTAATCCTGACAGATTGCCTTTCAGTGAAGGTCCAGCTTCTCCTTGAAACTATTTACTGATGGGGCTGATACCACTTGTTCGGGTAAGGCGTCCCAGTCAC
Organism: Schistosoma margrebowiei; assembly: GCA_944470205.2. Classification (NCBI taxonomy): domain Eukaryota; kingdom Metazoa; phylum Platyhelminthes; class Trematoda; order Strigeidida; family Schistosomatidae; genus Schistosoma; species Schistosoma margrebowiei. The sequence continues at coordinate 63,965,748 of OX104024.1, read as the reverse complement.
TGACTACTCGATGAGAAAAACGGGACCCTACTTTAAGTTTATTAAATCGCGGTTTGTGAACCTTCTTGCTATGACCTCGGAGATTAGTAGTACTGGAGGGAGCAAAAAGACAAGACATATTGACACCCAAATCATAACTACGAAATGCCAATACAAGGTCACCTCGCGTTCTACGATACGACAAGGGGAAAATGTTTAGGCGTTTTAAACGCTCATCGTAAGGGAGTTTAGAAGGACCCTTCACTAATTTCGTTCCCACACGCTGGACACGCTCAAGTGAGTTAGTATCCTTTATCAGAAATGGGCTAACCGCTTGGATACAGTACTCTAAGAGTGTCTTACATAGGTGGGATATAAAATTCGAAACATTACCGACGCCTTTAGGTAGTAACTTAGATATATTTAACGATAGCTCCCAAATGCCCTGGTACGGCCGAGAGTGGGGAGAGTCCGGTCTCCCTCTCGAAATGCTCTCATATGGCCACGCGTATATAGCCTCGGCCAGGGAAGTCCTACTCACTGCCTTCTCGTGGCGGGGGTGTTGTTTACGAAATTGAGAGGACGAAAAGCGAATGTCTGGTGCTTTAACCGGATTCCAAACCAATGGTGCACATGGGCTCCAATATCCTGAGGGAACAAATGGCGTATGAATCAATCGTTGGTCACCGGCTACCATGGGACTGCATCTCCTGGCGATGCCCCACTGCCTTGTGGGTCAGACCTATAGGTCAAAGGCTCGGGGTGTGGCCCCCTGAGTAAACCACCTGCTTTGGTCTGGGCACCCTGGCAGTATCACAGCCCTCACACATATCAAATGAAATCTATGTGGCGCATATGTAATTGGTGCCTTCTTGTACCAATATCTGTGTTAAAATATGTATAAAAAATAAATGAGAAATATCAGTAAAGTATAGTGAAATACTGTTCTGCGTTCTTAAGAATATGTCAGGTTTACTCTTGAAGGGATCCCGGGGAATCACTTGGACCACTTCAGCCCACAGAGCGTTCCAGAATCTGACTGCTTATAAGAAACAGGTATACCTACAGTCCATTATGTTGTTGTGCCTCGAATTTCTGAGTGTCACTACAAATATTTTTATTGAGACTGAGCTTAGGTAGGTATTTTAGGGGGTGACTATGATGCCAGAAGTCATTTGAAAGTCAGTGACCTCCTTTTTATTTACGCTTTCGTTCCCTTTATTTCCCCTTTATTCGCCTTTATTGGTTGCTTGGGGCATCTGAGGCACTATACTAAGCATGTAGTAAGCAGCTAATGTGGGGGTTCTGGATGCTTCGTGAAACCAACATATGCATTTGACACACTGCATACCACAGGTGACAGTGAGACGGCATCCAGTGATCTTATAAGATCACTAAGTGATCGTGGTGAAATATAAGTTGTTAAATAAATTTTAGTAAAAGTTAACAATCGCGAAAAAAGCTCTATTAAGATAATCAAACTAGAGAAATTGTCTTGGCTATTTAAAGTAGTCAAAACAAAAATAAAAAGTTCACCAAATCAGATTTTTCGTTGTCTCAGGAAAATCAGTAACTTACATATCTAGCTCTTTTTAAATCACTTGAAATAATAATATCTGGTTTGCTTTGGTTAATGAGAGTCCGAATATCCCTAGCTTGTTCCAGCCCAATTGCTGATAGATCGGTATCCAAATGACCTAAAACACCAAAATCTAAACCAAAAATAAAAGTAACCTTGAATCACTTGATTTTTATTTTCAGCTGTTTCTCCACTGCAAGATATTTCATTATTAGACTGATTCTTACTGTCTTAATAGCGTCAAGTAGAAATATAAGATTTCTCGTTTCATATTTTAGGAGGAAAGATAATTTGTAAACACAGTGAACCCATAAATCGTAGGTTTGAAGATTTGGTACTACAAATTATCTCACTGCAGTTTTTGACAAAATATCTACCAACAACATATAACACGAAAAATTATTAGGAAAATTAAATAGGCATAGGGGACGTGTCACTAAAAGTTACGAAACAAAACAGTTATTTGTACATAAGCACAAATATATTTAAGCAAACATGTACATAGATATTACCATCATACTGACCGCGCCATTTGAAAAGAATAGTTGTAACGAGGTTAAAATCATCATGTATGGTGTTATTAATCGGTTCTATTTTCTTTCTATTGCAGGGCAACCAAGAATAAATGCTTCAGAAGAAGAGAAAGCGCTATATGCACTGGACCTACAGGATGACTCATAAGACTGTTTTGTAAACTAGCTCTCCGTTCCGTACATAACCCGCGAATTTTCAAATAAAGGATTGGTGGCTTCATTCCGTGTTCTCTCTCTCTCGGTGTAAAGTGCTCGGTTAGCATGGTGTGTTGTGGTTTCAGGACTTCCCCGCCTGTCGGTGCCTCGTGATTACACGTGTTACGACTGGTGATGGAGTTGTCTACGAAAAAACGCGACGAAAATTTGGACGTACCCCCTGTGATCCCAATCAAAGCTGCACCTGGTTCAACCAATCGCCAACCACCACTGCTTGAAACTTTGTCAAATTATTCTGTTTGGAAATTTAAAGTCACAGCGTATCTACAGAGAGTTCCAACGGCTGAACATTTCAACTACCTGGTATCCTATTTGAGTGATGAAGAAGTGCGAAAGGCTACATCCAATGGTTTCGCGGCAAGCAACACGCTTCCGCGAAATTGGAAAACCTTGGGTGACTGTTTTTCTGTGCTCGTGGACACTGAACAGGTGACGATCCAGTTCTTATCACGTCACCAAAAAGCAAGCGAGAACATAATCGACTGCCATAATTCCTCGCAGCGAATTGCGGTGCAAGAATTCTCACGTTTAGGTGTCATGGGACAAGAGGAATTAGTACGTTCACATTCTGTCGAAGGGCTGGTGCCTGATTCACTAAGAGAACATTTTCTTCGAAGCCGACCAATCGATACACACGACTTATAAAGAACAACACTCCACTTTTAGCTGCAGACAAACTAGCAAATTTATCAGATGCATCTCAACCATCAGTGCTAACTGTGGAATGAGCCACAGTATCAACTGACGGTTACGGTAAAACCAAGATATTCTCAAATTACTTCAACAATGTATATGCCGTAGAGACGCCCTTCCCTTCAGTTCGTACAAGCCCCCCACACATACACTGAACACTGCGACCTTTAAATGACCTGATGTCTTAGATCTGTTAAATATGCCTGATATAGGCAAACCCACGGGACCTGATGAAATGCATCTTAGGTTACTAAAGGAACTAGCTAACTTCATTGCAAACCCCTTAAGTATATATTCTAATCTATCTATAACCCAGGGTCGACTACCGAAAGACTGGAAGAACACCATAGTAATTCCTATCTTCAAAACAAGCACGAAACATAAAAACCTGAGAACTACCGACCCAATAACCTAATCAGTGTGGTTGCTAGAAGTCTGAAAAAGATTATTCGGAAGCTGTTTAAGTATCTCGACAAAAACTGGACTTTTTCTGAAAAGCAGAATGGCTTTGGAACAGGTTATTACTGTTTCACTAACTTATAAGATGACCACCGGGATCCGCGACACTAATGTTTGTTCCGTCAGTTCAAAGTGTCAAGCGACACAAGATAACACTATGGATCTCTTTCATACTTTACCTTCATACTCACACCTGTTTTCCGAATATTCATCCTAATCGAAGACATTATAAAACTCTCCAAAGAAGCACGTTACTAAGATATTTGTTTCTAGATCACGAGAAACAGAAACCTCCGATTGGTTTTTGGTAAGACAGTAAGCATAGTGAGTCTTCTAGACATTGCAGGGAACTTTACAGTTTCCTCAGTTCCAAATCTGCCATCACGACAAACCTCTCGGGAAATCCTGTCGTCCGGCACTTTTTAGCAGAAACCGTAGCCAGTGAACGCAGCAGTGTGTTATGCATCACTGGTGTGGTTGTGAAAATTCTCTATCTCTTTGACATTGACGCAGACGTTATCGTCCTTCACGCAACTACCAGTCACCGTCCATATGATCAGATGTTTAATTGACAGGCGCTGATTGGGAACCCAACTCCCCTCTTTTCCTCACTGTTTTTTACATGATCGGAGTATTCTAGATGACAGATTACGATTAACTTTCGAAAAATGAGTCCATATTTTGACAGTATGACCAGTCACTGGTTGGCTATATGGCTGTTAATCGCTGTTTCAATAACTTTCTCTACAGTTCTATACGAAGGAAAAGTGAAGTTAATCAAGCAACAAATATTTACATGCAACTTGTAGACTTTACAAAGTACAGGACAATATATTTGGAAGCGCACATCTGACTTCACGTCAAATATTTCGATACTCAGGACGGGAGAATCTGAGCCACCACATTTAAAGAAATTAACAGGTATTCCAAAAATGTATGATATACCGTGAGCCCATGTGACTAGGAGGGCGCCTAAATCAATTACAAGACGGATAATTTGGAAGCATTGTTGATACCTCGATTGATCCGTACTTTAATATAATATTTCCGTATACCCACTAGACTTGTGTCGAGCGCCCGAGGATAATCTTTCATTACCACGTGACTCGCTTATAAATATAAATATATCTTATCCTACACATTAGCTTGACATCCATCGTTATTGTTTACTAAATATCCATAGCCCACCCCTGTTGATAGCATTTTGGAAAGCATATCTGACCCCAGACGCCCGGATGGACTCACAATCACATGCCCCGTACAGTGGCTACTTGACCTTCATGTTACCTGTAGTGATGTAGATTTCGATTATTGACTTAAAAACATGTCCCTCTCTTCAACTAAGTATGCACGGGCTGATCAAACACACAATAGGAACAAGTTTGTACTCAATTACGTCGACTACAACAATTTAGATGTAAACGTCATCGGTGTCAATTTTAAGAGAAGTCGGATAGAACTTAACCTCGCCTTAACTATTCACGATTTATTACCAAACAAATATCTGGTCAGCGTCCCAGAGAGTTCTGATCTCAAACACTAAAAATGTAATTGAACATATACATTTAAAAAAGCTTGAAAGACTTCAGTGTGTACAGAGTGTCACAGTGTTTGGTATGCCTGACAGTGCAAATCTAAGGTCTGTTAAAAAATATTTCAATACAAGGTTGTGTCAAATCGTATTATTAGGGTGCAACGCTAAGATTACGTAAAATCCAGACTAAAACCTACTGTTTAATTCACTCTTAGTTTTGTAGTACCACAGAAGCAAATAATCAGTCTTCATTTAAGGGTATTCTAAAGTTCTAACACTGCTGATCACATTCCGTTAATTCAATACAGAAGCTTTGATGATTACAGACAATCTTTTAACAACAGTGATAGAACTTTTTGGAATCCTCTTTAAACGTATGTTGTGCCTGGAAAGATCTACTCCATCACTCAGAACTCCTGCAAGTGACTGAATTTCAAAGTTTATGTGTGGAGGACTGTCGTCAGGTTAACTCCAGACGAAGGCCAGTATCAAACGAGAATATCTACTTCCGTTTTTTCCTTTTATTTCGGAATCATGAATATCTCTACATCTCAGGAGAATTACAGAATAAAGTGGATACATTGGACGGAAATGCATTATTTGGAATTTATGAAAGAATGAGCAACGAATACAGACGAAGAAAGCTATTTTAGCAGTAATCCTTACGACAGCAGGCCACAAGATGCACAACGGGAGAAGCGAAATACTGACATATAGCACCAAGAACACTGACTAAATCTCATTTAAAGAAGCTCTAGAAGAGATGGAAAAATTTCCATACTTGCGGAGTATCGTTGATAAATAAAAGTGATCTAGCGCAGATATGAGGGCATGAATTATCAAAAAAAGTCTGTGTTTCTACAGTTTGAAAGTGTCAGGGACTCAAAGCAAATGTCAGCGGACAACAAAGCCAGAATTTTTGTGATATGTTAATACAATTCTATGATATGAAGCTAAAATCCGAACTAACACTGCCACTAGAAAAATTGTACAGGCATTCGCGTGTGAATATCTATAAAATAAACTCCAAATCCATTGGCCAGAGACCGTCAGTAATAACATTTTCTAATAGAGGACAAATAAACTGACATATGAGGAATAAATCAAGCAAAGAAGCCCCAGGCGAGCAGGATACACTCTATGGAAATCACTGGACTTAACTGAAAAGCACGCTGTAATTTGCAACGCTCATGGTTAGAAGAAAGGAGACAGGCCAAAGAATACGTAGCGCTAATAGTTGGAGTCAGACAACAAGGCCATCAATAATGCTTGATAAAAACTGGAAAGTGAGGCCCAGAAAAGAGATGGTTGGCGATTCCTAACCATACACGAATGTCCCTTGATGGGTAACAGGCTTAAGCAATTAGGTATATATTATTTGCTTCTGTAGACGAAGTATAAAAATAAACATTTTGTGTTCGTAATATTGTCGTACGTATGGGCATGGTTGTCCCTACCATTTGCCTTTCTAGGTATGCTCACTTGCTTTAATACAAGTGTAACCTTATTTGACAGGCACTCACTGTAGACTTTAAAATAAGGTTTGGACTGGAGGGTAACTGTCTATGTAGTTAAGATATGCGGCATTGTCCAGTTGAAACCAAAACAAGATGATTGAGTAAATAACAGTTCTAGGTTTCATCATAAATATAAATGTACATCTTTAGCTAAACAACTATTACCCCTCAGTTATTCCGCTAATATGAGATCATTTGATCAAATCTAAATTACAATAAATAAATAAGTTGATAAAGGATGTAAGAAAACTACAAATCGCCACAATTAAATGTTAATCTATCCTTTCTGGATAGATCACGTACAGATTCGCTAGAAAGATAATATTTAGTTGCTTTCTAACTGTGTTTCCAATTCTGGAAGAGTTCCTCGATTCACAATAAAAAATTGCACAATTCTAGTCAATGCACACAAAACCTTCAAAATGGATCTTATACCTACATTTCCCATCTTTTATTTTCCGACCCGACTGAAACAGATCAATAAGGCAAGGTTGGAGGTCCCAGTTTTTCGATGCGCTACATAATTATTGTTCATCCTACTTGTATTTGACGTATGAAATTGCGGTCATAATCGTCCAAACTTATTAAGTCATAAGAAGTGCATCTACCACTGAAGGACCGTTGGGTTAAAACTTCCGTTTATTCACGTTTTAGGTTTCTCGCGACCCTGTCAGGGGGAGAGTGAGCTATAGCAAAAAGCGAATCCACAAGCCTGTGTCAGTCTTTCTGGTTAATGCTGATTTTCTTGGTTTTGCTAGATACCATCTATGGGTGCTTGATCAGGCTACCTGATCAAATCACGTTTACATACCTCGTAGAATACCTTCCATAGCTATAAGGCCTATACACTATAAGCCACCATATCTCTGGCTTAAGTTCATATACATCCTCTTTTTCATCAACCCCAACTTTTGGCTTTACTAGACTTGAGATCATTTCATTAGGAGAAATCTTTATCGTAATACTGTCAAATCATACGTGTCAAATACCTCTTCATGCATCGCTCGCATCCCACAAATTCACAAACTTATACGACAAATGCTGTACAAGTCTTTGTTGTTATGATCTCAGCAAACAAAAAACACACAGAATAACCAAGAATCTCCCTGATATTACTTCGAGAAGTAGCCAAGCCCTGTTTATCATGCGGAAAGCTTTATGATAATATTTGTCAGAAATCTTCAGGTTTTTAAAGACTGTTTAGTTCTGAAGACCTATGGGAAAGGAACGAGTAATCGGTGACCTAGGTTGGAACTTGAATTTGTTTTTATGCAGATATTGAAACCTATTCAGAAAAAAAGTAGAGAAAAAACCTTCCAATCATAGTAGGAAGGTTCAAGAACCGCGATCCCATAAATTTAGAGTAGGGTTTCATTTCTTCTTACAAGACGTCCTCTCTAGGAGTTTCATATTCAAATGCTCGTAGTCTAAGTAATAAATTCTATGAATTAGAAGCAGTAGTGAGCAAATCAAAGCCACTAATCGTATCTGAAACTGAAACGTGCTTAAACTATGACTTAGATGCTACCCCAAGATCATCTGGTACCACTGTTTAAGAAGCGATGGAAATAGATGCGGGAATACATAGCTAACAATATAAATATCCAATAAGTTACAAAAAACCATTCGGAACCACTCACGTAAAACTCACTCAAAGGAGTGTCTGCATGATGAATTTGCTCTCATTGCATACGTGAGAACGCATACCGAGAAAAGTTGATAGAAAGGTATGTTAAAACCAACGTTCGGGTTAAATACGATGCAGTTGAAGAGAAAGCCGGCTTCTTGCAATTGCGCTTCAAAGAAGATTTTTAACGGCCCGTGATGTAACTCTATTTTGACCGTTTCTGCTTGCTGTCGAAATATACATATCGCCCTTCCTGGTATATATATATATATCGATTATACTGACGTTAGTAAATAACAGAATTAAATATGTCAAATAGCAAAGATTTGTAACTCAGGTGGATGATTTTGATGGACTTCTTTTCTCTGAGCTGGATGGTTTGGACGTGGAGCTTTCATCGTTCTTCTGAATGACATCATCAGCATAAACTTTGGATAGAAGGGAAGTGTTCGAATTATTTCATATGCGTTTCACAGCTTGTTCTGCACACCTCAACGTTGATTGGTTCTTATTGACCTTAAATTTGTCATTGTTTACTTATTTGTTTCGGTTGTGTCCCCCATCGGTTTGACTTTTTTTCCTGTACTTGTGCATACTTTTCCTGATTGGTTGATAAATTGGATCGATATAAATGTGCTTCCTGATTGTTGATTGACCTGAGTGCCAGGCTTCCAAAAATTCTTTGATGTTTCTGGAATTTCCTCTGTCCAAGATTTTCACATTTTTTCCAATCGAATGAATGTCTGCAGTTGTCCACATACATTAATATAAGTGGGAAAGCATCGGGGCGTTTGACTGTTAATTGATGTTCATGTAGGCGAAGGTGAAGGGGGCGCCCATTTTGTCCGATGTAGTGTTTTTTGCAGTTGGTACAATTTATTTTGTAGATGATGCTTCATTTGTTCTTCTTTCTTGTTTCATCCTTTGGTTTGCATAGGATTGATTGTAGTGATTTTGTAGGTTTGTGTGCTACACCTATCACGAAGGTTTTCAGCAGTCTCGTTGCTTCGTGTACTTAGTGAGATTTGTGTCGTTGGTGAGGAGCAGGGATATAGTTTTTTTTGCTAACCTTGGTTCAGTTGAGGTGAATAAAGCCATTACATCGAAGGATATCATCAGTTGTCGTTGATGATTTGAATGTCCTTAATTTGGTCCAGGAACTGTGAGAGGGATTTCATGGAGTGGTTGGATGAATCTGCTAAATGTTTCAATATTCGTGAAATTTCTGTTGACAAATTGTATGTTGTTGTTCCGGGGAGTGCTACAATTAGACGAAGTGGAATGTTTGGTTTGTGTATTTTTGGTTTTCCGAAGAATTGAGGGAGTACTGATGCGTTGGATTCCATTCTCCATCGGTCTTGTTATGTCATTTCTCTTGCTTTGACTAGTTTGTTTAAAGTCTTTGAGATTCGGTTGTCTAGTTTTTTGACGGGATTTATGTTCATCAGTTTGTATGCGCTCTATTCTTCGAGTAGTTCCTGGGCTTTCTTAACGTGTTCTTCCTTGTCCATAATTACTGTGGTGCGTCCTTCGTCTGCTGAAACTATGACAATATCCTTTCTAGTTCTGAGTTCTTTCAAAGCTTTTAGTTCTTGTGGAGTTAGTTGGTTGTTTTCCTTTACCTGTTGAGTTAGCAGTACTATCGTTTGCTATATTTCCTCTTGTGTTTCTTCACTTAATCTGAGAGTTTTGAGTGATGACTCTAGTGCTGCGAAGAATCCCAGTTTCGAGGCGTCGCTTGTGTTGTAGTTCAATCTCTTCCGGAGTAGGTGTTCTTCCGTATTTGTTAGCGGTTGTTTTGACAGATTGATCACGCAGTTGTTTGTGTTTTCTTCCGTGAGTGATTTTGAGATCTTAATCAGCTTTTTCCCAAGGTGTTTCTTCTTTGTTCTCTGTGTCGTTTGCATGATATCTCGATGACTGTTGTCGAGATTTCTAAATGTTCTGACTTGAGTGTACTTTTTAGCTTCATCTTTTGTTCCTCTATGACGTATTGGTATTTGCAGATCCTGTAGTGTGCATCCGTTATCATGAGGTGTGCCATTTTTCTCCCACTTTGCTCAGCTATTTTCCATCCTAATAAGCAGTTGATTGTAGGTTTATGTCTTACACTTCTTGGTAGAACATGCCGGCGAAGACACTCATGGAGATAATATAGTTTTTCTCCAGTGGAAGTCTGCGTTTTGGCGAAATTTTCCCATTTTTGAAAAACGAGATGTTGAAGAAGATTTGTAGCTCAGGTGGATGATTTTGATGGAGTTTTGTTCTCTGAGCTGGATGATTTGGAAATGAATTTCGAATATACATATTTCGTAAAATCGTTGATCTAGACTAATGATCAGAGAGGCGAATTTATCATATCTGTATCTGAACTTCACTTAATTACCGAATCATCAGCTCCTTATGTTGTTTTGGAAGAGAGAAATGCTCCACACACTCAGGGAGTTGCTCTAATGCTGTCCAAACTGGCACAAAATGCACTTGTAGGATGGGAATCTCATGGATCCAGAATCATCAAAGCATCATTCAAAACAAAGAAGGAGGCGATCACAATGAATATTATCCAATGCTATGCACCCACCAATGATAGCAACGACGACATTAAAGATCAATTCTACGAGCGGCTGCAGTCAATCATAGAGAAATGCCCAAAAAAGGACCTGACTATTTTGATGGGAGATTTAAATGCCAAAGTTGGAATAGACAACACCGGATATGATGATATCACGAGACAACATGAACTGGGAGAGAGAAACGAAAATGGAGGAAGATTTGCAAATCTATGTACATTCAACAAATTGGTCATAGGGAGCACGATATTTCCACACAAGCGTATACACAAGGCTACAAGGATCTCACCGGACCACAATACAGCGAACCAGATAGATCATATTTGCATCAATAAAAAATTCCGAAGGACAATGGAAGATGTGAGAGCTAGGAGAGGTGCTGACGTAGCTTCAGATTACCACCTAGTTGTGGCCAATTTAAAACTGAAGCTAAAGAAAAACTGGACAAGTGGACAAAAAGCAATACAAAGGTTCAATACAGCCTTCCTTCGAGATATTAACAAAATCAACGAATTCAAGATAGCTCTCAACAACAGGTTCCAAGCCTTATAGAATCTACTGAAGGAAGAAGAAACGTCTATGGAGGACAACTGGAAAGGTATCAAAGAAGCATTAATATTAATAATAATAATAATTTATTCTCAAATAACAGTTTGTTACATGAGGCATGCCAGTTTACTGGCAAGATCAAAATGATACAAATGATACAATAAACACTGTAGTAAACTACTCAACTGGGTTGATAATTTATAAGATATTAATGTAAATGGTTTCAATCAGTAATACAGTTGGCGCGCTTCATGAAAGTTGCGTTGAGAATGTGCGACTGATGGTCAAGGATAGGTCCATTGAAGGTATGAGCTTTTAGAAATCGCAACCTTATGTCCCTTTGGGATATCCAAGGCTTTAAGGATGGTGCAGGATGAAGTCACCAGTTCCATATCTCAAGGGGGCTGAAAGAGGGAGCAAGTAAAAGAAAGGACGAGAAGCAGAGTAGCCAATATTCATGAAGGAATGTTTAAGGTATGATTACTCAGTTTAATTTTCTTTTATTAAGGTATATGTTAAGAAAGAGCATTTTAATAGGTTAAAGAAAACAAGTGTTAACAAGGTATGAGTGGACATACAACTGACAAATGGGGGCGATTCGGAAAAGAGCTGAGAGTAAAAGATTATGTGTGATTATAAAATAAAATATAGTGCTAGAAACAGTATTGTGATATACAATTGGCTATCTTCCTTTTATTATCGAAGTCATTAGAGCCCCTTTCGTTTTTTTAAAATATTTCCCCCCCAGTTATTATAGGGTCTTGAGTAGGCTTCGTATATTAGCGAATTGTCTAGTTTGCTTGTAATAGGATTTCTGGGTAGGAAGTGAAACCAATTCAACGTTCGTAACACGACTTAAAGAGGTATTTTGCGTGATAAATCAGCATCAATACCATAAGTTCGTGACATCCCACTAAACCATAAGGAGCCGTAATTAAACAAAATGTTCTGCCCTACAGACATGGGTGGATTGAAGTTATCTCCCCACCTTCATGTTTGCTGGTCAGTAACGCCACCCTCCCTCCATTTGTGATGTTAGGCTCTCTTACGTTTGTGGTAAGTATGAATACTGCTTTAATCAAGGCCCATAGTTGGAATACACTGTCTCTACTAGGTCCATGTTACAAGCGAATCAGATAGTTGAAAAGTCTATTTTATGGGTTACATCTCCACATAGTATATCACACAGCTATAAAGATAACTAATGGTTTAAAGAAGTAAGGACTAATATCAAATCAAAGGATGTGAGAGGGCATAAAATTGTAGAAAAAAGATTTTAGAGTAAGAAAAATAAAACATTGAGAAACTTAAAAGACTTTGTGGCCAAATTTTGAGCTTTGAATGATCGACCTTAGTAGATCAGCGTTCATAAGATTGAGCTATCTGTCTACTTGCAATAGAAAAAAAGCATGACTTTTAGGAAGAATAATGTACATTTAACCTGCAGAGATTTGGGAACTGAAAGCTAGGGTTAGGAGAATGAAGTCATGATTAATAAACAAGGAATAATAGGAAAGGATAAGCCATATGTTCTGTGATTTGGTTATATTCATATTAGTGACAGTCGAACTTGTTATAATTTTGTTCTTTCTAGATACTAGGCGGTCCGTAATAAAGTGCCTCACAGGTTTGGAGATTGGAGAAGCACTATCGTAAGGAATGGATCTCTATAGAAACACTGGACAAAATCAAAGAAAGGAAGAACAAGAAGACAGTAAATAACAACAGCCGAACACGATCAGAGAAAGTCCAAACACAAGCTGAATACATAGAAGCAAAGAAGCAAGTGAAGAAAAGCATTAGAGCCGACAATAAGAAACACGTGGAAGAACTCGCAACGACGGTGGAAAAAACTGCAAGAGAAGGAAATATGAATGAGATTTACTATACAACAAAGAAGCTAGCAGGGAAATATAGTAAACCAGAGAGACCGGTCAAAGACAAAGAAGGCAAGCTAATCACTGAAATTCAACAACAGCGGAACAGATAGGTAGAATACTTCGATGAACTCCTGAATAGGCTGGCTCCAACGAATCCACCAGACATGGAAGCAACACACACAGATCTTCCTATAGATGTCAATCCACCAACGACGGGAGAAATCACAATGACCATCAGACAAATCAAGAGCGGGAAAGCAGCGGAACCCGACAACATACTACCCGAAGCACTGAAGTCAGACATCGAAGTAACTACAAACATGCTTCACCTTCTATTCGAAAAGATTTGGGAGGCGAAACAAGTGCCGATGGACTAAAAAGAAGGACACCTCACCAAGATTCCAAAGAAAGGAGACCGGAGTAAATGTGAAAACTACAAAGGCATTACACTACTGTCAATATCAGGGAAAGTTTTTAACAGTGTTGCTGAACTGGATGAAAGATTTAGACGCCCAGTTTCAAGATCAAGAGGCTGGATTCTGTAAGGATTGATCGTGCACAGACCAAATTGCGACGCTACGCATCGTCACTGAACAATCAATGGAACTCGCCAGTACATATCAACTACCTTGACTGTGAGGAAGCACTTGACGGAATGGATAATAAGACTTTATGGAAACTTCCTCGACACTATGGTGTATCTAAGAAGATTGTCAACATCATATGGAATTCTTTCGACGGACTATACTGCAAAACTTTGCATGGAGGACAGCTGACAGACGCATTCCAAGTGAGGACCGCAGTCAGAAAAAATTAATTACCCTTCCCTTTTTCTTCTGGCGGTTGACTGGATTATGAAAACCTCGACATTTGAGGGAAAACACTATTTGGAATTCGCAGATGACCTAGCCCTCCTATCGCATACACATGAACAAATGAAGATAAAGACAGCTAGTGTAGCAGCAGTCTCTGTATCAGTATGCCTCAATTGCACAAGGAGAAAACCAAGGTCCTCAAATACAACACAGGGAACACCAATCCAATCACACCTGATGGAGAAGCTCTGGAAGCATCATCGATGAACAAGGAGGTTGAGGTGCAGACGTAAAGGTAAGGATTGGCAAAGCAATTGAAGAACATATGGAATTCAAAACAACTTTCAACCAATATCAAAGTGAGAATCTTAAATACGAATGTCAAGGCAGTTCTACTGTACGTAGCTGAGAATTAGGGAACTACTGCAAACATCATCAATAAGGTACAAGTATTTCTAAACAATTGTCTACTCACGATACTAAGTGTCAGTTGTTGGCCGGATACTATCAGCAACAGCCTTTTGTGAGAGAGAACAAACCAGCTTCCAGCAGAAGAGGAAATTGGGAGAAGACGATGGAAATGTATAAGACATACACTACGCAAATCGACAAACTGCATCACGAGACAAGCCATAACTTGGAATCCTGAAGGAAGGCGGAAAAGAGGAAGGCCACAGAACACATTACGTCGGGAAATATAAGCAGATATGAAAAGGATGAATAACAACTGGGAAGAGCTGGAAAGGATTGCTCAGGACAGGGTTGGATGGAGAATGTTGTTGAGCGGCCTTTGCTCCTTCATGAGGAGTGACAAGCGTAAGTTAGTAAGTAAGTAAATGTGTGGAGAGCAAACAAGTCAGTCATTCAGCAGTGCGCTGCAGAATAAGACTGGGCGGTAGATACGAGCTCGTTAGTTAAAAAAGCATCGTCCATATTTAAAGGCAAGTCTAGTTCAGTCACATTTTCATTTATGTTTTTCTTGACACCACGTAAACCAAATAATTGTGCGCTATGGAAAACTTCTTGGATGTGGAAAAAAGCATTGGAATACATTCATTTCTACAGGCTTAGAACAGTATAGCTTCAGTTTTGTAAGACTGGGAATGATTGTAAAGCGTTAATAAACTAGACTTGACAGTCATGTAAAACAATTGGATAGGGACTGGGGAACGACCAACGATTAACCGTGATCAAGGAGGCTTGTCGATGGATCCTGTAGTTACCGAAAAGGGAACTGTTGTAGGATTAATTCGGCATCTCAAACTTGACAAGTCTAGTGGTCCTGACGATATTGGCTTTATGTTGTGAAAGCTCAATCGGATGTAATTGCCGAACCCATGGCAATACAGTTTGACATGTCTTTTCGATGTCCAGACTGACAAGAATCTGAGAAGACTCAATAACCAGTCCGGTGTATATGGCGGAAAGCAGTAACTTAGTTGATAACTATTGACTCGTTCATCTGACCAGTGTTGTGGTCAAATTGATGGAAAAGATCGCTTGGATAGTTATTTTAAACTCTGCGGAGGGGCATAGTCTTCTATTCAGGGAACAACACTGCCAAAGTTAAGGACTATCATGTTTGGTGAATCTGCAAGGGAGGATTGGGCTGCAGAAAAAATAGAGATCTCTCCGTAAATACAGTTTTCATAGGCCTAAGTAAGGTCTTTGATAAGGTCTCTCATTCCGCTCTTAAATTAAAACTGGAAAGTTTTGAAACCCATTGTGAAGTCATAGACCGGATAAGTGACTTTCTAAGCGATGGATGGTGGGTAAGGGTATATTGTGCTCTTTCAGAGTGAAAATCTCTAAGAAGTGGAGTTACCTAAGGTTTAACCATCGATGGTTAACCGTCCTTTGCATACAAGATCTGTCAACCGTAACAAAGTCATCCATCCTACTCTTCGTCGATAACCTAAAAATTTGGAGACCCATACACAGTCTATCAGATAGAACAGTATCACAGGAAGACCTCGATTCCCTAGTCGTATGGATGGACAGGTGGCCACTAGAAACGAGTTCCAACAAGAGTGTAGTGGTGCAATTAAATAACCATGACGGTTCATATGACCACACAATATGTATAGTTGTGTTACCTAAAGTAATAGACCATAAAGATCTAGGAGTTATAATGATCGAAACTGTGAGTTACTATAGGGCTGATGCTTGGAATGGCTTCAAAGTCTTGTTGTGTGGCATCGAGTTGCGTTTGACTATGATCACCACTCCAGGAAGACTACGTGACAGTTTACCGATTAGATCGTCCGTAAGCCAAATATCAGAATGCAGTTGACGGATGTAGTCGAGATGTATTTGTTAGCGATCTCGTGGTATCAAAAGAATACCGAGATCGTGCCAAAGGAGTACAAGTGTGGTTACTGAGTGTAACGGAATTTGTGCGAAATCACCATCAACGGAAGAAAGAATGTCTTTGGTACAGTCAAACAAACAAGTACAGTAAAAAATCACTGGTACGATTGGTCATAATAACAATTGTTTCCATTACACAAATCGCATTGTCTTGATAAAAGTAGGTCCAGGTATTCTTATGAGCTATTTGTATGTCTTTTCAGTACTTAGGCGAAAAAATGTTTAGGGTGTTATATCTGAGTTTCGTGAGGCCACATTTGAAATGTGGGATTTAAGCGGATATACTGGGGCGAGTCCAGCAACGAGGGACCAAAATAGTAATGGGTCTCTCTGACCTATTCTATGAAGATAAACTAGGACACTTCAAATTATCTTACCACAGACAACAGGGTGATCCAATATTGACCTATCGCATACTGAACAATGACATTGGTATTATTGTGTCTCATCATTTCCTTCTGTCAAGGACTTATCATCTCAGAGGACATTCTAAGGAAGTTCAAAATCCGAGATCAAATCATTTACGTTCGAAGTTTTGTTTCTCGTACCGAGTAGTGAATAACCGGAATTCTCTACCAGTATACATAACATCAGCACTTTCTGTCGATTCGCTGGAAAAGAGGTTGAACCATTAGAGTGCTACAAATTGCGAGGATTAATGTAGGTTGATAGATCTCCTATCCCTACTTCTGAGAACTGAAGACTGAACAGGCAATGACTAGAACGCGCAACCCGAACAACTGGTATCAGCCTCATAACTAAGAATTTTCAAGGAGAAGATGAACATTTGCTGGAAAACAAGCTGTGAAGATTAACACAGATCCACCACCATCTATCCTCATTATTGAGGAACTGTACCGTTATTCAGCGCAATTTCCAAATTCCTACTGGCGTGTTGTTGTGGGATGGCTTTGCGTACTCATTTTGAGGGTGTTAGTGATATCGGTGTGTTTTCTAAACTTACAAATAACTACTGCTTGGTTTCTGTTGGAAGTTCCGAAAACTCCAACAGGTAAAATTGCCCAGTTCTTGCAAATCATATTTTTCAGTGTATTCAGAGATGAACTTCCAGAAAACTTTCCTGTTATTGATACAACGATCGCTGGTATTCGAGCTGTTGGGAGAATGACTGTAGGTATGTGCTGCGGGATAATTTACTTCACGTTTGCCCTTTTTGTTCTTATACTACTAAACATGGTCGATGTTTACAGAATACGACCTAGTATAGGTTTGCAGGGTCTAAGTTTTCACAAATCACCAGATAATCTTACTATAGTTTGTTTGTCTGTTTTATGTTCCTAACCCTTTGTCTACCTTACCAATGGCTGGCAATATGTATCATGTTTATTAGTCCGAAGTGTTAATTTTTGTTGCGTCTCATCAGTTTCATTTTGTAAAGGACAAGAGGCTAGGTGGCGTGTGTCAGTCCTGGCAGTGGTGGTCTCTCGGTTCATCTAACTCTTGAGAGTGTCGACAGATAGAGCAATGAATTTAATCCGTTGATGATTCGTTGGAAAAGTCGATAGTCAGCTGACAAGTGATTCGTTCTGGGCTTGCAAACTTTTTGAAAAGTAAATTGCCTGTTTTGGAAGACAAGAAAAGTTAGGGCATGTCAGATGCGAATTTGGCAATAACCAATTTAAGAACCGGTCAAGTCGCCTCTGGTTCTATATGACAATGGAAATAGGTTCAAATGAGCCAATCGAGCTTTGATGTTCTAGGGATCAGCTCAGTTGTTGTTCTTTGGATTTTCCACAACAACCTACTGTTTTTATTTTAATTAGGGGATCGAGTTTACTGCGAATGGACAATGTACAAAATCTAAAAGGTTTCAGCATCAACATGGCTAAAGACCCTACGTATTAACCATAGGGTTCTAAAGCCTCCGGCGACTAGTGCAAGGCGGCGTGCAGTAGTTTTTAAGTCTTGGCTAACAACGACTCTTTGGTAATTGTGTCTGGATAACGGGTAGCTCGATTTTATTCACGTGTATGTATCTGTACCTTGGTGACCAGTATACATAATGACGACCAGACCAAAACATGGCAAAGTCCATGAAGTCACTGACAAGTGGACTTAGTCATGTTGGTAGGTGTAGACTACCCGTTCGGGGACCGCGAGATGATAACAACCTATGGTTAGAGACCCTGAATGACATGGCTCAAAATCGTTTGCAATGGCGCAGGTGCATCCACTCTTTGTGTTCTCCCAAATTTTAACCTGATTCCTCCTTGTCTCTTTTTTCTCTTCCCAAATTTATTTCACTGGATTATACTCTTTAAATAACATCTCCAAACCCTAATCTTCCCGATCACTGCTTATAATCTTACTACCTCTACCACTGGGATTTGAATCGACAACTGCATCTCTGTGCTAATGTGGTGTGGCAACTGGAACTGATGTACGAATGTACGAAGTTCTAAGTTGTTAATGACTGACTGATACATAATGCACTTGTAAAAACCTGTAGGCTACTGCCAAGTTTGAGACCAGTCAGATAATTTCTCCAGGTTATTTTAAAGATGTAGACTACCACCTTTACTTTTTATCACTCTACATATCTTGACATCGTCAGCATTCAACAAGGTCGATGATGAGAGACTAGAAAGGTCATTTACATACAAGATGAACGATACGCCACAAACCTGTACCCTGAGGTGCTCTGCTAAGCACAATTTTCCAGCTATAAATCTGTGCTCTTTGTTGGCGCCCAGCTAAAAAGTATTTTATCCACGTTAATAGATTGCCTCCAATACCGACATTACTTAACTTATATAACGGTCGGTTGTAAGGAACTTGGTCAAAAACTTTGCTTAAGTCATTGTAGGCTACGTCTATAAGTGCATTTTGGTATTTAAGAGCGCACCAACTTTCACGATCCACTAATAAGCTAGTGAAACAGTAATAACCTGTTCCAAAGCCATTCTGCTTTTCAGAAAAAGTCCAGTTTTTGTCGAGATACTTAAACAGCTTCCGAATAATCTTTTTCAGACTTCTAGCAACCACACTGATTAGGTTATTGGGTCGGTAGTTCTCAGGTTTTTATGTTTCGTGCTTGTTTTGAAGATAGGAATTACTATGGTGTTCTTCCAGTCTTTCGGTAGTCGACCCTGGGTTATAGATAGATTAGAATATATACTTAAGGGGTTTGCAATGAAGTTAGCTAGTTCCTTTAGTAACCTAAGATGCATTTCATCAGGTCCCGTGGGTTTGCCTATATCAGGCATATTTAACAGATCTAAGACATCAGGTCATTTAAAGGTCGCAGTGTTCAGTGTATGTGTGGGGGGCTTGTACGAACTGAAGGGAAGGGCGTCTCTACGGCATATACATTGTTGAAGTAATTTGAGAATATCTTGGTTTTACCGTAATCGTCTCCCACTAATGATGTAGTACTACTGTCTTTCCATAATGCTGGAATACTTCTCTTATTCCTTTAGTTTATATGTACGTTTAAGCGTTTAGGGTATTCTATAGATTCCTTAACAAATATTTCTTTGTACAATCGTGTAGACTCGCTAAAGGTCGAGGCACGAATATTTAGAGATTCCCGATATTGACATTTTGTCTCGTCAGTACTCAGTAACCTAAATTTCTTCCACATTCATCTCTTACGGTGAAGGGTGCGAACACCTTAACTGAGCCACTGTGTGTGTGTGGGGGGGGGTTCTCGAGCCCTTGATGTATTTCAAGAGATGTGCGGGCAGACTTTTAAGTATAAATTTCTAAATACATCCCAGGTCGTTTCGACGGCGGACTGGTTCTGTCGTCCAATCTATTAAGGGTGCTGAGTGTATAATATCTTGTATATTTGCTTTCAGGCGTCAGGTCTGGGTTGAGCTGACACATCCGCGTTACTGTTAACTATGGAAATTGAAGACTAGAACTGCATCTCCACTTTTACCTAGGAGTAGAATATAATTGAGGTTTGTGACGCCATTCTCATAATGCGTCAATGTGAGATCTAATAAGGATGATCTGGAGTGCGATTCGTGCCTAGTTACTTCTCTAACATGTTGCACCAGGGCACATGTGATAACTGCAACGACTGTTTTCTGTTCGAAAGAATTTTCTGGAAATTCAGTCCTCAGATTTTTTCAGTCTACCGTAGGTGTATTAAAGTCTCCTAAGATTAAACATCGACCACTTGATAATCAAGTATTGAAACCGTCTAGCCAGATCTCATTCACCTCACAGTTTGAACTGCGATAGATCAAGCCAACCATCAGCTCTTGTCCTTTGCATTTGAAGCGGCAACCAACTAGATCGTACATACCACTTTCATGGGGTATGTTATCGATAATGATAAGTGTCATAGTATTTCTAATGAATAGAGCTACTACCCCTTCACACTTCCGGCTCTTACGAGTGTAAAACCATCCAAATCAAGTTCCCTCGTGCGTCAACCAAGTTTCTGTAACCGGTTATATCCGGCTTGGTAGAGTCTATCTGTACACCTAGCTCCAATCGTTTGTTAAGTTAGCTCCGGACATTCGTGTAACAGATCTGGAGACCATTTAAGTGATTCCGTGCTGCACCCAAATTGACTTCGGCATCATTCTCTGTTGAAGCCTCATCTTCCAGAAATTAACAGTTTTAAGGTCTTCTCCAGCATCTAACCTTAGTTTTAGTTCTTTTTCAGCGTCTCGTGTTTTTATACTTGTCGCTCGCGGACAGTATTACGGACAAAATCTCTTGAACATTTTAGCTTATGTCCATTCTGTTGTATTAAGTCCCTTTCATGGGGAGATTTGAACACCACTTTTAGCAGTCTAGTTTGATCCTGTTTCAAACTTATTTGGCTACCTAGTCCATAAACCTTTAGCGAGGTGAATCCAAATATATCCTTAGACATAAGTTGATTCAGTAGCTATCTTATCAACCCAATGTCATGCTCAAAAGAGTTTTAGGTTCTGAGCTCTCACTTTCCTTGACTCTGTCGAAGATAACTGACCTGTCACTGTGATCGATTGGTTGTGGATAGAATAGAAGAAGCTTTCGCTTTACGGGTTTCCGTGTCTAGTAGCAGTGAATCACCAATACCTCCAGGCAGGAACCTAGGTGTATTAACGATACTGGTTCAGTCTTTAATTTCCCGTCTATTTTTTGGAGTGTTGGATTTTCTTTAATAGCGTTATGTCATTTCTTGTTCTCGACATGTACCCATTCATCAACTTTCATTGGAGTATGAATCACATTCGCGTTACGCACACTACGATCCTGGGTGATTATCGACGACTTGGGTAGTCAGGTTTTTGCTTTTCCTGCCAGAAACAGACAGTCTTGTGATTAGGTTTTCTAGGCATTTCGTGCTCGCTACTATCTGGAAGGCGAGAAACAGAAGAAACTTCCTTTCTCAAGTTTTTATTTCTAACAGACTTCTTTATAGACCGTCTTTCCTTCGCTGGCCCATGTAAGTCAATTGACACTGAGCTTATTTGAGGTGACTCCACATCAACTTTTGCATCGACCGAGCGAGTACTGTGTGACGTGTCTCGACCTCGTTTTATAATACACTTTTCAGGATCATTTACCATTGAAATGGCCTCAGTTAGCAAGTTGTTTGCGTCCGAGTAGCATTGCTGACACAACCACACGCAAGTATTTTTACTAAACCGTTTGAAAGCCGCAGATGTTAGATTTGCGCAAATTTCGTGGTATCATCCTTTGCACTCATCGCACTGCACGACGCTTTCAACAGGGTATCGACAGCTTTGACGTTGGCAATTGCTTTCCTTGCACTGTCCAGCCATCAAACAGGTTTTCGAAAAGAAACTAGATACAATAATGACTAGAAACAAAAGAAAAGGATGATCAGAAAAAAGTGAAAAATTGTAAGCTGTTAGATACAGAAGTGCTATTATATTCAGAGATAAAGTACTCAAAAGTACCGTCCATAAACTACTTGAGAAAGAAAAACGACACTCTTAACTGATAATTTAAGTGAAATATATTCAATTAAAGTGTAAGCAGTAGTTATGATATGAAATAAATGGTCAAAACAATAAAATTAACTCAGCGCTGAAAAACACCTGTCTGTTTTCAAATAGCACGCGTATCAATAATGAAATACATGTGTTGCATACGTTCTTGATCTGTAATTTGTATATGCTGAGGGATTACAATTTAGTCAACCTTTTTGGGCTGTCTAGAGTGAGTGAACTCGTTTGGAAGCAAATTGTCAGGCCTTGGGAGTTTTGTTGACGCGTAATTATTCAAATTGATGTATGTGTTGATGTGATTCTGCTTACTATTGAGCGTACCGTTTTTCCAGATTTCCTGGGGTCATTGGATACAATATCTTTAAACTATTGACCATGTCACTTTAGATCAATAATGTTCTATCAGTAAGCTATTTGAATTTGTTAGTCTCTTGACAAAATAGCTATCTACTTAATTTGCTATATGGTTTTTTAAAAGTATATTTTTACTTATTGTTTAAGGCAATACTCATGGTCTCCTTGTTCCACACTCAACAACTGATCAAGAACTGATGCATTTGACAAATTCCGTGCCAGACAAAGTAAAGGTAGTGCGCGTTGAAGAACGCCTATCAGCTCTTGGGAATATAATTGCTTGCAATGATTACGTAGCCCTCGTTCGTCCAGACCTAGATAAAGTAATAAAATCAAACTTCATAAATTTTTAATGTTTTGAAATTAGTGACCTAACATAACGTTTACTAAGGTTCAGTTTTGTTGCCATCGACAAACTTAAATGTTCCAATGCTCATGTTCGATCTCATTCCCAAAATCATCAGTACTAATTAAGAAATTCGAAACTTTATCTGTTTGTTTGTAGTTCATTTACAGTACTGCTTCCACATTTTACAGCCCAAAATACAGAAATAACATTGCTATGTAGGGCATTCATGTGTACACTTAGTAATCTGTAACTGACAATTTAATTTCGCATTATAAATTACTAATAACATGTCTTAGTGTAGCAGGTTCTAATTTAGAGTACCTCTATAGTTAAAACCACACCTTGCTCATGTGTGCGAACTAACACAAAACAAGCCCAGTGTTTTCTATCGGTCCCCTCCAACACTTAACGTCAAATATGCTCCATCTTTTTTGTCGGTCCATTAGTGGTCATTTGCCATGTTCCAACTTAATTGATGGTCATTTGAGTCTATATAATGTGGCATCACGCGGGACTTGATGCTAAAATATTTCAGTAGATTAGTCACTACCTGAAAAGCTCATTGATGATCTCTTTGGGTGCAAAACGATTGTGGGTTTAAATCTCATGGGAAGCATTAATTACATTAAGACTAGAGATGTCTTGGTAATTGATGTCAACTAAAACAAAACTTGCACTCTCCAATCAAATAATAGTGTTTTATCTAATCAGACGACCGTTTGAACTGTCAATTAGTTTATTCATAATAATTTAACTCGAAAATTTGGCTACATTAGTATACGGGTTGGGAATACATCTTCGTTAAGCGGGGTCCGAGCTGTCAAACTACCAGTTGATAGTTTAGTGATAAAACCAGTGACCATTGCAACTATTTCCAATAAACGCGTCTCAATTATTTGTTACTTTATGCAGAAATGATTTCAGGTTAACTTTTCTCAAAATACGGATCTTTGGGTAACTAGTGAGAGTCAGGGAGGTGTAAGCAGACTTTTTAGCAATATTTACTCACGAATCCATTACATTATCGAGACCAACAGTGGATACGTTCCCCACAGGTCACTGCGTTCAAGTCTAGCTATTTACCTTCTAAGTTTCAACCCATTCGTCATATATGACTACTCACCCAGTTTCGTTGATGGATTACTATTTCCCCTAACCTTGTTAATTCAATAGGTCACGGTTTATTACTAAAATGTAGTGGTCGTAAAGTACCATGCATAACCTAAATGCTCTGTTGTCGATATGATTTCAAATCATGAATAAGCACTACAGTAGTCAAAATGGTCATGCAGTTTCCAGTGACTGTCTTTGTCTTCTTGACTAAATCCTTAAGCGAACTATCGCAGTTAACATTCAAGTAAAGTTCAGTCTTCATATGAATTGGTTATTTTTTGACAAATGATGCGAAATAACTGCTTTTTACTTGTTTGATAATTAAGAATTTACCATATGAAGCAATATAAGATCTTAATTTTACGTCCAGCAGAATTTAGATTCAGGAAAAGTAGTAAGCGATCTCGTAGTAAATGCTCAATAGAAACACTTAATTTTTCCAATGTGTTCTGTAACATATGGTTATTGCGAAGCTAGATGATAAATCGGTTTTTATATTTTCAAGTACAGATATAGAAGCATTGGTTTGCTATCGCTTGATTAATTGAAAATTTATGTAAAACTTACCAATAAGTTAACAGCAATTAATATTTTAGTCAAGTCAATGGTTAGCAGATGCACGAATTATTATTATCTGCCATTTTTTCTTTTAATCATCAATTTATTGTCTAGAATATTCTGTACATAAATTAACATTAATTCCTATAATAATTAGGAGACTGTGGAATTGGTCAGCGACGTGTTGAATGTTGAGGTTTTCTGTGAAGTCATTGCAAATCATCTTCTCGTCGGAACATATTGCGTGCTAACAAACCAAGGTGGACTTGTTCATCCTAAAGTTACAGTTGACGAATTAGATCAGTTGAGTAGTCTTCTTCATCTTCCACTAACTGCTGGGACCGTAAACCAAGGAAGTGCACTTATTGCAGCTGGACTTGTGGTCAACGATTGGGCAGGATTTTGTGGTCAGAAAACAACAAGCACAGAAATTCAGGTATGTTTATCCATTTTAACTTCTAAAACTTTTTACGTTAACAATGTGATATTCATTGTGTTGCAGCTAACTTAAAAGCTACTTATTTGCAGTCAATGAATACTTGTGATTTATATTATTTTGTCAACACATGAATTAGACTTACTCTTATTCTCTGTCCATGTTTTCACAGGTGATTGAGTCCATATTTAAATTAGATGGTGAAATGAACGTCCTTGTCGCGGATTCAATGCACGATGCCTTGGTCGAAAGGTGAATAATCTTTTACAAATTTTTTACCAATCACTATACGAAAGAGCTATTTGTTAGAAATGTAAAATTTCTGAAGCAATACTGTTGAGAACTTTTACAGTCACAATTAAGTCTCTTGTGATGTTATAATTTAGCGGTCAAATGAGTATCACTGTGAAATATTTACTGGTCAGGATGGTGAAATACATTGGGTATTTTATTACCCACCGATATTGTGTATTGATCCTTTTGATTGTTTGAAAATCTACTTTTGCATGTCATTACCCCATATCTTGCAGTATCTCATCAACTTGTTGGTTCTCAGTCTCGAGTTTTAGACATTTGTGCCTAAACACAGATTAACGTTTTCTTTAGTGATCATAGTTGCCTTTGTTTAATGAACATTAGAAGGTTACTGTTTGAATCATGCATATGCGTATAGCTAACATGGAAATTGTGGACTATGATAACGTTTATTTGGTTTGAAATTCGGTTGTTTTGTGGGGTAAACTGTTTTCAAGTAAAGAAGAGTTTTCGGGATAATAGGGAAGTCGAATACAGTATAAAGGATACCTATAATTATATGACTTCTACTACTTTTCGGTCACAGTCTACATTAAAGTCAATAATGTAAACGAAGCTTGTGTTTTATCTCGTTAAATTCAAATTCGGGATACGTCTTTTTTGACTGAAAATGGTATTATCATTAACCCCTACACGAATAGTTTACTTAAAAGTTAATTAGACATGCTTTAGGTAAGTGATGTAGATTATTCAAGTGTAACCAGTTAACACTAACATTGCTTTTTGTTTGAATTATAAAAGGTGATTGCATCATAAAGCTTCTACGTTGTGTTTTTCTTATATTAATTCACTATTAATTAGGAAAATAAATGTGTAAATTATGGTCAGTTTTTGATTAGCACCAGTTAATTTCTTACACTGTTTTTTTTCCGCGTCATATCATTTTGATGTATTGTATAGTCTTTATCAGTCTTGAGTGCAGTTCGTTCTGTTTTACTTTACGGCTGCAAAACGTGGCCATTAAGATTAGAAGATACTCGTCAGGTACTAGAATTTGACCACAGATGCCTTAGAAATATTGCTCGCATCTGCAGGGATCACTAGGTACGTAATAGTGAGGTTAGACCCAGGGTATTAGGGAATGATGGCAAATCAGTTGGTGAGGTTGTAAATCTTCATTGACTGAGATGGTTGGGCCACGTGTTGCATATGTCTGAACACCGATTACCACGACGCGCAATGCTGACTGGTGTTGGAGATCGTTGGAAGTTAGGGGCGGCCAAACCAAAACGTGGCATCAGTGCTTGAAGTCACTAACTTCTAGTCTTCTTCTTTTTATTATTATTATTATTATTATTATTATTATTATTATTATTATTATTATTATTATTATTATTATTATTATTATTATTATAAGCTTTATTCAACATTATATTTTTGGTACAACATAGAATTCTCAGCATAAATTCTTTCAACAAGTTTCCTTTTCTTATATCTTGATCGATTGTGACGATAAATTTTGAATGATGACCAGTTAGATGTTAGGAGTTCGGTAATCCACATTTGATTAATATTCATTCGTTTCAATGCATATTGCCGGCCACCGTGATGTCGCCGATTGTACCTTTTTTGTATCCCGTATAGCGAAAGGTTGTAAACTTTTCATAAACGCGCCTGAATAGATTGTGTTCACAATAGACGTAATGATGTGCTAAAACAAACAACAAAACAGATAACTTGATGAAATATGTAGATCGGAGGAACAGGTAGCCCAGATATTCAAGCAGGCCGCCGTGAAGTTGGTAAATGCAGACTACTTGGTTGTGGTCCCTGTGACTATCATAACCAATGGTTGGAGACTTTATCGAATAAATTAAACATGCAATTGAACAGGAAAAGAATACTCAATGCGCTTATCCAGCTCCTGTATTGTAATTGTGCACAGGCAGAAATAGTGGTCGATTTTACGTATTAGCATTTCGTTTATTTGTGTGCATTAGTGTATATTTATATTATTGTTTTTGTTAACGTTTGTTTCTTTTCAGCCTTAGCTGATGCACCTGTTGGATTTTATACAGATGCCTCATTTATTGTGAACAATATTATCCTGTTGCGTATCGCTTCATTCGTGTACATTTATTTCCGAACTTCAAAAATTGGTAACTTTTCATCCCAAAATATGTAAAATGAGCATATACTCTTTGTATAATCAATTTTACACAATTAGATTGATATGATTTCACTTTATTTGCGTGTATTCTGTTGCAATTTTCCGTCTTTTGAAAAAAGTGACTTTCAAAACAAATAGTTATCGTTCTTTTAATCAAATTAGAAAAGGTGATTTATCAAAGAACAATTGGGGAGTCAAGACTTGCTTAGGATTAAAGGGAAGAAATATCTCTTGCAGTTATATATATATATATATATATATATATATATATATATATATATATATATAGAGAGAGAGAGAGAGAGAGAGAGAGATTACGCAATATCCAGTAAGAGAACTGACAAATATTTGACAACGTTATTTGAGAAAAGGGACGTCAAGTATACACAATCCATACGGCCAAATTAGTGGAATCTGTTGGATAATTTGGAAGGCGTTCAAGTCCACCTGATGTCTCGTATTCAATGGGTGGGCAAGTACAAAACTTCTAGTTAAGTTTAACTGTTCTTTAATCAGATGGTATAGTGTTAGAATATTCAGTGATGAGCCTGCCATAAAGTTCATTCTGTCCTACTTTATGGCTGTGAAACATGGCCTGTAAGAGTAGAGGATATTCTTAGGTTACTAGTATTCGATCATAGGTGTCTTCGAAACATTGCTCGTATATCCTGGGACCATCGAGTAAGTAACTCAGTTGTTAGGAAACGAGTACTAGGTAAGGATGGCAAATCGATTGATGAAGTGGTGAAACTTCATCAGTTGAGATGGCTGGGGCACGTGTTACGTATGCCCAACTACCGACACGCGATGTTTCATGGTGTAGGAATAGGTTGGAAGAAAGCTAGAGGTGGCCAGACTAAAACATGGCACGAATCCATGGAGTCACTGACAAGTGGACTGAGCTATGTTGTTAGATTTAGGCTACCTGGTTGGGATCTGTGAGACGTTAGCAACTTATGGTTAGGGACCTTGAATGAAATGGCTCAAGATCGTTTGCAATGGCGCAGGTGCATCCACTCTTTGTGTTCTCCCAAATTTTAATCTACTGACCCCTACTTGTCTCTTTTTTCTCTTCCCAAATTTATCTCACTGGATTATACTCATTGAATAATATCTCCAAACCCTAATCTTCCCGATTACTGCTTATAATCTTACTACTTCTACCACTGGGATTTGAATCGACAATTATATCTCTTTGCTAGTGTGGTATTGCAACTCGAACTGGTGTATGTACGTACGAAGTTTTACGTTATCGACTGACTGAATGTCTAATTGCCATTTCCTGATTACTTCACCCTCTGTATGTATTTAAATGTGAAGCAGATGGCGTGTAATTCACAGTTTAGCTATCCAATTGGTTTTTCCCATGCGTAGATCACCATGTGATGGACGGATATGTGGTGCTTCGTAAATTCATCGTGCGTGAGATTCTATTCTATTGCAGGTATCCCTTATCCCTGTCTGCATGCTGACTTTCAGTACTAGTCCAAAGATTATTTAGTTATTCATCTGAACTAAAAGGTTATTAAACTACTGTGCTTTCATGAGAATGTCTTTCACTCAGTAATGTCTCTTTATGCTGAAAGTTTATTGTGCTGTTTGAGCTAGGTTCATATGTACAATGTACTCTATCTAGAGGCTGTTCAGATCCCAATTTAATTTCGAGGAGAAAGTACTCATCTTGTAATTTTCCATATATCGAAATGGTACTCTTGTCTTAGACGACTCGTAAGTTTTGATTTAAATAAACAGTTAAATGACGAGTTTCGAAAGAATTCACTGAGAATCGTGGATAAATGCTTGTTAGTTTATAACCGTACCCAGCAAAACACTTGTTAACATTAACATTCACTCTAGCTTTTAAATTTAGCATGTTTTCAGACTAGTAATAGAGAGAAATTTGTGTTTGACATGTGATAGAGATTAGTTTTGATTAGAGTATTCGGGAAATTTCGTCTAACAGTATTCTTACTACTTATCTAATGTAAATCGATTATCCTTACGGTTGTGGAGTGAAGCTTGTGTGAGTTTAAGCATAGTTATATCTAAATTTTTCAAAACGAAAGGATTTGACTGACAAAATCTCATGTAACAACTAGGTTCTCATTCCTAACATTTGTTCATCTGCAATCATACAGCAAATATTTCACTAGACAAACATTTAATCAGAATGGTGGTTATCATTGACAGCAGCATCTACTAAACATCTGTAGAGTTCTTTGATTAGAACAGCAAATAAATCGTTTTAAGTCAAATCTACACTGCGAGTTAGTGTACCTAGCAATCACTTCAGCTGAATTGTTCACCAGCTTTAACAGCATATCTTATTCAGTGTTTAATGAATGTTTATAGTTGTTATGATAGGAATGAATGCATTCATAAAATTTTGCGCTAAAAATGAGTACTCATTCAATGATATTTTATCAATCGAGAATTTCGCATATTCAAAAGCATGAGCAACTGATGTTCACTAACACACTACCGATTGAGTTGAAATTCGAAGTATACCTGTCATTGCTTTACAGTAATCAATGTAGGAAATTATTGACAGACAAATAGAAAAAGACATAATAAAACAAGTAATTTTCTCAATAATTTAGAACATTGATTTGCATATAGTAGAAAACTTTCTAACGATTATGAGATACCACAAGGAATTTGCTAAACTTTAAATAGATATACTTGATTATATTTTTGTGCTAATTTTTCTAAAAAAAGAATTCTACTCTGTTTAAAGTTCATTGTAAATTGGTAAATATTTATATTTAACGTATGCGCCACATGAAGAGCGTATACTTCAAAATTTGAATAACAATTTATAGTGTTAACAAACTGAGTAATACATTGAAACTATGAATAGCAGAAAAATGAATACAATAAAAAGGATAGAAACCATATTGTAATAAAACAAAATGAATTTACTTTACTGACAAAAGAGTACACTGATGTCACGTATGTGTGAATAAATGACAGAAGTAGTAGAAGGAAAATAAGAAAAGAAATTATGTATACACACATACATATATTCTTAATTATAAAATTAAGGATAACAATTTACTAAACTGTTAACTCTTCAAATATCCTACAGGTTTATATTAGTGAACTAAACAAGCGAACAAATATATATAGTACTAAATTCTATGCATATTGTAGTGTTACGAAATAATACAAACGTTCATTATGAAGAATATTATTACAGAAGACAACAAAATTGTAGTTTATATTTAACTGATTGAAACTGTGCACGACTAAAATAGAAGAAATGTGAGGTAGAATTATCAAGAATCATTGGTATTAGATGTGAAGAGTTCTGTCCCCACCATAGGTTGTAATTACGATACACGTTAGTTGTTTTTTCTTTTGTTACAAGATAATACAATGAATCTACAGAAGACGTTGAATAATTTTTGTAAAAAATCGACTAAATAGATCAAAAGAGGAAGAAAAGGCGCGATCGAGGAAATATGAAAGATAAGCCATGAAAAATAAATTTAAGGAAACACAGCTGCCACCTTTAATCTCTCAACGTGTGATTTCTCTTGCAAAATAGCTATTAAACCGATTCCGTAACGATTAGTTGGTGTTTTCAAGAGAGCGGGTATACAAAATGAAAGATGGGAACCGAATAGATTATTTGAAGAAAATGATAGAACACAAAAGAAACAGTTGGTTGTTTCAATTTCATCTATTGTAGAATCTAAGCACAATGAAACGGTTCACAAAGATAAACAGGTCAAACGGAGAATTAGAAGTAACGTTGAATTAGTTGCTACTATTATTATTATCATTATTTAGGATGAAAGGTAACAAGGATTAATCTTTAAGTTTCCACTTTATTAGTATTACACTTGAATTATGAACAATAATAAGTTTCAGCAGTATGAAAGTGTGATTAGATTCAGCATGAAAACGTAAACATCTCACGAGAATACAATTACAGTATCTATTTGAATGCAGGAGAAGAATGATTAGAAAATTAAAGATGAATAATTATTTATGTAACTAAAATTAAACTGAGTAATAGGGCTAATCAAAATAAACATTGAACAATGTAACAAATTATGACAGATTTAAAAGGAACAGCAGTTTATGAATTTTAAAGATAAAATTAGTGAGAATAAACAGAATGATTTAATTGTGAGCAAAACAGAGACTTGACACGTTTTACAACTAGATTATGTTTTTTGTTTCATGAAAATGTACCTTATATCATTAACATGAGGATAATCAGCATACATACACACAGAAAATTCAGTATTATTATTATTTATTCAGAAAATGCAGTGATTACTTCACGTCCTGTTCCACGTACCAATAATATACGTGGTAAGCCATCTGTCAATGTTTCAATATAATCCATATAATAATATTCACTTCCTAGAGTACGTGATGGTCCAGGCATATTCACAATGACTAAGTCTGATTCACTTGAGTGAGTGCGTAATAATTCATTTAAACGTACAGCACAGTGTAAGCGACGTTGAGTTCTAGTTCTGGGATAAAGAAAGATCATAAAGAGTATAAATTTAGGATAAATAGTTTACAATAAATAAGCGGAATTTATTTATTCAAACAAGGTCGAAGGAAAACGAATGTTGATGTATAAAATTTTACAGTATTACAAATATATTGTAAAAATGTATTGATTTATGTGTAAGTTGATAACATTATAAGAAATCCGTTTGTGAAGAATAGGGGACCCAAAAATTTACTCAACAGTTCCAAATGGAAAACGAAACTGTACAAAATAGAAGAGGCGAATAATGACTATTTAATAAAATAATTTCCCTATATGGGAAAAGATAGCGACGTTCAGTTGTAAGATTATCGTTTAAAGTCGTATTTCGCAGTTTTTAATAATCAACACTAGTTGGGAATAGGCATTGGGTCCTTATCCATTTCTATTAATTCAGTTAGTTGGTAAAGTATTTTCAGTGTTGAAATTCTAGAAAGTATGGGTGGTTTGATAATATTGTGTTCTTTGAATTAGACAGTTCAATTGTAAAGGGTTCATTGTCATTTTTGAGTAATATCGGCAGCATCTTCCTCATGTAAATTTTCAATTAAACTATTTAACCCAGTAAACACAACACTAATGATACTTCGAATGCAGTGAAAAAACCTGATCAGTTTGTACATACACACTGATGCTGCGTTGATAAATTGCTGAAGTAATTGTTGGGATATTCAGGGAAATATCCCAGAAATTATCCTATTAAGTCTAATGCTATTCTTGGACTTGGAGATGGTATTATTTACTTATTGGTCATAACTTATTTCACGTGTCATTTTCCTACTGGTCAACATTGTACAGTTTTATTTTCTATTTTATGGTACGTTGTGGTCTGCTTGACTGGTATATAAACAAAGTATGTTTGAAATATAATGATTCATATATCCGAGGCTGAAACTTGCGTTCTGGACTCCACTGCTGGGCTAGATAGGGAGGCGGGACCAATCAGAACCCTAGGTCTTTCTACGTGTTTGTGCGTCTTTGGTCCGATCGATAATTCGCTACCCTCAAATCTGCCGTCACAGTTATAGCAGTAATGGTAGTTAAATGTCGGTAATTTATAACTAACAGTAAATGGAAATATACAAATCATTTTACATTGTGAATAACTCTAGAATTCTTGTTGTTCTTCCGTAACTATTTTTAACTATTCTGCGTATTACATAATCCGAAGCTTACAATCGTTTGTAATGTGTAGCAACAACTTTATATTTACGAAAACAGAAGATTTTTAAAAAAATGTTATACAGATAGTTTTCCTACATATGTATATAAATAAAACTAACAGAACTGAACCTTTTTGTCAGTACTAACAATCATTACGATCAATAGTCCATATATTGGTAATTTTAACGATTTTAATGTTTGTTGATTCAGCGAAATCGTACTTTTTTTGTTGTTGAAAAATTGAAATCTCTTTGAAATAGATGGGAATTCGTCTCAATAAACTATGGATCATATAATATAAAACAATTGAATATCATTGTGAATTTTAGGTAACAATGCCAAGGTTGGACTTGATAATTTCAAATAAATTGAGCATTGAGCAGAAAGTTAATAATAAATAAATTCAGAATAAATAAATAGGAAAAGAAGGAGTGGCTTATATTAAGTCACGAAACGTCAAAAATATAATTTTTCTACTCATTTGGATATAACAAAAATCTATTTATTATTGTGAATTTTAGTTAATAAAAAAGAACTTTATCAAGATGGTTAATACAACATGATTTGCATAATAATGTTAAAAAAATACCTACATTTTTCCTGGATGCGCTTTATTCAATAAATGCTCTTCTTTAGAACCTGCTTCTTTTGCAGCTTTTTGAACTAGCTTAGTCAATGGATTTGAAGGTGAAAAGGTAAATTCATTAATACCACGATTTATTTCTGAGTTTGTATCATTTTCTTTGGGATTAGTAGATTTGTCAGATTCACTAATTGCAACATTTGAACCAGTTGCAAATGATACAGTACAATGATGTGAATGATTTGAAATAGATTTATTATTCGATTCAGTATCTGGTTTCATATTTGATGATTTCGTATCTTCTTTGGAAGCAGAATCGTTACTACTGGTATTTGTTACATTCTAAAATACGTTAGTTGTAAAATAATTAATTGTAATAATAATCGTGATAATAAAAAACAACAACATTTATCACTTAATATTATATACTAGAAAATTTATCCAGAGAAATTCATGTTCATCTTTTAAACACTGTAGAAGTGAGCGAGTACAAAACATCTAAAGATAAATTCATAGTAATTTGGTCTAGTTTTCGTCAATTTTCAAATTATTTTAGTTCTTTTTTTATCGGTGAACTAACTAAAATCTTGTTTATTATTGTTGTCATTATTATTATTACTATTATTACTGTTATTTATTATCACTACAGTTCCATTACACTAATACTAACCTAATTTTCATCAATATGACAAATATTCTATTCTATTTGAAGTATTAGTGGAATATGAGAAAAAACATTTATTTATTTAGTTAGATTTGATTTGGTTTCTTTAAATAATCCAATCTTTCAAGTACTGGATTTCTTAACAATAATTTTCTATTTATAAGTCTTCTGGTGAACTTTTGATGTTCAGAATACAATTTTTCATCAAACAGTAAGGTTAACAAAATGTGGAGTTACCCGAATGTACGGGAGCTCAGAATGTATAATGTGAGTTTGTTATATCCTATGACCCGTTAAATACCACGTGACAAAACAGCCAATAAGAACACTGACTTATATGACCTTATCTGTGTGCTAAGCCAATGACGAGTCAATCAGCACAAGCAGCATAAATTCAGCTCTGAATCCTTATTAATCCTCTGTATAGCAACTTTTCGCCTAGCCCAACCCCTTCAGTTCAGTACACAGTATCAGCTTCCACTGTGTGAATCGTATATTACAGATATACGCAGTTTATTATATATAAGCAGAACAGACAGCATCACACCATAAAATGCAAAATAATAATTATACAAGATTGAGACAGAAGTGGATCTGGGTATGAGATATTGTAACTAATAAAGTGGGAATAAGTTAATGTTATATCCCGATGAGATTATTGAACGTTAACTTTTGGGACCCATTTATGGACCGACACTACACGTATATTTTTATTGTATAATTGTTAAATAACTAAACTATTCATATTTGTGTTCCTCCTATCATAAGCTTTGTTTCGACCTATAAACTATTATTATACGATTTACCATTCTTGAGTTATGCCCTGTTAATCAATTACTATCTCCCTCATTCACAGCCACATTTGGCTAAATCTTGTAAATATGTTATTTTCTATTTTATGGTACGATGTGGTCTGTTTGGTTTTTATATAAACCCAGTATGCTTGAAATAAATGATTCATATCGCAGAGGCTGAGATTGGTGTTATGGACTTAAGAGGCTGGGCTAGGCGGGAAGCAGGACCAATCAGGACTCTAGACTGCTCGTACTTGTGTTATGCATGATTGGTCCGGTCGATAATTCACTGTTCTCTAATTTACGGTATAATTACACTATACATTAATAGGACACAGGACACAAATTATAACAGTTAACAATGGTAAACAGTATAAAAATAGCTTGTAGGTGCATATTTGTAGAATGATCTATGCCCATAGAGAGGAGGAATTGATTAAATCGATATTTCTATCCACCTGAATGTTTACATTAATGATATCAAAACTCAACCATTTAATAGATGTATAAAAAGTGACTGATATTTGCTAAAGCATATGCTGGCGTGAGCTGTATAAGTGCTCAACATAGGTTGCAATATTGATAGGAACATACTACAGATAATACTGACCAATATTTTTAGATCGCCACCTTTATGCGTTTGAATCTTAAATAGATAGTTTAAAGTATTATTGTATAATTTTAGGTTAAGAGGATAACTAATTGTTACTACTACAAACGCAACTCATGCATAATTTCTATGGTATTTACCTCTAACAACTTGCTAGTTAGATTAACTTATGTAGTCAATAGCTTTCTGAGTGCATCAGAATAAGCAGAGGACACAGATCGGATGAAAGTGTATGAAACGATCAAAACTGAAGTTTAAATTATCTACATCGATTCCCAGTTATATTACATAATCTGTTTAAAGTTACTTACAGTTTTTTCAGCTTGGCATCAACATTGTTTATCTTACATATTAAGTACTTTCTTTTTTAAATAAAAAATAACTTTTGTCAGTCAATTATTCGTTACGATAATATTACTGTATAAACTGGTAATTGATGAAGCTCACTAGTAATAAAATTTGAATTGAATTATAAACATATCCCATTCTCATATACATTTAGATTATCAGAAGATTAAAAAATAAATAGCGTCTAATACATATATATATATATATATATATATATATATATATATATATATATATATATATATATAGTGAGTTAATTGACTAACGTGTTCATTAATTTCAAATTTTAATCAACAGTTATAACTGATGACCGTTATGTTATCTTGAAAAAGCAGTTATTTGAATTAAACTATAGAGGTGTGTTCAAGGACATGATAAATAAATAATAGTAATAATAGAACAAGATTACTTACTGTTGCATGATCAGGTGACTGATCTGAACTTTCCGTTGATGTAGCTGATATAGCCGGTAAAAGTTTATGAGAATCAATGGAACAATTCGATTTGATGATATCTGTTGGATTGATATCAACTGAACTAGGTTTACGATGTTGGTCAACAATAAGTTGAGGATCACAACGTGCTTCAACATTGGATATTTTCATTTGCATCAGAAGTGCACGACGTTGTTCAATACTAGCTGTTCGTTGAGTAACATAAGCTGATATATCAGCAGTACTCTTAAAAATTAGATCAAATAAAGTTTTTGTATAAACAAAACTGAAAACTATGATGTATTATGAGAAAAAAAAGCTGAAACTGAGAGTATACTATGTATCAATAAATATAACTCAGATAACAAAGTCTTTATAATGAAAACTCTATGCAAATATATTTACTCATAACTAGTAAAAAGCTGAGGTACCTTTTATTTGGTTTGTGCAAGGACATTCACATACATTTATTACAAATGTTAACGGGAATTGACAAAGTATATGATTTCATCCCCCGAATTCCTATCCTATGTAATTTTCTTTCAAAACAAATTGGTGTTCATTAAGTAGCGGCTAGCGAGTCTCGAATTCCTTTACTATTTACTACCATGAAAACTGTTTGACAGGAGCCATCATACTTTTTAAACTCATTTATTAACTTGATTTGGTACTAAAATATCTTTAATCATTAATCGATAAAAAACCATAAATGGTCCCACAAAAATTGTGTTCACGTTGTCATGTTACTTAGTAATTTGATAGTAGTGTAAGATATTCCTACAATGGTACACATGTTCGGATGTGAAATTGGTTTTATGATGTTTGGTTTGTTAACATGTCACAAAGAAGTTCGATAGATAGTTATCTAACAAAGTTAACAATACAGTTAAGATGCGGAGTAATTAAGCGCGGAATTTTTAAAGATATTTTCTGTTTTAGTGCTAAAAACATAAGGTGTTTACAACAGTATCAACTGGAGATTTAAATTTTAAAACATTAATCACCGGTGAATAGTTTACTTTGTTTTTGAGGAACTTTCTAATGTTTTGAAAATACATAACAGGTGATAAAAAACAAGTGCTCAAGGTGATTTGAATTTCTTATATGTATTGAATGGATTGGAATTCCAGAACTACATTCCAAGCTGTAAAAAATCAGTATAATTCATCTATAACTATTATTACAAAATATCACATAGAAGTTAACTTACCATTGCTACTACTTCCACAGAAGCATTAATTCTCAAATCGTACATGAACTTGGTCATATCCTTCTTCAGATTTACAATATCGTCATCTTCAGTAGCCACCACAAAAATGCGTAAATGGCATTTACGCCATACACGATTACGCATTAACAAATATGATGTTAACAGTAGCAGACCACCATCATGAACAATGCACCAAACATCAACATTTCCAATCATTTGATTTTCTTTGCTCAAAGGAAACGAATCTATTCCTTTAGGCACCAGCATTGCTATATCACATGCTTGTGCAGCTCTCAAAGTCGCTACAAAAATTAGAAAAGATGATGAAATAAGAATAATATTGAAGTAGACAATAGAGATAAACACATTTAAGGGAAATGACAAGACTATCTCAAAATAGACCACATTTCAATAGCTTAAACTTTTGGGGATGAATTTCTGATGTGGTGCAGCTTCTATCATAGTAATGTACTTCAAACTAAATCTGATCTTTCTTGTTTAGTATGATTCCTCATACTCGAGTTAAATAAACTCATTTTATTTTTCCGATATAATTTTCAACAATCTCGATATAATGTATTAAGTATATCACTAAATTTTAAGCTAGGTCATATATAAATAGTATAAATGTACAATGATAATAACATAGAGCAATCGATTACTCGTCACCATATTCATAATTACTAGTATTAGTAAGATGTAGACATCAGATTTAAAACGTTACACTACATTGTAAATTTGATAAAATAGACTAGACAATCAGTTACAATGGATATGTATCGAAAAAGGATAAAAACGTTTTTTTCAGTTTATCTCAACATTCAGAAAGAACAGTTAAAAAATGATGCATACATAATCAATAATTGTTCGATTGGGTGGTTTGTAAAGAATTGATGAATTTAACTAGGAAATTTCCATCATAGATGGACAGAAACTGGAGAAAAATTGAAAATTAGGGGTTATTTGATAGCTACATTGCGCTGATTCGAGAATTCTCAAGAGTGTACATCCAAGATCATGCAAGCGATGTCACTCAGATCATCTGGTGAGCAAGATACAACCATTAATTCAATATTCTATGGTTTACAATGTCACGTGCAGTCAGTTCAGTCAATAACAAGTTTTTCATTTCTATCGGATAAGACACTATTTTTCATAAATGTTGTTGCGCTTATGAGATGTATGAGCATTTTATTCTCTGAATTATAACATAGAACTAGATGTTAATAAATATGAAATAGATACATAGTCAAACTGCAAAACTTACATATAAATTTAGACAATTTACTTCCGCTACTTTTACAATCGACTCGCCAATCTTCAGGATATGACACCATAAGTGTATTGTGACGTAAATTCCCAAGACCAGCACACTGTGCCCTTTGAATGATTAAATTTTAAAAAATAATTCAAAAAGACAGTATATATTTTGTTAGGTTATAGTTAAAGCAAACAGATTAAAATGATTTACTGACAGTGCGGAGCAGCAACAAAATCTGATGAAAATTAAAATAAATGAGATTGGTAGACAAACATATTACATATACATGATCATTTTCACGGTTTTTACTACGTATCAATAATTTAATGGTTGAACTCATGAGTTAATTAACGCTAGACCACCATGGAAAACCTGGAAACACTTGACGGCCATTTCGTCCGAGTATGCGACTCTTCAATTGACTCATGAATTCAACTATTAAACTATTAATAATTTATCAGTCAGATAAGAAAAATTCTTAATGGTTGTTTCGAAGTTACTCAGATAGATATTTTAAATGAAGATTAAATTAAGCAGAATTTTAGCTATAATTGTCAAAGTGTTTCATTTTAAATAATTTAATGTAACTTTTATGTAACGATTGGAGTTTTTTATTGTTGATATCAGGAACTGTATTTAGTTAATTTTATTTTGGAGTGTGTGAATCCTGAGCGGACAGCCTCGATAGAACCTTTATCTGGAAGTCTCAGCGAAATTAGATTATGGCTAAAAGTGGGTTACCAAGTAGGACTTTTCAAATGAGTGTGGTAAGATCTCAGTGTATCTATGTGTGAATCGCAACACTAGGAAACGAATATATCCTACAAAGATCAAAACGTGAGTTTTGAGTTCTGCTGTTAATCACAAACCAATTTTGTCAATATAAGCTTGTCTTAAAAATCTGACATGGAGTTCAGTTTCATTCTTAATTACTGGAATATGAAGTAGATAATTTGTTCCGTGTATCTCAATAAATCAAAACCATCTCAAAATCAATAACTACTAACTCTTCATGAGATCCATCATCGTTTATTTTATTTGTTAAAAAGACTGCGATCTTTAATAAAAAAGAAAACCGATGTCAATACAAAATATTACGAAGAAAACAATTCACATGTATTCTTAAAAAAGATAGGATATTGGAAGAGCATCAACAGATTTCTTTAACTAAAAATTTGTAAGGGTATCGCTGAAGACGGGGATCTAGGTAATGATTTGAGATTACTCATATAGTATGTCTCCTTAAATTTGAATGAAGTTTTCAATGGAATCAATAATTAAGTAGTTCACTAAGTTGGTCGATTTCAGTAATCATTGGTTTGAATGCTGAAATAATATATAAAAATTAGAGTTGATCTGGTTGAAATGAATTAGATAAACGCGCTGGATGGAAGCACCTCCAAGCTAAAATATATTACTAACTTTCCGTGTAATTGATATTGTACTATTTAGCATAATAGAAATTTTCATAAGTAGTCCATTAAAAGTGCAATAATTTCAAGTTCAAAAGTATTTTAAATCTATTGAATTAATTCCTTGATATTAACAGTGAAAGCAATAAATTGTGTCAAGTAGTTAAACATTTTCACTTATTGGTTTTTATATAGTACATAAAGAGATTACTGACAATATAAAGAGTCAATTAGAATTAACTTAAAAAGTTTTAAAATCAGTTGTATAAAATTAATATATATTATCACAGATTGAAATCATGAGTTAGTTGAAGCTAGACCACTATTGAAAACCTGGAAGCACTGGACGGCCGTTTCGTCCCAGTATGGAGCTCCTCAGCAGCGCGCATCCACGATCCCTCACCCCGCGGGGTCCGAACCCAAAACCTACTGGCTTCGCGCACGAGCACTTAACCATTTGACCACTGAGACGGCATTCAACGGTGTTAATTTCTAACCTCAACCAATCCATGAAGTTGCGCCACCATATACCATTGTCTTCAGTGAGCTGATATCTCACAACAGACCTGGTTGAACTCCACTGGTAACGGCTTCCCACTAGAACTCCAGGAGTATCTCTTGAAGTCAGTCACTAGTGAGCAGATGATTATTGTCAAAAGGGGTTTGTGGAGATTTTAGAAATTTTCACAGATTGAAATCATGAGTCAGTTGAAGCTAGACCACCATTGAAAACCTGGAAGCACTGGATGGCCGCTTCGTCCTAGTATGGGACTCCTCAGCAGTGCACATCCAAGATTTCAATCTGTGAAAATTTCTAAAATCTCCACAAACCCCTTCTGAGATTATATATTAATAAAAGTTCAAGAAGGTTTAACATAATACTATCATTTAGTTATATATTTTGTGAAGACAATTGCATAATCTATCTGAATATATGCCTTAGACACATATTGACACTAGATAAATAATTATTTTTTTTAAAAAACACATGAAATCAGGTATTTCAATTTGTTTAAGAACTACTCAATAGTACATAGTGACATGGAATTAAACACGATAATGAAAGTTACCATGATGTTATATATTTTCAAAATAATCCATAATATGAATATTTTCATAAATTTGATCCAACTGAATTGTTTAAAAAATGATACGAACTTTAAAATTGCATGCAACTTAAATCTACAAAGAATTAATATTCAATTTTATTTTATTTTTTAATTTTATTTTGTGAACATATTTCTTATTCAAATAATAACATTTCAGAAAATAACTTATTTTTCATGTCAATCAACTTGTCTTCTATGCATTTTCTGATATCATGATTCTGATAATAAATTTAATCAGGAAATATAGTTATCTGATTTTAATTACAAATAGATTGATTGTGAAGTGTACTGGGAAAAAGATTTCAGATAAAAAGAGATTGAATAACTATTTTTTGTTGTTGTTGTTGCTTATGATTTAAAATAATAATAATAATAATAATAATAATAATAATAATAATAATAATAATAATAATAATAATAAAGCCTATTCATTCTATAAAGAAATGTGGATATCTGATTAGAATTTTATTTGTACTTGATAAAAATGTAAAGAATAACCATAAACTTTAAAGCGAATGTTACGAAGAAAAATGAGTTAATTAAAAAAAAAGAAGAAAAGAATTAATACTCTGTTTATCCTAAAAATTTATGTAATTTATGTTTAAACAGTCAATAGTTTATAAATTAACAGATTGTTGGCTAATTGGAACTAGTAGCACAATGGATAATATGTTGACATTTAAAGCAAATTATGTTAGGTTAGAGGGTCAATAAGAATATCAACACCAAAATGTAAGTATATACAACTATATTAGATTTAACTCCTGACCACAATTCATCTATTCTATAAAAATTAATCATTAGCGTAGAATGATTAAGTAATTTATCGATTGCATTGTATACTGAACAGTTGCTTACATTAATTTGGAGGAAAATAATGATTTCTAGTAATTTGTAACTAGTTAGATACACAACATTGAGTAAACAAATTAAACATATAATGTATATCATCACAATTATTTATTCACACATTTTGGTTTCTACTGGTAATTACTTTGCAGTATTACTAGTGAGATGATAAATTTAGAAAACTGTCACACGAAATGACTGTGAGACTGAAATTTATGGTATACGGCACTTACCAGGCTAATGATTAGCATCTGTTTACATATAGAATGACTTTAAATAAACATATTTCTTCTAACACAACACGTATATGATACATAGGCTTAGTTAATAAAATGATAAGACATTTTTTATTTATTTAATATTCTAATATTTGAGTTTGTCAATGGGCGTTACCCAGTACTCATTACTTGGTTAACTAAAACCAGTACGTTTAACTGAAAATCTATTCCCAACCATCATTTACCCGTTATAAAATTAAGCAAACGCTGGAAATGTTTGATATTAGAAAGTTCTTACTTTTATTAGGTTGTATAGATGCAATTCACAGTTAATAACTAAATAGTCCAAGATAAGCAGAATTTATGATGATTAAAGAGTGACAATGATTGATATTCATTGTTATATACCATCGGAACCATGTTTTATTTACTCCCGAAACTATTCACGTTAATCGACAGTATTAATTAGGCAGATTTAGTTGAATCCATCATTATTATTAAAGTAGAGCTGATAATATATGCATCTGCGTTAGAAAGTTACCTAATTCATTTATTTTCAAACACACATGTCACTTATTGACATTTGTCTTACGACTAATTTTCGTGATTTTGTCAATTACATAAATGAGATATCATATTGTAATTACAACTGGTTCCCATAATAATACTTTACTGTTGTGTTTACGACAAATGTTCAAGTTTCAGAAAAAAAAGAATATAAAAGTATTAGTAGTATGATAATGTTAACTTAAAATATTTTAGGGAATAAAAAAAAATAGTTTGAAAAAATGAGACAAATGAATAAATTAGTGAAAAAGAAAACGTAATAATAATTAGTATTATTTATAAATCTAACTTTCTTCTATTATGTATTGTGTTATTGAATGAATATTATAAAATACTAATTAATGCATGAGTTGTTCAAACTTTTATTCATTTTTATTATAATAGTTTATTCCTCATTTATTATATTATTGTTTATATGAACAAGGGTAAAATATCTAGGCTTTCTATTAATTCACTTTATTATGTCATTATCATCATCATATTTTCGATAATCTTATTTGATATTCATTTTATATATATCAATTATTCTTTATTACTAAATGTTTGTTTTGTTTTTATTATTTATTTCATTCATCTAAATATGTTTTTGTCTATAATCATTTGTTGTAT
Source organism: Schistosoma margrebowiei (assembly GCA_944470205.2). Classification (NCBI taxonomy): domain Eukaryota; kingdom Metazoa; phylum Platyhelminthes; class Trematoda; order Strigeidida; family Schistosomatidae; genus Schistosoma; species Schistosoma margrebowiei. The sequence continues at coordinate 63,921,902 of OX104024.1, read as the reverse complement.
AATTATTGTTATATACATAAATATATATGTCACTTCATGGGTACAAATATTATAATCATTGTATATATGTAACGAAAATTATAAACCTTTTTTTGTCTTCATAATAATAATAATGTTTGTTTTCTTTATCTCAGCATCACTCTGTTAATTTATTCATCATATACAAAAGTTCACTTATATAATTACTAAGTGTTAAACTATATTTGTTCCCTTTATTCTTTCCCTTTATTTATATTCTTAATATGATATCATTTTCATTGTTATGGTATTGTTCTCAAAATATTATAATAATAATCAAATTGAATAAATAAATAAATAAATGAAATAGATTTTATTTATTTTCATTATGAACAAATCATTATTGGTTTAGCATAAAAAGTAATTACAGAATATAATAATTATGAATAATAATTATTATAATGAATAAAATCGTTGAATGATTTAATTCTAAGTGGTTTAGAAAATTCTATTAAGTGTAAAACACTTAAATAATACAAAGAATAATAAGAATCATTTTGTCTATAACTGATATTTGAAAGCAAAAAATAAACAAAAACAAACAAAAACAAAACAAGTTTTGTGTTAGATTATCATAAATTTTGTTCAATTGGAAATGTAGTCAACAAAAAGGTAAACCGAATTAGGTCAAACAATCTTTCTTTCCTTTAGTTTTTCCACTCTCTCTTTCTCTTAAAAGTTCATTTCATACATTATTTTATAAAATTTAAAATTGATTCAACTACTTAGTAATTAGTTAGTTATAGAGATTCATTTTTATGTAGTATTATTACTGATTGAAATATACAATGTAATCAATTCTATTTACAAAACTTAATCAATTCAATTTATATATAGAAATTATTTAGTTTTATATAATATTAATCTCTAGTTACATTTAACAAACTTATTACATCATGAATTCAATATCTAAGAGATAAATTCTAAGTAAATTATTATTGTTATTTAAAACAGGAAAAAAAAAGAATTAACTAAAACCAAAACTCTTCATTAAATTTTAAAAGAAAATTGTGCAAAGAATATTTCTCTTTGGTTTTTTACATATTTTTAAAATTATTTTTTTTCTTTAAAAGTATTACAGTTTAAGTATATCACTTAAAATTAATGGTTAAATCTTATGAATTCATTCTGTAAAAGTTGAGTTTCCTTATTTATTAAAAACTATCAACAAACTATAACCATTCGTTTATTAGTAAAATTGTTTGTTTGTTTTTTTTTTTAAAAAAAAGGAAAAAAAAGAATAAAGTGATTAGAGAAAAATGGCTTTGGTCACTTGCAAAGATTTTTGTGATAATCCAATGAACTAGATAATCAACATTGGTTTATAAGTTAATCTTTATTTAAAGAATAATATCAGTTTATACGTACCTAAAATTTCTAATTATAAGAGATGGCAATTTAGTCAAAATTAGTATGATTAAATCATGTAGAAATATTTATCTTAATAATATACCTGTAAAAATCTACATAAATTGTACAATTAATACTGAAAATCATGAATAATCTTCAAACATGTACTTAGAAATTTTATCAGGACAAAAAGCACGGTCATTTAGTTAGCAGCAAGCAAAGAACCTGTTAGATGTACATTGGTCTAAGCTAGTATGGTGATTCATCACACTAGCTTTGAATTATGAAAATGAACATTCGATTGATTGAAGTGGCAGTGGTATTAGTGGTTAGGCATATATATATAATCCTACAAAAATATATTTGCGGAATAAAAAGTATAAATAAAATTTGGAATTGAGGATCTAGGTTTAGACAGTAAGTGCATCTACGTCATTACTAATGATCCTGAGTCATGTCATCCAAAATCTTCAAATACTGATCACGTTAATCGAGCTGGTTTCAACCAGCTAGTGTGTGACTACATAATCGGTTTAAAATAAAAGTCAATGTCTTCATGAATAAATACTACGGTTTGGTTATATGGTAAATAAGTGAGATTTTGTAATTAATTTCGAATCTAAACACCACTAATTTGCTTTAGGTAACCAAATACTTAGTCATAAGCAATGAATAACACTTAATAAATTTGCAAATTTACAATTATTACAATAGGTAATTTTGAAATAGCTCTCACTATAAACTACTTTCAATCAAATAATTATTTGAAGCAATTAGTCTTTTTGATAGATGTGGACAGTGTAATAAAAAGACGATTATGAGAATTACATGACATATTAGCAAATATATCACATACTATATCATACAGTTCTGATAATCATCTTATTATTATACTAAAGAATTATTACTTAACAGTAGTGATACTGAGTAAAGCATGAAATTTAAAAGCAGTACATTTATAAAATTGGATATAATTGCACACATCTGTCAACAATAATGAAAAGTTATCTTTCATCAATGAAAAGTTAATAGAAGTTACATTCAAGTAAGTGAATCTATTTTTGATCTGATAATCAATAATCCTTGAAAGTTTAAAGTGCATAAAAAAGACAGTTGACAGTTAAATTTGTTAAGAACTAAATAAATTTAATTAGATCACCATTATTATACACACAACATAACTTTGAAAAATGCAACAATAACTAGCACAATAATTTATATGAAGTAAAACTTACATATTTTTCATGCCTTCATCAATAGTAGAAGCGACAAGTACTTCAGCTAAACCTTTAATGCGATGTTGTTGAATAAGATCACTTAAATGGGCTTTAACAGCAATCATATCATTACGTCTATCAATAATATCACCTTCTAAAATCGATGCCACCAATGTTAAACCTGTAAAAGTCACAACAACAGCAGCAACAATGAAATCCTTACTTCTAAGCTTAGAAAATAAGCATAATGACCATAATTAACATGACTACAATTTACAAAAATTTATAGGGAACATACACGTTTTGCTGATTTATTAATTCTATTGTTATTATTATCTTTTATTAAAAATATTTAAATTTAGTCATTTATATCATACTTTATTAAGTCTTCATTTTTGTAGGATAAAGTATTTTGTTTGACTCTTAATGAGTGTAGAATAGGATACATACATGATATAATAATATCAATGGACAAACATATAAACACATGTTTACACAAGATAAACATAGGGGTAGACGCGTAGAACCACAAAAGATAGACAATCTTAACAGAAAAACTAATATACATATATACGTATAAAGCAAGAAGAGAAAAACTAAGAGATGGACACTATCGTTCTTTCTTTGTGATTGAGATCATGGATCGATCAATTTTAGACAACTATTGAAAACATGGAAGTAGTGAACGGTCGCTTTTATCCAGTGTGAGATTCCTTAGCGGAGCGCATCCACGATCCTACACACACGACTCGAACGTAGAGCCTTTGGCCTTGTGCACAAACGCTTAACCTCTAAACCAATGAGCCGGCATTCAACAATGCCAATGCCTAACTTGAGAAGGAAGAGACCAGAAAAGTAATTTTGCAATTTTATGATTTTGGTGAAAAAGAATGAACGCCCATGGTATTGATCAACAATAGGTAGTATATTAATAAAAGTTTTTACAATCAAGAAAGTTATGTCAAATTTTATCTGTATAACAATTTTAGTGGGTGGATAAAAATTATTACTAATTCCATTTAATTAATATTAAATTATGTGGAAAAATTACCGAAATGTAATAGATGAACAACATCATTCCACATATTTTATTCTTGTAAAATAATACTACTCAATTTTCAGAATATGCATCAAACTAACGACCATCAAGAGATAACTATACCATAGATTTAATATTATTGCTTCATAATTCATAACTTAAAATAGTGATAACTGAATATTTTATTTTAGAACAAAATAACTAAGATAGTTTGTCGATTAAATCTTGAATTAATAAAACAAAGGTATATGATAGATTCATTAAACTAGTAGTAAATATTATTGCGTGTTATACAAAATTTATAAGCTTTCTGTTCAAGGTAGTGTACTTAAAACATGATGAAATTTAACAAAATAAATTTACTTAACATTTCAATACGGTATAAAATTTAAATCTCAGATAACTACATACATTAACTACTTACTAACTGGTACTTGTTGTCATATTTCCTAGTCTTTAATGTTGATTAAATTATACATAAAGAGTAAATTTATAATATGCTTACCACGTTAACTAACTTGAATTAGCACTAGTAAATAAAGAACATGATATAGAGATTAGTTCGCTTAATTCAATACTAATAAAGCATAGTTACAGTCTGAATAGTTCTATTGTAAAGTTTTCAACCGTTTTGCATTGAGTTATATATGTTTGAATAATTCAAAAGATAAGGGTTTTTAAATGATTTAGATACATCTAATTAATGAGTATTAACAAGAATGAAATATAAAATCAAGATATGTGGTTGATTTTCTTTAAATATTCAGTGGATTATGTATATATTTATTATGCTTCTTTTATTTTCCACAGATATATTTCTTTTGGTTTTTATTCTCTTCATAGGTTTCTTTATGGCTGATATTTTGTTGATTGTAGCAATCATTACTGTGTTAGTCTTCATTTTTTCGAAAATAACCATCTTTCTTCATTATGAAACAGCCATACAATATTCCCATTAACTTTCAAGTGATTAATTATTAAGAGTTATGATGAAACAATTGAATTTATTAAAAATACACGTTATTTTACAAGTAGAACTGAATATTTATCTAAAATTAGTATTTGTTCATTGTATATTATTGATATTGTAAGATCAATCACTTCAGTTTGCTAATAAACTAACGAAGGTTGAGTATGAACATTCAGAACTGTCTCAAGTTTTCAATAGTTTTTTAGTGTTATGTATCAGTACATAACCGGTGAATTTCAAAGTTATATATTTAGTTCTTCCTTGCAGTCAAATTTAAACTAGTATATGAATAAAGCAACTTAGTGTAAATATTGTACGAAGTTGCAAATTTAGCATTTCAGTAAATGTTATAAAACCTATAAGATATTATTGTACACTGAAAGTAAATGGTCAAGACAAGTAACCTGACAAAATTATTTGTTTTTTATGAAGCTTATAGAATACTCACGATAGTCAGGTGAATAGAAACAACAAAAAAGCAGCTTTGATGATTCAAGTGTCATTATTTAAATCAATGAATTGCAGAATTGAAATCGATTCCAATTCTTTTTAGAATACCCAAACATCATCATCACGCTATATAAAAAATGGGAGGACTACACGTTGAGTTTAGAAACGTATACTTGGTTACTTGGATAAATTAAAAACCAACAAGAACTATAACATCAGTTAAAGTATAAATTGTGTGCGAAGTTTATGAGGATCGTATTAATATGCATCTGTAGATAGCTACCATACCAATAAGAGCACTTTTAAGTATCAAATAATTTTTAACTTTTTCATGACATGAGTGAGCCTTTATGTTTATAAGAATCTTTAATTTATTACCTCATCAGTTTAATCTACTTTGTAATAGAAAACGTTCTTCAAATAGAGAGAATTTCACTGATCTATTTCTATCTCAATACTATTTGTTATGAAAATCAGTTTAATTAAATAAAATTAGTAAATTGGATTTATGTTGGGTGATTAAAGATAATCGACAAAAGACTCTGTACTGAAGTTTCATGCAATTTGTCACTTGTCAGCAAAATATTCTTGTAATCTTGAGGAAACTGATGTTCTGTCTAGTTCATACCAGTGTCATCTACAACTTAACAGTCAGAGATATTACCACTGAGTTGTTCAGGCTGTAACTGACCTCAGGTATGACTTGCATATTTACAAATGATTGATCACTGAGTAGTGACTAATGTAATGTTTCCCGCTAAAGCTCGATCACAACTAAGGGATTGCTTAAACATGATATTGATCACTAATCAGTCAGCAATCAATTGTAAATGAAGTTATGTATTGTAAATAAAACTTCAAAATTATTATAGCATTCCTACATGAATAATAGTCCATGAACAATGAATAGATCTTACAAATAATGAATAAAAAACTCTTTAGAGACCTATTAATTTTGCGATTTCATGCCGAATATATGTTTATACTAATGAGAGTATTGATTGATCAGAAGTAACTAATTAACACATTTATAGTTTTACAAAAATATTTCAAAAGTATCATTCATATTATTAAATTGTTTTCCTCCTAAACGAACATGATAAATTTATAATCCTACAAATAACAAGAAAAAGATTATGATGAAGTGGCAAATGTATAATTAGTAAAAATAATTTCTATGTTCATTAGTGTTATTTAAAGTTTTTCAATAGATTAATAATTTCATAAAGGGGAAAACAAACTAAATTTAATTTTTTCTTAAATTTTGTAGGCTTTTTCTTTAAATACAAACACTTTTTCACATAAGTTACAATTGATTGATCACTGGGTGGTGATCAATGTCTTGCTTGTCTAGTCCTTATTAGTGCAGATCGAATGCTATCGATCATGTTGCAATGTGGCCACCAGTCTAGGTGACTCGACACTGCGGGCACTATGTATTGAGATTTAGATGGTGGTTGGAGGTAGTCAACAGGAAGCCCTGGCCCTGGACCCGAGTTTCGTGCTACTTGGCACTCGTCATCAAGGTGTACCTGTAATCTTGAGGGAACTGGTGCTCCCTGGCGGATTCGATCTCGTGTCACCCAGCTTCACAGTCAGAGACGTTACCACTGAGCTATCCGAGCCGTGACTAACCTCCTGTAGGACTGAAATGTAATTACAATTGATTGATCACTGGGTGGTGATCAATGTCTTGCTTGTCTAGTCCTTTTTCACATAAGTCTTAGATGAAACTAAAGTTGACAAACAAATTTATAATGAATAGAATGTATAAAAATGGTCCAATATAGAAGTTTTATTAGTATCGGTTAAATCAAGTAATCAACAGATATATGTATGATTTAATTTGGATCAGTAAGATGATCTATCAAATGAAAAGGATATAACGGAACTTTTATTCAAATGATTTTCTAGAAAGATTTTAAAATATCAATCTAGATTATATAAATTCAGCTTTAGTAGTATTAATAAAACAATGTTCATTTTTGTTTTCTATCCACTTAAATAAGGAATAAAATAAATTGGTTAAAATTTTAACTGATTGCAAATAATAGATTGTTTAAAAAAAGAATAGAATTCGGTATTACTGTATTGTAATTGTAATGAAAGAATTACATATCTGAAAATAATATTCATGTATTCAATAAAAATAGCAGAATGTTCAATGAATAAATTAAGATTTAGATGAAAAAAAGAAAAGGAAACAAGTACATCTACATCATCTAGCTATTTAGAAGACATGCATTTCAGTGCAGACTTTAAACAATCAGTAAACGGAGTTCATGAGTATACACTTAATGTATAATAATGAATAATAACACAGAATATAATAATCAATGGGTATTACGGAAAGACAATTTATTCTTTATAGCAAAAATATAGTGAGAGATATAAAATTAGTAATTCATTATTATTACTATTATTGAGTAAAACTAATGGAATTGACTTTTCTTTTCAAATAAATAAAAAATTTCCAACAATCAAACAATTTTAATCAACATGACTAAACTCTTACCATGTCCAGCTTTTAATTGATAAACTAAATCCAATAGACGATCATGACGTGCTTGAAAATTTTCATCCAATGGTAAATAAACTAAAATTTGTGGTCGCCAATTTTTTGTATGAATTGGTTTATTACCAAGTTTTAAAATAGCTTGTTTTGCTGTGGACATTTGTAAACCTCTTGTAGCATCACCCCATTCTTTAGAAGCACTAAAATAATAAAAAAATAAGAACAATAGTAACAAAGTTATAAATTTATTTTCATTTCCTATTTAAAAAAGAGATAAATTTAATAAAAATAATGATAATGAAAATGGAGCTCAATGAGAGTATAACTATTGTTATTATTACAATGATTCATGAGTAGAATAAATGTAAAAAAAAGTCAGAAAGTGTGTATTTGTCATTTTATGTAATTAAAACAATAATTAATTTAGATGATGATAATAATATGTAGAAATTCAATGTCTTTTTTGTATAATAAATAGAGGTTACTGTTTTCTATTCCCAGCAATGTTTATTCAAAAGTTAATAATGATAATTTACTGTACAATATGAATAATAGAACAAAGTGAAAGTACGATATAGAGATGAGCTTAAAATAAATGTGAAAATTAAAAAAAAGACTAATTTTTGGTCAATCGGAAAGCAGGTTTTGTAAATGGATAGTTTCCGACTGAGAAAACGTTTATCTTATAAAGTGTAAAAAGGTTTAACAGAATTTGTAAATCTATTAACGTCTTCTACAAGTCTTCCTGCCTGTAAATCTAAAAACATAAAAAAATATTAAGATATCCTTATGGACATAAACTATCCATCATCTCCAAGCGTTATAAGGACTCAAAAATACTTTTAAAAGGCCCCACATTTTATATAGTTAGGGTATGGAGTTGGAGTTTTTTTTTAGCGAATAGATATCAGCTGCAATACTCTATAGTTATATCGATGAATTAACTTCTCAGAAAAGTAGTGTTATGTGGTTAGTGTATCCATAAAATATGAGGCTAACAAGTTGGAGTTCATTTTGAGACTAAGGGTTTAGCATTAGAGTTTAGAGATATTATCAGTCTGCCGGTTATGTACAATGTTAAGTAACATAATTGAGCATTTGATACATTTAACACTATTATTTCTACTCTATGATGGCAAAAAGCGATGTTTCGCTATCATTTTTAATATTTGGAGCAGTAATACAAAGGTTTTTCTACTACTCGTCATACGTAATATTTTAATTCCATGCACACCTAAAAGTCATGTTCTCGATTCTGACTGGTTCATACTTATACCTAGAAGTATATACCATGAATAAAAGGTTATTTTATTTGGTTAAAAACGTCCATTGGATATTATGAATTTTTATTTTATCCTACTCTGATTAAATAATATGAACAATTAGGTTAAGCATGAGATTGATGTTTCATCTTGAGACAGTATGATAAATAATGGTAATTTTCAAAATGATAACTTAGTGAAGTATATATTTTGAGTATAGGCAGAATTTTCATAGTTTAGACCACAAGTCGGTCTTAGTTAAACAACCACTGCAAACCTTAAAACTCTGGACGGCTGTTTCGTACCATTATAAGACTTCGTAGCAGTGATCATTCACGACCTCACACAACTCAGTGACGCATAGGTTAATAGACTTTGTGCATGACCTATAATTCTGGGTTAAATCTATCTATCTAAGAGCCCCAAAATGATATAAAACGGCCTTTCAAAGCCTTCAGGTTTTAAATGGTGATCTAACTGGAAACGATTCATGATTTAAACTTTGAAAACATCAAGTTATTAAAACTATTCATTTTATTTTAAATAGTTGTTTATTAACTTAGAATCAAGTTAGAGCGTTCTGTACAAACTTTCATTCGGTTGCTGAACTCTAACTAGACGATTTATTGAAATTAAGGCATGTAATAATTTCTGTAGCGTGACCTTAGCCATGTTTTTAAGAACTCATTTTATCACCCGTTAACTTATGCGCCTGATAATATGAAATTGCGATGGCGCATATTTCGTAATATGCGTTTAAAATCAATATTTTTTTCACATAGCTTAGTGCAAAAATTGCTTTTATGTTAAGATGATACAAATCGAGTACACAAATTAAGATGATGTGTACTTTTCTTAATAAGAAAATATAACAAACATTCCCAGTGCAGGGTGTTATAAAAAAAAACGTTTCACCGCAAAGTTAGAAGTATGAAGATACAAAAACGTTATTTTATAGATTTGAATATTTTATTATATTCAAAATATAAGTGTTATGTTCGGTACTTGAATAATTCAGAATACGGTATACAACTACGGCACTCGAACGTATAGAACCCCACAGTCGTAAAATTAGACGACAAAAGAAAGTTGGAGAAGTGTCTGTTGGGTAAGAATCAAAATGTACAAAAAATCATGGGTATTTATAGATATTAGCGTTTGTTATAACATCATTATAATTGAGTCAATCCACAAAAATGCAAGTTATGCTACTGTCCAATAGTAGCATGCCACGATATTCTGATTGGATGGAAACTCTTCAGCTCCTTCAGGTCCTTTGAAGGATACGGCGTAGTTTTTGGAAGAAGGTTTAGAAACTTTAAAAGTGACAACTTTAGTAGCTGGGTAAAATAATAGAGTTATGACTGGTGATAATGATGATAACGAAAAACCATTATGGAGCGTGCAATGATAGTGCAAAATAGCTCACCGTAGTTATTGCCTTTGTGGATGTAGGTCGGTTGATTTAGTTATGTGACTGTAGAACATGAAATATATGGTGAAATTAAGTCACAGTAAGTAACTCTGTCGAAGGTATAAGGTTTCGCTTTTTTATCCTTGAAAAATTCAAAACTGGTACCAAAATGCCTAAAACATGATGTTATGTGCATTTTTTTCACTATTTACTAGAAAATAAAGAGTTATGGAGTTTCATTTGAAAAATACTTATAATTACAAGCTTACGTTTTCACACCTCCACCTCACGAAAATTACTTGCACTGGAAAACTAACCTATGATAGACGATTTTTGATTTGATAACGCTCAAAAGAATAAAATTTCCTAACTGGTACATCCCATGTTGATAGTTTAATCTAGACTATCGTATCAACCTAGAATGATAGGCCAACAGTAAGAAAACGTTTGTACCGGAATTAGCAAAGAAGTTCTCATAATTTGAATTAAGGTATAACAGTGTGGACAATTCGTGAGAATTCATGTGTGATTTATTTTTTCCGACCTAATTGATAAATTTTCAATAATTCTAGCTACCAATTTAATGAACATATTCAGTTGGATGATTAAAAATCTACCATAAAAATTCAGATATAAGAAGAAAATCTTCATATGTATGGATTAGTCAAAAATAGTTAACTGAAACTATCCTTCAATACAATTATGGATTTTCGAAAGTTTCCTAACAAAATGAGGTTATCAGTTCAAGTATCATATGAATGTATTGAAATAACTGATTGATAAAATTTGGCTAATCTCATTATTATTAAGGGTTGGATTAATAAATGTATACATTCATTTTATCTTTCAAAATAGCATATTTCTTTTAGTCGAAGTTATTCATACATCAGACGATTATATATATTTAGCATAATTTTACATAATGGTCAGTAGAAAAATACATACTTTAAGGAAATCAATAAAAAAATCTGTACTAAAGATGAACGATAATATAAGTAATACATCAGAATCACTAAAGTTCAAATAAATACCACATAATAAAATTGCACGTAATTTTGACTTGACAAGTAATGAAAATTCTGAAAAACCAATTCATAAGATGAAGTTCAGAAATAGCTACAAAGTCAATTGATTTTTTATTACCAAATGAATAATCTTTTAATACTTAACAGTGACTAGAAATATAAATTGGTGATATGTTTTTGTAAAAAGCAAAACAAAATAATTGTCTATCTAACAAATTATCTGAAAACAAATAAGTAGATACTTGTTGTAAAGTATTCATGAACACTTTTTTTGACAAGATGGCTTGCTTGAATATCTAGGTTACCTGTTACTGGCACCTAGATGTCTCAACAAGTTGTCTGCTTTTTTTGTTTTAACACATCACTACGTCGATTAATCGCATAACCTATTCAGGTGCTTCTATGAAACATATACATTTCACTGTGCTAGTTACAAAAACGTACAGTCAAAGACATCGTGGTTGCTGGCAATATACATTGAAAACAATGAGTACTATTCAGATATCGACTTCTGAAATGCTGACATCTAACTCGTGACCACTCAATATTAATTTTCAATATCGATCAAAAAAATAAGAAACGGAAACTCGCTGAAACACTTAGCAAATATGAGATAATTTCAAGCATAAGACCAGTCTAGCTGTGAGTAAACTCAGTTAAGTTTATGATCAAATGATTGATTTATCTATAAACTATTCGAAATGATCAAATATTAAGAGATTTCTGCTGATGTACCTGATCAATCTTCAACTACTTATTTCATTCAGTAGTCGAATTCAATTTCGTTAATTTTACAAAAAATTACCTAAATTATTCAGTGGATCCTAATGGTGCTGGTCTTCTTTCTAGAAAGGTTAGTCTTACACATCTTGTGTTTGTTCACATTTATCTTACAAATTTCAGTTCAATTTCAGTCTATCATTTTTAAAACCATATTGCTTTTTTTAGATTATAATCATTTCCAGTTCATGAATACTAATCAAATGAAAGATTCAGGGTTCAGTGGAGACATATTTTCATTGGTATGCAGCTATATCCAATGATATTAGGAATTTAACAAACGGTATATCTCTGACTCAATCATTAGCAAATATATTTAAACTACTTAACAAGTTCAACTTAGAGAAATTAAAATTGAAGTTCAACAACTACAGTTATCGCTAAATCTACAAATAACAATTACCAAATCGATCCCTAAACAAAACAAAATAAATTTCGTATGGAAATAGATGAAATAAACTTTATCTGTAATTACTTTCTGCTTTATAATTTATTATTTGAAGAGACAGATTAACCAAGTAATAATAATAATAGTGGCAGCGTCGATACCATTTAGAAGATTATACTGAGACTGAGAAATAAATGCTTAAAACGAGGAGAAAAATGAAAGAGTAAATTGACAAAGAAACAGTAAGTAATCAATCAGTTATCAACAGCGATTAGTGGAATGACAGTAATATTAATGAGTAGTAATTATAATCAAAGATGAATGATGGCTAGCAGTGGGTTTCAGGACGCGCGTTTCATCCCACCTGGGACTCGTCAGTTAGATTTACCTGCATCCCAGAATTGATGTTCACTCTGAGACTCAAACCTAGTACCAGTCACTTCAAATGCTATCAGGTTATTCACTTAGCTAGTGAGTCTTGGTAGCCGACTGCTTGTGCAATGGAGTGAAGTTTAAGTCCAGCCGACGAGTCTTAAACAGGACGAAAAGCGCGTCCTGGGTTCCACTGCTAGCCACCATCCATCCTTAGTTATAAAGCTTGTGACTTAAGGCAATATCGAGGCAGTCCGCATATACGCCAATAAAAGACTGATCAATTTCAGTCCTTACCAACAATAGGAAATTACAAGCAAGCGATATCGAGTAAATTTAAAAATTATAATGATTTAAAATTCATTTTTAAACGTTGCTTAAATTTTCTCATTGATTATGTCGACTATCAGCCACCATCTAACTGTGCTTATCGACAAATAGATTATTGATAATGCAGTTGGCATATTTAGTTTACCATTTGTCACATTTATTCTGATCTTTTGAATTATATGAAAGAACACAGTTTTTCATATTGACTTTAATAAGTAATGCATGTAATACTCAGTGATGAACAGATAAAGATAATAAATTCCTGTGCCAGTCATTGAGGTATATTTGTTTTTTTATAAGTAATTATAGAAATTATAAATCTGTATCAAAGTTAGCAAAATAATTATATGACCTTGACGCAACTCAAAAGCTCGTCGCATCAATGTAAAAATGAACTCTCTGGAGAAATGAAACAGATAAGTTACAGTCATTACTATTAGCCATGATGATGGTAGTATTACTAGAAGTAAATAAGTTTGAAATTATGTGTTTGAACACAAAAGAATAATGAGATTGACTGATTCATACATACATATAGCACCCTTGGTTATTTGGTTATTCTGTTCAGAAATTTCGTACTAAATGAACAACCATAAATGACTTTAAGATTTGGAAAAGTTTAGAATAAATAATAAAACAAGTTTGTTCAATTAGATTGGGGAAGAATGTGAGTTAGTCAGAACTTAAAGTCTTTTTAAAATCTTTAAAAACCTTTTTAAGATACTGATTGTCTACAACGCATGACTTGAACACATTTTACTTTTCATTAGGATTTGGAAGACCTTGTTAAAATTCGGCTGAATATATTGCATTTTGTTAAAGTATACATTTTGAAAGTGTAAAAAAGTGAACTGTTTGTAAGTTTTAATTTAAAAAAAAACATCGGATAATAATGATGTGTTATGACTACAATAATATCAGGCAAAAACCTCAGATCTCTGACTATAATTAATTCCAAGTAAGAACGGAAGAGATGTAAATATTCAGAATAAATGATTAATTCATTCAACAACAGTATTTAATCAGTTCTTTTATTGTACTTCGAGTATAAAAAATGTTTATTGAAATTTCAAAGGTTAAATTCAATTTTATTGCGAAAATCGATCTTATAGTATTGGAGAAAATTTGCACTGCCCTAAAAATTACATGATTCTTTATAGTTCCGATGGAGTGCCCATCAGTAGTAATTTTCAGCTGGTAATATTATCGTAAATAAAATCTTCATTGTTACAATATATCAATAACCAGAGCTCAAGTAAAACATGAACTATTAAAAATATATTATTTATACTATTTAATGAAAATAATTAGACCTAGTTTATTTATATTCTAAGGACAAATAACTAGGAGCAGATATCGATTTCTAATTAACTTACAGTTGATTATTAATATAACAAAAAAGAATATGGTTTGCATTTTGGTCAGTTTTATATTCAAAAATCGATCTGAGCTGTGTAAATTCTTCCCGTGAAAGTCGAAGTATTTCTAACTTGTAGTAGCGTTTAACGGATATGTGGATAAATATCGCATAATAATATGCTTTTTCCCTGTGATGTTTCTAATCGTTAACGTTCTCAACGTAATATCTGTCCAGGGAAGCAGTTGTGCAACATATATACATTCAGTATTCCTATTGAGGGATATTTACTACCTATGATATAATTTCGATCAAAAAAACACACGATTATCAGATAATTTCAGTGAACGCAAGCGTATCTGCAATCTTTCTGACCAACAAACATTTACTCCATAGATACCCAATTAATGTCGAAGTATGACCACCAAATGTAAACGATATAATATTGAACTTCCATATTCATTATGACAATTAAAAATATCATTTAAAGTTTTCCACAGAACATATAATTCATACTTTTGAAAGGATTCAAATGAACAGAAATTAATGTGTTTTCCTCAACACTGAACGTAATAAGTAACTTTGAAGATAATCATCAGAAACACGTTTAATATAAAGTTAGTTTGAACTTGTTGTAATTTAAATTTTATGAAATTTTTAGAATAATGGTTACGGAATTCAATTTTTACATGTCACCAAACTCGACTATTAATTGAGATCGGTATTCCACGGAAGAAAACCAATTTCGAATTGGTGGCAAAAAGTCTAAACTGAACAAACACAACTTATCTAGGTTTATCTAGGCATAAAAACCAATACAGAAAGCTACAAACACGCAAATGTACAAGACTACAGAGCATATAAATAAGAAACTAAGAAGAAATCAAAATGTAATAAATAAAATTTCCTCTTAAAACACGAGGATTGATCGATACATAGATAAATTACAACTTACAATAGTGGAATAAAGACGAAAATAAATGAAAAATATACATTCATGCATGTATGCATGATATAGTATAAGAATGTTAGTATAAGAACTAAGAGAAGAAACAATAACCATTGCGGTATTCAATCAAGTGGAAATAAGTCGTACTGATGACGAAATACTTTAAATAATAGGTTTTCATAAAGAAGATAGATAGAATTAAAGCTTTAAATACAACCAAAAAAGATCTTTCAGTGTTATGACATGTAACAGCCTACAGGTTAAAGTGATATTCACAGATAATTGTTATACAGTAACAAAGACAAGTATTTTTGATGATTGCTAAAAATAAAATTTTAATTTAAATATGAAACATGTTTTAAACTTGTTGGATTCAGAAGTATGCAATAACTAGTTACTGGTTACATATTAGACTTCAAACTATAGAAATTTTCATAACTGGAAGATTGAAAAATTAAATAATATTAGCATTGTAACTGAAATAAATACTAGGAGTGACTGTCACCCATTGAAGACGTATTTAAAACATACATAATATAAAGGTGAGCATACCATAAGGTTATGTGTACATGGTTTTTGTGGTATAGTAATAATGATCATTATTACATCCAAAGCTGTGAAAAATTATAATAAGAAATTCAAAGTTGTGTAGTGAGTAGTTTGTAGACTAGTTATTAAAATTTCACGTTTTTCTATCGAGTAATTTACATATTAGATAGATTTATCTATGGATTTAACTTCATCATACAAATCGAAATTTTTAAAGAATAATAGTAAACTACATAATTACTGATGTAAACATGAAAAACTATTTTATTCATATTAGTTTACCTTAATAAAAGTAATACAGTTCATTTACATGTAATTTACCCGTAGATACAAGCACGTGGAATAACTAAGAAAACACCAAAGACAATGAGTACAGATGTTACATTAATTCAATGTTTTCACCTATAGTCATAGAATAACCGAATGTTCAAACTTTATAGGCAAAACTCTGAACTAGTGAAAAATGAATTGATTGAAAATAATTTAATCAATAAATCACAATGAATATAAAATACTGCTAAAACGATTATAATATATTGGAAATGATTAAAATAATTTTATTTCAATAAAGGAAATGAACTTACCCTCTAAATTCAATATATTTGTAAATAGCAAACGCTAACGCCCAAGCGACAATAGTGTAATACCAACTAGAGATAAACATTAGGGCAATGCATAAACATAATCCCACAAATGAGAGGAACCTTGAGAAGAATATGTGAAAAACAGAACAATATTAATAGAAAAAAAACACAGTATATATTAGGTTGGATAATAAAACACATGTATCAGAAATTAGTTAAATAAAAAAATCGATTGATAGTTCTAATACGATTGAATAACATGAAGTAAGTGAATTGAAGTATTATGGTGAAATTAATTGGCTTCTTAACTCCAACAGAAGAACATCATGAATAAACTGAAAGGTTTATACGTCCATCTAAGGATGTTCTGTGTTTCAACATTATAGACCAAAATAGCAAATGAAACTGGAAATAAAAAATTCAAATTGTAGGATCACTTTATCGTTCTTTATTTATCCAATTATAACGTCTATTTTTAACCTCAATGAACTTGTTAGCATATACAAAGACAGGAAGCAGATTTGACGTAAAATCTGCTCTCAGTATAGTGTCATTTACTCATAGAACGTTTTTCATTCAATATAATCAATTAGTTACTGTTTTATTCTTGCTAACAGTTCTTTACCTAAACATAGAATACGTTTTAAACTTATGGAGAGTAACTACTCAGTCGGGGTATTTGAAATTTCGTTAATTTTATTATTTTTGTTATAAATCGTTCCAAGTAGATACCTATATCCTTCAATATATTAGAGGAAACTAACCAATTATAACTTAGCTATAAACTTCAGTCACATGTTCACATGTACTGGAAAATCATTTTTGTAATGCAACCATAAAATACGTCAAGTTTTATTGATTGAATATTTAGAAGACTTAATAAATGATGGAGTATATGTACATATATAAATATACATGGAGAGAATTCTGACAATGCAGAAATATAAGGAAAAAATGTAAAGTGAACACAATCAAATAAAGTGGAAATAAACCAACACGGAGAATTATTAAAAAACGGTTGATTAATTAACTTCGACGAAATGATAAGTGCATTCATCTGTGTAAACATTATAAATGATGGATTTTAAGGGATGTAGCTCAGTGACCGCAACTATTAACTTCCGTTATCCTCATGACACATTTAACCAATCAAATTGGGTTAGTGATAAATAATAACCAACATGTTTCCTGAATTCTTCTGGTCTTCAAATATATATATATATATATATATATATATATATATATATATATATATATATGACATATTTCCTGCTTTTTTCCTTTTCGTCAAAATAACTATGGACATGATTTATATTATAGCGCATAAAAGAAGTAAAATAGATATGCATAACCGATTATGACATTTGTACATTCATATAGTCAAAAATAAATTTTAAACTAACAATTCCAACCTAAATACGGATATATGCCATAACCATAAAGTCTATGCCGAAAATGGCTAACATACTCTCACACATACACCAATATATTACCTATTTAAAGTTGATGATAACGTGTAAAGTAAAAGTAAGAAAGAAAAAACACAAAATAATAGAATCAATAGTAATAATTTATCTGAATACTTAAACATATTTATTTCAAAAATAGAAATATATATAACAGGCTAAAAAATTTTGAAAGGTTATATGTACAAATATCATATTTTAATTCTAAAATCGATGATATAATTATGTACTTTCTGAATAATCCAATAATATAAGGGAAAAATGAATTAAATTAAAATATCACACTGTTTATAGTGGGTTTTTGAATATCCTCGTCGTTGATGTTGAGGAGTGCAATTAATCAGTCTTTTTTGGTATTTAGCGTCTCAACCCCGCTAACTAGAGGGAGAAGTCCAAGCTTGGAATGGGTAAGTACATTCTGAAAACAGCCAGAAACGAGCGATAATAACAAACACAATTCAAAACGTATATATACAGTACAAAACCGTCCTTGGGGAGAGTTATCAAATAGCATACTAAAAGACGCAACAGACCAATAGCATTTAAGATATTTCTCAGTGGGAAATACGACATGAAGGTGACAAGAGTGCCTTTGGCGCGAAAACAAAGAAATTCGAATTTTCTAAATAAAATTACAAAATTAGGTCCTTTGCCAAGTGAGTTCTGAGGATCTACCGTCGCCAGCACCAGCATTGCAATACAGAGCGCACATATCTTCTTGTTTTGGACTCGTTAATCGAATATATCGGGATCCTAGAATTAATTTCCACTCCTGGACTCGAACCCAAAACCGTTCGCTTCAAACACTTAACGCTTTATCCACTTAGCTACTGGGTTCAAGCTCCATAATGGATGTCAACTTTGGGACACAAGCACTTCCGGTTGATGAATCCTAAATAGGGATAAACGTGTGTCTTTCGTTCCACTGCTAGCCATCATCCAACTCTTTAAAATGTTACGTAATTTAGAAAACTTCATTTTATAGTGATAGATAAACTATCGAGCGAAAATACGTAAAATAATTAAATTGTTAGGTATTTAATCAAAGAATAATCAATACTCCGAGAATATGTTCAGTTAGTCGCAACAAAAAGTTTTCAATAAATTACGGAAGTCTTCAATACTGAAAATTAAATCCAGTTTAATAAACCACTCAGTGACCATTCAGTCAAGAGAATTAATAAAATTATGATGGATATCTTTATGTTATCAAAGATTAAATTGGTTGACAAGGAAGGAAAATGCGTGCTTACAACATTGAATCAAAGTATTCTTATGGTTTGAATAATCAAACTTCAGCAAAGCATGCGTAACATGTTTTCTCTATTTTTCTCAACATACCAGCCGATTACATCATAGAATTATCACTTTAAAACCGTCCACATTGCTCAAATATTAGGTATAAGGTTTCGATGTATCTAAGTTGTTAACAGAGTATTTATCCGTGGGAAAAACATTATACTATTATACAGTTGTAGGCCAGGTATCTGGAGATCACTGATTACTAATCCTATTGAATACAATGAAAGGCAATGTGAATGAACTGTACAGTACGATTTAATATTCACGTAGTCTACTAAGTTATATCATCCCCATAACTACTGATTCAACAAATTAACTCTTGTGGGTCAATACGTACACATACGTGAACCATGAATGTTTGTTTTTCATGCGTCAGAAACATAGAATTCGGATTCAGCATTATACTTTAAAGATTTATCTACCAAGTGTACAATTTAGATTCCATTCTAAACTAAGTAATTACTGTATAACTAATAAATTCCATCAAAATAGAATAGTTTCTAATAACCGTTCTCAATTATAAACAATCTGTGTAAAATGAACCCTTTTAACTTAATGAAATAATTTCAAAAGAGGTTTAGTATAAAAATAACATAATATTATGATCAACACGTAGTACACATCGTATAAATTTTAGTCCATTGGATTATTAAATTAACCCTTTATAATTTATAAATGATTCAGCTTCACATATAGAATAGTACTTTTAAATTACTTTCTTTTCATAAATTTTCTACATTTAGTTTTGCATATATACGTAACAAAAACAAACGTATATATATATGACAAAACGGAATAATTATATACATTTATAAAAGACTAGTTGAATAGTAATTAGATTTTATTTTATGCACGCATATATTTGCATGTAGACATATATAAAGCTAATTAAGACAAACGATAAAAAAAACGTAAACATATTCTTTATAAAACTATGAATAATAAAAAGGCCAAGGTAAAATAGTTGTCACAGCGTACTTACCAGGAAAAAACAAACTACTATGATTTTCTTTGTATAAGATCTTAATAGTAAGATAATCATCAATTTAGATGGCATATTGTTAATGGAGTAATTCTAAATAAGTCCAAGTGGAAAGGAGTGCACACAAGAGATGGATGACTTAGCTACACTAGCTTCATATTTTATAAAATAGAAATAGTTAACTCGTTGTAACTTCTGACTACCGATTATTGCTATAATTATATTTTGATTCAACCATAACTTTCGATGTCTCATCCATGACGTTAAATTTGAAACAGCGAAATCATAATATATCGACAAACAAATCGGATTTAAGATAGCGAGTTTTAAATTTTGGCGTGAAATGTATTCATTCATATAGTTAAATAGTATTTCGGTATCATAGCTGATGTCAGCTTGTGATGAAAACTCTTACTGGCGGCCTGCTTGAATATCTGGGCTACCTGTTCCTCCGATCTACATATTTCATCAAGTTATCTGTTTTGTTGTTTGTTTTAGTTCATCATTATGTTTATTAAGCACACAACCTATTCAGGCGCGTTTATGAAAAGTTTACAACCTTTCGCTATACGTGATACAAAAAGGTGCAATCATCGACATCATGATGGCTGGCAATATGCATTGAAACGAACGAACATTAATCAAATGTGGATTACCGAACTCCTAACATCTAACCGGTCATCATTCAAAATTTATCGTCACAATAGATCAAGGTATAAGAAAAGGAAACTTGTTGAAATACTTTATGCTGAGAATTCTATGTTGTACCAAAAATATAATGTTGAATAAAGCTTCTAATAATATAAATATAAATATAATATAAATATACTTTGATTCCTAACCCTAAATCCTATCTGTTCATTCTAATCCTACTTACACTAATTTATAATCTATTTTTGACTCTAAAAGTTAGGAGAATCTTCTTAAAGTCTCTTTGGCGTCGTTCTAAGGTCGTTTGTAAATTATAATCTCACCTTCAAAACATATTTTGCCTTGTAATTAGTGCCCTACACTGGATATAATAAGTAAGATACACTAAGCGATAAATAGTAGTTTTGTTTGCATTGACGAGAATATGGATCTAAGCACAATAGTAAATAATTTAAAAATTTAGATATCTGTTTCAAAATAATCAATGATTATCTATAATGTATCAAAGTCACATGGTAAATTTTATTAGATAAGAGATGTACTAAGTACTTCAGAGGTAACTATTAGAAGTAACATCTTGTAATAATATAATGTTTTATACGAGTTTCCAACAAGCGTTTTATCAGTCCTTTTTACTTTAGTGATACGTATCAGGAAATTAATCACAAGAAACATAACACCGGAAATCCTACGTTTTCTAATTCGCACTAATATCCTCGTAATTAACTGAAACTGTATTGTGAAAGGAATATTGTTCCAACGATACTTTAAAGCAAAAGTGTTTGAAGTATATATATAATCTCGTAAGTCATGTATTTTAAGATTAAAATAATTGGACTAAAGAAGATTTAAGAACCGAAATAAACAGCTTTTACAATTTGTTAACCTATTTGTTCGAAAGCCTAATAGTATCTTCTAGAAAAAAAGAATTACTTTTAATTAGCTTACATCAAACTTTAGTAATTAATGACTATTTTTATCGAAAGAAAAAAACTCATTTCAACTCGAAGTTTTCACTCGTCAATCAACACACGAATATTTACCTAACATAAAGTGCACTTTGACATGAAATTTTTAACGTAGAACTTCTTTCAACAACAGGTCAAGAAAAGAACAATGATTGGGAGATCCGGAAAATATTAGTTATATTGTAAAACCTGGACTTCCAGAGATACTAAGCTCATTTTGTGGCTTCTAGTAACTTCGTTTTCAAAGAACTACCATATTCATATAGTAAGCTAAGTTTATGGTATGTAAACCAAATAGTGAAGTATATGAGTGTTATGATTGCTGAAAAAATGTAAAAAAATTATCCTGCTTGTTTGCCTATTCAAGTGTGCTGAATAATGCTGTTCATGACTATATAATTAGCAAAGATAAATAATTCATCGCATGCAAATTTCTTGTTACGTAAGCACTACTGATTAACAGTAAATCACATTTAGTACATAAACAAATGATTCGTGACTTTCAATAAATAGTATAAATAATCAACTAGAAACCTCTTTTTGTTGAACTGCATCTCAAAATTTAAAATTCGATCATTTGTTTAATATGTCATTGATTTATGCCTTCAGTTACAATCTGTCCGAACGTGGACATAATCGTACGGCTAGAATGAGCCATTACCTAGTCTAATGATTTTTACTAAATATGGTTGCTATCAGCACTCAATTACAAATTCTTGTTTATTTCATCATCAGAAAGAAAAAGAGGGAATATTTGTGAAATTAATGAGAAAACATGCGATAAAATTGGCGAGAAAAAAGACAGGTGAAGTTAATGTAAACTAACTAGTTTCTGTAGTTTAAATACGAGTTTTCTTCCTAAGCAGATATTTCCCAATACAACTTTGAATAACCAATGATGACTTCATTTTTGAGTATTCTTTATACAAGAATAAAAAACAGTTAAAACACTAAGTGACCAACATATCTAATGATGAATTGTTGACTGTTAAGTGATTGGAGATAATAGACATGGAGCATTGAAATTAATGCGCAAAATGCATTTAAAGTTTCTAAGAAGATGATGTTCTGTGTAGGATTCACACCAATGTCACTAGTTTTAGCCGTAAACGATGCCACGTAGAATAAAAAAAGTGATTAGATTAGATTAGTTGTTATATTCCAACCAAATAAACAAAATCTAACAGGGACTGAAAAGTAGATATATAAGTGGTTGGTCACAACTTCAAGATCAACTGGTATAGTTTGTTGACTAAAGCGACGAAACTGTTTTATTTAAGGCCAGATGAATAGAGGGAGGACCAAAGTTTAGTGACAGGGTAATGAAACCTCACTAAAACATTTTTGTTTATCATTTGATTTCATTCACATAATAATATAAACGTTCCGTAGATCAATAAAGAGCGGTCTAAAAATGTACCAGTAACAGAATAGTAGTCAATGTATCTACAACTAAGCAAAAAATAATTATTTAAACACCAATTATTTGGCTTACTTAATGTGTTAAGTAAACGTTCTGCACACTTGACTTTATATTTCCCATACAACATAATGAGTTATTTATTAAGATTGACTAATACAGAGTTAGTTTAGATTGTTTTTCGACCAAAAATTTGGAACAAGTAACTGGATTGGTTATCTTGAAGAGTGAATTGACCTTGCATCAACCAGAATATAAAATACAAAAGCATCTGAATCTATTATTTCTCACCAAGACTACATGACATATTCAACATTCCACCGTGTTCATGATATTGCTCATTTTACATTTCATTAGGTTTGTTAGTTATTTTTTATTCATCGTTTGTGAATGATGAATAGTTACTTTCTGATCGATGTTCCCTAGTGTGAGAATTCAATCTTTTATTTTCAAACGAAGTTTTATATTTTTTCTTCAACGTCATCATAGAAATAAGAAATAGACTTAACCAAGGATTCGAAGTGCAGCAAAACAAATGTGTGCTAGTGTGGTGTGTGTTACTGATGTCGACAGATATAAGTAGCATGTGTCATCAATCGAACGTAAAATGCCTGGAAGCAGAAGGTTAAGAAGATCAAAGAACAGAGAACACGAACAAAGAATGATTGGTGTGGAAACAAAAAAAACAATGGAGTCTGAGACGATTGACTGATATTTGCAAAAGCAACAGTCAAATTTGAGACAATTGATTGACATTTTGCAAATTAAGTATTTACTGTATAGTTCTCAGATTTTACTAAAACATTCTGTAATTTGTATTCAAACCACTCAATTGTCCCCGCTTGTATTCCCGTTCACCACAGTTGGTATAGCCTATTCATACTGAACAACTGTAAAAAGAAATCAAACCTAGCCAAAACCAATGCGAAATGTCAAAAATGTGTAATAAGAGGCGAAAACGGTAAATAGTTTCATAAAATCGAAAAGTTACAAATGTTTAATTTATCGCTATGTTTATAACTTTTAATTACTTTGTGTGAGGGCTTCGTTAAAGGCTAAAGATGATTTCGTTTGAAGGTGGCACAAATGTATTATATCCCATCAAGTCTTGAAAACACCTCTCTATATTTTTCACGGTTTGTAGTACGATAATTCAGGTTTTTATACCCTTTGTTGTATACGAACAGGTTACTTAACAGAAATGATCAGTTTCAGTCTTAGAGTTGAAAAATATACACAAATATAAGACATCTCATCTAGAATAATAACCAGTATTTTTTTAGAATCGTAAACAGTTATCTATAGTCGAATTACTAACGAGACAACAACTAAGTACATTTACTTGATAAGTTACATGTGTTATGACCAATACTAAAAAAAGTTAACAATTTTGTCTATAAACCACTACTGCCTTTTGAAAATACTATCTATTTCCTATAATTTCAGATATTCGCTTAAACGAACCGTATTTTGTTGAACAATATTACTATTCAGTAACTTACGTGACATGTCATTCCTTGTATGTATGAGCAATGTATAAGGATGATCATGTATCATTATTTAGGAATTGAATGATCGTTGATTAGTGTATCCACCTTTTTTAACTATATATCATGTTTATTCATTATATCTTTAAAATTACGTATCATATTTAGAGTCAGGTACTGAATAAATAGTGAAAGAAAATTCATAACAGAATACGATATTTAAAAATACTTTGTGATCCAAGTTACCATAAAAACACCTAAACAATGTGAGCATGTAATTACTGGACTATTGCTCGATTTATCACTTTCAAAACACGGGAAGAGAGAAATGAAATAATGGTGTATGATACAATATTACTTATAAATTAAGATTTTAAATCGAAGAGTATCAAAAGCTATCTAAAACTAAGAAAGGCGATAGAGTTTTTGGAGGTTAATTTAACATTCGTAAGTAATGTGGACATTTATTGGGTGCCTAAACTTTGTTATTGCATCTATCAATTAATAAAGCACCAAGTTAGAATCCGAACAGTTTACTTTCTTTACCAGTTTAAATGATCTTGTTATTCTGTCATCCTGTAGATACTCATGGTAATACTGAGTTACTAGTTAAGTCAGCTAATTAGATCTACGTTAAAAGTATTTCACAGAAAAAAAAATTATTAATAAGAATTAGACCATTAAGTAATTTATTGATCTGTAAGAGCTGTTTATTTAAATTTACTTTGCACACACGGATAAATAGTACTCGTAATCTTATCATTTCTATAAAGTTGAACTCTTTATTAAGATGTTAGAACAAGATCAATAGAAAAAAGTATTTCTTTTCAGTTAGTTTTCTATTCTGGATTTATATTAACAATAATGGTAAAGTCGATAACAATGAAGTGGGAATATGTTAGATAATTTATGAAAATAATAGGGAATAATTAACGAAGTAATTAAAACACGAATGTGAATGTTATAATTTTAAACGTCAAAAATATTAATAAACGAATGAATTAGAACACTTAGTTACATAATAATTCAGAAATAGAAAATTGATGATAATTTAGTGAGATATCTATCTAAAAGACGAATTGAAATTGAGTATTTGTTTGCTTTGTTCATCCTTTTATTATTCTAATTACTTTCGTTTTAGATGGTTATTCAATTTTTTTTCTAGAATTTTCCATAAAAAATAATTTAAATCTTTTCCTACAAGATTAAGCTTGCTTAAACTATCACATTTAATAAAAATTATTTGTAATTAATGTGAGTGAATGAATGCAAAGATGTAATTGCAGTTGACATATAGTATATCAGTAAATAAGAAAACAAATTAATCATACAGAATTTTATTATATATATATATTCTTTTGTTTCAAAGTAACACATTGTATGCTTGTATATTTTCTCTATTTTTGTATATCAAGAAAAATAGGATATTGGACAGGTTTTATCAATAGATTAGGAAAATTTTATTAACTCGAATCATTGATTTGTGAACTAAATCTTAATATACTAAGAATAAGATGTTTTCCAGATATCTCAAAATTACCAATCAGATCAGGACACTATAGAAATTCTTTCTCAAGGATTTTATAGATACAACTTGGCAGTAATCAGTGCTAACACGTAGAATATCCTAATGAAAACCCTTCAGTCCATCTTCATTTCTTTGTTTTTAAATTGTAAGTGATTTTAAGTGAAGGGTTTAACAGATTTATACTAAAAAATAATCTTTTGAAGACATTTTTAAGGTAAGTTTAATGAATATCAGTATAGTATATGATAGAAACGATAAGTAAATGGACGAAACAAAGACAAAATTTTGAATGGAAACATCTCAGAAAAGCTAATATTCTAGAAATATAGACCTAAAGGTAGAAACAGAAGTGAGATGTGAAAATGCTCGTGAAGAGTTCAGTAAAGAACAATTATCGAAACTAAATTGTACACTTATTCTTATAATTATCGAACTCTACCTGATAAGGGTGAAGACGGATGCATGTAGATCTGCTAAGGTGGGTGAAAAAGTTTTGAGCACAATTCTTTATGGATAGGTAGGTAAAATGAAGGGATAATGAAGGAGTCTATAACAGACAATTGAGATTGAGGTTACCCAAATAAGACGTACAAAATGATTTATTGTACGGTGATTTACATATACGTCTACTGCATACAAAGGTCGTCATATAAATCTCTCTTAACGAATCGAATATTTTCATTCAGAGTGTTTTCATTTTCTTCGTCACTGATGTAACTCAACCCTCCGTTTAACATTTTATCAAAAAGGCCAATGTGATTTGTAACTGATCTTATTTTGTCAACATGAATTTTCTATTTATTTATGCAGCCTGTTCCTATGATAAATTTGCACAAAAGTCTATTCTTAATCAAAATTTACTCGTTATGTAATTACTATTAGTATTCATCTATTTAAACAAATGGCTTAATAAGCAATATATTGCGAAACAAACAGTTTTCAAATTGCTTCAAGGAACAAAACCTTTAAATTATTACTTGAACAGATACATCGAATTTCATAACATCAACTATATATTGAATAACTAATAACATATAAAGGTTATTTATTACACTGACATTTGTAAAGTAATATATTGGTAATAATAGAGTGAAGAATTTAATACTAAAAAAAACTGTTTCATACATACCAATGGTAGAATCGAAATCTTGGACGCCAACTGGGCTCTTTCAAGAATCCATTAAGCATTGAAGCCAAATTTACAAAACCATAACACATCAAGAAGAACCTGAAGAAAAGAAAAGTAGACATAAAACAACAGATTGTCAAGATCACAATAATAATAATTTCTATTGACTATTAAATTGATCGCAAAAACAAAAACAAAACAGATTCAGATAGATAAATGTTATTAATTGACTAAGAAATTTGAACAATCTTCGGTCAAATTTATGTACAATATTGAACGATCATTAATTATATGTTTATGGAAATAAATTATTGAATATTGGATAACAAAAAGCAGCTATACGTATATATAATCAGCGAAATAAAGAATATTATGTGGGAGAAAAGGAAGTTAATTGTAAATTTATTCGAAACAGTTAGTCACTTTGATAAATTTAGACAATTAAGTGAAACGACGAAGTTTATCAAAACTATGTGACATATTAGCACAATATACTTTGAACAATTAGATAATTAGATAATAGATTTACTTATAACAGGATTTATATATGATATGATAAATGTCAATTGGACAAATTCAAGAATAAGAAAAGCGGATATTAGTAGAAAAAAGAACAATACAATCTTGGATACTAAATTGATAATACCTTAATGGGTTTAGATTAAATACAAATTGCTTTTGGATAGGAAAAAGAAGGATTTTAACTTTCGTTTGGTTACGACTTCAACAAACCAAAATATTGTGTGCAAAACCTCAAGGTCTAATTTAGGGTTAATTTTATGAAGTTCACATACTTGAGCACCGTTTGTGTCTTCAAAAACGATTTGTACTTACAGTAAATTAAATTTGGTAGTATTGATTTGTTGTACAGAGTGATACGATTCATATTGTTTGTCGACTATTGTCATCATTTTTCTTATATTCCAATATGTCTACGTTGACATTAATTTTTCATAATTGACTTTCATAATAAGTAAAAGGGTAGTTAGGTTGTTTTAAACGTACTATACTAATATATAACATGGTCTTGAAAAACTTTGAATTCTGCTTGCGTTAATATACATTAGTTTGAGTGAAAACATGCATTCGCAAACTGAAGTTTGTGACCATAACATAAGAATACACTTTTTATGTGTACAGTTTTTAACTGTAGATAACCGTTGTCTACGTGTTCATAAAGATGTGAGTGTTAAATGTGCGGCTGCTAGGAAACATCCGTTCAATTCAAAGTTTACCATCCATAATGATTTATTTGAATATGTAAAGTGGTAACATGTTCAATAGGTCTATGTTGTATAAATATACAGATAAATCTTGGAAATGCTATTGGCGAGTGTCCTATAGAACTTTTGAGTATCCAACGAAAAAAACAATAAATTGTGAGACTAAATATAACAAATAAAAATTGGGGGTTAAGTCAAAAATAAAGTTTATTTCACAAGTGATTAAGTTAATTATGACTAAAACGATTGGATGTTCTAGCAAACCTTTATTTGAATTATTAAAGGAATTATTGTTTGAACTAATTAAACATGAATGAAACGTTATTCACTGAAGGTTGTTTTATCTTTTTACGAGAATAAAATGTATAGAATTATTTGTAGCTTATCACAGCTATCTGGTGCACACAACTTATGCATTGTATCTTGTTGAATCATTCAGTATAGGAGTTAACCTTTGACATCCGACTCTAAAGTATGTTCATATTTAAAGTAAATAAATAGATAACATAAGTAATTTAATAATGCCTAACGGTATTAATACCAAGAGACTGGTAAAGACGGAATGCATTTAAAACTTAATAATGTCAATGAAAAGAGGTTGAGAGTGATATGGGCTTTGAACATCACTAACCTCATTAAATATAACATGGACACAACCAAACACTAGAAAACTGTAAAATCAACGAACCAGCAAGAAAACTACTCCATGAAGATATATTTAATTTGGAATGAATATAAGCTAGAGAACTGTCGAAAACCAAGTTCAAATGGACATTTATTTCATTCTAAGTCAGAAATATTTTTCAACGCACAACTACATCTATGAATAAGATAATCTGAACATGGTAGTAATTTTCAACCGAGTGGAAAAAAAAACAAAAATGATTAAAACACACGCAAACACACACACATGGCATCATCAAATTATTGAAGATGTTTATCAGCTAAAGTGATTTGTTTACTCAGTGGACTACATTGTTAGAAAAATAAACGTAATTTGATTTGACAGTAATGTTTAATATAATAATAAAAGACGTTTAAAATACATGATCAATGTTATTATAGAAAGTTAATTTAATGATTGTTTTTTTGATTAAAATACTAGTTAATGGATGAATAAGAAGAATCATAACAACAAATTAGTTTTATTACAAATGGTAAGCACAAGATGTATTAAATCGGTTTTGATAAGTAAGAAATTCAATAGTATTTTTAAGGAAAATGGAAAATCTAATTGTTGAAATCGCTGATCGTTAGGGAATATAAAAAATGATCCTCAAATGTAGACAAGAAGAACAAAGAAATCATCAATAATGTACGCTTTTTGAGACGGTTTTATGAATAAAGAGGTTTGTGGAGATTATAGAGTGTTATTGATATCACTAACCAGGATGAGTTGTGCATCCATCTCTGAAGAATAGAATACATGTACGAAACAACGATCCAATGTTTTATAGTTTTCAATGGATGTCTAACTCAAGTCAGTTTTTAAAATCAACCACATTTTGTTTTCAGTTAGAATCTTATGTGACAGGAAGTAAGTGATAAACTAGTTTGAAGAAATGTTACACATTATTCTAACTAGATAGTAATAAAGACAAATTTTATGATGTCAACGTAAGTAGCATGATTTTAAGAAATGAAATATTTCATACACAATCTACGGATAATAATCTACACAAATTATGACAACGATTAGTACAGACAAATATTAACGATAAAGACTGAGCGAATGAACTTCACATCCCCTGACGAGAATGGTACCTCAAAGACACCAAAACTAATGGTTAGAAAGTATTTAAAAAATTGTAAACTTACTGTTACAAAACCGTTTTAGGTGATAATTTATTTTATGAAGTGTTAACCATATGAAAATAACTTTAGTATTACGAAAAAATCGAAAAAAATGGGTTCAGGATTTTGTTATGTAGTCTTCTCTCTTCAAATCAAACGAATGACTATGATACAGTAGATTTAAAGACTGACATCACATTTCAGTATCAATCAGTTTATCAACAAAAGGTGTTTGTAAATGAATAGTCTTATAATGATGAGAAACATGAAATTTCCTAAAAAATATCGTTATAACTAGAGCCTATGAATTGTTCATCAGATCGGTCAACATGTGATTTTCTGAAAACATTGTTATAATTACATACTATGAATTGTTTATCAGAAACTATATTATTTAAAAGCTTTTAACAACAAATAGACTAATTAATTCAATGCTTTAACTTTTTTCATTGCCTATATGCAAATAAGCTTATTTGTTATTGTCTAATGAGTCCTCTATCCATCTCTCTGCCTGTTTCATCTCTTTGTTGATCTTGTTTATTTATATATACGTATGATGTAAACAATCCGATTTTCAGAATTTAACATTTATACAATCAGAAAAATATGATTAAAATGGAGAATCATTTCTTTCTTAACATGTTTTTCGTCACAGGACTTTATTATGTGATTAAAAAGTAATAACAAATCGATGCCCTTTGAGAAATTTCATACATATAGTTCCCTTTATTATTGTAAAGAGAGCAAGAACAAAGGTTAGTGCAGAATAATATGAATTCATTTTATTTCGTTAGGTTCTCATCAGCTGCCTACAACCTAAAATATTTGAAATTCAAAGTTATTATAGATATTGACATACTTATACAACAGAGGGCGATGAAGGATGAATATATGTAACATAATGTAGCAAAGATTTCGTTAGAGTTAGTCAGGTCATAAAATTTTGTTTCGAATATATAGAGTTTGGGAGGGAAAGTTCCAGAAAATTGAGATAGTGATTAGAAATCATGGAATTAAAACACATTAGACGATTATGTAATGAATTAACTGAAAATAGATTAATGTTAATAAAGAGAGATATGAATTGAAATTGGTCAGTTATGAATGATGTAATAAAATTCAGAAAGAGTTAGAATGACGTAATAAAAATAAGTAAAAATAAAAAGGGATGGGGTGAATATTATCAGGACAAAGAAAGATTTACTACTGTTTCTTTTGCATACAAAGATTTGGTTTAAAACGTTTGATTGCTATTGCCTCGGCGAATTTCAAAAGGTTTGAATTTGATTGTTTGTTGATCGCCTTGAAGGACTTCAGTATATCGACTTCGTGTCCTGTGTCAAGGAGATGTCTTGCGACAGCAGTAGCAATCAAACGTTTAAAACCAGATCTTTGTATACAAAAGAAACAGTAATAAATCTTTCTTTGCCCTGATAATATTCACCCCATCCCCTTTTATTTTTACTTATTTTCATTACGTCATTCTAACTCTTTCTGAATTTTATTACATCATTCATAACTGACCAATTTCAATTCATATCTCTCTTTATTAACATTAATCTATTTTCAGTTAATTCATTACATAATCGTCTAATGTGTTTTAATTCCATGATTTCTAATCACTATCTCAATTTTCTGGAACTTTCCCTCCCAAACTCTATATATTCGAAACAAAATTTTATGACCTGACTAACTCTAACGAAATCTTTGCTACATTATGTTACATATATTCATCCTTCATCGCCCTCTGTTGTATAAGTATGTCAATATCTATAATAACTTTGAATTTCAAATATTTTAGGTTGTAGGCAGCTGATGAGAACCTAACGAAATAAAATGAATTCATATTATTCTGCACTAACCTTTGTTCTTGCTCTCTTTAAAATCGATCCCAATCAAGTGATAGGGTCGTATCTGGCAGAAACAAAATCCAGTATTTCTCAAATATTCCGTTGTTACTACATAAAGCTTAGACGAAATTGAACTTTCAAAACCAGATTGTGATTTGTAAAATATTTAATCAAAGCTACTTAAATCTACGTAAGCGATGAATATACCAAATTAAAACAACAGCTGAATACTAACAAAAATATTTACGTAAAAAAAGTAAATATCTTTATTTCATAATTTTATAGGGATTTCTAAACTGAAT
This sequence comes from Schistosoma margrebowiei, assembly GCA_944470205.2. Lineage (NCBI taxonomy): Eukaryota > Metazoa > Platyhelminthes > Trematoda > Strigeidida > Schistosomatidae > Schistosoma > Schistosoma margrebowiei. The sequence goes on along the minus strand of OX104024.1, from coordinate 63,889,231 downwards.
TATGCCTTGAATCTAGTTTAATTTTAATGTAAAGCATATTCATAGTATTTTAACTTAAAAATTAAATTTGTTCCTAAAAGTAGGCAAGTATGGACTCAACCATAGGATTTTGTATTTTTTGTAGTTGACAATTCACAGACAATATGTGTCAATAAGTTCCAATGCTATTTTTAAATGGCAGAAAATTTAGTTGCATAATCGATAGCTAGAATATTATTTTTCCCAATCTAAAAATTATACAGTTTAGAATTAGTATTTGCATGACACCATGGGATTATAAACCGGGTATATATATATATATATATATATATATATATATATATATATATATATATATATATATATATATATATATATATATATATATATATATATATATATATTTACACATGTGTTCATGCATCACAAAAATAAGTAGTTTGTCATCGACAATAGTTATACAGAAGACAGGAGTGAAAAGAGAACAATAACAGATGTATGTGAATAAAGTCACTTTCTTCAGTGATTATTGGTTAAGAAGACAATAAACTTGATAGAACTAGTGTCAGAATGTAAGTTGCATATAAATTATATATATTTAAAATATAAATTTAATATATAAATTGATGTTTGAAATATCCTCAGCTTAGCCAAGCAAACCGATTAGAACTTTTTGAGGGAAATAATAAAAATTATCATATCAATATAATCAAGAACAGAAGAATACTTCTAGGAATTTGTTGAAAAATAAGACAGAAGAATGGTTAATAAGTTGTAATGGTTGACAAATGAATACACGTACTGCAAAGGGATCCCGGAAATGTATAGGCATTTGAAAAAAGTATAAGGAGCATAAATTTAATTATTTGTGGTACGAAATCCATCTTCGTTTAGCTGGCAAGCCTATCTCATTCGTTGACTATATATATATATATATATATATATATATATATATATATATATATATATATATATATATATGTCGTGGATGTGTACTGCTGAGGAGTCCCATGATAGGGCAAAACGTCTTTCCAGTTCTTCTAATTTTTTAACGGTGGTCTAACATTGATTGATTTTTCATCTCACAACCCAACAATTTCCATAATCCTATACTGAAAACGAATTAAGTATAAGATTTATGGTAGTGCACAATATTAATGCTTTTTTATATCACATGGAATCTAAAAGGATCAACAATATTTTCATTCAAAAAGTAAAGGTAGTGGAAATAAATGAATCTGTTACAACAAACACGTAAATCATATAATTATTGATGAGCCGTTAGATTAAGAAATAGATAGGATAATGTAACCCAAAGTACATTGAAAGTGCATCATATTGCTATAGATACAATTATATTTATAATAAATGGTAAAGTAGGGAATAAACGTGTAGATCTCTTGAAAAGAGATCCCTTCGCTAAACTTCGTGTTTTAATTTTAATGTTTAAACGGGGATTATCTGTCAATAATCGAATTGTTTATCGTGAAAGTAATATTGATTACTAAATTTCAGCTTATGATACCACTAGATCTGCAATCAGATGTTAAAACGTTATTCATCAATGAAGAAAGTCGCCTAATGCTTGTTAGATCTGCAGATAAGCGCACTCTCCAATACATATTTTTTAAAATTTACTAAAATCTATAAATCGACTTAAAGAAATATTAATCTGAGTAAAAGGACTAACACCACTGATTACTCCATGTAGCAATCCTTTAGTTTACAAGTAATATTATGCAATCATGAGTTTTGTATTCACTTGTTTGTAAAGAAAGTTAATTGTTGGATGGAATAGTAATGATACGTACTCTACGGTATTTTACAATAGCTCGAGCATGTGACTGACAAACAATTAGTATTTACAACATCAATGATCCTTCTTGTAGTGTCGGTTATTATGTTAAGCCCATATATATTATTCTGGCTTTCGGTAAGCCAATCTATCCATTCTACTTGAATCATATTTTGACCTTGTTAATTATTTGCTTATCAATCTTGACTGTTTTTATATGAGCGCATATATGTGTGTACATTTCTTATCCTATTCATCACATGTTTGTAACTTATTTTTGTGTGACTATAAATATTGATTAACACTTGACTTCATATACAAAATATATGTATTCAAAAGTTCGTTCTCGTTATTTAACTTATTCAATTACGTTATTGACTAACGCCAATTTAAGGTGATGATTATATAGGAGGATAGGCAACATATATATTTCAATAACAATCATTCATGCGATCTATTTGGAGTCAGATTCCGGGCCACTAAAGTGGAGAACCCATCAACAAACATCGTCCGATCTAAATGACGACAAAATAAAGGGCCCCACTAAATACTTATATTAACTATGTTGATATACACGAAACAACAATTAGATATTTATCAGGTATATTACTCGAAATATTGACAATGAAATGTGTTGCTATCAAAAGGTGATCAGTTTGGAGCTGTTTTTTAACAGACTTCTTTGTATCTAAGAGTGCCCGTCCAAGTTTAATCGAATAGTTTCGCAGTATTTGGACGTCGAATTGATGTAAGACAATAAGGAGGAAGAATATATTTGTGAAATCTCAGTAAATGCATTTGAAGTAAATCCAAAGTTTCACACCACATATCTCACACACACTAAAGCAAATATCTACTTTAAACATTGTTAACGTGATCAGATGTCCTCTTTAGTATACAGTTAATCGGAGAACCATGTACGTATTTATATTCGATAATTTTGATTTTGATTATGTTTCCATGAAAAAAAGCTTGGGTTAGATTGTCAGGCGGAACGTTAGATTTACTTCAAATTCTTTTTCTGATATCTTACAAATACATTCTTTCTCCTTAAGGCATGTTTGTAGTAATAAAAGTGATCACCAAATAGTAGTAATAGACAGCAGTTACAATTATTCTGAAAATAATGTTATTAAAAAGTCCCGTAACTATAAAACTTCGACTACTATTCATTTTCAATTTAAACTAGAGAAGATACTAGTGATGACACAAAACAATGTCTTTTCTCTGGAAAAAAAAATTAATTACGCATGAAAGTATCAATAAAATGAAATAAGATAAAACACTATTTATTGTAGTAAAATCAATGAACAATGACAAGCGATAGTGTAGATGGCATACAAATTAAGTGTATCAGTGAATTGAAAATATCATAAGTAAATAAGGGGGATTTCTCATCACATGTAACTATTCTTAAGCATACTATGTTTCTACTTGATTACTTTCTGTGAAAATATAACAGTACGATGCAAAAGAAATTTTCTATGTGATAAAGTGCGAAAAGTTATGTAAAGTCTATTTTCTGAATAAACAGTTTATTGGTATGATATGGTTATTATTATCACCATTGAATTTCTGTTAATCACCAAACAATAATAATTTATTCTTCCATTAACATACAAACAACATGATAGCTATTAAAAAGAAATGACGAAGTTTCAAGTAGAAAACAAAATATTGTTGCAGTTCATTATTTACAAACACATCTAAGATATTGTTTGTTTTCTCACTCAGGCGTTTAGCGAAAAAAAGAATAAAATTTGTCGAAAACTCGATTAATGGACAAAACAATTTTGGAAAGCTATTTTCTATACGTGTTGGGAAAATCAACTAGATTATTTCATATATAACCACTTTGTAATAAATACAAGAGGGAAGTGTAGTATATTTGGTTTTAGCCGATGAACAAATGTCAAGCGATAGCAAAAGGTTTTGATATTAGTTAAACTACACAAATATAAGAAAATGAAATCTGAAAATGAATATGACACTTTTTAACGAATTATAACTATTATTACAAATTACTTGGAATGTATTCTGTTAAGATTATTGATTCCAATGAAAGATAGTACATATCTAAGTAGAAAACTAAACTGTACGTCTTTTTATAGCCATACGGATGAACTTTTAAAACAACAAGTAAGTTTTTGTAACAGTGAATAGTAAACATAAATTCCTAGTCAAATAGTAATGAATCCTACATACAGACCGTCAACAGTGATATAATTCACAATAAGAAAAAGAATGAATTTTGAACTGGTTTTCCTCGTGATATTACAGAACACAAAGGCAATAAGTTAATATATTGTTAAGACAACAGTATGATGTAACACAAATATGGGACTTAAAACATTTTTTATGACGTAACTATTAGCATGAATTATGTACACACAAAATTATCCATCTGTCTAATGAAATGTAGCATATATGGAAAACTTCTAAATAAATAATTAGGCAATAGTTAATTCTTAACTATGTAGGTAACGATTTGTAACTGTGTGAATAAACTAATATTGTTCTCAAGTGGTTTTTGAAAGAAATAAACGGAAGTATGTTTAATTTAATGAAAAATTCAGAGCTATCATTAGCTATACACGAATCACGAAGTTCTAAACGGATGAGATGGAAAAAACTAAATCACGATGAAATTATAAAATGTATGATCTGTTGGAAATAAACTGTTGAGTAATATGTGAATCAATTTTTTTCGTCGAATATATGTAAGCATTCAATACATCTGTTTCTCAACGTTTCTGAAGATTAGGACGTAATGAAGCGTCATTAAGATTTACAACAAATAAAGCGAATTACATCTATTATCAAAAAAATAAATATTCTTTGACTAGTGTTTAACCACAAGTTACTATATTTTTAATCGATCACTTTACAGTGTTCTGATTCTAAACAATGCGATAACTGATAAACCCCAAATTAGTAAGATGAAATTGTAATCAGTGATCTATCAAAAGTTTAATAATTTGGGATTATCGGGAATTTAAGAATACCTTTTACTTTGGGTGTGTAATGACAAAGTAACTCGGTTTTTACATAATCTTTACAAGTAATCGTTTCATATTGATCTTCTGGTTAGACGTTGCAGATTTAGTTGAAGTTTGCGAATTATGCACATAAATAGGACCATATGGTTGTAGTCAATTTTGAAGAATTTCCAATCATCTGTTTCCATGGGATGTACGGTGTTTGGATAGACGAGAAACATGCAGTACACTGCCTCTGAAACTGAAGAGGCTCATACGCTGATCTATACATAAAATCTGGTAAATCCTGATTTTATTCAATCATCCGTATAGATTGTTAGGTATCAGTCAGTTAAACATCCTACGAACTTACTACAGTCATTTATATAACTGTAAACATTTCCTTAATACATTGTTAGTTTGACATTTAAGATAAATATCTGACAACTTTCGAATAATAAGAATAGTGTTTTCACTGTTAAAATTTCGTGATGAAACAAATAAAAAATAAATCTGGTCAATTTTAAAAGGGTTTCAATTGAATTTCAAATATTCATGTATTATATGAATACAAACTAGACTTATTACGGACTATGTATTTGGACAATGTGTTTGATTACGCACTAAACTAAATGAAATGGTTTTAATTAATAAATCAAAAAAGATGACATCAATTTATCAATTTAATTCATGGAACCAGTCATTTGTACGATCTTATCCATAATTTAGTAGTCGATAATTTTGTTGTGAGTTAGGATTATAAGCATTTATTGCGTTCACTAAGATATGAAACTGATTATTTATTATTTTTTATTCCAGAATCTTTGGAAATCAATGGCGCCAAAAGTGAAATGTGTACAATGAATAACTATTAATTTTAACGTCTTTGTAATATCACTGTTTGCATCACTGAATACTGTTAGTTAAGCAAGCATTGAAAATCAGGAAGCACTGGTCAGTTGTTTCGTCCCAGTATGTGTTTTTTTTAAGCAGGACGAACCCGTGACCATATAGGCGATCGAGTTCACGATATACAGGCATCGTGACGAGCACATAACTCTTGAGTCCAAAGGCCGAGATCAAAAGGACTATACGTTTAACATCAATCAGTTGAAGATATTGTGCACCAATCACCTATCATCATTCATAATATTTGTTTCACGTTCGACAAGACTGAAATGCAGTGGTCACGGCTTTTTTACTAACAGCGCTTATTCGATTTTTCTATTTCCTTAATTAGACTAATAAACTTAATGTTATCATGTCAGTGGCCAACTTCTTGGTTTTTTTTACAATCTTTACTAGTTATTGAAATTCTAGTAAATATGGAACACTGTAATTGGTTAAATATTTAGTGATTTAAAAAGCTAAATCCAGATTGCACGGTTTTAATGATTTCTGCCTAAAATATATGACATATGTTTTTCTACAAAAGTAATATATGTAGAAATTAATCTGGCCTAAGTTTTAGCTTGTTATTTTCTTGTCATGTGTATATATTTATATAACATGGTGTCTGGATCTTTCTCCTAGTAAAAAGGAACCATGAACTGTGAACATATGAACTACAGAAATAAATCACATAGTATGTACTTTATTCTTACATAAATAAATATAAAATACCTATTGATTCTTTATTGTAAGACGAACTATTGAAAGGATAAGTAGTTGTAAATATGAATGTTCAGAGTAAAACCATTTTAAGATGTTTGTGATTTGTAAAATTTGAGATCATATGTTAATGGTCAGTTGGATATTTCGGGTTGTTTTTGAAATGATTAATTACTATGTCATAGTTGTTTAATAACACATAATATATTTGTGTAAAAAATATGAAAGATTAAAACAGTACTGATTTGAAGATTGAATATTATATCTTTATGAAAAAAAGGACGAAAGAAACAAACAACATGAATGATTCACAAAATAAGTGTAACAGCATTTTCTCTTGTTTGATTTAATAACAATTTTGGTCAGTTTCAATGTGATTATTTTATAATTTATTAGGTTGTCTTCAATAATAAAGCAAATTTTTGTGTGAACATTGTCCTTTCACTTATAACTCTTCAAAGTTTATTAAGGAATTCTACGTGTAATATCAACATAAACTTTAAATTAAGATATTTTATTACAAAGAGAAAAATAACAACATGTGTTGGACATTTCAAATAGATAGAATCAAATCTAAATTAAAATAGTTTTGTTGTTATTTCGCTACTATAATTATTTATATGTAGTAAGTGAAAAGCTTTTAAACTAATTCATAAAGACTTCTAATAATGTATATATAGATTGCATTGTTATGTAGAAGTAAAAGAGAACGAATTATATTGAAAAATCATAGAAAAATTCCAAATAAACTATAGAACAACCGTATGATTTGTTAGATATAATTATTGGACACAACGATCGTAATCATTACAACTAATTAGGGGTTTATATGAAAACAGCAAATAATTTGTTATGTTAATTCATTTCTGATTCTTTATAGTTGATTTAACTTCTTAATAAAACAAATGTAATAGATTTATTAGATAGAAACTAACTAAAATAACAAAAACAGAAATAAAGATCATATTTACTCTGTAACGCAATTTTTCGCGTAATCAGTGATCAATACATTACTGTTCAATGTATTGATTCATTTGAACAAACAAAAACTTTTAGACTACGGTCAATAACAAAGATTGATTCACGAGACAATAAATTAAACGCCCAATTAATATTTCTGCTTACTAATGCTAAATATTTCATCTGACGAGCACGATCTAGTATTTGATGTTAGGTGGTTGGAAAGAGAGTAGAAAACCCTTTCTCTAGATGCAATGCTAGTTATTACTCGTCAGTGAGACCTATCTATAGCCTTCAGAGAACTGATACTTTAAGTGTCATCTAGTTTTATATTTTTTAGATTTTGTTGTTGCCATTTTATGACATCTACTGATCTTCTTAATGATTGAAATATTTTCAAGTACTGAGTAAATCAATGTCATATTTTGTCTAGATGTTCGAGCTGATCAATAAAATTCTACTGATTTTAAAGCATATATTGAGATAGAACTAATATATGTAGTAAAGCCGGGTTTCTGCAACTTGATATAAGTTCTCTTGCACTTTGCATTTATGTGTCTGAGTATCAATTAAGCTTTGCTTATTCCATTTCATTATGAGCACTATGTTAATTTTCAAACTTATAAGTTTCTCTATTTTGTAAGTAAAATACATATTGTTATATTCCTTTCCTTGTAACGATGAATAAAAATACAAAATAAATACAAACCAAAGATAAGTTATAAACAAAGAACACAATAAAACGTACATGGTAATCAGAGGAGTAAGATGATCTATTGAAGCGATTAGTATACCCAGTTGTGCAATTCCATAACAGAGTAGTTGTGCACGTAATGGTTCACCACGTTTTGTAATCACTTTGAATACATCCAAGAATGGCATAACATTGTCTTGAGCAATGGCCTGTAGAAGTCTTGGTGCTCCTAGACGGAGTGTGTAAGAAAAGAATATAGAAAATGAAATATTCTTACACTTTACCCAATGCTGGGATCTTCTATAAACTATTAAATAAAATGTTTTGGAAAAAAATTAACTAAATAATTAGATTAATTATCGCAATGGCATATTGAATAACATTGAATGTTTTGAAGGAAATTGGTTAACACTCATGCATATGTTAGAGTTAGTGACATTAAGTAATGAAGTTAAATTTGATATATTCTCATACAATATCGTTTAAAGTTAAAGAAGATTAGTCATATGTTAAGAAGTCACTGAATACAAAGGATGATAAAACTTACATAAAAAAGAATTACAGCAAGTTTTTTTCTGCAGAAAATAAATTCATTGTCTGATAAACTTATTTCTATGGTATACTTTTAATAGAGACTATAAGGCCATTCTTCTAATGGTATTTGTATAACCGACATATTACTTATTGCATTAACTAATGTTAAAATGTGGCATTTTTTTATATTACTCTCTTTATTCAATTAAATTTTTTCATGAATAAATATCTTTTTTATTGTTTATTTTCTTTCTTACTTTCATACGTTACATAATAATTTACAATTACCTCTTCATCTTATCATTGTTTTAATTCTACTGTTAATATCAATGAAATACGAAATTTTAGAAAAATAGAACATTGTAGGAAAAAAAAACCCCGGAATTAATGCAGTATTTTTTTAACATGAGATCTGATCAACAAACATAAAGTTTCATGATTTCACTGAGAAAGTAACGTTAAACATTTGGTCAACTTTTTGTATGCCAAAAAAAATATCACTACCGACTGAATATATGTAAAGTTCTTGTAGAGAAAAAAAAACATTTCAATAAGTAGTATAATTAAATGAGTCATACTTCTAGTTGAATATTGAATGAATTTGTATATGTTGTTTTGTTGTTAAAAATAGAGAAAGAATAATACAATACAGTAATTCTATATTGATAAAATGAGATTATTATTTTGTTTTGTTTTTATTAGTTCTTGTAAAACTCATTTGTTATATTAACATTTTCTAGTGATTAAAAGTAATTAATAGTAAATAAAAACTTTTAAACGGTTCATTGGTATTAAATTTATACGGATTATAATAATAATAATAATAATAATAATACAATCAAGGGAAATGGACTACTCAATATTTAAAGGATGAAAAAGAATAAATAAACGGATTTAGTCACGAATTAGAAAAGAGTGAAATTGGAGCAGAAAATTTAGGGAAAAAAAGAGAAACTAATATGTATGAGGAGCAATATCATGTACAAGCAAATAGATTAATGAAAATTTTAGATGGCAATAAGTATGAGTTTAATAAACTCAAAAAATAAACAACACAACTACAGTATTCCGATGTAATATATATTTCCCAGAATAATAATCGATATATTTTATATAAAAATACATAGGATAGATGGAAAAGCTTATTAAGTACTATTTGTCGAAGTATATTTTTTACTCTCAAATAATAAACTGATAGTAATCTTAGTATTGGAATATATACATATAAAAATGATAAGAAACTGAAGCATAAAACTATTTCAATAAGAATGGACACGAAATGATAGAATAGAAATAGGTTTACATAATATTCTGATACGAATGCTAGATATAATAGTCTTTTGTAACACTACATTTTTTCTACTAAAGAATATTACTTATGTATGTAAACGCACTTTATTGATGAGAAATTTTAACAAGAAAATCGAAGTGAAAGTAAAAATCAAAAGAGAAGATGTTTTTTTCGTTTTTATTTACTAAATCTGATTCAATGTACGTTATTGAAGCATGATTCTAATGTTAAATAGTTCAAACTAGTTTAGTGGTATACTATCAGAAACGTGTAGCTCACAATCAACAAACTATTTACTGAAAAATACACTGCATTATATACATTATTCAACATGAAGCATCAAATACCCACCAATCATCAGAGCAAATAAAACAGAATGATTTATGTAGCTTTGAGAAAATTGCAATTTTGGAAAGTGTTAAAAAATACACCTGTGTATATAACGGAGATTATTCAGTTGGTCATGATACATAACCTGGTGTGTATGTACATCGATTCAATTTGTCCAACCCAATTAGCACAGATATGAAATTGTCAGGCAAAATCCATGAATATTAGAGGTAACAATAGTGATAATGGTAATAAGAAAAACTAGGCATTGAAGACAGAACTTCAGAAAATATAAATTGGTAAAATAAAAGCGTTGTGAGAAATTTATAATCTCAGGATTTCGGGGACGAACAGGAATGGATGCACTTGCTCTATTCAAAACGATTTTAATCCATTTTATTGAAAGTCTCTAACCATTGGTTATGATAGTCACGCAGACCCCAACCAGGTAGTCTACCCTTATTCATGTGACTCAAGCCGCTTGTTAATTGTTTCATAGATTGATGCCATGTTTGGTGTGGCCGCCCTGTAGCTCCATCGAGACTATTTTTGCACCAGAAAAAGTTACCCATCGAGGTAAGCGGTCGTTGGTTATACGAAACAGTTGATGAGAATTTACTACTTTATTAATCGATTTACCATTCTTAACTCAGGGCATTACTAAATACGTTGTCCCAAAATACTCGAGTAATACTTTGTAGATAGCTATGATCGAATAATAGTAACCTAGGAATATCCTCTACTCTTAATGGTCTTGTTTTAGAAGACGCTTTTATCACAAGTGACGCGAATGGGCAGAAGCTAATTGAACATTTTGAATCCGCGCCGGGGTTTAGTCAGATACTAAGCCACCAGTACTGACAAGACTTCCATGATAAATGAAGCGATCGATTCACTTAACTAATTCAGTATTTATCGTTAGTCCAGGTTTTGAGACAAAAAGTCTTATTTCGAGGAAGAAAACCACATCCCAGACGTGCATAAATTGTTGGTTAAGTTGATCAGAAGTCTGTGCACTTTGTCAACGTCTTCGCCAAACAGAACTATAATGTCTGCGTATTTCAAGTAAAAAAATGAATCTCCTGATAGAAGATCAACCTTCAAAAAGTTAAACGATGACAGTGTTATCTCTAAAAGCATTTCAATAACAAAGGTAAATAAAAGCGAAGAAAGCGCGCAACTTTGACGAATACCACTTGAAGTAACCAATTCCGACGACGGTTCGCCTTTAGCTTAGTCACGATCAGAAATGTTCGAGAAAAGAGCTTGTACAAGGTTAATGTACTTCTTTGGTACGTCTTTAAATGAGGCACAGTCACAGAAGATCACAATCAACACATTCGAACAATGTATTAAAGTCAAGGAACACGACAATAGTAGGGTATCAAAAAGTATGTCTATGTTTTAGAATCTCCTGAAAGGTGAATATTTGATCTTTACATTCATGTCTAAGTCTAAAACCAGACCAATTTTCGCCGGTTTGCTCTTCACAAGCTCTAGTTATATATCAAAGTATTATTGAAGATAAGGCTAAGGCTAGACCAATATTCTTGAAAATCTCAAGAGTATGTTCATTAGATCCTGCTGCTCTTCCTAGATTTAGATTGCTTATAGCCTTTTTGATATCACTAAGAAATGGGGAACTTACATCAGTTTGTCATTTAGGTTGCTTGGAGATAATGGGTAACTAGAGTGTAGCTGAATGCCAGTCGTATCGCTCCATAAAATGCTCTGACGATCGGCCTAATATAACAGTTGGATATCTGATAACCGTTTCCTTGAAAAATCAGAACAGTTTTCTACTGTTACCTATCGCAGCTGCTTTTTCCATTTTTTCTACTTTTGCTACTCACCCCTGCTCATGATCATTATGTATGCTTTTTATCAGCCTATGTCAACGCTGCTGCGGTCGGGAACGAGGGTCAGACGATCGGATGTCAAATAAAATAAATGACAATGCATTCCAACTTTTGCTTCAAAAACTACTATGTAATTACAGAAACCCATTACCGATTGTTTGTTATTAATAGTATTAACACAGTATTATTATTTCTATTTCTAATTAGCATGTGAGTTGACAATAGGCTTTTAGATTTCTTGATTCAGTATCTTGTATTATGGCTTTAAAAAAAACATCTATTTTATTAATTTGAAGTTTTATCACAAACTTTCAGTTGTGAGGATCCAAAAACAAACAGTAAAAATAAAACATTTTGGTGTATTTTACCAACATTATCTTTCTTCTTTAATAAATTCAAATTTGTTAACTTACGTGTTTACAAAGATATGTTCGCAAGTGATAAGCTGTATCTTATATAATCACAATTAATCTTGAACACATAGTGTACGTAAGCCAAAACCATATAGTATTATTATGCAAAGTCCAAACAATGTTGTAAACTATTTAATGAATTTATTTCAACTAAATAATTCATGACTACTTTATTAGATGCAAGGTAAAAAAAATTAACATTTTTAACGTATGCCGAAGGTGAGTTATACGTTTGAGTGTGGCTGACTGGAAGAACCTAAACAGGAATAATCTCCTACGTTCAGAACACTAAACATATTATTCAGCCATAGTGTTGACTTCGGCTTCATTTTAACATTAATGTGTATACATAAATTCTAAACATCTTTTATGAATATCAAGTAATCAATCTTACATTATTTTTAGTACGTTTATACCATTCCACGTTTCTTATTTTCAAATGAATCATCAGGTATCCGAGCATTTTAGCTTAGCTGGTGTTTCATAATATAAAAAATATTTGCGAATGAAAGCCTGTAGACATTGATTAATTTCTAATTTCGTCTGGCTTACACACTGGAATTAGGAAGAAAGACGTTTACAAACCAAGAAACGATTGACAAAAGTTTTATTCTACTTTGTAACTTAACAGCAATATATGCAGGAAACCTAACATGAAATCGAAATTAGATGTATGCCCGGATAATAATCATGATGTCTAGTGAATGACAGAGTTAAAATCGAATTGTCTACCATTTCGAAAACATACATTTTGATCAATATTGACTTAAAATCCATTTTCTGATAGCGACCATTATAAAAATACACAATCTCATCATATGGACATGGATTTACCAAAGCGTATTCACCTTTAGTAGTAATCAAGCAACATGAGATGAAATAAAAAATTGTGAATTTTACCGCATAAAGAAGAGAAAAGAAAATGTAAAATATCACATTGTTTATCGCCAATAAATATACGTATATCTATTTGAAAAAAAATCTTAAAAATTGACTAACATTCAAACTGCTTCTAGTAAAATTAGACGTGAACATACAAACAACTTAACCATTATAAAATTGAAGAAAATACTATTGAAAAGATAGAATTTACAAAATGCTGAATTTAAAAATAGCCAAATTGAAAATCAACTAAATAGAATAAAGTATAACTTCTTTGATCTTTACGTGTAAGAAAATAAGAAAGAAAGAAAGAAAGAAAGAAAAAGGAACACAGTTTGGAAGATTGCTAATCTTTAATACAAAAACAAAAGACTCAGGATTAGTTAAAATCCAAAGGTAATGAAAAATGTAAATTAAGTTCACTAAATGAAAACACTTAAATAAGGAATAATAAAGAGTAAAATGGAGAGAAAACTTAATGAACAATAAAATGATACAAATTAAAGATTAAAGGAAAATTCACACAATAATAATTAATTTAAAAATTACATTTACTAATGTTTTATAAGAATAAATAGTTTTAACTATTTAAAATAACTTTTATTTAATGTAATTTATTACAGATTCCACAATGAATGTGAATACATAATAATTCTTTTGATTTGGAGTCACAAAGTTTCCAAAGTCACGATAAACAATTTTTGACTACACAAAACTCATATTAGAATAGAGGTAACAAACAGCAATAATATGAAGAAAAGGAAATTAAAAACTTTTTTTAACTACTGTTACATTGGTAAAGTAATATCTGAGAAATGTTATGGCAACAACTCTATACAGTTATGGATACTGAAAGTTAAATTCACACTAATTTTGAGTATCAAATTACTTAGCCGAGTGTTTACGATGTATTCTACAGGGAACAGAAGTAAATTACATAGAAGCACAAAGTTAAATTAATATCATCGACTTGGACATGTGTTCGTTTATTTAGCTTCCTACACAGATTAATATGACCTGAAGTGCTTAAATAATAAAGCCATTAAATGTGATACAGATTTCCTGAATTCACTGATGCTAAATCAGCTCGCTAGACGATGAAATGCATATACCAATGCATATATCAATAAAATGGGATTTAATATTTTGTTGTGCCATTTCGACTGGAAATTTATCTGATTATATCGAAAAATGTACACATAAAAATATTCATTACCAACACTTTTAAAGAGATATCTTAACACGAAGCATAGACAGGTTGGAAAAAAGACATTTCTATATAGTTAAGAGACTTAAGTAAAAGATAAGAATAGTAATTTAACAGACAAAATATTTGGAAATTACATATGTCAAAGGGTTGAGTGATGATGAAAAATCTGGATAAAAATAACAGAACTAAACCAAATGTATGAAAGATATCTGTCCACTTGTTGAGTAAGAAAAAAAGGTAAAGCCATTCGAGTGCACTTATGCACAGTGCAAATTGACAATAAAATATTGATCCAATAATTCTTGATTTTCAATGGTTTACTAGTTGACTGAACTGTTTAAAACAATGTTCAAAATTTTTGTTACTTAAATAAAAGAGTATGATTAAAAACGGTGTTTTGTATCAATTATATTCAGTATAAAAAATTAATTGTTTTAATTACAATCCTATAAATTTCATATTGAGCATAACGTATCAAAAAGTATCATAATCCGAAACAAAACAATGACTCAAAATCATTTCTATTGGCAGAAGAACAATTCCCGATTACTTTTGCTTTTTTTCTTGTTTGACACTATTATTCAATGAAAGAGTCTGACAATAAACATCAATGTATACACAAAAGCGTTTCCATATAACCTGATTTATGGAAGTATAGGGTTATATTATATATATTCATATTTAGAACAAATCCTCAAAGTAGATGGAATACGTCGACCAATTCGTCAATAAAATGATACCGCAATATGAACTCATTAAAAATATAAACAAAAAAGAGATATCAGACGGTTATTACTACAGTGTGACTATTGAAAAGTAATTTAGTTAACCAAACACGAAATTCCCATGTTATGGAATTCGATATAAACTATGTAAAGACATTTTTTAATTTGTAAGTGTATAAAACGTTATCAGTTTGGATCAGTTGTCGAAATCTTTTTCTCAGCAAAAGAGGTAGTTTAAAAAAATTTAAATGATAAGATTATTTTGACGGTGGAAAGTTGGGACTATCATATTATTATTATCAGAATGTGTGTTTTGTGCAAATATCATATTATTATCAAACAGATGTGCATAGGATGTCTTTTCAGTGAAACGTGTGATTGCATCAGGTGACAAAGCAATTACTATAGTAATCTGGAGAAAAAAACTGAAAACTTTAATCAGTCACCGAATGAATAGACCGAAACAATACTGTAACAGCTTGTAAACCCAAAAGAGTAACGAACAATCTGAAATTCAATCATTTATGAACTTATAAGTGCATATCTATATAGTAAAACAGTGAAACTAATTTACTGTTTGAAAACCGAAACCCAAACAAACTGAATGAGATGAATAAAATTAGAAAAGAAAAAAAGGGCGTCAAGACAACAAATTTCAAACTAATGGCTACTATTTTTATCTTATATTCCCGCAAATAGGTGAAAGAATTTATATATGTCCACACAAATAATGAGACTAGATTGTGGTTGGAGGTGGTCGACAGGAAACTCTGGATTCGGATTTCGTGCTACTTTGCACTCGTCAGCAAGATGTGCTTGTAATCTTGAGGGAACTGGTGCTCCCTGGTGGATTCGATCACGTGTCACCCAGCTTCCCAGTCAAAGACGTTACCACTGAGCTATCCGGGCCGCACACAAATAATCCAACTAATCTATACTATGAAATCATTACCGTGCACTAGAAGCTAAACATAGTTGAACAGTTACAATAAAGAAACTCATAATTTTAACAATATGCAAGACGATTTTTTCTGAAAGCTGCCCTTATGTTCCTTTATTTCTTATGCAGTGCAACTTTATGATTATTACTATTTACGAAAGATACAACTCCTAACACTTGTAAATTAATTAATTTGTAGTAAGTAAAACGTTAAACTAACAAAATACAATGTAGTTTGAACGGTGTAAAAGAGGAAATTGTAAACGTTTTTTGTTTAACTATACGTATGCAACTGTTAGTTGGGAAAAATATAACAATTATATACAATAAACAAGCGAATGCTATTTAATAAACATGATTATTTGATATTTCACATTAAGTAACCAAGATCATTAAACAAAAAATTGTATAAAAATTAGATATCTGGGATTATGAAAGTTTTTTATTGTATTGTAATTTGTCGAAAATGTGTCAATCTAGATTCGATTAGATCAATTTTGAAATATACCTCACTTGAAATTTAAAGATTATCTACGTCTGATTTTTAACTATAATAGTTATCTTGTTGATTTCAAGTGAAGTCTATCAGAAATCATGTAAAGTTCCGTAAAATATGAATACAACATAAGAAAAATTTGAATTAAATTAAAAACAGGTTATAAAACGAAATCTAAACAAAAAACGGTGATTTCTTTATTTTACTATGGAATAAATTGCTGAAAACAACTCAATAGGTAATTTTTTTTGAGCGAAGTTCTCATATCAGATTATGACATTAACACGATAAAATCACTCCCATTATTTGTTCGCTGCATCGATGCATACTGTTCTTCTGAAAATGCATTGAATGGTCTAGCACCTTTAAGTGTATCTCATTCCACAAGTGATATTTTAGGAACCTTAAATGTTTAGCCATCTTTATTAGTGAATCCCCTTAGTAAAATCACCCACTTGCTGTCAATATGTCAACACTGCCCATAGCAACTTTAACTAATTTGAATAACACAAACAGTATATCACTGTGTCACATGACACACGCATTAAGGTAGACCTGATTAATATATTTTGGTAATTACTTTTTTGTTGTTCCGTGCTCTCTGTTTTCGTTTTAATTTCTCTAGTTGTAGATAATTATCATTATTTCGATCTGGCACACGAATTGATCTTAATTACACCGTTCATAAATCAACAGGCTGTCGATTTAAGAAATATTAAAAATTCCCGGATAATGCTTTGGATCGCTGTAATATATGTACTACTTAAACAACTACTGAACTAGTATACTTAAAACTTTCTTTTATCACATGTTTGTTTCCTGCACGTTTAACGTTATTACTTATATCAAATTGAACATGCCTGTAAACTGGCGTGAATTCTGTAATTATTACTTTTCAGAATATAAATTAATTATTATTATTAATTACTATTATTAGTATATTAGTATATTTTGATAGTGACTAGCAGTGGAATCCAAGATGAATATTTCATTCTTTTTAAGAGTCCCTAGCTGGATATATATCCATTCTAATTTAAATATACACATTATGACTCGGTTTTGCTGTCTATCACGACCAACCCGACTGGGTTATAAAGTAAGCTACTGAAACTAGATGGCCACTTACGCGTTTAACTGGTATGATGTTAATTTGTGAACGTTGGGATTGCTTAGTTGTTGATATTAAGGCGTTAATTCTGATCAGTTCTTATTACGATAAATGTATTGGAAATAAAACTTGTAACAAGAAGACTTAATTGAGGCATCACCTTATAAGGATTGTGTACATTATCGAAAACTGATCAAGATTAGATTATCAATAATAGCAACAGATAATGTGCTCATTAATGAAAAAAATAAATATCAAAAGTTGTTTGTATGTATTTACAAATCTTCAGATATAACAATCACAAGGCTTTTATTTTCCCAACTATTCAAACATTATACACTACTCTCTTAACATCTTAATTAAAAGTGTACAGTTTTACAGTTTTAATCACATAAATGTCTAAGCTAGACCATCACTGAAAGCCAAAAAGCAATCTTGAGAAGTGTGCGTCCTTGAATCTACCACGAGAAACCAAAACTGTGGGCTTTTTCTTACGAAGAAACATTAAGACCACTAAGACAGAATATAATGATATGAATGATTAATATCAAGTGATTCACACATGAGACAGATGTAGTAATGAACGCCAAAGGAAAGATTCAAATAACTTATAAAAAATGAGTAAAAATTCATATCACTGAACAAGCCAGTGGCTATCTAGACTCAGTATTTTAGTGGATAAAGCAATGACACAAAAAGCGAAAATTAAGGTTTCTAATCCTGATGTGAATATCAAATCTAGGATGCACACGCACGAGTTCCAAGTACAATGAATCGCGTCTGCTGAATTACACTGCTAGCCAAAATCAAATTTTGATTATTATGAGGCATTTTAATTAGAATTTATGTCCTCTGATTCCGTTGTACTAAATAAAACAATTTTATAATCAATTTCGATGGACAATAAAAATAAAGGGTTTTTAATAAATTAAACTAAGAAAACAAGCTCATTAATTTTAAGCCAATGATAGATTAAATAACTTGTCATTATTTCAGTAAGATTGTGTTACGACATTCTTCCGTTTGTGTAATTTTAACAAACATATTACAAGAAATTTAAATCTACAAAAGACTGCATTTCATTGATGATATATATACGTGTTGATCACCAATAAATATTATAGTGAAAATCACCGATAATGTAAAAGACTAAGCATACTTGAATAATAATCCATTCACAGTATCCCATCAGTTTTAGTGAATCAAATGTTATTGATGATAATGCATCAATATAAAATTGATTCCAACTGATAATTCTTTAGGTAAAGATATGTCGTACTTCAATGCAAAGTCATTTTGGACATTTGTAAACGTGTCAACTTCACACCATGAAAATACAGTTGTTGTGTTAAATGACAGATTATTTTTATGATACCCATACAATCATGTAGTAATAATATGCTGAGAAATTACATGATTACGGTAAACATATAACAGATGGAATTGTCAAAACTCCTTTATGAACTTTATTTGTGCAAGTTTGCATTTTCCCGTTGTTGATGACTCCAATGGAAGTCTTTATTAGCATATATTCACTCTGAAAGGATTATCTCGATAATAGTGTCTAATCACAAGCGTCTATTAAAATTGAACAGCAGCTAGAATTGAAACACAGAAAACACTTATTAGTCTCAGTGTAAACATTAAAACTGAGATATAAATACATCTCGGGTAACAAGTCCAACCTTTAATAAAATATATCATGAATGTAATATAAACACCAAATTTGCACCAGTTAAGTAAATTTATAACTTTATTCACGAAAATTAAATGTGCTTATCAAATTTCATCATACGTAGAATCAGTTGATAGAATAAAATAAAAATTTTCAACTGAATATATCGATCAAGTTATTCTACTGATATTACTGTAGTGAAGGATGACTTGGGTGCAGTAGACGAATTTATTGTTTAATGCTAAATCAAACAGTAGCTTTGCAATATATGAAAATCATAAATCAATTACATCGTTTACATATCTTCTTTCAGTTGTCCATTACATACTTCATCATTTTTCCGATCATGTTTTGATTTTGACTGCTCTTCGTTTTGGTTTCTCCTTTCTGTATCTCACTCTTCTGCTGGTAGACATCCCAATTACAATTCGTGCTTCATACTACTTCTGTCTGTCCACATAAGTAGCGCACGCCACAATATTATAAGTTAGAAAGCGTGACACTGGAAATTTAACGAAGTCCAAAACCATATAAGATTAATTAACTCTTATATTTGAACAAATAATTAGAAAAAACCCGATGATTTGAAGTTAAATAAATCAATTTTCAAGGCTATCTACAATTTTGTAGTAATAATTTAACACATGTAAACATTACTATAAAATAGAATAACAGGATGTATCTAGGTAACAGAAGTAAAATATGATGAGTACTATCTAAAAAGTATGTTACCTGGAATGTGCATTGAGACAAAATTTTATATTAGGAATCAGTAAAACCTATTGCTTATACAAATTTATTGACATCAAGAAAACGAAAACCGTGTTGAAATGCGATTTTAAAACGCCTACACATTTCAGAATGATTAACAACTCTGATAGGTAAAAAATATATAAGCCTGTATACATATGACAAAGTTATCACCATTAAATAATAGAGTTCGGAAGAAAATTTTCTGAAATGATAAAGAAATTAAATAAATTTAAGCACAAATTTAAAAATTAACTCTTTTTTTACTACGGAATATACTTCAGAAAATGGTAATAAAGTCAGTTTTACTTAAATTTTACTTAAATGTCCATATAAACAGTTATGAAAAGGTGCTGTGCGAGATTTACTAAAAATAATTAGAACAAAACATGAAATAACATTTTTAATGAATTTAGTAAAATTTATATAACCATAAAAATATCATATTGTTATTGACTTTTTTGTCCTTAAATATCAATAGTGATGTGAAGATTAAGAAGATCGAATCGAAGAGAACGGAGACAGAGAGTAATTGTTACGGCAATGCAGGAACGATGAAGTTCGAGACAATTGATGGAGAATTTTCAAATGGAGTACTGAACGTATGATTTTCATATTTGATGAAAGTACGCTGTAATTTTGTATTAAAACAATTGGTTGTCTCTTCTTTGTATCCTAATCTCATATACATTTTATTTACTATGATGAGGTGAATGCTTTTTAGTGTAACCCAAGATCACAGTTATATAAAATTAATAATTGTTGCCGAACATATTTCGTTTCATTTTATTTTATCTCGGTGACCAAATAAATAATTTTCCATTATTAAAAGCACATTTACATGAATCACCTTATTTATTAGGTAGTGTTCATCACTTTTCTATTCACTTCAAATGACCTATTAAAAAAGTTAATTTACTATTATTTAAATTTAATTTATTATATATTATGGACATACACATATGCATATATACATTCATGATCCAGGTGCATCCAGCTGACGAGTCCTATATAGGATAAAATAAGCGTCCTGGATTTCATTATTATCCCCCATCTATCACTGCCTATAATCATGATTAACTTAATAAATAAACTTCCAATACATTAATCCTTTGACCTATATAAATAATTTTCCTTGTCATTTAGTATTACAACATTTTATTATCGTTAAAAATCTAGATTTTTTTTGCAATTTATCCTTTGCATCATTATAAAATCCCATTTCATTCGTATATAGTCGTTATATACTATGTTTTTCACTGTTATTATTTACTTAACCAATGAACTGAATTTTTAATGAATTATATTTTAAATAAATTTCCAATTAGAATATGATATGTAAAGAGATTATGTGATGTAGAGAGTGGGGCAAATTGGTTGATAGTTTTTTTAGCAAAAAAAACATCTAAGGAAAACAAACGAAATTCATATGATTATTCTGCTTTGAATTATTGTTTAATTATTCTTTCTCCGAGTTTATTTCTAAGAACAATAATAATCACTAAGCTAGGACAAATAGCGTTCTAATCTATCCAAATAGTAAAAAAACCCCTGAACTGTTTGTAGTTCTTTGAAGCAAAAGATATGAAACAGATATATGTATAAACATGTAAGGTGATAACTGGTTCAAGTCTAAAATTGATTATATCGCAAAGCTACTGTTTGATTTAGCATTAAACAATAAATTCGTCTACTGCACCCAAGTCCTCCTTCATTACGATAATATCAGTAGAGTAACTTGATTGATATATTTAGTTGAAAAATTTTATTTTATTCTATCAACTGATTCTATGTATGATGAAATTTGATAAGCACATTTAATTTTCGTGAATAAAGTTATAAATTTACTTAACTGGTGCAAATTTGGTGTTTATATTACATTCATGATATATTTTATTAAAGGTTGGACTTGTTACCCGAGATGTATTTATATCTCAGTTTTAATGTTTACACTGAGACTAATAAGTGTTTTCTGTGTTTCAATTCTAGCTGCTGTTCAATTTTAATAGACGCTTGTGATTAGACATTATTATCGAGATAATCCTTTCAGAGTGAATATATGCTAATAAAGACTATTCCATTGGAGTCATCAACAACGGGAAAATGCAAACTTGCACAAATAAAGTTCATAAAGGAGTTTTGACAATTCCATCTGTTATATGCTTACCGTAATCATGTAATTTCTCAGCATATTATTACTACATGATTGTATAGGTATCATAAAAATAATCTGTCATTAAACACAACAACTGTATTTTCATGGTGTGAAGTTGACACGTTTACAAATGTCCAAAATGACTTTGCATTGAAGTACGACATATGTTTACCTAAAGAATTATTAGTTGGAATCGGTTTTTTATTGATTGTTATATATATCTTTGCTACAAGGTGTTGTCAAAATTCTTATTAGCATTATGTAACAAGTTAGAAATAAGTAAAAGAACATTTATGTCTGTTATGTCCACTAAAATTATTTTACTTTAATAATAGTAAATTGTTAAATTTGCACAGACAGAAATACGTCGTTATCTAAACACTTATCACCTAACTGTACTTTTGCCACCCTCAATTGTTTCGCAGTCAGTAAAATTTCTTTGTACAGAACTTAGTATCACTTTAGGAAAACATAGTCACATACGAATGATTTTCATAGATGTTAAAGTCATTCGATGCAAACTTTATTGTAATCTTCAGAGATTGAAAAGATTAGATATACTGATAAGAAACTTCAACCATCCGTGACGAAAATGCTGAAATGTGTTGAAATAAATAATTCATCAGAATGAAGAAAGAACAAAAAACAATGTTCTCATTATGCCATCTAAATAGTTTGTCTATAGTTTTGAATTCGTTATGCCACACACGAAATAGTATAATAGGAAGCTAAGTGTTATCAGTTATTCTGAAAAACTGATGAGGATATTCTCATTTCTGTTTCTCAGTATCTACATTTTTCATACACTAATTATTAAACATAACTCTGTGCTTACAAATTACATGAATATTAAGGTTAATTTTAATCGCGTACTGATGTATGCTTAAATAATGTCACCTTAGATGATGGATTTTGTTTGGATTCAGTGTTCCTCATTATTAACGCCTCATATGGCAAATCTTCAGTGAGAATAGTTTGTGAATAACGTTGTCTTAAATAATAAATCTTCATGTCTTTAATGTATCTATCTGTTCATATCTATCACTTGGCGTACACTAATTTCAATATGTATATAATTGAACAAAACAAATGAACTTGGGTAATCATCATAATTCATCTAAATTGAATTCTCTCATAAATAAGCGTCAAAAGAGGAAATAGAATTATACAAAACAAAAAATTTAAGAGAAGATCTATCATAATATTTTCTAAACCATAATGAATAAAAGAAAATTAGATTAACTAAACAGACTGAATTTGAATAAATTTTAAAATTCCACTTCACTTTGACAATTAAGATGTAAAATGGGTTTTCATAAACTTCTCATGATTAAAAAATGTTTGAAACTCGGTTAATTAATTGCTTAAAGACAAGAAAATATAAGTGAATTATGTAAAAATATTTTTTATCATTTACAGATGTAATAAATAGCTTGACGTAAAAAATACTGTAAAATATAGACTCATGTAGTAAAGAAAGGAATTACATAAGAGAACAACTGTTTTCAATACCGAATGTGTCAATGAGAAATGAGAATGATTACGGGATTTGAATGTGAGCTGAGATTTGAGCGACGCTACATTGAACTCGATTATATTCATTTACTTACTGGGTTATGAATTAGCTTGAGGAATCGGGATTAGGACTTACAGATGTTTGTTAGGATTAGGAGTTAGATTTAGGGTTTTATCACGAACTGACATCAGCCATAATGGCAAAGTGCTACTTGGCCAAATGATTGATCTGTTCATAAACTATAGTCTCGCCGAAAGTAAATAATGTGAAAGTTTGAATCTCAAACAATCAAGTAAGATTATTGGGCATACTATGGGTGACCATTATAACAGTAAAGTTGATGAAAAAGATGAACATAAAGTAGAACGCAATCATATCATAAAAGGTTTTTTTTAATAGCTACTACATGTATAATGAGCGTAATTCGTCAAGACTTAGTAAAAATTGTCAAGCATGCGTTTGAAGAAAAACAATCACAGCAAATCTATCAACATTTATAGAAACAATTATGCGTAAAATCTTTATTCTACTAAAAATAACCGTTAGTCAGTAACTCGAAAAACTTTAAAAGGCACAGTGAGACGAAAATAATGTAAAAGAAAAAAAACAAATAGAAAATAAAGGAGAAAAGAGTTTAATGTATACAAACTTCCTACCTATTTCTCATGATTCCTTATTACTGCGCAAATTAAAACGTTACCTTTTACCAAATCATATGATCCTTTGACTAGTAATGAGTAGTATTTCTATAGGAATAAGTGAAGCGTTAATTATTTGGTTCAATAATTTTTACTACATAAAAATAAATGAAGTTTTCTCCTATGCTAAAGTCATAACATACAGTTTAGAATTAAAATTGGATAATAATTTTCAATATTGATTTATCTGAATATTAAAATAGTAACACTTGTTCTTTTCCTTGAAAAAAAATATCAAACAGTAATTCTCATACATAAATCGAAACATGTAGAGAGTCCTTTCGAATTAACTCGAGTTTAAATAAAGTTATTAAAATACCTAATAAAGTTCACATTCGGTCTATCAAGTTGTAAAGAACTTAGATTAATCAAATAAATGATAGCGTTAATATTATTCACTATTATAAAACTAATATTTTGACGTTCAATACATTATATCAGCGTACATTATGTATTTCTGTGCTATATAACTGTTAAAAATTAACTGCACACAGAAATAAAACATAACAATTTTAAATTCATTTCCAACATTTTAAGATTAGTAAATAATGAATTAAAACAAATAATGTTGAATAATTGAATATTGTCAAAATCTTGTTATGAAAATTTTTTTAACAATATGAGTAAATAAAGATCATTTTTAGGGACTTTCAAAAATGTACACAAGAAAATAGTTCATTATCTATTTATATATGATTAGTTAATACGTTTTAAAAAATGCTTCTGTAAATCTTTTAGTCCAAAATTTAGAACAATGCAGGAAATGAATGGTTTACTTAATATCCATGGTACCAATTAAACATAAATTAATTCTCTCACTTATATACTTATTTATTCTATAAAGAACCAAATTACGTTAAACTGCGAATTGTGAGCGATTTGGTATATTAAAATATATCACTAATATTTTTTTTTAGCAATGATGGGTAATGGCTAGCAGTAGAATCCAGGACGCGCGTTTCGTCCTATTTTGGACTCGTCAGCTGGATGTACCAGCATCTCACACTCGATGTTCACTCCGGGACTCGAACCTTGTACCATTCACTTCAAACGCCATCGCGTTATCCACTCAGCTACTGTGTCCTGATAGCCACTTGCTTGTGAGATTGGGGTAAATATGCCAATAACAGACTGATCAATCGAAGTCTTAAACCTCAATTGGAAGATACAAGCCAAACAATACCAAGTGAATTCAAATTCACACCGTTGCACAAGCAAGTGGCTATCAGGCCTCAGTAGCTGAGCGGATAACGCGATGGCGTTTGAAGTGAATGGTACTGGGTTTGAGTCCTAGAGTGAACATCAACTCTGAGATGCAGGTACATCCAGCTGACGAGTTCCGAATGGAACAAAGCGTGCGTCCTGGATTCCACTGCTAGCCACTATCCATCATTGCTTACAAAAAGCTTGTGAATTAAGGCAATATCGAGGCATACGCACAGTATGCACATACGCAAGCAACAGACTGATCAATTGCAGTCTTTAACCTCAATGGGAAGATACAAGCCAAACAATACCAAGTGAATTTATATCACTAATACTTTCTAATTTTATGGAATAATAATTGGTAATTTACAATTGAAATAATATTTGTATTCGGTGTTTTACCATCAAAAACTCAAATGATGTAATAGCCAATTCACTAGTTGTGAGACAAAAATTTCACACAAAAGCAACAAAATGAAAGACTAATTCACTTCAAGAATCATTTATAGGTGTGTTAAGGAAACAAGTGAATTTATTGTTTGTGAATTATAATTTGAACGATTTCTTTTTTAACAAAACAAAATCCATTGTATAATTTAAAAAGAAGTAAAGAAAATTAAGTGGATGAAATCTTCCTGACAATTTCATTGAGTCAAGCTTCACAATCACACTGATGATTAATTAGTATACGAAGATCTACAATAAAATAGATGTATCCTGAATCAATAAAGAAAGTGATAGGAAGTCTATCCAAGTATTAAACCAAATTGTGTAACAAATCGAAGTAAAAAATATATTAAAGACAAAAGACTGATGTCAACTTGAAGAATATTGAGAAACTATGAATAAATTATTTGCAAATATCAAATATGAAAGAGTTGATGTGATGGTCTAACGAATAAGTAAAAATTATTAAGGTAAGGATATGTTAGGGAAGACACACAACTGTTCATTTGATGAATGGGAAGGGAAAAAGTAAATTTAATAATGCCTATTCAGTAATGGCAAATGTATAATAACTATAGATTAGTGAGTACGGAATATAGAGTGGGGTTAAGACCACGATAAAACAAGAGATTGGACATATAGCTTTGTATATAGAAATTAGGCTGGAATTATGGGGTTGCTTATTTCTCATTTGCTCAATGAGAAAAAAAAGATTCCACTGATTTTTTTTACTATCCGAAAAGTCGTTCATTTAGCGAAATTTCCATTCGGTAATCCAAGAATTAATACTTTTATACTCAAAATGATTGGATTTTTTCTGCTTTAAGAGTAATTATCTTCTTAATAAATTTATTCATAAAAACAAGGTCGTTATTGACAAAAATTTGCCGAAACTTGAACGGAAAACCTATCAAATAATAATTTATTTATCCAATCTTTTATATTAAATGAGGTGAAACAAACTAGCTGATTGTTCTACTGAATTTTGTTTACAAACTTATTCTCTGGATTAAGATATAAAATATATAATAACAATAAATATACGGACAAACAGTCATACACCACTTTCATACAAACGTAGATCCAAAGTGTGTTATGATGCAAAATAGTATCAAGTTAAATTATGAATAACGAATAACAACACACTCGAAAATCAGGTCAGTAAATTTACAATGTTGCCTCATGGAACTGATCATATTTAAGGTCAAATTATCAAATCCCTCTCATTGTATGAATATATATATACATGCACATACACAGATAATGAAAATTGGCGGACACTTATTTATAGACATTTTAACACATCAAAAACAATATGAGAAAGAGAAAGATGTAGCATAAGGAGAACATAAAAAGACGATAGATCAACATTTAGTTCATATTGGAATAAAGACATCTGAAAAGTGTAGTGCTTATGTGACTTTAGAGAATGCAACAAATGTCAAATACATTTTATTAATAAAATCTAATGCATCGATCTATACAACAGGTTAGTAGGAAAGAAACAAATTTTAAAAGGAAAAATACGAAGACCAGTAATAATCATGATTAGATAGAGTGATCTACGTCATCTAAATCGAACAAGTTATTTACGTGACAAATGAAAATTAATCACACTTGTTTCATGATAAATTCTTCAAAAATAAAGGGGGTATCAACAAGTTTTCTTTTAGAAAAATTTATCCTTCACACTGTACATTCGTAGATGTATAATGTTTCTTTTAAGAGTTATAAAGATATGTTTCTTAATAGTGACAGATATTTACTGATCATACTAACAGAGGAACAAAATAAAAAGTATGCAAAATTGTTTTTTTAAGTAATAAACTGAAAATTTAGTTTTTAAGAACTTAAATATCCACCAATAAGATGGATGGGCAAAAAGAATTGAGAAAAGTGAGGAGATATGATGTTGAGGCTAAAATGAAATTTAATTAGAAAGGACATGGAAACAGAAATACACCACTTCTAAGTAGATAATCAGTAAAAAAATACAGGGGAAAAGGTAATGGTTTTAGAAGACCACGATAGGAAAATAGGTTGAATAAGTTCCCATGGTTTATGCAATCGTAACGTCTTTAAATGTGTTTCATAAACGTATTGTTTTTTATATGAAACGACTCTTATATTCTTTTTTGGTAATTCCCATACAATATTGATAGATAAATACCGAATCTTTGGATTTGTGAGCAATTGTTACTAAACTAAATCGTAGCAAGTTGGAAAATCGACCATGCATACGATTATTAACCTGTTGTATTAAGCTGGTAAAGTCACGATAGTTATTTTATGCTAAGAGAATCATACAGTAGGAGACCATTCTCTATTATTTTATTCTACATAATTCGATATCTGATGAAATGAATTTATATAAATATTTAGGACAACACATTGGTTTGCTTAAAACTTTACACTCCTAAGCTTACACAGTACACGATAAAACTTTAAAATATTTGCCACTCAGGAAGATGGCTTTAACACAGCAGCCTGATCAGTTTAATCATTAAGCTTTCAATATCCTTCTGGGAAACATAATCAGAACAAACTTCCGATAGGTCAATTTCATTTAAAGTTTGAACTAATGACATCTACGAAGGCCATAAAAGAATCACAATTAAACTGATTAGTTCTGAGAATGCAGCCCTATCAAGAAATGCCCCAACTCTTTTGTTTTTACGATTATCTACATATTGTTTATCTGGAAACAACATAATTTTCATCTGATCTGAATTTGCACACATGAAAAAGAGATTTCCTTTAAACAATTATTTTGCAAAGTATGACGTCAGTTAGCTATTGTTATATTGCTTTGTAAAATATTGAATGAGGTCGCAAAATTTATCATTAAAAAATTTATGATTTGAAATCTGGAAGAAATAACACATTCAGTAGAGAGAATCAGCCTAATACATAATATTAAAGAAGCGTGATACACTTATTCAATCAACTTGGTATAGTTAAAAGTCAACGATATAAAAAGATTCAATAAATGGTTACTGTATTCTTTTCATAATAAAACATTTAGGTCAATAACATCATTTGTGTTATAAATATATTAAAAAATCATGTTTCAAAATAAAATTATTTTGTTAAAAAATATTTATTAGTATGAAAATAAGTGTCAGTTAAAAAAAATGAGGTTGATGAAAAAGAGGTTAAATTAGTGTGAGTTAAAAACCTTATAAAAGCTTGTAAAAACAATCATCAGAATTTTTCTCGAACTTGAGAGAAATGCAAGTCCTTGTGGCTATTTAATGGTTTAAGGCAGTAGAATTTAAGTTATCAGATTTAAACTTTATTTTTATGAAACAAAACTGCTAATTAATAGTTACAATGTCACGTAAGTTTTTAAGTGGTCTTACGTATGAATGAAAAAAGGAACTCTATTGATATTTTCATCATATTAATTATATAATAATGTTGTGAAATAATTCAGTCCAAATAAAAATGGAGTGGTTGATTAACATTTTATTTGGACCACTTAAGAAAGCCTGTAGTGATAGGGTGGACTACTGATATAAAAAAAATCACGTTTGCAAATGAACTGCCTAAATAAAACAATTGTTAAATGATTTTCATTAGTATGAAACAAATAAGTACAAAAACAACTTTAGTAATTAAGATAATTAAATTTGAACACTTTCTAATATTTTCATTGTGATAACAATGTAAAACGTTAACTCTAAACTGGATCCATATATAATACGCCCAATGAATAAATGGAGATCATAAGAAGATAATTCAATAAATCGTTCTCATCCTCAATGACCTACACATGATTTTTGAAAAAAAAAATAATTATCTGTTTCCAATGCTTAAAACATATCTGCAGTTTTACATGTCTCTGGTTATACAAGCACCTACCTTGTCATTACAAGTATATTTCAACTCCAAATGTTTTGTTACGATCATTTCCACAGACGATTTTCCCTAAATTAGCCCATCCTAAACCATAGGGATTAAAGAAGGACTGCACACGTCTTATATTTTCGTAAAAATGGTAAATTGACATTAGTTTTGACCCTTCATCCGACTTAAAATCATAATGCGATTCACTATTACACGATATTTACATCGAAACAGCTTCAACCTTTAATTAATTATATTCGCGATTACCTTACAACGTTTTATGAGTTTTTTTCTAGTTTCATCACGAGCGTCACTAGTTCAGTTGGCGTATTTATTTCGCTAGTTCATGTAAAAACTATAGTGAATCTAGTAACCAAATGCCCTGCTTCATGTCCAATGTTGCCACTACGTGATATCAACAGTAAAGCACTGTATATAAAATACAGATTTTAAATTTTATATTGGATACTTAATAACTAATTAGTTTTAAGGTCTCTTCAATGAGTTATTTTTACCGTTCCATTGAAATGTATACAGCTTTTTTATACGTAGAAAAATGAAGCTATACATGCAGAAAATATTCATTACATATGTGACAACTATGCAAATAAAGCGGTTAGCCTACAAAGACTTCACCAAAAGCTGAAAACCCAACTTTACTTGAGTTGACTTGGACTAACAGGTAGTACCACTAACCCGTACACAAAACGTATTGTCTGATCCTGAGTACAAATAACCTTTGAATTCACAAAATTATATATGGTGGTATGGGTATTTAATATTTGTGCACGTATTGCAAAGATTAGACAATTTATCAAGTCATTAATTCACTGAAAACAAGAGACATATATATCTTCCAGTTATATTGAGTCACTGTAGATACATTTTTACTGCATTACTGATTTATCAAAAACGAACACAGAGCGTTTTGTATCCAGTAACTGTAAATTGAATGATATAAGTTGTATTCTACACAAATACAACACAACTCACTGACAAAGACACCGGAAGAAAAATGAATAACAGATAGGTTATA
This sequence comes from Schistosoma margrebowiei, assembly GCA_944470205.2. Classification (NCBI taxonomy): domain Eukaryota; kingdom Metazoa; phylum Platyhelminthes; class Trematoda; order Strigeidida; family Schistosomatidae; genus Schistosoma; species Schistosoma margrebowiei. The sequence goes on along the minus strand of OX104024.1, from coordinate 63,858,094 downwards.
CTTACAAACTACACCTAGAAAACTATTCATAAAATGTAATTCTTATCTAAATGTGATGGTTACATTGTAACGAAAAACAAATGTTAATAGATAGAATAAACACAAAACAGAGTAAACGTTTATTTTCACCATTTTATTTAACATTCACAATGTAAAAATATTGACTGTAGAATGAAATAATTAACTGAAATTTCATTGAAAATTATCTGCACTAAACACAGTTTTTCTATATATATAACAATAGTAGTAGTATACACTCACCAGTTAATGATTGTAAACCAGCTCCAATTGTTGATAAACATGATCCAATTAAAATAACCCAAAAATGTGGCCATGCAAATGCAGCGACTAACAATATACCACCATAACTTTCACCGAATCTGTTAAAGTTTTGTTTATTTTCAATAAATATTACGATATGATTAAAAGGATGAAAACATTTTTTAAAAAAATAAATAAACCCTAGTAAACTTGGATCAGAATTTAAAGAACAATTTATGCTCATAAATACAAGAGAAGTTTAGAAAAAAAATTTACGTATGATAACTTTCAATTCAGGTCATAAATTTATTAATTCATACTGTTTTACAATATTTAAAACAATTAACCCCTTTGATAAATTTGAATAGTGTAGATGAAAATTGGCAGAAATACATGCAATACATTTGGAACAATCAAATCATACATATATTAACAAAGATCATTTATATATGAGAAATAAAAGCTTGACGAAACAAACTGAAAGTTAAGAAGAAACAAAGATAATAAAAAAGGCGTGAAACTCCATCCTGGATAATAAATTCATATCATCAAATTAGATTTAAGGTTAGAGCATAAATGTTTGGATTTTCGCATACCCAAGGTTTGAATAAACCTTAGCATATGCCCTATAAAAATTTGTACACAAATACAGAGGCTGAGTTAAGATTGGCCTTATGAACTCTTTTTTAATGTGTCTTGAGAAATAGAGAAAAGTAAACGCTTGTCTTCCGCTCTCATTGGGTTGTTCGATCATGTTTATTTCTGTATCCATTTTGGTACATGTCTAGACAAACTAACTTGCAAATCACGTTTACTTTTGCATACGTGTGGGCCCAAAATCCAAAAGACCTAGACGCCATGTCGACGTTTGCGTTATATCCTACTGTACCATTTGTTTAATATATAACCAATCGTTAATATTTGAGCAAATAGTTTGACAGAAATTGAGCGCCCTGGTATATAAATATAAGGTGTAAGACCTATCTTTAAAACAATCTCAAGGAATGAAATTTAAATAATTCCAACGTTTCGCCCGGTAATCTTGTCTGTACTTTAAAGAATTTACATATGATTCTTACTAAATAACTCTACACTGAAGGCAACCAAGATCCCATCTCCCGTCTACAAAACCCCTTCTGATACTAATCGGAACATGCTCACTAGTGACTGGCTTCAAGAGGTATTTCCTGGAGTTCTAGTGAGAAGCAGTAACCGATGGAGTTCAACCGGGTCGGTTGTGAGATAGTAACTCAGTGAAGAAAATGGTGAATGTGTCGCTTAATTTCGTGAATCAGTTGAAGTTAGACATTAACAATAATGGATGCCAGCTCAGTGGTCTAATGGGACTGATAGGTGCTGCGTTCGAAACTTGCGAGGCGGGATCTTGGACACGCACTGCTGAGGAGTTTCATACAGAGGTGGAATGGCCGTCCAATGCTTCCAGGTTTTCGACAGTGGTCTAGCTTCAATTGACTCACGATCTTAACTATTAAATTACTATTAGTTTCCCTGGTAAAAATAAGGTTTTAATATCTTTGTTTACTCTACCACACTGTTAGTATGTTTAGCAAAATATTACTATCGCTGTTATTGTATTATCATCTTGAAAATAAGCATATAATTACGACTGTACAGTTTTGAAAATGAATACTCCAAAAAAGAGAACTCTTCGCCAAACCCATCTTTGTTATAAACATGTTTGACAGAGATAAAGTACAAATCATTTTTTAATAAACAGCTTCCTAAGGGTAACTTGTCGTATTTCAAGTTCTTTGTTAAGGCTGTTTTGATTATCAAATACAAACAGTGAGTTTAATGTTAGTCTTTTTATACATCATTTATTTTGTTTATTGGTAAACAGTAGTAAATTGGAGAAACAAACAATGCAGAAATCCTTATTATTGTATTGACAGTCAGACGCAAAAATGTCCATGTTGCAATAAAAAAAATAAAAAAACACAAACATTACATTCGTTTTTTTTCCTATTTTTGGATTATTGTTTATAAATAGCATTGGAATGTATATTCAAACAATAGTTGTTAGCGTATCGATTACTTTCGTAGGTTCAACTTAAGTGAAAACAATTAGCTACAGGTAAACTCGTCACCCGACACGTAGTATTTCAAAAATGTAACCAAACACTAAACTGTGTATACGTTACTCGTCAAATAGAAGTTTCCATTGTTAAAAGAACTAAAGAAAGTTAATAGTTTTCACGGAAAACTATTGTAAGTATACACAGTATTAGGCATTGAATACCATTTGAAAGCTTTCATTTCACATTTCAAGTGTCAGTATAAAGATTATTTTTAAATCACTGCTTTTCAGTGCTAACTGTTGTCGATTCCATAAGATATCAGTAGTAGTCTTGGAATCATGTCTTATTTTGTTGTTTCAGCTCTTAGGTTTTTATCCAAATGTTTTTTTAAAATAATATTTCAGCAGCAACGTATCTTCAACTAGATGCCAACCTAAAAAGAATGAACCCTGATGGAGAATGAATTTGAAAAGAGTTATTTGTTGACATTTGTTTCTACGATGACCTGAAACAAGTGTTCAGCAAAAATAGACGGTTAATATTAAACTAAACGTTATGGTAATTGCCTAAAATTGTGGTGTATGCTATTTATGTCGACAGTCATAAGTAGTATATAACACTAAACGGAAGTGGAAACTCCGACATCAGAAAGCTTAAAAAATCAAGTTTAAGAAAATAGAAACGGAAATAGAAACAAAACGAGAATAGGAAGAATGATACAAAATATGAAAGACAAGTGATGGAACTTTGTAAATGAAGTATTTAGTGTATAGTTCTCATATTTTACCAAGACATTCTGTAATTTTGAGTTCTTGTTAATTACAAAATGACAGGAATCGAAAAGTTATGATTACCACATCTTTTACTGAAGCAGATATTGAAGATTATTGAATTACCTTTATCACCAAAATTAGAATACATCCATAATTGACCAGTACAAAATTCATAAGATTTCTGAAAGACAATTGACTTCAAAGTTTGTGCCTTCACGTACTTTTTATCGAATGACCGGTAATAAAGATACAGATATGAATCGGATTTTTTAATATTTTTTAAGTTACATTAGATTTTACCCGGATCAGATAAATACTTCTTGAATACTTACAAAATTTAACCATCATGTAGTTGATAGGAATATTGTTTACTAATGAGATTATTAAATAGAAGTAAACTTCATTCAACAAAAACACTCTATCAATATTACATGAAAAGTTGTTTGATCATAAACCAAAAATTTGTGAAAAAAAAGACACTCACTTATCTCTCATAACAGAGCCATCACAGATTGCAGCAAACAATAAAGGTGATGATAAATCTTGTCAGTTGAAATTTTGTGATAAAGAGGCGTACAACAATTAGACATCATTGTTATTTAAGTAAAAATAACAGATTAATAAAATGTGGAAAAGTTAAGGAGTTATTTATTGGATGAATTTTATATAAATAAAGTGGTAAAACAATGAAAATTATCCTATTGACACTTGAATATCTATTATATCTATGAATAACTTAAATTTACTCATATTTCTAATTGTTTCACCATAAAAATCGCATAAAACAAGATAAAACAAATAATAGAACTATGGCAACACGTCAATTTGTGCGCATTTAATACATATGATATTGATATATGTAAAAACATTATAGAATAAAAGAATAGCAGATGAATGCACTTCGTCGCCTACGGCAAAATGTTCTCTAAAGAACATGTAATCACATCCACATATATATATATGTGGTTAAATCTACTGTCCTTGGAAGTAATATAATCAATTAAGTTGGTAAATATATACTTATGTTTGAAATTGTTTATAACACGAGAAGTTTGTTATTTCTAAAAACTAATTCTTTATTTCTACGTTTGATAGAAAGTAATGAAAGTTAATAAGAAAACATTTAAGTCAACAGAAAATAACCTAGAATTGATTTTACACTACCATACTTTTTGACAGCAATCAATTCCATTTACCTCGATTAAGCTCAATTAAAAGCTGTAGTTATTCCCACATTAGTGTGATGCATAAAATCAAACTTATTGAAAGTGAAGTTTAAATACACTTAAGGGAAAAAAAAACCCATTAATAATAATATGATAATTGATAGACTTCAGTCGAGATTAAAAACGTAGACAAAGTGTACTGATGAATATTTAATGATCTTTTTCTAACAAGTAATCCATATTTGACACTCAAAAAACTAAGCAGTAATGTTAGTTGTCATAGTTTTGATTAATTCAAATATAAATAAAGAATCCTTTAGATCCAGAATCGACTTGTAGATAAACAAAAAGAAAACATTCAAAATAAAGATATTTTAGCATTTAATTGAAAATAAGTTGTGTATGTATTTAACATATTGATTATTTCATGTGATGAACAAAGAATGGTGATAGGAAACTAAACAAAATTAATTTAAAAACAGTAAAAGTAGCGAATGGAAATGAAGTTATCAATACAAAGCTCATCTTTTCTAGATTGATTAATCTGAAATAGTGTCGTTTCTACTATAAAACAAAAAACGAAAATTACTAATGATTTCAAATCTAGTCAAAAATATAAAAAACATCTTTCCACTTATTCAGAATTATATGATTAAACAAACAAAAAAAGACTTAATGAAACTCTGTAAAGTGATTTAAAAAATATTTGATTAGCAATTAGGGTGATAACAAGAAAAGTGGAAATGACTAATTAATTTAGTGCAATTTACAGATTTCTCCCTTAGTATCTAAAAGGATACATACAAGCGATGTCATTGTTATAGCCAATATAGTTCCCAATGGAATAGATTTCTGAGGATTCGTCAAATCACCTGATCGATTCGAACCAGCCATGATGCCTAGATGGATAGAAGATTTACACGAGTTTTAAAAAAATAGAAGATGAAAAATTAGTATTTTGAAAATGGAAATTGACTTTTAAGTAAAATAACAAATAATTATAATAAAAATAATTAGTAGACCAATTGCTCTGGGCAATCACCTAAGCAAAGACACTTTAACAAGAAAGTAGACAACTATTTAATTTTTATAATGAGAAATGGTTCTTGCTGAAATCCCTAATGTAAAACTGAAATATATTACTACTTCATATATATATATATATTCGTATTCTTTCATTTGACCTATTGGCTATTGCGAGACAATTTACCATCAGCTAATTTTAGCTGGTGGAATTAATCTAAATCAAGTAAATTTAGATCAGCTGGCATTATATAACGTACCCCGATAAACGATGAATCTCGGAAAGTAACCTTCACTTCCAATTGTCCTAACAAGAGAAGGTAATTAGCACATGCAGTACGAGGTTTTTGTGTTGTTGCAAGGGATTCGTTTTAGTCTGTTGGACTGAGCTGGAGTGGAATGGACTGAGAGTAACAGGTACATAATTATTCTGGTTAGTTGTCTGTTGCGCTACTCGTATTTCAAGTCGACTAAACCAATCATTGCAGATTAATGGGGCGTTGGTATTCATTGGCCATGTCAATAAGGGTAACTTTGAATATTGATACAATCGACACACTAGCCACTGAACTTTTGGGATTGGATGCTGCAAACGAGGATGAGGGCTTTAAACTGGTCTTCAGACAAAGACTTCAACCGGAAGCGATCGCATTCACGGTTAACGATGCCCACATGCGTAAGAAAATCATCGTCTTCGTTCATAATTAGCTCCAAACATCGATAACGAGCGTTGAACAATGATGGGTTGTAGCTGAAATGATGACCTAATATCTGAACTGTGTCTAAGAATGAGCGACTACGTGGGTTCAAAGGCAGGATCAAATTACAGTACATGTCCAGCTCACTTGGACCCAACTTTCGAAATAGCAGCCGAACCTTCAAAGCATCATCTTGATTAGCGAAATCAAATTGAAATAGGTTTTAATAACGCCGAAATCACATGTCAAAAGTGACGTTAGCATCAGGATCATAATGAAACCCAGCAATACTATTTTCGATGCCGTCTACTGATGGTGCTGTGGTTGCATTAGATATGATAGGCTGTATGGGAGGCGAAATCGTGATATCTGTCAACATCTGTATTAGTTTCAGCATCTGCTCAAGTAATAATTCAAGTTCAGAAGGATCCATATTTCCAAAACCACCGTCGCCAAATGATATGCTTGAACGCTATTACAGTTCACCTTACTCAGTAAACGGAACAAAGGTCAAAAATACAGTGACACGATAGGCTATTCTAATCCGTTTTCTCCGGCCCTGGTAACTATATCAAGAAGTCTTGATGAGGCGTAGAGAATGTATTCTACAAGCACCTAGAAAATACGAGGTCACTAAGCATATAAATCAAGCTCATGTATACAATGATAGAAACGCCCTTGGGAGAGCCACAAAATAACGTACTAGAAAATCCATCAACCAATGACAATCAAGGATTTTCGAGTGGGAAATGTAAGTTATAAGTCAACTAAGCATCTCTTGGCGCAAAAACATAAAATTTAAATTTCTAGAATACAATTACAAGATTAGGACTTTTTCCAAATGAGTTCTGGGGATCTAGCGACCTCAACATTTCTGAACTCTAGATGACCGGTTAGGCGATAAGAACCAACAAGGACTCAGAGTAGACTCTAGGCTACTCGTGCTGGTTAATGCGTGATTGATTTGGCACAAGATCAAGGTCGTGTGAGTTGTTGTTCTGGTTGGAGATCTTATCATGTGATAATTTGACAGGCCATAAGAACATAATATATACTTGATTCTGTTTAGTTATTTATCATTATATTATATCAAGCAGATATTGTTAGTAACGTTACTGCATTCGGAATTCCTAATTGACGAATATGCTTATATGTCTGTACTGAAGAATATACAAAATAAATATATTGGATTTGAACTAAGTTTTTTTGACTTTTTAACTCTAATTTTTGAAGTATACACAACTCAATTAGAGTTAGTAACCAAAGATTTTCGAATTGTCAATTAAAGCAAATTTTCAATTGAATTTTAGTCTAGAGTTTAATGCAATATTAACATTTGTACATAAAAGAGTGAGATTAATTCTTTCACTAGTTATAATTCTTAAATTATAACTCGCTAAATTGAAGTATAAGATCAACGTTGATGATGAGATTAATTTAACTAGTCAGTAACTTTCAATATGAAGAGCATAACAACAATTATTCTTGGTTGAGAAAAACGTATAATAATTAAAAGATTTCTGTGGTTGATTTAAAATAGACTCTTATTCCAGGATATTATGAATGTAACTAATTGTGCTAAATCGTTTCTATGATGAATACAATTGATACACAAGTATAAAAAGAGACAACTAAAAGTAATTGATAATTTAGTAAATAATTGTTCATTCGAATATACTTCACATTTTCTATTAACAGAAAATGACGTGCTTCACTAAAATTTGCAAATTCCAACTTTGTTGAAACCGTCTAGAATGGTGAATGTAAACGTTATTTTCAGACGTAAATATTTATTGCTTTATAAAAGAGGGGACTGAAATAATTTCAGGATGCTACACGAAGTTTATTTCAACTTATTGACTCCTGTTGCTGAGAGAGTGGTGGATAGATAAACTATGGATAAGAATTACCTTATACGATGTACGACGGTAGAGTAAGAAATTTATTATTAGACTCAACCTGATGACGAGTTCCTTCGTAGAAACATAATTTACCATCGGTTTATTTGATTATTAAGCTATAACGTTGCAACTAGCATGGGTGAAATCTCAACATGGTTCAAAAATATAATAATTTTGTAACCAGAATTAATTATAAAAATCATAGAATCACAGCTCTGTAAGAAATTAACTCATTTTAAGATAAAACAGTGCCATCAAATGGGATAAGTCACATTTTTTTTAAAATTTTAATCATTTATGCATGAAGATTATTATTGATTTCAACAAATGATCAACTTACCGGTGACAGATGGAAAGTAAATACCCAAGAGAAGCATAAAACTTGATGTAACATCTGCTATATTTGGACCTTGACCATATTTACGATCAGCCGGAAAATCAATATTATCATATGCCTCTCCCTTTTCACGGTAATGTGATTTAAAAAGGTTTTCTAAATAGGATTTTAAATTTTTTTTAAAAAAAAAATATTTTTCAACTAAGATAAGAACAATAAAATTATTTACTTATAAAATAACTACATAATGAGATATCAAAATATTGCTTCACAATGTTGATTTCCATGAAGCAAATTAAGAAGTTAATTTTTAAACATAAAATATTCACAAATATAAATCTATGATAGAATAGAATACCAATTCAAATCTATTAAGAATGATACAGTTTTGTTCACTCCAAAGCACTTTGGATTTGCATTTGTTAAATAAATGTATTCATAAACACACTGTAAAATACAATTTTTATAATTTGAATACTTTTTCTTTCTTTGGTTTTTTCTAGTTAATTGAAGCATAAATGGAAATTTTCCGTAGTATGAATTATATTACTTTATTACAAGCAAACAGTGATTATATTATTAATCTATATGGTACCACGTGATATCCAATAAGCAAGTGGAAATTTTAAAATGTCTGTTAACTTACAGTCTAGCTATTATTCTGATTTCAATTAGAGCATCTTAACATTTAAAATGTGAATATACAATTAAGGATTCAAGTAATCACACTACAATCAAACTTTATTATTGATGACATGAAATATCCAAGTATTCTAAAAGATTTTTCTTCGTTCTTTATGAATATCTATGATCTATCAAATAAGAACCTTGCGCTAACTATTTTTTTCGATAATGCAGTAAGAAGACAAAGGTTATTAGAAGTATGTGATATATTTACGCAATACATTTATAACAATCTGAACACACATCTAGTTTTTAAGACATTTTTTAACTCGTACGGAATAATTTGTGTTGCATATTTACCTAATTTGTGACTAACATAGGTTTAAGAAAAGGATAAGATGAAGAAGATGAGAAGAAACATTTAATAATTTATTTTATACAGCATGGAATGAAACTGCATTTTCTGTCCTTATATATTATGCTCTTAAAAAATGTTATCAAAGTCTTATGTTTACTTCCCTCATTTTCGTTTGAATTTTATAAAGACACAAAATCGTCCAGTTATTCCCAGACTATGCAACAGTTAAAATATAATAATTTACACCGCCTCCATGTGTATCTTGTTACTGAGATATATACGGCACAATCATGACAAACCGTTCAATATTTTGCCAGTATTATAGAAAAATTCATTAATAGATATTACAAGACATTATTTTCTTATCGATAAGATCAAAGTGGATCAGTAAACTAAAGGATGAGACTTAGAAATAATAATAGTAACCATAAAAGTGTATTTCATTATCATTTAATACGAAACACGCAATATATATATATATATATATATATATATATATATATATATATATATATATATATATATATATATATCCTCTTGTTATAACACTTTAGAACTAAAATATATTTACTTGTCATTCTTAAAATAATTATAAACTGAAATACAGTAAGGTAAAACTCATGGAAAATTGGAAACTCTTGAAGATCCTTGATAATTTACATTTACAGTTATCTTTTCAAAATGCGAATCCATGAAGAATGTCTAATGATATTATAATCACAAACCAGAAAAAATAGATAATCGTTGAAAACGAGGAAAAATCGAGTAGCCGTTTACTTCCATAATAAAGATTAATTTTCTAACAGATATTGCAATTTTCTAGAAACATACTTTGACAATCATATTGATTTTACTTAGACGTAGATTTATATCAAACACCTCACGTATTTTAATAAATATTATGTTTGTAGATAACAACGACAGCTTATCTTCAGTGTTACGTTGCTAAACGTTCAACTTATTTTTTAGTGTAACTATAAATCAGTGCAGATTAGTTTACTTGTCCTTAAGTTGAATCATTTATGCAAGAACTGATGACACTAATCAGCTGTCGAATGTGAAATCTGAAAATCGGGGCTCAAAAACAGGAAACTGATAGTTGAAAGCCACACGAATTAAAATATTCTATACAAATCTTTTATCTACTTCTCACAAAAAAGGACCGATAGCTTCCTCTAAATAATTGTAATTACTGCAAGATACACAGGCAAAAGGTTCTGACAAACTCATTGACTAACTGTGGTATAAATAATGACATTCCTTTTTCAATGTCTAGCAAATCACAAATGTGTAGTGCTACTTCAGTAATGTCTGTTATTCAATTATTGCTATATCTCCGTTAAATTTCAGATCACAAAAATGAAAAATGACCAATAACATTACTGTACAGTAGTTCATGGTACATGAAGAAAAACAGTTTATCTACATTTTTAAATTACATAATTTTAATCAAATCTGATAAAATATATTAATAAATACAATACGTATCTATTAAAATCTGTTATGGCTAAATTTATCACTTTTCTTACAGATTTAAAGCTACAATCTTCCGGTCACAGAACAAGTAAAATTTTGAAGGATTATAAAAAAAAGTGAAGTAGTGAAACTTAGTTGAAAAAAAAAGAATTGCAATTTTATGACCAACATCAAATGAATACAAGCTTAATGACATGATTGATTTTTTTACAGACAAGATAATAAAGTGACAACACCCAGTGAGTAGATAAATGGGAGAATAAAAGTAGAAGTGTCTTTTTTTTATTAATCAATAATTTTGTTTAACGAAGCAGTATGATGAAACTAATAATAATAATAACAATAATAATAATAATAATAATAATATAGGTCACAAAAAAGAATAGCGCGAAATTAAATTTCAAAGATTGAAGATATTTCAATGATATATTGACAAAATTGATAATTTGTTATTATTGTAATTGAACAGATTAAGATTATTAGGTCATTTAAGGTGATGTGCTAGAAATATGATTATAGTAGTGATAAGGAAAACAACATACTCCATCAGTTGTTTATAACTGAATAAATTGTAGAACTACTGGATTAAAAACATGAGTTTTCTTTATACAAAAATAAATTTGGGGATTTATTTACACTTGAAATTGAGCACTATCAGAAAGAAACAATTGTGCGTCAATTATTTGTTGAAAGCAAAATTAACGATCATAATCGTGAACACCTTATTGACATGACGTGATTGTTAGCAAAAACAAAAAAGACGGAATGAACAACTTCGTGAAACAAGCATATTTAATATGTCTAAAAGTCTTGTTAGTATTTATGGTGAATGTATCAACACCTGTCTGAACTGATATAATAAAAACTGTAGTGGCTGGTAATATGTCAAGCCAACATGGGTTACTCTAGTTCCTGGACAGACCAATTCATGCATTCTTCTCAAGTCACAATTTAACCTTGTCACTTATTTGCTTATTAATCTTAACTGTTTTCATATGAACGTACGTGTGTGCCCCATTTATTACGTGTTTGTAACTTATTTTTGTCTCAGTATAAATATTGAGTTACGCTTGATTAAATCAAGTTGACTCATTCACCTTCTCTACTGAGCGTCATTTCGTTTGTTTTGCTTCGTTCCCCTGACTGTCTGTTCAGATCAACGATTTGATGAAATATGTATGCTCAAAATTCGTTCTCGTATTTAGCTTATTTTATTCCGCTATTCTCTAACGCGACTTAAATCGATAAAGATATATGAAGACAGGTGGTATCCATATTTGGATAACAATCACCACACGATTTAACTGGAGTCAGATGCAAGGCCACTAAAACACCCCTTAAGTACTTACAATACACTCATGATTAATTAATTTCAATATGTTAATATACATTTCAATTGAATTCATGATACGCTACTCGTTCGAATATAACTGACTAACAAGTATATCATTTTGTAGACTTTGTACTGATATGATTCAACTTTATGTATGCCTAATTTTCATAAACCAATTCTTTTAATAAAATAATTTGAAATAAGAAAAATAAATCTAATATAGAAGTTCCATCAAATCAACACAATAATTGTAACATAAGAAAACGTCACACATTTGATCAGTTACATCAAAACATTCAGACATATGAGCATAAAGAAGCGAAGCCAAAAGTGAATTTCCTAACATGTGGTTATAAAGATAAATAATTGCTTAGATGATTTAATGCCTTGGTGCATATGCAGTAGCAAAGTACAATTATAGGTGTGTACAATCACATATTTAATAATTTTCGATTCAGTAACAAGTCAGTAAAAATCATACGAATATTAATGTGAATACATATTTCCAGCAATGCGTAAATGACACATCATTGGTAAGCATTTTCACGGATATAATTGACAAAAAGTACAGATTTAGTAAATAAATTGATTAAAAATATAAGGAAAGTAAGGATTTCAACTAATTTTATAACTGTTAAATAATTTAAAGGAATTAATATGGATTTTTCTATCCGATTATCATTTATCGATACGTGATGAAGAATATCCTACTTCAGTCAAGGACCAGATCTGTATTTTCTACACCCCTATATTTTCGACATGACATTATTGAGCCATTTTTCCTTTAAACAGTATCAAATCAGTTCAAGTCAATTCATTCGAACTTCAGTTTATTCTGAGACTTAAAGATATCAGTCAACAATGTCATTTTAAAAAAGTCATATTGAAGGATTTTTCAAAAGCAATTGCTTTCAGTAATATCTCAAGAATGAACAAAATTGTAAGTTTGTTCTTGATGAATAGACAGACTGCATTAAGATATTCGTGGTACAAGGATATCATTTGTTTATTTTTGTAGGAATGAAACAACAAGAGTTAATAAACTGGTATAAAAAACACTTGGTATAGTAATAAAACTTATTTTGCTTCTTACTACGATTTTTACCGTGTTTCTCGCTGTAATCCTTATACGTTTTCCTTTTGACACATTTCTTCTCTTAAAACAATGCTCACATTGTGAAATTCTTTGTTTATTTCTATTACTGTAATCAGCTAACAGACATAAATAGTGAATTCTATACTAGGAGACTACATTTTTGAGGATAAAACGCAGAAATATCATATAGTCATTGTCATATATTTTTCATACATACATAAGTTTGTAGGTTCTGTGATATTAGGTTGTTCGGAAAACATTTACCAAATCGATTTCATACTTTGAGTGTGATCAGGATAAATCATTGAATTCATCATGAATTAGCAACTATTGATATATAATATACAGTAGTACGTCAAATATGCAAGTTGTCAAGAAATGTATCAGTTATATCCAATCACACATAAATATCTATATAAAATTACATGATTAATCAAGGCAAACGTTTTACTTAAGGATATAAGTAAATTCAAATCTAAATAGAGCAAGAACAAACATTGATGCAGAATAGTATGAATTCATATTATTTCGAGGTTTCTCGCCAGCTGCTTACAAACCAAAATTGTGATAGAATTTTTTACATGGAGATAGTGTGAAAAATTCTATCACAATTTTGGTTTGTAAGCACCTGGCGAGAAACCTCAAAATAATATGAATTCATACTATTCTGCATAAATGTTTATTCTTGCTCTATTTAAATTCATAAAGGGAACCAATTGCATGTAAATTCAAATCATTGGTTTCTATTCAACTGATTCAATATAACAAAGACTGATTACCAATACGTTCATGCTTTTAACTAACCAACAGTCAGTTAAAGGACTGTTCAGTGAATGTGAGACATTCACCTGTTTCCTTTTTAACACATCTTTCGCAAACATAGCAAGATGTGGTAGAAATGTGCATTAGCTGAGGTTGCTACACTTCATAACAAAATTGATGATACCAATCTGAAAATCGAATGGGTCGAAAATATAAATATGAATGGTCGTGAAAAGATAATCACAAAGAATAGAATTTAGAAAGAATTAATCAAAATCATGAAGTAAAAGTATATCGTTACATTGAAATGCAAGGTGTGCATAGAAAGTGAACACTTTTAAGCCATATCAATTAAGATCTCCAAATATTGGTTATGATGAATTAGGAATGAAAATTAAGGGAAAAAAAATCTTTAACTATTAAAGCAATAACTTATAGGACATAAACATGAAACAACTGGAGTAAAATTAACTGAAATGAAAAAAAGTAAAATAAATAGCTCCAAAATATATCGTTAGCTATCCAAAGATATAGTGGATAAAATACTAAAGTGAATACTAATTAATAGAAGTTTATTCAGAATCAATGGACATAGAAAACAGTACTATGAGACATTCTGATGAAAAAAATGTATCCAGAATAATTAAAGGGAACTAATACCATTAAGGTGAAAAGTGATGTAAAGATTAGCATCCAAACTTGGTTTCACAATAGTCCAAATATGTTCCCAGGAATAGATTACATTATGTGAAGAGAAGATCAGAACGATTTTTTTCAGTTCTGTTCACAGAGTTAGGAAGCGTGAATTAAATGATTTTTAAATAATCATAAGTCGTTTGAAATATATTATTGAAGTATCATCATAAAAAATACGTTTAATATTTGTCTGCATACGTATTCAAGTGGTTGGACTAGTGAAGGCTACAACTAGCATCAGAGAAAAAGAAACTGTCGCTTTAAAAAAAATACAACTATCGTCTAAGTTTCGCAAAATCAACGACAATATTCTAGTTATTTGATTTTTTCAATACAACATGACAAATCTTATCGATTATATGTGAGTTATTTATAATAATTTTTAATAAACTAGAAAAGATCGGACACAAAACTAGTAGTTCAACATCCCAGTTACACTATTTTCCCTGAATTTTAAAATATAAACTGAGTAAATGTTAACGATACTTTTAAGTATAAGTTTAATAAACGTCGTTAACACTTTGTAAAAGTATATAAACTAAATCTGCAGATCCTTGACTAATAGTAGTTTAAAAGTTAGGAAAGTGTCCCTCTTGTCAATGTGATCATTGATTGTAAGTATCTGTTTTCAATGGTAATCCAGATATAAACATAAATACACATGCACACATATGTATAGGTTATAAATCAAATTCTTTAATGTATCGGAGACACGTAGTTTACACTTTACAACATGAAAACAACCAAAAAGGTAACCATTACAACATACACAACATGGAAGACAGAATGTCACTGGAAGTATTAGTGTAGTTATTAAAAAGTAATTAAAGCGGAATATACAAAAAAGTAATTAAAATCAATACACTGAACAGGAAAGGAGACAACAAATACAGCTAAAAGAAATAATATATATTACTTATTATCAGAATGTGTTTTGTGGAAATTTTTAGAAATTTTCACAGATTGAAATCATGAGTCAGTTGAAGCCATACCACCATTGAAAACCTGGAATAACTGGACGGCCGTTTCGTCCTAGCATGGAACTCCTCAGCAGTGCGCATCCACGACCCCGCATTACCCGTGGCTCGAACCCAGGACCTACCGGCTTCGCGCGCGAGCACTCAACCATTAGACCACTGAGCCGGCATCCAACGGTGTTAATGTCTAA
The DNA here is from genome assembly GCA_944470205.2 of Schistosoma margrebowiei. NCBI lineage: Eukaryota > Metazoa > Platyhelminthes > Trematoda > Strigeidida > Schistosomatidae > Schistosoma > Schistosoma margrebowiei. Next base: position 63,842,383 of record OX104024.1, on the reverse strand, counting down.
CTTCAACCAATCCACGAAGTTGCACTACCGTACACCATTGTCTTCAGTGAGTTCCTATCTCACAACAGACCTGGTTGAACTCCACTGGTAATGACTTCTCACTAGAACTCCATACTAGGACGAAACGGCCGTCCAGTACTTCCAGGTTTTCAATGGTGGTCTAGCTTCAACTAACTCATGATTTCAATCTGTGAAAATATATTACTTAGCCAAATATTTTTCCGAGCCAAATAAATAGAGGAAATATAAATAATAACTATAATAAGTCGTAAAAATGTACGAAAATTTATATTCCCATACACCCGTTGCACATGACATCAATCTCTATAGCGTTTGAAAAAAATGTCACAAAATCGAAATCACTCAGTAATTCATAGTTGTGAAACAAAAGGTATTTAATAGTGGTTGACAGGGAGATAATCAAAGATAAGACATTAAGTAGATTGATCTTCATTATGTTTAAAATCTCAGAGTATTTAAAAATTGTCTATCAATAGCCCAAGCCATTTTAAGTACACAACAACTCATTGTAACTGATAAATATAAAGTAACTGTAGTTAGCAACAACAAAAATGAAGAAATTGACTCAGACTATCAAAGGAAAATTTGGAAAAAATTCTCAAAATTTATGAAGAGGTAAAAAATAAATGACTTTCAAGTAATGGAACCTACTTTAAAAGATGCCTCGAAACATTAATTTTAAAAGCTTAATGAATCCAAAACAAAATTCGCAATCGTTCTCGAGCAATAAATGCAAACACAAAAATAGTGATTAGATATCAGGCTACTAACATTCTAGAATCATACTCCAGCTAGCTCAAAGTGATGAGATAAATGAAGGATAAACAACTAAAACAGAAGTCTATTCAGTCAGCAATATGCAACGCAGAACCTGCAACATTCCTACATAGGTTCGGTTCACAATGCCACATTAGCAAAGTGAAATAGCAAAGAAGTAAAAGTAATGGCCTAAGCAGTAAAACAAATATTCAAGTACGGAAAATATGGGTCGAGAAAAAGTGTAAGTTCATTTATCAAACAAACTTTATAAGATAATTTAGGAACTTAAGGTCAAAGAAAAATAAAACGTTTATGGAGCTGAGGCCTTGCGCACAGTGCTAAACGATGTCATTTAAAATCTCTAACCATTGGTTGCGGTGATCACGTAGTTTTCAACCAGTTAGTTTGAACCCACCTGTAGTGTCAGTTGATATGTTAAGCCCATATAACTTATTCTAGCTTTCGCATAGATCAGTTTATTCATTCTTTTTGAATCACTTTTTGACCTTGTTAAATCATTGACTTATCAACACTGACTGATTTTATATGAGCATATGTGTGTACACTTCTTATCCCATTCATCACTTGTCTGTAGCTTATTTTTGTGTGACTATAAATACTGATTAACGCTTGACTAAATGGAGTTGGCTGACGAGCGTTCTCCATCACGCATCATTTCGCTTCGCTCTCTTCTCTTCGCTTCATTCCCCGACTGCCTGTTCAAATCACGGAGTGTATGAAATATACATATTCAAAATCCATTCTTGTATTTGGCTTACTTAATTTCGTTTTTCACTCAGCGCGGATTAAGTCGATAATTATACAGGACGATTGGCAACATGTATACCTCAACAGCAAATAGAAACGATCTCACTGGAGTCAAATCCTAGGTAATTAAATACCTACTTGGATCACTCCAACAGTCATTAGCTTTATGGACTGATACAACGTCTTGTTTAAGGAGTCACTAGCCTTCTACCAACTTACTCCTATACCAGCCTTTGCATGACGATGTATGCGGTAGATATTCATACGTAATACATGTCATGATCACCTCGATTGGTCCATATTTACCTAGTACAGTACCTTGCCTTGGAACTCCGCCTAAAGCCCCTCTGGAGCTGTGCTGATTCTCAAGCCCGTATAAAGGATGAGGGTTGAGCATGGGGTTAGCAACTCCATCCCGTAGAAAACTAACTCGCTAAAAAACGCTAATCAGAAAAAATTATTCAAACTCTGCCCTCAGAGTCAGAAGGTCTTCATCTAGAAAAGTTATGATGCCTCATGTTGGAAGCTGAGTTTCTTCGAAAGTCACGAAGCCAATGCCCCTTCTGACAACCGGAGCAACCATTTATTTAGGTACACGGAATGCTCATACAATGTTGGAGACCGTAAGTCTTCCAAATCGCTGCAGAAATCAGGAGATACAACCTGGAAGTGCTCGGAATCAGTGAAACACATTGGACGCAGGTTGGACAACAACGAATAGCTTCAGGAAGCTTCTGTTATACTCCGGCCATGATGAAGAAAATGACCAACATACACAAGGAGTTGCATTGATTCTGTCCAAACAAGCACAAAATGCACTAATAGAATGAGAATCTCATGGACCAAGGATCATCAAAGCCTCCTTCAAAACAAAGAAAAAATCAATACAATCGACGTCATCCAATGCTATCCGCCTACGAACGACTACAATGAAGACGTTAAAAACTGATTCTATGATAAGCTGCATTCAATCGTCGAGAAGTTCCCAACAAAGGACTTGACGATTCTGATGGAAGATTTAAATGTCAAGGTTGGAATGGATAACACAGGATATGAAGACATCATGGGACGACATAGACTTTGCCTTTAATAAACTGGTCATTGGCGGTACTATATTCTCACACAAACGCATTCACAAAACCGCATGAACTTCACTGGATCCCACCACGCAAAACCAAATCGACCATATCTGGATCAACAAAAAGGGCGATGGAAGACGTGAGAACCAAGAGAGGAGCTGATATATCATCAGATCCTCACTCGCTGGTCGCCAAGATGAAATCGAAACTCAAGAAGTACTGGACAACGGAGCGGACAATATCACAAAAGTTCAATACGGCCTTTCTTCAGGATACTGAAAAATTCAACAAATTCAAGAGTGCCCTCAGCAATAGGTTCCAGGCCTTTCATGATCTACTCAATGGAGAGGGAACTACTATGGGGAGCAACTAGAAAGGGATAAAAGAGGCAATCACTTCAATATGTCATGGGGTTCTGGGCCACATGAAGCACCATCACAAGGAATGGATCACTGTTGATACACTGGATAAGATTCAAGAAAGAAGGAACAAGAAGGCAGCAATCAATACCAGTCGAACAAGAGCAGAGAAAGCCAAGGCACAAGCTGAATACACAGTAGTAAACAAACAAGTGAAGAGGAGCATCAGAACCGACAAACGTAAATATGTGGAAGATCTAGCAAAGACGGCGGAAAAGGCTGCAAGAGAAGGAAACATGAGAGAACTGTATGACACAACAAAGAAACTCGCTGGGAATTACCGTAAACTAGAACGACCAGTGAAAAGCAGGAAGTGCAAAGTAATCACCAACATCGAAGAACAACTAAACAGCTGGATAGAACAATTCAAAGAACTCTTGAATCAACCAGCCCCACTGAACACACCCAACATCGAAGCAGCATCCACTGACCTCTCAATCGATGTTGGCCCACCAACAATTGAAGAAATCAGCATGGTCATCAGACAAATCAAGAGTGTCAAATCAACAGGACCAGACAACACTCCAGCAGAGACACTGAAAGAATATGTGGCGGTAACTGCAAGGATACTCCACATTCTCTTCAATAAAATTTGGGATGAGGAACAAGTACCAACAGACTGGAAAGAAGGACTTCTGATCAAAATACCGAATAAAGGCGATCTCAGCAACTGTGATAACTACAAGGGCATCACTCTTCTTTCAATACCGGTAAAAGTGTTCAGCTGGGTATTGTTAAACAGGATGAAAGACTCCGTTGACGTCCAACTTCGAGACCAACAGACTGGATTCCGTAAGGATAGATCGTGTACAGACCTAACCGCAACACTACGCATCATTGTGGAACAATCAATTGAATGGAATTCATCGCTCTAGATCAACTTCATTGACTACGAGAAAGCGTTTGATAGCGCGGACAGGACAACACTATGGAAACTCCTTCGACAATACGGCGTGCCTCAGAAGATAGTCAATATCACATGGAATTCTTATGCAAAATCGTAAATGGAGGACAGTTGAAAGACTCGTGCGAGGTTAAGACCGGCATCAAGCAAGGTTGCTTACTCCCACCCTTCCTCTTTCACCTGGTGATCGACTGGATAATGAATACGTCAACATCTGAGGAGAAGCATGGGATAGAGTGGACAGCTAGGATGCAGCTGGATGACCTAGACTTCGCAGATGATCTGGCTCTTCAACAAATGCAGAAGACGACCAGTGTAGCAGAAGCCTCAGTAGCAGTAGGTCTCAACATATACAAACGGAAAAGCAAGATTCTCTGATGCAACACATCATGCAACAATCAAATCGCACTTGACGAAGAAGATTTGGAAGATGTAAAGGCCTTTACATATTTGGGCAGCATCATTGATGAATACGATGGATCTGATGCAGATGTAAAAGCGCGGATCGGTAAAGCGACAGAAGCATATCTACAAATGAAGAACATCTGGAACTTAACCAACACCAAAGTCAGGATTTTCAATACAAATGTCAAGTTCTACTGTATGGGGCGGAAACCTGGAGAACTACGAAAGCAATCATTCAGAAGATACAGGTGTCTATTAACAGTTGGCTACGCAAAATACTTCAGATCCGTTGGCCGGACACTATTAGCAACAGCCTACTGTGGGAAAGAACAAACAAAATCCCAGCGGAGGAAGAAGCGCTGGAAGTGGATAGGACACACGTTGAGGAAAGCACCCAACTGTGTCACAAGTTAGGCCCACACTTGGAATCCTCAAGGCCAAAGGAGGAGAGGAAGACCAAAAAATACATTACGCCGAGAAATGGAGACAGATATGAAGAAAATGAACAAAAATTGGATAGAGCTAGAAAGGAAGGCCCAGGACTGAGTGGGTTGGAGAATGCTGATCGGTGGCCTATGCTCCATTGGGCGTAACAGGCGTAAGTAAATAAGTAACCCTGCTTTGAATCTCATCATTGCCAAGTCGATAGTTCAAATATGTACGAGCAATTCTTCGAAGAAATCTATCATCGAATACTATTAACCTGTAAATATTCCTTATTCTTAAGAGCCACGTCTCATAATCATAAAGTAGAATGTGACAAACTGTCATATAATATACTGTCAGCTGGGTATGCCTTCATGCTAGTGTCGATGTTCACATCGCGATTCTAACCAAGTATTTCTCGCTACGAACGCCACAGTTATTCACTAAGATAGTGAACCCAGATAGCTGTAATAAGTATGATACTCATCTCGTTATTAGAAAAAGTTTAAACTATCCCGTTGTTAATACTTTTGAGTGAATTTTCATTGGTGGATAAGGCGATGGGTGATTGAAGCTAAAAGTACTGGCTCCAAATCCCATTTCTAACATAAACACGAATCCAGACACCCCTAACTAACGAGTAGAAATAATATTATTACGTCTTGGAAAAATAGTAAGTAAAAATGAATTATAAATTCCCATCATAAAAAGTAAAATAATAATTCAGATATTACTTACTCTAGACAATACACAACCCTCTCTAAAATAACTGTAGTTTAGTGATCGCGTATATCGGACGATAGTTGATCTATCTATTAAGCTTATTGCAAAAGATCAGTTTACGAAGATGAACAAAGTTGTTTCATAAGAGTTAGTAAATAGACCATATAAGAAAAACTAAACTTTATGTCCATCGTTTATGATCTTGAACTGATGATATAACGACAGTGTAGCTACTGATGGATAATCTTAAAGTTTGGTTTGTTATTTAAGAAAGCTGTCTTGCTTATTAAGCGATCACGACATAATACTTCCATAAGTTTCATATTACGTCAAAAAAATACAGAATTCTATTCATAATTACCAGAAAGCAGTTTAACTTAATCACTATACATTAGAAACAAGTAATTTTCACGAATCCATTTGTAGTAACCGTTTTAGCACCCGCTAAAACTTGACTTTCTAATATTCAATAAAACGGGAATAAAACAGAACAAAATCTGATTATCTTTTTGATGAACAAAACAGATTAAAGGAACTTAAATTCTATTGATAACTAGTCGTCTACATATATCTCCAATCACATCTATTTTTTATTATGCCATTAAGACCCAAACGAAAGCTGTGAACTTCATCGGTAATCGATTATTAGCTATCAATATCAGATCATAACTTTGGAATGACATTAAAACAAGTGTAGTTTAAGTCTAGCATTCGCACACACCCCCAGCATTGTTGAATACTTTCTGACATATAATCAGTTACTATTGCTTGTGTAGTAAATCAGTTTTAACAAAAGTGAACTCTAGTAATCAGGCTATCAGTATCTCAGATTTAATTTCAAACGCGGTAGCAAACAGATAATTCGTTTCGCAGTATGCCGTAGTATTATATGTTTGAACAAATACTTTGTGAACAATTTAATTACCACTATTTTGTAAATTATGGTCATGCCATCAAATTTCATTTTAATAGTAAAGAAAAACCAACAGTCGTTATAATGCAAGCTATAGATTCGTCCCATAGCACCTCTTCTATACTTAAGTTTATTTACGTTTAATTTTGTCAAACCTATCAATTACCTTGTATAACAGATAGTATTATTCGAAAAGCAGTGATTTGTATATCTTAATATTATTATTGTGTCTGTATGAAAACGCACGCTTAATCACATGTGACCGCCTACGTACATATACTTCTTTCTAGCTTAAATATTAATTGCTTAAATCACTCGATGAATCGCTCGCCTTCCCATATATATATATATATATATATATATATATATATATATATATATATATATATATATATATATATATATATATATATATATATATATATACGGTACGATCTAAATTAGAAAAACAGCATAGTTCGTCTCGATTCGGATTATTGTGGATTATAATTATCGTTGTGGTTTACTATTATTGTTATTTTCATTACACGTAAAGGATGATCGTGCACCAGAAACGAATCGTTCTCCAAAAGACATCTACCTTCATCATTCTTTTAGTATCGTCAAACGTATGGCGACAGAGCTAGGGGGTGTAAACCACCTTTCAGACTAAACACAACAAGGAAATGATCGCGTTGGCTGCCGGTGACGACTGTTTTAGCTGGCGTAACTCGTAGGAAAAGTCGTTTCTACATACAGGACCAAATGACAGGCGCACAATTCTCAGTAGATACAGAAGCAGAAATTAGCGCCATGCTCTTTGTAAGTGATGAAAGATGAGACGTTAATACTTAACTAATGCTAAAAGCAACGATTAAGTACAAAATTGAAGCGTATAAGAAGCAGGAATTGACTCGATGTACTTCATTTCGATAAGAACTTGTTAAAGCATATGTATCCCTTATTATAAGTATAAAACTTCGATGTATTAGTTGACTCTCAATGACAGCAACTAATAAACGGTGACCGTAACAAGACAATAAGAGGATTTAATTGCCGATTCTGTTTCTATGAATTTGGTGGCACATAAATCCCTGTTAACAGAGTTTGCTGAGCTGGCAAAGATAATGTACTATAACGCAGATCTCAAGCACACTGCTCAGCATCATATAGTAACGAAAGGGCCACCAGCAAATACAATGCCACGAAGGTTGGACCTACAAAAACTAAAAGTAGCAAAACAAGAACTCGATAAATTTATGAAGCTCGACATTATAAGGCGCTCGAGTAGCCCTTTGAGTTGCCGTTGAACATGATTCTGAGAAAATATGAAGAAATCAGGCTTTGTGGAGGTTATCGAGCTCTTATAAAGCGAACAATAGCTGATGGATATCCGATACAAATCATCCACGGATTTACTGATGACATGAAAGATACCACTATTTTAAAGATTGACCTTTTCGGAGCTTACTATCACGTTCTCATCCCCCAAGAAATCATACGTAGAACAGCAGAGGCGACCCCATTCGGGTATTTCGAGTTTTTACCCATTCCCTTTCTATTAACAGATGCAGCACAAAATTTTCAGTGACTTATTAACCAGATTATCAGAAGTTTGGAAAGGGAAATATGCGTATGTCGACGACCTGCTAGTAGCTAGCGCTACGGCGGAAGATTATCTAAAGCAATTAAGACAATTATTCATGAGACTTCAAGAATATAGCATCTATATCAACGTTGAAAAGTTTAAATTTGGAAAGAAATCTCTGAAATACTTAAGTCACATGATAACTTCCCAATGTATCACACCAGTTCAGGAAGAAGTTGCTGCTATCCGTGACTTTTATCCAAATCATGGGATCCGTTTATGGACCAATATTATGAGTATATTTTTATCGTATAATTGTTATGAAACTAAACGGTTCATATTCATGCTCCTCTTATTATGAGCTTTATTTTGACCCATGAATTATTATTATACGGTTTACCATTCATGAATTATTCCCTGTCTGTTAATCGCTACCTCCCTCATTTACAGCCACCTCTGGCTAATTCCTGTACAAATGTTGTTCATATTTTATTGATACGTTGTGGTCGGTTTGTTTGGTTTATAAACTCAGTATCCTTGAAATATAATGATTCATATTGCAGAGGCTGAGATTTGTGTTCTGGCCTCAACTGGCTGGGCTAGACAGGGAAGCAGGGTCAATCAGAACTCTAGGTCGTTCTTACGTGTTTTACGCGTCTTTGGTCGGGTCGATAATACGCTTCGCTCTAATCTGCATCACAGCTACAACAGAAAAAAATTGCGATGATTTTCGAGGCTAATAAGTTATTATAGACGATTTGTCCCGAACTGTGTGAAAATATTGCAACCACTGACGGACGCCTTGCGAGGACATGCCCGGACATCCCATCTGCTAGCAGAGGCTATACAATCATTCGAGAATGCCAAGCGAACACTAAACAAAAATACGTTGCTACTAGTCAGACGAAAGAGTGAAATGCCATCAGCCATCATGATTGGATATATAGAATGAGACAGTAGGAGCCGTACGGTGGTAGTTATAAGTAGCACATTCGAACCTCTTTCATTTTTATCAAAGAGATTGAATCCTACTCGGACGCAGTATAATACGTTCGGAAGAGGATTGCCAGCAATTTACTTGTCAGTAAAGCACCTTCAACACTAGTAGGAGATACAATTTTCACTGTGTACACGGATCATAAACCTCTTACGAAAACATTGAGAGCCAAACGAGATAATTATTTTGCGAGGGGAATTCAACGATTAGAATTCATTTCCCAATTTACGTCTGGTGTAAGATATATTAAAAACAGTAAAAACGAAGTAGTGGATGCACCATCTAGAACAGCAATAAACGCTTTCATTCAAGCTGTAGACAATCATCATAATATGGTGGCTTTGCAAAAGGCGGATGTTGAATTCAGCAGGCCAAAATCCGATTACACAATTCTGCTGGCATTCGAAGTTCAATTAGGTGGCATAAAAGTATTATGTGACATGTCAATAGGTCAACTGCGACTGTTTATCCCGAAGCCATTACGACGAAAGGTATTATATATTATGCATAATATATTCCATCCTGGAATAAAAGCCACGTCCAAACTGGTCAGCGAACGTCTCGTACGACTAAACATGAATCTGTATATTCGTAGTTGGATAAAAGCATCCATTAAGTATCTAAACGTCAAAGCATATAGTCACACTAGTTCCGCAGCGGATTTTTCCCTTACCCCGATACTAGATTCAAACACATACACATCGATATAGTGGGACTACTCCCAACTATATTTTTACATGCGTCGATATATTCACACGATGGCTGGTAATGAAGCTATTGAAGGACACCTCAACTGAAATTGAAGCCAAAACCCTAGTGAAGAGCTGGATTTGTTACCATGGAGGAATTATCTGAAAGATAATCCACTACTGTTCTTCAACAACACTTTTCTTTGTTCCAAGGAAAATTTTGCCAAAAAAGTGGACATAAAAACAAAGACTCACCGAAAAATTTCTTTGAAGTTAAACCAGGCATAGCAGGAAAATAACTGATATTGTTAGCGTTAAAAAATGCACATGATTCCTCTGTTGCTATTTCACGATTATTACAATATGCTTCATAAATAGGACCTGTGGTATTTTTATGACATTGTGCAGTACCGTTGACAGTGATAAAATCTTGACTTAATAAACGTCCACCCAATGCACAAACACTAAATCAATATCAAAAGGAGAAATATGCCTTAAAAACAAGAATAATTTTGACCAACAATAATCGTCGTTAAACATAAAAAAGACCTTTTGGATTTAAAAATTTATCATAAAAGTACTTTTACTGGGTTCGCACCATCAACCTATTATATAACAATCTCTTATATATATCCCATTAGGATGAATTATAGTCAAATCAGTTATCTAATTTATAAGCCGAACATTCAGTAGATATACAAAGCAATAGTGTATATGATTAAACTTTCTGATAAATAAAGGCGAAACTTCTAAGATAACTACCAACACCCAAGTAAGGCGAAAAAATATTTCATTCCAGTTATTTTTTCATTATAACTCCACACTGGTTTATATTATAGATAAAGACATGTGCAAATCCTAGTTAGACAACTGTTTGAAACCAGGAAATACCAGACAACTATTTCATCCTAGTATGCAACTACCAAGGGGAGTACGTTCATGATGTCGCTGAAAGTAATGTATGGTGGTTTTACAATATTGCCAACTAATGAACGTTGAAAATGTTAACCACTAAACATTAGCTCAGTAGTTTAGAACCTAGGTGCTTGCAATAAGAATCACGTTCCCTGGGTTTAACCTCATTTAAACTCGTTGATACGCACTGCAAAGGAGACTAGAATAAAACATTCGTCCAATACCTCCTAATTTCAGTAGTTGTCAGGTCAGTCTGTTATTTGGACATGTAAAATATTAAGAACATCAATATCAATCAAGTAGTGGTATAATGGATAGTTGTATAACAAATTCAAAAGCGTTTGTGTAAATATTGAAGAATGATCAGTAAAATCAATTCAAGATGGGATAAATAAATTAGTTAAGATTCAAATGTATTAATTAATACATATATGGAATTAGAATAAATGCCAGATTTTACGTTGTGTTTCATTGACTGACTGGAATAAGTAAATATCAAATTGATAAATTACACTATAAGATATAAAAAAATTGACAAAGTTTGAATAACAGTTATATAATCACGTAGAGATTGTTACAGTCATGCAACAATTAGAAATAAGCATTATAAACAAGGAAAGCCATAATAATAAAAACAACTACACAAGAAGAAATATTTTTTAGCTTTATTCATCTTTTTCTTTAAAATATCTAAATAAAAATTTCCACATGATTTAATTTATTTCCTCATTACAAGTATCAATAACATGAACGAAAATATTATGTTGATTCAGTAACATAATAAAATCTATGATAAACTAGCAACAGTTAACTGATTGATACTTTTCATTTTTTTTAACAAGTAAAAAAGAGGTTATAGATTGTAAAATTTCTATTGCAAAATAATATAAATATCATTGAAATGAGTATTTTAACCAGCTTAAACTTTCAAAATATAAAAAGAAGCACTTAAAATTAACATTGAATGATGCTTGAAGCATTACATATTTTTTCCCTACCCAATTACCCTTTCCCATTCAACTATGAAATGTATATTGGATACACGCCTATTCTTTAAACATGAGATTGAATAATGAAATTTCAGTAATAAATAAATATATCAAATATTTTGTTAAAAATTATGTTTTATTAAGTAAATATTATGAGTATTTATTAACAAAATGACGTGAATTTAAATTTTTTTTTTCAAAAAAAAAAAGAAAACAGTTTTGTTGAAGAAGAAGAAGAAAGAAGGGGGAAAGAAAAAACCTCGAAATAGTTGTTGTGATGAAAATGACAGTGATAAAAAAATTAATCTGATATTTAGAAAAATCAAAATAGATCACGTCAATCAATCAGTATAAACTAGATTTTTTTTTCTCCTCTACCCCCATAAATTTATATCTAACAACAAAAGTTTAATGACCGGAAAAAAATTTGTAACATCAGAATCAAAATTATCTGTAACAGAGTTTAATTATTAGAAGAAAAAAAAATAATGGATGTTTGAAATTAGCTTTTAATTTTGGACGATTAGTAAATCTGAACTTTTTAAATAACTAAAAAAGCCTGTTGTATTTAGTTGAAGAGGGATTTGAATACGAGTTCACTAGGAGAACATTTTTACTACTATTTCATTGTATGTACTGTGATTTAACAAAAAAAAAGAAAATGTTTAGAAATTTCATGTCAAAGAAGGGTTGCGTAAGAATAGGGAAGTAAACAATTATCTTCCATAAATTTGATTACATTTTAAAAATTTGATATTTATACAACCCCTTTTTGATCTATGAAATTTTCAAACACTCAATCATATGACACTTCTATTTTCCAGCAGACTACTTTATTTGTTAAACTACTATGATGAGTATGATTATAAAGCAAGGGTGAAGGATATCATCAAGAAGAACTTTTTTTCCCACTGAACTACATCTAATTGTACCCTAATTAATTGAATTTATTATAAGATGGACAGAACTCGTTCATTTGATGGTAATAAATTATCTATCTGTTAAATGTTCATTCTATACTTGACATCCATGTTTCATTCCTTTGTCTCTTGTAACTAATACAAGTTATATGACTATAAAATATAATAATATAAATATTATATTATTTGTTATCAAACCATAGAGAAACTCCTATTGAAGCACTTTTAGGGTTATTGTCGGTCCCAAACCCAGTTAAAGGTGAAAGGTTGGGCATGGTGCCACTAACCCCATTCCGTAGAAAACCTTGATAAAAGAACGCTAACCAGGATAAACAAATTAAATCATTGAAACTCTGCCCTCCTAGTTGAAAGATCTTTATTCAGTAGAACGTTTCATGGTGAAAGCTGAAATTCTTCGAAGTCACATGGCTGATACCCCTTTTAACAACCAGATCAAACATTAACATAGGTACACAAAATGTTTGGGTACTGTCGAAAATGTGCAGAAATGAGGACATACAACGTGACGGTGCACGGAATCAGTGAAACGCATTAAACCCAAGCTGAACAGAAAACATTAGATTCAAGAGAGACGCTATTGTACTCTGGTCATGAAGAAGAGAATGCTCCGCACATTCAGAGAGTTGTGCTGATTCTAACCAAACATACACGATGGTAATCTCATGGATCCAAGATAATCACAGTATTTCTCAAAACAAAGAGGAAGGGGATCACAATGAATGTTATCCAATATTATTCACCCACCAATCATAGAAACGACTATAAGATCAATTTTATGAGAAACTGCAATTGATTGTAGCGAAGTGTCCAAGAAAAGACCTGACCTTCCTTATAAAAGATCTAGATGCCAAAGTCGGAATGGACAACCTTAGGTATGAAGATATCATAGGGCGAAATGGACTGATTGAGAGGAAGAAATGAGAATGCTGACAAATCCGCAGATTTACGTGCATTCAATCCCACAAACGCATACGCAAAACTACATGGATCTCACTGGTTCACACCACACAGAACCAGATCTGTCATATTTACATTACTAAAAAAGTCAGAAGGTCAATAAAAGGCGTGAGAACCAGATGAGAAGCTGGCATAACTTCAGATAACTACCTGGTGGTTTTCAAAATGAAACTGAAGACAAAGAAGCAATCGACAATTGAGGAAACAACATTACGAAAGACCAATACAGTCTTCCTTCGACATACTGACAAACTCAACGAATTCAAGACAGCTCCCGAAAACAAATCACAAGCCTTACAAGATCTACTCAAAGCAAAAGAAACTATTATGAAGGATAATTGTAAAGAAACCAAAAAGCACTATCTTCAACATGTCAGGAGGTTTTGGGACGCAAGAAGCATCATCATAAGTAATGCGCTTCTATCGAAACCTTGGATAAGATTGAACAAAAGAAGAGCAAGAAGACATCGATTAACAAACATCTATATGACACAGCGAAGAAACTAACATGGAAATATAGTAAGGCAGAGCAACCAGTCAACGACAAGGAACAAGTGCCAACAGACTGGAAAGAATATCTAATAAAATGACTAAAAAAGGAGATATGAGAGAATGTGAGAACTACAGAGGCATCACACTATTATCGGTACTAGGAAATGTTTCCAGCAGTGTCGCCGAACCGGATGAAATATTCTGTAGACGCTCAGCTTCAAAATTAACAGGTTAGATTCCGCAACTATAGGTCCTGCATAAACTATATTGCAGCAAAACGGGTGATCATTGAACGATCAATTTAATGGAACTCGTCATTATATACACCAACGTCCTTGAATACGAGAAATAATTTAACAGTGTGGATAAAGAAAGCATATGGAACCTTCTTCGACACTACAGAAATAGTAGCTGAGAAGATCGTCATACAATGGCTCACACTGCAAACTCGTGCATGTAGGATTGCTGACAAACTCATTCCAAGTGAAGATCAGAGTAATACAAGGTTACTCATTCTCTTTCTTTCTTTTCCTTCTGGTAGTTATCAGGATAATGAAGACCTTTATATCTGAAGGAATGCATGGAATACAATGGACAAATTGGATGCAACTAAACAACTTGAACTTCAGAGATGACTTGGCCCTTTAATCCCATACACACCAACAAATACAGGTCAACAAAACCGGTGTAGCACAAGCCTCTACAGCAGTTGGCGTCAACATATACAAGACAAAGTGTAACATCCTCAAACACATCACAAAAACTAACAACACAATCACAATTGATGGAGAGACTCTGGAACAGCTGCAAAGTTTCACCTACTTCCACAGCATCATCAATGAACAAGGAGGATCTGATGCAAATGTGAAGGCAACGATTGGAAAAGTAATAACACCATTCATACACTTGAACAACATATTCAACTCAAAACAACTGTCGAAAATGATCAAAGTCACAATCCTCAATACCAACGTCAAGAAAATTATAATGTGAGCAGCTGAAACGAGAACGACAAATACTACAACTGTCTTCGAAAAACTATAAGTATTCGTAAACAATGGTCTATGCAAAACACTCGATGTCCCTTGACAGGATACCGTCAGCAATCGCCTACTATGCGAACGAGAACAAACCAGTTCCCACCATCTGAAGAGGAGATCGGGAAAAGACGTTGCAGGTGCGTGGGACACAGATTGTGGAAATCATCAGATTGCATCATGAGGCAAGTGATAACTCGGATTCCTGAGGGGAAACGGAGGTTAAGAAGACCGAGGGATACATTGCGTCGGCAATCGGAAACAGACATCAGAAGAATGAGCAACAAGTGGAAATGATTTCTCAGGATAGAGTTTGGTGGGGAATCATGGTGGGCAACCTATTCTCCTTCACGAGTGATAACAGGCGTTAGTTAGTACGTAAAAGTACCTATAAAAAGTAGAAGCATTGTATAGCTACTTTATCACACCTTGGGAAGCATCAAAATTATATACACACGACACTTAATATGATCGAAAACGGTGTTTTCAAGACTAGTGTTGAGTACGTAACCATCAAATCAATGAACTATTATTATCCAATGGCTCAAGTTTTTTCTTAGTAAAATTTTCACCTAAGTTACGCACTACGCATTGACTGAATCTACGAGAAATATAGATATTTTAGGGGATCTATAATCGAAAACGTTGAGAGTGAAGGTGTCATGTGTGAATAGAAACATATCTTAGTGCTTAGTACAATGTCAAGTCTACATCGATTATTCTAGATTCAGGATATACAGAACTACTTTTCAATCTTGAGTTACATTTCGACCTTGTCAATCATCCGCTTATGACCTTGACTGTTTTTTACGTGAACGTATGCGTGTATCACTTACCCTATTTCATCAAATCTTTTTGGCTTATTTTCGTTTGGCTATAAATATTGAGTCACGCTTGATCAAATCGAGTCTGCCCACTTGCGTTCTCTGGCCTGCTCCCCTTCATTTCTCCTACGTTCTATCTGGATGAACCAGTGTATGAAATAGACGTATCAAAAGTTTATTATAGTACTTGAATTATTCTATTTCATTATTCACTAACGTGAATTAAGTCGATAATTATATACATGGGTTGGCGGCACGTATATTTCGTTAGCACCACTAGACGATCAAACTGGAGTCAGATCAACAGGTCACAAAGGTGTTATTTGAGCAAGAATGTATACCAGTTGAAAATTAAATCAATCCAAACTAATACAATTAAATAGAAATTATATTTAGAGGTAAATGTCTTCATAAAAATACTTCGAAGATTATAAATACGTACTTGAAGGGGTATATATTTGAGAAAAACTAAACTTACTACGGACTTCTGGATGGATTCACTGTAAAAACTCCTAAATACACGCATAAAATTGATATCAAAACAGCAGCCAAACTGACAGCAGCAAATCGGCTAACAAAACGAATGCCCATGAACACACAACACATAACAGTAAACAAAAGTATTGTGCCATAAATACGTGTATTGTTGAATAGCGCAGCATCTGATGTAATGTCTCCAAATAACGATGCCTGAGGAAATATATATTTCTAAAAGATATAAAAATAGATATATTCTTCAAAAAACTAGATAGATATATTAAAGTCTACGCCTCTACGTGCTTAAAAACTACTGTACGTTTGTTATCTTCATAAAAACCAAACTTATCATAAAAATATAAACATTAATTAGGAGGCGAAACAATGACTTAGTAGACTAGGAATAATGAATAAGTATCACCGCACTAACAAATATAGTTACAAAACTGTATTAATCAAACAGATTATTAAACAAAACAAAGGAGGTTGAGAGAAATTCTTTTCACTAATCCCATTTATCTGAGCTGTACAATCGTGTTCATAGTTTATTTTGTATTTAGTAGTCTACAGTGAGATGGGAGCGTGTCGCACCATCTGACAAAGTAACCAAATACTATCAAGAAGAGAAGGATCTAATCCATTCTCCATTCCCTTTAACTAGACGAATGTGGAGAGACAACATTATCGATGACGAATTGAACACAATCTGGAGATTACAAACGGAAAATGGTTCACATCTCACAGGTATCGTGACTTTAACCTGAAACCAAAATATCGAGTTGAAAGTATCCTCAAAGTCCTGAAGAGAATCGCATTCATATACAACGAATTTAAAGAGTATTTTGTGGCCCTATATCTGAGTTCAGTTAAACTATATGCTGATTGTTATCGAAATATACATACCACCAATCCTCGTATATTTTTATCGACTGAAATCGCACTAGTGAATAACAGAGTACGTCAAATTTTGAACACGCACATTTCATACACTCATTGATCCGTACAGACAATCACAGAAACGAATTAAAGATAGTGTAGCAAAACAAAACGAAGTGACGCACAGTTGAAAAGGTGAGTTAGGTAATTCTATTTCGATCATACGTCATTCAAATAATAATATGTTGCAAACACGTAATAAGTAGGATGAGTAATTAACACACATACGACCATATGAAAACAGTCAGGATCAATAAGCAAGCGAATGACAAGGTCAAAGTGTGGCTTGAGAAAAATGAATAAGTTGGTCTGTCAAAAAGCTAGAACAACCAACATTGACTTGACATAGCACCAGCCACCACAAGAACATAACAGCAATATTTTAAGAGCATACTCCAAAAAAAATATAAGAGAGCACTTTTATGCGGCGAGGCTCCGAATGTGTTTTCCAGTAGGTATCAAACTCTGATAGTGTCGAAGACATATTGACGTTGTGAGCCACCTCAATGTGCATTTATCAGTTCACCTGAGTTTACAAAATAGATTATAATGGCCATGTAATGGCTCAACACATATCAAAATACTAGTCCCCAACGCTACTTAAGCTTGGAATGTGAGTCAACGCCTCAATCCTTGAAAACACAGTCAACTCACTTCTAGGTAGATCATTGAACAGGGTTTGCTGAAAAATCAAAGGAACTCTCTCAAAGACGTTTTAGAACAAAAATCCATGTACATTTAAGGCTAAAGTTATTCATTGATTCGAAATCGATCCAGAGACCCGTTTTTTGTTTTACAAATCGTTAGTGTCAATTACTTTTTTATCCTTCGGTTTTGCAAAGTATAAAATCATTTATATCTCTTTTATAAACAATTATTCCTCATTATTTGAGAATATAGCATAACTTATAGTCAATACTAGAAAACTAATGACTATTTTACGTAATAATGCAATACCTTGTTTTATTGTAGACTACTATTTTTAATACTTGAAAACCCTTTGACAATTGTTAACTGCTTTTTCAAATGACGCAACAGTAATTCATTGTATTATAGACTACCATATGTAAGATAACTATAAATATGATTGTACAGCTCACGTAAATAATATTACAAAAAAAACATGTTTTTCACTGAAACATCTTCAGTATGTCTAGTTACTCTAAAACAGACTATCCTTTATAGATTCATGAAAATAGCTATTTACACAAATGATACAATTTCAATAATTATTAGATTCTGATGGTGCATTTTGGTAAACTACAAGAAATCAAACTATTTCCTAACAAATTAGTTGTAGGAATAGAAAGAGAGTATGAGCCAACGAAAAACAATAAGTTTAATAAACAACATGAAAACTGAGAATTCAATCACTTTGTAATTAAAACCACTATATATTTTACAAACCAATTGTAATACATTTGTTGTTGGTCAGACATGTTAATGAGTTCCGTAAAGAATAACAACTGATGTATTGTCATGAAATACAAAAAGTACAAAGCAAATTACGAAGTATTCGCACCTTTAACAACTTTTATTAACACAACAGTCTTGGTATGGAACAATACAAACCTTACACTCATGGAAAAAACACTTTTATGGGAAGCTAAAACGATGAGAGCAGTGAATACAAACATTGCGTCATCCATTACGTTAATAACAGAGATTACGTGATATAATGGAATGGCTTCAGTAGCCTTGTTTACACTTCAACCATAATTTTAAAAAATGATTTTTATTAAGAGATAAGAATCGACGACTTCTATATGCAACGTTATTATATTAAAAACTGAACTGAGAACACTAATACTAGGTTACAAACATAAAGTATTAAATAATACTTACAAGAAACACTTCCACAGCTCCTACTAGATACATAGCAGATGCTATTGTAGTACCAAGATAAAAAAGTATACCAACTGCTCCACCAAAAGCAGGGCCAATTGAACGTGATATCATGAAATACGATCCACCTGCAGGAACTTTCCCATTTGTTGCAATTGCAGACATACTTAAAGCAGTGAGCATAGTCTACAAAATGAAAATAAAAAATCTACACATATATATAACCATTTCATTTTAACAATAAAACACAAACAGTTTAAATATTAGTATAAATATTGTAGACTAATAACTGTTTTATTTGCAAAAATATTCAAATAATTTTCTATTAAATATAAACTAAATTAAAATAATAAATAATCTATTTACTCTGATATAATATTTTTCCCATCTTCATTTAAACAAAACTCGGTTAATTTTAGAATAAACAATATGAAATATCAATCAGACAAGAGTTTAAATAAAGAAAGGTTCATTTCAACTAGAGGATAAAATGTATATAATAGAGATCGATAAACAAAGTTTTCGTTATAGATTGATTGATGCATATAGATTTAGTCAGTCAGTCAGCTACAACGTAGGACCAGGCACATATATGCATCGGTCCAAGTTGTTATACCACATTCACACAACAAGATGGACACCGGATTCATAAAATTAAATAATTCAGAGGTAGTAATATATAAAAGAAAGATTTCAATAAGAATATAATACAGGAAGAAAGAATTAGTTCGTAGAAATTATCAGACTAAAAAAACATGAAACAATTGTCTAATACAATACAAATTTTAATGATTCTCTTTAATTTAAACTAGTTCATCATATAAACAAACTTAATGTTATCAAGTTATTTTGAAAATTTAGGAAGATGATCATAGATTTAAGTGAAATTGTATTATAACTACATGGTAGAATAAAACAGGTTGTTAGAAATGATAAATCATATTGATTTTATAATTAACCTTATCAACATAAAATTGAATTTCACTACATAATCTGTGATTTATTTTATAAGAAAACTTGAAACAAAATAAATCACTTCCAATATTATGTAGATCAATATATATCTCCAGTTATATATCGTACATATCGTATATATATCGTATATATATATCGTATATATAGTTCTTATTAAAAAGTTGAATAAATAACTAATGAAATGTTTCATAAATCTATAATAATATGATTTGTAACAAAATGATTCTCAGAATCAGTATTGAATTCACAATTTAACAAGATTTAACGATAATATATAATACAAAGTGAATTCAATATGATATGAATAGTTTCATATTAGATGATCAATGATTAAATGATCAAGTTAATATAAACGGTTTGAACACGGTTGAAATTGCTGTTGATACTAAATGATTTATATTTGTTAGATATTTTAAATTATTATGTATTAATCCTTTATCTTCTTTATAAGTGTGCAGAAGAATTAAAGGGATATGATGAAGCATTCAAATAACCATACACATTGTATTGAATTATCTAATAATCATTTGCCTAAGTGTCGAATAATCACTTCACTAAATTAAATCGGATATGAAGTAGTTACTACCGTCAATTTTAAAAACAACTTAAACTTACAACTTAAACTTACAACTTAAACATATCCAAATATATATCACGAAATATTTATCATATACTAATAAAACTTTACATGTAACAAAGTGATAAATAATAAAACTGAATAGTAAAAAAAGTGGTACTCCACTAATCGCCTTATAAGATACCAATAACTGGAGACTACTGTTTCCGGCTCTCCAGGTATATGTTTAAATTATCAGTCAGTCATATATACAAAGATAACCTAGCTCAAATGTTTCATGCAATGGGTTCCCTTTATGAATTTAAATAGAGCAAGAACAAACATTTAAAACATTGAAAAGAACCTGAAGCACGCAATTGACAGTACCACACTCTACTGCAGATATATGGATGACACGTTCCTTGCCTGCAAAAATCACCAACACTCCATGTACTTACTTAGTCTGTTCAGTAAAGTACACAAAGATATAGAATTTACCATGGAACATGAAGTTGATGATAAATTCCATTTCCTAGATATTGGCATTAGGCGAACATCAGATGGCACACTACGAAGACACATTCACCGCAAAAATACTTGGAGCGGAGTTTATCTCACTTTTAACAGCTTCTGTCCAATGAGTTATAAAAAGGGTATTGTGCGAAACCTTTTTGACCGCGCACGAAAAATCTGCTCAAAAGAATGCCTCGAAGAAGAAATTACTACAATCACCAAATGCCTACGTGAAAATGCATATCCGTATAAATTCATCCACAAATATGCTAATACAAACCCTCCGATTAAGCTTGATACAGTTGAAAAGAAAACCTGCTTCCTATCCTTGCGCTTCAAAGGAGATGAAGTCGCCGGAATTATCAATCACAGAATTAATTCCGCTTTAAAAGTGACCTACCCGGCAGCCAAACTGACTACGTTATGGAAAACATACTGCTCAATGAAACAAACGAAGATCGACAAGTCCTCTCCCCTCAGTTGCTTCAACTGCATTTACCAATTCAAATGTACGTGCCGTAGCACATACATTGGAAGAACTGAGAGAAGAGTACAGGTTCGCATTTCTGAGCATATTCCGAAGAACTTGACGCTGCGAGGGACTTAAGCTTTTAAGAGTGCAATAGCTCGGCATCTACTTGACACCGGGCATACCGTCGATATTATCAATAGACAAAGTACTACCACTCTCCGCTTTGCTGAAGTCATTGCAATTAAGAAAATGAAACCGGACTTATGCATCCAAAAAGAGACTTTAATAAACTTATCACTACCCTGGTAATCTTTTCGTTTCTGTTTGTTTTGTGTTTTGGTTATTGTATTCATTTACTTATTCGAAGATATTTTATACTCCCCCCCCCCTATTACCTAATTCTTAAAATAAAATTTATTCACACATTTCCACCACCTGATCCTCTTAAATTATCTTAACTTTCCAAATCCAATTTAATTATTATTACGTAATCTGCCTTATCATTATTTAATTCAATTAATCTCTACAATTATCACACAATTTATGAACTTCAATAAATTATTACACCACCCACCCTGGATTAACCCCCTCATTTGACCTCTGACCTCTTTCTAGCATATATATATATATATATATATATATATATATATATATATATATATATATATATTATTGTAATCCAGTTATTTACACTCATTTATGTCAATTGTTTCACACTATCTCCATGTAAAAAAAATTATATCACAATTTTGGTTTGTAAGCAGCTGACGAGAAACCTCGAAATAATATGAATTCATACTATTCTGCATCAATGTTTGTTCTAGCTCAAATGTCCCATACACACCAACAAATACAGGTCAAGAAAATCGGTGTAGCACAAGCCTCTACAGCAGTTGGCGTCAACATATACAAGACAAAGTGTAACATCCTCAAACACATCACAAAAACCAACAACACAATCACAATTGATGGAGAGACTCTGGAACAACTGCAAAGTTTCACCTACTTCCACAGCATCATCAATGAACAAGGAGGATCTGATGCAAATGTGAAGGCAACGATTGGAAAAGTAATAACACCATTCCTACACTTGAACAACATATTCAACTCAAAACAACTGTCGAAAAATATCAAAGTCACAATCCTCAATACCAACGTCAAGAAAATTATAATGTGAGCAGCTGAAACGAGAACGACAAATACTACAACTGTCTTCGAAAAACTATAAGTATTCGTAAACAATGGTCTATGCAAAACACTCGATGTCCCTTGACAGGATACCGTCAGCAATCGCCTACTATGCGAACGAGAACAAACCAGTTCCCACCATCTGAAGAGGAGATCGGGAAAAGACGTTGCAGGTGCGTGGGACACAGATTGTGAAAATCATCAGATTGCATCATGACGCAAGTGATAACTCGGATTCCTGAGGGGAAACGGAGGTTAAGAAGACCGAGGGATACATTGCGTCGGCAATCGGAAACAGACATCAGAAGAATGAGCAACAACTGGAAATGATTTCTCATGATAGAGTTTGGTGGGGAATCCTGGTGGGCAACCTATTCTCCTTCACGAGTGGTAACAGGCGTAAGCAGGCATATATATATGACCATTAGAAAATAAATTTCAATGGGGAATATGAAAAAATGCCATTAAAATGCAGAAATGCATCGTGCTTATCGATAAAAAAGAACAATTTAGTAAGACATAATGTACTGATTTTCTCAAAACACTGTAATTTTGAAAATTTTCAATAGTGTAGTCATTTACTCTTATGTGTTTACATCGTAATGTGCTCAATTTAAAGAACGAAAACTATAAAATACACAGTTTACTTGACGTAAAATGTATGCATAAACAAATACACTTTTGGACTAGCAATCGAAATCCAATCAGAATAAATTACAAACATTTCACTGATTTATGTAAGGATTGAAGTTGAATACATGAATTGTAGGCTTCACCCCATTATTGTTCGAAACGAAAGCAAATGTGTCC
The DNA here is from genome assembly GCA_944470205.2 of Schistosoma margrebowiei. Classification (NCBI taxonomy): domain Eukaryota; kingdom Metazoa; phylum Platyhelminthes; class Trematoda; order Strigeidida; family Schistosomatidae; genus Schistosoma; species Schistosoma margrebowiei. Next base: position 63,818,786 of record OX104024.1, on the reverse strand, counting down.
GATTCGGTTTCTTATGAAGTCGTAAATGTGCTCCGCTATACGGTCTTGAAATAACATGAAACAATCATTAAATTTTCTCTGGTTATCAGCGGTTCTGCTCTTAATTTCGGCCAGTCACAGAAACTTTCTTTGACTTACTATCATTATTTAATGGTTTTGAGTTACTTAAACAATGATACTTGAAGGAATAAAAGTGCCTTTTAAACCTTTCAATTCCCACTTTTATGTAGATATTTCTAAACCATTCATTGTATCAGTTATTAAGCGTGTCAGTTGTTTTACAAACGATTTTCGAATTCACGATCAAATAATCAATAAACTTAGAATAATTATTATTTAGGTAAACAGACGTTAAAGCAATAAATGTAAGTTGAGATTTGCATTAATCATAAATCTAAACCATTGGTTTCTCTGCCTTTTTATCCCCTGTCAACTATGCATTCGACAAATATTTAGTTTATAAGTCAATAACAGACATTCGTACGATATGGATTAAGCACTTAATTAATAAGACAACACAATGATCAATTTAATAAACATTTTTAGTTCAATAATAGTAATATTGGAAAAAATTCAATGCTAAAAACCCCAATACAGATAGATAGGTCAACTGGAAGGCCGCTCTATAGAAAACATGTAAGTAGGTTTTAGAATACTTTTAAATTTACCTTAATGGAACAAATCCAACATATGCGTAGCATTATTATATCGTAATAAAAACGACAGTCAAAATTAATTATTATGATAACTTGACAAAAATCTTATACATTACCAAGTATACTACTGTATTATGTTAGTAGTACAAAACCATTTATGTCAATCATAGACTTAAATGATTTCATCTGCGTGACTCCATAATTTTGAGATCTTTCGTCAAGAGATGGGTATTCAGAATAAAATCAAATGTATATTCTTGGCCATAGAAAAATGAAATCTTTCATGCATGAGTTGTATAAAAACAATATACGCAGTTATCAGTAATCAGAAGCTACTTTCATCATAAGAATGAAGAAGTAACAAGCATTTTAACAATGAAAGGTAACCAACCATTAGTATATGGTGACTTTTTCTAGGAAGTGAATCACCATTTACCATGCTGGTTTCAGTTAGAATAAACTTACAAACTTGAATTAGCTTGCTGAAGTAGAATTTGAAAGTCCATACAGCGAAAAAGTCAAATTCACTTCCCTGTTTTCTTGAAATTTCAAGTTAATTAATCTAAGGGTTTGTTGTGTCTACTGTAATATACAATATCATTTCATTCGTGTTTCCTTTTAGTTTTAAATTTTCTAGTTTGAAAACGATACTCATGAGTAGTGAAAATAATAATAATCGAATCTTACAAACTACTCAATATAATCTGCATTTTACCAATTATATCAATATGTATGAGAATTTGTTGATTTTTCTAAAAATGATAAATTATCCCTTGAATCCATACAAAGTAAAAAAAAGTGACTCTTCACAATGATAATCCCATGACATCATTATTTGAATTGTTTGTGATTCTGTTAGTCTTTCCTAATATTCATTCTTCAACTCTGGATTTTTATCAGGAAAAAAATGTGAAAAGATATGTGTGTGTTGAAGAGAGGGGCAAACAAGAAAAAACCTCATTTTTGTGAAATATTCTATGGACATTATTTATATAAACTATAAAAAATCAGTATGAAGATCATATGACTGGAAAAAACAACTAATAATATTATGAAATAAATAATGAGTTAATGTGAATAATTTATCCAGTTCACTTTTTTTTTTAAAAACAAATTCAATAATTATCTCAATAAGGGAAAAATATTGTCAAGATCAAAACATTGCCCTGGGAACAATAATGCAATTAAGTAAATTTATGTGATTTATTTAGATTATAATAATTACTCGAAAAGATCATCAAAGCAAATCTACAAACCTAAAATATACCAAAGTCATATAATTCATTATTTAAAAGGATTATTTTCAATGCTTTACAATAATCTCCAAAACACCATGTTGTACTTGTTAATCAGAAAAAAAAACATTTCAAGTTCTACCTACACATTTATAAAGTACTAAACGAATTTAAAAATATTCTGTAATGTCTAAGACAATTAATTCCTCCGATTACTTTCATTATCAGTAATATTATTTGAGTTATTACATAACGCGAATTCGGGTTACATAATATAGTTCAAATAATTAGGGACTTTAATAGGTGAAAGCAAATTATATACATATGGAGAAATCACGACACTTGATCAAATGGTGTATTTCGTTGTAAGTAGTATTTCAACTCATTTTAATTGATTATAATTGTATGATGGATTTTCAGTAGACAAGGTTATTAATAATAAAGCTTATAGAACCGTTTGACAACGACCACTAAACATATTCTGAGTGGTTTGCTCCCAGTAAAAGAATACTATGTGGTAAACATTTAAAAAATGGCTTATTATTCAATTTAGATACATTTGTTTCAGTAAGATGACCTTATAACATACATAAAAAACAAAGGATATTTGTGATAATTTATTTGATTATTTTAGTTCTAATTTGTTACTTAGTTTTTGACTTCCCCAAAACAAAACAAACTTGATATTATTCATCAAAGTTAAAATGGTTATTTGTCAGTGTAACATGGCTTTAAGAGATGATCATTTGAATACACACATCAAAAGTTATCACACTATTCCAACAATGTCGAAATTACAGTGGAAAACAGAGTAATTTTGTGAATCGATCTAATGATTATTTTTGTTATCTGTATTGGATTGAATTAAAGTTGATTTCCAAACCAAGTTACACATTTAACAGGACTAATTGACTTACTAGTAAAAGTGAATATATTCATGGGAATAATAATACATATTATACTGATTAAAACTTATTCACTGACTTAGCGATGAATAAAAAAAATCCTCCTCAAATAAGAAGCACTTTTTAAACATCTAATTGCTTATTATACGTTACATTAAAGTAGACTAAAAATTCTTTATTCGCTGAAACAAAAATAATGATGTATGGAGTGAAGATTTGATTAAAAAAAAACAAATAAAAAGGACAGATTTAATAGATATGTCAAAGAGATATGAAAACTAAAACATCCAGAGCCGAAATTAAAACTAATGACTTAGCTACTTTTGGGAATTGATATATATATAGAAAAGTGGAGTAAAATTTATTTTTACCATACGATTTTTTGTATTATTACGTTTGAAAACTATACAACCACTGTTTTAATATCAATATTAAAAATGTTTATTAAGTCTATTAGATTGAATTGTATAGATTGATATGTTTGCATGTTTCCTACTCTAGGTGTAAAATCAGTAAAAAAACAACTGAAATGAATTGATGAAATTTTTTCAGTATTAAAATTTCTGCACACTTGACCTATTTTTGGATTAGATCTACTATATATATATATATATATATATATATATATATATATCTTATAATTGGCACAATATGACTGAGTTGAAGTTTACAAACACATAAAAATGTAATAACATAATTACTAAAATTATTAAAGAAAATTCCAGTTTTTGTTGACATATAGTAAAAGTTTATTCTATAAGAAGATTTATATTGATAAATTTGTACGAGACTAATACAATGATGTTTAACATAATACACAGTTATGAAAATTTAAAGTTAGACGAATAGAAATTTCATTTAACTAACCTCAGTAAATATTTTATGCAACCTTGTCGTAACTATTGTCAATACTAAACTTGAATATACAGACTGTTTCGTAGTTAATTAAGTCAAAGTATAATAAAAATCAATCAATATATCCTATGATAGAAATCCTATTTAGTTATTTAACACAACTGTTGTCCGCTTTTAATCTAAGTTAATGGTTTGAATTATAACCTCAGACGGGATGTGAATAGGTTTCTCACTGTTTATTTCGTTTACCTAAGGTGAAATAGAATAAAAACATGGTAATACTGTGGAGATTATCCGTAAGCGAAAGCAAACTATGGTGTTCAAGGGTTGATTGAATATTATATTCTGGCTTGTAGCAAATCAATTTTTATCAGGTCGCTATAACTTGTGTTCCTGCAATAGCTATCTTCGGCTACAAAATATGGCAAGAAGTTATACTGTCATGTTTTTCCATTCATAAAAAATATTCGTGTCTTTAAATTCAAAATATAGGCGCAACTTTGGATTGTTATTTATAATCAAAATTCTGACTCAAGGCGATACATGACTGACTTTGCAACAGAATTGTTTTCAAAAAATATTCAAAAGTAAAATGTTAGATTATTGTTTATTGATAATAATTTGTTATCCAATTCAGTTTTATTCCAGTTAGAGGAAAGGATTGTGTTTGTTTAAAAATGTTCATTTTTTTAATAGCTCAATTGTTTACCAAAGAAATCATTTTCAGTAACGCTACTGTGAACAGATTTCTGTATACAAAAACGTTAGCTCTGCAAAAGTCAACAATAATTAATGATAATAGCTAGTTAATGAATAGTCGTTTTGTGGTGTCTTGATACACTATCCTCACGAATAATTTAAAAAGAAACCTCTTAAAAGAATGATCTGTCCTGTCTGAATTTATTCCTTAAGAATTAGCTAATATTTCCATCGTATTCATCGCATGAATACATTAACGCGTAAACGAAGTAACGCACTCGCCAAATATAACGTACAACCAATATTTGGGATGGAATAAAAATCTATGATATGTTAATCGATACGAACAATGATTTTCTGTAAAACCATATCGATTTTGTCGGTAATTTCAACCTGTTTATAAATAAGTTCAAACTGACGGTATTTTTTGAGTTTCTCTCATTATGACCAAAGTGTATCTTGTTATCACAGTAATACATTTACTAACAGATATAGATCTATTCTCATGTGATTGAATACGGTTTAAAAAATCAACAAATTATACAATAAATATTCTTACTCATCTAACTTGATTTTTCTACCTACACATTTTGATTCAAGCACCTCCACAACTTCAAAAGTAATCTTTTGAAAAATATGCATTCAGTATATATTTCATGAGTATTTAGTTGCCCTATATCTGACTCCAATTGGATCGTATACTGATTGTCATCGAAATACACATATCGGCTATTCTCGTATATTTCATCGACTTAAGTCACATTGGTGAAAAACAGAATCGAATAATTCGAATACGAAAAAGAATTTTTGAATACATGTATTTTATATACTCACTGATGTGGACAGGCAATCAGAGGGACGAAGCGAAATGACGCAGTGGAGAAGGTGTGTTAGCCAACTCCATCGAAGCAATCGTTATCCGATATTTATAGTCAGACAGAAATAAGCTACAGATATGTGATGAGTAGGATGAGAAGTGTACACACATATGCTCATATAAAAACAGTCAAGGTTGATAAGCAAATAATTAACAAGGTCAAAACGTGAATCAAGAAGAATAGATAAACTGGCCTGTCCAGAAGCTAGAATAAGTTATATGAGCTAAACATAGCAATCGACACTACAAGTACGCATGTAATCAAGCTCTCTTGAAGTGCATCTGATTGAACAGCATGCTAAGTCTCATGAAAAGTTGTTTTTTCCCTAATGGAAAACAATGTAATTTTTTCTAAAAAAAATTCAGGTTTATTCTAAAATAGGCGTTGAAAGCCTACTCACAGAACACGTACAATAGAGAAAAGAAAGTGAACCAAAGTCACAGAGATTGTTGAAGTTTGTTTAAATAGGTAAGGGTAATCAGAAGATAGATCAAAAGTCAATGAAAGGAAAAATAGTGCTTTACGCTACTTATTAGCTATTAAATACTTGGCGAGACTTCACCGTTAAATATGGAAATCAGTATTCATTCCATAATGTTATTGAAAAAACCACTTATAGTTTCCTATGTTAGGAATTTAGGTAAAACAACCATATTTTTATGCATACGAGAGAAGTATTAAACCAATCAAGGGAACTTGTGAGTCACTGATAACAATGACATACAGTACACAACTAATCATAATAAATATATGAAGCACATTGACTTACAAGTTGTCGTGATTGGTCCTAATATTTTCCACATATACATAAAAATATTATTGTATACTAGGGCAGGGAATGACTAAGACCTAATTATAAACAATACTGTTAACTCACATTACTTATTCAAATTTATACCTTTAGAAGTTTTAACAGTCTAAGTATCTTAAAACTATCATACCATCAGTCTTTGAAAAATCCTTATAAAATTACTTGGTTTAATTTAAAGATATTGGCGCATTAGCTTTCATATTATCTAACTGATCGTTATTAGTATATGTGGCTCAATAGTATAAACACTTCGATATAACAATAAGAGTGAGTATAAACACTATAACACCAGCGACATTCCATTTAATATGGTTTTGAAAGTGTAACATTATGACAAAATAATTATATTTAGAGACCAGTACCATTGAAAATGATGTTTGTTGACAAATAAACAACCGAACGACTCATATATATCATGATAAATGCACAAGCTGGGAATATATTATGTAATAATATACACTATAAACAAATTGTCGTTTAAATCATGCACTAATTAGGTATATTTTTGATTTATAATAGATGATGACATTGAACCACCAAACACCTGGTAACTTTTCTACATTCAATATTTCATACTAAAAACCCGTATAATGTCACTTCATCAGTAGCATAGTACAATACTTATATGCATTAGTTTTATTAATAAAAAGTAGATTGTATAGAACAAGAAATTTTAGTCTAGGAATTATGAAGTTTAAGACGGAAATAACAAACTTTAGTAGTTTTTTTATTAATCATATTTCGTGTCACCATTTACGATTCTAGTCTCATAATTTTTATTTTTATTTTTCAGATATCATTTGATAACATCTGAAAAATAAAAAACTTCATTTCACGAATTCGTATTTTATTTTCAGGTTGTGTCTTCGATGTGTAATCTCTATTATTACTACTATGAATACTACTACCTCTACCACTCTGGGATCTGCCCTGAAAATTTCATTTCACTGTGTTAATAGGGTAAGCTAACTCGAACAGATGTACTTCTGTACCAAGTTCTACGTTATATATATATATAGCTATTTTTAACCAAATACTTTCTCTCTTTAATTAATGGATAAGAAAAGAATATGGTATCGTTTGATTGATAATTATCCTAATGATCAATGTTGTCTTGTTTAAACGGACATCAGTATTGCAATGAATATTGATTAAATTAAAACTTTCGCTCGCTTCATTTCATGCATAAAACTCAAACGAAAAAGGTTAGGCTGATCAAATAAATGAGAAAACGTTATCATGAAATTTTAACAACAAAAAATAGAACAAAGACTAATCAACAACAACGGTTTATAATACTTGAATTTAAATTAAATAAAAATGCATGTGCTACTAGTTTCTAGAAAAAAGAGATCTGAAAAGGGTTAAGGCAGAAAGGAGAAGAAACAAATGAAAGATTGACCGTTGAGAATAAAAAAAGGATCTTATGAAAACTTAGAGAAGGAGTAAGGAATTATGTGAAAATAACATAAAATATCTTAAAATTAATTCATAAGGACATATATAACTTGTATAGATGATTGTATCCCTATTTATCTACACATTTCTTAAAGTAAGCTGTTGGTATCGACTTTGATGATAATCCTTAATGAAAACTTCAAAAAGACTTTTCAAAGGAGAACAAAACATAAAGATATTGAATAACAAGACTTTGAGAGTCATTAATTAAGTATCAGTGTAATCTTTATATAACTTAAGTGTAATTTTTGTGCATTCTCGTTTTTGTTTCTCTCTTCGAAATGAAAAAGTTGAACAACCTCATTTGTATTTGTTTCTCCTACAGAATTTTATACAAATAAAAAATTTACAATAAAAAAAGTCATGACATACATTTAAAGAGAAAACATTTAAATAAAGTGATGGTATAAAAGAATTCTTTCTTCAAAAAGAAGGATTACTAAACAGGAACATAAGGAGTAACTACGCACAAATTTCTGTAAATTTTAACTTAGAGAGCTACATTTTTTCCTTGATAACGAAAAATAAACAGAAATTGTAGGGTGATGGTAAAAAAAGAAAGGTATTGAGATGAAGTAAGTGATTATTTTAACTATAATAGAGAAATATTTTGGAGAGGAATAGCATGGTAGCGAAGAATAAACTGTTCATCGATGCTTTAAGAATAAATAGTTAACGTTGGATTTCATACACTATAGTATATCTTAGCAAAGAAGGTTTAATTTACTTAACCATGGATAGTTTTTGTCACATATTAATGAACAGTAATATCATAGAATAGTGTGTAGCTAAACAAAACTTTATGAAATACATAGTAGCAATAAATTATAAAAATCTAACTTGGGCATATAGTATAATGCCATGTTCTATTGTTACTATGATGGATTGCTATTTGCAAAAACAATATCGTCGCAAAATATCAAAAATGATATGATAATAAACATACAGTTATAAACACCTAGACTGGTTTTCCTTATAAATTGGTATCCATCAATATTCACTGCAGATAGTTTTTTCAACGTGTTATACGTCCCAATTTACTTACTTATGACCACTTATGTTCAGGCAACCTAGCGCTTCCAATAAACATGAAGTCGACATAAAGATGAATTCTAATCAATAAAAACTATGCAAGGATGAGGATTTATAAAAGATACTAACAGGCATTATATAGCACCTATCTATTGTGCAAACTTCTGGCAGGGATATATCGACTAGTTCAAAACAATGTATTTCCTGAAACATAGTGCGAGAAGTTTAAAATGAATCTACTCATACCATCCGGTAATACATGTGTGAGATAAACATACTACTTTCATCAAGTATATTTATCAACTGACTAAGTTCAACTAAATTATAACACCGTCTAAATTGCATCAGAAGATTGAACTTACGCAGCTACAACACAGAAACACTATCAGAAACGTTTGAAACGCGCCTGCTACGCCTGTAATCCACCCAACTCGAACAAATAATAGGATGCCAAATATATTTTGACAGCATGGTAGAAACACACCCAATATAGTCCCCAAACGTTTGTTCTTTAAGAAACAAAACAAAAGATATATACAAAAAATAAATATGGTAATAAAAATATTCTGTACTTCATTAATGTTATACGGAAAATGTTATGTATTGAGCCAAATGAAACAGGTCTATCGACCAAAGACACAGTCATTAAAGTATTAAATTAGTTCGAGATGAAAGCGAAAAAGCAGGGTAATTATTTCAAACGCTATTTAAAGAAATATCATGAATAGCTGAGATTTTTCATGAAATGTTGATAGGAGTAAACAGAAATCTCTGAGCCTTGTTTTCATACTTGTAGACATAGCTTACTAAGGTCAATACATAAATTAAAGAAACTTTGTTTGTCATGGAGATGAAAACATTCATTACTTAATGACTCTGTCACAAATGAATGCCTATATGATGACGCCTAAAATCAAACGTTAGCAAATATAGACAATAGACTTGTTGCTTTCTGTCGGTAAGCAATGTTGCTTTATTGGTTCAAAGAGCCCACAGCGCAACAGTTACTCAATGATTAATTCCAGAGTGTAAATAATTGAGATTACATGACGTTGCAGCCAGTAAAACAGTAAATGCCTGAAATAAACTGAATTCCATAAGTTAATGTTAAGTATGTATGCTTTTGGCCTACAACTGAATTTTACAAATCGTTAGCAATGTAATTGAGAACCTAATTCCGTACTACAAGCTTGTACAGAAACTTCACTACAAATACAAATATCTGAGGCTTTTACTTTTACATATGTACAAAAAAACTGTTGGGACGGAAAAACAAAGGAAGACAGTGATTTAACGGTTTTATGATGAGATACTTATCAAAGTAAAGTAAAAAGAACATAACCAAAGTGACGATAAATATTTCGGAAGCAGTAATAAGTGATAAATAAAATCAAAGAAAGTACATGTGAGTTGCGATAGAGAATAATGTCAGTTATTTACAATCAGATAAATATTAGATATGCTTGTACGTAATCCACCACCTATTAATGTTATAAGGTTCTTCTGTTCCCTAGCCTGAATACTTCTACGCAACTGTTAAATCCTCAATATATGAATTAGCTACCTGGAGCAATGCATAGTTATAAAACTTCGATTTATCGCAGTTATATAACGCTTCACATATTAATTGAATTACAGTTTCGGTTATCAGTCTCATTTATTATGGTACACACCTCGACACTCAAATATCCCTGACTATAGTTCTTGTGACTCACATATAGAAACAGAAACGTTTCTTTGTGGGGTCCAAGAAACCATTTTCCTCTGCAAACCAATGTGTTCAACTATCAATTACAGACTGACCGCTGAATGGGGGGGGGGGCGTTAATGTGTAACTAAAGTGGCAGACATCGATAAAGAAGCCATTAAACTTCATATTTAATGTTAACTGGTAAATAAAGCTTTAGCGATCTGATTTTCTAAATCTGCCAAGCAGAAGCACGGAAATTAAAAATATGGATTCATACTCATCATAAAACACCCAAAAAATCAACTTACATCATTTGACTTCGTTTGTTTTTCTTTCAGTTGTTTAGTTTCGCCTACAGTTGGCTCTATTCCACCAGTGTAAGCCGCGAGCTTACCAAACCAGTTGCTCATCGGAGGTAATGTCTTATCATCTTCCTACAGTAGACAAAAACCAAATTATTTAAGAATAAGAAACAATAATACACTTAGACAATTTTCCTTGCAAAGTATTTTAGTTCATAAAAACATTGATTGCACGTTCCTTCCTAGGCTATACAAGAAATAGTCATATGTCAGAAAATACAGAAATAATTGGTCACCAAAATATATTTAAGGTAGTCAAAATTGTATTAAGATGACTGCCAAAAGAAACATGAAACACATAGAATGCTTACAGACACTAAGCATGTATTTCGCAAACTAAATTAGGGGCAGAAATGTTCGAAAAATAGATATATTTAAAACACTTAAAATACGTTTTCAATCATATTGGTAAATTTTTAAAACAACTGATCATTACTAATTTCAGTGACTTTTTCAGATCCTAATCTAATAACCTTAAATTAATCAAATATGAAATTTAAAGAGCTATAGGCAACAAATTAATGTTGAAAGAAACATGATATAGCTATCATGACAAACCGAATCTTGTAAATCATAGAAATACACCGTATTACCTCGAAAAGATTGAGTTGTGTATTGTCTTCATCTTCAGCTTCGATATCCTCATCAACAACTTCCGTCGGAATACCAGCTAAATTTGAAGAAATATGATATTTGTTAGAAAACGAAGTGGAAAAATCAAGTAGTAAAAACTGTACGACGTTGCAGTTAGCTAGACAAAATTAAACAGATTTACTTTAATCCAATTTTTATAATCCTATTTTCAAATGTCCCTGTAAACTTATTTTGATTAGAAGTTTTTCGGAAAAATTTACCTTGATAATTATATGACCACGATCGAGTTCGCTCAGTTTAATACAAAACTAAGCTTTAGTTTTTGATACGTATTATGACGATGTTCAAATGGCCCTAAAAGCTAATTTGGGATTTTTAGACAAAGAACATAAAACGATAGTTAAAAACGAGTTAGAAAATGGTATCGGATTTCAGAATGTCACTCTGGGATAAATGCAAAATTCGCTAACAGATGACAACTATGAAACTCGATATAAACATCTAGGACAATAAAACACCTAAAAATCATTTTAACAACACATATTGGTCACTATTTAACATGAGTCTTTACGTTTACAAACGAATTGAATTTATTGTCGAAATATGACTATACGTCTTGAAATCTCATAAACACTTGATCTTGTATTCTTCGAGTGCAAAATAAAGTATTGATAGGGAATTTGAAGCATTTGCTGGTAAATTAGACCGTGTGACGAGAATACAATATGTGGACGAACCAATCTAGTATAAGATAACAGGTCGCGGATCTCGGCGCGAAATTCATTTACCTATTTGACTAAATAGGATTTTGGCATTATAGCTGATGTCAATCCGTGGTCAAAATCCTAAATCTAATTCCTAACCTTAACCATCGACTGTAAATCAAAGTCTAATTCCTCACACTGGTTTATAAGCTTCATTTGGTCCCAGTTATTAGGTGGACACTCTCGAGGTCACTCTGGCGCCTCTTAAAGGTTGTCCGTAAATTATAGTCTCGCCGATCGTGTTATAATAAACCAACAAAATCAAGAACACCATACAGGAATATTTTATGATTCTAGTTTCAGGCTATTTTTCGTTACCTTTTAAATCATCTAATCAGCCTTTCTTATTGATCGCAAGTCATACAGAATTCCACATGTTAAAGTTTAGTTTAGTAATTAAAATATACAACATCTTTTGCTGTTATTATTCTGCCCAGGAAATTTTTTTGAAAGTAAAAGTCCCAAAGTTGAAAAAAATATATTATTTAAAGGAAAGAATTGAACCATCTAAAAAATGTGTCCATGAGCAACAATCTACAGAAACTATTCAACACTTCTTTAGCAATGAAGTCACGCTCAAGAGTAACTCATTTCTAATTATTCCTTCAATGTTAGTAATAAAAAGGTTCTGAATCTAAGATTTAGAAGTGACGAGTGGCGTTTTACATAAGAAAGACTTGGTTTTTAACAGAAGAAACAAATGAATAGCCAGAAAATTTTGTTGGAAGGATAAGCTAGTAAGCAAATGAACATAAAGTTTGATCAGGAAAAACATTGTCATCTGTCGGTGCAACTTAAAACTCACAAGTTTGGAATAATAAAAAATCCCAATCTAAATCAATAATCTAATATTTGTTTTCCACTCTCTTCAAGCTATGAATTCTCTAGAGAATAAACGAATGATAAGTAATCTGTGGTACTCGAGTGCATTACGCAAAAAGCGTTTATTTAGACACAGCAGCAACCAAATCTATTCCAAAAAGAAATTCAGTGTGATTTACTATTTACTGGTGTAAAATTGTTTTTTCACGCTTCAAAATGTTGAGAAAATAAATCTTGCAATGGTCTCACACAGGGTTAGAAAGATAAAAAACTCAAATGATATAAAATAAGAATAAAATTAATTTTCGTTTTTGGTCTGTTCTATAAGACCTAAGTCAACAAGTAAGATACATCATGTTACTCTTATATCAATCCGTGTACAAATTATATTCTCGAGCTATTACAACAAACTTATGTCGTTAGGATTTCGCCACACAAAGACTGAAGAAAATTTCAATAAATAAATTGTTTTTAAATAATCAAGTAAGACAAGTTATTTAAGCCGACGGTGAACTATTGCAGTCCAAACTTACCATATGCCTCAGTAGACTCTCCTAAGAGTGACAACTTCGCACCTTTCAGTTCTGAGGCCTCCACAGACTGGACACTGAACTTTTTACTTATCCGACGAACACTCATTGCAAATTGAGCGACCCAAGATGAAATAAGTTAAATGTTGGACCGAATGTAGATGTGTAATTGAAGGTCAAATAGAAACGTTTAAACAAATGTAAAGTACAAAGTACTTTTATTTTTGACTATAGAGAAAAATCGAGCCAAGTAACTCGGCCGCGGAGTGTATATAAAAAATGTCCACCTTCCTTCAAAAAGATGTATCATACCTTAAAATAAATATTTTTTAATAGCAATTTTATTCAGCAGGAGACATTTTAAAACTGAATAGATACTTATTACACAAGGGTCACTTGGAATTTGTTAGTGCTTTCATACTCATTAGTTCGAAAATAAAGCCGTAATTATAGAAGGGAATAAGTAAGAAATCAGTTTATCCTACAAGATACCCAATTATGATTGGATTGATGTTCATGTACAACCTGTAAATACGTGTAATGGATTTATTACAAGTCAACTGATATGACGGCATGTCGAGAGAAAGGAGTTGATACACTAAACCTGCTAAGTGTACATGGAAATTCACGTTTGATATAGGTACAATCATTTGGTCAACAACAGTGGTTTTACAGAAAAAAATAAAAATTAGAAAATGTAAATAATGGCAAAAGCATATTCATTAAAATAGTCTATAGTAACCGTATTTCTATAGCTTCTCTCTACAGTGTCGAACCGTGGCTCACGTATACACATAAATAGATGTATCATGATTTATTTATCTTTTATAAGAGCTATGATACTTCCGGTGAGTTGGTAAATATACTGAAACATATACATGGACAACCATATTAAGATACGTGTTGCGACTCGCTTGTCATACGTTGAAAACTTGCATGGTGCGCTCGTGGTTTCGATCGTCAACTCGAATTCTTTATCAGGCTTTTAAATCAGCAATCATGTCCCCAAGTTCGATGCTTTTTGTCGTTTCAAAGTTTTTATCCTATAATTGATAGAGGACATTCAAAGACATGACGGTTTTTTATACACTTGGTGCTGGCCGAAAATACGCTTTTAAACTGATCTCATATTTATCGTATGCAGTCGTCAAATTAACCACGGTACATCGATACTACGAAAGGGTAATCCACATTAGATATTAATCGCGAAGTGTAACGTAGGTTATTGTTGTGTCGGCTTTCGGAGAACTTCAACGGAGCCTCCAGAGGCCAAAAAGGAGCCGAAAAGTCATAGCCAATCACAGCACGATGGATCATTCTAGAATTCCAACGTGGCGTGCTACTATTGGTCAGTAACATAATGTGTCACTAACGGATTGGCTGAAATATGATGCTGATTTAACAAACGCTAACATTTATAAATACCCATGATTTTCTGTACGAAAACGAATCTTGGAGTAAAGTATTTCTCTCACACTTTGCGTCTTCTCTCTGGTGTTCAAATCGCTGTGTAGTTCTAGCTTGCGGGTTATCAGAATAGCTTAGGAATCGAACATAGCGTTCAATCGACAAGACTTATCAGTGGCGACGAGAAAACTGCAATGAATATTTCCTTGGCGCAATTAGAAGCCTATATGGTGCGTCAAAAAAAGGTTTGAAGAGTCTCAAATCAGAAGCATGGAAACCCTGATGCAGAAATTCTGCCTGTCCCAAAGAGACCCTTCTGCTAGTGAATCACAAGTATCACATACAGTCATAAACGCCATCCATGAATTTAATTTTGATGGTGTAGCAGGTGTAACTTTTGAGTCTTGGTTTAAGAAGTATAAAAATTTGTTTTATATTGATCTTTGCAAACTGGATGATTGTTCAAAAGTCAGAATACTTCTTAGAAAACTTGGGACTACGGAACATGAACACTATAGCAACTTCATTCTTCCGAAGAATCCACGAGATTTTAGTTTTGATGAAACAGTTAGAACCCTGTCCCAAATCTTCGGAGAACAATCATCTCTATTTAATATCCGTTATCAGTGCTTAAAGTTAACGAAAGAACCAGGAGATGACTGGGTGGAACATGCAGGAACGATGAACCGAGAATGTGAGAGGTTCAAATTGTCGTCCATATCTGAAGATCAGTTTAAATGCTTAGTATTTATCTGTAGCTTGCACTCACACGACGATGCTGATATCCGAACCAGAATCCTAAGCAAACTAGAATACTGCCCTAACATGACCCTGCAAGAGGCAACTACCTCAACGGAAGAAAACGGTAACTGTTTCCATAACGTCAATTCAGTCAAGCGGAAAGTCTTTCAAGGTTCCAGTACGCATAATTATCGTAATAACAGTGACAAACCATCATCGCCTTGTTGTGCATGTGGAGGCTGACACTACAAAAGGTTCTGCCCTTATAAAGTACATTGTTGTAGCAAATGTCATCGGAAGGGACATAAAGAAAACTTCTGCAGCAAAAAAACCTATAAACGACATTCTTTGAAACCCTACTCGAAGAAATACAGATATAGTGCTCGAACTAACAAAATATTAGTATCACATAAACGAGCACAAATTCACCGCCAACGAAAATATGTTAACTTAGATATAAATAAAAGGCGCGCACGCCTGCAGCTCGGCACTGCTTTTAATATCACACTTATTAGTCTAAGAACTTGGAGGAAATTAAATATTGTTGAAGAGATTTGTTGTACAGTTTCGAAAGGAAACGCAAAGACGAATGCAACTTTATACCTCACAGAGAAACCAGGACTAGATTTACTTGGTCTAGACTTGATAGAAACACTGCAATTAGCAAATCACTCTATTAACCACATATGCAGCGCAGTGAGAATCAATAAACCAGCGAAAAAGGATCTGAAGGGTGTTGTTCTCGAAAGACATAGTCAAGTATTTAAAGAAAGATTACGGGAATGCACGAAGGTCAAAGCATTGTTAACTCTAAAGCTTGCAGCTACTCCCGTTTTTCGACCTAGAAGACCCCTACCATATGCTGCTCTCCCAGTGGTTGAACAAGAGCTAGAACGACTTCAGAAACTAGGTGTCATTGAACCAGTGAATTTCTCAGAATGGGCCGCACTGATAGTAGTAGTAAAGAAGACTAATGGTAGCGTTTGTTTATGTGTCGATTACTCAACCGGGTTGAATGAAGCCTTAGAAACTAATCAGTATCCATTGCCCTTACCTGAAGATCTTTTTGCTAAACTGAACGGAAGTAAGCTTTTCGCAAAGTTTGATTTATCCGAAGCTTATTTACAAATCCCTGTTGCTGACTAGTCTAAAACCCTACTCACCATAAACACACACAAAGGTCTATTCCGGTATAATCGACTACCCTTCAAAGTTAAGACGGTCCCATCCATATTTCAGCAAATAATGGATGCTATGCTACAAGATGTTCCAGGTGCTGCAGCTTATCTAGATGATATAATAATTATGGGAGTAGATAGAATAGACTTAAAAAAGATGCTCAAGCAGGTGCTGACGCGAATATCCTAATATGGGCTTCCACTTCGTCCAGAGAAATGTGACTTCTGTATGCAAAACGTACACTACCTTGGGTATATAATTGACAAAAATGGAAGAAGACCAGATCCGGAGAATACCCAGGCAGTGAAAGCTATAATCAGACCGACGGACGTCCCCACACTACGATCTTTTTTGGGACTAGTTAGTCATTATGGAGATTTTATTCCAAACCTTCATCAATTACGTGCTTCCTTGAATAACCTTCTGTCGAAGAATGTAAAATGGAATCGGTCTGCAACTTGCCAAGCTGCTTTCGATGAAATCAAGTACGTACTAGTCTCGTATCTGCTGCTCACCCATTACGATCCATCTTTGCTCATTGTAGTGGCATCAGACACTTCAAGCTACGGCACTGGAGCAATTATTTCTCACATCATGCCAAATGGGTCTGAGAAGGCAATATCACATGCAGCTAGATCGTTAACGTCAGTAGAACGTAACTACGGTCAGATCGAGAAGGAAGCATCGTCGATTATCTTCGCTGTAAAGAAATTTCACAAGATGATATTTGGACGTCAGTTCACACTACTAACTGACCACAAACCATTACTAGCCATTTTTGGGTCAAAGAAAGGAATCCCTGTTCATACAGCTAACCGAATCGAACGATGGACAACCACACTTCTGGGTTACGACTTCAAGATCAAGTATCAGTCTACTACCGCCTTCGGGCAAGCTGACGCATTGTCAAGATTGATAAGCTCCCAATCAAAAATCCCAGAGGAGACTCTTGTAGCAAATATAAAAGCCGAGGAAGAAGTTCATCGCGTATTAGATGACGTAATCAATGGACTCCCAGTAACCTTTGAAATTATCAAGAAGATCATTGAAAGTGATAAGATACTGAGCACAGTTAAATGCTACCTCTCGACCAAATGGCCAAACAATCGCATTGACGGAGACCTTTTGCAATATTTTCGTCGAAGGGACTCACTAATGGTTGTTGACTCGTGTTTTGTGTTCGGTGTTATTACGTCACAAGGTTCTCAAGCAGTTTCACAGTGGTCATCCTGGGATCATTAAAATGAAATTGTTGGCTCGTAGTTATGCTTATTGGCAGTCAATGGACAAAGATATCGAAAATAAATACCGTAACTGTCCATCATGTATTCAAGCCGCCAAAAATCCATTGAAATGCGAACCTCAGTATTAGCCTACGCCTGCAAGACTATGGGTAAGATTTCACGCAGATTTTGCGGGTGGATGAGCGCAGTCACAATCCAAGTATCCGGAACTTTAGTGTTGGCGACAAAGTTTACATTAAATCCTACATCGGAGAGAACCGATGAGAGCAGGGAGAAGTCGTACAAAAATTGGGAAGAGTTCTGTATAGAGTTCGAGGAACCTTTGGGACATGTATACGACACACAAATCAAATCCATAAGGACAAAAGAACGATGCTGACTCGAAGTAACCTGACGATTTTCCCGTTAGATAAATTTTAAATGCACCAATGCCACAAATCTCAAGAACATTGAAAAGAAGCCCTGGATAAGGAAGACGACGAGAATAATGGCACGCCGTCGCAACCCAGTTGTCAAACTACAATTTGATCCTAGAAAGAAATCTTATTCGGGGGAGGTTTTGAGTGAGCTTTCGAAGGACTTCAACGGAGCCTCCAGAGGCCAAAAAGGAGCCGAAAAGTCATAGCCAATCACAGCACGATGGATCATTCTAGAATTCCAACGTGGCGTGCTACTATTGGTCAGTAACATAATGTGTCACTAACGGATTGGCTGAAATATGATGCTGATTTAACAAACGCTAACATTTATAAATACCCATGATTTTCTGTACGAAAACGAATCTTGGAGTAAAGTATTTCTCTCACACTTTGCGTCTTCTCTCTGGTGTTCAAATCGCTGTGTAGTTCTAGCTTGCGGGTTATCAGAATAGCTTAGGAATCGAACATAGCGTTCAATCGATAAGACTTATCAGTTATGAAGCTACATCATTTCTTTAATCAAGTGGGCCGTGACCATCGATAAAGACCATGCACGTTGTTGGTCTGTAACAGCATAGGTTGGTTGGTTAAGAGTTGACCCCAAACAACCAAGCATATGTCAAAACAGTATTGTTCAAGTATTCATTCACTTCCTTATTTTGTATAAGCGTTATATTCCTTATTATCTTATATTGAATGTTGAAAGCTTTTGTTTGTCTGAACAGATAATCCCACGCTCCACTGTGACTGCGCTAAGATCGAAATAAAGACGTACTCACTACTTCTCTGGTTTCTTCTATCAATAGTACGAGGGTTACCTATAGGCACGAAACTGGTGAGCCCTTTTTGAACACAAATTAACCTCATTTTTGTTATTAATATAATTTTTTTTACTCAATCGTAAAAGTAGACCTGATAATCCGTAAACTAAGTTGGGTATATAAATAGTTTATTCTTTTTATTATCTTAAGTTATTCGTGTCATAGAAACCATTTTTTTTTCGTGCTAATTTTATTGCTATATTTGTCACATACCTCATGTCAGACTTAAAAGAAACCCATAATCTGGAGGATTTGTCACCAGTGGAGATAGACACTGTTATGACTACGAAATCTCGACTTCCAGAATTTGATCGTAGTGATCCTGAGTTGTGGTTTGCTCAACTAGAGCATTATTTCACGAGACACAATATCAAATCTGAAGGGATTCGCTATAGAGATTTGTGTTCTATCCTTCCTCCTTCAGTCGCCAAAGAAGTCCGTGACTTGATTTTAGATCCACCATCACCACAACCGTACACCATCTTAAGACGAGAGATAATGAACCGTTCATCATTATCAGATTGTCAAAGAATCCAAAGACTTTTTCAAGGTGAAACACTAGGTGATCGGTCGCCGTCACAGTTTCTACGTCACCTCCAAGTCTTAGTGGGTGATAACACAGTGAGTGAAGCAGTCCTAAAACAAGGATGGATACAAGCTCTCCCATGCTACGTCCAACACTGTTTGGATGCACAAGATCCTGAAACGTCATTTAGCGCGTATAGCTGATAGAATAATGGAAAGAGGTCTTCCAACTGGATCAGGCACAATAAATCACACAGAAAAAGTAGAATCAGCAAAAGACCCCGTCATAGAAGGACTCATTGCGAGTGTTAAGAGTCTCACTGAGGCTGTCACCAGAATGCAAATGGGTCATACAAACAGGAGCAGGTCACCACAACGATCACGATCCAAGTCACAAAATAGGTCACAAATGTGCAGACAATCTGGGCAGTTTTGTTGGTACCACTGGAAGTTTGGTGTCAACTCAACCAAGTGCAGGCAACCATGCGCCTGGCCTAAGCATAATTCCAAGACAGCGGGAAACGAGTAACCCTTCCCCAGGTCCCGATAACTGAGGAGGGGCGCCTAAACAGTCGCTTGTTTTATGTCAGAGACAGAGAGTCTGGCTTGAATTTCTTGGTGGATACTGGCCCTGCTCTTAGCATCATCCCTCGAAATAAAACTGAGATTAGTCGAGAAACATCCCCGATTACACTTCAAGCTGCAAATAAAACTACAATCGCGACATTTGGGCAGAAAACGTTAACCCTAGATTTGGGGTTCAGAAGGCAATTCCCTTGGGTTTTTACGGTAGCCGACTTAGATCTGGCAATACTGGGGATGGACTTTCTAGAGAGATACGAGTTTCTTGTTGACACCAAGAAACGGCGATTAACACTAAAAGAAACTTCGTTTTACACAAAAGGCAAAGAAAGTCACATCAGCTCTCTTAACTTGATTCAAACCCCTCCAGTAACAACGGCAAAATTTCAAGATATACTCGCGGAATTTCCAAACTTAACTAAACCAAACCCACAGCCTTCCAAAGACAAACTAAAAGTAAGTCACACTATCAAAACCGAAGGTGCACCGGTGTTTGCAAAACCCAGGAGACTAGCACCAGATAAGCTCAAAATCGCTAGGGCCGAGTTTGATTATATGCTACAACTGGGTATTATCCGTCCCTCTGATAGTCAATGGGCATCCCCTTTGCATATGGTCCCAAAGAAGAATGAAGGTGACTGGCGACCGTGCGAGGATTACAGAGCCCTCAACCGTCAAACCGTACCAGATAGGTACCCAATACCGCATATCCAAGATTTCACAAACGGTTTACAGGGTATGAACATATTCACTAAAATTGACTTAGTCAGGGCATATCACAATATCCCGGTGGCTGATGAAGATATCCCTAAGACAGCTATTACAACAACCTTTGGCTTATTCGAGTTTGTACGCATGCCATTCGGCCGGAGAAACGTGGCACTTCCGCAGATATTCTTATTCCACAGTCTCACACTCTTTCTCATGAAAGCACGCAGCAAACCGTCAGCGATAGTTGTAGAAGAAATCACATGCTACAAAATAAGATGACAAGCTAGTAAATGAAGAGACATCCATGGACTACCATTGACAGCGTTATTTGCCACTGATTGTAAGTCAAACATTGAGCGAGTTGATAATTTTCCCTTGAGATAAGAAATAGAACTAAGGTGTTTTTGAAAGATAGGTTAATCGAACCGACGTTCCTACGGAAGTCGATTCTAGGGGGAAGCTAATGTAACAGCATAGGTTGGTTGGTTAAGAGTTGACCCCAAACAACCAAGCATATGTCAAAACAGTATTGTTCAAGTATTCATTCACTTCCTTATTTTGTATAAGCGTTATATTCCTTATTATCTTATATTGAATGTTGAAAGCTTTTGTTTGTCTGAACAGATAATCCCACGCTCCACTGTGACTGCGCTAAGATCGAAATAAAGACGTACTCACTACTTCTCTGGTTTCTTCTATCAATAGTACGAGGGTTACCTATAGGCACGAAAGGTCTACAAGCCAATGAATATCATTAGGAATGTTCGCAGCTTAATGAGGTTAAAATTTCATCTGCACGAACCTAAAAGTGAAAATCATTTTCAACAGAAAGTTAAATTACAATTATGATAAACTGCTCAATGTCGTTATCTTGATTTCAATCAAGTGTTGCCTTGTTTTTGGTGGTCCACAATCTTGCAGTAACGAAATTAAATGGTGAAGAGAAAACATAATCAATGCCAAATAACAGATATATAGTCAGAAAAGATTAAGAATTACGAAACCATATTTGTTTGGTTCCATGTTGAGCGTTCCGATATTGATTAAATACTATATAGCCTCTGTCTAGCTAAGAAATGTGTCCTAATACATGTTAATTCTGTTTATCATTGTCATCTGGTGAGCAGTTCTTTTCCACAGAATGAATTCGCTGGCTGGAATCAGGGATTCATGATCGGTGGCGAATGCCTCAAGAGGAGTAGTAAGAGTAATTAATCGTTATTGTTCTCAGATTCATCGAGTTAAATACTCATTTAATATTATTTCTCCACTCGTTACCTTATCTACAACTCATACTTCTATACTTTTCCGCCTGCTTTAATAAACAACTATCCTACATCATACCCTTCTTAAGCCTTATACTGTAATTGGCAAACTATACGTTATAATAATAATAATAATAATAATAATATATTTCTGCATGTGCAGGTACACACCATTTTTACAGGCATGATCTATAAATTACAACATTTGTTGGTTCACAAAATGTTTCCCAGCTTATTAAGTTTATAGTTGTTATAAAGTGAAATCGTAGAGCGCTTTCTGTAAGCTACGACCTTCAGAGGACGCGTACATCAAGTTTGTTCCAAACGTCAGAAGTTTCATAGCTGTGCTCTCAGAGCAAGATTCTGAAGAAAAAAAGAGAAACAGAAGAGCAGCAAGGCACTTGGATATGAACGCCAAAAGTTGCTTAACATAGTGTAATAGAACGGACAGAGGTATAATAAATTAGACTAAATTCATATTATATCTTGTTAGTGAAATGAAGTCAGAGGCTCCATATTAGAGAATGTACTAATGAAGAACAATGAGTTGTGATGTTTAACAAGTTGGAGTAAGCTCACACGAAGGGAAGTCAAAGCTGGTACAAGAGAAGCGGTTTATAAGAAGGGTGTGTATATAGAGGGTGAAGTGTTAAGAATATTAATGACTACATCTTTTATTGTCTAACTTTTTTTTTACTTTTTTTGTTTTTCCGATGCCAGCCACGCAATCCTAGTGTAAAAATCCGAGTTAGCATGTTATAGGTTGTCTTAGTAGAATAGCTAATCCAGCAGAATATTGTAAACATGAGTTTGAGTGGTGAGCGTAGAAAAACACTCCATATCACAGATTGATAGACTTATTCTCAATCATGAGAAGCCTGATACATACAAAATGTTCTGTCCCCACAAAGCACTGCATCGATACCTTACCCACAGTCCATAACTTGTAACTTTCTGATAAGCTTGTAAAGTGGTACTTATAGAAACAGTGTTTTCCAACAGGATGTGATACACAGAGGATTGTGTGAGGTATGATACATATCCAAAAATGAGCTTCAATGAGCCTAACATCACAAAGGGGGGGGTTACTGACCAGCAAGCATTGATGGTGGGGGCGATGACTCCAATCAACCCGTGTTTGTGGGGCAGGACATTTTGTATGTATCAGGCTCTTTATGATTGAGAATAAGTCGATCAATCTGTGTTATTGATTGTCTTTCTACGCTCACCACTCAGACCCATGTTTCCAATTTTATGCTGGATTAGCTATTCTACTAAGACAACCTATAACTTCCTAACTCGAACTTTTACACTACGATTGTGTGGCCGGCACCGGGTGGACAACAAAAAAGAAAGGAAGAAAGGAAAAATTAGACAATAAAAGATATAGTTATCGGCATTCTTAACACTTCACCCTCCAGACCACTTTCCTTGTACCGACCTTGACTTACCTTCCTTCATGTGAGCTTACTCCGACTTGTTAAACATCACAACTCATTGTTCTTTATAACTACATTCTCTTATATGGAGCCTCTGACTTCATTTCACTCTAACAAGGGATAATATGAATTTATTCTAATCTATTATACCTCTCTCTGTTCTACCACAAAATATTAAGCAACTTTTGGTGTTCATATCCAAGTGCCTTGCTGCTCTTTTGTTTCTCTTACTTTTTTTCCTCGGAATCTTGATCTGAGGGCACAGCTATGAAACTTCTGACGTCTGGAACAAGCTTGACGTACGCGTTTCCTCAAGGTCATCGTTTACAGCAAGCGCTCTACGAGTCTACTTTATAACAACTATAAACTTAATAAGTTGGGAAGCAAGCTGTGCATCAACAAATGTTGTAATTTATAGACCATGCCTGTAAAAATGGCTTGTACCTGCTGATGCAGAAATATATTATTATTATTATTATTATTTTATAAGGGATTTAAGGAATGTCACCGGCACCAGAACTCGCATTCGGTTTATAGGTTTTAATGGCGGCAGCATCACTGATGAACATGGTGGATCTGATGCAGATGTGAAAGCACGAATCGATAAAGCAAGAACAGTATATTTACAACTGAAGAACATCTGGAACTCAAAGCAACTGTCAACCAACACCAAGGTCAGGATTTTTAATACAAATGTCAAAACTTTTTACTGTATGGGGCGGAAACCTGGCGAACAAAGAAAGTCATCATCCAAAAAATACAGTTGTTTATTAACAGTTGTCCACGTCAAATGCTTCGGATCCGTTGGCCGGACACTATTAGCAACAACCCACTGTGGGAGAGAACAAACCAGATCCCAGCGGAGGAAGAAATCAGGAAGAAGCGCTGGAAGTGGATAGGACACACAATGAGGAAAGCATCGAACTGCGTTACACGGCAAGCCCTCACATGGAACCCTCAAGGCCAAAGGAGGAGAGGAAGACCAAAAAATACATTACGCCGCGAAATGGAGACAGATATGAAGAAAATGAACAAAAATTGGATAGAGGTAGAAAGGAAAGCCCATGACAAAGTGGGTTGGAGAATGCTGGTTGGCGGCCTATGCTCTATTGGCAGTAACAGACGTAAGTAAAAGTAATGAGTGAGTATGTATACTCCTAATGTCGAAGCCCATGGTACTAAGAAAAGTTTTGCCGATGCACTTTGTGTTGATATCTGGAGCATGAGATGTATTCTCATTGTGGGAAAACCATTCACCTAATAGTTCACACATGACGGTTTGGTCATAACATGCCACTTCATCGTGCAGTGAGGAGTGAATGTTGTGATCTGCATTCTTTCCTATGCGTTTTGCGAGGAGACGACTTATGGTTTGGGCTTTATATGCAACAAAGGGCGCAGTATGTTCCTCTAACTGTTTATGTTTGTCGTGTTGAAATTGTACTTCGTCAAGTACAGAGTACATCTGGTGCAGGGCAGTAAAGTCTTTTGATATATAGTACGTCCTTTTCATTTTTTTCAGCTTAGACCTAGTCTATTGGTTTATATAAGGAGTAATTGTGCTTTCAGAGCACAGTGGATCAGAATGTGTCTTCCAGTTGATGGTGAAAAGGTTGGAATCACCATATACAATTTTTTAAGTGAAGTCAAGAAAGGTAGCCCTAGCAATTGACTCACTTATAATGGTGTCGATTGAACTGGGAGTATTAGGAGCTCGATATACTTATCCGATTAGTATTTTACATTCATGGCTGTGTATAGTAAACCATATATAATCAGGAAGTTTGCTGGGGACATAGTCGCTATAGATTAACATGAGTGTTAGGTACGGTTAGTGTTTGTCTAGTAGAAGGGTATGATATTAACCCAGTAAATTGTCTGTTCTGTTATGAGAAAAAGAAGAATTGAGAGTGTTGACTCCATATTGATGAACGTTTAGTTTATTAATAATAAGGTTAATGCGAGAAAGGTAGTCGGAAGTTAGTTTAGTGAAAGAAGTATGTTTAAGAATGAAAGCTAGACTTGAATGGTTAGGTATTGTATTTATGGAGTGATCGGGAGGTTTCGTCAATGAGCTTTTATGACTAGAGACAGTTGTCGACGTTCAGAAAGATGTGCCACTCCCATTAGTTTGGAGTATATAGATGGTCTCAGAATAGTGGGATTGCCGCCCTCAACAACAGCAAACATGATAGTGGGGAGATAAGTTCAATCAACCCATGTTTGTGGGGCAGAACATTTTGTTTAATTACGACTCCTAATAGTTTAGTGGGATGTCACGAAATTATGGTATTGATACTGACTTATCACGCAAAATACCTCTTTAAATCGTGTTACAAATGTTGAATTGGTTTCACCATTTACCCAGAAATCCTATTACAAGCAAACTAGACAATTTGCTAATATACGAAGACTACTCAATACTATATAATACCTGAAAAAAATAATACAAAAAAACGAAATGGGTTCCAATAGCTTCGATAATAAAAGGAAGATAGCCAATTGTATATCACAATACTGTTTCGAGCACTACATTTTATTTTATAACCACACATAATCCCATACTCTCAGCTCCTTTCCGAATCACCTCAATTTGTCAGTTGTATGTCCACTCAAACCTTGTTAACACTTATTTTCTTTTACCTATTAAAATGCTCTTTCTTAACAAACACCTTAATAAAAGAAAGTTAGACTGAGTACTCATACCCTAAACATTCCTTCATGAATATTGGCTACTCTGCCTCTCGTCCTTTCTTTTACTTGCTTCCTCTTTCAGCCCCCTTGTGATATGGAACGAAAGATTTCATCCTGCACCATCCTCAAAGCCTTAAACATTCCAAAAGGACATAAGGTTGCGACATTTAGAAGCTCACACCTTCAATGAACCTATTCTTGACCATCAGTCGCGCCAACTGTGGTACTGAATAAAACCACCAACATTCATATCTTATAAATTATCAACCCAGATATGTAATTTACTACAGTGGATATTGCATTATTTGTATCAATTTGATCTTGCCTGTAAACTGGCATGCCTCATGTAACAAACTGTTATTTGAGAATAAATTATTATTATTATTATTAACATTTGGAGACCCCATAGCAGTACTATTGAAAAGGAGAAAGATAAAAAAGGATGAGATGGTGTATATGTCGAATAAGGGGGGATTAAAGAGTTGTATAGGGTGCCTTGACGTAGATAGTATTTAGAATCAGTAAGTTGGTTCCTAAATAGGCCAACGTTATGGCTTCTTTGTGTGCGGTGGGCAACTTTAGTCCTATTATAGGTAGGTGGGGAGGTTGTATGTTTTTGGTAAGGAATGAAGGATTGCCTGATATTATTGCCAAGAAAGGTGTTTGTGTTGTGTGTGGTTGTGTGCTGGTTCACGGAGCTTTCAAGGTTCACACTATATGACTTACGGGTATCACGGGTAGGTGTGGTTCTTGACGAGTGTAGTTTCACGTTCGGACGAGAGGATACTGCCAGGTCGCTATGTTTGTTGTAGGGCATTCTACTGCTATGAAAAGGTGAGTGTTTTAGGTCAGGGTACTGGAGTACTGGTGGGTTTTTCAGAGAGTTTAGTATTATTTCGTACAGCTGTTTCTGAGCGTCTGTAGTTGTCAAAGCTATTCCTGGGAGGATTATTTTGAGACCTTTTATCGGGGCAATACTGGGGCACTATTGAGGCATAAGTGGATTGGCATTTCGGGGTAGCTGATTGTTTGGGCTGAGGATGAGTGTTTTTAATGTCAATATGGATACATACAAACCTATTGCAAGTATCTACAGGGTGGTCACCTTGTGCATACTTAGGTAGGGGATGGAGTATATGTCTGGGTGAGTAGTCAAGATCTACATTATCGGGCTGACTATTGTAAGCAGGCTTAAATGTACTCCCTGGGCCGCTACTCAGGATGGCCGATTGTAAAATTGTTGGGTGTTTGGGGTCAGTCGCACTGTTTAAATACTGCTTACAACATGTGATACATTTGTTTGG
The DNA here is from genome assembly GCA_944470205.2 of Schistosoma margrebowiei. Taxonomy (NCBI): domain Eukaryota; kingdom Metazoa; phylum Platyhelminthes; class Trematoda; order Strigeidida; family Schistosomatidae; genus Schistosoma; species Schistosoma margrebowiei. Next base: position 63,791,164 of record OX104024.1, on the reverse strand, counting down.
ACTGAAAATGATGTCGACTCTAATGGTATGTAACTGCTCTATCTATCTACAAGAGAGATACAAGGTAGTGATATGTTTTGTCTAAGTAAACGGTGCACGTTTAGTGTAGCTGAAGGAAGATCAGAGTAGGATGCAGACTGATCAGTGTGTTTAAAAGGCTTCACATTATTCGCTTTAGTGACTGAGTTAGATCTTTTGCAGGTGCTATTGGCATCGGGAGAGACTATATGTTTTTTAGATGCCCTGGACATTATTGGAAGTAATGTAAATATAAAGTTTAATTAAGTGAACAACGACAGTTATAACTTAGCTTACTAGACCTGTAAAGTTTTATGGTACGATCAGTTCCAGTATGTTTTTAAGAGCAAATATATTAACGTTAATGAGCGAAAAGAGGTAAACAACGTGAAAACTAGCGAAATTAATGTGTGACGTTGAGTTCCAAAAATGAGGTGTCAAGTTGACAGATCGATCAACAACCTACTTTTCTAAGAAGTTCTGAATTTTCAGTCTCAGGGATGCGAGAGAATAGGATGAGTTGTAATCCTAAAAGAGAATATCGTCCATAATCTCCATCATTCTACTAAATCAACATGATACTTTAGTATTAAATTATAGTCAAGAGGATATATATATATATATATGTAGTTCCAGTTACTATGTTAAGCCCATATAACTTATTCTAACTTCTGGACAGGCCAGTTTATCTATTCTTCTTGATTCACGTTTTGACCTTGTTAATTATTCACTTATCACCCTTGACTTTTTATATGAGCATATGTGTGTGCACTTCTCATCCTACTCATCACATATCTGTAGCTTATTTCTGTGTGACTATAAATATCAGATAATGATTGCTTCGATGGAGTTGGCTAACACACCTCCACCGCGCGTTGTTTCGCTTCGCTTTCTTTTTTCGCTTCTTCCCTCTGGTTGACTGTCCACATCAGTGTGTTGTCAAAATATATGTATTCGAAATCCATTCTCGTATTCGAATTATTTCATTGTGTTAATCTCCAGCACGAATTAAGTCGATAATAATATACGACAGTAGTCAAGTTTTATATTTCTACAGCAATCATCCATACGATCTAATTGTGGTCAGAACAGAAAACGAACGACTAAATTGAACGAAGACTACTTCAAATCATAACAACAGGGTTATGGTTCACTTTATCAGAAGCTGAGATGACGGGATCCTTAAAGGAGTTCTTTAGGAGAACGTTCGACATTTATTTGAAATATGTATCTACTGAGAATGATTATTTCAAGTGTTATCCCACTATGCTTACTACTATTAATAACTACCTTAATTTCCGTTTAGTTCCAAATGTCACGTAGCAAGACTGAAATCTCGCAACAATCAAGAACATTTTCCCATCATTTGTGTGTAGATGTCTGAAAACTAACTAATTCGTTAATTCTGTCAGGAAAAGTTACATTTTCATACGACCTCATTTATAGTTTTGTCCCTTAAGCACTGGTAAACTTGCTCTGAGTGTTGATTTCCGATTAATTCTTTAACCATGAGTTAATATTCCTGCTTTTCAGAATAAGAACGGGTAAAATGACTATAAATCTGAGATATGGATACTCATGTCCGTTGCACAGAATCATCTCTCACCGATATAAAATAAAAAAGAAACTATTTTTGATAAACAGGACTTGGAAATTTGGAATAAGAATTATCTATATGGTGTTTTACATACTTGGACGTTTGTTCTGTTTACATGTTTCGAAGGTATATTGCGGCGACTCGCGCGGCGGTTTTGGATGTGTGGAACATTTAATGTTTTCTCTGGACGGCTTTTTCTCCGAACTTTCACGGTGTACTAGTTTGGTAACCAATTGTTTGTTTCGTATAAAGTGACTTAGCTTCAATCCATAGTCCCAAGCGTTTGTGATGTTGGACGGCTTGAGAGTACTCCTAATTTTACTTCCGAATATCTGGAGTCGGAAGAAGTTTACGCAGGACTACCTACTGTTTTCAACTCTAAATGCATCAGAAAACAGCTTGAAAGCTGTCTGAAGTCATTGGAAGGCACTCCAAAACATCCTGACCAGTCAGTCCGTCAACTGCTAACGCGAGTCGAACTACTTGGAATTCTTGCTTCCTGTCAGAATCTTGTAAGTATTCTAGTTAATTCTGTATTGTCTACCTATCTGTTTAAACACACCGGTTATTTTTGCGAATTAGGTGGACGTAAAGTGTATTGTTATGTACCTTGCATCGATTATGTAAATAGGTTTGTACACAAACCTATTTGAAATGAGTTTCGTACTAATTACAATAATACATTCTTTAGTCCTCTTAAACTCCTGCAAATCCATTAAAACCAGGACAGTGTAAGCATATATGTTGAGTGGACATAACGGTTACTTTTACTACAACATTTTGGTGTCAGTATGTACTCGACCTAAAATTCGTATTAAAATCTGCTGTCATATGACAACGAGCTTTTCATATATATATATATATATATATATATATATATATATATATATATATATCATAGGCGGCTGTAGAAAATTAGCTCGCAGGTCACTCATTTTTCAGTCAATACCTGATTTTCAGGTTTGGTCTATGGGCATTTTATGACTATTTATAGTAATGAAGATGCAAGATTCATGTAGTTGTCAGTTATGCATTTAGAACACCCGATTTTCGTCATATTCATGTAAATCAGTACGAGATTTCCCCTTACAAACTGTATAAGCTTTAAAATTAAGATTAGATTATGACTAGACTATATGATTACAACTATCTCTTCAAGATATCTAGTTTGAGAATAAATTGGAGTTAAAGTAAAACATGTTTTATGAAATCCGGCATTTTACCCATTTTAATCCACGTTAGACATGTAAAACTAGGAATTTTAATGTTTAGGTGATTTTCGTTAAAAATCAAGTCCTGAAATCCTACTTGGCGATTTTATGGGACGTCTTTAATATTTGTATTCGACTTCCCAAATATAAAAACACCTGTTAGCATTTGAATGTAACGGGTGTTATATCTGAGGCACGTCTCGTTTCCAATTCCATTTATGTTGTTTCATTATTTTTCAATTACCAGCTTCCACTACGTACCGGCTGATATAATGATTTTTTAAGTAAAATGGTTTACGTACTTTTAATGTGCTCACACTTATCCCCAAAACTTTTGTTAGTTCGAATTGGAATCGTCAGTATGGAAAGTAATGTTTACAATCAGCGACAACTCAGGAAGATTTTTGGATGCTTCTTATGCTTTGACAAACTACTGTCTTTCAAAAATTTTTGCATGTGAACAAAATACTTCGGTTTATGATACCCTGAATTCAATTCGTACCGAGGTTCTCACAGTTCTTAACAACAGTAATGAAATTTTTGAGTCCACACATGAAGCTTGTTTGACAGGCCGACTCCCTACTCCACATGCACATTTCCAGTCGATGGTTGTATCCCTTGGAAGAGCCTATATCGAACACTATTTCAACGTAAGTTAAATATTCCGTCTATAATACGCGTTGTTTTATAATTTTGCCTGGGACTAAGGCTTTCATCAAATACTGTATTTTTATGTGTTGTGTCACCGAATGAAGTATAGAGACTACTTTTATTTTTATATGAAAGTTATCATCACACCTTTGTAGTTTTTTTCATAGAGAAGAGAAATAGTACAAAGACAACTGACATATCCAAAGTCATACTTAAAGCTGTTAAGTAGTAAAAATGCACACCTTTATTCATGTTATTATGACTTACCAATAAAATTCAAAATGTCTCCATTCCCGCATCCATAACAATTAGTCATTTGCTCCCAGAGACAATATATTTGCCGATTTCGAAGTATCAGAACGCGACACGTTGAAGGTTGACAACTCTATTAGTAGTTTCCGTTTCATGGTTATCGTACCAAGTTTTATTAGTATATTCTCTCATCCCCTTAGTTTCCACCATTGGCTCTTTGTGGTTTGGGAAAAATCAATCGTTGGTTGAAATTAAAATAATACAAAATCGGAATTATTTACAGACTTGAACTTTATAAAACCCTCATCCACTGTATATTGTTGGAAAAAAGATATATTGTCAATTCTATTTTTCTGCGATCCATACAAATTTGGTAACATATTTTGTATCGTAAACTACCATTAACAATCGACTGACGGACACCGAGTCTTTCGGCTGCAGTGTTGAGGGTAGTCGCATAGACACATTTACGCTTCTATAATGCGATAATCGGATACTACTACAATCCATATTGTTCCTCACTTACATTTTCTGTTATTCTTGAACTTAAGTTCAAAATTTTATCAAGCGTGATCCGAACGTCTAAGCACTTCACTGTTACTGGTGGCTTCAAAATACTTTTAAGATGATAAAAAGAATCGGGAACGTCTCTCAAATGTATGTTACTAAAGCTAGTTTTATATCCATGCATTGCGGTTACTTCTGATTGTAAATCGGTACAATTTTTATTCACATATCAACAAGGTTTACTTCACGGTCAGAATCAGCAGTTACCGTTCCCCAATGTATGTACCTCGATCTCTGATGTCCCGTAGTTTTACTGTTCATTTGTAAACTTTTGAGTTGATCATAAAAAAATCGAAATAGGGATGAACCTGCATACTTCTTTCGAGGAAATTTTTTTCGGCATGAAGCCTCTCAACAGCTGATGAAAATTTACGGTCACGTTTTGAATTTCTGCCCTCGAAATATCAGCAAACCCTGTTGTCAATTTTCAGTTTAATTCTAAACGGTCCAATGGATCTTAATTGCTTTATTCGATATATATGGGTCGTGTCTAAATCCATATGGGCGAGTCTACAATTTATGGACGACCTTTCAGCGACTCCTAAGTGGCCTTGAGAATGTTTGCCTACTGACTAGGGTTAAATAAGGGCTTTAAACCTGTGTGAAGGATAAAGATTATGACTTACCGTTTATGGTCCTAGCTGCTACCATGACCTGGTGGTCGGGCTTGCCTATCGTGTTGACCCAACCGAGCTATATTGGCTGGAACATATGTTCCTCATGGGTTCTTCCATGGCAGGAAGGTCGATCGGAGAACGGTAAGACTAAAAGTAGCGGCACAAGGTCTGAAGGCGAAGTCGTACTGCTGACTGTAGAGGAGTGTGACAGCAGCAAGGTGTTTCCCTCGGACAACCTGCATCTGTAGTGATGCTGCCTTCTCAAATGGAAGGAAGGGATTAGAAAAGGTCGACCCTAAAAATATCACACCTCATAAATTTCCGTCTGCGGCGATAAGGCCCTTCGAACAGCGGAGCTAACACGTTAAAAATCTCCCACAAAAAAGCCGTGTGCAACCGGCCTCAAGCAGTTGTCCCTTAGGCTCTACGGTCACGCTCCCAGGTCGTTAAGACCAACATTAACCTAACTTCCTTTTCAGGTTTCTCGGAAAATATCCTTCCACAGTGTGGGCAGCCGGCAAGTGATATCAGTGCTCATACACCTAACAGCACACGAGACCAAGTTGGTCACATTCAAGTCCTTCCAAGTGGACTGAGCCATGTTGGTAGGTGCAGACTACGTAATTGGAATCCGCAAGATGATAGCAACCGATGGTTAGAGACCTTGAATGACATGGCTCAAAATCGTTTGCAATGGCGCAGTTGCATCCACTCTTTGCGTTCTCCCAAATTCTAATCTTCTGAATTCTTCATGTCCCTTATTTTCTCTTTCCAAATTTATTTCACTGGATTATACTTCTTGAATAACATCTTCAAACCCTGATGTTTCCGATTACTGCTTATACTCTTACTATCTCTACCACTACGGGATTTGAAGCGACAATTGTATCTGTGCTAATATAGTATGGTAACTTGAACTGATGTACGAATGTACGAAGTTCTACGTTGTTACTGACTGGTTAGGTGTAGAGATTAGATTTATTGTTTTCATCACGAACTGATATAAGCTAAAATGCCAAGACGCTATTTAGCCAAATGGATAGTGAATTTCGCACCGAAATCCAAGACGTGTAATCGTAAATCTGATTGTTTCGTCCATAAATTGTAGTCTCGCCTCCTTATGCGCTGTACTCTGAAAGCTAATAGTCAGTATAAGTATTTATATGCATCGATTTTACCCATTTTACTATCATCTCTAAACATGGAAATAAATGTTCAAAAGTAACTTCCAGATTGCATATCCAATTAGTCATACGCAATGTAGAACTCGGCACATATGTGTATCGACTCGATTCCTCACATCACTAGCACATTGAGATCAGATTTTCAAGGTGTATTTCAGAGTTGTAGATGTAGTAACAGTATTAGGACTCAATAGCGAAGTTTATTTGAACACAGAATTATCGGTACAAGAGGGAACCAAATATAATCAGAATTCCAAGAGAAAGAAAAAAAGGCGAGGAGCGTAAGAGAAATACAAACAATGACGAACAGATTACTATAAGGTAGTGTAATAATAATGAAAGTAATAATGGGGGAAACGGAAAGGTACAACAAGAAAAAGTCTTTCAGTTAAGGAAGATACAACCACATTTTATGAAGAAATTAAAAGAAGGTTACAGCAGGATCGCCACTGGCTTCTATTCTGAGCCATATCTGATAACGCATCTAGCCATTGTGTCGTATCATCTCTCGGACCCTAGCCAGGGAGTCGTGAAGAACCAACACAAGCCAGCCCTTTGCAGCTTTCTTTCATACCCCGACACCATGTCATACACTGACCACCTCTCCGCTTTTTCCAAGCAGTCCCAGAGTCGGCAAATAATGCACGACGTGGAATTCTCTGGGACGACATTCGTAGAACATGTCCAAGCAACCGAAGTCGGTGTTTCAAGATGGTAACACCAATTGAATTGTCATTTCTGTGCCCAAACACACGATGCCGAGCCTCTGCATTACTGACATGGTGTTGCCACTTAATGTCAGCAATCCTTCGGAGACAGCGATGATCGAACACAGAGAGTCGTCTAACGTCCTCAACTCGGAGAGGCCAGGTTTCACAAGCATAGAGCAAAACTGCTCTCACCGACGCGTTGTAGATCCAACCTTTTACAGCCAGACTAACATCACGAAGGCGCCAAAGGTGGCCCAGATTGACATAAGCCGCTCTGGCTTTCACTATACGTGTATTGATCTCATCACCCACGCCACCACCAGTACTCATGCAGCTACCTAGATACACGAACTTCTCGACTACTATCTGCTCACCATCCAGGGCGAGTACAGGATTAGAGTCCTGCCAGTCTTGTAGAAGCACTTTGCACTTCGAAGGTGCGGGATCGTGGATGCGCACTGCTGAGGAGTCCTATAATAGGACGAAACGGCCGCCCAGTGCTTCAAGGTTTTCCATGGTGGTCTAGCTTCAACTAACTCATGATTTCAATCTGTGAAATTTCTAAAATCTCCACAAACCCCTTCTGACAATAATTATGTGTTCAAATAAAAAAAATTATAATGTAATTATCAGAATGGGTTTTGTGGAGAGTTTTAGCTTCAACTGACTCATGATTTCAACCTGTGAAATTTATAATGTAATTCAAGAAGAAAACATGTTTTAGTTTTTTAAACTAAGATTATAAGATAATTGGGGATTCAAGGTGGAAGAGAAATAAAAAGGCGAATGAACTTAGGGCCTTGCGAATGATGCTAAACAATGTCACTCAAAATCTCTAACCATTGGTTGTGGTGATCACGTAGTCTTGAACTGATTAGTTTTGGTCGACCTACACGCATCACTTCAACAGTCAGTTGCTTTATAAAATGATGCTACGTCTTGTTTAAAGAGTCATTAGCGCTCTTCCAATTTACTTGTATGACGATGTATACGGTGGATAGTTATATTTATTTGAACACATAAACATTGGTACAATGGGGCACCAAATAGATATGCGCCACACAATAACAATGAAGCCAGTAGCAGTTATCATTGATTCGTGTGAGGGTTGTGATACTGTCCGGGTGCACAAACCGAAGCAAGTGGTTTTCCTAGTTGACCACACCAGGAGCCTTAAACCTAAGGGTCTTATGCACAAGACAGTGGAGCAACGTTAGAAGATGCAGTCCCATGGTAGCCGGTGACCAACAGCAGTTTCATCATGTCATTTGTTCCTTCAGGATCCTTGAGCTCATGTTTATCATTGGTTTGGAACCAGAGTTTTCCAGTTCCCCTAGATGAATCCTGCATATCTACCGAACCGGTTAATGTGCCTGACATTCGCTTTCCGTCTTCTCAATTTCGTAAACAACACCCGGCCACGAGAAGGCAGTGAGTAGGACTTCCCTGGTGTTGGTTGTATACGCGTGGTCATGTGAGAGCGATCTGAGAAAGCGGATTCTCCTCACCCTCGGCCGTATCAGGGAATTTGGGGGTCAGGATAGTCATACGCAATGCATGTCACGATCACCTCGGTTGATGAAGATGCACTACCTTACAAACCAATTTTTTCCATAATTACCTAGTACCCTGCATCGAATTTCATAATTACTAACTCGATAGCTCCGATATGTACGAGCAATAATTCGTAGACATCTATCACCGAATACTAGTAACCTATAAATATCCCCTATTTTTAAGAACCACGTCTCATAGTCATGAAGTTAAATGGGACGAACTATCGTACAATATACTGGGACGTTAGTTGGAAGATGGATATCTCGCCTACGCCACCACTAACACGAGTTAGCAAAAGCCAAACTCTTTCTGGGTCCGTGCTAATATTTGATCACATGTAAACCCACGAGGACTGACTGGTTAAGAGGGATGACTGACACACTGAACTACTTCACTCCATATCTTTAGTTCTGGCGTTGAGGCAGACATTAACGCAGACTCAATCTCAAAAAAATACTCTTATAGTTTTGAGTTGGTAGGTGCATCTGTGTTCTAGGACCTAATGAAGAGCTAATACTTGATAGACACATCTAGGTGTGAAATCAGCACGGTTTTCTTGTGTTTGGTTTTCACGAACCCTAGTAAAGCGTTCGATTATTATCAAGGCCAGTACTTTAAACCATATATTAGGTAGACGTATTACTCTGTGGTAATCACGAAACGAATTTTACTGGAACGACCTGTTATCGCGACTACGCCGATGAAATTGTATCCAGTCTCAAGTCTAACTTATGTCTCAGACAATCTAACACCTGAAACAACTAACATCCTTAAAGACCTGGAATTTTAGTCAGTCAGAGCATGCTGTTCTCTGTTGCTTTAAATTGGTCTCAGCCATGAACTTTTTAACTTCACTGACATAGCGTTGCCTGGTATAAGTAAACTATTAGATGGTAGCTAGATTGAAGTTGAACTGTTATTTACATTTTTCTGCCCACCGTTCCAGTCTCAGGCTGTGATTACATTATCGTCCTGTCTTTTTGCAAAATAGACCAACTAACAGCTGAATTTTTAATTCCTACTTCCTTAAGGAGTCTGAAAAATGTTATACTATTGCCTGACGCGACCTCTTTTTCCATCGCTTATGCTTTCGCTAGGAATGATCACTTTGTGGACGTTTTATTAGTCTAATTCTAAGTTTCTTTTGCTTCCTATCATGTTTCGAACTTAATAAAATGTCTTTTCAGGCGTCTATCAACTTGGTAAACGCTACCGGAATCGACTGATTTCCCTAGCTTTTTGGTTATGGTTACTGGTAGATATCACCGCTCATTTTACAGCTATCTGGATATCATTCCAACCTACATTGAAGTGAAAATCACTTTGGGGATCGATTAACTTTACATCTAATTCATCCCCAAATATGCATATGGTTGTGTACTAGTCAGTTTTAAATTATTGTAAATTATCGCGACTTAGTAACCAAGTGTGTAACAGAATTTTTTGTCACATTGTGTTGGAATCAAGAGTAGCAACTAGTTACGATTGTAACGTAAAGCATAGTGTGATTTCTTTAATATATTTTTGGGACTTATAATCAGTTCCTACTAACATACTTATATTGTACGTTTGGTGTATGGAATAATCTACTGCTATTCAACATTTTTTCTTTCCCTGGAATCATAGCTTAAAGTGCCATTTAGATTATCATATACATTAATTAAAACCATTTCACTTCCTAATGTATATCTGATACGCCTTCAGTTGGTACGTTCGTAAACCAGCCCATTAATTTTCAGGTACAAATTCTATATGATGAAGGAGACTACTTTTGTTTTGTTTTCTATCTAATAACTAGAGTGAAGATTCAAAATTGTATAGAAGTCATTACTCTTTATAGAGACTCCATCCGAACTAATTTTTATTGTTATAAAATAGGCCCCCAAATGCCCTGGTACGGCCGAGAGTAGGGAGAGTCCGCTCTCCCTCTCAAAATGCTCTCACATGGCCACGCGTATATAGCCTCTGCCAGGGAAATCCTACTCACTGCCTTCTCGTGGCGGGGGTGTTGTTAACGAAAATGGGAGGACGAAAAGCGAATGTCCGGCGCTTTAACCGGATTCCAAACCAGTGATGCACATGGGCTCCAGTATCCTACGGGAACAATTGGCGTATGATCCAGTTATTGGTTACCGGCTACCATGGGACTGCATCTCCTTACGATGCTCCACTGCCTTGTGGATCAAACCTTCAGGTCCAGTCCTCGGGGAGTGGCCCCCTAAGAAAACCACCTGCTTCGGTTTGGGCACCCGGGCAGTAAAACAGCCCCCACACATATCGAATGTGATTTGTGTGGCGCATATGTATTTGGTGCCTCCTTGTACCAATATCTATGTGTTGAAATAAATAAAGAACTGTTATAAAATAGCACCATTATGTGCGAAATATTGACATAAAATACCCATGATAAAATTTCATAAGCAATTGGTAGAAATTTACTCGTATTCACTCACTGTTCAGCCTATTATTCAGACATTGCATTAATTTTACTCTACATACCTAATTTAATTTATGTCACCTTATCGGCAACTGAATTAATATCCGTCCTAACGTTTAAATATGTGGTGGTATTAACGGTTAAAATATCGTTCTTGTCTTTGTCAGTGGCCTGCTTTTTCTGCAAACCTGGATCTTATTCGACTGCAGTATAAAGAGTTCTTTGAGGGGAAGTCATGGGCTGTTGTCTGTGCTCGTGGTTACTTCTACTGGCTGCATCTTCATGCTCGCTGCATATTTGGTGCTAACTTTGAGTTGGTCAATACACCTCTTCAGTCAGGCACTCACGATACGTTCCCTCCACCGCCCGTATCTCCTCTGCATGCTGCAGTTATTGTTCGTATGCATGGTCAAACACTGGTGAAGTTTATGCGTTTGTGTTGTGAGCAGAAATTACAAAGTCGTTCCTGTACAAAACAGCAAGTTAAGGTCGGGATCGGGAAAGAAAATAAAGATCCGTCTGTTGGTCCCAAAAATTTGAAAAAGTTTGTTGAACCAAAGCCAGTACCTTCAGAACTCAAAGTATCTACCGCTGCTTGGTCTTCTGTTTCATTAACAGGTATAAGCAGTTGTTTTCTCAGCTTGTAAGCCTTTCTTATCACTTTAATTGTATAATTTATTCCTAATAATTTTTATGGTGCTTCATAAAATCTTATATTTTACCTTTAATAAAATGTCACAGATCTGTTGAAGTTAAACATTTGCACCATTGGATTTCGAGCTAGCGGTCTAGAGGTTAAGTGCCTCGTGCGAGGCCGATGACCCTGGGTTCGGTCCTCCATTTTTTTTCGTAGATGTCCACTGCTAAAGAGCCCTCTACTAGGACGATAAAGCTGTCCAGTATTCCCAGGTTTCCATTGGTTGTCCAACTTAGGTTAGTTTATGATCTCTAAACATTTACGTAGTTCTCAATCGGCGTTTGTTAGTATGCACAGTGTTTACCTCTAGCTTGTCGGATCTACTTATAATTATTCGTTGTTATTCTGGTTCGCACTTCTAGAGACGGTATTATTAATTTTTAGGAACCTTTCATTACCATTATGTCAAGTCCCCTTATTCGGTTTAGTATTTTTCTATCGCTTAGTATTCTTGAAAATTTCACAGTGCTCCATTGGTTCCCGAATCAATGGGCAACTTGAAAAGAACATAAATATATTCCAAGCAAAACATTAATGTAAGGAATATGTCAATGAATACATAAACTTTTTACAAGAATGTTTAAGAGTCTTCTTAGTTCACCCAGTGTTAACGGGACATCGATTGGATTAAAGCATGTTTCGTGCCCGATTGTGTTGATGCATACTGATTGGCTACTTCTTATCCAATCCGCACTAGTCGATACTTGAGGAAAATTCTAGAATTTTCTCATGTAAAAATTACAAATATACTAACTTTCCTCTTATTGTGCTTCCTACTTCTATCTACTCATTATTTGGAGTATGATTTCGTACCTGTCCAAACGTGTTCTGATTTGGGGACTTGTCGAGTGAATCGGTGTCCAAGAATACTATGAATCAGGAATTACTTACTTACTTACTTACGCCTGTTACTCCCAATGGAGCATAGGCCGCCGACCAGCATTCTCCAACCCACCATAAGGTGTCATGATTCTTCGCTCAACTCGAAATTTAAATTGTTTGTTGTGGTTAGTGTATTTTATCGGGATTGTTTTCTACGGGATGGGGTTGGTGACCTCATACCTAACCCTCCTCATTTATCTGGGTTCGGGAACGACAATAATCCTAGGAGAACTACAGGCGGAGTTAGTAATATTCATACTGCAACATAATCTTATCTGTGACTTGCTTTTCTCAATTCTCTGTCCTGCTAACAAAAGGTATATTAACTGTATTTGTTATTTAGGCATTATTGATTAATGTCACCTCATCGATTAATTAAAATACTTTTTATCTCCTAAATAACATGACCGACACATCGAAAATAATTACTGAATAAGTGACGCTTCCAGAGAAGATGGAAAATTTGATGGATTGGTTTGGAAATCAATCTAAATGTCTTGTTTGACATAATTTAACTTTGACCATAACTTTTTAATAAAACAGGATAAAATCTCGACTGGACTGAAAATATTTATTTTCGAACGCTAGGGTTTTTTATAACTGGCAATCTATCATTAGCGTTCAACATGATTTAAAACTATACTTATACTCCTACGCTATTATCTTCAGGAAAAGTTTGCAACTCATCTGGTGACCATGATTGATAAACATTTTTCTGATTGTCATTTATCGTCGCATCGTAATTGAGAACTATGATGTTGTTGATTATTTCTAGATAATGAATTACTTAATCTATGGTTGGGAACGCGACTACTTTTATACGGTTGCCATCAAACTGCTGAGTTATATACGCTTCTAGGTACTGTAAGAGAAGCACGTGTGTATCAAAATGAGTTATTATGCGTTGGCCAACGTTTTCACTTATGCAGTTAGTAAGTTAATGTATAAAAGTTAATACCCTCATTGTACTATTCAGATTTTACAGATTAATTAAATACAGTTGAGATTTTCGGGAATCACATACACAGAGTTCATTTGTACCAACCTTTTATGTTTGCCTTACTTTGTTTTAGTACACAAATTGCTCTGAACTTAATGGCACATCTAGATATGTTTGCTCAACGTCAATGGGCTTTTGAATTACGTCTGCGACAGCTAAATCACATTGCAACATGTCAAGTGTCTCTTGAGGAACTAGTCACTAAAAGAACTAAACAAAATTCGAAATTAAATTTAAATTCAAAAGCTACCACGGAAATTGATGAGTCTGCTTTTATTCATTCTAAAACATTTCCCAATCAATCTCTCTACAATGGTCTTGGTGACAATCAGCTGGTGAGAGATACGACAGTAGTAAATTCTTTGTCAAACGATTCATTTTCCGACGGTTCTAATCCTCTTTTGTCCGGCTACAATAGACCATTCAGTTCAATTTTTTCTAGTAGTCCAACACGACGTACATATTTTAATAACAAAAGTGAAGCGGTTGATACCTATCCAAGTGCTACCCAAATTGCTTCCGCAATTGCTGGACAACGGCTTACCTCAGAATGGAATGAGTGGTACAGTAAAGGATACTATATACCTCACACTGTCGATTTTGCCTTTGAATCTGTAAGCAAGTCCTTCCTGAGTGTTGGTGGATTACCTCTAGGAACCTGTGTTTGTTTAATCCTTAATGGGGTTTCCTGGCCTTGGTTGTTTAACTTGACTCAGGTAGTTCGAAATGAACTGTTACCATCCCCTCATTTTTTACCTGCTTTGTACACTGTTCCATCGGCGCATGTCAAAGCAGCTGTAAAAACTCGTAATCATGTAAGTAAATTTTCGATACTGTTTTTTTAATTTAATTATTTAACTGAAAATTTCTTTTAAATTATAATGATAAACCCAGTCAATCGTTCACTTCCTTTTATAGATTACAATTACTTAGTTTACTAACTTCACATTGGTTCTCACGAACCTAAGGATATTATAACAGTTTCGGAAGCATTCGGAACTTTATACCCAAAAGTAAGGAAATGATAGAAATCAGGATCACTCGTTAACTACGTTGCACTTATGATAGAGATTTCTCGCTAACGTATATATTCAACGGTCATCATTCAAACTTATGTAACTGATAAATTTGCCGCATCTCTAATTTACACAAATAGTGGATGAAATGAGAAGTATGAAATCAAATAACTATTAGGATGTCTATGTTATGATAATACATCTGGAAATGACTCTCTATTGCTGTTTTCAGGAAGAAATTATATTAATGACTACATATTTCTATGATGAGCCAAGTTCAGTTTTATTACTTTCCGACATTAATTACTGTCAAGGGTTCAGTACCCCCACTCTAATAAGTTTTTTGTTGATTATACTTCCCGTCTAAGTGAACTCTATGTTTATAACCACCTACCAATAATCATTCCGTTGTATATTTTACGGTTGGGTAGCATGTACATGATGACTTGTAATATTGTTGATAGTACTCCAACAGAAAATGAGATCCCTATAATGTAACTGTATTTGAGTTTATAATTGTGGGTTAAATGTTCTAAATAATTCAATATTTGAAAGGGTAACATCACATCTGTATCGCTGTTGTTTATTATGTCCCTCTAAATAAGGTTTATCGAACAAAATAAACATTCTTTTGTCGTATTCATGTTAAGATTAAAATCGTTTTTTGTAGCTCATATTCGGACATAATCTTAATATTAGTCAACTATAATCCCTCTAAATTAATGTTTTCCGTATTTTTTTTGTGACTTTCCAATCCCTCACTGATTTTATAGGGAGAGCCTAATAAAAATAAAGATCTCATAGAAGCTTTTTCATTGCTCAGTATCACTCCTACAGAAAATTCATCAGAAACGTGGAATAATAAGATTGAAAAATCATCGTCACCTCAACTTCAGTCAAAGAAAGATTTTCATACTGGCAAACAGTTACCACCTCCTGTACCTAAACCAAATGCTCCCCGTCGTCCAGCAGATAACCGAAACAAAACTAGTTTAAATATTTCACCACACAACAGAAATTGCTGTCGATCATCCCGTAAGTCATACCATTTAATTTTCAAAGTCTAGTCCCGTTTGTATTATCTAAACAAGATATTATGTGGAGCGTTGGATTCCTAAATCTATCTTCCTACTACTCATCTCTTATAGTCTGAAATCCCGTTTAATTATCTACCAATACAACCTAACCAAGTAAATATTGAAGTGTAAAACCCATTTTAATAGTACTCTGGTTCAAGTTACTACGCCGCGCAACAAAAGTAAATTTATAAAGATGAAAACTACTGACATAAAATAATATTCTAAGTATTTATTCGGTATCTTAAGTACATTTGAATGAAGAGTAATGACATGTTTGATAAGTAGACGAAAACAATTAGTAAGTACATTCGGACCCTATTACTTATTAGCCTGTCTAGTTGACCTTTTATTTTTATATATAAATGCTCCTAACATGTATATGTGTGACCAGATTGTTCGAAATGTATTGCGCTAATATATCATATAGTTCTGATAATCTTCGTCTTCTAATATCATTATCGAAATTTATTTTACTTCGTTATTTAGTATTATATATATATATATATATATATATATATATATATATATATATATATATATATATATATATATACCCTCTTACATGCCAATTATTTTCCTCTATAGATTATCAACAGGTTGGTAAAACCACTGAAATTAATGAGGTAACTATAGAATCCACAATACAAACTAGACGCTGTGATATTCCCTTAACGAATAAAGATATTGTTTTAGATAATCATGAAGCAGACAATGAAATATTGATACCATTGCTTGGTTATACCTTTCGAAAACCAGCTAATTCTCAACCTCTGGAAATATATTGTGACCATTTGTCCAAAAATAAAGTGAGTTGACATTGGTTAAAACACTTAATTTCTTCTTTTAAAGCTAGTATATATTTTTAGTTTTTTGATTACCTCTACTTTGAATTGTTTAAACAGTATGTCAGTCATGCTTATACGTTCCAACTTTTATTCACTTTAGAACTGGAATGGGTGTTTTGTTCTGGTTTTTTGCATTATTTTAACTGAAATTCATTTTGTTCTAACTTCGATACCGAAGGTCCTGTATTCGATTTCCGGATGTGACATCGAGGTTGCACACTGCTGTGGTGTCCCATACTAGAACGAACTAGTCGTCCAACGCTTCCAGTTTTTCAACTATGGTCTAGCTAAGATCAGTTCGTAGTTTAAACCTATAAAAATTCTGCAATCTACACAAATATTCGTACTGTGATGTATTTTTATAGTCTTTCAATCTTATCCATTATTTGCCGATATATTACAGTAAAATAGAAATAAACCACGTCAGTTTTCAAGACATTTTTAACCAGTGATTGACTTCTCACCATAATTTACACATTTTTGTATTAGTACTTAGTATTTTTTATATTTCATCCTTGTTGTCATTTAGTACACGTAATTTCGATAACTGTCCGAGTTGAGCTTTTGTCTTCGATTTTTATAATAGTATTCTGAATGAAAAAGTTCATGTTCTTACCTTTTAGATAAAATCCCAATAACCATTTTTTATCATACTAAGAATATCAGTATTTCTGTATTGTGTTATCTGTCTGCGAATAGCACAACACTAAAGGAGTTTATGATATATGCCATTTCCAGTTTTATTGGATAGACTGAGTCTAAATAATTTTCCGTTTTAATGAACATTGAAATCATTTAGTTTTAACACTCAAACTGTTTGTATTCAAATGAATTAGTTAATTCTTAGTAGTTGGAAAAATCATTTCAACTACTTTGCTATTCATCTTGTCACTTTCATCTCGTTTAACTGATGTTTTCTGTCAATCGAATTAACATACATTGAGTATGACTGACCTGTGTACCTCCACTTTGTTGATATTTCCAAGTTGATTGTTTATAATTGCCACTTTTCCCTCCACACGTTTCTTCCGAAATTGTTATTCCCTGTATTTTTTTAAATATACGTACAGATTTAATCAGTGTGAAGTTTTAATTTAGTTGAACTAGCCCACTTGGTGAACCGTAGTATTTTCCTTTTTCTCTTTGATACACCATTATCGCTGCTACAATCAAATAGACGTTTCTGAAAATTCGCATAATATGTACACTTATGTTTAGGTTAAGTTTCTCAGTGACAACTAGCTTCTTAGCGAAACATGATATGTGTTTTAAACTTAGGTTTGTTTCGATACGAAGGTAACTTAGTAATGACTTCATGAATCTTGTTACATATTACTATCTAGGAGACAGTGCGATTCATCTTCGTTTTAATGATAATGAGGATAGGAGAACGACGACAAAAAAAGACTAGACTATCTGGGACCCAAACTTAAACCTCATATTATTAGTTATCTACTTGGCATGTTATGTGATTTTCTGGCTATATGGTGAGTGAGCGTTGGACAACTGGATTTCGAACCATTTGGCCTTAGGTAGTACTCTTCGCTGTTTTCTCACTGTCATCGTATGATTGGTGTTATGTAGAAATCCTGGTGAAATAGTCAGTAATTGGAATAGATCGTATAGCTGCTCTCCAGTAATTATAGTTCTCTCGCACGGGCCCCAATATAATTTAAACATCTTTTCCCCCCCTCCCGTTATTCCGTGGTCGTATTTTAACTACAATTAACCGGTCCATAAACTTTCTGGATTTTTACTACTCAGTGAATATGCATTTCGAATTTTCATTATATGGTTTAGACTAAATCATATTTAATTTTTTGAACACCATAAGCTGTTAAGGAAATTAGTTTTTAAGTATTTGTACTTTGTATTTGTTATATCATGTATTTACTATTAAACTTTTCATTCAACAAATACAGAATGTTTTGAGGAAAAGAGAAAACAAAAATACAGGCTCGGGCAAAGGCCATACCATAGTTCTAGACCCAGTGGAATCATGTTCTTCTTTAATTGATGCGCCTTTGCGTCCACGTAGCGTCAGGTTAGCTTCCAAGTGGGCTGCTAATCAAATCAAGACGAAATTGGTCAATACATTATGTGAAGAAAATCCTCTGTTATCGGAGAATACAGATCAGATGAGTCAGGTTTCTAATAATATGGCTACACGTTTGTATGGCGCTTATCAGCAACTATCTAGCTTTCCAGTCCCAAATCTATTACGTCCTATATGCCAATGGCTGGGTATTTATTGGTTGGGAAAAGGTGATCAACTACAAGCGGGAAGATTTTTATCTCAAGCTATCGGTATTGGACCCACAACCTTGTACTTATCTATCTTAAGCTCTCGGATAATGTAAGTTTTTTTTTACAAGAATTTTACCACTTGATCTCATGAAAATACACATGTTATAAGTAAAACCATATTGTTGATCGATACATTTCGAACTTTTTAAAACCAAGATTATCTTAGATTTCGCATCGTAGTTAATCAAATGCTAACTTAGTATGGGTTCGTATTCTTAGCTTAAAGCTATAAATCTTGAAAGAGATTTATTAATAATACGTGGTTACATAAGTCAATGTATGTTGAAAGAAATTCAGTTCTGTAACCTAGTCTCGATTGTCGTACATTGTTGTATATCTACGTGCCTGGCGTGGTAGATTTATTTAGTTGTCCATTTTGCCTCTGGTTTATGTTTGACGTATCCACGGATAATATATAATTCATTTGTGTACTCAGAATTCCATTCACTGTTTCAATTTCTTCTGAGTTCTTTTCAGATTACTTTTGCCTAATATATATGCCCTAAATATGTTTTCGTATATTATTTGTTTGCCACTAATTAGATTCTTATGTTATGGTCACTTAATCATTTATATTTTTTATACCAGTCATTTGAAGTCATCTGATTCTCAAGATTCTGTTTCTGATCGCAACAAAAAATGTAACTGGTTCCCTATTTTGAATCGAGTGATGACTGTTTGTGCTCCTAATAATTTTCTAATGGAAAATGTAATTCAGATGCCTACTTGTGACGATAATAGTTCACCTACAGTTCGGGTTATTCAACTCTGTCTTGTTGATGAACTCAGTTGCAAGTCTAATTTAATTGATAAAAGTGATGATATTTACCATCACACTATTTCTCCATATGGACTTGGTGCTCGTTCCGGAGGTTACTTACTAGTATCGCGTTATATAGGTATTTCTGGTCAATCTTTAAGAACATTTGAAGTGGAGACACGTGTTATGCATGGATTCACTCATTCTGTAAGTTCAGAAAAAAGAAAATTTAAATTGTACAATGTTGCTCTTTTCTATACTACACGTGTGACTAGCATAATAGCTGTTATTAAAATTATTACTACCTCAATAAGAATAGCATAATATTTTAACTTGTTAACTTAGTTCAAGTGAAATTGAAATCGTTCAATGATAATAACTAGTTTACCAATTTTTTGTCTTCATTGACTGAAGATTCGACTACATCAATATATAGAAATCTTTTTTGTAACTGAGTAGCGTTTAAAACATAATTACAACTAACGTTTTTAATAATCCATATAGAGTTTCTACTGAATAATTGTAACATATATTGCAAGAAGTTACGAAGTATTTACATAATATATATACGTTGCGTTCAACCGTCCATTTGCCTCCTTCCGAGTGTTCTGCCAACTCCGTGATTTCGCCGCACTAAAACCTTTCACTCTGTCTGACAACTTCAGGGTCACGTTTCTCAATATACTGCTGACAAACAATCTTGTGAGTAGCGTGCACTAAAATAATTCAGTGAATCCGTGCTTTCGTTTGTTGTGATGAAGTAATTTAGGAAAATTGTTACGTAGTTATTAATTGTGTTTTCATGCATTCCATGTTTATGTAGGTCTTCCAGTCTACAGATGTTAGACATCTGGATTTAAGTTTTCTACGCTCTTGAATACAATATTAAACATTTTAAAGCTCGTTTAATATGATTTATCATGTCTTTCCTTCGTGATGGTATCTACGTATTTTACCAGTTGTCTAAGCTGACTGTATGCTAAATTAATTAGGATTATTATTATTTGCTGCCGAAGTTTTTTGTGATATATATACATCACTGTTATAATTTATAATTCATTTTAGAATTTGCATTAACTCTATTGGTTGTAAGCATTATCATTTTTCATATGTGTATCTGATTTTACGGTATGATTATGCGGATCAATAAGTACCAATTTTTTAACTCGCTGTAGATAAACTCCGTTTGCTAGCACAAATGTTACTTTGTTTTTAGAACAACACAATATTCTACAGTAACTAATGTCATCATCCTAACTTATTGGGATATTATATTAAACTAATTCTATGAATGTAATGTTATTTTATACAGCGTTATTCCTAAAGCTGGACAATCATGTTTATAGTTATTTAGCTTAAATATACGTATGATAAAACAAGTGGATACTCCATTGTTTAGAAGTTGGTGGAAAGTGTTTACATGTATCAAGATTAAATAATGTGAAATAATGAGAAATAAAAAGGTAAAAATTTACTTAAATGGAAGATAATTGTTCACCCAAAGAACATTAAAAAAAATAAATATGAAGACGTATTTTCGTTACCTTTCTTCAGGTGGAACATTGTTTTTTTTTTCAAATAACACTATCTTATCTGCAATTTAAATAAAACTTATTCTAAATCAATCTTTTCATGTTTATCTTTTCCAAAGGGTTTTAAATATATGGATAGTTTTGATGAAATTCAGACGGAGAGTCTTGATTCGATGGCTATTGAAGATCGTGCTAATTACTGGCGTATACGTTATAACTTGGATGAACGACTAGAAGTATGGCATGTTTTTCATGGTGTTTATTGTGTGTGCTTTCCCTTATTTTATGTGCAAAAACAAAAGCTTTTTAAGCCTTATTCATTTACCTTTTTCATTGATATTTTCTTCGTTGAAGAAAATTCGTTCTCTATTTCATTGTTTTTCATTTTAGTTTTGATCTCATTACCAGAATATATATATAAGTACAATTATTCGTTTCCATTAAGTTAACTAATGTAGCTCATTTCCAAATACTGATTCGTGCGCTCAACCCTGAGCCACATTGTTTGTATGAAGGTTAGTGATACTATCCGTCACCCCACCACACTGAAACACATGAGACCGAGGTTCTGTGTTTCCACTTACTAATTAGAAGTTTATGGATTTTGCCACTCATTCACCTCTTCACTTTATTGTGTTTAAGGTTTACTACATTGATTTCAGTTTGCTTTATCTAGAATGTGCCTTTCTTATAAACTAACACATTGGCAATATGTTTCCTATGCAAAAAAGTAATATACTACTATCCGACTAGTTTTCGTGTTTCCTATTCTATTAATGTAAAAACAATTTTCGGAGTGTGCAAACGAAATAGTTCTCGATATTACAATTAATGTTACCACAAACATAGGTGATTAATCATCGGTCGTTTTTGTGACCTTGAATTTCATCTGTGATTATTCATTTGTTAACTCATTGGTTAATTATAGTCATGCTATTTAAATCAAATATTTTTTATATCAATAATATGGTTATTATCTCAGCATACTTCCAATTACCCACTCTATTGACCAGTGGTTCTGATTTCGATCCGATTCGAATAGTGGTATGTAATAGTTTGACCATCTCTATCATTACTCATAATTTTATAATTCAAGTGAACTGTTGTCATAAATGCAAGCACTTTTCATATTCATTTAAAATCGTAATTTATTTGATGTATATAAGCACATTTTAATTTGGCCACTCTATTTACTGACACTGGTCAAAATAGCAGGACATCCAAGGCCAGTATACTACCAAAACTCTACAAATTCAATACAATAAATGATTTCAACCTTGCTGAAATAGCTAACATGTTTACTTTCAAAATATCATTTCTCTCATCAGTTATATTTTACCACAACTTGGCTACCTATGTAAATCCTTTCAACCTATGTTCCAAGGATTGTTAGCTTAATATATGATAGAACACAATTTCTGTCTTTTGAATTTTCGGAATTTTTGTGTTTTTCAGATAAGTTTCCACTTAAGTACTTCGGTATCTATAATTTAAAATTAGTGTCTAAATAGATTGATAAGTTGCTAAAACCAAAAGATTTATCTGGTCAATTCACTTTCCAAGCGTTCTACTTTCGAATAATGCTTTTTTAATATGCTTCATCATATATCTTTACGTGTATTACTTGTATTGTGATATATGATTTAATTCACCCATTTAATTTTTAATTTTCAAAATCCGACAAATTAGTTTCTTCATAAACAATTTTCAGTTTTATCCCAGCATTCATTTTTAGTCCTTTGAAATAATTTTGTAGAATTTACTTACTGAAATACGTCGTGAATGGTTTACTAAAGATGATCTAGATTGGTTATTCAGTCGAGAAAAATATTGTCGTAATAATGAACTCAAAAATGATTATAACCCTCCTTCTGTAGTCATTATTCCGGATCGAGTAAGTTTAACACTAACTTTTCTAGCATACTCAACTATGTATTGATTTTTTGGAATATTTTTTTGTGTAGTTAAATAAAATATCATTAATATTTACTTAGTGTTCTGTTTAGGGTCTACTTATCTAACGTACACAAGTAAAGACGCACGTAGCATTTTTAGCTTTGTACTTCTATTTGGTTTATTCTTTGGGAATTAAATTAGCTTTTCGGTTGTTATGAATAAATAAGTGTTTGCAAGTATTTTATGCTATATTTGAATGTGCAGATTTTCTAAACTATTCTCTAATCCTCACCTGTTTGTTTTAATTTTCGTAAGTGTGAAAAAGTTCTTCGACGAGACGCATTTATCATGAGTAAAAATCTAAAGACTTTCCAAGCAATTGGTGAAAGTAATCTTGTTGAATAACTGTGTGACTGCACTTGATTCGCATTTCTGATGTTCGCAGGATCAATGAGACAAGTAATAAAGAAATTCATGCAACTGTCATCCCAGTAACCAACTGGGATGTACGATGTTTACCTTTTATTACTATTCTTACAATAACAAGACTAGGATAATTATCCATTGTAAAATTGAACCTCTGTAAAGTCGATCTCAGTTGTACATCACGTTTGCTGAATAGACGTCAATTATTATTTACACTTGAATTTAACATGTTTGTTTTCGAACACTCACGTCCGCCCATGACTCATATCAGAGGTTTGGTTAAATATTCAGTATCCAACTGAACACAGTGTCAGAGCATCAAGTTCCAAAAGTCAACTGGGATTACATTTTCAAAAGATCAAGAACAATAACTCATGGCGTTATAGTGTTATTAATTATCCTGTTTTTATATTGGGATTTAGAATATACCCACATAAAATCCAAAAATGAAAGCTTTTGACGACAAGGATGATATTTATGCTATTTAATGATTTGTTGACAAACAGTGTTTTTTAGCTGCTCTTACAATAAGAGTTGTGGCAACGTACAGCATAGTCAATTATTACTTCATAAAGTCAAAAAACATATTGACTTTAATATTCGCTCAGAAGAGGGACATTTAATGTATTTTTATCCACTCTGTAGTAAGAATATACCAATAAATTTCAATTACGACCTAACTTGTGAAAGCTATTACACTAAGTGTTTTTAGTATCACCACTTATCAATCAATACAATATGTATCCTATCATATATGTTGATTGAAATCCATCAAGTACCTAATACTTCATGAACTGATGTTTGAAACCGCGTAGTGGAGAAAGATTTCAGTTCAGTTGGGTTTTGGGTATCAAGGTGAGTTCAGAGATTCAATTTCCTGTTTGATAGATTGAATCGCACTAGTCCCTTTGACCAGTTTAGATTACGTCTGTTTTGAGATGATGACTTCCTAGTTTATTACAAATAACTTATAAAACGTTTGTTTTTCAATTACCAGATGTTATCCTTTTCATTTTTTATATCTTGTCTTTTCACTCTCTAGCGACTAGTTTATTTACCTTGGGAATGGATACTATGGGATCGTAATCCAACTTCGTGTACTCCAACAATGACTCGTAGCTTCAGCTTACCTTTAGTTGTTGGTCACTTGGCAACTCAGTATATGCCTTGTCAGAATATTGAGGCTAACATTTCTCCCAATGCTGAGCATATGAAATTGTGTTCTTTTAATCCTGAGCGTGCATTTTATATCCTTAATCCAGAATCCAACCTACCCTCTACTCAACAAACTTTTGAACCGATATTCCACAACCTATCCAGTTGGACAGGTGTCATTGGAAGAATTCCAACTTTAGAGGAGGTGAACAATGGTTTCACGAATCATGATCTTCTAATGTACGTTTGAAAGTGCCTTTTATAGTGTTCTTTCATTAAACTTATTTTCTTTCCATGAAAAGGATGTATATTTTAATTATTCTTGTTAAACAAGTAAAACTTTTGTTTTCGTAGGCTCGTCGACACTTAAATATTCTGCTTATCTTTTTGTTATTAATAAATAATAATAATTAATAATTATTAATCAATAATCTGTTTTGTTATCCTTTATCAATATATTTCTCAGCAGCTGTCTAATTACTTACCTGCATACATTTTGCTTACAGATTTTTGGGTCATGGGAATGGTTCGCAATTTCTACTACACACTTTCAATCAAGGTCTCAATGCACGCTCCGTTACCCTGATTCTTGGCTGTAGTTCCGGTAAACCTCGTAGTGTTGGACGACATGAACCTTATACTTCACTATTTAATCATCTTATTGCTGGATGGTATGTGAATCGTATTTTGTATTATCTATGTAATTAATTAGTCTAGCTTGCCATTTTATTCTATGTAAACTATTTCATTTACTATCGAATGAGTGAGTAGTACTCAAGTGTAACCTTTGTACTGCCTTTGTGGGTAGAATAGTAGATAACTTTTCTCCAGCTCAATCTATTCAGCCTTATGAGTTTGTTTTATTTCTAAAAAGTTTTTTATTACCATAACGGTATATCCACCATTTTTTTAATGATATCCTATTATCTTTATAACGTTTTTTATTTCTCTTATAGTCCCTTTGTTTGCGGATTGTTATGGGATGTTACTGATCGGGACGTTGATAGATTTACTTTAAAATTCCTGACTAATTGGCTGGGAAAAGATGGTTCTGATGACGGACCTAATGCAAAACCACGTGGAACTTTAGGACAGTCTATTTTTAACGCAACTTCGGCTTGTAAACTGAAGCATCTTGTTGGAAAGTCAGTCATTGTTTATGGGATCCCCTCTGAACCTAAAAGAAAATCACTTCTGAAATTTCCATCCTCACTTGTTAAAAAATGAATTGGACTTCTTACAATTTGACGTATTATCTTGAATTATTGTACATTACCTGAATTGTGTAGATTAATTCTAATGGACATTCTGCTCCGTTTATATATAGTCCTCAAATTTTGAACCTTTTTTACTTGCTTTGGTCGGCCGTTTGTAAATGTGTTTAAGATGTTTTCTAACCAATTTTACCTACATCATAGATCTTTCTTTTTTATTATCAGAGAATATACTAGTGCGTTGCTGTGATTTCTCTACCAACCGGGTTAGTTTAATTAAAATTAATGAGACATAAACCGTATCTACTCTCGAACTCAATCTTTGGTTATTAAATTCGGTCATCCTTACACGCCGCGAACGGTTTATTCTCGAAGTTGGTTTGACTGACAGTAGGTGCTTCTACTACTACCAAGGGTGATGGGACAGTGCATGACGCCGTTGTTGTGTGTTGGGTTCAAAGAGACTTAGGCTATATGCATGCAGTTGACCCCATTACTTCTCCTAGGAACCCGAATGTCTTCACGTGTTCTTGAGTATAAATTTACTGCCGGAGAATTCCCACTTGCTGCTTTTATGTGGCGGGTGTGTTAACGTAATTTAGAGGACAAATAGCGAATGCTCTTCGTTTTAATCGGGTTGGTGGACACAGAGGGTCCGCCTATGGGAGTTGAAAAACCCTGATTTCAGACCAATACCGCACATGGGCTGCAGGATCCCATTGGAGTCTATTGTGTGTCACTCTCTAACGTTGGGTTGCATTTCCCAACGTTGACCCATTGTTTTGTGGATTAGACCTTTAGGTTATAGGCTTGGGATGTGGCCCAAGAAAACAACCTACTTCGGTCTGGGCACCTGGGTTATATCGCAGCTTTCATAAATAAAATTATAGTTACTAGTTGAGAAGTCATTCTTGCTTCAAGGTTCAGTCAGATAATCACTTGGTAAAATTCGTTTTCATTTCTCCTATACTGTATCACTTATGTACTTCCCTTTATTCTCACTTTGCACATTTTATTTTTCAACTTATACAGCAGCTCACCTATGGTGGAAAGCCTATTTTGTCTAAAAGATTTCAAGTCACTGACTGGTAGAAAGTTGAGTGCTACCATCGAACACGAATTCTGAAACCATGTAATCCATACGGACTGGTCTTCTTCAACGTTCTCACACTAAAGCGGATGGGGTTGGTTGTCTTTACAAAGTCAGTATCGACGTCTGCCGTCTATCTGAGACCTATATTTAAGATCCGTGAATTATTACAAATTCGCGCTCCATCTGTCGTTTAGAAAAGCTTGTTTTACGTGCGTTTGTTGGGGGACCCTGTCATATCTTTGTCTGGTTTTGTTGGTGTTGCACCAAGTGCTAGATCTGGGACATCACTGACCGTTCGGATCCTCATTGACAGCCGGTTATGTGCAGTTAGAATCGAGAACTCCACCAAAGTTCTAAGAAATTGGTTCGAGAAACGATGTCTTTTTGTCATCTACGACAGATCGCAGTCCGGATGCGATCAAGGATGAGTTTGACCACCAGTTAACAGTTCTACAGAAAGTGCTAACGACAGTTATTGTAGTATTATCCGGAGACCTGAATACATATGTCGGTCATTTAGGCGACTGATGGGAACTTGTTGGTCTCATGTTAGATAACGGTGACTGTCTACTGCAACTTTGAGCAAGCTGTAATCTGTTCCTGGCTAGCGCACTCATCGCCGATCTACCACTTGGCATCTTTTTCATCTCAAGCCTGAACTCAGATTGATCAGCTAACGTTGACGTGCTTTTTTGAGTACTTATCTGGAATCTGATTGTTTTTGTTTGATCTAATCTCGCCTTACGTTCCAGTGGCCAACAAATTCAAAGTCCTAAACGAATCGATGTCAGCAAATTGGTTTCGGCTTCTGTTGAAAATAAATATGGAACTGAGCTAGGTTTAGGACCGGCTGCTATTCCACCGAAAATTGTAGATGAGCATTGGTTGCAGTTGGATAACGGCATGAAGATGGAGAGCAAAGTCGCCTATGGCCTTGTGAGATGTCCCGCTTATGAGCGTTGGGTTTCCCCAGGCTCTTTACAATTCGTTGTATCACGTCGGTCAACTTTGACTGCTAACGGGGACTGCCACTATGTAATTGGGCAGAGCTCACAGAAGCACCGAGATACCTGTTGGTTGGAACGTACAAACAAGTTAGATGCAGTAAGTGCTTCCGGTAACTGCTGAAAGCTCTATAAACCCATCCGAGTCACTGGCAGCAAAAAGCCTGATGTAAGCAAAACAATCTGCGATGATGTGATGCCAATCATTAACATCGATCGTCTTTGGTGGTATGTAGAGTTTTTAATGAGCGATTTAAATAATCTGCTGCCGCAGTGACATCGAACAGATAGTTGTGCTTTTCTTGGCTAGTGACGACTGGTCCATCTAACGAGGTGGAAGTCCGTAAGGGACTCTTGAGGCTCCACAAATCACCAGACTCAGATAATCGACCTTTGAAGACAGTGATGACTTTATGGTTATGGAACTGACCGAGTTATTTACAAAAATCTGGCAATGGAATGAGTCGATACTTTTTCCTATCCTTGAAAAGGGTTCAAATTGTATCTGCAACAACTGTCAGGGGGTTAATCTACTTTCAACTGAATTCAAACTACTACTTTTCACCATACTGGTCAGCAATCGTAGTGTTTATTGACATTAGAATGGCCTTTTGTCCGTTGGACAAAACTGTTCTCTATGATTGTCTACTGGAGAAGGGTGTATCTGGGAAGTTAATTAAGAACTTTAAAGTCGTATGTCCTAGCGCTTTGAGCAGAGAGCATACAGTCACTTTTATTCATTGTTCGATTCAAGCAGTGGGGTCGGATAGGGTTGAGAAATCTCTCCATTCCTCCTGATCCTTGCCATCGATGAGGTTCTGGAAACAACTCTGATGGATGTAGGTAGTGGTGGTGTGGATCTTTTGCCTGGAGAAAGACTTTTCAATCTTCCGTAGGCGGATGATATCGTCTAAAAGTGCAATTTTAACCAAGTCATAATAATCAATACTTTATTCTCAAATAACAGTTTGTTACATGAGGCATGCCAGTTTACAGGCAAGATCAAATTGATACAAATAATGCAATATCCACTGTAGTAAATTACATAACTGGGTTGATAATTTATAAGATATGAATGTTGGTGGTTTTATTCAGTACCACAGTTGGCGCGACTGATGGTCAAGAATAGGTTCATTGAATGTGTGAGCTTCTAAATCTCGCAACCTTATGTCCCTTTGGAATGTCTAAGGCTTTGAGGATGGTGCAGGATGAAATCTTTCGTTCCATATCACAAGGGGGCTGAAAGAGGGAGCAAGTAAAAGAAAGGACGAGAGGCAGAGTAGCCAATATTCATGAAGGAATGTTTAGGGTATGAGTACTCAGTCTAATTTTCTTTTATTAAGGTGTTTGTTAAGAAAGAGCATTTTAATAGGTAAAAGAAAATAAGTGTTAACAAGGTTTGAGTGGACATACAACTGATAAATTGAGGCGATTCGGAAAGGAGCTGAGAGTATGGGATTATGTGTGGTTATAAAATAAAATATAGTGCTCGAAACAGTATTGTGATATACAATTGGCTATCTTCCTTTTATTATCGAAGCTATTGGAACCCATTTCGTTTTTTTGTATTTTTTTCAGGTATAAAAGGGTCTTGAGTAGTCTTCGTATATTAACGAATTGTCTAGTTTGCTTGTAATAGGATTTCTGGGTAGGAAGTGAAACCAAGTCATGTAATCCTCACTTAATCAATGTCCTTTGGTACGCATTGTGCGTGGCACATTTAAAGTTGAAAGTACCTTTACAAGAATTGCAAGACGCTGATCCTGTACACACCAAGGATAGTGAGCAGACAGCAGTAGTCGAGAAGTCAGCCTATCTAAGTATCAGGTTGGCCTTTCCAATCAGCATACGAAGGACCTTTCAAAGTTCTTCAACGCAAACCGAAGTACTATATAATCGATAAGAACAGAACCAACGATAGCATCAGCATCGATCGCCTCCAAGCAGCGTATTTAGAAGGAAATCTTATTCACGTCGATTTCCCTTCGGTACAATCGAACGACACGACTCCGACACTTATAATACCTCATCCGACAACCAACACACACGATGATACTTCGACAGTATCCGAAAATAAACTTAAAACGACGCGTTCTGGAAGAAGAGTGAGATTTCCAGAACATTCAAACGACTATTACACGTAAGACACTTCTCGACATTTACTATATTATTAAAAAAAATTTTTTTATAGGCTTATATATTTTCATTTCTATTTCAAAAAAACAAAAAAAACGATTTTTTTAACGTGGTTACGTGTTCATGAGTTTATTTTCCCTTTTTTACGCACATACGAGTATGTTTTCGACATGCACTTACATTTTCTTTCTTCTTTTCCAGGACGGCTGGAAAAGAACGATGACGTTTATGAGGATCCGAAATTTTCATTGTACATTTCTTTTTTTACTATGTTGTACCCCGGTCCCATATAGTAAGGAAAGACGACCAGACGCTGCTATATT
Source organism: Schistosoma margrebowiei (assembly GCA_944470205.2). Classification (NCBI taxonomy): domain Eukaryota; kingdom Metazoa; phylum Platyhelminthes; class Trematoda; order Strigeidida; family Schistosomatidae; genus Schistosoma; species Schistosoma margrebowiei. The sequence goes on along the minus strand of OX104024.1, from coordinate 63,760,998 downwards.
TAGTAAGCTATCAGAAGAGTGTTTACCAACGACAAACTCGTTGGGTTTAAACTTCTGGCTGGCCACGTCTTAGGGTCATCACTGCCCCACTAAGGGGGGGGCGTGATCTGTAGCGGTAAATAAATCCCCAAACTAAATAGCTCTGTAGGTTTTCGACATTGGATGCTGACCATATGTTTTAGTTGACTCATCTAGCTGAAGGCGCTCGGTCATGCATCCGCACCAGATCACGTGCTGTAACGCTGTGCTCAACATCAACCGCAATCACTAGCCAGATTAGATCAGAGATTCCCAATATACTGGTTATCGCCAAATACACTCTTCCGATCTCCTCGACTCTGTCTTTTAATTTCTCTCGGTGGGAACAAAGCATATTAGAAGGTGTTACTGGTAGAAGCGTTGTCAAACACTGAATATCTGTATCATCCTCACACGATTTGACGATTCCCATCTGTAGGTATGTCACATGGTAAAGCTTCGTTACCTGTTGCCATCTATTTGATCCTTAGTTTGAGAATTTGCAAAATAACTTGTGCTGATTATCAGTGTCTTCTTTTCGAAGATGAGCGATTTTGAGAGAGTCGATTCCCTGGAAAATATTCAAAGATGTTAAACTCAACAAATCTTATGCCACCATTTTGTTTTCCCCGGAAATGTGTTCTATATCTGAGGTAAACTGCGTGGTAGTAGTATTGGTTGTCGAGGCTAACAATTTAGGTACTCGTCTGGAGACGAGCCTTGTGAAAATGTAGGATGTTTTTGATCGGTAAACAGAGTAAATTCTCGGCTTTCAATAGTGTGTTGGAAGTGCCGTATAGCAAATAGATGGCTAAAAGTTAGATACTGAAACTGACATACCTCAACGCAGTGTTTTAAACTGCCTAGAGGAGAGTGTCAAAGGTTGCCAGGTGTTGCTGACACATTGCTGTAAGTCTCCTTTGACTGTCGAGTCGGATGTTGTTGCGGAGGTTAGATCGTCAGAGCTTACTTGGAAAAAGACCTAATTTTGTAATTTGTATTTCTTTGTTTTGGCGCCGAAACTGATACTTTCACTTTCATGTCGTATTTTACACTTCGGAGAATCTCAAGTACTATTAGTCTGTTGTGTCTTTTAGTGTGCTATTTTTTAATTCTCTCCAAGGACAGTTTTGTGTTCTATATATACGTTTTGAATTGTGTTTTTTGTTATCGCTCGTTTCTGGCTGTTTGTAGAATATAATTTCCCATTCCAAGGTTAGACTTCTTCCTCTAGTTAACGGGGCTAGGACACATCAGTAGCTAACTCACTGGTCTTTGGTCATCGAGTCTTTGTCCCGTTCGCAGATCAAGTGAATTCGTAACCTCTTCAAATCTAGCAGATGCGTGTACTCCAATACTAATAGATGCCTTGATTTTCTAGTGAGCGAGCACAGTTGATCTCTCAAGTGTCTCATGAGAGACTCGCAGTTGGTAGAAAACGTTGATAAAAACTTTTCAGGCTGTTGGAATCCTACAAATGCTTGTCTGTGTTGGTTCTGTGCAAGCCCAAGCTGACAGCTTTGGGGAAATTGTGGGGAATTTCGGGGAAATCCCCAAAGTGAGAAACCTTCCCCAATGTTTGGGGAAATGTTGGGGAAATCCCCAAAATGAAATAGTTTTCCCCAAAGTTTGGAGAAATTTAGGGGAAATCCCCAAAATGTTCGTAGCTCATTTTTGCGCACTGACATTTTATCTACATAATATAAATAAGCCTCAAAGTAGTAAATTTGAATAAAATATTTACAGTTGAATTAAATTCAGACTTCTGGTAAGGGGTATTCTATCGAATTCCAGGTCTTGTTTTAATACATCAACAATCAGACAGTAGACAAAGAGTTGTCGGTTTTAAATCACTTTTTCAAAATTTGAAAGCCATGCAGGTGAGTTGTTAGCAGTGCAGGTCGGAAAATCTGGTTGATGTCCATGTTCAGTCTTACTTATGTCAATTATTTCTTTCAGAATAATAATAGACAGGTTGATAAGATTACGGAAAGGCGGGTTAAAGCTGAAAAATACATGGGGTTGTTCGGTTGTTCCCGAGCAACGTATTACAGAAGGTTGAGGAAATTAAAAGCACAGTTTATAAAGAAGTATCATTTACCGAGCTGTGACGAAGAGACAGACAATGCACTTGTCGTCACAGAATCGCGTACTACGGTAGCTACAGAGCAGTTGGCTAATATTGTTCACGAAATAGCGAACTTTCAACACATTAAAGAAGTATAACATACAGCTATATCCACCAACTACAGTTACCGTCAACGCGTGCCGTCGCAGAAATTTCCCGAAAGCATTTCATGTCGTACGGTTTGATGGCTGAGAAACTTTATGGTCTTATGCTATTTCATAGAGACTTAAAAAACTTTTTGACGTATCAGCAAAAATACGGGTTATCTGCATTTTAATTTATACAGACAGACTTGTTTCGTGACAGTACTGCTTCTGAATCTTTTGGCGTCTGCGATTACGGTCAATATTAAGATAATGAGTAAGAGAACTACAAAGATATGCATTATCATTTTGTATCGTTTGAAGCTTTTCTATGGCCGAATAAACCCCTGTGCTTACGGTTCTAGTGATGTCCAGATCCCGGATGTTAGATACAGCCTGCTCTTCTTGAGCGTTATTTTGAAATTAGGCGAGAGTCGCTTAAACCTTTTGTGTAAATTAGATAGTGAGGGGTTTTTCAAGAGGTTTTTGTTAAAAGTTTTCATGAGTGCAGCTTTAACTATTAATTAAACCATCAACATGAATCTCCGTAACGTAGTGGATTATCAATACTTAAATGTAGAAATGGTTATAGAGAAGACAAAATTGTACGCTAAGAAACAAACTAAAGAGAGCTCTAACGTTTGAGTTGACAGTTCCAGCTTCAGATCCTTGTATGAAAACAAAACCGACTATTCAGGAACTAAGCTGGAACGATGTAGAACATTTGTTCAAGAAAACAAATCAGGTCTACAACTGGTATCATCTATAAAATTAAACGGAAAAAGAAAGACTTGAAGTACTTTTGCCAAACAGGACTGCAAAGATGGAAAGAGTTTGGGAAACAAAACCTCATATCTTGTCGATACGGATTTCGCGGAGAGGTCAGTCACTTTTTATAAGTTATACGAGTCTTCCAAAAGAAACCATAGGCTACGTATGGGCACGATCTAAACTTTATTAGATCCTTAATATGCAGGCTACTTTCAGATACAATATCAGCGGTGAGCATACAAAAGCTTTGAAGAATACGTAACAAATTGAGTCAGAATGTACTCAGGCATGCCGCTGTAGTGGCATTGGACCATAACCACATAATCCTCAAAGCTGAATACGAGATTACTCGGAAAATAAATATTCAGTATTTAACGTGGAGAAATACCTAACGATGGAGAAGGCGCGAACAAGGAATTGAATGAACTAGAGTTGATCGAATGGCATGGCTAGGCCATACGGGCTTGGCCTTTGCTGAATATTACCTGCTATCTTTTATTCATATTAAATATTTAGTCTACTGTAATCGTAACAAAGATAAGTGTACTATTGCCGTACTAGACCATAATTTTACGTATCTACTCGATGAATAGGAAACTACTATAAAGAACAAATGGAAAGGGGTCAAAAAACCACTAACTTCATTATGTCAGGAGGGTCTAGCACGCAAGGAGCAAAACCTCGATTAATGAATCTCCATTGAAACGCTGGGTAGGATTCAAGAATAGAAGAACAATACAACAGTCGAACAAGAGCAGTGAAAGTCAAGGCATTGAATACACAGAGGCAAACAAGAGAGAAGAGGAGCATTAGAGCCGACAGGCAGAAATGCGTGGAAGACCTGACAGCGACAGCGCAAAAAGCGGCAAGAGGAGGGGATATCAAACAACTATATGATATAACGAAGAAACTAACAGGAGACTATAGTAAATCAGAGAGATCAGTCAAAGACAAAGAAGGTAAGCCAATCATTGAGATTCAATAACAACGGAACAGCTGAATAGATCTATTTAGTAGACCAGCTCTGCTGAGCCCACCTGACATCTCGGCAGCACACAGAGACCTTCTCATATATGTCACTTCACTAACGATTGAACAAGTTAGGATGGTCATTAGACAAATCAAGAGTAGGAAAACTGAAAAACCAGACAACATACTAGTTGAAGCACTGAAGTCGGACATTGAAATGATTGAAAAGACGTCCAACGTTCTATTCAGAAAGACACATCATCAAGTCAGAATATTCAATACGAACGTGAAGACAATCCTACTCCATGGAGCTGAAACGTAAAGAACTACTGCAACCATCATCTAAAAGGCACAATTATTTATAAACAGTTGTCTACGCAAGATACTTAACACCCATTGGTCGGATACCATCAGCAACAGCCTACTGTGGGAGAGAACAAACCAGCTTTCATCTGAAGAGGAAATTAAGAAAATACATGGGAAGTAGATAGGACATAGATTGTGGAAATCACCGAAATTCATGAAGAGACAATCGCTAACATGGTTCTGCCACAGACATGTTGCAAAGAATTTGATCTTGCCTGTAAACTGGCATGCCTCATGTAACAAACTGTTATTTGAGAATAAATTATTATTATTATTTTTATTATTAAGAATGAGAGAGGTTATCGGCAAAAGTACCTTCGATGATGTCCTATTCAAAAACCTTTCTTAACCAAACTTCCTCACCAGGAGCAAGACGTGCAGGTCTCGTTTCAAAACAACGCCTTGGACGAGCTGGTTGCATCTGCCGACAGCAAAATGTGATGCTGAGGTTTTTCAGTCAATGAAAAGCCCTGAACGACCGAGCATGATATTACAGAGTCATGTAGCACAGTTACACGTTATCCTGAATTTCGTAACGACCGTACACGGTCACATACCCCGCGAAGAAGCACGTCACGCAGGCGATCTGCCTCTAGATAACGAGAGACGGATAATCCCGACTGGTGCTGGTATCATAACCAGTATGGAAAGTCTTCCAGAAAATGCAGAAAACCCTTCAATTTCCGCAACTCAAAATCGACCGACACGAAAAACAATTCGGGAAACTTTCAGGTCGGCACGCGTTAACAACAACCGTAGTCAGTGAACACAGCCATCTGTTATAAGCCATAGATGTGATAACGAGAGTTCACTACCTCGTTGTTACTGGCAAAGAACTTAGAGCTTTCCCTGCAAATTCTAACGAGCGGCTTCACGAACCGGTTTCAAATCTACAGGCGGCAAACGGAAAGCCTATCACCACATACGGTGAAAGGTACGTTTACCTTTACGTGGGTTTACGCAAACCCATACACTGGATCTTCGTTGTTGTAGATGTTTCCATGCCAATCAGTAGTATAGATCTCTCAGAACACCACAATCTACTCATTGATACGCGTAAACGGAGGCTAGTAGACGGAAACACTATTTTATCTGTTTGCGTAACTTCTTATTCTGGTTGCAGATTATCTCCAGTCACAATTAAGCACACGATAGATCCATTCTATCAACCATTACTCGGTAAGTATTCTAGGATATACCAGTCGCAATCGAAATTGTCGTGTGTAACCAGCAACATTACACATCACATCACGACTAGAAGACCACCTTTATTCTCTGAAGCACGCCGACTAGCTCTCGAAAAGCTAAGGTTGGCCAAAAACTAATTTGACCACATGATAGACTTAGGTATCATATGACCGCCAAACAGCCCATGGACATTTCTCTTGCACATGGTCATTAAAAATGACAGCAACAACTGGCGTCCAACTGGTGACTATCGGCGATTGAATGCGAAAACCATTACCGGTCGTTATGCTGTCCAAACCTTCCAAAGGTTCAGAGATGAGGTTTTTCGAGGTCTCAACTTCGTACATGCATATGTTAGTGCCTGCTTGATAGCAAGTCCTGACAGAGACTCTCATACATACATCCTACTTGGACTATCTATCCTAGCTATTCAGTCTGATCGTATTTACAATTCACACTGCCATATTAAAAATTAAACTCTATCCTTTCTCACCATAAAGTTCACACATTTTTTTCATTCTTAAACAATGCAAATATACATACATACATATCGCTTATGAATCTCGTTGACTGAATTGACATGACATTAACTTGTTCAGACCTGTTTTTGATTGATCACATATTATTCTTATTGTTCCCTTGTACTATTTAAAACTTGGATTAATTTTAATTCGGTTATTTATTCTCTGAAGAATTGACTTACACTAAGTCACGAAACGTCAGAAAATCTAATTTTCTACTCATTGGGATATTACAAATATATTATTTATTTATGACAATTATATTGTCAACCTACTGATGGGTTGGTTACATGTGTCTCCGTTTCTTAATTTCCCATCGTCTCAGGCGATCGGAAGCGGCGCAGAGAACGATCGTATTTCATTATATATGAATCCCTAGTATTAGTATAGTTGGTAAGATGCTACTGAATTAAGCAAGGTAACAGTTAAGATTTGATGAAAACGCACATGCTGAGAGTACACTTCTAACTTGCAAACTTGGTGAGCACTGACGATTTCAAATTGTGAGGAGTCAACAGTACTCACATCTGTCACCTGTCATGGAGCATAAGCCACCCACCAACATTCTTCGTCCAACACTATCCTGAGTGATCCATTCCACTTGTTTTCAGTTCCCACTCATCCTATTGATATCTGTTTACAATTCTCGACGCCTTCCACTTTTCAGTTCCCCTTCAAAACTCCAAGTTAGTTGTGAGCTCGGGCTAAGATCATTGTCCTTTCACCTGGGGTGTAAGTATTCAAATATGCAATTGAATCTAACTACCATAAATGAGGATAAGTTACAAACGGATATGCGTTCCTGTTGCATTGTGGCTATACTTACGAGTGGTTGATATATTAACAGACTTATTAAACAGGAACATTTATATGCTGCTAGTGCTTGTTACATAACCACGATAGCCGATTGTAATCATAGTTGATTGTTAGTTCTGTCGATTAAACGTAGTTTACCCATTCGACGTATCAAGGTACAATAGCAGTTTTGAAGACCGTATAACACCAAAAAGTTATTATGTCAATATATTAGTAAGAATAAGTAAAAGCGAAAGAGTGACTACCACTACATGGGATAGTCCACTTGTTTCCAGTTATCCATCCTTTCGATGTCTTCTTACAATTCCCAACGCAGTGCGGGCTTTGGACTTTCTCTTTCCTGTTTCTCTTCAGAATTACAAGTTAGCGCTTGCCTTGTGCTTCAGTTTGATGACTTCCGTAATATATGTCCTATCCACTTCCAACGTATTTTCTTAATTTCCTCTTCAGCTGAAAGCTGGTTTGTTCTCTCCCACAGTAGGCTGTTGCTGGTGGTATCCGGTCAATGGGTGTTAAGTATCTTACGTAGACAACTATTTATAATTACCTGTACCTTCTTGATGATGGTTGCAGTAGTTTTTCACGTTTCAGCTCCATGAAGTAGGACTGTCTTCACGTTCGTATTGAATATTCTGACTTGATGATGTGTCTTTCTGAATAGAACGTTGGACGTCTTTTCAATTATTTCAATGTCCGACTTCAGTGCTTCAACTGGTATGTTGTCTGATCTTTCAGTCTTCCCACTCTTGATTTGTCTAATGACCATCCTGATTTCTTCGACTGTTGGTGGAGTGTTCAGAGCTATACTAAACTCCTTGACTTTGTCAGTGTCTTGAAGGATTTCTGTATTAAACCTTTTTAATGTTGTTTCTCCGATTGTCCAGTGCTTGCTTCGCTTCAGTTTCATCTTGGCAACCATCAGGTAAATGGCGATCTGAATCTGTGCCAGTTCCTATCCTGCTTCTCACGTCTTCCATTGGCTTTCTGAATATTTTAGTGATGCAAATACGATCAATCTGGTTCTGCGTAGTGTGATCCAGTGGAAGGCTTGTTGCTTTGTGTGTGTTTATGAGGAAGTATAGTACCATCAATAATCATTTTGTTGAATGCATATAAATATCTGGTGTTGTCCATTCCGACTTGGGCATTGAAGTCTCCCATTTGAATGGTCAGGCCCTTTCTTGGGCACGCCTTAACAACCGTTCGCAGCCTCGCACGAGACTGATCTTCATCGTCGTCGATGCTTTAATTGGTGGGTGCATAATATTTGATAACGTTCATTGTGATTTCGTTGTTTGTGTTTGAAGGATGCTTTGATGATTCTGGATGCATGATATTTCCATCCCACAAGTGCTTTTCGTGCTTCTTTGGACTGTATCAGTATAACTCCTTGTGTGTGCAGAACATTTTGTTGCCCGTGACTAGAGTACAGCAGCATCTCTCCCGAATCTAATCTCCTCTTTCCAGCTTGGGTCTAGTGTGTTTCACTGATTCCGAGCACCAACAATTTGTATCATCTTATTTCCGTAGCTATTTGACTGGTTCTAACCGGTCTTTCAGATTGTCCGGATATCCCGTGTACTTATATTAATTGTTGCTGTGATTGTTAGAAGGGACATCATCGTCGTGATTTCTTGAGAATCTCGGCATTCACCACGAGGTGTCGTGATTTTTCTGAATGAAGATCGCTGAACTCAGAGTTTAAATTGTTTGTTGTGGTTGGTGTATTTTATTAGGGTTGTTTTATACGGGAACCTGTCGGCTATTTTATACGTTATCTTGCTTTTTCAATCGGGTTTGAAGCGGCCACAACTCTCAAATCGTTTCGAGTATCCTAATTATTTATTGTCATTTTTTAATAACTGATTATCTTCATCGGTTTTTGTATACGTTTTATTTGCCTCGCTCTATTTGAAACATAATGTTTACTCGTCATCATTATAAAATAAAGAACGTTTATTTTTTCTCTACGAAGTCAAATTGGTAGTTTCTTGTTCATCTGTTTCTGCTTTGGTTGAAAAGTATATTCCTCTGGGCTTCCATTGCTGTTATTTGTCATATTCTGGTTGTCATACTTGAAAGATATTGATGATGTTCACAGATCAAGAGTGGGTACCCTAGGCTCCATATCTCTAGCCAGCATAGTCCTTTTACTTCACCATCTATCGACAACATATCAGATATTTCTTCGAACTTCTTTTCTGAAGTCACTGGGTTGGCACGTTTCAGTTACAGTTCTTAACGGTTGTGTTGTCAAACTCCATATACTAGTGTCATCTCCACTTAGAAGATCTAGAGGAGGAGTTATGATGCTACTACATGGGACCTCAATGTTTTGGTCGGTATCTAAGTATTGTACAGATGACGAAATATGTCCTGAATATAAGATCTTAGTGCATCCCAAGTGCTTCGAGAGAAATGGTAATTATCCGCTTAGTTCTGTTGTAAGCCTGCGCGAAACTTACGTTCATTATTTGGACATATTTCGGTCCCTGCAGAAACATGTCGACTTCATACTCGAAATTAACCATGCGCAAGTTCGAGTGGACAATTCTTTCTTTCCAGTATTTGTGAGAAACTAACTCTTAAAAGGTGGTTGAGTAACTTCTTGCGATAACTGCGGATTCTTCTTCACATACAATTATCTAATCGTATGCACTGTGAAGAAAGAACCCTTAATTCCCACAAAATTGAAGTGACTACACAAATAATTTCTTATTGAACCGAACGCACTTTTAGACACCATAAACGCATTCAAATCAAAGGTCCAAGTAAGACTGTACGTGATGAACTCATCTGTTCTAAAAGCGAACTAAACTGAAGCGAACACTTGGTCTGGAGTACTTGGTGTTTAGACGTTTATCAAACAATCAGTACACAGGTAAACATGACATAAAGGGAAAGAAAAATAAGTAAAAGTATGGGTCCCCTCGACACTCCAACCACCATCTAAATACATAGTGCCCGCAGTGTCGAGTCACCTAGACTGGTGGCCACATTGCAACATGATCGATAGCAATCGATCTGCACTAATAAGGACTAGACAAGCAAGACATTGATCACCACCCAGTGATCAATCAATTGTAATTACATCTCAGTCCTACAGGACGTTAGTCACGGCTCGGATAGCTCAGTGGTAACGTCTCTGACTGTGAAGCTGGGTGACACGAGATCGAATCCGCCAGGGAGCACCAGTTCCCTCAAGATTACAGGTACACCTTGCTGACGAGTGCCAAGTAGCACGAAACCTGAGTCCAGGGTTTCCTGTTGACTACCTCCAACCACCATCTAAATCCTAACCACTACATGTCATCACTTTTTGACGGAACAGACATTAATACCATTTCACAGAGTTACAGATTATCTGTGATGAATTTTACAAATTAGGCATCAACACTTGGGAGGACTCCTTAGATTGATCAGGTTGCCTGAAAGGAGAGTTCATTTATCAAAATTGTAAAGACTACCTGACAAATAACATAGCGTTAGTTACTTCCGTCTGGACAATGCAATTTGGATTTATGTGAATGAAGAAAAAGTTTGACGTTATTCAAGAAATGATTCTGTGATATTTGCACACAATGATAAGTTTCTCATTCATGATCCCATTGTTTTCGCACATTCCAAACACAGTTCACTTGCGTTTATCTGCCTTAAATTGAACCACTGGAAATTATTAGTCAGAATATCAATTTAACTACTTTCAATTATCGTAAATTCTACCTAGACGAAGTGGTAAAATGCATCACGTATAAGGTAACTTCTAGATTAACCATCTAGTAGTTACTTAGTATAAGAGTTTCAAACAAACACACTGTTGAGTGTATGCGATGATATAGAAATCATATGATGAGAGCTAATACACTCTTCATTGAACGGTAGTTAATTAGGACTGCTAACTGGAAATTTAATATGACACGCAAGACAAATTATATCCACCTGATATCATTGAGTGGTACAAAAATAGGCTGTCTATTACTATCCATTACATCATGTTTCCCACCTAAATATAAAGAATTTGTTGTGATTTATGTACTGCGGTGCTTAAAATATTCAGATTTTGTATTTATGATTAGGCAAATAATGTGTACTACCTTCGTGTGAAATTTCATAGGACAATATATGATTAAGAGGTAAAGAATCAACAACACTTGTGGTGTGCGCTATTGGTGTCGACAGATATAAGTAGTATGTATCATCAGTCGAAAATAAAATGCACTCGACTGTCCCCGCTTGTGTTCTGATTGTCAAAACTTGATAACGACTGCCATTAGAAATATCCGGGAGTTTTGTATCGACTGTTAATGTTGGCTATTTAATTGATCACAACCCCCATGAACAAACTAAAATGACAGTTGTGTCAATAAGCGTCAAAACCTGTAACTACAGAATAGTATATAAATGGGCCAAGCAAAGCCATTCTTAATTATATATTCAAATGACCGATTTCAGTTATTTCGAAAATAAAGTGAAGTTGAAATAGTAAATGGATTGTAATGCTTACTCTGTAAATTGATGGGCGCACTCGAAATGGTTTGTAGCCAGTTCCTAGTATCGGATATTAGATTGCCTTAACCAGTTCCATACTTCCTACAAAAGTCAAAGAACTAGGGGGCTGAGTAGATAAATTCATTCTGCATGGTAGTGGGGCACAAATTGGATTAAAATGCGTTATCTGCAGGATTGTGTTACTGCACGCTTGGAGAATACTCTAAAACCTTCGCATGTAAAAACTATAAATATACTAACGTTTTTCTTATTGTGCTTCTTACTTCCATCTACTTTTATTTGGAGTATAAGTTCGTTCCTCTACAATCGTGTTCTGATTTGGGGACTTGTCGAGTGAGTTGGTGCCCAACAATACTAAGCAATAGGAATAGTTGGGTCGTAATAAGAAAAATTATCACACTGTCACACAGGAATGTTGAGTCAACTCGTGTGTAAGAAGCTTGCGTACCAGTATCAACTTTCGTACGCGGAGCCTTACATCATTTTCGAACATAGAACTTCAGTCAACTCTGTCACTATCAACTGAATGATTGTAATTTATAAAGCTTATTTATATGACCCACAAGTCTTATATATTCGGAAGAAAAACTTTGCAAACATTCTTGATAAAATCAAACATGGATTTTGTTTGAGTCAAACTCATTCATAATCTAAAATCTTTCGAGATAAAAGCTCCGAGAAATCCCATAGATACTCTATTTAAAATAAATTCAGAAAATATAAAAAACAGGAAGATCAGTAAAATCACATTCCACGTTGATAATCAGTTCAGCTGTCAGAATGAATAGAACAATTTAATCATTGCCCACTGATTTTGTCAGAATTTTGTCATGGGACTTCTTTGCTATAAACTCTTCATTTAAGCGAGAGTCCGTTTCCTCTTTTAATCTCAAAAGATCATCCTAAAACAAAACGAAAGAATTTGACAGATGTTAATGTTAGAGTTAACATGTAACTGTAGTTAAGCAGACTAAATAATAAAGATGAAAAACTTGGAACCATCAAACTAATGAGTAGTGAGGAAAAAAACAATTTATATATATATTAGTGGTGTTGGTTAATTTAGTTGTAATTTAAAAAGTAAAGTAGTATTATATTATGTGGTTTTAAGTGGTTGACAAGAATTAAAGATGAACAAACCCATCTTATATTGTGAAACGATAACACGTCTGAATGAGACTTCACGTGAAATCTTACTATATGATGAGTTTCAGTTGCTGTTTCAACAATAGTTCCACTTTCGAAGGATCCATATTAGCACCAACTTCGTCGCCAAATTGCTATGTTTGAAGAGATTACGAGATCGCCTGAATCGGCGAACGGAACGAAGACTCAACGACATAATAAAAAGACAGCTAAATTATTCCAATGTGTCCCAGCCCCGCTAACCAGAGGGAGAAGTCCGAACAACAACAACAACAACAAACACAAAGCAAGCATATATATATATATATATATATATATATATATATATATATATATATATATATAGAGAGAGAGAGAGAGAGAGCACAACAATGCCCTTGAGAAACGTCACAAAAACATTAAGAGACAACGGACCAATCACATTTAGGGTCCTTCCAAGTGGAAAATATAATCTGAAGATGAAAATGTGCGCTTTCGGAGTGCAAACAAGAAATTCAAACTCCCAAACTAAAATGACAAAAATAAGACGTTTATTAAGTGTATTCTGGATATTTGACATTTTCAACAGTTTGAACATGAGATTTAGTGGCTTTAAAAACCAGCGACTCCACTACCATACATACTCCTCTTACATTACATTTAATATATAGTTATCTCTGATTGAATGCACATTAAATAATAGTGGCATAGTTTTTGCTATTGGGTTCATTCACTGACAGTTTCACATAATTACACTTTTGACCTTTTAAATATATGATAAATTGTACAGTTTACTATATTGTGAACAAACAGATTTCTAAAAGATAACGAAGATTTCCGAAGCTTATTTATATAGTTCCTTAAGAACGTTCCCAAAAGGACCCAAACTGGTCATTAGTTTGTTTCATAATATATTTACATTATCAAGCGATATTAAAACATATGTATTTTAACCATTACTTCCCCTGGAAACTTTTGTACTATTGATTGAACTTTCAAATGTTGTTTGTATTCGAATTATGCTTCTTATGACTGTTCAAACAAATAGGATTTACACATGTATATTATTTTTGTGGTTAAATGAACACAAAATTCAGGACTGTTTGGTACACCTGTAGTTGCTGGTAATATGGTCAGCCCATATACGTTACTCTAGCTTTTGGACAAACAAATTTATTCATTCTTCTCAAGCCACATTTTGACCCTGTCATTCATTCGCTTACTAACCCTGACTGTTTTCATATCGTCTGTGTGCTAATTGCTCAACCTATTCATGACATGTCTAACTTATTTTTGTCTGAATATAAATACTGAGTCACGCTCGATTAAAATCAAGTTGGCCTACTCTCCTTCGTTGAGCGTCACTTCACTTCGTTTTTTCTCGCTTCCCTTTCCTCACTTCGTCCCCTGATTATCTGGATGGATCAATGAGTGTAAAAAATATACGGATTCAAGATGCATGCTCATATTTGGCTTATTTCATCCCTTTATCCTCTAATGCGAACTAAATCGATAAAAATATACGACGGTTGGTGGCAAGTATAGTTTGATAACAATCATCATACGATTTAACTGGAGTCAGATATAGGGCTACAGAACACTAAAATGCAATTAGTATAAAAACTGATTACAAAACAGACAGCATTGGAAAATATCATTTTTGTACAAGGTCGACTAGAATTCGTGTGTATAAATTTTTCGCTGGTCATTTAACTGAATTTTAATACACGCCTTTTATTAAGAACAAAAAGTATGATAGCCAATATAATCCACATTATTATATCTTGTGAATTCATTTCCACAATTTATCAACGTTTTATGCTGTTATGAGTTGTGTGGTGGCTAAGTGATATGACTCTTTGAGAGATTTGAATCACAATCAACTTGAATTAAGATGAAAAGAATTAGTATGATACATAATAGATAGAAAAACTTGAAACATTTAGAGCAGTTTAAAGTGGAATGGAAACAATTAAAACCTTATGACAGTCTATTCCAATAAACGTCATTTATGAGAAATTCAAATTCATATGTTATTTACAAGGACACAAATTACACTAAATATAAAAGAACCTTCAATTCACACCAATGTGTCTCACATAACAATGGAGCATATATAAATACCTAATACACAAAATGGAATATTGCGCTTACCTTCCAGCCAAGAAGTTCGGATATTTTGACTACACCATCATCAGTATTACCCGACCAAAATATATCACGTTTATTATCAGACCTGCCCCATTTCATATAGTTCTGTTTAAAACCAGCCACCATAAACCGCATAATGAATGAAGATAAACCCTCAATAAAAATAACGTAAAACAACGTACTAAGAGATAAATTGAACATAGCTGATTAAGTAGTAATTATATTTTTATGATGTCCAAATGAGTAGAAATCTGTGTTTCTAACATTTCGCGAATTAGTGTAAGTCACTTTTTCAGAGTAAATAAATTAGTAACGGAAATTAATTCATAAGTTTGAATGGTATAAAGGAAACAAAGCAGAATAAATTTAGTGCAATAAAAGTCATAATAGGTTGGAATATGACAATGTCATGTTCTGTTTGATTCAGTATTTTCACTTGTATCTATGACGGTGATTGTGAAAAATATATAATTTGTAATATGAAGTAGTGTAGAAAATAAATAGATGATAATACTATGTAGATATCCTTTACGCATTAGCTCAACCATAAAATCTCTCAAACTATACTTCATTTCAACGCTGTTTACCTTCATAGGGACTTTATATTAAAAAACGAATGGGGAAGTCATCGAATCATCAATATCTATTGTTGCTAATTTATTTATGTCCCATATCGAGTCGCTTATTTTTGCCAGTACCATCAGATCAGTCACATGGCTCGTAGTAAACCATGAGTAAAATCCAGAAAGCTATGATTTGAAATACTAGAGAATAAAGATACACAAAGGTTTACTATAGTTTTGTTCTCATTGATGGGTAATTCCGAAACCTTTGACCTAAATTTATATGAATCCTTTAAGACATTATTTAGGTTAAGTTGAAGTGGTTTTCGTATACGACTTAGAGATTAGGATCAATCATATGTGATGTATGTGAAGTCCACTATGGGTATTATAAGTATATCACGTTTTTGAATTTTTGGTAGCCTGGTGCGAAGCAATCAAATGTGGTAAATATTTCATAAAACATTGTGTTATGGTTAATAATATTAAAGGAGAGTGTCATTACTTGCAAGTTATCACATAAAAATTAATAATAAAGACAGAGACATTACTGAAGGTTGACTGCACATATCGCAATAATTTGTAAGTTACTATTTATTAACTCCTATAGCAACCTACAACATACTCAACAAATAGCTACTTAGTAGCTTGATTGAAACTAGAAACTGAAATTTTTACAAAATGTGTGAATGTAAACCTTCGAAAGACAATAATTTTGCAGAGGCCTATTTGCCTTAATAAACAATTTTGGGTATAGCAATCATTGGATGAGAAATGTCCTCACATGGCCACAAGTATACCGCCACTACCAGGGAAGTCCTACTCAATACCTTTTCGTGGCGGGGGTGTTCTTTACGAAATTGAGAGGACGGAAAGCGAATGTCCGGCACTTTAACCGGGTTGGTGGGTATGGAGGATCCATCTAGGGGAGTTGGAAAACTCTGACTCCAAATCAATCGTGCACATGAGCTCCAGTATCCTGGAGGAATAAATGGCGTATGAACCAAACGTTGGTCATCGGTTACCATGGAAATGCGTCTCCTGACGTTGCCTTGTGGATCAGAACTTTAGGTCAAAGGCTCCGAGTGTGGCCCCTTAAGGAAACCACCTGCTTCGGTTTAGGCACCCAGGTAGTATCACAACTCACACACAAACTAAGTGACTTGTGTGGCGCATATGCATCTGGTGCCCCTTTGTACTAATATTTATGTGTCATATGAGTCATATTATGAACAAAATACCTCTCATGCAGCCATGATGCCGGAAAATTGTGTACGAACAAATCAGTATAGTAAAGTTTGAATGCAACAGGTAACTACAAAACTGATTAACTGTGTTTCAAATCGGACACTTTAAAAATGGTAACATCGATCAACATTAATTTAAACCTAGGTGTTATCGAGTTATTTACTATGATCAGTTTTTGAACGGTATTAAATAATTGGATAAAAATATGAACAACAAATGAATGATAGTCATTCACAGACTGAAGCAAACTTACAGGCTCTGTAGATCCATCGTTATATTCTCGATTAATGTAGAGTCGCGGGACATCATTACCAACACGATGAATCATAGCACAGAATGGTAACACAGTTAGCGAAGTACCCATTATGATGAGTAAATCACAATTATTGAGATCCTAAGTTTAATTATGAAGTTAGATGCTGAGTAAAAATCTACAATTCACATTAACTGAGGCCAATTTTAAATATATTATGTAATTTATTGTACATAAGCATAATTTATAAACACAAGATGCTTCGAACTTAACTGTCACCAATTTTGACATAAAAAGAGGTAAAAATAATGCAGAAGGTTATAAAATAATTTGATGGGTAGTTAATGCGCTGGGTCAATAAGTTTAGGGTCGAACGATAGCTGAGAGATGTTGACAGCTGTACACTATCGTTCGATGTTTGACTCGATTATTTAGGAGATACCGATAAATCTTAGTAATTGAAATCTAGCTCACTTAATCAGATGACAAATGTCCCTGAATAAGTTTTGTATATATTTGGTTTGATTAACTGGCAAAACTCCTTGTCTTCATACGTAAGTGGCAGGTTGGGTTGGCAAAGACGTAACATCCATATCAGTATCTAAATCAAACGACAGTCGAACACAATATTATTTGATGACAAACTATTAACTCTGTGAAGGAAATCAATTCAATAATCCCAATTTTTCCATAGCAGCTTAATTCTACAATAAAATATCACCAGCGAAAATTTCAGACACCATAATTCTAAATGGCTGAGATGATTACACAGAAACTTCCCAATCAAACCAATTTAGTACGATCTCCGATGTTGTGGGATCAGCTACCGATCCTAAACCACTAGTATGATATTCGTGCAAGTATTATATTTGAGTTCCAGTTCAAACAGTAAGAACATACTTTTCGAGTCAATTTCTCATTACAAGACGACTCCTCAAAGGTTCGAAAACTATTGAAAACTGAGAATAGCTGAATACAAAAATTTTTTCGCTGCCTTTGTTTGAAAAATTTGTCGAGCACAGATAGTTTATTTATGTAGGTTTTTAATCAATAAAAGGTGGGATAAACTTGAAATGTGTTTGCTAACAGTCGAACAATTTAAGTGTCCCAAATCATGTTTCACTGAAAATTTAGCTCCTATACGAAAGTAAGATGCTTCGGTGAATTGAAACATGCGTTACTTGAAAATTGTTTTTCTATATAAAATCTCGTTACTGCAGGTAAATAACACTCCCGTTATTAGGAAATGAGGTCGACTGAACAAACTTTTCGAACATGTAAGAAGCTCCACTCAGGTAAAAATCAAAGCTATAGTGCTGAAGGATGAACAGAAGTATGTCTACGAGTACAATACTTTTAGGACCAACCATTACTTTACCTCAGTGGAAGATAACTTAATATTACTAAGACTCCAAACATGACATAGGAGAATAAATAAGACTAACAGTTTAATGAGAACTAAGCAACTGCTACCTTGAAATGCCTAAAATACGTTTCCCATCACGATAAAAACTATTGATTTAAAACAATAAGCCCGTTGGATAAACTTAAATGATGTAACGAGGAGCCGATATTTATTAGAACTAAGTGGAATATTATTGCCATACCTTTTGAACGCCCCCAAATGCCCTGGTACGGCCGAGAGTGGGAAACGGCAGCTCCCCCTCTCGAAATGCTATCACATGGCCACAAGTATACCGCCACTACCAGGGGAGTCCTACTCAATACCTTCTCGTGGCGGGGGTGTTCTTTACGAAATTGAGAGGACGGAAAGCGAATGTCCGGCACTTTAACCGGGTTGGTGGGTGTTAGCGGGACATAGACTGGGTTAAAGCATGCTCAATGCATGATTGCTTTGGTGCACGCTGATTGGCTAATTCTTATCCAATCAGCACTAGTCGATAGTTGGCGAATACTCTAGAATCTTCTCATGTAAAAACTATAAATATACTGACGTTTTCTCTATTGTTGCTTCCTACTGGCTTCTGGCTTGCATCTTGTTTCCATCTAACCTTGTTATTTGGAATATAACCTCTTTCCTGTTCAACCGGGTTCTGATTTGGGGTCTTGTCGAGTGTAATCGGTGTCGAAGAATACTAAGCAATAGGAATAGCTGGGTTATAACCGTAAGAAAGAGATTATAACAGTGGCGACGGGGAAAAACTAAAGAAAAATGGCGATTTCTTTAGAACAGTTGCGGTTAATAATACAGCACCAGCAGACGTTGTTAGCCTTGCAACAACAACTATTGAGCACACTTTCCACTCGACCAGAAAATAAGAGATCTGTTTATGATGCAGTAACAGACATTTCAGAAGCATATCTAGTGGATGATTCAAATCCCGTTATACCTGAATCAGAACGTAATATTTGTAACGTTTCCGGCTCACAGCAAGAAAATCCTGTGCTGAAGGCTCATAAAGTTGTGCCAATACGAGATGATCAAGAGCCAGACCCTGTAGATGAAGCCCGAAGTCCAGAATTGAATGAAGCACTACTGGTCCTGTCTAGCTCTGAAAATGAATTTCAGCTAGAACAAAATTATGGTCCACGTGATAATAGCCGAGAAAGCTATGGGGACTCGTATTCCGAAAATAACTGCAGTGACACGATGAACCCAATTATACAGAATGTTACTCAAAATCATTGTGAGACAGAAATTTATATTGAATCAGCTTGTCCGATTTCTAATGACAAGGTATCAGATATGGGTTCTCAGAATAATGCATGTTATTTTGATGAAATTTCTTATAAAAATGAGGAAAATATATCGGCTGAGTCAAATTATTGTCAAAAGTCTAATTTAATTTTGTTAGATGATGATTTCCATAATGATCCATTTTCCACTGATGAAATTCCTAATGGATTTGAAAGTAATGCTTCAGAAGAATTAAACTTTGACTTCAAATCAAAGGTCGTTCATTATCATCTAGTCGTTTCTAGTGGATCCGACATTCAATGCGAAAAACGTCGTTTAAATAAAGTCCTATTATTTGTAACTTGGAGATGTAAGGATCCGACATTGTTTCGCGGAGGAGGAGAATGTTGGAGAATTAAAAGTTATGCATACTTTTTTTTAAGAAAAGTCAAAACGCCGGGAACAGACATGTCAGTCTCTGTGCAAGGAAAAAGTGATAATTCTTCATTGCCTAGACGATGGACTAGTCGAAAGCACAACCCAGTCACTCAGTTGCAGTTGGACCCTAGTACCAGATCCTACGAATCTGCTCAAAGGGGAGGTGTTAGCGGGACATAGACTGGGTTAAAGCATGCTCAATGCATGATTGCTTTGGTGCACGCTGATTGGCTAATTCTTATCCAATCAGCACTAGTCGATAGTTGGCGAATACTCTAGAATCTTCTCATGTAAAAACTATAAATATACTGACGTTTTCTCTATTGTTGCTTCCTACTGGCTTCTGGCTTGCATCTTGTTTCCATCTAACCTTGTTATTTGGAATATAACCTCTTTCCTGTTCAACCGGGTTCTGATTTGGGGTCTTGTCGAGTGTAATCGGTGTCGAAGAATACTAAGCAATAGGAATAGCTGGGTTATAACCGTAAGAAAGAGATTATAACAGTGGGTATGGAGGATCCATCTAGGGGAGTTGGAAAACTCTGACTCCAAATCAATCGTGCACATGAGCTCCAGTATCCTGGAGGAATAAATGGCGTATGAACCAAACGTTGGTCATCGGTTACCATGGAAATGCGTCTCCTGACGTTGCCTTGTGGATCAGAACTTTAGGTCAAAGGCTCCGAGTGTGGCCCCTTAAGGAAACCACCTGCTTCGGTTTAGGCACCCAGGTAGTATCACAGCCCACACACAAACCAAGAGTATATTTCAGGAACAACTAGGAAAACAGTTAGGCAGCCATGTATGTGATGCCCGCCCCGAGGCAGTATGGGATGATATCCGTAAAGCTGTGGAAACAGCAGTGATATCT
Organism: Schistosoma margrebowiei; assembly: GCA_944470205.2. Taxonomy (NCBI): domain Eukaryota; kingdom Metazoa; phylum Platyhelminthes; class Trematoda; order Strigeidida; family Schistosomatidae; genus Schistosoma; species Schistosoma margrebowiei. The sequence continues at coordinate 63,740,342 of OX104024.1, read as the reverse complement.
GCTAGTACGGTAACCCGTAAGGTTAGGGAACGACACTGGATCTCAGCAGCATCTATCGCACTGATAGATGCTCGGAAACTCATTCCACCTGGCTTGGAACATAATGAAGAGCGGAGTCAGCTTAAGCGCAAGCTGACAAGAAGTCTACGCAATGATCGTGAACAGTGGTGGGTAGCGAAAGCAAGAGAGATGGAAAAGGCAGTGGCAATAGGTAATAGCAGACAAATGTTCAGACTTGTTAAGGAAACTGGTATTAGGAAACCGACTGTTAGCGAAACACTCTCAGAGAAAGATGGACATATTATACACTCTCAATCTAGGAGATTGGATCGATGGGCAGAACACTTCAGGGATCAGTTCAACTGGCCTTCTGCCACACTTCGATTTCCCACGATCTCTAGTCAACCTGAACGGCAAGTTAATGTAGGTCCTCCGTCTCTTTACGAAGTTGAAAAAGCCATAGGAAATCTGAAGCGAGGGAGAGCAGCAGATTCTGACAGATTTACTCCTGAGATTTTTAAGGATGGTGGTTCAGTATTAGCAGTGAGATTAACTGAGGTCTTAGGTAGAATTTGGGAACTGGACGTAATCCCATCTGACTGGTCTCAATCACTGATTGTGCCAGTTTTTAAGAAAGGACAAAAGTCCTCTTGTGACAATCACAGAGGAATCAGTTTGACTAATATAGTGTCTAAAATATTAGCTTCAATAATACTTCGACGCCTAACCAAAGCTCGTGAAGAGCAAACTAGAGAAAATCAGGCCGGTTTTCGACCTGGACGTGGTTGTATAGACCAAATATGCACACTACGTCAGGTTCTAGAACACAGACACACGTTTAGACGCCCCATAATGGTAGTATTTCTCGACCTTAAGGCGGCATTCGACTCTGTTGATCGTGAAGTTCTATGGCAGTGTTTGTCACTGAAAGGAGTACCAAAGAAGTACATTAACCTTATAAAGGCTCTCTACTCGAACACAACTGGTAGAGTGAGAGCTTATGGCGAACTGTCATCAGAATTGATTACCTCAAGTGGTGTTCGTCAGGGCTGTCCACTCTCTCCTTTCTTGTTTAACTTTGTCGTTGACGTGCTTTTAGAGATGACACTTTCCTCATCTAAATTTCCAGGGGTTGAACTCCTACCAAGAGGTTCACTTGTTGACTTAGAATATGCCGATGACATAGTTTTATTTGGCGAAGACGCTGACAAAATGCAGAGTCTTCCGACCACTCTAAGCAACAATGCAAGCATGTTCGGGATACGATTCTCTCCCTCGAAATGCAAAATATTGCTTCAGAATTGGGTTGCATCGACACCCGAACTAATGATAGGGAGTGAAGTAATTGAGCGTGTCGATCGCTTCACTTATCTTGGAAGTCTCATTAGCCCTTGTGGTCTGGTATGTGACGAAATCTCAGCACGGATACAGAAGGCTCGACTAGCTTTTGCTAACTTGCCTCATTTATGGCGTAGGCGAGATATCCGTCTATCAACCAAAGGACGTGTTTAATGCGCAGCAGTTCGTTCCGTCCTGCTTTATGGAAGTGAAACATAGCCGGTAAGAGTAGAGGATATTCGTAGACTACTAGTATTTGATCATAGGTGTTTTCGAAATATCGCTCGTATATGCTGGGACCATCGAGTAAGTAATGCAGTTGTTAGGAAACGGGTACTAGGTAAGGATGGCAAATCAATTGACGAAGTGGTGAAACTTCATCAGTTGAGATGGCTGGGACGTGTTACGTATGCCCAACGACCGACTGCCTCGACGTGCGATGTTTTCTGATGTAGGAGTAGGTTGGAAGAAAGCTAGGGGCGGCCAGACCAAAACATGGCACAAGTCCATGAAGTCATTGACAAGTGGACTGAGTCATGTTGGTAGGTGTAGACTACCTGGTTGGGGACCGCGAGATGATAGCAACCGATGGTTAGAGACCTTGAATGACATGGCTCAAAATCGTTTGCAATGGCACAGGTGCATCCACTCTTTGTGTTCTCCCAAATTCTAGTCTCCTGAATCCTCCTTGTCTCTTTTTTTCTCTTTCCAAATTTATTTCACTGTATTATACTCTTTAAGTAACATCTCCAAACACTAGTCTTTCCGATTACTGCTTATACTCTTATTACCTCTACCACTACGGGATTTGAATCGACCACGGCATCTCTGTGCTAATGTGGTGTGGCAACTCGAACTGATGTACGTACGTACGAAGTTCTACGTTGTTACTGACTGACTGACTGAAGTGACTTGTGTGGCGCATATGCATCTGGTGCCCCTTTGTACTAATGTTTGTGTTTAAGTAAATACCTTTGTGGCGGCCCGTGATCTGACTCCAATTCAGATTGTATGAGTGTTTGCTATCGCCTATTCTCGTATATCATTGTCGACTTAGATCGCGTTATCCAATAACGGAATTAAATAAGTCGAATAACGAGAATTGACTTGACAATACATATATTTCGTACATGGAGCGAATGAAACAGAGCCAAACAAAATGACGCACAGGGAAGATGGCTGGGAAGCCAACTCCCTTTCAAGCTAGGCATTACTTAATATTTATAGGCGGACAAAATAAACGACAGACATGTGATAAGTCACGGGACATGAAATGTACACACATACGCTCATATGAAAACAGTCAAGACTAATAAGCGAATAATTGACAAGGTCAAAATATGGCTCAAGTAAAATGAATTAAATAGGATGTCCACAAGTTAGAATAAGGTAGATGGGCTAGCCAAAATAACTGACGCTACACCTTCTGAACAACCTGATTTCACACTAAATATCTACGTTATCCATTAGAAAAGCACCAGACTGAATCAATGGGGAAATGAAGACAACATAGATAATAAGGAAAAAATACATCACACCAATCTGAATGCTAAGTTTAAGGGTGATATCAAAACGGTAGGCTCTAAGTAAAGACGAAATATCTCTGAAACAAAAAGGAGTTTGAATCTTTGTACAACTAAGGTCAGAATAAATCTTAGTATTTGTCCTAAATCATTTTTACACAACACGATAAAAGTTTATTTGAACTCAATAATGTGACCCATTTTAACTAAATGTTTGACAATGTGGGTAGATGATTATTTATCATATGCCATATTCTACAATAACTGATTTCAAAGTCAAACATTAACAACGTTAGATGCCGACTCAGTGGTTTAGAGGTTAGGCGTTTGCGCGCGAGACTGATAGGTCCAGGGTTCGAATCCCGCGAGGCGGGATCGTGGATGCGCACTGCTAGAGTCCCATACTAGGAAGAAACGGCTGTCCAGTGCTTCCAGATTTGTCATGGTCTAGCTTCAATTGGCTCATGAATTCAACCATCAAATCATATACGTGTCTAGGACTCACCGAAGAAAGGTTCTTGAAAAATTTCTTCGGCATACTTTCACCAAAAAGTACAACATCTGTAAATAATTTAACTGGGATTAAGTAGTTACCAGGTTTGACAACGTCTTTGCATTCAAGACACTTAGGCACTCTTTTGGCTAAAATTTCATCTACAAAAAGAAAAAAAATGTCCTTTACTTTAAGTAGTATATACTTAGCATAAACTCGAAATCATGCAGTTTCTTGCACTTAATACAGTGTCCTGTGTGAAATGTCCCATGAGCTTCAACCAATTTCTCCTCTGGTAAACCAGATAGGCGTTCCAAACTATCACAGTTCTATGAGAATAAAAACTTGATGATAAAGCTTTACATTACCTGTGTATAATGCCTAAGAAGTAATCCTTTATCATGAAGTAGCCTGATAAAACAATGAGCCAGCGTAGGCTAAATTTTGATATTATGTAATGCGTAACACGTGCCTTTGCTTCTGGTCGATACAAACGCCTTGCAATCTCAAAGAAAGGTCTAGGATCGTTCTGGAAAAGAAAAAAACCAAGCTAACTGACACTATAAACACACCTACTCGGAAGTAATCAATCGAGAATATTGCGTTCGGAGTGGGCAAGTTAAAATCTTCCAAGTTGTCGTATATGCCAGAAGATGGACTTCGAAAATCAGGTATTCCAGCAGCTTTATTTTTTCAAAACAAACAATACATGGGTTGTGAAATAATGTTCATAAAAGTTTTGTGGTAAAACAATTAACCGTTGAAAGAATTGAGAATGATATCAAGCGGAGAGTTTAAGTTAAGAAAGGTGCCCAATCTCCCTATTTGGGAGGACTTTGGGTAAGTTCTGTGGTTTTGCCTAAAGTCGTGATAAGTTTGCTAGCTTTCCCCAAAGTTTGGGGGAAAACATTTTGGGGATTTTCCCCAGATCTGGGGAAATTTTGGTAGGTTTGTGCCAGTTTCCCAAGGTTTTCTATAGCAGTTTCCCTAAAACTGACAAAATTTTCCGGAAATAGTGAGATTGGGTGTGTATCCAAACTACTAGTAATCTGTTATTGAGAAACCTGTAAATGCATCTTGAGCTGAGAATGTTTGCATTTTTATATACTCCATTATCGTTAGAATTCGAATTAATAGCTAGAACCTTTAATCTTATTCCAACATTATTCACTCAGTAGTTTTACTTGTCTGAATCATCCTTATTAGATCTGATACTCACTCACTATGAGGATGATGTTGCGAACCTCCATCATATGCCACCCCTAGGTAAAAGTGACCACGCAGTTATAACTTTCGACTTCCATATAACTGCCAGTCACAAGCACGCGTCAGTCCAGTCCAGACCTAACGTCTGGAAAACAAACATACCAGACATCATGCACTCAGCATCGTTAATAGACCCAGAGTCCTCCATTGCAACAGCCTGGGACGCATTTCGAAATCCATACTTAAAAGTCACCACACCTCACATACCTTGGACTATACCAAAGAGGCTGAAAAACTCACCACCATGGCTCAGTAGGGAGGTCCGTATCCTTTTCCGTAAGAAAAGGAAAATGTAGGATAGATTTAGGTTACTGGGGACTGATGAGTCGAAATCTCAGTATCGAAAGGCTCGGAATACTTGTGCCTCGACCCTCCGTAAGTCTAGAAAATTGTACGAAGGAAAACTTGTTAAGGAATCCATAGAATATCCTGAACGCTTGTATTCCTATATAAACCAAAGGACAAGGAGAAAAGAAAATATTCCTGCTCTATGGGGAGACAGTACTGCTTCATCATTAGCGGAGGACGACTTTGGTAAGGCTCAAGTGTTCTCAAACTACTTTAGCAATGTATATACCATAGGAGCACTCTTCTTGTCAGCGCATACAGATCCCCCCACACATGCACTGGATAGCTTGACCATTAAAGAACTCGATGCCTTTGGTCCACTAAATAAGCTTGACATAGGTAAATCTACGGGGCCCGATGAATTGCACTCTAGGCTACTAAAGGGATTATCTAACTTCGTTGCGAACCCTTTAAGTATATGCTTTAATCTATCCGTAACGCAGGGTCTTTTACCAAAAGGCTGGAAAAACGCCATAGTAAGTCCTGTCTTCAAAACAGGTACGAAACACAAACCTGAAAACTACCGCCCCGTTAGCCTAACTAGCGTGGTTGTTAAAATCTTAAAAAAGATTATTCGGAAGGACCTGTTTAAGTATCTTGATAAAAACCGGATCCTCTCGGAGAAGCAGCACGGCTTCAGAATAGGTTATTCTTGTCTCACTAACTTATTAGTGGCTCGTGAAAGCTGGTGCGCTCTTAAGGACCAAAAGCTACCTGTAGACGTCGCCTTCATTGATTTCAGTAAAGCTTTTGACAAAGTTCCGCACAACCGGCTGTTATATAAGTTAAGGAAAGTCGGGATTGGAGGCAATTTATTGATGTGGATAAAAGACTTCTTAGTTGGGCGTCAACAAAGAGTAAGGGTAAACTCAAAGTTATCTAGCTGGGAAACTGTGCTTAGTGGAGTGCCCCAGGGTACAGTTTTGGGGCCAGTGCTATTCCTCTTGTATGTAAATAACCTTCCTTGTCTCCTATCATCATCGGTCTTGCTATATGCTGACGATGTCAAGATATGGAAAACGATTCGATGTAAGAGTGATAGCTTAGAACTTCAAAATGACCTGAAGAAGTTATCTGAATGGTCTCAAACATGGCAGTTGCCGATAAATACTTCCAAGTATGTTGTGATGCATATCGGTCATCAAGGCACAGATACATACACGATGAATAACACTGAGCTACCTGTCGTCCAGACATATAATGACTTAGGAGTCATCGTTAGTCAAGACTTAAAGACTACTGCACACTGCCGTGCAATAGCCGCCAAAGGTTTTAGAACCTTATGGTCAATACGTAGAGCTTTTAGTCATGTCGACGCCAAAACGTTTTTGACTTTGTATAGTGTTCGTTCGTCCTAAACTTGAGTACTGCATACAAGCGGTTAGCCCCTGCTTAAAAAAGACATTGAGCTTCTGGAAAAGGTTCAGAAAACGGCGACTAAGTTGATTCTCGGAATAGCGAAGCTTCCGTATGAATCTCGACTGGCCAAGCTGAACCTTTTCCCGTTGTCATATCGCAGAACTAGAGGCGACTTGATTACAGTTTTCAAATAGCTTAGTGATAAATTTTCACCTGATATGCCCTCATATTTCTTTTCTTCCAAAACAGAGAATTTACGAGGACACTCCAAAAAAGTTCATAAGCCGAGAACAAATTACTTGTCAGCTGACTATCGAATTTCCCATCGAATAATCAACGAGTGGAATTCACTACCTTAGCACGTGCTTGAGGCTTCATCCGTCGACTCTTTCAAAAGAAAGTTGGATCAACTGAAAGACCACCATTGCCAGCACTAACATAGGCCATCGAGCCTCCTGTCCTTCCCAAACTGAAACTGATAAACTTATCAAGGTCTTTTACAGTAGCATCCTCAAGCACGACCCACGGATACCACAGTGACGCAACTCTTAATACGGGAAACACCAGAGAAGAAAATATTACCTGTTGAAACGCCAGCACCAACCATAGTTATTATTTTGTTGACTTGACCATCATGGATTAATTGTGTCACACCTAACAGAATATGCTAAAAAGGTTTAATTTACCCTCTATATCGAGAGACGCAAGTTTTGGTCGAGGTATATCATCTCCAAACAGTGCTTTCTTAATCCCCGAAAAGTTGAAAGACATGACGAAGGAGGAAAACGGAAAACGTCAGAGCCTTTCGAAAGTTACGCGCTGTTTCGCTCAGCGACCTTGAACGCCTACAAGAGGCGGTCATTTCGTATTTCCATTGACGTGGGTTTGGTCGGTTGCATGAGTATTAAGTTTTTCCACATTTTGCATTCCACTTTTTTGCATTAAAAATTACACAATAACTATCAACACCACCCAAATATGCCCTTTTTCGGTAGTCTATCGGGCAAGACCTTGAAATTACAAGTTGACAAGTTCAAACACTTATGAGCAAAATGAATTGTGACAACCATATTCAAGTTAAGCACAAATTGGACAAGGCCTTTGTGTGCCAGATACTGACGTAACTGGCCTTTTTTAAGGCCTACGTACTGACCTAAGCAACTGAATCTAAATATCATGCATTACTGACTTTAACCATGTATCTCAAAAGGCAGTGAAATCAGAGTTTAATGTGTTGTGATAATAATGAGTTTCTGAATTATTATGTGAACTAAGAGTCACAAAAATGGCGCAATGTAGAAAAAAGAGATTGAGACGAGCACAAACGAACATATTGGATTTGAAATTCCAAATCAGGCGGATATCGAATAAAAAATAATCATTGGTTCATAAGAACACCGCATACTTCTACCACGTAATTGAGGTTTGCCAACTTAATTAGTGGGTTGCGAAAAAATTTGCAGAAGCCACAGGTATTCGGAGTTTGACAACGCTTTAATCAGCAACACCTAATATGAATCGAACCCTCCAAGTGAAATCAAAAGACAGAAGCGAGGAGGTTCGAAGATATATTTGATAAGCTATCAATATATTCAGGATCGTCTGATCTGATCTGGCTAGCGATTGCAGGGGTTGTTGAACACGGCGTTTACACTCGTGATCTGGTGCGGATGCATGACCGAGCGCATTCAGCTAAATGAGTCCATTAAAACTAATGTTGTCAGTATCCAATGTCGAGAACTTACAGAGGTATTTATTTTGGGGATTTGTTTAACTTCACAGATCACTCCCTCCTGGTGGGTTAGTGATGACCATAAGACGTGGCCAGCCAGAAGTTTAAACCCAACAACTTTATCGTTGGTAAACGCTTCAATGATAGCTTGCTAGGTTTAGCAGCGTCTGGTCGTCCTTCCTTACTATAAGGGACAAAATAGTGAAAAAATTAATGTACAATGAAAATTTTGGTTCCTCGTAAAATTCAACGTTCTTTTCCTGCCGTCCTGGAAAAGAAAAAAGGAATATGTTAGTGCATGTCGAAATAAACTCATACGCACTTTAAAACGCAAAGTGGGTGAAAAAAGGAAAATAAACTCATGTACATGTGATAGCGCAAAAGCGATTTTCACAAACATTTTTTGTTTCTTTTCAAGTTTATAATATTTATATTGGCAAAACAATAAGTGTATATAAACATAAGTAAATAAAAACTGATTTTTTTATATTATGTATACTGTCATGCAAAATAGCGATGAAGCAATATGTTAACTGGTGTCTTACGTGCAGTAGTAGTTTAAATGTTCTATAAATATTACTATTCTTCCAGAAAGCGTTGTTTTAAGTTTTTTTCAGATAATGTCGAAGTATCGGTGTGCCTGTTGGATGTCGGATGAGGTATTATGAGAGAAGAGCCGTATCGTTCGATTGTACCGAAGGAAAATCGACGTAGATAGGATTTCTTTCTAAATACGCTGCTTTGAGGCGATCGATGCTGATGCTTTCGTTGGTTCTGTTCTTATCGATTATATAGTACTTAGGTTTGCGTTGAAAAACTTTGAAAGGTCCTTCGTATGCTAATCCGAAAGGCCGTCGATGCGAGTCCCGACGTACGAAGATGTGTGTACTGTATCGTGAGTCAGGTTGAAAGACAACATCAGTTGATTAAGGTTGAGTGGAAACAGGTTTAACTGAACGCATCGCATTTGTAAGCCTGTTCATATAGGAGATTAGATTCATGTTCATTGAAGAGGATGAAGGATCCACGAATTCGCCTGGAAGTCGAAGTGTCACTCCATAAACTAGTTAAGCCGCAGAGTATCCAATGTCAGTTTTGACTGCATTGGAAATACCTAGTTGGTTCACTGTAAAAGATTTGCAGATGATAGCGAAGCTTTTAGTTGTCGGTAAAATCCTTCTATCAACCCGTTTGATTGTGGGCGGTAGGCGGTCGTTCTGAAACGAGTGATTCCTAATGGTATGGTCAGACAACGGAAAAGTCCAGATCCGAACTGTCGTCCGTGATCCGTAGTGATGGTTGAAGGGCAGCCTGAGTTTGCTACTCATCGTTCGATGAGGGTGTGGGCTACTGTTTCAGCAGTGATGTCCTTGATAGGTACTGCTTCTGGCCATCGAGTGAAACGGTCTACGCAGGTTAAGAGAGAAGAGTATCTGCAGATGTGTCACAAAGTAAGGTTTCCTTACCTGTTCCCATCTATTCGATGCGTAGTTTGAGGGTTGTAGAAGATAACGCGAGGTGAGGATCAGTGTCTTCCTTTTGAAGCCAGGCGAGTTTCAGGAAATCGATTCCTTGGAAAATGTTCAGGGATGTTATTCGAGACAAGACGTCTGTTACAGCATTGTTTACTCCAGAAATGTGTTGTATATTTGAAGTAAACTGCGAAATGTAGCCCAGTTGTCGAGACTCACGAGGTGAGTGCTTGTTTGAAGAAGAGCATAAGGAGAAGGTAAGAGATTTATGGTCAGTGAAAAGGGTAGATTCACGGCCTTCGATATAGTGTTGAAAATGCCGTACAACACAATACATAGCTAGGAGTTCCCTACCGAATGTGCTGTACCTCGATTCAGTGTTTAGCAACCATCTAGAGAAAAATGTCAAAGGTTGGAAGGAAGTGTTATGCCATTGTTGTAAGACGCCTCCGATTGGTGAGTCCGATGCTACTGTGATGCTATTTGGTGTTTGGGTGTCCTCACGTGCAAGCATTGTTGCTTTCGCGATAAGTTCCTTAAATGTGGATAATGCTTTCCGTGCGGTTTCGTCTAAATTGATGGATTTCACATTTCCACGAAGTTGGTCGGTAAGAGGTTTCAAGAGAAACGCGCATTTCGGTATGAATCGACTATAGAAACTTACAAGGCCGTTAAACGTGCGTAATTGTCTGACGATGGTCGGTTCTGGATAATCCAGAATGGCCATCACTTTGCTTCTTAGAGGTCGGATATCTTGAACATCAGTAGCATGCCCAAGGATTTGGCATTTATGGATGTTAACAGTGATGCATGTTTTTGTGGTCGTTCGGAAACAAGGTTCAGATGCTGGAGATGAGATTCTCTGTCAGAACTTGCTATCAAGCAGGCATTAACATATGCATGTACAAAGTTGAGACCTCGAAAAACCTCATCTCTGAAACTTTGGAAGGTCTGGACAGCATTTCTTAAGCCGAAAGGCATTCGAAAAAATTCGTAGAGACCGAAAGGTGTTAGGATAGCTGTTTTCGAAATATCGTCAGTAGCCATATGGATTTGGTTATACGCTATAACCAAGTCGATTTTTGAAAAGACTGTTGTACCTTACAAAGTAGCTGTCAAATCTTAAAGGTGAAGCAACGGGTAACGACCGGGAATGGTTTTCGCATTCAATCGCCGACAGTCACCAGTTGGACGCCAGTTGTTGCTGTCATTTTTAATGACCATGTGCAAGAGAAATGTCCATGGGCTGTTTGGCGGTCTTATGATACCTAAGTCTATCATGTGGTCAAATTAGTTTTTGGCCAACCTTAGCTTTTCGAGAGCTAGTCGGCGTGCTTCAGAGAATACAGGTGGTCTTCTAGTCGTGATGTGATGTATAATGTTGCTGGTTACACACGACAATTTCGATTGCGACTGGTATATCCTAGAATACTTACCGAGTAATGGTTGATAGAATGGATCTATCGTGTGCTTAATTGTGACTGGAGATAATCTGCAACCAGAATAAGAAGTTACGCAAACAGATAAAATAGTGTTTCCGTCTACTAGCCTCCGTTTACGCGTATCAATGAGTAGATTGTGGTGTTCTGAGAGATCTATACTACTGATTGGCATGGAAACATCTACAACAACGAAGATCCAGTGTATGGGTTTGCGTAAACCCACGTAAAGGTAAACGTACCTTTCACCGTAAGTGGCGATAGGCTTTCTGTTTGCCGCCTGTAGATTTGAAACCGGTTCGTGAAGCCGCTCGTTAGAATTTGCAGGGAAAACTCTAAGTTCTTTGCCAGTAACAACGAGGTAGTGAACTCTCGTTATCACATCTATGGCTTATAACAGACGGCTGTGTTCACTGACTACGGTTGTTGTTAACGCGTGCCGACCTGAAAGTTTCCCGAATTGTTTTTCGTGTCGGTCGATTTTGAGTTGCGGAAATTGCAGGGTTTTCTGCATTTTCTGGAAGACTTTCCATACTGGTTATGATACCAGCACCAGTCGGGATTATCCGTCTCTCGTTATCTAGAGGCAGATCGCCTGTGTGACGTGCTTCTTCGCGGGGTATGTGACCGTTTACGGTTGTTGTGAAATCAAAAGTAACGTGTTAGCGTTTTACATAGTTCCTTGATTTCATTCTGTGTCCCAGTCTTCAGTCTTCAGTAATAAGGGTAGTAGGTTGGTGAACCTGTATTATTCCTGGCATATTGCTTTCCAGTGAAGGTCCAGCTTATCCTTGAAAGTATTTACTGATATGGCTGATACCACTTGTTCGGGTAAGGCGTTCGAATCATTGACTACTCGATGAGATATACGGGACCCCACTTTAAGTTTATTAGATCGTGGTTTATGAACCATCTTGCTATGACCTCGGAGATTATTAGTACTGGACGGAGCAAAAAGATAAGACATATTAACAACCAAATCATAATTAAGGATACGAAATGCCAGTATAAGGTCAACTCGTGTCCTACGATACGACATGGGGAAAAGGTTTAGGCGTTTTAAACGCTCACCGTAAGGGAGTCTAGAAAGATCCTCCACTAATTTCGTTCCTACACGTTGGACACGCTCAAGGGAGTTAGTATCCTTTACCAGACACGCGCTAGCTGCTTGGATACAGTACTCTAAATGTGGTCTAACACATATTGGATATAAAATTCGAAACGTTTCCTCGTCAAATGATTCGAACGCTCGGCGAAGTGACCATAACGCACGAAAACCTTTGACAGCGGCTGCTTTGCAATGCTTAGTTGTTTTTAAATCATGACTTAATATTACTCCTAAGTTTTTATGCTCTTGAACGCAAGGAAGAGGTTTACCCTCAATAGTATAACGGTAACTATTACCGTGACCGATGTGCTTTAGTACACTCTTCCTAGCATTGATTTCTAAGCCCTACTCTCGAGCCCATCTAACTAAATCGTCTAAGTCAGCTTGAAGATCCAGGTGATCAGTCGCACTTTTTATTGTTCTCCAGATTTTTACATCATCCGCAAACAGCAATGTCGACGACCTAAGTAACAGTGGTAACTCATTAACGTAGAGAAGAAAGAGCATAGGGCCTAAGATGGTGCCTTCGGGTACACCACTTTTGACCGGCTTCCAACCGGATAGCGTTCCACTGACCCTCACTCTTTGTCTGCGGTCATATAAGAAATTTCCTATCCACTCCCGTACAGTACCTATTATTTCGAAGCTTGAGAGCTTCTGCATACGACCTACGTGTGAAACCTTGTCAAATGCTTTGCTAAAATCTAGGAATATCACATCGACAGACAAACCGTTATCTAGGGCTGTTGTCCAATCCTCCCTCGCAATAAGCAAGTTAGTCAAGCATGAACGCTTGTTACGAAATCCGTGTTGCTCAGGAGCTAACAGATTGTGTAAATCTATGTGGCTTAGCAATCTAACCCGAATTATCTTTTCAAGTAACTTAACGACTATGCTAGTTAGACTGACAGGCCGGTAGTTAGATACTATCTGTCTCTGACCGTCCTTAAATATAGGACTGACTATAGCGTCTTTCCAATCTCTAGGGAGTTGAACGAGTGAAAGGGACATGTTGAAGAGTATCGCGAGCGGTTTTGAAATAATGTCCGGAAGAGATGACAGTTTCCTCAGTAACCTGTACAGATTCAATGGGTGGTATCTCGGTGTGAGTGGGACAAGTATTTGTTACAATAAACGTAGAGAAGACTTCGCTAAAATAGTCTGAAAAAGTCTCAGATTTTGCTCGATCTGATTCAGTTAGTAAATCTGAATTTCCGTGTAACAGTAACGGGGGAATACCATCACTACGTTTCATTCGCCGTTTAACATACGAAAACAATCGTTTCGGACAAGTACGGCTATCATATACTAACTGTCGTTCGTAAGTTATACGGGATTTGTCTATGGTTTTCTTACAGATATTACGGAATTTTCGATACTCACGCTTAAATGGTGCATGACCTGTCAACAAGAATAAGTCCCAGAAATGTTTCCCACGCTTTAACGGCTTTCGGGTTTCCTTATTAATCCATGGAGGGCAATGTGATAGCTTACGTGCTGACCATGGGATAAACGGCGACGTTACGGAATCGAATGTAGCCTTAAACTTATTCCATTCATCTTCGATCAATCCATCCGCGTCGACCGACCAATCAGTCTAGATAGCACAGTTTCAAATTTCCGGAATAATGGCTCACCAGATATTGGGACGGGGTGGAGCAGATACGAATTGTATACCATGTGTCCTAAACTTAAAGTGAATTACGTGATCACTGTTAACTAGTGGAGGAAGGTGCTGAATATCAAAGACATCCTCACAATGGTAGGTGAGGGCGAGGTCCAGCAGTGACGGATCATGTTGCAAATCAATATGTGTCGGTTTTGTGATACATTGTACAAGTGCACACTGAATAACGGTAGATAAAAGGTCGCTATCGAAACCACTACCTGCAGCTGCAAGCTCTATCCAGTTGATATGCGGTGCGTTGAAGTCCCCAATGATGAGACAACATTCTGCCATACTCCAAGAACAGATGTGTCTTAGGATAAAGTCGTCAGCAAGACAAAATGGACTACGGTATATTACCCCTATAGTGACTAACCCATTTTTAGATTTAATCTTACGACATGCAACCTCACATGTGCCACTGATATAGGCCTCCGATATGGTTGATTGTATACGAAAGTGATCCCTAACGTATAATATTATACCTCCTCCCTTGCGACTTGAAACTCTATCACTTCTAACACAGATATAACCTGCAATGAAAGAACAGTCTATATCTACTATGAACCAAGTTTCTGTAACAACGATTATGTTGGGACATAATTCTTCCACCATCAGAATTAGCTCGGACGTTTTATTTCTAAGACTACGAGCGTTCGTGTAGCACACACTTAAAGTGTTTTTGCAGTCAATCGTTCTACCCATACAGTCCTTGGAAGCATTGGCTTCCAAGACCTGACTACCCGAAAACCCTTAAAGGTAAGGTTATTTTCGCCATTTAATTTGCGAGTTCTCAACTCCATAAGAGCATTATTCTACTTGATTCGATCCTCAAGCGGCCAATCTGGTCGAATACGGATATTTGAGTCACGAGTTCTTGGTGCGTTTTTCAATAATATGTCTCTTTCTTCAAAACTCCCGAGAACCAGCTTCAGGATTCTTCTTGGTTGGATCTCGCCTCCAACCCATTTACCAAGTCGTATTACTTTTGTAATATGTACCCTTGAAACCTCTTCAGGTAGCACATTTTTTACCACAGACTCCACTAACTGCAGGTCATGTGCATGTCTTCTAGCAGGGTCGTTGTCTTTCGACTCCTCTAGATTCCAAATAATTAAACTAGGGAGGGGTCTAGCTTCTTTTGAAACTGTGTTCACAGCTTTCGACCGTGACGTTAGATCCTGTATTTTAACTCCTGGTATCTTATGATTAGTTTTTATTGTAACTGAGTCCTGGTAGTCGAGCGAGTGACTCACAATCTTAGACGAAGCTTTACTATGGGACTTTGGCGGAGTGGTCTGAGAGTCCACCAAGGACGTATCAAGTAAAAGATCATTAGTTTTAGCTGTCTTTCCTATTCTTCTGCGTTTCCGTGTCATCCATATTCCATCAGTCGTAGCATCCACATTAGACCCGCTCGGGACAGTAATTGTTTTATCTGAGTCACCGGTTGCTGCTGTAGCAATATGGCCACCAATATCTAATGAGGTGCCACTCATTGATTGTTTCGGGGTAGACGGTTTAATAGCGGGTTGCACAGTTGGATGTCTGGCTTGTGCCGTGACAGCATTTACGACACTAACGCAATCTTCGTCATCAGTACCAACGTTGCCAGTACAGCCCTCATCAACCTTCTTATTAGCCAACACTAGGAGACTAATTGCTTCCTGGATAAGCAATGTTTTGCTCGTAAAACAAAAACTACAAAGCCAATGAGAGTTGGGTTTTGAGCATGTTTTATATGCATTGGGGATTAATCGGGTGCACATCTTATGGAACCACTTATTACACTCATCACATTACATCCCTTCCTCCACGGGAAATAAGCAATATGGTTGTCCAAATTTATGAGCAGATCTAGCCATCTTGAAAATCAACTAGAACGGTGACAAAAACAGGATATGTAAAAGGATTCTCAAACCTTAACTAAATAAATCAAGTAAAAGTCGACCAAGAATGCTTCGATGCAATAAATACACAAAAGCAAAACCCAAACACTCAATATACTATCACTTTAACTGTGGTAGATGCAATTAAAGTGTAAACAGTAGTTCTGATGCGTAATTTGCGATCAAAACAGCTAATTAACTCAACGAGAAACAATACCACTGTCCTTTTAAATAGAGCGCTTGAATTGTCCCATGAGGTTTTTTTTGACTGAATACCAAGAAATGATTTTGGACCTAGCATATTCTCTCTTTTTCTTTCCAATAGATCAGAACATCTCCGAGGACATAGCAGGCGACTAGAAAAGCGAAGACTGGGCAAAATACTCGTTGCATACAGGTTTTGACACCAAGTCATAAATTGTTGGAACCTGTAACTCTTCGGTTGACTCATTCAAGAGAAAACTGGACAGTCGTAAAAACACACTAGAAAAGAAATAACAGGCCTTAGGCCTTCTGTTTTCACTACACAAATCTCAGTCTGGATTTGAATCTACTACTTCAGATATACATTGTATGCATAGCGGACCTTCAAATGCTTGAGACACGGTAGGATTTCGCTAATGTTCACAATATCTTCAGTTGTTCTGTTCTTATTTCCATTGATAGTTATCGCACTTTACTCTTCAGTAATCGAGTTCTGTTTTGTAATAATATTCCGTTTACATCAACTTGTTTTGCACTATGCATGAACTTTAAATTTGATTGATCACTCGATGGTTACCAATGTCATGTGTCAGGTCCTTCTTAGGATATATTGACTTCTATCAATCAAGTTGCAATGTCGCAAGTAGTCTAGATGATCCGATGTCGCGTGCACAATACTGAGATATATGGTGGTTGATTGATTAAATTCGATCGTGATCTAAAATACATGACATCGGTCACTACTCAGTGATCAAACAATTGCAAGCACATGTCAGCCCTATTGGAAGCCAACTGTGACCCGGATAGTTCTCTCTTTCTGAAATTTGTTTCTTTAGCTTGCTGTACTTTTGATTTCGTTGCACCAGAAAGGATCGTGTGTAGTTTTGCCATTATCCCTTAACAATCTGCTGAATTTTACACGTTCATTGTGTTAGTGCGATTTTTTTTATTGTGTGGTAAATCATTGTGTGACGTTTCTATTACAATGATAGGCTTTACTCATGGATGTGAACAGGTTTATTGTCGACTCAAATTCCGTAATGGTAGAGGTAGTAAGAGTATAAACGATAATCGGAAAGATTAGGGTTTGAAGATGTTATTCAAGGAGTATAATACAGTGAAACAAATTTGGAAAGAAAATAAGGGACATGAAGAATTCAGAGGATTAGAATTTGGGAGAGCACAAAGAGTGGATGCACTTGCGCCATTGCAAACGATTTTGAACTGTTATTTAGGGCCTCTAACCATCTCACTATAACAACATAGAGACAGAATTATCGATATAAACAGTAAAATAATAGTACCGAGTGATTAGGTATAAATAATATAATTCGAGAAACAAAACGTATATGATGGCTTGAAACTCAAGATCTAGTAGACAAATATTGAATAGATTTGTGACCGGTTTTAATCAATGTCACCCAACTTCTCTAACCATTAGTCAGGATAATCTGTTGGACTACAACCGGTTAGTTTGCACTTACCGATATGGCTTAGATTAACAGTCAGTAATTTTCATCAATGCAGTATCTTGTTTTGGGTACACCTAGCTTTCTTCCAAAATTACTTCGTGTTTAACCTCACTGATCCTCTATCATCACAACACAGATCGATGTAGTTCAGTTTCCAATTGTGTTTCTGGTGTTAACATTAGCAAACATAGTTGTTAATGCACCAAGTTCCTCAAGTAAGTGTACACAAATCTATTGGTAATCATCTGACGGAAAAAAGTTAGTTTGTAGTAAATAAAGGCTTGTGGACGTAACATTAGAGATTTTTAAATCTTCCTAACGTTCTAGAAAGCCATTATTTCCAAGCAGCTATTGATTTTTGGGTTTTAAACAGGGAAGTGGTTAATTTGTGTGGCATTAGACGCAAGACTTGTAGTCATGAGGTTTTTTGGGTTTCAGTCACTAGTTTACATATTTAAATGCTACCTACCAAAGCTGATCATCTATCCTCATACAAAAAGTATAACTTACAATGTAGTAGGTAAAACTGTTTGGTTATTAGTCTGTATTCGTTTTTTTATTAGTGGTCCCTATCGATAATGGCTATTTAAAACAATTAGTCCCTTTGATAAATTTCGATAATGCAATGAGAAGACTATGATAATTAGTAAAAGTAGATTAAGGTTGAGTGAAATGTAAAAGCTTTTGTCAACTGTTTTAACCTAATGTTTTGTGAATCTCAAAAAAAGGTTTTCAAGGTTGCAATATACTTGTTTCTGTAATCTTTTTTGTATTTTCTGCAGATCACACGCCTCACTAGAAGTTAATACCATCTTATTACTTTATTTATTTTGTCCTGAATCTGTTTGAGTTGAAGACCCTATATTCGAACTTCACATTTGGTTGTGATGGATTACGAAGCAAATGAAGAAAACGATTATGACAGTGATTTTATTGACGAAGATACAGAGTCACGTCTTTACAGTGCAGTATTCTTTGAAACGTCAATTTATACACCTGTATCACATGATCTAGTATCGGAACGAGTTGATTCTAATTTTAATGGTGCATCACTTTTACGCAATTCGGAATCATCTAAAAATCCTGTTTTCATGCATGTTGAATGTGTAAATAAGGAAGTATCTGATGCGTTGACAACCTCACTTCAAGTTCAGCGGGACTGTTTCGAAGATGAACGTGAAAAGGATACCTCGTCATCAAGTTCTGGTTGTAGTGTTTTATTGCATTGTGGAAATGAATCTTCTGAGACTGAGATCAGTACTCAAGGTGTTATTCTTGGCGTTTCCCATGATACGTTGTTGCATGTTGAGAATGGGAATAACTCTTCAGCAGTGCCATGTCAGACAACATTTAACGATGATCCTAATTTGTGGAAGATATGTAACGCTGATAGATACTCATCACGCTCAACAAGTATCCGGTATTTTAACAGTTTGGATAATTCACTTTGTTCAGAATGTGGAAGTAAAAGACAAAAGTCTCACAGATGTTGTACTGTAAGTTTGTGTTGACAAGGTCTTTTCACTGATTTTTAAAGGGTAGACAGGCATGACAACCCATTTTTTATTATTATAACATTTTTACACTCGGTCGTATTCAACCTGAAAATTAGGGTCAATTGACTTGTTGTGTCCATTGTGTTATTTACATTAGATTTCCCGTATTCATTGGTTTTTGTCTAGCAGTAAACCCTTGATTAATCCAGGATTAATAATTGGTTTTGGTGCTAGCCTATCAGTTACATAGTAAGGGTGTCAAACAGAACTAGATAACTTGTTTGATTCATACAAATAATGACTACTAAAAGTAGATCATTATTTTACCATTATCATGTATATTCATTGTCAATTCTTTCTGTTGCTTTTGTTAACTGCCATTTCGCACATATACAAAAAGCCAGCAAACTACTGTACAGTATTATGAGCCCTGAAGATATGTTCAGCGAACTCTTGGAATGCCGAAGTCCTAAAATGGCGATTCTCAGTTGTGAATTTGAAATATTTACAAATATTTCGTGAAAATGTAGCCAATTAGGATCTAAGCGAATCTGTAGGTAGATGAAATGCTTGACAAGCCTAACCAGTCTATTGGTATCAAGATATGTTAAATCAATGTAGACAATTTCAATAATTATCTCGTTTTGAGGGTAATGTTCTACTACTAGATTTGGAAGAGTATGACAACAGTTAAATGTCTTATTGTGGGGACCAAAATTTCAGGCTATAGGGCTTTTCCAATCATAAGAGGAAAGGTTAAGTTAGATCAGACTAAAATATTGCATTTAGACTGGGTTTTCAGCTTTCTGTTCTTGCAGGTTAACTTTCTTAGGGATCTGATTGAAGCACTTAGCTACTATTATCCACAACCAGACTTGTGCTAATGTATCTCAAAGTTGTTTTACCGTAATGTATTTCCTTTATCAGGAACTTCGAGGTATCACCCTCATTGAGTTAGAAAACCTAAAAGTACCCTTGAACATTCTTGTTGGATTCAATAAATTTCCATAAATTTGAATAGCGTAAGAACAACAAGGGTAGTAAAATAAGGTGAATTCGTTTATTTTGTGTTTTCTCGGCTGCTTACAACCTAGAAATAATGAATATTTATAACCAGTGTACAAAATTTATATTGATTAGAATAACATCAGCAGTTATGGATGAATTACAAATTACCAAGGCGGGTGAATATTTTTGTCACTAAATGTGAGAATTCTAGAAAAATTTTAAAACACATGGAGACACGTTTCTAGAAAATATATCTTAAAGTTACATAATAACAACCATAGCATTTGCTAGAATGTCAGATTAAAATGAGTGAAACTTAAGAACATAAAGCGAATTTGTTAGTGCGAATATGAAATCGCATAATTGATTAGTGAAAAGATTTTCAGCCGTTTACTTTTCGAATACATGATACTTCCATACCTGTGGTTATTCAACTAATCATTAATATGATGTAAATTATGTACATTGGTTACGAATAATTATTACTATTTTTTTCATAAACATAGTTCCCCTTATCATTTCGAAGAAGGCAAGAACAAAGATTCTATCAGAGTAGCGTGAATTCATTTTATTTTCTTTGGTTCTCATCATCCACTTATAATCTATGATATTTAAAAATAGCTGCAAAATGTGTTTAAATTACTTACATGAGAGAGTTTAGTTGGAAGTTATTTTGAAGACACATCAGTGTAGTATAGCAAAGGTGTAAATAAATTCAATAGACTGAATATTGTAAATATATACTTTATGTAAAAGAACATTCTACAACACTGGTTGTAACAAGAGTTCAAAGGGTCAAAAACAAATGATCTCGATGAGTAAACGCTGATAGGAATAAAACGAGTAAAGCTCACTTAATAAAATAAGATTACTAATCTGGAAGACAGTCGAAATAAAAAGACTCAAGGGTGTAATAAGTGCAAGAAAGAGTTGAAAATTTTCTTACGATGCAACGGAGGAATATCTGTCTGCAAGGCAAGGAAAGAATCAAACCGTCTCCTTTTGAGCACATCAATCAGGTTTTTGACGCCCATCAGCAACGGCTCCAGCAAACTTCAGAAGACTGGAGCTAGACTATTTAATAATCACCTTGGAATATTGCATGGTATCGACCTGATGTTCTGCATCCATGAGATGTGTGGTAATTACACTTTAAAGTCGTTCCTTCTCTTGTTCTAAGTGTTATGACTTGTGGCCGGTTAATATATCACGTGATAAGGCAACCAATCAGAATACAACATATAGTCTTAATACTGTACCACGACAATGACGTACTGACCGGTGTGAGCAGCCTAGCTTCCTTATTTGTCCTTTTCCTGCCTAGCCCATCCTGTTGAGTCCAGAACGCTAATAACAGCTTCCACTGTAAGAATAATATATTTCAAACATGCTTGGTTTATATGCAAGCCAACCAGACCATATCTTACCATAAAATAGAAAATAACAATTGTACACGATCAAGCCAAACTGTGGCTGTGATGGTGAGATCCTGTAATTAATAAACTGGGTATAACTTAAGGGTAGCAAATCGTATAATAATAGTCTATAGGTCAAAATAAAACTTATAATAAGAGAAATATAAATATGCAGAATCTAGTTACTCAGTAGTTATACAATAATAATATGTGTATAATATTAGTCCATTAATAGCTCTCAGAAGTTACCATAATTTAATCTTCTCTAAAATCTAACACTAAGGCTTTTTGAAACACGTTCGAAATATCAAAGATGTACCCCCTTTTTTGTTCGACCAATGTAGCTGCTTTGGTAGGTATACGTAAATTTATAAACACAGTTGATGGTAACACGTAAGGGGTGCTTGTTGACCTTTGATTGGGTTATTGAACATATTTTATACGGAATTAATAGATTGGCTGCCGGGTAAGTTCTGGCTTATGCAGTATTAAGCCTCTTGTTGATTGCGCTTGCGACGTCATCACCTTTGAAGGTGTGATTTATGAATATTGGTATTTTATTGACTGTAGTCACTTCCGTCTTGTTTTCTCTAGGCTTTTTTATATTTGTCAATAAATTACATTGGGAACAGTTGTCTCTTAGTTATTTTTCAACGTTCATCACTTTTTCCAGTTTGTCGGTGGTACATATCTAACCACTGCCCATATCCAGGATGCAAGACGACACTACCAACAAAAAAGGAATTATCAATCACTGCTGCGTAGTAAACAGTTGGTCGGTAATCACTGAAAAGGAAATAAAATCCAAAACAAAAAAACCCTACATAAACAACTGTTGAACCCTGGTAGTTATTGCGTGCTTCTATTTCGCCTCTTTTCCAGAAGGGCCAACCGGCTTTACCGACTATGTTTGACTGGAAGGGGCATCGTTGGGACTCATATTTCACATACCGAAAGCAAGTACTATCAGGATTGATACAGAAGCTCAATTCGAAAATTCGATTGACCAGTTAAGAGATTTGCATCCAATGAACAGGAAAAGAAGGCTGGTTCAAATCAAAGTTAGTTGATATTGCCAACCGATATTTCGTTTCATTGACACCAAGGTCGAATATTTTATCCAAAGAACATCTGAGAGCCTTAAGAAATATTAAACAAAATAACTTTCCGATTTAAGCAAGTTTGTTTTGTGTTATCTTCAAGATTCCAGGTTCTATTCATTCCCTACATTAGAGCAATTGACTCTATTGATCAAGACCATTATTTGGTACTTTAACATTTTCTGTACATATATTATTATTTTTTCATTTTTTATATTCTTATTTAATATTGTAGTGTTGCATTTTGTGTGGAGAAGAGGGTCATGAGAAAGGTGAATGCGATAAAATGTATTGTTATGCATGTTTGGCGCCTGGTCACACAAAGCATGAATGCCATTTGTTGAAAAGTTTGAAAAAATCAATCTGCGAACGCTGTGGACAGCAAGGACATAATTCAACAGTATGACAGATTATTTTTCGTCTTTTAGGACTTATTTAATTTCATGGGTTTATTCTATTAGGAGTAACTCAACAGTAAAATATCCCTACCGGTTCCTTGTGGAAAGCTCATTTTTGGCATCCTCATTTATATGATTTCGGGATTTGAATTAATTTAAAAGTCAGATTGTCCAGTGCTTTCAGGTTTTCTTTGGTGGTCTAGCTTCAATTTACTCAAGATCTCAACTATTAAAATTTAAAAGATGCTCTGTTTTTATCCCTGAATATATTTTGCCCAAATCCTGATTGTCATTGATTATCAATAACTTATCGACAGCCTTAGCATATTCCATTGATTTTATATTTAATACTGTACTACAGTACTGAAGTGTTATTAACTTTGTATGCGTAGTAGTTTATGCAATTATGGTTCATTTTATTTAGATGATAGGATAAATATTATGATATAAATATGTAACTTTCAAAAACTGAGTCAACAGGTTTGCGCTTTAGTCAGGAAATTAAGACAACCCGAATATTTGAATGATTTCTATTAGTTGGGAACTCGTTTATGTGCACAATAGGCCAAAAATTACTTTTATTATTACAAACTACTGCAAGTAGTATAAAAACTTAAGGTAAACATTGTGAAGAATGTGAGGTTCATCTGTACCAGTTAGATTTGTTACAATGCTTTCTGTTGTATTATTATTATTATTATTATTATTATTATTATTATTATTATTATTATTATTATTATTATTATTATTACTATTATTGCAACTTGGACCGATGCATATATATGCCTGGTCCTACGTTGTAGCTGACTGACTGATTACTATTATTATTACTATTAGTTATTATTATTTTATTGATGTTACGACGAGGTGTAGCCGTATAATGTGTTCTATTAACTGAAGTTATCGAAGATCATTTATGCCAGTGCTTACTAATCAACTGTTATTATTAATTTCTAACTCATCACATGCTTTATAGTATAAATGATCTTGTTTCCGAAGGAAACCATGTGAGCGATTTTAGATAACTAAGTTTCACTTGATTAATTACATATGAACATGTGACACTGTTCTATCTTATCAATGTTTATTTCGTTTAAATAAGTCATAGTTTGTATATATTTTTTTCTTGACCTCAAAAATATGGAAAATTTTCCAAAAAAACTCTTTAACTGCTAACGTGGCTTCTTATAAATTTAGTTGAACAGATACTTCCCTTCATTCTGACCTGCTTTTGTGTTTTTACTGAACATTTTCTTGCTAGTCAGTTCAAAATCTATACCAAGCTTACATTAGGTTTGTTAGTGGGAAAAATCTAGCTATTTATGTACATATAATGGCTGTTTGATGTCTTTTAATTTTTTAGAGCAACACAAATATTCATTATACAATTATTGAGGCAACCCAAATAGTTTTTTAATAGACTTATCGCTTGAGCTTTGTATAGGATAATACTGCTATTTATTCTATATTGTCAAAAAACTTAGTTTCTTAACCAGTTTGTTTCATGTAAATTTCGCGTGTGATGTAAATTTTTATTTCTGTTATAATGTGCTGATGCGATATATTTGTTTCGTATTTTCTTTTTGGCAGTTGTGTACAGAATTATGGCGACAATACCGAAATACCGTAAGTCGATCCTTTCTTTTTTCTGGATATATTTTATTTAAAGCACCATCATCACTGTATTACGCGTGTACGCGGTAGAATCTTTCGCTTGCCGTTGGTTTTCTGTCAACGGCTGCCCAACAATTTAAAGTTCAAAGCCTTCATCAATCAAACTTTTATTTACGTCAACCGATGGCAAACCTATACATATATCGGATATCTAACATGTTTTAGAATCATTTAATACTAAACTTAGCAGTTGATGACATGTAATAGATAACTAAACGTTCAGCAGTTTATCCAATCGATAGATATTTGTTATTCTGAATAGTAGAGCGGTAAATGTAATTCAGGTACATGGTAGAATCTATGGCCCATTTATTGTCCTACTTAATATATTTTTTCACAACAGTTGTTCATTCAAAGCACTGCATGATCTTGCTTACCTACGCCTCTTGACTTTTGGGGAAGGAGCATAGGCCACCTAACAAGATTGTTCAATTAACTCTGTCCTGAGCAATCCTTCCCAGTTTTTTCCAGTCACTCTTTTGATGTCTGCTTCCCATTCTCGACGCAGTGTTCTTTGGCCTTCCTCT
The DNA here is from genome assembly GCA_944470205.2 of Schistosoma margrebowiei. Lineage (NCBI taxonomy): Eukaryota > Metazoa > Platyhelminthes > Trematoda > Strigeidida > Schistosomatidae > Schistosoma > Schistosoma margrebowiei. Next base: position 63,715,415 of record OX104024.1, on the reverse strand, counting down.
TTCCCGTTTCCCTTCAGGATTACAAGTTAGCGCTTGCCTTGTGTTGCAGTTTGATGATTTCCGTAAAATATGTCCTATCCACTTCTAACGTATTTTCTTAATTTCCTCTTCAGCTGAAAGCTGGTTTGTTCTCTCCCACAGTAGGCTGTTGCTGATGGTATCCGGGCAAGAGACATTGAGTAACTTACTCAGACGATTGTCCATGAATATTTGCTCAATTTTAATTGTGGTTAGAGTAGTTCTCCACGTTTCAGCTCCATACAGTAGGACTGTCTTCATGTTCGTATTGAATATTCTGACTTGATGATGTGTCTTTCTGAATAGAACGTGGAGCGTCTTTTCAGTCATTTCAATGTCCGACTTTGGTGCTTCAACTGGTATGTTGCCTGGTCTTTCAGTCTTTGATTTGTCTAGTGACCATCCTGATTTCTTGGATCGTTGGTGGAGTGACATCTATGGGAAGGTCTCCGTGTGCTGCCGAGATGTCAGGTGGGTTCAGTAGAGCTGGTCTACTAAATTGTTCTTCAAAGTGCTCTATTCAGCTGTTCCGCTGTTACTGAATCTCAATGATTGGCTTACCTTCTTTGTCTTTGACTGATCTCTGGTTTACTATAGTCCCCTGTTAGTCTCTTCGTTATATCATATAGTTGTTTGATATCCCCTCCTCTTGCCGCTTTTTGCGCTGTCGCTGTCAGGTCTTCCACGCATTTCTGCCTGTCGGCTCTAATGCTCCTCTTCTCTCTTGTTTGCCTTTGTGTATTCAATGTGTGCCTTGACTTTCACTGCTCTTGTTCGACTGTCAGTCAGTCAGTCAGCTACAACGTAGGACCAGGCACATATATGCATCGGTCCAAGTTGCCAGATATCATTAGCACAACAGGATGATAGCCGAATTCATAGAAATAGTTACTTCAATGTTAGTAATATATAAAAGAAAGATTGTGTATAAGGATATAATACAGGAAGAAAAATTAATTCGTAGAAAGAAAGGTATATAGCAATTTCAATCTCATAGTTTAAGGGAAGACGGAGAGTGTTTACACCTACGCGATTGTGATCGATTCTGAGCCATGTCACCAAGAGTCTCCAACCATTGGTTATGATAGTCACGCGGACTAAAACCAAGTAGTCTGCATCTCCCAACATGGCTCAGACTAGAAGTTAGTGACTTTAAGCACTGATGCCACGTTTCGGTTTGGCCAAACCTAACTGTTGTGAGTTTAAGTTCGGTTAGTTCTCAAGTGGTTTATTCGCCAATCGAAATGCGGCCTATTCAATCTTAGTACTATGCCAGACCAATGACGTTCGACTGGTATGGGCAGTCTAGAGTCCTTATTGGTCCTTTATTCGCCTAGCCCGTCCAGTTGAGTCCAGAAAACCAATACCAGCTTCCACTATGAAAATCATTTATTTCGAGCATACATGTTTTATATACAAGCCAAACAGACCATACCACACCATAAAATAGAAACTAGCATTTATACAAAATCAAGCCAAAAAGTGGCTGTGAACGTGGGAGACGGTAATTAATAAACTGAGTATAATTTAAAAACGGTAAATCGTATATAATAATTTATAAGTCAAAATAAAGCATATAATAGGAGGAATATGGATATACATAAACTAGTTACTGAACAGTTATACAATAGAAATATATATACATGTATATTTAATAGATCTCAGAGGTTACCCATAGTTTAGTCTTCACTAGGATAAAACACCAAATTTCTTCCAACACCGGTTAGCATTGCACGTCGTGGTAATCGGTGTTCAGGCATACGCAACACATAGCCCAAACATCTCAGTCGATGAAGATTCACAACCTTATCAACTGATTTACCATCGTTCCCTAATACCCTGAGTCTAACCTCACTATTACTTACCCGGTGATTGCAGCAGACGCCAGCAATATTTCTAAGACATCTGTGGTCAAATACTAGTAACTTACGAGTATCTTTTACTTTTAATGGCCATGTTTCGCGGCCGAAAAGTAGAACATAACGAAATTCTGCGAAGTAAACTAGGTTTCGGAATCCGTGCTGAGATTTTGTCAAACACCAACCCATTAGGGCTGATCAGACTTCCATGATAAATGAAGTTGTCAACGCGTTCGACTACTTCACTCCCTATTCTTAGTTCAGGTGTTGACGCAGACCAGTCCTGAAGCAAAAACTTGCATTTAGAGGGAGAGAAGCGCATTCCATACATTCTGGCATTGTTGCTTAGTGACTCCAAAAGACCGCATTTTATCAGCGTCCTCATCAAACAGGACTATATCATTTGCGTATTCTAAGTTGATAAGTCGACCTCCTGGTATGGAATCAATACACGAGAATTCAGTCGACGAGAATGTTATTTCCATCAGTAGGTCTATGATGGAGTTAAACAAAAATGAAGAAAGTGGACAGACTTGAAGGACACCACTTGAGGTCGCAAAAGCAGATGACAGTTTGCCATAAGCTCTGACTCGACTATTAGTGTTTCAGTAAAAAGAGCCTTCACAAGGCTTATGTACTTCTGAGGTACGCCCTTCAATGACAGACACTGCCACAGAATCTCTCAGTCTACGGAGTCAAATGCTGCTTTTAAGTGAAGAAAGACCACCATTGTCGGACGCCGATAAGTATGCCTGTGTTCTAGAACCTGACGAATAGTGAATATGTGGTCGATGCAGCCACGACCAGGTCTAAGGCCATCTTGATTCTCTCGTGTTTGCAGTTCACGAGTCTTAGTTAGGCGACCGACAATTATCGAGGCTAATATTTTTGATACTATATGAGTTAAACTAATCCCTCTATGGTTGTCACAGGATGATTTTGACCCTCTCTTATATATTGGGACGATAAGTGATTGTGACCAGTCAGATGGGATAACGTCCAACTCCCAGATCTTAGCTTAAGTATTAGTCAACCTAGTCGCTAAAATTGGACCGCCATCCTTAAAGACCTCTAGAGACAATCCACCTACTCTTCCTTGTTTCAGATTAGTTATACCCTTCTGAACATCAGCAAGAGTCGTGGGATTTACTTCAATGTTTCATTCAGGTTGTCTGGGAATGGTGGGTAGTTGTAGAGTAGCTGAAGGCCAGCTCAACTGTCCTAGGGCTCATAGCAAACAAGTGTCATCTTTTTCCGAGATAGTCTCACTTACAATTGACTTATTAGTTCCAGTTTCTTTTATTAGTTTAAAGAGCTGTCTGGTGTTATCTACAGGCACTACCTTTTCCATCACTTTTGACTTCGTTGCCCACAACTGCTCACAGTCGTTCCTTAGAATTTTAGTTAACCCAGATCTGATTTGTTTTTGCTCATCATCGTGTTCAGAGCCTGATAGGAAGAGTTTACGTTACGATAACTCATCTGTGAAAGAGACTTAGTAGAAATCCATTAGTTTTTCGTGACCCTTTAATTTAAATCACTATTAGATGTTTCTGCTTTTTCCACAACTGTTCGTATATCTTTCCAAGCAACATCTGGGTCAGCCTCGTTTTCAGAACTACCTAAATGTGACCTCAGTTGTTCCTGAAACCTAATTTCGGTTTTCTCGCTACTCAATGGGTCTTTTTAGTGTGGCTTTCTTGAGTCCAGTGAGGCACAAGCAGATGCGTGCCTGCATTAGAGAATGATAGGAGTCCGAGCAGGTATACCAGAATGAGCGACAATCTTCTACTGACCCTCTCCAACAATGACTGATGGCAATATGGTCTAGTTGAGTCGTTCGTTGGTTTGGTGCAGGGGGTTGCCATGTTAGACGATGTCTCTCCCTATGCTTAAAATTTGTGTTTGCTAAAAATAAACGATTGTCTGAGCACATTTGCAGCAGACGATCACCATTATCTGTTCGCTGAGCCGGAATACTAAAATACCCACCTAAATGTCTTTCTGATTGGTTTAGGCTACCCACTTGGGCATTAAAGCTACGAGTACTATGTTTGAACGTTTGGCTTTTTGAAGAAGTTCAGATAGCTTTCTGTAAAAGTTATCTTTCACTTCATCCAGGCTGCAGTCGGTGGGAGCGTTGTTGTTAATTATTGTTTTGTTCTTCCATTCTTGAATCCTACCCAGCGTTTCAATGAAGATCCATTTTTCGAGATGTTGCTCCTTGCGTCCCAGACCCTCCTGACATGTTGAAATTAGTGGTTCTTTGATCCCTTTCCTGTTGTTCTTTATAGTAGTTTCCTATTCATCGAGTAGATATGTTAAGTTACGGTCTAGTTCGGCAATAGTACACTTATCTTTGTTACGATTACAGTAGATTAAATATCGAAATTGTAGATTTGTCATAACGTGACCACGTAATCTATAATATCTTACGTGGAAGTCACATCATTGTCTGTCCTGACTTGTCGTATAGTGGCAATCGGCAATATGATATTTAGCACTTCTGAAGAACACACTTAGACTAGTGATAGGATGATGTATATTTTAACGTGACTGGGGATTCGTTACAAGGGTGACCACACCTGTAAGGCTGAACCATTGCTTACCGATCAAGTGTCCCCACGTTCATTGTTGTTGACCTTCTCTTAGTGTTACGTGTTGAATGTGAATATTTTCAGTAATTAATTGCTTGACTTCAAAGGTTGTGCAGTTAGAAACTATTACCTCTACAGATCTTGTGAAAGGCTTGGGACCTGATGTTGTGAGTTATCTTGAACTTGTCGAATTCGTCAGTGTCTTGGAGGAAGGCTGTATTAAACCTTTGTAATGCTTGCTTCGCTTCAGTTTCATCTTGGCAACCATCAGGTAAATGGCGATCTGAATCTGTGCCAGTTCCTATCCTGCTTCTCACGTCTTCCATTGGCCTTCTGAATATTTTAGTGATGCAAATACGATCAATCTGGTTCTGCGTAGTGTGATCCAGTGGAAGGCTTGTAGCTTTGTGTGTGTTTATGAGGAAGTATAGTACCATCAATAATCATTTTGTTGAATGCATATAAATATCTGGTGTTGTCCATTCCAACTTGGGCATTGAAGTCTCCCATTTGAATGGTCAGGCCCTTTCTTGGGCACGCCTTAACAACCGTTCGCAGCCTCGCACGAGACTGATCTTCATCGTCGTCGATGCTTTAATTGGTGGGTGCATAATATTTGATAACGTTCATTGTGATTTCGTTGTTTGTGTTTGAAGGATGCTTTGATGATTCTGGATGCATGATATTTCCATCCCACAAGTGCTTTTCGTGCTTCTTTGGACTGTATCAGTATAACTCCTTGTGTGTGCAGAACATTTTGTTGCCCGTGACTAGAGTACAGCAGCATCTCTCCCGAATCTAATCTCTTCTTTCCAGCTTGTGTCTAGTGAGTTTCACTGATTCCGAGCACCGACAATTTGTATCATCTTATTTCCGTAGCTATTTGACTGGTTCTAACCGGTCTTTCAGATTGTCCGGATATCCCGTGTACTTATATTAATTGTTGCTGTGATTGTTAGAAGGGACATCATCGTCGTGATTTCTTGAGAATCTCGGCATTCACCACGAGGTGTCGTGATTCTTCTGAATGAAGATCGCTGAACTCAGAGTTTAAATTGTTTGTTGTGGTTAGTGTATTTTATTAGGATTGTTTTCTAAGGGAAGTTTTTGGTGAACCCATGCATAAATGTCTTTTTTTATCCGTGCTTTGGACCGACGGTAACCCTATGAAGGCTACTGACTGAGTTGCTATATGTGATCATGAAAGTGGAATTCATTTAAATTACTTTTTAATTCTGTTCTGTTACGACTTTCCATTCAAGTTTTTTAATCCGTTTAAGTTTCATTGGTCATATTGTTGAAAATGTTTCATATAAATGTTTTGAAATAATTCGTTGAGTTGTATTTTTGTCACTGTGTATAACTAGTAGTCGTGATCGTGAGTACTGATAGACTATTATTTGTTGTAGTTATTCTCTATTATATTTCAGATATTAATGAAATGGGCGGAAGTTTTTGATTTTCATTGAATTGAGATTTTGCTCTATTCAGTATGTTTTCTCTTCGTATATAAAGTTATTCAGAAATTTCAAAGTAACTCTTTTCGTATTTACATGACATGAACATTTTTAAAATTTTTATTTCATCACATAATTATACAAATGATCTCTGTATATTTTATTTTATTCTTTGTAGACAAGTAAAGGCAAACCAATACGGTTGTTTGACTTTGTGAAATCAAAAGGCTGTTGTAATTGTGGACGTAAAGGACATACTGTTGATGTATGTGTTACCGTGTTACTGGTATTTTCTTTCTATAATTACACTCCTTCACACGTTTAGCTCCATTTTTCATTCCTCCCGTATATTCACAATTATGATTGGATTTTATAATCATATATTTATATACTTCGCAATAAACTACATGTACTGTATGATGAGGTGTAATTTTAATACTTTATTGTCAAATTATTGTCACTATAGAAGGAGTATGAACACATTGATTAGTGATCAAATGTAAAGTATATTAGTTAATCCGCTAATGTTTTGTAACTAAAGTATATTCGTAAATGTTAAACTGTTTTGTACAAAGTTTAGGACTCACAAATCACTGATTTTATAAATCAATGTAATATTTTAGTTCGATAACGTTATTTCTTTCTTAGTTGAAAAAAATGGTGAATTATGTTTGTATTATATATTTTATGGAAAAACTTAATCCATTAGTATATTAAATATAAATTAATAAATTTGGCAACTCACTAGTATACACAGACTGAAGTATCAGTTGTATTTAAGCTTGGATAACTGATAAACTTATTTATGGGATACTTGGCTACGACTTTATGGTCTGTTTTTTTAAAATAGACTTTCGGAGACCGAAGTAACCAACCACATAAAAAACCTTATGTAATGATGACATATGCATATATATGATTGCTGATGCTTTACTTTATTCTAATTTTGATCGGCACAACAGTGGTATTACATCTAAGCTGTTGATTAAGATTTTGGCTAAGAGTAACTAATGTATATTACATTTAGGCATATATACTCACATGAATTATATGATAAAATTAAGTATGTAGAATATGAAAGCTGTGTTGCCAAAATAATGTCTACTTACTCCCATTTGGTTAAGTATCTGCATATATCAACACATATCTTGCTTATCTTTGACATTCAGTACTACTCGAATCTCTCAACTCTAGTACAAATGTGTTGGTGTTAATTGAGAACTAATGAAAATATACTTGTTTCTTGATATTGAAGTAACCAAAGTAAACCGATAACTTACTAAACAAGGTATCAAACTTTTAGTTTCAGTACTTCAAGTTCGAACCACGTTCCACCTTCGGTATTGTTAGCTAGGTAGTTTCATTAACCCCTCACAAACAAAAAGTATGAAATTAAGCCGGATGCACAAATCAATGTTTGTTTACTTAATTATAAACAATACTGAAAATGATCGTAAAATAGGTTCTTGATTCTAATGTCTGATTAATGGTCATTTTTCTATTGACATTTGTATGGTATAAAGATCTGAATGTATTATATATGGTATGTACATTTTTGGTATTATAATACAGTACTTTCTTAGTGGTAATAATACTTTCTTGTTTTACATTTATTGTGTTTTCCTTTCTTTTTTTATTGAGAAAACCGTTACATAGAATCTGCTTTATTAGATTTAAAACATATTAACTTAAAATCTGTTGGTTTAGTTTGTTTATTAAATTAACTAGTTCTATACTTTTTAATGTTGTATACAGAAGAATGTTGTTAAGTTGAGATAATTGAAAGTTAGTAAGTAAATAAAAGTATTATGATAATATTCAACCAATCATTTTCCCATTGCAATTTATGTTAGCACTATGATCGTGATCATGTGTCATTAAAACGAATAATAATACTTTTTTTAAAATAGCGCTATTGTGTTGAGATTTTCTCTTTTTGTTTTATCATAATAACTAATTATGCATTGTATTTTTTAATTTTATTCCTCTTAAGGATTGTCGTTACCAACCTTTAAAATCTCATTTTATTGGTCCTTTGCCAAGGAGAAGAGTGTTGGTTTATGATAAAAAAGATATATATAAGTCTATTCGCTTAAAGTTAACCAAATTACGTGAAAAGAAAACCAAATGTAACAAGATTTTAGAGAAGGTAGATAATTGTAAAGTAATCGATAATGAAAATGAATACCAATTGTGTAAACATCCCAAATCATCTAAACAAAAAAAACAAAAATGTAAAAAAATAGACAACCGAACTAATTGTTCGTCTTACAATAAATCTTGTAAATCAATCAATCAAAAGAAATTACAAAAGGTCATGGAACAAGAATTACCATATAAAGCTTCTTCATCTCCATATATGAGTAAGTTTTATGTTTATATCAATTAGATATATAGTTGTGTTTATATTAATGCCTGTTCATTTAAATTATTTTCCATAAACCTACAAGTTTTAAATATTTTCTTGTTTAATTAATGGAATAGAATGGAGAGGGAAAATGCATTTAAGTCTAATGTGTTGGAAATTGTAGATAAGATGATTGATTGCGTATGACTTTAATATTTCTTTCGACTTATTGTTGAAATGTGTTACTCCCTGAAATTTATGTATTTTTTTGCCGTTTTGTAAGGAATCTAAACGATAAGTATTTTAGACATTAAAAAGAAAAATATATTTGTAAAATCTTAGCGAATGAATTTTAAGTAAATCCAACGTTTCGCCTGGCAATCTGGTCCAAGCTTTTTCAAGGAAAATATAATCAACATTATCGAATATATATATATATATATATATATATATATATATATATATATATATATATATATATATATATATATATATATATACGTTGGATTTACTTAAAATTCATTTGCTGAGATTTTACAAATATATTCTTCTTTTTAATGTCTCAAATGAACTCGGCGCCCAAATATTGTGAAACTATTCGTTTAAATTTAGACGAAAGTTCTTATGAAAAGTATTTTAATTAACAGTAGTTTGATGAAAAGACTCAAAGTGTTATTTTAGTCATAATATAATAATTCAAATAGTATTATTAATGAGTGTTTATCAGACAGTGATAATTTTATTAACTCTAATCATATCATTGTCGATTTATCATCAGGTAATTGGAAACAAAAGGCTATAAAACAGCGAATGGATTTTTCAAAGTGGGACGTCCTACCGTCACTTGAAATTGAAAAAACAAAGAAGAAAAGGAAAAAAGTTAATAATGAAAATCAAAAGTTAAAGTCCCAAAGCGTTCTATTATCTCATCACGAATTTTCTCCATCGTCTTCATATAATTTCAATGAAATTTCAGACAACTTTTCTATCACAAAAAGAACTAGAAAAAGACGAAAGTCAAGGTAAACCGTTATTATATCATCTGTTTTTATCTCAGTATTTGGTGAATTTTAGCCATTCGGTTTTTCTAGTTTATGATATGATGATCGAAATAACTGATAAAAACTGGATTAGCCTAATTGGATTAATTGAAACTTTGCAAACTAATTGGATACACTTATTTTGGAATACGAGATGTCCAACCAAGGTAGTATAACTTTTTAGATGATAAATGATTAATCATAAATGAAAATGTAGCTCACAGGGAAACCAGTCGCTTTTCACTTATGCCAATCACATTAGTTTACTATAACTTCAAGTTGTTAGCATTCGCTACGTGTCACACTACCACTGGACAATATCTGAATCCTTACTTTTGTGCTATTTTTTTTTCTATTGCACATAAAGTACTATTCAGCTCAATTTATTTGAAACTATCAAGTCCAACCTTGACATTAATACCTACTATTTAGTTCCTCATAGATCTAAAAACCAAGTCAATTAAAATCTTCCATGTATTGATATATCTATGGCTTCAACTGTTACTATCGTTTCTTTGTTGGATACGTTAATAGTGTATGGTTGGAAGTGATAAGTAGTTGTACTTGTGACTTTACTGCAGTTTGAAAATCGTAAACTGTTTACTTCCATATTATTGTCTTAATCGATTGTGATATTAAGCTTTATGGTCACAAGGTGCATGAATTATCGCATCGAGGGTAAAGTTGTGAAGTATGAGGTAAATATGTTAGGTGGTGAAAATAATTACCAAAGCGTCATACGTGATTCATGTTCAGTACTAGTACACCGATCAGCAAGGCATCTACAATCTTGGATAAACCAATACTTCCCGTTGTGTTTAAACATACATTTCTCGATTTCACAGTTATTCTAGCTGCGACTGACCTTTTTAAATTACTCTGAAACCCCGTTGTGTCCATACTTCGCCACTTTCACTCACATTCAGTAACCCAGTTAATTGAAATTATTGCTATTTGTACTATCCCACTGTGTATCATCGTAAGAAGCCTGAAAACTACTCAAATTCACTCTTAACGGATATTTTGATTTCTTATACTGTACTAACTGGGTGACAGTCTTGATAAGCTAAATTTTGAGAGCTTTTCTTTATGAAGATATGTCATTCCTAAAACATATATGGAGTGTTTCAGTCTAGTCATTTCTTCAACGTTGTTGAATTGTCCCTATTAATCTTTTATGGTCAATCAATTAGACTTGATGGATATTTTACGGTAGTTTTCTCATTGTTTTTTTCTTTTAGATCTTCGGAAGACACTCATAAAGCAAGTACTTCATATTCACCATTTCAAAATACACACCAAACTCCATTAAGGAAATCGAAAAAAAAATATTTCTCTCAATCTGTAACTTCGTAATGTGAATTAAGTTGTATAAATTGTTTACCTTATATATAAATATGATAAATTTGTTTGTTTCTTTATTAGTCTCTAGCAAACAAGCTATGGAATAATTATAGGATATTTTAAAAGTGATCGTTGAATTCACATCCATTTACAGATATGATCAAGTTTGATACAAAAGGAGAGGAGGCATTAAAGAAGTGTGGTTAAGTTATTTGAATGGAATGTTAAAAGTGAGATTATTAGTAACATGAAGCATAAGTTGCATGCGAAAATGTATTATTACTAGTGACATTATTTTATAGTACACAATTAAGCATACACTTGTCATTAATATAAGTAGTGTGTGAAAACTATAGATGGGCTATGAGGGTGTTATAACTGAGACGCTGTGTTTTAGAGTGATGGATGCCACAGTGTTGCCATGGTGGGTGTATCAAACAGTTTATTCATAAGAGCTCAGCTTGGTGTTTTACAACACTTCCGCGTTCCATACTAACTGCTATTCATTGTTAGTACTTAAAGTTGTAGTGCGTTTAATTCCATGGAGCGAAATGGGTTTATTACAGTTGCGCCAATTTAGGTGATGTAGTCCAGCAAGCCCATTGCATCACACATGTATTTTCAATTTTTGCTAGCCATAATACGAAGCGTTTAGGACCCAGTTTTCTTTTACTAGGAGGACTGAAACGTCAACTTTACGGGATGACAGAATAAATAATTTACCATTAGTGGATTTCAGTTCAACTACAGAGTTGATGTTAGTTGACAATTAGAAGAAACACTGACTATTTTCAATCAACTAAAGAGTATCAAGCAAATAGTTTTTACGCTGTCACTAATTTTTTAGGCATTAATTATTTAACATTCATTCGTATATGGGTTGAATACTTCTCAATTGTCAATTATTTCATATTATTTGTTCCAATATGTGTTTGGGTCGTATATGGGACTTATTCATCTGCATTGTTTTATTATCCATAATTATCTTGTGAGTAGAATGCTCATATGTGCAAATAACGATTAAAACATGTAGTATCAGATTTTAATGAGCATTGTCCTTAGCTAATGTGGTGAAACATCACGGTTCGAAACTTTTTATTTATCTTTGAGCAATTATTAAGGTATCTTAAGTTTTGCAAAATATTGTTACCGTACTGTTTGGTGATGAAAATTAGTCATAAGATCTGAAAGTTTGGCTTATCCCATCTGTTTTACTTCAGTTAAATTTACTGAAGTTATTTAGTATTTCTAACTCAGGATTTAAAGTTTTATTTTTTCGTATTATGGTCTGTTAATATTAATATATCTCCCCCAAATGCCCTGGTACGGCCGAGAGTGGTTAGAGTCCGCTCTCCCTCTCGAAATACTCTCACACGGCCGCGCGTATACAGCCTCTGCCAGGGAAGTCCTACTTATTGCCTCCTCGTGGCGGGGGTGTTGTCTACGAAAATGAGAGGACAAAAAGCGAATGTCCGGCGCTTTAACCGGATCCCAAACCAATGGTGCACATGGGCTCCAGTATCCTGCGGGAACAAATGGCGTATGAACCAATCGTTGGTCAACAATCGTAGCGTTTCTTGACATCAGGGCTGCCTTCGATTCGTTGGACAGGACTGTTCTCTGGGATTGTCTATTGAAGAAGGGTGTGCCTGAGAAGTTTATTAACATCCTAAAAGCCCTATATACAAACACCTCAGGTAGAGTGAGGGCATACAACCACCTCTCTCCATTGTTCCATTCGAGCAGTGGGGTTAGGCAGGGTTGCCCAATCTCACCATTCCTCTTCAACTTCGCCATCGATGACATTCTGGAAACAGCTCTGATGGATGTAAGTAATGGTGGTGTGGATCTGTTGCCTGGAGAAAGACTTCTTGACCTTGAGTATGCGGATGATATTGTCTTACTGTGTGATAATGCCCAAGGCATGCAATCCGCACTTAATCAGTTGGCAATCAGTGTCCGTAGGTATGGTATGTGCTTTGCACCTTCGAAGTGCAAAGTACTTCTACAAGACTGGCAGAATTCTAATCCTGTATTCACCCTGGATGGTGAGCAGATAGAAGTAATCGAGAAGTTCGTGTATCTGGGTAGCTGCATAAGTGCTGCTGGTGGTGTGATTGATGAGATCAATCCACATAGTGAAAACCAGAGCGGCTCGTGCCAATCTAGGCCACCTTTGGCGCCTTCGTGATGTTAGTCTGGCTGTAAAAGGTCGGATCTACAACGCGTTGGTGAGAGCAGTTTTGCTCTATGCTTGTGAAACCTGGCCTCTCCGAGTTGAGGACGTTAGAAGACTCTCTGTGTTCGATCATCGCTGTCTCCGAAGGATTGCTGACATTCAGTGGCAACACCATGTCAGTAATGCATAGGTTCGGCATCGTGTGTTTGGGCACAAAGATGATAATTCAATTGGTGTCTCCATCTTGAAACACCGACTTCGGTGGCTTGGACATGTTCTACGAATGTCGTCCTAGAGAATTCCACGTCGTGCATTATTTGCCGACTCTGGGACTGGTTGGAAAAAGCGGAGAGGTTGTCAGTGTATGACATGGTGTCGTGGTATGAAAGAAAGTCGTACAGGACTTGTTCCTTTTGGTCCTTCATAACTTACTGGTTGGGGTCCTAGATACGGTGCAACACAGTGGTTAGAGACGTTATCAGATATGGCTCGGAATAGAAGCCGGTGGCGATCCTGCTGTAACCTTCTTTTACTTTCTTCATAATAGTGGTTGTGTCTCCCTTAACTGAAAGATTTGTTCTGATTGTACCTTTCCGTTCCCTCATTATTACTATTATTATTACTACACTACCTTACACCAACCTCTTCGTTATTGTTCTCCTTTTTTTCTTTTCGAATTTTCATTGTTTTGTGTGGCACATATATATTGGCACTCTCTTGTACCAATATTTATGTGTTCAAATTAATAAGACATTTCTGAATAAAAATATGCACATTTATTTTAATGATTAATACTATGGTTTTAGGTTGTAAGCAGCTGAGGAGAATCCACGTAATAAATGAATTGATGTTATTCTGCTACGATATTTGTCCCTTCTTTATTCAAGTTTATCAGTGAGAAAGGTTGTATAAAAAATGAATATTACAACTGACTGAACAGCTTGAAGTATTCATTAAGTGATAAGGTTCCTCTTGATAATCAAATTGTATGAATATAGACATATGATCAGTAGAGAAAATGATTCACTTGTATAATGAATTAACTAAATATTTGTTTTCTTTCATAATGATGAACACGTGCGAAATAGTATATATTTCTAAGCTGAGATAATGGTGGTTAACAGTGGAATCCAGGACACGCGTTTCGTCCTATTTGGGACTCGTCGGCTGGATGTACCTACATCCCAAATTGATGTTCACATATCGATAAGAGACTGATCAATTGCAGTCCTAAACGTCAATGGGAAGATCCAAGTAACTAATACAAAAGTGAATTAATATATACTTCCTTCTCATATTTTAGTTTAGTTGTTTTCTCCCTACTTATTTTCTAAATCAGGAGACTATATCTCAATGCCATAAATAAGTTTCTATTTTTTCGACTACTTCTTTTCTCTAAACCCTGCCAAATTTCGCCTTCTCGTGGTACTGACCTACATGACTTCTAAAATATTAAGATTATTCTACTTTGTTTCGTAAATTTCCTTTTCCAAAAATACAATAACAAAATACGAATGTTCTGCTCTTACTCTACTCTTTATTCAGTCGAATATATATTGAGGGTTGGGGGCGTAATGATAAATTTATACATGTTCATATTTATATGGTAACTAGTATTTTCATGCGACAGAAGAAGCATTAGCTTGTAAATTTTGTTTTTTTCTGATTGATTCAAAAACTTAATGCGATTCGCTGTTAGAAGTGAATGTACTGAAATCGCTCAATTTATCAATGATATAAATCATTCAAGCAGAATCATACATAATTTCGTTAAACCCTGGTTTTGTATGTAATTTCAGTCTCTCATGGGCTTGTGTTTAGAAGTGTTATAGAACTGTACCACAAATACTACAGATATGTACATCTATAGATTGATATTATTCAATGAGACTAGTTATGCTGGTATATTTGTTAAATATATATAACATTTTTTTACTAAACGAATAAAAAGTGTCAACAAATTACGAACAAGGTTAATTAATCGACTGTTTTCTTTAATCCCGTTGATACTTCTCAAATGCCTAACCGTTGCTGCTACCTTGACTTAGTGGTCGAGCTTGCCCATTGTAATGAACCAGTCGAGTTATGCCGGCAGGAACAATCGTTCTACCATGCTAGAAACGGTAGACCCTAAAAATGCGCACTTCGCCTTATGCCATAGATTTCCATGTCTGGCGGTAGGGTCTCAACAAGTACGGAGCTAACACGAAAATTACTCACAAAAAGGTTGTGTGTGTGACTTATTTATTTATTTGAACACATAAATATTGGTACAAGAGAGCGCCAATATATATGCGCCACACAAAACAATGAAAATTCGAAGAGAGATAGAAAAAAAAAACCAAGGACCACAAAAGGTAGTGTGGTCGTAACGATGGAACAGAAAGGTACAATCAGAAGAAATCTTTCAGTTAAGGGAGACACAACCACTATTATGAAGAAAGTAAAAGAAGGTTACAGCAGGATCGCCACTGGCTTCTATTCTGAGCCATATCTGATAACGTCTCTAACCACTGTGTAGCACCATCTCTCAGACCCCAACCAGGGAGTCGTGAAGGACCGACAGAAGCCAGTCCTTTGCAGCTTTCTTTCATACCACGACACCATGTCATACACTGACAACCTCTCCGCTTTTTCCAACCAGTCCCAGAGTCGGCAAATAATGCACGACGTGGAATTCTCTAGGACGACATTCGTAGAACATGTCCAAGCCACCGAAGTCGGTGTTTCAAGATGGAGACACCAATTGAATTATCATCTTTGTGCCCAAACACACGATGCCGAACCTATGCATTACTGACATGGTGTTGCCACTGAATGTCAGCAATCCTTCGGAGACAGCGATGATCGAACACAGAGAGTCTTCTAACGTCCTCAACTCGGAGAGGCCAGGTTTCACAAGCATAGAGCAAAACTGCTCTCACCAACGCGTTGTAGATCCGACCTTTTACAGCCAGACTAACATCACGAAGGCGCCAAAGGTGGCCTAGATTGGCACGAGCCGCTCTGGTTTTCACTATGTGGATTGATCTCATCAATCACACCACCAGCAGCACTTATGCAGCTACCCAGATACACGAACTTCTCGATTACTTCTATCTGCTCACCATCCAGGGTGAATACAGGATTAGAATTCTGCCAGTCTTGTAGAAGTACTTTGCACTTCGAAGGTGCAAAGCACATACCATACCTACGGACACTGATTGCCAACTGATTAAGTGCGGATTGCATGCCTTGGGCATTATCACACAGTAAGACAATATCATCCGCATACTCAAGGTCAAGAAGTCTTTCTCCAGGCAACAGATCCACACCACCATTACTTACATCCATCAGAGCTGTTTCCAGAATGTCATCGATGGCGAAGTTGAAGAGGAATGGTGAGATTGGGCAACCCTGCCTAACCCCACTGCTCGAATGGAACAATGGAGAGAGGTGGTTGTATGCCCTCACTCTACCTGAGGTGTTTGTATATAGGGCTTTTAGGATGTTAATAAACTTCTCAGGCACACCCTTCTTCAATAGACAATCCCAGAGAACAGTCCTGTCCAACGAATCGAAGGCAGCCCTGATGTCAAGAAACACTACGATTGTTGGCCTTTGATAAGTATGGCGATGTTCTAACATTTGGCGGAGGGTGAAGATATGATCAATACATCCTCGACCAGAACGAAACCCAGCCTGCTCCTCGCGAGTCAATCTTTCTCGGGTTTTGAACAACCTACGAAGTATGACGGAAGCCAATAGCTTGGACGCAATCGGAAGTAGACTTATCCCCTGATAGTTGTTGCAGGAACGACGTGAACCCTTTTTAAAGATAGGGACAACTATCGACTCATTCCATGACGTTGGTACACTTTCTAATTCCCAAACCTTTGTAAACAACGTCGTCAATTCCTTAGTCAAAAAGTCACCACCATCTTTAAAAAGAGCCGGAGGTAAGTCATCTGGGCCAGGTGATTTGTAACGCTTCAAGAGTTGGAGTTCCTTGCGGACTTCCTCCTCGTTTGGTGGATCAGTCGTCACCGGCCATGGAGGGCAGGACAGTCTGACCGATGTTGCCGGAGCAGCAGGCCAGTTGAACTGCCCTTCGAAAAATTCTGCCCATCGTCCAAGACGTCGATGGATGTTAGTGATTGGCATTCCATCATCCTCGCAGATTGTTTCACTCGCACCAGACTTCTTGCTGCCAGTGGCTCGGATGAGCTGGAAGAGCTTCCGGTAGTTACCAGATGCAGCTGCTGCTTCCAGCTCATTAGCACGCTCCGACCACCAGGCTTCTCGGTCCTTACGCAAGCTTTGCCCAATTTCCCTACGTAACATCCTTCGTTTATGGTCAAACACACGGTCACCCGGAGTAGACCGACGGGCTTCAATGAGTTGTAAGGAACCAGAAGAAACCCAGTGCTTAAAAGCGGGACGTTTCGCAAACCCACAACTGACTGTTCCCGCTATTTTCATGGCGTCAAGCAATTGCAGCCAATGCTCATCTATGCTTTTCGGTGGGGTGGTAGCTAGCCTAGAGGCTAGCTCGGTTCGATACTTACTTGCAACAGAAGTTGCAACCAACTTGCTGACATCAATCCTTTGATGGTGGTCACTTCGTTGTCCACTGAAAAGTAAGGCGAGATTGGCGCAGACCAAGGCATGGTCAGAGTCCAGATAGGTACTCCAAAAGGAGCGGCAGTCTTTTACACAACCACACCAGCGGTAGCTGATCGCGATGTGATCAATCTGAGTCCAGGCTTGGGATGCAGAGGGAGGACGCCAGGTGGCACATCGGCGATGACTGTGCCGAAAGTTAGTGCTAGCCAGAAACAGGTTGTGGTCTGTGCAAAGTTGCAGTAGACGGTCCCCGTTATCTGACCTGTGACCAACGAGTCCCCATCGGCCACCTAAACGACTCTCTTCTGTGCCTAGACGCCCGACCTGAGCATTCAAGTCTCCGGCTAGTACTACAATATCTGTCGAACGCACTTTCTGGAGAAGAACAGATAATTGGTGGTAAAACTCATCCTTGATTGCATCCGGGCTGCAATCTGTCGGGGCATAGGCAGAGATGACGAAATAACATCGTTTCTCACGCCGATTTCTTCTCACTTTGATGGAACTTTCTAATCGAACAGCACATAACCGACTGTTAATGGGGATCCAATCGACTAGTGCTGCCTCAGCTCTAGCGCTTAGTGCGACACCAACGCCAGCAAGACCAGACGAAGGTGCCACAGGAACCCGGGATAAGCGCACGTAAAACAGGCTTTTTGAAGTGACAGATGTAGAGCAAATTCCTAGTACTTCACCAGAGTCTTGAATACGGGTCTTGGATAGACAGCAAACATCGATATGAAGACTTTCCAAAGACATAGCCAGCCTTATCTGTTGACCAACCTGCATAAGTGTGCGAACGTTGAAGGCAGCCAGTTTGAATGGCGCACGTGCTTTCAGAAAAACTGTTTCAGTACTCATATTCAGTGGTAACATACAATTTTCAACCGGACAGTGACTCGAGAACGTTTAGATACAGTCGAATTTCCACCAAAGACGAGCCGCTGTATAAGTATAAAAGAGGGTGAACAATGTGGAAAATAATAATAATAATAATAATAATAATAATGACAATAATGGTATTAATAATGACAATAATAG
Source organism: Schistosoma margrebowiei (assembly GCA_944470205.2). Lineage (NCBI taxonomy): Eukaryota > Metazoa > Platyhelminthes > Trematoda > Strigeidida > Schistosomatidae > Schistosoma > Schistosoma margrebowiei. Next base: position 63,696,928 of record OX104024.1, on the reverse strand, counting down.
TAATAATTATTTGAATCGATTGAATGTTGATCGGAGCGAGGAAATTAGTTGCCATAGTCATAGAGTTCATGGTTTGTGTGTGGGCTGTGATACTGCCCGGGTGCCCAAACCGAAGCAGGTGGTTATCTTAGGGGGCCACACCCCGAGCCTTTGACCTAATGGTCTAACCCACAAGGCAGTGGAGCATCGTAAGGAGATGCAATCCCATGGTAGCCGGTGACCAATGATTGGTTCATACGCCATTTGTTCCCGCAGGATACTGGAGCCCATGTGCACCATCGGTTTGTGATCCGGTTAAAGCGCCGGACGTTCGCTTTTTGTCCTCTCATTTTCGTAAACAACACCCCCGCCACGAGAAGGCAATGAGTAGGACTTCCCTGGCAGAGGCTGTATACGCGCGGCCGTGTGAGAGTATTTCGAGAGGGAGAGCGGACTCTCCCCACTCTCGGCCGTACCAGGGCGTGTGACTGGCCTCAAGCAGTTGTCTCTTGGATACTGCAGTCACGTTCTCAGGTCACTAAGGTCACCTCTAACCCAATTTCCTTTTCAGGTACCACTAGAAGAACCCTCCCACGATGTGTGCAACTAGGAAGTGATAACTGCCTTCATACCCTTAACAGCACTCAAGTTCACTATTCATAATCAATCTCCCTTTTCAATTCCTATTATTCCTCCTACCTCGACTTTCAATTCTAAACTTCCTCTTTTGACTTTCTCCTCAGGTGTCACCATGGCCAACGATTGGAGTGCGCGAAACAATCCCAGGTCTACTGAAACCTCGCTCCGAATTGCATAATGAAGCTTTCGACGTACGTATCCTATGTAAAGTCGGCCAACAGGCCTCCTTGGCTAAAACTCTAGAATCTCCTACTATTGATGTATGCTGTGCCTCCGAAACACGCATACAGGATCCTAGGTGTTCATTCACTTGACTTCACCTTTCAGAAACGGAGAGTCGACGAGATGCACCCTTTTTAGGAAGTAATTCTTTACAGATGTAATTCTAGACTGTCGGGAACAGAATCTTAGCTTAGTCAAAGTCAGAACAAGTAAGCTATTTGGCTTGACAAAGTTTATCTGTTTCTAAAACGTAAATTAACACTGTTAGTATACAAAATAACAACACAGTGTATTAAACAGGGAAAAGAGAGACATAAATAACATACCAAACAGTAACCAGAGGATCGGAAATATGAGTCAACGAACTTAATATCATTCATGATGAACATAAAATTATGATTGGTGAATAAGCAAAGCATAGTTATGGAAGGTCAAAGAAAGTTAATGTGGTGGTGCGCGTTTCATGTTACAATTGGCGGGTTCGTTTGTAGATCACACTACACCTTCCATTTATCTGGCGACCCAATGGCTAGTTCTCGTGGACTGGAGAGTGTAGGCATAGCACTGAGTACGAGGGCAGAACAAACACTATTAGAATGGATCCCCGTTAACAGTCGCCTATGTGCTGTTCGGCTAAACGGCTTCGTAAGAACTCGGAAGGATAGGAACACACGTCGTTGCCTTTTCGTCGTTTCTGCCTGCATTCCCACTGACTGCAGCCCTGATCAAGTGAAAGATAACTTTTACAGAAAGCTTTCTAAACTTCTTCAAAAAGCCAAACGTCCAGACATAGTACTCGTAGCTTTAATGCCCAAGTGGGTAGCTTAAACCAAACAGAAAGGCATTTAGGTGGGTATTTTAGTATTCCGGCTCAGCGAACAAATAATGGTGATCGTCTGCTGCAAATGTGCTCAGATAATCGTTTATTTTTAGCAAACACAAATTTTAAGCATAGGGAGAGACATCGCCTAACATGGCGACCCGCTGCACCCAACCAACGAAGGACTCAACTAGACCATATTGCCATCAGTCATCGTTGGATAGGGTCAGTAGAAGATTGTCGCTCATTCTGGTATACCTGCTCGGACTCCTATCATTCTCTAATGCAGGCACGCATCTGCTTGTGCCTCACTGGACTCAAGAAAGCCACACTAAAAAGACCCATTGAGTAGCGAGAAAACCGAAATTAGGTTTCAGGAACAACTGAGGTCACATTTAGGTAGTTCTGAAAGTGAGGCTGAGCAAGATGTTGCTTGGAAAGATATACGAACAGTTGTGGAAAAAGCAGCAACATCTAATAGTGATTTAAATTAAAGGGTCACGAAAAACTAATGGATTTCTACTAAGTCTCTTTCACTGATGAGTTATCGTAACGTAAACTCTTCCTATCAGGCTCTGAACACGATGATGAGCAAAAACAAATCAGATCTGGGTTAACTAAAATTCTAAGGAACGACTGTGAGCAGTGGTGGGCAACGAAGGCAAAAGTGATGGGAAAGGCAGTGTCTGTAGATAACACCAGACAGCTCTTTAAACTAATAAAAGAAACTGGAATTATTAAGTCAATTGTAAGTGAGACTATCTCGGAAAAAGATGACACTTGTTTGCTATGAGCCCTAGGACAGTTGAGCTGGCCTTCAGCTACTCTACAACTACCCACCATTCCCAGACAGCCTGAATAAAACATTGAAGTAAATCCCACGACTCTTGCTGATGTTCAGAAGGGTATAGCTAATCTGAAACAAGGAAGAGCAGGTGGATTGTCTCCAGAGGTCTTTAAGGATGGTGGTCCAATTTTAGCGACTAGGTTGACTAATACTTAAGCTAAGATCTGGGAGTTGGACGTTATCCCATCTGACTGGTCACAATCACTTATCGTCCCAATATATAAGAGAGGGTCAAAATCATCCTGTGACAACCATAGAGGGATTAGTTTAACTCATATAGTATCTAAAATATTAGCCTCGATAATTGTCGGTCGCCTAACTAAGACTCGTGAACTGCAAACACGAGAGAATCAAGATGGCCTTAGACCTGGTCGTGGCTGCATCGACCACATATTCAGCATTCGTCAGGTTCTAGAACACAGGCATACTTATCGGCATCTGACAATGGTGGTCTTTCTTGACTTAAAAGCAGCATTCGACTCCGTAGACTGAGAGATTCTGTGGCAGTGTCTGTCATTGAAGGGCGTACCTCAGAAGTACATAAGCCTTGTGAAGGCTCTTTTTACTCGAACACTAATAGTCGAGTCAGAGCTTATGGCAAACTGTCATCTGCTTTAGCAATCTCAAGTGGTGTCCTTCAAGTCTGTTCACTTTCTTCATATTTGTTTAACTCCATCATAGACCTACTGATGGAAATAACATTCTCGTCGACTGAATTCTCGTGTATTGATTCCATACCAGGAGGTCGACTTATCAACTTAGAATACGCAAATGATATAGTCCTGTTTGATGAGGACGCTGATAAAATGCGGTCTTTTGGAGTCACTAAGCAACAGTGCCAGAATGTATGGAATGCGCTTCTCTCCCTCTAAATGCAAGTTGTTGCTTCAGGACTGGTCTGCGTCAACACCTGAACTAAGGATAGGGAGTGAAGTAGTCGAACGCGTTGACAACTTCACTTATCTTGGAAGTCTGATCAGCCCTAATGGGTTGGTGTCTGACGAAATCTCTGCACGGGTTGAAAAAGCTCGTCTGACTTTTGCCAACTTACGTCGCCTATGGCGAAGGCGAGATAGCCGTCTATCAGTTAAGGGACGAGTATACTGCGCGGCAGTCCGTTCTGTTTTAATGTACGGCAGCGAAACATGGCCATTAAGAGTAGAAGATACTCGTAAGTTACTAGTATTCGACCACAGATGCCTTAGAAATATTACTGGCGTCTGCTGGGATCACCGGGTAAGTAATAGTGAGGTTAGACTCAGGGTATTAGGGAACGATGGTAAATCAGTTTGTAAGGTTGTGAATCTTCATCGACTGAGATGTTTGGGCTATGAGTTGCGTATGCCTGAACACCGATTACCACGACGTGCAATGCTAACCGGTGTTGGAAGAAAGGTAGTGTTTTATCCTAGTGAAGACTAAACTATGGGTAACCTCTGAGATCTATTATATCTATTATATATATGTATATATATTTCTATTGTATAACTGTTCAGTAACTAGTTTATGTATATCCATATTCCTCCTATTATATGCTTTATTTTGACTTATAAATTATTATATACGATTTACCGTTTTTAAATTATACTCAGTTTATTAATTACCGTCTCCCACGTTCACAGCCACTTTTTGGCTTGATTTTGTATAAATGCTAGTTTCTATTTTATGGTGTGGTATGGTCTGTTTGGCTTGTATATAAAACATGTATGTTCGAAATAAATGATTCTCATAGTGGAAGCTGGTATTGGTTTTCTGGACTCAACTGGACGGGCTAGGCGAATGAAGGACCAATAAGGACTCTAGACTGCCCATACCAGTCGAACGTCATTGGCCTGGCACAGTACTAAGATTGAATAGGCCGTATTTCGATTGGCGAATAAACCACTTGAGAACTAACCGAACTTAAACTCACAACAGTTAGGTTTGGCCAAACCGAAACGTGGCGTCAGTGCTTAAAGTCACTAACTTCTAGTCTGAGCCATGTTGGGAGATGCAGACTACTTGGTTTTAGTCCGCGTGACTATCATAACCAATGGTTGGAGACTCTTGGTGACATGGCTCAGAATCGATCACAATGGCGTAGGTGTAAACACTCTCCGTCTTCCCTTAAACTATGAGATTGAAATTGCTATATACCTTTCTTTCTACGAATTAATTTTTCTTCCTGTATTATATCCTTATACACAATCTTTCTTTTATATATTACTAACATTGAAGTAACTATTTCTATGAATTCGGCTATCATCCTGTTGTGCTAATGAGATCTGGCAACTTGGACCGATGCATATATGTGCCTGGTCCTACGTTGTAGCTGACTGAATGTCTTCTTAGTGGTAGGTTAGTATTATATACCTCTTAGTGTTGGTATGTATTTCTGAGAAGTCAGATTATTATTATTATTATTATTATTATTATTATTATTATTATTATTAATATTATTTAAGTACTACCAATCTTTTAGTTTTGCCCCTTTATCTAACTCCAATTGGATCATATGAATGATTGTCATGAAAATATACAACCCACCTTTTCTCTTATATAATTATCGACTTAAATCGCGTTGGTGAATAACGGAATTAAATAAATCAAACACGAGAATGAATTTTGAATACGTATATTTCATAAAATCATTGATCTGAACGGACGATCCGAGAAACGAAGTGAAATGAAATGACACGTAGTGATCCAACTCGATTTAACCAAGCATAACTCAATGCTTATAGTCGAGCAAAATAAGTTACAGATATATGATAAATGTGGTAAGTAGTAAGTAATACACATGACCATATAAAAAACAGACGAGGTCGATAAACAAATAAGTGTCAGAGTAAAAATGTGGCTTGAGATGAATGGATAGATTGGTCAGTCCAGAGGTTAGAATACTCTATATGGGATAGCATAGTACCAGCTCCTACAGTTTGATGTTATTCATCCAAAACTTGTTCATTATTCTAATTCTAAACTATTTTTGCGAAATGAATGTGCTGTTCTTATTTTAAACGTGGATCTCGATAGAACGATCACTTGTAGTAGTAAGTCTCTGTTTCAAGCTTCTATTTTTATCTGATTATGGGAATAAAAGTTGAATATTTGATTAACTAAGCAAAGGTTTTATCAGTCATCAGTTTCCCATGGAAAGCTTGTACGGAAATAGTCACGTGATTTAACATTACTAAGTTAATCCATTTAGATACGCTACTACGGTTATAAGTGTTACTGAGTTTTCAGAAAAGAAATGTGAATAAAAAGTATTACGGAACATGGCAGCGGTAGAGTCCATGTAAAATTTATATTGAAGTCTAAAATGTTTGCTGGTGGTATATTCATCTGAAGTATTTTTAAAATCATATTTAGTGTTGCCTAGGTAACAGAAATTTTTTGGAGTTTCATTTCTTAAGTAATTGATTTGTAAACTGTGGAAGTTAGCTGGATTATCACTCATTCATCTATATGTTTATCGTGAAATTGAATGAATAATATGACAACACCTTATCTTGACGAATATCCTTTCAAACAGTCATATCAAATGTTTCCGAGTGGAATTCATGAAACAGTACATTATGTAATGATTATTTTCGATGTCTAAGATTGTAAAGAGACTTCAACGCCCATGAAATTTTTCTAAAAAAAATAGATTTCATAAGTTATGTGGTACATTGAGTACTACATATTACTTTCTGTCACAATCTCACTTTTCTCCATCATTTGTTTATCAAAAGAGATTACATTTTCAAAATCAATTTACGAATTTATTGGAGTCACGGGAATAAAACATATAATTACTGCTATGATATGCGTCTAATACGCACAGTGCATACTGACTATTTAAAATCCCTAAATTTCATTTATTGAGGCTGTTTTCTGACTTGATATTGACTTAAAATGCAGGATAGTCTTTTTCGTAAAACAAGGAACAATTCGTAGGGCTAAAAACAGTAATAATAATTTTTATGTGAAAGATAAACTTGGAAACTGTAGTAATCATGTTGACAAATGAGGTTGGAAGTTTTGATGGCCCTACATCTGACTCCGTTTGGACCGTATGATAGATTTTTATCGAAATATACATTTCGTCAATCCTCGTACACAATCGTTGACTTAATAACGGAATTAAATAAGTCAAATACAAGACTGGGTTTTGGAATACGTATATTTCGTACAGTCATTGATCGGCAAGTGAAGCAAAACAAGATGACGGGCAATGGAGAAGACGAGTGAGTCAAATCCCTTTAGCCAAGCATGAATCGTTATTTATAGTCAGACAAAAATCAGTTACAGACTTGTGATGAGTAAGATAAGAAATGTACACACAGACGCTTACAAAGTAAAGAGGAGAGATGAAGATGATGTTTCTGTCATAAATGAGTCATTAATTTTTGTCAAGTATCATTAAAATAACATAATAAGTGTACTTTTGCAAAACAAGTGGATTTCACTTAATAAAAAGTGAACAGTGAATGACGTTGGAAGGACTGCCAGAAGAAAATAACTGACTAAAAGACTGAAATTTCAAAAATAGTTATGTCAAACCCTTGTGTTTCCAACCGACTTAGAATTACAGCGGAAAAAGTATGAATAATCCAAGCTGATTATTACAAAAGCAGGATAAACTATCCAACAGGATATTTCTCACAATCTACCAGTATGAAACAAAGTTTAAATACTCTAAACATAGATTTTTAGTTAACTTACTTAAGATTTTTGTCTGTTTCTCTCTGGAAATTTAACTTCATCCATTAATTTCTTAATACAGTCATTTAATGTGTGACCAAGCATTGTTTAACACTTCAGTTAACTTCGACGGTTTTCAGCAATAAAGGCTACTTGATCATAACAAATAGCAATTACTATACTTTTGAAGGTATATGCATGATCGATACTATGAGATTAATTATAACTCAAAACGTTTGTTACCTGAGGGGAAATACTAGAGTTGTTTCAGTTTTGAAATTTTTATTTTTACGAGAAGTCGTACCTCAGGAACTTAAGACCATTATGGAATGGTCTTTTTCATTGTCAGGTTTTTCTAAACCTCTCCTACCACTTCTTGGAAATGAAAACATCTTGAAATTGAAGCATTGATGCGAATTTAGAAAAGCTCAACTAGACTATTCTTAAATTTCACAACCATCCGAAAAAAAAAATGCAGGTATTTGTAAACGGCTGTCTGTACAAGATATGCCAGATGCAATGATCAGAGCCCATCATGAATAACCTATTCTAATGGGAAACGGAACGACTATCAGCTGAGAAAGGAATTATGCAAAGACACTGGAGTTGGATAAGGCTCACTACATGTAAGCCATTAATCCGCATCATTTGGCAAGTCTTATGTTGGAATCCTCAAGGAAAAACAAAATTGAAGCATTCAGAAGGACACATAGTTCTGAAAATTGGAGATAATCACTAAAACTGTGAATACCACTTGGTAACAACTAGAAAAGAAAATTCTGAACAAAGAAGCTTGAAAGATGCCTGGTCTACAGATTATACCCTTTAGGGGAGTAACATAATTAAGTAAGCAAAGATTTAATAAGAAAAGACATATTTGTAAAAAGATGTAATCTGTTTTAAGGATTTATAAATTTATCTAATTAAATGGTTATAAATATTTCAGGAAAGAATAATATTTCTATGCTAAAATTACAGTTACATTTGTTACTACGTACATATTTAAACAGCTGGATATTGTTTTAGTAAGGTCATAATTCATACAAAATAATTGGCTATTATATAACGTTATACTTTCTTTTCCTTACATGAACTTAAATTAGTTAGTCCATAAATAATAAAAGTAATATTTTGTTTATAAACAGGTGAAAATATATGATTATGAATAAGGAACATTAAGAGAGTAATTTATTTCAGCGCTGAATTATATCATTTATATATAAAAAAAATTCATTTAACTACTTTCTTATACGCTACGTTCAATATTTTCCTATAATAATTGTAAACTGTATTGTGCTCAATTTACAAATTGCAAGTTGAAACACTTTTTTTTTCTACAAAAGTTGATGATCAGATTGAGATTTATCTGTATAGGGTTGTGGAGATTATTACGTTTTTGATTGAGATCATGAACTGATTGATGTTAGATCACCATTGAAAACCTGGAAGCATTGGACAGTTGTTTCGTACTATTGTAGGACTCTTCAGCAGTGCGCGTCCAAGATTCCGCTCGTGGGATTCGAACCAAGGGGCTTCAGTCTCGCGTGCGAACTCTTAGCCTCTAGACCACTGAGCCACTGAACCTAGAACAACTCTTATACAAATTCCAGAAAATTTTTTTCAGCAAGACTATAACTTGATTTAATTAACCGAGGTAATGCTTTATTGCAAACTTGTAGGAAGTACGTGAATAAAAGATATTGTATTCTTGCTTTTAGGTAAACAACTTTACACAAAACTAAAATTTCTACTTTTTCAAGAACTCATCTTTACAACAATTCAAAAAACAATAATCTCTAATGCATTTGAAAAAAGAGATAAAATTTCGGGGAAGCATGACATTTGAAAGAAGTCAAAATTCGTGACACAAGTTTGTTTAGTTAGTAACAACCATGATCCAGAGATGTATCACGAAAATACCAAACCAAAAGTGAGAGTAGCCAGTTAGATAATAGCAAACGTTAGTGGGTTAATACAAGTGCTTAAGAAGTTACCAAGACCTTGCTTGTTTATTATTACTACAGTTGATCAACAAAAATGAGAGACAATATATTTTTAAGTTATCTTCGTAAGAACTGATTTATGAGGAAATGCCAAAGTTAAAAAGAAATCACTAATTTATAAACTTTATACAATTTTAATTCACTTGATATTGTTTTATTTGAATCTTCCCATTGATGTTTTAGGACTGAAGTTGATCAGTCTCTTATTGACATATGTGCATACTGTGCGTATGCCTCGATATTGCCTTAATTTACAAGCATTATAAGCAGAGATGGATAGTGGCTAGCAGTGGAATCCAGGACGCGCGTTTCGTCCTGTTTGGGACTCGTCAGCTGGATGTACCTGCATCTCAGAGTTGATGTTCACTCTGGGACTCGAACTCAGTACCGTTCGCTTCAAACGCCATCGCGTTATCCACTTAGCTACTGAGTCCTGATAGCCACTTGCTTGTGCAATGGGGTGAAGTTTAATTCACTTGATATTGTTTTATTTGAATCTTCCCATTGTACAATTTTATTGACTTCTGGCTAAATTAATATTTTGTCAAAATATTTAATCAAGCAATTTTTAATAGAATCTGATATTATTATACTGATTACTTACTTAGTTTTGCAGCATTCTACAACACACTCTGTCTTGTGCCTTCCTTTCTAATTCTATTCAATTGTTGCTCATTCTTCTCCTGTCTGTTGTAACGTGTGGACTGCAGGGTAGATGCGCAGCATTTTATCGATCGATTCAGTGACACGGAAATTACGTAATGAACGACCTAGAGTCTTGATTGGTCCCGCTTTCCTGTCTAGCCCAGCCAGTTGAGTCCAGAACGCAAGTCACAGCCTCTGAGATATGAATCATTATATTTCAGACATACTCTGTTTATATACCAACCAAACAAACCACATCGTACCATAAAATAGAAAACAACATTTACACAATATTTAACAAGTGAAATAAGTATTGACCAATAGGCCACCATTAGTCTTAACACGATAATTATTGGTATAGTTTTCTAAACATCCTAACACTGTCTGTCTCCGTTTTTCAGCGTAATGTGTTCTTTGGTCTTCCTCTCCTCCTTTGGCCTTGAGGATTCCAAGTGAGATCTTACCCTGTGACACAGTTGAGTGCTTTCCTCAATGTGTGTCCTATCCACTTCCAGCGCTTCTTCCTGATTTCTTTCTCCTCTAGGGTTTGGTTTGTTCTCTCCCACAGTAGGTTGCTACTGATGGAGCCGGGCCAACGGATCTGAAGTATTTTGCGTAGACAACTGTTAATAAACACCTGTATCTTCTGGATGATGGCTTTCGTAGTTCTCCAAGTTTCCGTCCCAGTAGACAGTAGAACTGTCTTGATATTTGTATTGAAAATTCTGACCTTGGTGTTGACTGACAATTGTTTTGAGTTCCAGATGTTCTTCAGTTGTAGATATACTACTCTTGCTTTTCCGATCTGCACTTTCACATCTGCATCAGATCCACCGTGTTCGTCAATGATGCTGCCCAAATGTAAAGGTGTTTACATCTTCCAAATCTTCTCCGTCAAGTGCGATTTGATTGTTGCATAGTGTGTTGTATCGGAGAATCTTGCTTTTTTCTTTGTGTATGTTGAGACCTGCTGCTTATGAGGCTGCTGCTACACTGATCGTCTTCTCCTACATTTGTTTCGGCATGTGCGATAGAAGATCCATATTATCTACGAAGTCTGGACCGTCTATTATACTCAATAATTTTATATATAATCTGTCAAAATATTAATTAAACTGTTATCAAGCTTTATAGTCTTAAACTTTTCCTTCTTTTTAAAATGAACTAAATCCCTAAATAAATAATGAATAAAGATTATCTTTCATTAAAACAATAAAATGATTACATATTTCTTAAGCATACATAGCTCTCCATGTTGATTTAGACAGATAAGAAACTTAGTAAAATAACTTCTAAATAAATCAACAACAAAATCAATTAAAACAATGATCTATTCATATAAAACTTATACCATTATCGTTTTTATATATATTTAAATATAGTATACAATATTATTGATTATGTGGTGTGTGCTACTTATATTGATATAAGTAGTATATGACGTGAGTTAAAAACGTAATGTCTGGCATCAGATGGTAAAAGATCAAGAAAGGAAGAGTGGGAACACAATGCAATTTGTAAGAAAACGCATGAACAATGTAAGTTGAGACAATGGATTGATATTTACAACAGAAACAGTCCGGTTTGATATGATGGATTGATATTTTTCAAATAAAAACAATTTGCTATGTGGTTTTTCTATTTTACCAAGTAACTCTGTAATTGTGTGCTAATTACGATTCGGTTGTCCCCACCTGTGTTCTGTTCACTACAATTTTAACTAATATTCAATTTCAGTGATTTTACCATAAAGAAGTATCCCAGTTGTTTATTTAATTATTTAATCTAAATCTTTCTAGTAAAAAAGATTAGAGGAAAGAAAAGGGGGAAAATTTTATCTAAACTATAAATCAAAATAAAATTTAAAAAAATTTTTTACCATTCCCTTAACAACATCCTGTTTAAAAACATTTTTTCTTTTGTAATGACATATGAAATGTATAAAACAAGAAAACATAATCTTTATAGTTATTGATTAAGACTAATCAATTAAATAATCAATAAACATGTTGAATCTGACAATATTAGATAATAAATAATAATCAATGAATTTGGCTTTTTTTTTCTTGTTTATCTATTCTTTCAATAATTTTTGATCTGTATCAGAAAGAGTTTTGTAGATATTTTAATAATCTTTTTTCTTAATGGTTGAGATCATAAATCAATAAAAGCCAGACCAGTAATGGAAAACCTGGGTTTGAATCTTACGAGGCGGGATTGTGGATGCGAATTACTGAAGAGTTCCACAATAAAATGAAATGGTCGTCTAGTGCTTCAAGGTTTTCTATGCTGGTCTAGCTTCAATCGATTCATGATCTCAACTATTTAAAAATTACTACAATATTTACAAAACCCTATCTGGTACTAATCAACATATGCTCACTAGTGACTGGCTTCAAGAGGTATATTCTGGAGTCCTAGTAGGAAGTAGTGACCAGTGGAGTTCAACTAGGTCTATTGTGAGATAGTAAGTCACTGATGATAATAGTGGATGTGCCGCTCAATTTCGTAGATTAGTTGAAGTTAGACATTAACAATATTGAATGCCGGCCCAGTGGTCTGGTGGTTAAGCGTCTGAGCGCGAGACCGAATCTTGCGAGACGGGGTCGTAGATGCGCGCTGCTGAGGAGTCCCGCAATGGGACGAAATAGTCATCTAGTGCTTCAAGGTTTTCCATGATAATCTAGCTTCAATCGACTCGTGATCTCAACCATTAAAAAACGTTTTTTGATCTGTTTGTTTTTTTCTTCTTGATAAAAATTGTTTTTCCTCAAAGTAAAATACAAAAGAATTTTCCCTAATGAAACGTGTAATTTTAAACTACAACAAAAGAAAGCTTTTTAAAATAATTATGAAGTATTTAGAAATTAGAAAATATATAAATAATTTAATTTCAGCATTAATAAAAGTAAAATGAATAAAATGGTGATAGTTAACAATGAAAGAATTTAATATAAAGCTGTAATCGGTGAATATTCATTAAGAAATCAGTATGAGCATATTACTTCTATTCAAGATCAGTTTTAAATAGAATATCTCAGTGGTAATATCTGTAATTTTAATAACAAGAGACGAGTGTTTAGATTTATTTGCTCTTTCAAGTACATTGATGAATCTTGAAAGCGAACGGCTTTCGTACGACTAGTATTAATGGATTTGTTCTGAGAGACAGACGGTCACAAAGAGAACATAATGAACCCCATATGACTTGGGTGGTATAAAGAAATGAATCATACAAAGGACGTGGCACAAAATAACATAATATAGATAACATAAATATAATATATTGTAATGATTAAGCTCTCATAAATTTAGTAAATTGGCTTCATACGATATGTTACTTGATTTATCAGTGGAATTCAGTTTAGTTGAAATCTAATCAATTATTAATGTGCTGTAATTTCAAAAAATGCAAATTACTTTGCTCATACAAATATACTACTATTGTTAGTCAAATCAATCTTTACCAGGTCTCCTTTTACATTTATTTTTGTTGTGCATTTACATGAGATTTTAAATGTTATGTATAAATTATGTTTACTGTTCTTTGTTTGGTGATGGTTTTCAGTCGATAATACATTTCATTCATCTATTTTCAGTCAAAATGTCCGTGCAAGTCGTTGATTATCCCAGTCCAATTAAAAGACGGTATAAATTCTGATTCATTAGCATTTGATTAATCACGGAAATTGGAATCAAAAGATTTCTGTGATTCTGTAAATACATTAATCGTGGTTAATAAACTACATTCTTGAATATATTAATATATCAATGATCCATCGTAAGCTATTTGATATTGTTAGTAATGAAACTTATTTACTAAGCACATCTTATAGAGCAAACGAGTGCGATAAAAACTAGGCAAAATAATACTAGTTACATATAATCTACAATCCAGTTTACTCTTCATCTTCAGATATTATTTCTTTACATTATTCATACCTATCAAAATGTATCCCTCAAACACAACTCAATGAAATCATTATTATGAATAGGAATACATAATTTTGCTTTATGAAAATATCATTAACTAAAATCATGTTTCACATATATTTCAACAGTGAACCGATGAAATAATGCAAACAAAAATAAAGAAAATTCACTTGATGTTGTTTTATTTGTATCTTCTCATTGTTATTTAGGATTGCAATTCATCAGTTTCATGTTTGCATATGTGCATCCTGTGAGGATTGCTTCGATCTAGTCTTAAGTCACAAGCTTTTTAAGCAAAGATGGATAGTGGCTAGCAGTGGAATCCAGAATGCTCGTTTCGTCCTATTTTGAACTCGTGAGCTGGATCTACCTGCATCCCAGATTTGATATTCACTCCAGAAGCTTGTGATTTAAGGCTATATCGAGGCAATCCGCACACGATGTACAAATGCTAACATGAAACTGATCAATTTCAGTCCTAAAGATCAATGGGAAGATTCAAACAATCAATATAAAAATGAAATCAAATCTTCACCCCATTGCACAAGCTATAAACCATCCGCACTCAGTATCTAAGTAGATGACGTGATGGCGTTTGGTGCGAGCGGTACTGGGTTCAAGTTACGGAGTGAACATCAACTTTGGGATTCAGGTACATCCAGCTCACGAGTCAAAAGCAGGACGAAACGTGCATCCTGAATTTCACTGCTGGCCACTATTCATCTTTGCTTACAATTTAGGAAAATTTCACTTATAATTAATCTCATCAATTATATGTGACAACAATAAAACAAACAAAAAGATTTAATCCTGTTAATGAAATTACGTTTCATTTAATTAGATAAATTTTTTAAAATAATAATTTATAAATAAATAGCAAGTGTTTTATTTTTTGAATAGGATAGTGTTATGTGTTTGCAAGGATTTTCTCATAATAAACAAATTATTATGTTAAAATACCAATATATTTTTTATTTTATAGTTGAATTCATAAGTCAATCAAAGCTAGATCACTATGGGAAACCTGGAAGCACTGGACGATTGTTTCATCCTATTGTGGAACTCCTCAACAGTGCACGTCTATGATCTCGCCTCGTAAGATTCGAACCTAGGACCTATCGGTTTGTTTTCGATAGGAAATATTTAAAATTTTCAAATGGTGTTTAACTTTAGACAAATGATTCATTAGTACTTTTAAATTTATGAGAGTAATATACACAAAAGTTATAATAACTCATAATTGAATAAGATGAAGTGTTATTTACATCTAATTTCTATGCTCAATTAATGTACAAGATTAATATATATATATATATATATATATATATATATATATATATATATATATAATAGAATTTATTGTCTAATCATAATTTATTACAAGTTAGTATGGTCAATAAAACTAACCAACCGCAAAGGTTTTTAGTTTAGTTCAATTTTCACAGGTCTCATACAACGTTTCTTCATAAACATATTCTATTGGTAAATGTTTATTATTGAAAAAGTCGATGAGTGATACATTTTGTTTATTTAAAATAAAATTTATACTTAGATCTAGTTTGATAAATCTCAACCACATTCATTTAGTGATTACTAGATTGAAATGAATGGCTTTATCGTCATCTTGTTAATTTAACAGCGAAATCATATGATATTTGCACAATATAAAACCACAAGCTATCTTGAGTTACTGATGTTGATAAAATCAAAGTCGTTTCTCATATACATACGAAAGACGCAGTAAAATATCATTTAGTGTATTGTTCTTGACTACTGTGAGTATCCGGTAAATTTTCTAGATCATTCATTGTGAGTATAAAATTTCTATCTACCCACATTTATATGTATATACTAGTTATAAGGACTTCTGATTTACATATTTTTATTTGTCAGTGGATAGTATTTGGCTATTTAAAATATCCTTACAAGATATCAAAGGTAATTGAAATAAACATTAGGTATCTAGTACGATAACCTCGTTAGGGTGTAATGGGTAGTTGTGAAAGTAATCCATTGTGTAATTTTACCAAATAGTTTTTTTTTCAGCAAATGTTCATCAGCTTTAAATTGCTTTAGACAGATTTTTCCCTCTCTCTCTCTCTCTCTCTCTCTCTCTATATATATATATATATATATATATATATATATATATATATATATATATATATATATATAGTTCAAGGCGTTCATCTCAGACATATAACTAATTTGTTCATTCTATAGAGCTTGTTGTTTCTTCATGGTTGGCCATGCTTGAAATGTAATAATAATAATAATAATAATAATAATACTAATAATAATAATAACGAATTCTTTAAATCAGTAAATTATTCAACTGAAAAAATACCATTAGTGTTAGGAAAATAAATTATTTGAAAAATTTCTTAGTATTAAATAAATGCTAGTTGATAAGGATATTTAAATTGAGACCTATTCAGTCAATTTTATTATTTGCTTTAATTTTAAAATAATACAAATTAACAACAATCGTTGTGTCACTGGTTAGTTGTGACTTATTTAGTAAATTGAATTTATTATTTACATTAGTATATATATATATATATATATATATATATATATATATATATATTTCTGACAGGAAACTGCACTTTTTGAGCGTCAAAATAACTTTATATATATAATATTACTTCCCGGTTAATATAGTTTTTTCATCAGTTGTACGCTACAGAAGAATCTCAAGTTAGTTGAAGTTTGTCTTTAATTATATATATATATATACCCTTTTTTATTTAAAACTACAATGTTCCACTGACATTATTATTTTAACAGACTTTTTTCATTGAAAAGTTAAGAAAATTTGCTGTTAGGAAGAAAACTGTCAAAATATTACTATTTAAATTGTCTTCCACTAATACAAATAGAAAGCAAGTACATACTTATGAAGTAATTGTTGCTATTACACTAACATTAAACATATATCTAAATATCTATATCTATCTATATATATTCATAGTTAGTTAACAAACTATGATATTTGTATTCTAGTTTGATCTTTGTTTTCCTTTATTTTTATTTTGTTTTTGATAAGTGTATTATATTTAACTCTGAATTCTAATGATTAAATTAAACAAACTATTCATTGAATTAGATAAATTGATATTAGTATAAACTGATATTATTTTAATTGTTTGATATGTTTATAATGCAGAAACTATCGAATCTAAGCTTGATAATTGATGACATTTGCTAATTTATGAAGATTTAGATTTGTTTAAATAGAATACAGTAAGTATAAGAAAGATGGATCAATTTCTATCTTTGCTTAAAAAAGCTTGTGACTTAAAACTATATCGAAGCAATCCTCATAGGATGCACATATGCCAACATTTGACTGATAAATTGCAGTCTTAAATAACAGTAGGAAGATACAAGTAAAAACAACAAGTTATTAAGTATAGGGTTAGGGTTCAAAATAGTCAACTAATTTCTTGTAAATTTAGAACAACACATATAAGCGAACAATATTGTTTTCCATTAGATCCTCATCAGGCTTTACTCTAATATACAGTAATATTTAAATGCATATACAAAATTAATTAACTAATCAAGGTAGTTCATGAGTCGATGATAACAACCGAGAAGATTACATAATAAGTGAAAAGTACAAATTGATAGTGTGATGAAAGGTGTACTAGTTTTGATAAAAATAATAAAGGCTTAAATCAGTGTTACTTAATCGGAAATAGGTCAATGATTAGAAGAAAATAGTCAGTGAGACAACACTTATAAAAATTATAAGATCACGTAATAAGAACTGTTCAGATAATTAGACTATGAAGCGTATAGTTGAGAGATTAATTAGTTAAATAATTTCATATATGCATATAAATATTACTATATATTAGAGTAAAGCCTAATGAGGATCTAATCGAAAACAATAATGTTCGCTTATTTTTAACACTACAATCTAGTTTAAAGGTTGGTTAATTAGTACAAAGAGTCTAAACGTATTATTTTATTTTAATTAATTAATAAGATTAGTAGAAGTGTTTCTTTTTAAAAAAAATACTCTATAGAGTACAATAAAAAGAATAAACTAAAGGCTTTATCGTTTTTGTAGTCATGACAAACATTTTATAAGAATAACACTTTCAATTAATAGTACAGCATAGTAATATATTAGAAATATAGTATAACACGTCGGGAAATAGAAACAGATATGAACAGAATGAAAAACAACCGAAAAGTACTGGAAAGGATTGCCCACAATAAAATTGGATAGAGAGTGCTGGTGATAATTCGTCTGGGTTGAAACAGTTCATACATGACATAAATATGCAAATAATAACTATTCAGAGATTCGAACCCTGGACCTATCAGTCCAGCGCGAAGCGCTTAACCAACTAGACCACTGATCTGGCATCCAACGGTGTTAATGTCTAACTCCAATTAACGCACGAAGTTGCGCTACCGTATACCATTATCTTCAGTGAGCTGATATCTCACAACAAACCTGGTTGAACTCCACTGGTAACGGCTTCTCACTAAAACTTCAGGAGCATCTCTTGAAGTCAGTCACTAGTGAGCAGATAATTATTATCAGAAGGGGTTTGTGGAGATTTTAGAAATCTCACAGATTGAAATCATGAGTCAATTGAAGCTAGAGCAATATTTTTAGAAAAGGTAAGTATTTTAAGGTAAATTTGGTTGTTCTTTGTTTTTGGCTAAGATTTTCTTAAAAATTATTTTAACAGTCTTTTGTAATTTATTTATTTGAACGCATAAATATTGGTACAAGGAGTCACCGAATACGAAAGCGCCACACAAGTCACCTGATTTGTGTGTGGACTGTGGTACTGTCCGAGTGCCCATACCGAAGTGAGTGGTTTCTGAGGAGGCCACGCCTGGAGCATTTGACCTAAAGGTCTCATCCACAAGGCAACAGATCAATGTCAACAGATGCAGTCCCATGGTAGCTGGTAACCAATAATTGGTTCATACGCCATTTATTCCCTCAGGATGCTTGAGCCCATGTGCACCATTGGTTTGGAATCAGAGTTTTCCAACTCCTGTAGGTGGACTCTCCGTGTCCACCAACCCGGTTAAAGTTTCGTACATTCGCTTTTCTTCCGCGTAATTTTGTAAACAACATCCCCATTGCGAGAAGACAAAGGGTAGGACTTCCCTGGTAGTGGCTCTAAATGCGCGGCCATGTGGGAGCATTTCGAGTGGGAAGCTGACTTTCCCCACCCTCGACCGTACCAGGGCATATGGGGGTTTTTTGTAATCAAACATCTTCAATTTATTCGCATATTATTATTAGGTTCGTATTTTTGGTACAGTATATAATTCTCAGTACAAAGTATTTCAACGAGTTTCCATTTCTTAATTCATGATCGATCCTGACGATAAATATTGAGCGGTCGCCAGTTAGAAGTTAGCAGTTCAGGAATCGATATTTCAATAATGTATATTCTTTTCGATGCATATTGTCAGCAAACACGATGTCTCGGATTGGGCTTTTTTGTTACTTGTACAGCGAAATGTCGTGAATTTTTCATAAACGCACCTGAATGGGTTATGCGATTAATGAACATAACGATGTGTTAAAATAAACAAAAAAGCTTGTTGATATATCGGTGAGACTATGACTTATGGAGGACCTTTGAGTGTCGCTAAAGTGACCTTGAGAATGTTCACCTAATAGCTAGAAGCAAAAATTGGGGTTATAAACCAGGGTGAGGAACTAGAATTAGGATTTACACTTAATGGTTAGGGTTAAGATTTATGGTTTTCATCACGAACTGACATCAGCTATAATGCCAAAATGATATTTTGCCAAATGTTTGGACAAATGTCGCGCCAAACTCCAAGACTCGTTATCTTATATCTGATCGGTTTTTCCATAAATTATAGTCACGCTGATATATCTAGATGGCATAGACAGATAGCTCATATATTTAAGCAGGAAGCAGGCAGCAAACAAAAAAATACAAACCTTTGTTTTCACTATATTATTTGCATACTGTACAATCATAACTGATAAATTTACATGGCCTTTAGAAATAAAGACGCTTTGTTTTTAATGTCATTTTAAATAAAATTCCGTTTACCAATAACAAAACGATGAAACCTAGTGATCATATAACCATAAACAAATTTTAGTCAGCCATCAAACGCAAAAAAATAGATAACTACTGGTGTAAACGAATGACGACTATGTGACAAACGGAAAAGTTTAATGTGATAATAGTAATACTTCAGGAGGATAGTTTGTGTTTATCGTAATTTCTTTAATTAAGAATTAAAAGATCGTGTAAACATCTTTTGAATAAATAAGTGTGAATTAAAATAGTGTTTTTGTAGTTTAGACAAATTTTGTATCTATTTCTATATTATTTATGCTTGTGAATTTCCACGTTAATTTTTAAAAAAAATAATAAAGGAGCTTTTATCTCAGGATCTGTCTCTTGTTACCACATGAATATAATGTTTAGACATATGATACTACTTATCAGGGGATCCATTTACCAAATTTCTGTATTAGCTAATCGGAAATTTTTAAACCACTATGATAATTTCAACAAAACATTGACAGATTAAAACAATGAATGCAATTTGTATCTTCCTAATATATCATTTTCATAAAACAATATTTTGAAAACAACATTCTATACATTACTTAATGAAATATATTCGACCTATTTGAGTTAGCCATCAGTTAATTTTCAAAATGATTGTAGTTTAGAATGTATATTTATAAGAAAATTGAAAATATTTTATTGATTAATAATAGTAAACTTTCATCAATCTATTATTATGGTGGATGTGTCGCTAAATTTCGTGGATTAATTGAAGTTAGACATTAACACCATTGGATGTCGGCTCAGTGGTATAGAGGTCAAGCGGCCGCGTGCGAGACCGATAGGTCATGGGCTAGAATATCGCGGGCCGGGATCTTGGATCCACACTGCTGAAGAGTCTCACAATAGAACGAAACGGCCGTCCAGTGGTTGCAGGTTTTCCATGATGGTCTAACTTCAATTGACTCATGATTTGAACTATAAAAATTACTATAATATTCACAAAACTCCTTCTAATATTACTAAATAACCTGCAGAATCTAAAGTAATTACACTTATTCTTTTAGTCTAATAATTTGTATGGGAAAGATTGTTTTATACTTCATTTTACTTAGTCCTGTTAAAAAAATGTTACATAATTAATGATTAAAAATGAAAAGAGTAGTTTCACGGTTGTAAGTTTTATGATGTTCGTTTTAAAAATTATATACATAATTAAATCCTAAGATTATTTCGAGTGCTTATATTTATTTATTATAATGAAAACTAATAAGCATTATGTTGGACTCTATAAATGTTTGAGTTCATACTTAAGAAATTAAAATGGTTAATGAGTATATCATTATTGGTTCAAATTATTCTTATTGATAGGAATAATCTGAATAGGTATCTCATATTATTAATTAAATAGCTAATCAATATGAGGTTCAACTGTAAGTGAAAAAGACCATCAGCTTTTTAGTATATTTGGATTGTGGCTAACAGAAAATTCCTCTGTTTTATTTGTAGTCAGTCGAATGAATGTGAATTATACAAGAGTGATGATTTGAATATTGAAACTCATACTCGTTATCTAATATTTCAAACACTAACACATTAACCAACAAATGTTAAACAAAGAAGAGATAAAAGTAATTAAGTATATAACTAAACATTTGGTCTTAATTTTTACAGTCTTTCCCAGTACATTTAAACAATATAAGGATTTGTAAAAATATAGAAGAATAGTGATGATAATTAGATTTAAACAATAAGTTATATCTAAAACCCTGTCATTGATGACAGTGTATAATCCGTGTTGCATGATTTTTTCGCCTCCATTGTTTTGGATAATTTAGGAGCTGATGAACCGTTAAAATGGTTAAACGTTTTAAGCACCTGAAATATAATTTTTAAATGAATTCAATAATAATACCTTTTTCTGCTTTAAATAACAGAATACTTTCAATATTCAAATATTTGATACAAGATAATAGTCCCCAACTTACTTAAAAAAAACTCTTGACGTTAAGTTATATTTCAAAGTTGACGTTGCTTGTTTGTCCAGTAAAAACGATAAGTCAGGGCTTTCTTATTATATTATGCAAATCTGTATAAAGTATCAACAATCTTGAAAATGGTTTTGACAGAGTTGAACTGCATTAATCATTTTAACTGTTTAAAAGTCCACTTATGGTACGAATGGGATAAAAGAAAAGATTTATAAATCAATTTACCTAGTCATATATTTTTTTCTTGCTGAGGAGATTTACAATAGAACAAAACGGCAGTCCAGTGCTTCCAGGTTTTCAATAGTGGTCTAACATCAATTAGTTCATGATCCCTATCAAAAGCAAATATTTTGATTCTTTAGAATATCAGTTATATTATTTCAAGTGTCTTAGGTAGTACCAGTATTCTGGAAGCCTTATACATACTTATAAGTGATAACAAAAAGTGTAAAACTCATTGTACTAACTAAATCAATTAATTTTTAAAAAAACTTGATCGCTAGGAATCAGTACATACTATGAATGATTAATTACTTACTTACGCCTGTTACTCCTCGTGATGGAGCATAGGCCGCTCACCAGCATTCTCCATCCAACCCTGTCCTGGGCAATCCTTTCTAGCTCCGTCCAGTTGTAATTCATCGTTTTCATATCTGCTTCTATTATCCGACGCAATGTGTTCTTTGGCCTTCCTCTTTTTCGCTTCCCTACAGGATTCCAAGTTAGGGCTTGCCTCGTGATGCAGTTTGACGATTTGCATAATGTATGTCCTATCCATTTCCATCGTCTTTTCCTAATTTCCTCTTCAGCTGGAAGCTGATTTGTTCTCTCCAACAAAACGCTGTTGCTGATGGTATCCGGCCAATGGATGTTGAGTATCTTGCGTAGACAGCTATTTATAAATACTTGTACTTTCTTGATTGTGGTTGTTGTAGTTCTCCAAGTTTCAGCTCCATACAGTAGAACTGCCTTGACGTTGGTATTGAAGATTCTCACTTTGATATTGGTTGAAAGTTGTTTTGAGTTCCATATGTTCTTCAATTGTAGGAATGCTGTCCTTGCTTTGCCAATCCTTGCCTTTACGTCTGAATCCGAGCCTCCTTGTTCCTCGATGATGCTTCCTAAGTATGTGAAGGATTCTAAATCTTCCAGAGTTTTGCCATCAAGAGTGATTGGATTGTTGTTTTCCGCTTTGAATTTAAGGACCTTGGTTTTCCCTTTGTGTATGCTGAGGCCTACTGATGCAGAGACTGCCGCTACACTGGTTGTCTTCACCTGCATCTGTTCGTGTGTATGTGATAGGAGGGCTAGGTCATCTGCGAAGTCCAAATCGTCTAATTGATTTCGAGCTGTTCATTGTATTCCGTGTTTTCCTTCAGATGTCGAGGTCTTCATAATCCAGTCGACCACCAGAAGAAAGGAAGGGAGAGAGTAAACAGCCTTGTCTGACTCCGGTCCTTACTTGGAATGCATCTGTCAGCTGTCCTCCATGCACGACTTTGCACTGTAGTCCGTCGTATGAGTTCCGGATAATGTTGACAATCTTCTCAGGAACTCCGTAGTGTCGAAGGAGTTTCCATAATGTCCTCCTATCCACACTGTCGAATGCTTTTTTATAATCAATGAAGTTGATGTATAGTGATGAGTTCCACTCAACTGATTGTTCGACGATGATCCTTAGTGTTGCAATTTGGTCTGTGCACCACCGATCCTTACGGAATCCAGCTTGTTGATCTCGAAGTTGGGCGTCTACTGCATCCTTCATCGGTTCAGCAACACTCTGTTGAAGACCTTCCCTGGTATTGACAGTAGTGTAATGCCTCTGTAGTTTTCACATTTGCTCAGATCTCCTTTCTTTGGAATCTTGATGAGGTGTCCTTCTTTCCAGTCCATTGGCACTTATTCCTCCTCCCAAATCTTTTTGAATAGAAGATAAAGCATGTTTGTAGTTGCTTCGATGTCTGACTTCAGTGCTTCAGCTGGTATGTTGTCCGGACCCGCTGCTTTCCCGTTCTTGATTTGTCTGACGGCCATTCTGATTTCTTCCTTCGTTGGTGGGTTGACGTCTATGGGAAGATCTGTGTGTGCCGCTTCGATGTCCGGTGGATTCATTGGAGCCGGCCTATTCAGGAGTTCCTCGAAGTATTCTACCCATCTGTTCCGCTGTTGTTGAATTTCGGTGATTGGCTTGCCTTCTTTGTCTTTGACCGGTCTCTCTGGTTTACTGTATTTTCCTGCTAGTTTCTTCGTTGTATCGTAAAGCTGTTTCATATTTCCATCTCGTGCATTTTTTTCTGCCGTCGTTGCTAGTTCTTCCACATATTTCTTCTTGTCGGCTCTAATGCTCCTCTTCACTTATTGTTTGCTTCTATGTATTCAGCTTGTGCTTGGACTTTCTCTGCTCGTTTTCGGCTGTTGTTAATTGCTGCCTTCTTGTTCTTCCTTTCTTTGATCTTGTCCAGAGTTTCTGTAGAGATCCATTCCTTATGATGGCATTTCTTTAGACCCAGAACCTCTTGACACGTTGAAGTCAATGCTTCCTTGATGCCTTTCCAGTTGTCCTCCATACTAGTTTCTTCTTCTTTCAGTATATCTTGTAAGGCTTGGAACCTGTTGTTGAGAGCTATCTTGAATTCATTGAGTTTGTCAGTATCTCGAAGGAAGGCTGTATTGAACCTTTGTATTGCTGTTTGTCCACTTGTCCAGTTCTTTTTTAGCTTCAGTTTTAAATTGGCCACAACTAGGTGGTGATCTGAAGCTACGTCAGCGCCTCTCCTGGTTCTCACATCTTCCATTGTCCTTCTGAATTTTTTGTTGATGCAAATATGATCTATTTGGTTCTCTGTAGTGTGGTCCGGTGAGATCCATGTAGCCTTGTGTATACGTTTGTGTGGAAATATTGTGCCTCCTATGACCAATTTGTTGAATGCACACAGATTCGCAAATCTTTCTCCATTTTCGTTTCTTTCTCCCAGTCCATGTCGTCCCATAATATCTTCATATCCAGTGTTGTCTATTCCGACTTTGGCATTTAGATCTCCCATCAGAATAGTTAGGTCCTTCCTTGGGCATTTCTCAATAACTGACTGCAGCCGCTCGTAGAACTGATCTTTAATGTCGTCGTTGCTATCATTTGTGGGTGCATAACATTGGATAATATTCATTAAGATCCCCTCCTTCTTTGTTTTGAATGATGCTTTGATGATTCTGGATCCGTGGGATTCCCATCCTACAAGTGCATTTCGTGCTAATTTGGACAGCATAAGAGCGACTCCCTGAGTGTGTGGAGTATTTTCCTGTTTGTGACCAGAGTATAGCAGCATCTCTCCTGTATCTAGTCTTTGTTTTTCAGCTTGCGTCCAATGGGTTTTGTTGATTCACAGTACTGGCAAGCTGCATCTCTTCATTTCCGTTGCTATCTGACTGGTCTTCCCGGTCTCCCAAATTGTTCGGACGTTCCATGTATCTACAAAAAATTTTGCTCTGGTTGTTAGAAGGGGCATAGGCCACGTGACTTCCGAAGGAACTCGGCTTTCACCATGAAGCGTCATGATTCTTCTAAAAAAAGACCTTCTAACTCCCAGGGCAGAGTTAAAATGGTTTGGATTATTTTTTCTGGTAAGCGTTTTTTTAGGGAGTTAATTTTCTACGGCATGGGGACGCTAACCCCATGCCCAACCTTCCTCCTTTACCCGGGCTTGGGACCGGCAGTAACTCTAGAAGATGTACAGGCGGTGTTATGATATTATTCGATTTATCCCTTTCTATATCAAAATAACTTAATTGATTTCATACGTATTTTAGCTTCATTTGGAAATGTAATGATTTTACATATGTATGTTTTTGTAATTGTACATTCATGACAAATATTTATAACAACTGAAACAATGACTATAATTGATGCGCATTATTTGAAACATGAATTAGTGTCACTTTCCTTTTATCTATCTATGAATTGTTTCGACAAGTTTTTGGCGTCATTTATTATAGAGGTTTTAAGCAAACGATAAATGTGTTATTGTTCAATATTGATATGATAAAATGATGAAATTATGTAAAATTGTAATTACAGAAACGGTGATATACGATAACTTAATTTATTATGAACTGATTCTGGTAATAATTCACTTTTAATTAGTATTTATGCCTTCGCAAATACATAGTACGTTTAACTTGCTTTTATAGTTAAATTTATTTGCACATTTACATTGTTATTGCTCAGATAACGCTATTCAATAAAGACCAATTAAGATGACATTAATCTCAAGACCGAATTATTTGAAGGGCGAGTAGTATATTTGAAATATGTTTATATAAGGTTAAGTTCAGGCATATGGTCTTGTGTATGTATCAGATTATTTCCTGATAAAATTAATATAAATTGTGGGACAAAATATGAAATGTTATCGTAAAATAAAGATCTTCACAAATAGTCAATAAATAATCTAAGTTTCACTGCCAGGTCGATTTCAATTCCTGTCAGTATTTTGAGCGTACATTTTAACGAGTTTAAAAAAATACCACATTAAATTATTGTTATTTTATATGTACCAGTTGTTTTAATCGTCGCATTGATGTTTAGGACTAATTAATCAGTCTCTTTTGACGTGTCTGCTAACTGTGGAGGTTACCTCAATATTGCAGCTAAGTTATAAGCGTTTGAAAGTGGAAATGGATAGTGGCATATGTAATTTGCTATCTTAACTCAACAGCTTAGTGGACTCGCTATGGCGTTTAAAGCAAGCGGTATGGAGTTCGAGTTCATGAGTAAACACCAACTCTGGGATGCAGGTACATCCAAATAACGAAGCCCAAAGTGGAAAAAAGACGGGTTCTGATTTCTATTAATAATCACCATTTGTCTCTGTCTAAAAAGATTAGTATTAAGTGCAGCTAGCAAAGAAACACCTAATTACCCAAATCAGTAAGACATTAAATTTTACGTTTCAAGATATACGTGTAGTGAAAATCTAATGAAATTACCCTTAACTTGTTTCACGTGGTTTTTCCATATAAAAGACCAGCTCTCATGATAGGATAATATTTGTCATCACTATGACTACAAATTAATTTCGTGAATGACTTGAAGACAATGTTCCAGATGCTAAACATATAAAATTTAGATAATGAGCGTTGGAAGAAACAAAATGTTGTATATAAGGGAGACAAACAAAGTGCCTTTGTTATTTTTTTATTATTTTGTACTCGAACAAAGATAACGTAACAGAAATGTGTAGTTGTGGATTATTTACAAACACAAGATTATAATTGGTAATATTTCTCCTTTATAAATCTTCACTCTACATTGAAAGTGAATATTTACTGTAATTGTTAGAAACTATTTCATAGAATTCCAAAAAAACATGTAGTGGTATAAATTGTGTTCCACAGTAACGATAAATAATATTAATAGCAAATTATACTTGCATCGGTAAGTAAATTCCCAAAATCAATAGCTGTGTAAGTCTTCAACATTGGATGCTGACCACATTAGTTTTAATAGCTTCACCTAGCTGAAGACGCTTGGTCATGCATCCGCACTAGATCACGAGTGGAAACGCCGTGCTCAACTTTTCCGGCAATCTCTACCTAGTTCAGATCAGTCACTTCTCGATATATTGATAGCCTGTCAAATATATCTTTGAACCTTCTCGCTTCTGACTTTTGGTTTCACTAGGTATGTACGATTCATAGTGAAAGGTGTTACTGGTTAAAGCGTTGTCAAACTCTAAATACCTAAGGCATACTCAATAATATTCGCAGTCACTATGCCTAAATATTATTCATTTCCTAGAGAATGTTTCCATGGTATATTCTCACTAAAAGACTAATATTTGAACGAGGAATATTCTTGTCGATAAATTCTCTACAGGTTCTACAATTATATATCCAAATTAATAATCAGGAAAATGGCCAGGTTAAAGGCAAAGTGTATCATTTAAAGCATGCAAATTTAGGATTGTCAAACAGAATAGAATAAAATTGTTAATGTTGATATGACTCATATAGAATGTTAAATTGAATTGGCTTATATGTAAAGTGAAAGTTTAAGATCTATGATCAGAATAAATGCGGGTCAGATAGAGCGAGAGAAATAATAGTGGAATTACAATTCAATCAAACGTTTAGTGGAAGACTATATGTTGTGAAAAATTAATAAGATGTAATAAGTAGGGATGAATGAGAAGTGAATGAACCATGTATCGGGGAGATTTAGAATGTTGTTTAACCAACAGCAATAATAATAATAATACAAAGACCTGTGAACAAAGATAATAGAGAAAATTACATTGGACTATGGAAGGTCATAAACACAATAGTCAATTTGGGTCATTCAATATCTAAGATTAGCATTGGTATTGAGGTAGGCTGAATATGTATTATTGAACAATAAGTAATGCTTGAACCAGATTGCCAGGCAAAACGTCAGATTTACTTCAAATTCTTTCGCTGAGATTTTTCAAATACTTTCTTCCTCTATAAGTAATAACTTTATGAATTTAGAAAGGTATGTTTTATTATATGTGAATAAAACTAAAAGGGTTCAAATTTATTAGTATTAAACAAAGGGTCTATTATCTAATGATAATTATTTTGTAAAGATATAAAATTACGAAAGAAAATTTCAAGCAGGACTGTAATTTATGGACGAATTAATCGAATGTAAGATAATGAGTCATGAATTTTGACGCAAAATTTATTCATACACTTGGCTAAATAGAGTTTTGGCATTAAAGTTTATGTCAGTTTAATTTTTAACCTTAACCATCAACCATAAATCATGAGTCTAATTCTTCACACTGGTTTATAACCCTCATTTAGTCCTAATCAATATGTCCGGCTCAGTGGTCTAATGGTTAAGTGCTCGCGCGCGAAGCCAGTAGGTCCTGGGTTCGAGCCCCGGGTGGTGCGGGGTCGTGGATGCGCACTACTGAGGAGTCCCATGCTAGGACGAAACGGTCGCCCAGTGCTCCCAGGTTTTCAATGGTGGTCTAGCTTCAACTGACTCATGATTTCAATCTGTGAAAATTTCTAAAAATCTCCACAAAACACATTCTGATAAAAATAATCAGTAGGTGTCCATTCTCAAGGTCACTTTAGTGTCACTCTAAGGTCATCAAAAAATTATATTGTCATCAAATTTCAAATTACCAAAATAGGGGTTGTGGAGATCATTAGTTTTTGATTGAGTTCATAAACCGATTGATGTTAGACCACCGTTGGAAACCCGGAAGCATTGAACAGCCATTTCGTCCTATTATGGGACTACTGAGCAGTGCGCATCCACGATCCCGCTCGTAGGATTCGAACCCAGAGCCTTCAGCCTCGTGCGCGAACGCTTAACCTACTGGACCACTGAGCCATCCTACAATAGGACGAAACAGCCGTCCAGTGCTTCCAAGTTTCCAACAGTGGTCGAACATCAGTCAGTTCATGATCTCAATCAAAGGATTTCAATTTAATGGAAGGCAAATACCTTAGTATTGTTTCTTTTAATTTTATGTCTTAGAAGAGTGGATAAAAATGAGCAGTTATTCAAGTAACAGGTTTTAGACTTAATTAATGACAGTTTAGGATATATACATTCAAAGTAATTTCTGAGAGTATTTTATATTATTGATTTTTTGTTTTTGAAAAACTTGTAATACAAGAAACTTTGATATTAATAATAGAAAATTTGAAAGTTAATTACCTTCTATTTTAAGTAATAATTGAGTTAATTATCATTCAAGTAGTCTAAAATGCATGTTATACATTTAGTTTGTGTATATCATATCAAAGATTTGTCAGTTTTATTTATATTTATGTATATTGTTTAAAGCATCCCAGTATTTAAAACAAATATATTGTGGAACAAACGAAAAATCTTCAATCATATTTCACGTGGATATGATTATAATTAATCATGTATCATTAGGAAATTTACATAGTTAACATAAAGGGCGGCCTGCTTGAGCATCTGGGCTACCTGTTCCTGCCATCTAGATATTTCAACAAGTTATTTATTTTCGTATGTTTTAATTTATCATTATGCTTATTAATCGCATAACCTATTCTGCTACGTTTCTGAAAAGTGTACAACTTTTCGTTGTCAAAGTTACAAAAAACTCAATAAGAGACAATGTGGTTGCTGGCAATATACAACGAAAAGAATGCACATTATTCAGTTGTTCATTCAGTGAAATGCTAACATCTAATTAGCGATCACTCAATATTTATCGCCAGAACCGACCAAGAAGAAAGAAATGGAAACTTGTTTAAATATTTTTCGCTGAGAATTCTAGTATAAAGTTGATGATAATTCATGGTAGTTTATTATTAAGTCATCAATTTCAGTCCTAAAACATCAATGGGAAGATTCAAATAAAACAATATCAAGTGAATTAAACTTCACCCCCATTGCACAAGCAAGTGGCTATCAGGACTCAGTAGCTAAGTGGATAACGCGATGGCGTTTGAAGCGAACGGTACTGAGTTCGAGTCCCAGAGTGAACATCAACTCTGAGATGCAGGTACATCCAGCTGACGAGTCCCAAACAGGATGAAACGCGCGTCCTGGATTCCACTGCTAGCCACTATCCATCTCTGCTTTTAAGTCATAAATGTTTCATTACAATTTATGGAAAATATTATTATAATCCTCTTTAATATAAGAAAGGTAATGAGTTAGGTATATTCTATTACTATATTTTTATATTATTAAATATATGGTCTACTAAAGATAATAATTTTGATCATTAGATAGATGAATTAATTAAATAAAAAAGAAATAAAAAAGTTTATTAAATGTACTTTTCTTTCATGATAATTATGAGCATATTTTATTCGTATATTTTTTTCTTTCGAAATCCCATTTGATTAACAAACTATGAGAAAGTAAAACTTATAATTATTCATGAAATTTGTTATTGTAAATCAGTATATATTCGTGTGTTAGTATTACTTTATTACCTGACATTATGTTCTCTCTTTCATCATATATATGAATGGAAAGAAAAAAAAGAGAGGAGGAGGGAGGGAGGGAGGGAGGTGGAGAGAACTTGACATTTTTTGGCATAAAATGTTGAAGTAATCAACTTTTGTAGATAAATAATTAAAAGTTCGTTTTCCAATAAAATTATGTTGCTACTTCTTCTTCTTCTTCTTCATCATCATCATCATCATCATCAGCAGCAGCAGCAGCAGCAGCAACAGCAGCAGAATAAACCAAAATAAATCAAAAGATAACTTTGAAAAATAAAATAAAATAAAAAAATACAATAAAAGAAATAAAGTAAATCAAATCAAATGGAGGAAAGCATATAAATCTTGTTTCTTATTTGTTTATTCTATTTTTATTTTTGTTCTTTTTTTCTCCCAAAATTATTCACCCAATTTTTTTTAATGTTCATTTTAAGTTCTCTTATTTTTTTCTCACAGGGATTAATCAATTTCATTTATTGATAAATGTGGATTATTTTTTCAATAATGTAAATGGTTTCTTTTTGTTAAAATAATTTGTAATTAATATCAGATAGGTTTTTGTGGAGATTGTAGTAGTTTCAATGCTTAAGATCATGAGTCAGTTGAAGCTAGACCATCATCGACCGTCAAATGTTTCCACGTTTTCCATGGTGGTCTAGCTTCAACTGATTCATGATCATAAGCATTTTAAATAAGAACTTTCGTCTAAATTTGAACGAATAGTTTCACAATATTTGGGTGCCGGGTTAATTTTAGTCATTAAAGAGGAAGAATGTATATTTGTAAAATCTCAGCGAATGAATTTTAAGTAAATTCAACGTTACGCCTGGCAATCTGGTGCAAGCTTTTTCAAGGAAAATATAATCAAACAACAAAATTATCAAATATAACTAGGTACATAGTTCTCTGGTTTACTGTATGCTGAATAAGTTATCCAATCAATGTGAAGGATTTGTATTAATGTGTAAGAGACATGTTTAGATGAAAATAATACGAAACATAATAATAAAGGTTAAACAAATAAAAGTTCATTTGAAAATAACCAAGGGAAGAGAAAGAATAATAAGAAATTGTCGTGTTATCCTAGGCCATAGAATGACTTAAGGATTACAAGGTAAATTCAAGGTTATGACAAATTGTTTTTGTACACGTAAGGACAAGGTATGTGTTATGGAACCAAAACGTGTTAGGACAACAGAATGTTTTTGGTGGTTTTGTTCTCTGAGCTGGATGGTTTGGTCGTGGAGCTTTCATCGTTCTTCTGAACGACATCATCAGCACAAACTTCAAATAGAAGTGAAGTGTTCGAATTTCTCCATATGTGTTTCACAGCTTGTTTTGTGTACCTCGATGTTGATTGGTTCTTGTTGACCTTAAATTTATCAGATGTGTGTTTATACGCAAGTGATGTGAGAAGAAATTTCATTCAACTAAATATTGACTTCGGTCTGTGCATATTAAGAAAACAGATCATTTTTATATATGAAATGAATCCAAAATGCCACAGCTTGCATTAAATGAAGATAAATAATATAAGCTTAGATGGTGGTTGGAGGTAATTGTAATTACATCTCAGTCCTACAGGAGGTTAGTCACGGCCCGGATAGCTCAGTGGTAACGTCTCTGACTGTGGAGCTGGGTGACACGAGATCGAATCCGCCAGGGAGCACCAGTTCCCTCAAGATTACAGGTACACCTTGACAGGGTTTCCTGTTGACTACCTCCAACCACCATCTAAAATCTCAATACATAGTGCCCGCAGTGTCGAGTCACCTAGACTGGTGGCCACATTGCAACATGATCGATAGCATTCGATCTGCACTAATAAGGACTAGACAAGCAAGACATCGATCACCTCCCAGTGATCAGTCAATTGTAATTAAATAATAAATAAATAAATAAATAAGTAAACAAAATAAAAGAGGAATGTAGGAATGTATATGTAATTGAAAGTGTGTGTTATTTTAATGTTCTAGTCAATTGTTTAACATATTCAGATAAGATAACGGATTTGAATCATTGAACGTATTATCTATCAATTAGTTACTATGACATAGATATATCAAATTGCAAAAAGGAGATCAGGTTTACTTATTAATTATTAGTTGCCATGGGACAGCTAGTTGTATTCCATCTCTCCTATTAATATTGTTTGAATTAGCCCATTTATGTAGGGCTTCGGCTGTTAGTCGTTCTTTGTAAGAATTAAATCCTTTTTGAATGATTCTCGTGCCATTGAAATCAACTGTATGACCTGATTCAATCGAGTGTAATGCTATCGCTGATCTGTTCTCAAGCTTTTTTTTACATCGATTGAGGATTTAAGAATGTGCTTTAAGCACCGTTTGTGTTCCTTCACCCTCACATTCAGTTGCCTTGATATTTCACCTACATACGTTGCATTACTGTCATTACATTTGATTTCATAAACACAATTCTGTTGATCATCCTTGTGTATTGGATCTTTGATTCTTACTAGTTTTGATCTTAGAGCATTGTTTGTTCGAAAGAATACTCTAATATTTTGACGAGTTAAAATCCTTCTGATGTCTTCTGAGATACCTTTACGATATGGGATCACTACTGTGTGTCATCCAATCTTGCTTAACTCTTTTTTTAAAAATATCATTCCGTTCTTCATTCTTAATTATTCTTTTAATAAAACCTTTCAGATAGTTATTCATTAATAGAGTGGATACAACTAAATTCATTTCCATTTTTATATCATTTGGTTTAGTGGATTTACTTAAAGTTCAATCGCTGAGATTTTACAAATATATATAATTCCTCTTTAATGAATAAGCATTGTAATTTGTAATTGTTTTTTTTGTTTTTGTATTTCAAGAAGAACAAGAAAAAAGCTTTCTGGCGATAAGATAAAATTCGGATGTTTCCTTTTTTCCTCGTTGTGCCTAAAAATTATCATAAAATAAAATTTAATTCACAAAAAGTAGAGTAAATAGTTTTATAATTCAGATATTGTGAAAAAAAAAATGGAATCGAATTGTATCAAATCACTGATTGTATGTTCTATGAATGATTTATACTAGATGAGTCAATCATTCATTATTGTTTCATTGTGGAAAAATAAACAGAAAGAATTATATTTAGTATGGAAAATGGGTATTTAGTATATATACATATGAAATTTGGTGACTTTAATTCATGGACGATCTTTGAGTGACGCCCAAGTGACCTTGAGAGTGTTCACCAAATAAGGCTTATAAACCAGTGTTAGGAATTAGAATTAGGATTTACAGTTGATGATTAAGGTTAGGAATTAGATTTAGGATTTTCATCACAAACTGAAAATAGTTATAATGCCAAAACTTTATTTAACCAAATGAATGAGTGAATTTCGCGCCAAAATCCAAGGTCTGTTATCTTATATGTGATTGGTTTGT
Source organism: Schistosoma margrebowiei (assembly GCA_944470205.2). NCBI lineage: Eukaryota > Metazoa > Platyhelminthes > Trematoda > Strigeidida > Schistosomatidae > Schistosoma > Schistosoma margrebowiei. Next base: position 63,662,766 of record OX104024.1, on the reverse strand, counting down.
CCATAAATTATAGTCTCGGCGAAAACCAAGATGACGCAATAGAACGTTTCTAATACTTGATTACGTAACACGAATAATAACAATAAACTTAGTTAATTAGTAACGAATTATGACGTGAATGTACTAGAATGACCTAAAGGTTTTTGTTACAATAGTTAAAGGTCATTAAAGATCATAGAGGTATAAATTGAAATAAAGTGATATGATGAGTACTTATGAATACAATAATGAGAATATGAGACTTAAGTAAAGGAGGAATACAGTAATAATAATCTTACTAGATTCAGGTTATAATTCGTTACTAATTTACTAAGTCTGTTGTTATTACTTGTATTACGTAGTCTAGTATTATAATCTTTCTATTACGTCATCTTGATTATTCCTTTTTTCACGTTTCCTCACTGGAATAAGTACATTAACAAACAATTTTCATATATCAGAAGGGGTTTGTGGAGATTTTAGAAATTTCACAGATTGAAATCATGAGTCAGTTGAAGCTAAACCACCATTGAAAACCTGGAAACACTGGACGGCCGTTTCGTCCTGGTATGAGACTCCTCAGCAGTGCGCATCCACGAGCCCGCGGGGTTCGAACCCAGGACCTACTGGCTTCGCGCGCGAGCGCTCAACCATTAGATCACTGAGCTGCTGAGGAGTCCCATACTAGGACGAAACGGTCGTCCAGTGCTTCCAGGTTTCCAATGGTGGTCTAGCTTCAACTGATTCATGATTTCAATCTGTGAAAATTTTCATATATATACGATTGTACAGCTTCATAATAAATTCGTTGAAAAGAGATACCTTCGTTGAAATTCGTGTTTTTACATTTTAATGTTTAAGTGCGAATAATCTATCAGAGGGGGTTTTGTGAAATTCGAGATCATGAGTTTATTGAAGCTAGACTACCATGAAAAAATTGGAAGAATTGGACTTAGCATTCTGTTAGATTTCATTTCATGTAAATAATAACAATGTAAATTCTAATAATAATAATAATAATAATAATAATGAAAAAATCTTTTGTAAGTAGAAATATTTAGTATTTGATCTTCCAAAAAAAAGAAAGAACCATGGAATATATGAATGCTGTTAAATGAATGGTCATCTTAGATAGAGGTAGAATCTTATTACAATGCTTTATTGAACCGCAGTTATATTATACTTTATTTATTGTTAATTCAGGAGTAGAAATTAAAGTTATAAGAAAAGTTTGAATTGTAAATCAGATTAATTAAAAATAATTTTTTGTTATATCTTAATATGTAGAAAAAATTGTATTTCTGATGTTTCGTGACTTTATGTAACCAATTCTACAAAGTAACTATTTACTTTGAAGAAGTGGCTTAAATTAAGTCACGAAATGTCGGAAATATAATTTTTCTATTTATTAAAATTTAATGAAAAATATATTTATTATTAACTTTCTATACAATACTCAATTTATTTGAAACGATCATGTTTAACCTTAGCATTTATACTATAAATCAGACTGTTTGAATATTATGTAACTTGGATGATGGTGAATTTAATAACTGACTTACGGAAGATTATTGATTCATGCTCTTTGTTTTTTTTAGTATAAAGAGGTACTAACTTGTGATAAACGTTCCATGACATTCGGAAAAAATAAACTGAATTTTTATATATGAAATATATATATATATATATATATTAGGTGGTACGCATGTTGTTCATAGCTGATGAGAAACATGGAAGTCGAAGTTTTTCATTTTATTCCTTAAATCTGCTCATTTGCTAAACTTTATCAAAAGTGATAAATGTATTAAGTTCATATTAAACGGCTCCACGTAAAATAAATTAAGTCACCAAATGAGCTGATTATGTTACTCCATATATTTATAGGTACTCACATAAATTACTGAGAAAAGTTTTGAATAAGTTTTATGAATATATTCTTGCACAATTCTCAGAAAGGAAGTGCAATGTTCACAACCTTCGGCAACCTAGCAAAGTAAGAAATTTAAGCAAATATTCTTGAGTCATTCAAACTACTCGCTTAACAATATAAGCTTTCTTTACTCTAATTTGTGAAGGTAATTCTCACCAAGCGCTTTCGGTCTGATGTTAATACATAAAAAAAGTTTGGTACACCTTGCATTTCAATACAAAATAATTATAGTTGGTTGGTTTTTGTGTTGCTCTCCTTCAGCATTTACACATTCATTAATTCCATCGCATTAGGTTGATTTTGATTATAATTATGTCAGCTATTTGTGCATCCACACATATTTAGTAACAAAAACCTTCAATCGCTTATATAGAATAGATGAGTTGTGGTTGGTAGTGGAATTCAGGACCCTAGTTTCGTCCTATTATGGACTACTCAGTCGAATGTGCTTACATTCTGGTTGATTTTCACTAAAGTTTTCGAACCTAGTACCACTGGGTTCAAATGCCATTGCGTTATTCATTTAGCTGCTGAGTCTAGATGACTACTCACTTATTTAGCGGGTATAAATTTTTAATTCAATTTGTAACGGTTTGGATGATCATGTTGAACATCCGAGTTCTAGATCTGACTGCTAGCCACAATACATCTATCCTGTACACACTTATGTCATTAAGGCTATGTCGAGGCAACCGCGATAGGTTCAACACATGCCAACTGAGGGTTATCAAATTTCACTATGCTCTCCGATTAACATTCGATCCACTAGTATATTAAAGTCAATCTTACGTGTTTTTGATTTTGTGAGCAATTGATTAGAATGTGAGTAATATCTAGGATTATTTTTTTCTAATCGTATGTGGAATTTGATTGCAACTTAAGAAGGAATAATTATATAACTTAGTCAATTAGATATATTTGTTTATTACAGACGTTTAATTGTATGATATTTGAAATGCGTTCGCAAAGTAAGTTATCAACTGATGCTAAATACTACACAGTCCGATGTATGTGAATCTAATCGTAAATAAATCAAATCAATAAATATCTTCTTCAGATATACTTGAATATAATCTAGGGTCAAATTGATCATTAGTTACCTCTTAAAAATTCATTGTACTTTATAACAAAAGAAATATTCATTGCTCAAATAATGACTCGAAAATATTTTGATTTTTAATACAACACACGGAAAACGGGTCCAAACGGTTATTTACAAATTACATCTGGAAACAAAAATAAGGATATAAATGAGATATTCTGACAAATTTTAAATACATCAGAATATGTCTAGTAAATAACAAGTTTGATCTTTAAAATATACAAGAATAGCTAAATTAAGCTTGATATTGAAAGATACATAAAACAAACACACAAGTCAGCAGAAATCAACGATTGTTTGGCATGAAATCGATTTGAATTTGTATTTCTTTGATTAGTGACATTACAAAAATAATTATTTCTAAGCTACGATGAATATTGAGAGGAAAATAACTAAACTTAATAGTAGTCTAATGACAATGAATTCTAGATAAAATTTAACAAAAGTATTTTCAATATTTAAAATTTCTTCACTTTATAAATTATAATATATTGTCATCAAAACTATTAATTATAATTCACTTGGTGTTGTTTTATTTGTATCTTCTCATTGTTATTTAGGATTGCAATTCATCAGTCTCCTGATAGCATATGTGCATCCTGTGAGGATTGTCTCAATATAGTCTTAAGTTACAAACGTTTTAATCAAAGATGGATAGTGGCTAGCAGTGGAATACAGAATACGCGTTTCGTCCTATTTGAGACTCGTCAGTTGGATGTACCTGGATCACGGATTTGATGTTCACTCCAGGACTTGCATTTAATACCGTCCTCTTCAAGCGTCATCACGTTATCCACTTAACTACTGAGTTCTGAGAGACCGATCAATTTCAATCCTAAATAACAATGGGAAGATACAAGTAAAACAACACCAAGTGAATTTAAAGCTTCACCTCATTACGCAAACAGTTGGCTATCAGGACTTCGTAGCTAAGAGCATAACGCGATGGCGTTTGAAGCGAACGGTACTGGGTTTGAGTCCCAGAGCGTATATCAACTTTGAGATGCAGGTAAATCTAGCTGACGAGTTCGAAATAGGACGAAACGCGAGTCTTGTATTTCATTGCTAGTCACCATCAATCTTTGCTTATTAATTATTAATTCACTTATCAGTTCTCTGGAAAGGATTACACTTGAAGTAGTTTTTTTTGACTTACTCAAAGTATACATAAATTTCTTACTTTTTTAATTGATAGTGGAAGAAATGTACTAACAATATTTCTACACAAAGGAATTATTTTAAATAAAGCAAGAACAAATACTGGTGTAGAATAATATGAACTTATTTTATTTCGTTAGGTTCTCGTAAGCTTCTTACAACCTAAAATATTTGAAAATCAGAGTTAATAGGTTGTAAGCAGATGATGAGAACCTAATAAAATGAATTTATATTATTCCGCCATAATCTTTGTTCTTGCTCTATTTAAGATAATGAAGGGAACTATGTGTATAAAGGAATTATAGCTGGTTTTTGATCGATTCCGCATGTATTCTGGTTTTGTACAAATAGTAGTTGTTAAAAGTAGTAGATTTTCAAAATTTATCCATGTTCTTAAATGACTATAGTACCTGAATCACTAAGTGACCATAAACCATTTTATAATTTACGTTTATAAATAAACATATGTCTATTAGTCTACTTTAAGACAATTAATTCAATCCATAGTTATGAGTTACTTTATTACGTTTTAATGGTTTGACGTGAATGTCTAGTGGTAGTCATTCTGATAAATAGACCAAATATATTTATGAATGTTTATGTGTATACGTGTAGACTATTTTAAACCTTATTGTTAAATTAAAGAATATAGAATCAGAAGAATACCAAATAAGAACAAAGTTCATTAATAAATCATCAACTTCAACTCAGTTTAATGATAAGATGTAAACATTCATTATCAAGTTTCATCGTGAATAATTCATGAATGCCATATGTCATCCTGAAGCTTATTTTGGCAGAAAAAAATAAAAATCATAACGAAATTGTATGCTTATGTAATCAGCCGATAATAACTAGATTAATTTGTTTTTAGATGATTTTGTTTTGAAGGGTAAAACATGTCTAGACTAATGTTCGATGAGAAAAACTTGGGCAGATCGCCCTTGAAGACATATATATATATATATATATATATATATATATATATATATATATATATATATATTCTGAATACGTCAATGCCAAGTTACTTGTATGAGCTGTCACCGTATTAATTTGTGCATCATAAGATGAATATGATTATACTTTAATCATCATTCGTGAACAGGAAAGATCTGATGCAGATATGAAGGAAAGAATTGCAAAGCAAGAGCAGCCTCTCTACAGTTGAATAACATATGGAGCTCAAGACAACTGTCAACCAATATCACAGTCAAAACCCTCGATACGAACGTCAAGACAGTTTTTCTGTATGGAGCTGAAACTTGGAGAACCATGAAAACTATCATCGAAGCAGTGTATATATTTATAAACAATTGTCTACGCAGAATACTCAATGTCCCTTGACCGGATACCATCAGCAATAAACTACTGTGCCAGGAAACAAGCCAGACGTCAACTCAAGAGGAAATTAGGAAAAGAAGTTGGACGTGGATAAGAAATACAGTGAGAAAATCATCAAGCTTCATCGCGAAGCAATCGCTAACTTGGAATCCTGAAAGGAAAAGGAGTAAAGGAAGGCCAAGAAACACATTACGTTGTGAGTTGAGAGCAAACAAAAAAGGGTGATTAGCAACTGGAACCAACTGGAAAGGATTGCTCAGAAAAGTGTGATGCGGAATACTGGTGGGTGGCCTATGGTCCTTCACGAGGGTTAACAGGTGTGAATAAGTAAATAATCCTTTAGGAAATGAATTTTAACACCTTGAATATAACTTTGATTTTAAAATGTTTTATAGTTTTAAGATGCACAATTAAATACCATGGATAAAGTAGTTGTATATTTCAAAATATTTCGCAACTTTTAAAAATATATTTCTGATCATAATTCATTATTTGAAAGTATCCCAGTGATTAACAGATCTGATAAAATATGATGGTAAATTGACTGAAATGTTAGAAAAAAAGCTGTCTTAATAAAGCTTTCTTGACAGTTATCATTTTTGGACAGATATTGTCTATATGCTATAATTTTCATATATGAATCAGTTCAACTAATAAAGTTATACTATAAAACGTCATGTCGAATTCAGTATACAATTTATTACTTCCTAAGGTAAACAGATTATTTTTATTATTTACTTCTGTATTCTTATTATTTATTAACAACTGAAAATTACTTACAAAATGTTATCGAAAATACCTTACACTAAATAATTATTCCCATAATATATTTAACTCCTCCTGAAACCCCTCTTGGGTTACTGCTGGTCTCAATCCCGGATATAGGAGGAATGTTAAGTATGGGATTAGCGACCCCATCCTATAGAAAACTAACTCGCTAAAAATACGCTGACCAGAAAAAATAATATATTTACCAATATTTTTATCTAAAATCAATAAGTTATCTGTTTTAGTTTAATTATAGTTTCATAGTAGATATTAAATCATCTATTTCAAGTGATATTATTACTTGGTGAACAAAGTTTCGTTATTCGGTGAATTCTAGATATTTGACTATATGGTTATTGATAAATTACTCTAAGTAAGAAGCTCAGATAATAATTGGAAATGAATCACATTCCGTCATCTACAAACTAAGCCATAGATACGTAAAATTTATTGAAATGAAAATATGAACAACATCCTGATCAATGAAAAACTTGTCATTCACCGTTTACAAGTACTATAACTTTAAAATTATGTTCCTTTACATGTTACTCAAATAACTATTATTATTTTTTGTTTTATTTCGCATTGTAATTTGATTATAATTTGTGATTTATTTATGTTTGTTTGTCAGATATAAATGTAGATAGCATTATATTACATCATGCATTACATAAGTTTAGGATGAGACTATAACTTATGGACGAACCAATCAGATTTAGGATAACAGGTCTTGAATTTTGGTGCAAAATTCACTCACCCATTCGTCCACATTGTATCTTGGTATTTTAGCTTATGTCAGTTCATGGTGAAAAAGCTAAATCCAATTCCTAACCGTTACCATCGACTGTAAATCATTGTCTTTATTCTTTAAACTGCTTTATGACCTTCATTTAGCCCTATTAAGTAGGACGTCGTTTAAAGTTCATCCACAAATTATAGTCTCGCCAAAGTTTAGATTTATTTACTCATTGTTTTATAAAAGTCATTTATAGGGTTTATTTAAAAATAACAATAAGAATTACAATAGTACTCATTAAATTAATTAATCAAGTATAATAAAATTTAGCAAAATAAAGTATTTTCCTATTTATTAATGAGGTAAAAGTAATAAATACAACATCATATAGCTTTTAAAAATGTAAGTGAATAACAAAAAAAAATGGAGAATTGAATGACAAGCTTTGCTATTGCCGGAAGAATAATAGAAACTTGGACATTTTTACACTAGTGATACATTGTTCTGTTTATATATTATTTAGATAGTTTATCAATTAATAAGGAAGAAATAAATTTTATATATAATAATAAGTCACATTATATAAACTATACCATAGATTATCTTTATAATAATTCAAAGAGCATTAGTTATATTGTTATTATTACTTACAATAGTTTGGTAGAACAACAACAACAACAAGAACAACAAAGAACTAGACTATAGTAAAATGTCCAATTGTATAATAGATTTTTCTTTTCTTAAATAAAGAATAGAATTTAAAATCTCTCTATTGATATAATCAAAGTGATATAGAAAAAGGAATGTTTATTTCACATAGTAACTGATGTTATCTTATTCACACATTACTTATTTATTATGAATAAAACTAATAGATATCTATGTTGAGATGATTAAAAAATAAAAATAAAAATAAAAAAATCTTTATCTGATTTTAAGTTAACTAGACAAAAACAGAAAGAAACTAATTCCTAATTTAAATAATGGAGAATATATATTTATATTTTCTTAAGTTTTCTAATGTAGAATAAAAATAAAATATTCAGTTGAAATTTACAAAATGTAGTTCAATCATGTTTGTTTGTTTTGATAAATTTGAGTTTTATCAATGAACTGGTGACTATCAGAATTCAGTAGTTAAGTGGATAACGTGATGACGGTTGAAAATGACGGTACTAAATGCGAGTTCTGGAATGAACATCATGTCTGGGATGCAGGTACACTCTACTGACGAGTCCAAAATAGGATGAAATGCACATCCTGGATTCCATTTCTAGCCACTGTTCATCTTTCCTTAAAACGTTTGTGACTTAATACTATATTGATACAATCCTCACAGGATGCACGTATGCTATCAGGAGACTGATGAATTGCAATCCTAAATAACAATGAGAAGATACAAATAAAACAACACCATATGATTTCACTTAACTGAATGATCTGATCAGTTCATTATGTCCGGGATTTCATATTCTGAAATTCTTTTATTTTATGAAGTAGTATAAAGCTCGATTGTAATTGGTTATCGTCTAGTCTAGTGTAGTTAATTGAAGATAAAAGTTCTTTCTCATAAGTTATATATCACGAACTAATCTAGTTGTTTCTGAAAATTAGAAAACACTGTTTACCTGTTTCGTTATTGTATGGAACTTCTAAGCAATATTTGTCTACGATCGTACTTAGGATAGAACCATATTCATGTGACTAGAGCTTACAATTTGAACCACTTAGACGGTATCTAATATCTAACGTATTCCACTTTATCCAAGCTTTGATACTGTCTGACCATTATCCGTTGTTATTGCTAATATTTGTTTTACAACATTAGATGCAAACGCCTGAGTTTCATGCTAGAATAAAGTAGACTTAATAATAACCTTACAGTTAGTCAGGTAAAGAAATAAACTACGGATATCAGTTGAAAAAGATCAGAAGGAGTATATGCTTTAACATTACACACTCACACCGTGTCATTCTTATATTATAATAAAAAGATGGAATTTTTCTTTTGCTTTTCAAACATCTAATAGAGTTACTTTCCTTGAAACGCTTTATTCAATAGATGCTAACTAGCATAGCCTTCCTAACATCAGGTGAAAAATTTAAAGCCACTATCTCGATTTCAACTAGATAGCCAAGATAGATTTATCAGTTTGTCTTAAATGAGTTCATTTTGGTCTCTTCAATATTGTCAGAAAGGGTTTTGTGGACATGTTTTAGAAATTTCACTGATTGAAATCATGAGTCAATTGAAGCTAGACCACCATGGAAAACCTGGAAGTACTGGACGGCCGTTTCGTCCTGGTATGGGACTCTTCAGCAGTCCGCACCCACGATCACGCAACCCCAGAGATTCGAACCCAAGACCTATCATTTTCGCGCCAGGCGCTTAATATTGGTTAGGAAAATGTTTTATCTACCTATGATTCGCTTTTTGAGAAAAAAATATTGGTGACAATAAGTAGTAAAATTGGAGTTCTTGATTTATTGTCAGAATGTACTAAAAGTGAATGTGCTAGTATCTCAGTAAAGTTTTTATATGAACGATTGGATGAAAAACATGTGATAAAAATCAAACCGATGTAGTATTTTATTCCTTTTTATTTAATGTGATAAACATTTATGCCAATATATTCATTAAATTTTTATAAAATTAAATTTGAAGCACTCAGATTATAATGCTATTTTTCACTGTGATACGCTTTACTCAAGATTCATTAGCAAAACCTTTCAATGTTTGTTTTGAAATGTTAGTTTGGGTGAATCTGTAATTTCTACTTAACCGTATTTCTTTATAATTAATAATTGAAGCTTTGATTATGATTGTTTATATGAAAATAAATGCTATCGTGGTTTTTTCTTCTGTTATGTTAGTAATATGAGATTTATATTCATTAGATAACCTGTAACGAGGTAGCTTGTGTGAGCATATGATCCGTATAGTGAATCAAAGCTACATAGTACAAAACTGTTTGTCATGAGACGTCACTAGTTCAAGGTGAACATGACTTTTTATTCCAGGGATTATCATATTGAAATTATTCCACATACTATGTTGTATATACACAAAAACAACCTTAAATACATTTTCTTCTCCTATAGACCCTATTTTATTTGCCTAAACGTATCTCAAGAGATTTACTACAAATATATTTTGCCTAGACAAATTTAAGCTCATTTTGACATTCGATAAACACTCCCAAAGGGCTGATGAAAGACTATTACTGATATTCCTTTTCAGGACTGTCATATTATTTCCTGACTAATATATGTTTTTTGAAATATCTCACTGGAAAATAGACGATAGGTTTACATGTATCTGGTTATCAGATGGAGCTATCAAGCGAAAGAACACAATATGTTTGTCTATAAGATTGCCCGTAATACTGGAAAAGAAAGTTTAAAATTAATTTCCCCCCATATCAAATAATTAATCATATGCTTTTCGTTGTTACAAATAAAAACAATAAATGTTCACAAATTAAATCTTTCTTCAAATAAAAAATCATACGCTCGATTAGATCAGACGTGAAGTGTGAAAATTACTTTATGTTTCAATGAAATAATGTTTAATAAGCAAGTTTTTCTTAATAATAATCAACAGAAACATTGTCGATTTATGGATAGATTTACATTTGTCTAATCACATCATACTTAGCTTTATGGCAAGAAGACAAGTACCAAACAGAGAATGAAACGTGATTATATTATTCTTTGAATATCTAGAAATATTTGATACATAAGCCTTGAAACATGAATATTACAAAAATCATAACTTTCTTATGTCTTATTACAGGTTGACTAATGTTTATGTCTAAAATTATATTCAACAAATTATGGATCATTTGAGATATTTGGATTTCTATTGAAAAAAAAATCTGAATTTCAAATGTATTAGTATTTGTTTCTAAGTAGATAACCAAACGAAATCTTGTTATTGACTAATTATCACAGATTTATCAATGTATGTTGTTTGATAAGTTTAGAAAATCAACCTAAGTAATCTTTGAGAAAAACATTTTATACTGTTAGTCTTTGTTTTGTTTTCTTCACCCTCTTAGTCGTTTGTGAATGATTCAAAGATAAATGCCCTTTTTGTGTTACATCATTAAACATTAATAAGTTAACTTATTTTTTTGGAGCAGATCGTGCTGGTTGCAAAAAGAAAGTTCTCTCTAAATATATCTCCGAGCAATGATGATTATGACTTTTAAAAATAATATAACATTCGACAGCTGAATTTGGAAACATTTTGTTAATTTTGATCATACTTCAACAAGCTTATCTTTAGAAGTTATGTACAGAGATTTAACCGATAGAAGACATAAATCAGTAACGTATGATCGATAGATAAATTATCGATTTGTTGTTTGGAACCAGAACTCTGTTTGGAAGAAAAACACTAGCTAACTCTTATTCTACTGTGGTCTTAACAATTAATTTTTCATATCTGATAAACTAGTCATCAATAATTTCTTACAGTGTATTTCTATGTTCTTTAATTATTTATTATTATCACCTTTATATCATTTTAATTTGTCTTTTATCATTCTTTTCTCATCGTTTTTTAACTTCACGCTCATCAGACAACTCTCTGCTGGTATTTGAAATTTTATAAACAATTTATTATACAACGGCTTTTACACATTTCAATAGACATTTTGTAAAATCATCTTAGATGTGATTGTACAGCTTGAGAAAATAACATCATCAAAACGAATTTTTTTTACTTAATCATCATTCATTGTTTAGTGACACAATAAATTGTCTTTGTTACTACTACTACTACTACTACTACTACTACTACTACTACTACTACTACTACTACTACTACTACTACTACTACTACTACTACTACTACTACTACTACTACTACTACTACTACTACTACTACTACTACTACTACTACTACTACTACTACTACTACTACTACTACTACTACTACTACTACTACTACTACTACTACTACTACTACTACTACTACTACTACTACTACTACTACTACTACTACTACTACTACTACTACTACTACTACTACTACTACTACTACTACTACTACTACTACTACTACTACTACTACTACTACTACTACTACTACTACTACTACTACTACTACTACTACTACTACTACTACTACTACTACTACTACTACTACTACTACTACTACTACTACTACTACTACTACTACTACTACTACTACTACTACTACTACTACTACTACTACTACTACTACTACTACTACTACTACTACTACTACTACTACTACTACTACTACTACTACTACTACTACTACTACTACTACTACTACTACTACTACTACTACTACTACTACTACTACTACTACTACTACTACTACTACTACTACTACTACTACTACTACTACTACTACTACTACTACTACTACTACTACTACTACTACTACTACTACTACTACTACTACTACTACTACTACTACTACTACTACTAATGACAATAATGCTGATAATACTTTGACTTCAAATTCAAATTCAACTTCAAATTGTACTGCCAATGCTAGTGCAACTATTACTACTACAGCTACTAGTATTTCACTACTAGTACTACGACTACTACAACAACTAGTGCAACAAATCTGATTGTTAATCGGATTACAATAGATATTTTCATACACGTAGTTCTCTTTATGATTATATTGATGTAGCTACATCATGATACATTTATTCATCTTTAATTGCCGTCTTATGTATACGTATGTTAATATCTGTAACAACGTTGATTTTCAAATATTTTAGGTTGTAAGCAGCTGATGAGAATCTGACGAAATAAAACAGATTCATATTATCCTGCATCAATCTTTGTTCTTATTCTCTTTAAAATAGACATTTTATTTATTCATTAAAGAGGAAGAATATATATTAGTATAATCTCAGCGAATGAATTTCAAGTAAATTCAACGTTTCGTCTGGCAATCTGGTCCAAGCTTTTTCAAGGAAAATATAATCAAACAACAAAATTATCGAATATAAATAAGTACATAGTTCTATGGTTTACTGTATACTGAATAAGTTATCCAATCAACGTTAACAATGTTAAAGTATGTATATACATTAATGTGTAAAAGATATGTGGTGTGAAACGAAAAGTGTTAAAATAACAAACTGTGTGTATACGTAAGTGATGTGAGAAGAAATTTCATTCAGCTATATATTGTCTTCGGTTTGTGTATATTAAGAAAAACATATCATTTTATATATGAAATGAATCGAAATGTCACAGCATAAATTAAATGAAGATAATTAAATAAGTTAAGTAAACAAGATAAAAGACTGAAATCAAAGAGGAATGTATGTGTAATTCAAAGACATTTTAATTATTTTAATATATAATATGATATGTTTTTCTTAATATACACAAACCGAAGACAATATATAGTTGAATGAAATTTCTTCTCACATCACTTACGTATACACACAGTTTGTTATCTTAACACTTTTGGTTTCACACCCCGTATCTTACACATTAATGTAAATACATACTTTAAACATTGTTAACGTTGATTGGATAACTTATTCAGTATACAGTAAACCAGAGAACCATGTACCTATTTATATTCGATAATTTTGTTGTTTGATTATATTTTCCTTGAAAAAGCTTGGACCAGATTGCCAGACGAAACGTTGAATTTACTTAAAATTCATTCGCTGAAATTATACAAATATATATTCTTCCTCTTTAATGACGAAAATTAACTCGGCACCCAAATATTGTGAAACTATTCGTTCAAAGTTCTTATTTATTTTATTTATTATTATAAGCTCTATATGATGGTTAATCTAAGTGCTTCTATAATTTTTCTCGATTATTCTTAAAGTAATCAATAAAAAATGGCTTATTCCCTTAAACGTTAATTTCATTATCAATTAAAATATACTAATATTTTAAAAAAATTCCATTTTTTTAATCCCCCCCCCCAAAAAAATTTATTTTTTTAATTTTTAATTTAATTTACGTGACTTCATTAAAAATTACGAAAAAAAATCCGTAGTAAAATTTATCTGAAAATAAGCAACTATTCATTAAAATAATTTTTTTTTTCTATTTGTAAAATGCATAATTTACAAAATGGAAATAAAAATAAATAAAAATTTCTAATTTTGTAAAATGCCAAGTCAACTTTTTTTAGTTTTTATTTTTATTTTTTTATTTTTAAAAAATTATGTCTATAGTTGATTACAAAACATATTAGGTGTGAGTTGAACTATAAAGAAAAAAAAGATTGAGAAAAAAAGGCTTATAGTTCATATTCTAGATTTCGGTAAATCTATTTCAACAAATATGAAGTTATTTCAAGTGTTTCAATATTTGAAAGGATTTTGTAGAGATTGTAGTAATTTAAACAGTTGAGATCATGAATCACTAGTGACTGGTTCCAAGAGGTATATTCTGGAGTTCTAGTGAGAAGTAGTAACCAGTGGAGTTCAATCGGATCAGTTGTGAGGTAGTAACTCACTGATGACAATGATGGATGTGTCGTTCAATTTCGTGGATTAGTTTAAGTTAGACATTAACACCATTGAATGCCTGCTCGGTGGTCTATTGGTTAAGCGTTTGAGCGCGAGACCGATAGGTCCTGGATACGAATCCTGTGAGGAGGAGTCATGGATGCACGCTGCTCAGGAGTCCCACGATAGGACGAAATGACCATCTAGTGATTCAAGGTTTTCCATGATGGTCTAGCTTCAATTGACTCATGATCTCAACTGTTTTAATATTTCTTTTAAATGAGATTGTATTATAGTGCATGATAAAAATGTTACCTGATTGAATGATCTCTGTACTTTTGAGCTTGGGCAAACGCAGAGACTATTACATGCTTTTTTAGTGTTCGATCTATGATTTTAAATGAAATTATGAAACACACTGAATTCGAAGTATTTTTTAATAATATAAAATTTCTGTGTAGTTAGTGCGTGATTTGTGCTACTTATGTCGATATTAGTAGTATATAACGTTAATCAGGAATAGAATATCTGGTAGTAGAAGGTCGAGATCAAAGAGAAAAGAATGGAAACTGAAAATGATTGGTTTTGAAAATGCAGGAACAATGATGTCTGATACAACTGACTGATACTTTGCGAATGAAGTATTTAATATATGGTCCTCATATTTTACTAAGACGTTATGTAATTTTGTATTCAAATGCGTTCGATTGTCCCCATTTGCATTCTGGTTCACTATAACTGCACATAGTGCTAATTAGTTTGATATGACTAGGAAATATTTCGATTAAGTTTACAATAAATCTCTTTTTTTCACTGGTCCTTAAAAAGGCTTATTAATTAGTTTTTAAAAATATTTTTTAGTGGTTTGATCATGAGTCAATTGAAGTTTGACCATCATAGAAAACCTGAGGGCACTGGATGGCCGTTTCTTCCTATTGTGGGACTCCTCAGCAGTGTATATTCACGAGTTTCGTTTTCTGATCTGGACCAAATCATCCAGCTTAGAGAACAAAACTCCATCAAAATCATCCGCCTGAGCTACAAATCTTCTCCGACATCTCAATATGTGTCACTGCTGAGAAACTCAAAATTATCAAAAATAAAACGAATGTTAAAATAATTTTCACTGAATGGTATCATCTTTTACTGATCGAATTTACAGGTTAAATATTATTATAAATGTTTCATACTTTCAAATTGAAACAATAAACTGTTTCTGAATGAGTTTATTTAGTAATTTATCTCACTTAATTGCTGAACAATTACTTGCATGGATTTGGTGTTTTAATGAAATCAAACAAAATTAAATGAATGTTATCTAACTGTTATTCAATTTCTTTTAATATTTCAGTGTTTTACACATCATGATGAACAAGTCTATAATAAATGAAAATCTAATTGATTATAATCGATTGATTATTTATTCCAATCGATAATGAGTGAAAATTAACTACTGTATAATTGACTAACATTATGTTTATAATACCACTAGAAATAACTGAAAGTAAAGAATTTTTAAAGGAGCTATGGAGAACTTTGATCATTTAATAAGGAAACCTTTCTATACCTTTATTTAATACATTTACCATATTTATCTTAATTTATATATTGTGTTATTGCTAATTAAAACAATATCTGAAAGTTGAACTAACTTTATGGGTGTTTTTTTTTCGACCTTCTCAAAACGTATAATTTATAAACATATTTTGTATCATAAACACCATTTCATTAAGTGAAATTAATTCATCTTTACTAAGATATTGATTTTTAACAGAATATTACCACCCCTCTTATTTTCTCTTTAGAAGTAACTGATTATCAAACCTTTTAATAATTTTCAGAATGGGTTTTGTGGAGATTTTTTTTTAGAAATTTTACAGATTGAAATCATTAGTCAGTTGAAGTTAGACCACCATTGAAAACCTGGAAGCACTGAACGGCCGTTTCATCTTAGTATGGGACTCCTCAGCAGTGCGCATCCACGATCCCGCACCACGCAGGGCTCGAACCCAGGACCTACTGGCTTCGCGCGCGAGCACTTAACCACTAGACCACTGAGCCGGCATCCAACTGTGTTAATGTCTAACTTCAACCAATCCACGAAGTTGCGCCACCGTACACCATTGTCTTCAGTGAGTTCCTATCTCACAACAGACCTGGTTGAACTCCACTGGTAACGGCTTCTCACTAGAACTTTATTAAAAACACGAACTTGGTTATCTTAAAGATATCAAAAAATAAACTTGATAAAATCATTTAAAAGTTTTATAGAATTTATTATTTATTATAAAATCCTTTTCAATGTTTAGAAAATCATATTCGAAACAATTTTCTTTTTCATTATTATCCTTAAATAAATAATTCACTGTATATATTGCATAATGACATACACATATAAATACGTGTAAAATCCTTTATAAATCATTATATACACATAATTTAAAATGAAATATTCTATCTTTGTATTTACTTGGTATTATTTACTTGAATCTTTTCATCCTGTAAGGATTGCCTCTATGTAGTTTTAAACCACAAACTTTTTAAGCAAAGATGGATACTGACTAGTAGTGGAATCCAGGACACGCTTTTCTTCCTATTCGAAACTTGTCAGTTGGATGTATCTGAATCTCAGATTTGATTTTCACTCTGGGACTCAAACCGCATTGCACAAGAAAGTGACTATCAAGATCAGTGGGTTAACGCAATGTCGTTATAAACGAGTGGCACTGGTTTCGAGTCACAGAGTGGATATCAATCTTAAGATGCAGATATATCCAATTGACAAATCCCAAATGGAACGAAACACACGTCCTAGATTCTAATACTAGCCACTATCCAACTTTACTTGTAATGGTTCTGTTTTTATTGTTTTATTTATTTATTTGTCTGTCTGTCTATCTATCTAAATGTCTATCTATCTATCTATCTTATCTATTTCAAGTTGTCTTTAATCATATTTATCTATTCATTGTCCAATAGTTGAATAGTTGAATATTTTCCATATTACAATAATAATTATTTCTTTATTATATAAAATAGAGAGGAAAAAAAATAATAAGAATGCTAACTATCTAATAATTTACATAATAATACAATATAATTTCTATAGGAAAGATTTAAGAAAATTAACTGTTTAAGTAAGTTAATACATTTTAATAATTTCATTTTATAAGCATGATTTAATTTTTGAATACTGATAAGTCATTCATTCATAACGTAAATAAACGTACCAACAGAAAGGTCAAAAAAAAGAATGATGTGGTTTTTAATTTCCTGATTGTATTTTATTTGAAATCAAAATCATTTTTCTAGTAATTATTTGTGGATTAGTTGAAGCTAGACATTAACACCGTTGGATGCCGGCCGACTCAGTGATCTAGTGGTTAAGTGCTTGCGTGCGGGTCTGACAAGTCGTGAGTTCGAATCTTGCGAGCGGAATCGTGGATACGCAATGCTGAAGTGTCACATATTGGGATGAAATTGCCATCCAGTGCTCTCAGGTTTTATATGATGATTTAGATTCAATTGACTCATGAGTTCAACTATTAAATTTATTTTTGGGTCGAAAAATATGTTCCAAATAGATTAGGTGGTTAATGTTAATAGTCTATCGGTAACAATCCAACAACATCTCGATATAGTATATATAATACCGAGGTATTTAAACTAATGACCTTATGACAACTTGATCAGAATAAAACGACCAGACAAATATGACATTGGGTTACTACAGAGTGACTAATTAATATAACTCTAAACATTTATATTTCTGTAACATTAATGAATGCTGCAGTCATTTATTGTTGTATCGTATTTGTATGTAGATCTAGGAGACTAAAAATAAACCGATATTTCATTACAGCTTTTTAAATTTTATAGGTTTAAAAAAGAATAGAAAATAGTGTAATGAATAGTTTGTACACATTTTTATTTAGTTGTAATAGTGTAAACGTCACATTTTGATTTCACTTTACAGAATTAAAATAATCAAAATATTTATTGTGGTTGTCATCTATAGTAATCAATCTATTTTAAGATGCATCATAAGAAATCTCTCATTTATTTTCATGATTTCCATTGGCTGTATTCACAAAATAAGAATCAAAATGATATGTGTTCAAATTTAAGCAAAACCATATAATTGATTATGTGAACCATATGCTATTATATCACACAACAACAAACCAAAAACACTGTTCTTATCACTGAAGAATCTTGATTAATGTTTGATATTTAATACACCTTAACTGTAAATGAAGCTTTAATTATTATATTATAAATTCAAGTTAATAAAAACTTTTAAGGTCATAGATTCTACAAACCAACTCAAATATTAATAATAAGAGAACATTATTTTCAATGCTATTCCATTCAAGGATAAAGTCACTTCTTTAAATGAAAATAACATTTTTTTGAAGGATATAAGCATACTTGATTACTTACGCCTGTCACTCCTAATAGAGAATAGGTCACCGACCAGCATTCTTCAACCCACACTGTCCTGGGAGGATATATGCATATAAATATAATTTTATCCCTAGAAAAGATTTTTTGAAAATATTTAATTATTCTTGATTGTAGTATAGTATTTACCACTCATCGAGATGATTTACTGCGTTTATTATTAATAATACACTACATCAGACAAGTAATTTACCCATTTATTTGGTCAAAAACATTATGATTACTATGATTTGTAAGATAATTACCTTTCAAATTTTATACACATAGTTCCCTTTATTATCTTAAAGAGAGCAAAAACGAAGATTGATGCAGAATAATATGAATTCATTTTATATCGTCAGGATCTCATTAGCTGCTTACAACCTAAAATATTTGAAAATCACCGCTATTACAGAGATTGACATACTTATATATTAAAAGGGTGATTAAAGATGAATTTATGTGTCATGATGTAGCAACGATTTCAGTAGAGATGGTTGAGAAGATTTGTAGCTCAGGTGGATAATTTTGGTGGAGTTTTGTTCTCTGAGCTGGATGAGTTGGTCATGGGGCTTTCATCGTTTTTCTGAACGACATCATCAGCACAAACTTCAAACTTCTACTTGAGGTTTGTGCTGATGATGTCGTTCAGAAAAACGATGAAAGCTTCATGACCAAACCATGCAGCTCAAAGAACAAAACTCCACCAAAACGATTTTACTAGAGTTAATATGGTCATTAAAACTTTGTGTCGGATAAATAAGGTTTGGTAAGGAAAGTTCCAGAACATTGGAATAGAAGTTAAAACTCATGGATCTAACAAACATTCGATGATCGTGTAATGAAGCAACGAAAAGTATATATTACAACTATGAATGATTCATCATAGGAACATACTATTTTATTTCTATTTGTTGTTATAGAATTTAAGAGCTCATTATGTTATAGGTATAGATTATATGAATAAAATGATTTAAAAAGAAATTCTCATTTTCCAAAAATTTAATCTATCGATTTGTCATGAAATTTTTTTTAACAAGCAAAGTTACTTTACGAATTTCCAAAAATGTTTACCTAAATTTATTCAGTTCAACATATCCATTTATTTTGTCTTCTATTCATTTCACTTTTATTACAATTCATGAATATGATGCCATTGTTTCATAGTTTTTATTTTGTGACTTACTGAATCGTCTTCCTTCCGGTATATTATCAATTTGATTTAGTTAATATGAGATGAAAAATCTTTTCTTTTTTTTGTTGTTGGAGTTAATATTGTCCAGGACAGGATGAAAATAACGAAGTATATGAAACAGATAATCGGATGATGTATTGATTTATCGGAATACTTTTATTTTCAAAAAAAAACAAAATAAAATAATTCTCTTGTTCTGGCTATCTTTATAGTGTAAAATGATTTTTCATCATTGTATGAATGAAATAGATGACCTAATAATTCTAACTAAAATTTTTTGAGGAATTAACGGAGTACTTTTACGAATTGTCTCTAGTTTGAATGTTCTGAAATAAACTCAGTCTTCGTAGAACCTACAAATGAGGACAATCGAATGGATGTGAATACAAAATTACAGAACATGTTAGTAAAATCTGAGAACCATACAGCAAATACTTCGTCTGCAAAATATCAGTCAATCGTCTCAGATTTTATTTCTTCATTTCCACACTAGTCATTCTTTATTCTCATTCACTTTTCTTTGATCTTCTTAACATTCAATCAATGGTTTTATTGTTATTACACTACTGTTTGTTCTGATTTTATGGTAAACAATAATTTTATAGATATAAATAGAAATAATATATTTTTTAATATCCTAATGAGTAGAAAAATGAGATTTTCTGACGTTTCGTGACTTAATGTAAGCCACTTCTTCAGAGAATAAAGAAACCAAATTAAAATTAATCCAAATTTAAATAGTACAAAAGAACAATGCAAGAATATTAAATGCAATCAATCAGAGAACAGGTCTAAACAAGTCACTTTATTTACTTATGACCCAAGTTAATACAATTAAATATTTATTGTGAAAAATATGAATAGAATTTACTGTAACTTTCAATGAAGACTTTATTTCAGTTAACAATTAAAAATTGTTGCTATTGTTATATTACTTGACAAAATGTATATAAATCTTTGGCTAAACTATTCTTATTCAAATGAATAACTAATCTAATTAAAATAGATGATATTTGAATGTAATTGTCAGCTTATCAATATTCTAAGTAACTTATCCAAAACATACAGTTTGAAATCAATATTCATAAAATTTATCCCTAAAATAACATGTTAATACAAGACACAATTAAACAATATCAAGTGATTTTGAAACTCCACCTCATTGCACAAGCACGTGGCTATCAGGACTCAGTAGTTAAGTGGATAACGAGATGGCATTTGAAGCAAACGTCAATAGATTGGAGTCCAAGAGTGAGAGATGCAGATATATCTAGCTGATCAGTTCAAAATAAGACGAAACGTGTGTCCTGAATTTCACATCTAGCCACTATCCATCTTTGCTTGACAGATAATGTTCAATATGTATTTATATAGAAATATATACAAATAATACACTTAAAATAATATTCTTTTTTCTTTTAAGCTAATCTTACCACAAAAATATTCTCTATTCTGAATATACACAAAAAATATATTTAAAATGCTGAAAGATACAATTTATGAAGTTGGTATTTAGAAATGATAACGAGATATCAGATAATTCATTTTCTATTTTCAAGTTCATAATCATAAAAATTAGATTTTCTACTAATCTTATAGATGATAAATAAAAGTTAAAGAATATTAAAACTAAAATATTAGTGTCTGTTTATGTAATGGATAGCTTACTAACCATATTTTAAACACAAAAAAAAAACTATAATGTACATGGATTGATTACCTTTATTGATCAGTCACGTCAAATAATAACCACGACAACTATACTGAATATATATATAAATACGTAAGTATTTTTAATGAAACATATTATTTATGCATATTGTTATATAAGGTTGACATTCTGGTAATTTTCAGAATGTCTACAATTACTCAGTTACAACGTTCATAATTTACTCTGTCTTCTTTTTTATTTGCTACCAGATAATTTGTTTCTACTCTTTTTTTTCATTTCAATTTGATTTTAAGACAAGTGAATGTTCATCTTTTAAAAAAAAAAAGACATATGTAAACTAATCAGTTACTTTGGTACAATTAGTGTGTTTAATTAGATTTAATTTTAAATATATTTGAAAGAAGTAGAATTTTTCAGTTGTTGATATTCAGATATAATTTAAGTTTTAATTTTGAGTCTCAGTGTACAGTTGTAACATTGAGGCACTTTTGACTGATGAGATGCAGATAGGACAAAACCCGAATCCAGGATTTTTATACTGGACACTATCTGAATATATTTTAAATTATACTTTGAATACTTAATTGTAATGTAATGCATTTATTCTGTGGTGAGTTGATAACTTTCGGGCTATACTTCTATTCCTTGATTGTGGTTTTTCATTTTTCAACAGAATAAATGATGATGTGTGAAGAGTTTCCTTTGATAAAGTTACTTTTTTCTAGTGTTATTGAACCACGTACATTCATCTCACTATTCAAGCAAGATATCTAATGTAAAGTACAAATCACCCGACTACGGAAGTATTGATAGTTAAAATGGAGATTCTCTTTTAGGAAAAGGGACGATTTTATAGTTAATAAGACCATCAATGGCAGACAAAAGTAGTTTTTAAAATAAGTTTATACTATAAAATCATTAAAAGAATAAGGGTTACCGACACATTGTTAAATACATGCAAGCAAGACTATTGATATTATTGTCATATTATTTAGGTCAAAGGTGATTATCTGTGGAAAACCTCTTGACTGGGTGTAAAGTGTATAAATGATTCATTCAGTAAATGTATTTGCCCTACATTTTAGTCACATTTCATGCGATTTCTGACATTTATAGGTTAGTTTAGCTAACAGTAAATCCTTCAGATTGATTGAGTACTATCATAATAGAATAATATTGGTTACTCATCATTTCTGTGTAAGTTGAAAAGCCTTCTTAATGATCTAGATATAACAAATCCCTCGCTTTTACAGCACAACACTTCATTCTCAAGTTGTATTTTTAATTGAAATGGCTCGATAAGTGAACTGGGGTAGTCAATATCCAAATTGGTTTTTAGATGGAGTTCATCAACCAATTACATTATTCATCCTTAATTATAAAACAAAATTTGGACAGCTGAGTTATTTGTTCACTGTATGTAAAATGCTTAGTGGAATACAAGTATATAGACTTCACTTAACTGTGAATGCCAAATTAAAACTTTATAACTATACCATCAAGTTTCAAAAGTTAACTTGAGACATGTGTGTGATCACTAAAAAATGTATATGTAAGTACATTGATTGACAAATAAACGATGGTTAGTGTTATGTTTGTTTAATCTTTGGAGATGATCAAATTCTACTGACTAAACCGTAATGTAATATATGAAAATATGAGTGACTTCTATCTTGATTTATTACTTAGGTTATTGTGTTTTAGTTTTGGTGAATACCTTTTAAACGATAGCATAAAACACCATAACTGTGTGTCGATATTATATCTACCTTAAAGGTATATAAACTGTATTTCATTAGTATTGATTTACTGGTGAAAAATAATTGGTACGACAAATTCATTGAAAATCATCCATAGCCATGGGAGAATAATACAATTTAAAGTCAATGCTTTCGAAGTTGCTAATTGCATAGGCAACTTTAATATACGCTCACATTTACCCTTTAAGGTTAGAATAATTCAAATAAAAGATTACTCCATTACAAGTAAAGATTATACAACCAAAAAAAACTACCTGAATTTACAATTATCATCAGTATTACCATGACAATTACAATGAAATGATTTTGATTCTTTTTCAAATTGTCATCAGTCTACATTGGTGTTTTTATTTTAAACAAAATATTACAGAACTGATTTTAAAAAAAAATTTAAAACAAACACACAAGCAACCATAAAACCATATGACAAGTCAGCTGTTATAAAAAAAATAAGGGATTTTTCTTTACAATAAAAATGTCAACATACTTTCAAGAAATGTAACTATTTAAATTGAAGAATAAAAGTTAAGTAACATTGAAATTTATTTTGTTTTAATTAACGCTTGAATAAATTCAAGCATAATATTCGGAATTTATAAAATTCAAGTATATTCGTACTTATTAGATGGTGGTTGAAGGTAGTCGTTAGGAAACCCTCGACCTGGGTTTCGTGCTACTTGGCACTCGCCAGCAAGGTGTAGCTGTAATCTTGAGGGAACTATTGCTCTCTGGCTGACTTGGTCCAGTGTCACATGGTCGATAGCATTCGATCTGCACTAAATAAGGACTTGACACACATGACACTGATCACAACCAAGTGATCAATCAATTGTGATACTCGTACTTATACTTCGTACATTTATTTTTTTATTATTTATCGTACAACAGTCACAATGTATACTCTTTATAGTTGATATTATTTTATTAAAAAAGTGTGAAAGTACTGTATATATATGTGAAAAGAAGAATTCAGAGAAGAATAGTTTTCTTTTCGACGAAATCATTCGTACGTTCATATATATATATAGTTTTATGAGGAAAATATATGTTTGTAGGAGGATAAAAAAGATTGTATTATAAATGTATTCGAGACTAAATAACAAATTAGGTGACGTACTAATCAAGGGGTAAAAAAGAAAATAATTTATGGATCAGATAATTGTCTAATTGATATATATGAAGAAAAATGACAAACTGAATGGAACTGTTTATTCTTTAATAATACCTACTAGTCATTGATATAGTTCCATTTGTTAAGCTTAATAGTTTAACAGTATTTCAATCACCAGTATTATGTTTTTCTTGTCAAATGTAAAATAAAGTAATTGTCACAATTGATTGAGCACTGGGTGGTGATCAATGTCATGCATGTCAAGTCCTTATTTTAGTGCAGATCGAATGCTATTGACCATGTTGCAATGTGACCACCAGTCTAGGTGACTCGACATTGCGAGCACTATATATTTAGATTAGATGGTTGTTGGAGGTAGTCGATGATTTTGGTTACATCTCAGTCCTACAGGAGGTCAGTAGCAGCTCGGATAGCTCAGTGATAACGTCTTTGACTGTGAAGCCAGGTGACACGGGATCGAATCCGACAGAGAGCACTAGTTCCCCCAAGATTACAAGTACACCTTTCTGACGAATGCCAAGTAGCACGAAACCCGGGTTCAGGGTTTCCTGTCGACTACTTCCAACCACCATCTAATGAAGCAATCGTAAATTTAAAAAAACGTGTTATTTGAAAAAAGAATAAAACTGTCTTGTTTCTAGGTATATCTTGTTTACTTGTTGCCCAATCTATTTTCTTTACATCATATTTTTGAACAACTGAATCATGCATAAACAAATACTGAATGAAATGTTATTTTCTCATAACTTTTTTCATGACCATGATAATAAAATGACACATATTCTATTGACGTACTTATTTTCTTCACGTAAGCTATATATATTTATACAAAGATAGTTGTTGTGATATACAACATCTTTTTTTTACTGGTAGAAGATAATTAAAGTAACAATTAGGTTGTTTTACCTGTTTACAATCTTCTTCCTCCCCCTACACCCCCAAAAATAATAATAACCTCATATTTGAACATATATATATATATAAGAGATTATTTATTATATAGAATAGTAGTAACACCTCTAACTAAATATCAATAAACTTTGAATTTTATTGTTTACACTAAAATTGATGGTAGAAACAAAAATAAACAACAACAAAAATAACAAAGAAAAAAATGATACTGAGATGGAAACACAACAGAATTTCACATGTAGTTCACCTAGTTTTATTGGTTTGTAAAAAAATAATAAAAATTTTCAAAAGTTTACTAATTTTTTTTTTATGATACAATTACCATCAGCTCAATATAGCGATAATAAAAATCTGTGGGTTAGTTTTTTTTCAAGAAATTTTACTGATATCTTATTTTTATAAGTTTGTCAAAGGGATATAAAATGTTAGTGCTGACGATTTTAAAAGTAAACTATTTGTAATGATAGTTGCGGAATAGTTTGTTATCATAATTTTTAAGGTTAATATCATTAAATATTAAAGAACAATAAAATATATGTATTGATTTGAATATATGATACTAATCGATATTTTCTACTGATGAAAGACTTAATTATCTAAAACGTTTCTTATGATTGTAGAAGATTGTTGCTCACCTCACATATAAGTAGCCGAGTATTGAAAGTCAGAAATTATATGGTTTTCAAAATATATCTCAATTTAGGCAGTGACCTACGTAAGCATTGCAATTTCACACATTCAAAAATTTAGTCTAGGAAGAGTTGAACAATTGTTCTATTTTAATTGTTTGGAAATTCTATGTCTTATTGAATGGAATTTATGGATTTGATATATGGACTGATGTTGGATGACGAGAAGTCCTACACTAATACGAGATAGCTTATTTGTACTGTTTAATTTAGAATGACGTATACAACCAAAAATTTTATTAATGGAATATAAGACTGACCAAGTTATTTTCTAAAGTGATTCAAATATTTCAACTTAGCTCTATATTTGACAACTTTTTCTAAGCATCGACTGTTGAAAGAACGGAGTATAGAGGTACTTTTGATACGAAATAGAAAACTTTCTATATGTCCCTAGATTTCTCCTATGTATAAAATTTTAAATATGGTAAAATAGTACCTTTGTTAAAACTAAGTATTTTATTCACATTGCCTATTATTCTCTGCTTCCTATTTTAGCATGAGTCATGCACATACAGCCGTGGTTGGAATATAGGTATTGATGTTGTTGAAAATGCTTTCAGATTATTATAATGACGAAGATTCTCACTAATCCTTTTATCGTTAACACCAATATATTAGGTGTAACTTCACTCTAGATTCAAAGTAATGATTGATTCCCAGTTGTCATGATGAGTCAGAAATGCCATCAATTATATATTTCTTATGTAGTATGTGTTACGTTTATAAGTCGGGTTATAAGAAGTGTTCAGGTACAGACGACGTTTACTTTTTCAAATATTTAAAAACTAAGTTTCCATTGTAGAAAAGGTTAAATGAATTGAACTTATTAACAAGTTAGCTAAACATATTACAACCATTGTGTGATGTTGTATGATTGATTATTATTTTATTCAGGGTAGAGAAAATTTACTTTATTTTATTGTCCAAATATAGAAAAACATCAAAAGATATCATAAACCGGAACTTTAATTTTCTTAACCCCACAATTTCCATTTTTTTTGTTATTGTATTACAAATATGATTGTAGCGTATGATGGAAATAACGCAAATATTTTTACATTAGAAGTTCTTATTAGTCCGTTCTGTGAATGTACTAATTGAGTAAATCAATCAACTTGATAGTTAGTGAATTCATACTGAAACGTTTTAATTTAACACAAATATAGGTCATTGTATTTATCTTAAATGAAACTAATCGTCAGTGTTATAAATCAACGATTGATTGTTTTATTTTTTAAAGATATGACAGGTCTCGCTACAAAATAGACAATAAGAAATACTATCAACTTGAACTTATAACAATTGAAATGTATGTATTTCTGTCTGAGAAATCTTTCAAGATCAAAACAAATTAGTATAAGGGTTGTATTCAGTGTCTACAACATAATTATTGAGCATTAAGTTTTCATATTTAGCTGTAATAGATTAGTTCGTAACTTTTATAGAATGACACTTTAGTTTGTCATTAACATGTTATATAGTTATAGTTAAACTGTGTGATAATGTAAGGTTTGAATAATTTTTTTTCTGGTTAGCGTTTTTTTAGCGAGTTAGTTTTCTATGGGATGGCTCGCTAACCTCATGCCTAAACCTTCTCCTTTATCTGAGCTTGGGACCGGCAGTAGCCTCCGGAGAGACTCTAGGCGGAGTTGTGTAATGTAACTAACAGTAAAATTACTTCTTTGATATGGTCCAAGTAATATAACGAGAGTTCGAAATTATTAAACCAAATCTAATCATCGTTAGATTTAGATTGTTATTTGACCGATGTATATTTTGGATTTGTGAATTTTCCTTCATGAAATTCACTGTGATTTTATTAAGCTATTTCAATGATGGTAGGTTATAATTACTCAGATATTATGATGTATGTTTAAAATTATGCTTCAGAATAAATTATAAATTAACTTAGTGTAAAGATTTATATCATCTGAATATTACAGATATATGAGATTTAATTTTTAAAAAACCTTAATTTTTAGTTTCTATTTTAGGCAGCTATTCAAATGAACTACTTTTTAACTATTTCTGTTGAAAAAGAGATTCATATTGTGTTACACATTATATTCACTACCTAACAACGTTGTATTCATTTAGGCGGTTTAAATAATCCATTAGGACTTCAAAACTTGTATGTGCAAAAGTGATTAGACGTGGAAAGATATTACAAATAGTAGAATATAAAACATTTGTCATTCAACTCTAGGTTGATTTTGTTTATTCAGTGAATCGCTGAGTTTTGGTCTGATAATTTTAGGTGGGATATAATCAGTGACTAATATCGACAACCCCCAAATGCCCTGGTACGGTTGAGGGTAGGGGAAGTCCGCTTTCTCTCTCGAAATGCTCTTACATGATCATGTGCATACAACCTTTGCCAGGGAAGTATTACTCACTGACGAAATGTAGAAGACGGAAAGCGAATATCCAGCGCTTTAAGTGGGTTGGTGGACTCTTAGAGTCCACCTGGGAGAGTTGGAAAACTCTGATTACAAACCGATGGTGTACATGGGCTCCAGGATCCCAAGGAAACAAATGGCGTATGAACCAATTGTTGGTCACCGGATACTATGGGATTGCATCTCCTGACGTTGCTGCACTGTTTTATGGATTAGACCTTTAGGTCAAAAGTACCGGATGTTGCCCGCCCAGAAACCCACCTGTTTCGGTTTGGGTACACAATTAGCATTACAACACACACACACAAATCAAGTGACTTGAGTGACGCATTTATGTCCGGTGACTTTTTGTACAAATGTTTATGTCAGAAGGGCTTTTGTGGAAATTTTTAAGGAATTTCATTAGTTGAAATCATGAATCAATTGAGGCTAGACCACCATGGAAAACCTGGAAACACTGTACGATCGTTTCGTTATAGGTTTATTGTGAGATATCAACTCATTGAAGACAATGCTGTACAGTGGCGAAGCGTCATTGATTAGTTGAAGATAGACATTATCACCGATGGATGCTGGCCGGCTTAGTGGTCTAATGGTTAAGCGCTCGCGCGCGAAACTGATAGATTCGAATCTCACGGAGGGCAAAATTGTGGATGCGCACTGCTGAGGAATCCCATACTAGGACGAAACGGTCGTCCAGTCCTTCCATGTTGGTCTAGCTTCAAATGACTCATTATTTCAACTATTGAAATATTTATGTGTTTTCAAATAAATAATATCGACAGACAGACCATCTTCAACCTCGATCCATATACATATATATTTATTTATATAGAAGGTTTTAACTATAATTTATCATTCTCTTAACTATTTCATTTATTATGAAAATCATATGAATCAGCTGAATATATATATTAACATTTACGTGTTAAATCTTTCATTATTTCAAGTGTATTTATTATTCTCAAATAAATAAAATCATAGTTTCATTTAATAAGACGATGATTTTCTTTTTCCTTTTTTTTTTCTTCATTGAAATATTTCTCATAAAATAATCACATACTTCTATATTAAATTTATCATTAGAATGAATTGCATTCATTAAATTTAATAAATAAATTTATTACTTATTTAAAGTAATATTTAAGTAGTTAAGTCCTTTTTTCTTTTTTTTTGTTTTTGATCTAATGATTTGCATGTCAAGAATCAATTGTTCATATAATTCTTATTTTTATGAGGTTAAATTACACGCCAAGTGAGAATAAAAAGATACACACATAACATTTCTAGACACTTTGTGATTTATATAGTTTTTTTAGGTTATTTCTATCAACATATATATCTTTTGACAATAAAATAATAATTTTAATCAAAGAGGGATTTTGTGGAGATTTAAGTAATTTTATTAGTTGAATTTATGAGTCAGCTGAAGCTAGACTATTATGAAAAGTCTAAAAACACTGGATGGCTGTTTTGTCCTTGCATAGGACTCCTCGACAGTGCGATTCCACGATCTCGCAACATGAGATTCGAACCCAAGATCTTTCGGTTTTGCGCGTGAACGCTTAAACACTATACCAATGAGTCGACATCCAAAAGTGTTAATATCTAATTTAAAACAATCCAAGAATATCCGCAAAACTTCTTCTTAATTGCAACTAACATATGCTCACAGTGATTGAAATCATGAGGCATTTTCTGGAGTTCTAGTGAGAAATCGTGACCAGTGAATTTCAACCAGGTCTGTTGTGAGATGTCAGCTCACTGAAGACAATGGTGTACGGTGGTGCAATTTCGTGGAAATTAACACCATTGGATGCAGGCCGACTCAGTGGTTTAATAGTTAAGCGTTCGTGCGCAAGACTGATAAGTCCCAGGTTCGAATCTCGCGGGGTCGTGATCGTGGATGTGCATTGCTGAGGAACCCCATACTAGAAGGAAACGACCATCCAGTGCTTTCAGGTTTTCTATGTTGTTCAATTGACTCATGAGTTCAACTATTAGATAAGAATTCGATTTTATTATCATATATAAAACATGCTAATCAGGTCAATGTTTGTGCATTGTCTTGAATTAGTCAACTTTTGTGAATTCGTGTTATATAGGTTGATAATAAAGATACTTAATAAAGGGAATTTATATCAAGCAGCAATTTTATTTAACTCATTTTAAAATGAATAATGATCATTAGGAAATTAAATGTAAAATTACAATTTATCTGATCGTTTATTTTAGTCGTTGATCATCTTAATAACAAGATTTTAAAAGCTTAATTCATCTGTGATGTACTGCATTGTTTTCGTGTTATACTTTGATTTAGCCTTTTCTGTACTGGTAAATAAATTCTTTGATAAGCTCCTTTTTATTATTTAAATAATGCTAATACTCATAAAAGTTGTATGAATTAATGTCTAGTCTTTAAAAACCGTACAAAATTGCTAGTTTTTGCAGTACTAACGTTTACACTATCTGATTACTGGTTAGTAACCAATGTCATGTTGGTCTTTCCTTTTGTGGTAATTATATTCTATTGATCAAGTTGCAATGTGGGCACCAGTCTTAGTCACAATATTGATGAAATTAAATTCAGGTTTCTTGTATCAAAGATGTATTTATCACATTTTGTGCTAACTATATTGTTACGGTGTCTATTTGACATGTACTGGGCAATTCATCATGCCTACTAATCATTAAGCTGAAATACTTTCATTGAAAATATTGACCATAAAATAAAATCATGTGTACAATTACCTTAAAATGTCATATCATGAAGCTTGATATTCTTTTTAAACTACAAAATATAGGCTTAAGATTACAAATAAAATAAATCGTCTAGCGCTTGCAACTGATAAAATGGTTAGTAAGTGAAATATTTTTGAACCATTTTATAGGTGAAATAACAATGACATGCTATTAATAAACATTTTTCTAGCTCTACTCATTTACATGGTATAAAATTAATCATCCCACTCTCAACGCTTAAGCGTTGAAGTGTCTGATAAGACAGTCACTATGCATGAGAGGGTTAGCTCACAGATGCATACCAGGTGAAGATTGATGTCACTAAACTTTCCCTATTCTCATTGTCTGCTTTCTTCCTAGTTCATGATTGGATTAAGATGACTTACACATCTCAGAAAAAGTACAGGATGAGATGGACACCATGAAAACAACTTTAAACTTTGTAGATAACTTAACCCTTTTACCCGATGCACAGCAACAATCCCAGATGAGGACAGCCAGTGTAGAAAGAGATTCAGCACAAAGAGGCCTCATTAGTCACAAGTAAAATATCAAGGTCATGAAATACAACACAAAGAGCACTAAGCAAATCACAATTGATGGGAAAGTTCTAGAACAAACGGAAGTCTTTACATACGTTGATATTATTACTAATAAACTAGGAAACTCTGGTGAAAATGTTAAAGCACAAATTGGTAGTGAAATAGAAGCATTCGTAAAATCGAAAAATATCTGGAACTCAAAGAATAACTGTTACACAATACCAATGTTAAGACAGTCTTGTTGTACAGAGTTAAAATTGGAGATCTACCATAATCATCACCAAAAATGTGTAGAGATTTATGAGCAACTGTCTACGAAAGATGCTTCAGATGCATCTGTTGTGAAAACTGAGGTGTGAATTACGTACAGACTCTGAAGTTGTGTAAAGCCGACTATGAGAAAGTCAGTGAATTACGTCGTATGACAAGCCTTTAGTTTCAGTCTTCTAGGAAAAATGAAATGGATTATTTTAAAGAACACAAAGCTTCTGGGAATAAAATTAAATGTCAGACTTAACTCAATTCTAACTTAAAAGTAGCAAAGAATTAATTTTAATTATGTCAATTCATTGAATAATTATCCTTGACTTCTAATGGATCGTTACAAGAACGACAGAATGGTACGGTAATAGATTTAAATAACAACTATTTCCCTCATGTTACCAAATAAAAATAATATTTCTTGAAAATAAAACTCTACTCATCCATCTGTTCATTATTCAAATATCTTAATCGAATGATAAGAGATTGAATAAAATTTAGCCAGATGTTTTAGTCTGACCGGGAGCTCTAGATACGTTTAATCTAATGAAAACATTTAAGGAAATTATGCAAATTCATAAATATTAAATAAAGGAAGTATACTGACAGTTAATTACGATATCATTTCTTATATTTTCCATATAGTTGAACTCTGAAATACATTTTATTAATGTATTAATCTGGTTATAATGTTTCTCGCTTGTAAATTTTAATAACATTGAGATGTAATTTATTATAAATCATGTTTAATAGTACAATTATTTACTTGCTAACGTAGGATTTATCATTATTTAATTCATATTATGTTTCAAATATGTTGTAGTTAAACAATAAGTGACAAATATTTTACATAGTTGAGGTCGAAAAGAACCATTTTAAAGCTCATAATAATCCGAATAAATTTTATCTATAAATTAAGTGAGTAATCGTAATTGATCTTCTGAAAATTAAGATCATGATCATCTATCTGACTTCATATCTCAATAATTACAAATTTCATTCATACAATTTTAATAAAAGCAGTTTAGATAAATTATCTATTAATAACACTCAATACTATCCAATGTATTTTTTATTCTTTACAGGAAACTAGTTTTATGGTGTGAATTTAATTTATGAACGACCTTTGAACAGTACTAGGGTGATCTTGAGAGTGTTCACCTAATAACTAGAATCAAATGAGAGTTATAAACTAGTTTAAAGAATTAGAACTGTAATTTACAGTTCATAGTTAAGGTTAGGAATTAGATCTAGGGTTTTCATCAGGAACTGTCAAACCTCTATTTACCCAAGGCCTATTATCTTATGTCTGTTTGGTCCGTCAATAAATTATAGTCTTACTGTTTTATCAGAAGGGATTTTGTAATTTTAATACTCTTCTGTTTACAAATAGATCAAAAAATATTAAGAATAAACAATGAATTCCTACACAAGATTTATTCTGAAGACTAATGAAATATTGATTAAATAGTTAAATTCAACAGTCGTTTGAAGTTAGACCAACATAGAAAACCTGGAAGTACTGGGTCGTCGTTTCGTTTTAGTATGGGATTCCTCAGCAATGCACATCCTACCCTCTGCTAGATTCGAACGTAGAACCTATCAGTCCCGCACGCGAACGCCTAACCATTAGACCACTGAGTCGGCCTGCATCCAATAATGTTATTGTCTAACTTCATCTAATCCACGAAATCGCACCACCGTACACCATTGTCATCAGTGAGTTACTATCTCACAACAGGCCCGTTTGAAATCCATTGGTCACGATTTCTCACTAGAACTGCAGAAAATGCCTATTGAGTTCAGTCACTAGTCAGAAGACTATTATGACCAGAATAGGTTTTGTTGAAATTTTAGTAAGCCTATATAAATCAAAATGCTAATGTTTTCTTATTATAATTAAAAATAACTTCAATCTGTTATTTATTATACATGTCATCAGGACTCAGTAGCTAAGTGGATAACACGATGGTAGTTGAAGCGATTGTGTTGTAGTCTTAGAGTGAACATCAACTTTGAGATGCGAGCGCATCCAGCTGACGAGTCTCAATTAGAACGAAACACGCGTCCTGGATTCCACTGCTACCCACTATCCATCATTGCTTACAAATAGCTTGTGAATTAAGGCAATATCAAGGCATATGCACAGTATGCACATATGCCAATAACAGATTGATCAATCGCAGTCTTAAACCTCAATAAGAAGATACAAGCCAAACAATATCAAGTGAATCATGTCATTTATTATTATGAGAATAATAAAAAAAGAATATGACCTAAATTGTTTAGAATCGATTGAATATTTTAATAGATAAGATTAATTGAATTAATAATTGAATGATAGACTTTAATAATTTAAAAAAATAATTGACTAGTTTCTAGTTTATGTCAAAAACATACTATAAATAGAAATAATTCTAAATATAAATAAGAAATTTAAATGATTATAAATATAAAACTAAAATGAATAAGTTTCATATATTATGAAATAACATAATAAGATAGAATACTTTAATTCAACTAATGATAAAAAAATGATTATAATAATAATAAACTGTCATTACCATTTCTATACCATAGAAATAATTATGTTTACTTTTTTCTTCTTTATATCTATGATAATGTTTGTTTGTTTATCTTTTTTTGTTGTTTTCTTTATTTATTGTTTTGACAATTTATCTGATCATAGTAGATGGGTTTTTTTTATAAAAAAAACATTGATTGATACATTGAAATAGAAGATTGAAAATTGGATTTCTCTTTTCTTCTACTTTATCATTGATACCTTGGATATTATTAGAAATATAAAGAAACAAATAAAAAAAACAACAAAAAAATAGTTGTCTATAAACGTTTTACCAACAAATAAAGGGCTTATTATATCTATCTCTCTCTCTCTCTCTATATATATATATATATATATATATATATATATATATATATATATATATATATATGTCTATATTAATTATTGGAATTACGGAAATGATAAATATGAACTGATTATATTCAGAATACTTGTTGACTAACATAATTATTAATTATTAGAATTGACGTTAATACGATATATATATATATATATATATATATATATATATATATATATTTCCTTTCATTATTTCTTGTTTTACATTTGTATACTCTGTTACTTTCATTGCATACATAATTATCAATCTAGTTGTCTATCAATATTTAGATTTACAATTGTACATTTGATTAGTTTGTAGTTTGTTCCACTGTTGTTGTGTTTTTTTTGTGGAACTGTTTTTGTTATTTTTTGTTTTAAATTTTCGGCGCTTTTTTTCAAAATAATAATGATAGGTCATGACCTAATATCCAGAAAAGAAAATTATTATTATTATTATTAATACTATTATTATTATTATTATTATTATTATTATTACTGGTAATGTTATGTTTATTCTAATCACATTATTTTAAATCATGAATGAAAAGGTAAAGGTGAATCTGAAAACTAATAATAGTAACGAGGAAATAGTTCACTAAATATCTAGATATTTTTATTTAGTGCATTTTCTTTAACCCTTTTAATTTCATAGCATATTCAATATGTAGTTAGAAGTTAGATCCAGAACTGACGTTTCATACTATTTTGAAATTTTTCAGATGAATAAATTTGCTGTAAATCATCTTGTTCAAACTTACTTACATACTTACTTACTTACGCCTGTTACTCCTCGTGAAGGAGCATAGGCAGCTCACCAGCATTCTCCATCCAACCCTGTCCTGGGCAATCCTTTCTAGCTCCGTCCAGTTGTAATTCATCGTTTTCATATCTGCTTCTATTATCCGACGCAATGTGTTCTTTGGCCTTCCTCTTGTTCGCTTCCCTTCAGGATTCCAAGTTAGGTCTTGTCTCATGATGCAGTTTGATGATTTGCGTACTGTATGTCCTATCCATTTCCATCGTCTTTTCCTAATTTCTTCTTCAGCTGGAAGTTGGTTTGTTCTCTCCCACAGAAGGCTATTGCTGATGGTATCCGGCCAATGGATGTTGAGTATCTTGCGTAGACAGTTATTTATAAATACTTGTACTTTCTTGATTGTGGTTGTTGTAGTTCTCCAAGTTTCAGCTCCATACAGTAGAACTGCCTTGATGTTGGTATTGAAGATTTTCACTTTGATATTGGTTGAAAGTTGTTTTGAGTTCCATATGTTCTTTAACTGTAGGAATGCTGTCTTTGCTGTCTTGTTCAAACTTACAGATGCTTATTTAATACAATTGAGTATTTTTAAAAAAATGCATTTTTAAGGTAAATCATAGCTGATAACATTAGGAATTTCACACAATTTTGATTAAAATTATGAAATGAACTAATTACAGATTAATATAAACTAAAATTTATTTTAATAACCGAATTCGCGAGTTGATTTGGGCTAGATCAAAACGGAAAATCTGGATGTACTGGATGACCTTTTCGTCCTAGTAATGGGACTTCTCAGCAATGTTCAGTTACAAATTCCACGTGCGGGTTGTGGATGCGCACTGTTGAGGAGCCCCATAATAGGACGGAACGACCATTCAGTGATTCTAAGTTTTTCATGGTGGTCTACCTTAGATCAACTGCTGAAGTCAACTATTAAAAGTACTACAATCGCCACAAAGCCCCTTTGTGATCAAAGTTTATTGATTATTTTGTTATACTCTAATAGCAAAAAAGCACCTTTAAAGCCTATTTAACATTCCATCCAATCATCTTTCGGAAAAATATTCCAGAAAATCTATGTGTACCTTTCTTATTGGACAAATGCTAATAATCCCCTGCAGAAGGATTGGATGACTATAATGATGATTTTGTCTTTACTATGAACTATAAATACCTGAGGGCTTTGTACCATGTTTGACACTTTGGAATAACACTCCTTTCATTTGTCTTCTGTCTTGTCATTTGCGACCTGGAGGGTTCTACTATTTGAGTGCTCAAGTTATACGGGGTATATTAAGAATCTAACATCAACTTCTAATAATGATACTTTCATATGAAAACCAGATAATGAACTTTACAAATTATTTTATTATTTAAAATTTTCTAACTAGAAATTTGTCTTTGATAAATTAGTGAATATTTATGTTTATGAAATAAGTAACAAAATATGTTGGATTATATTTTTTGTGTGGATATTTAATCTCACTAAGGAGTTATCAGAATTTAATTAATAATGAGTATTAGTATTTAGCATGACTGTACATATCATTAACCTCAGGTCATTTAATTACAAATTAGTATAGATGTCACGTTACATTAAATTGTTTATCATATCGGTATAGGGTTGTGTAGATTATTAAGTTTTTGATTAAAATTATGAACCGAACGATTTTAGGCTATTAGTCGAAACCTGGAAGCACTGAACGGCCGTTTCGTTCTATTGTACATCTCCACATCAGTTCGAACCCTGGGCCTTCTGTCTTGCGCACGAATGCCTAACCTTTAGACCACTGACCTGGTATCCAACGGTGTTGATGTCTAACTTTAACTAATCTACGACCATCTTCCATATTATAGAATACAGTAGTGTCATATACTATTATTCTAATATAAAATATTAAAATTATTCATGAATAATACACTTACAGAATATGATAGTAAATTAACATTAGAAAGCAATATATGTATATATTAAACACAAAGAACTGTGATGTGAAAGTTTAAAATAATACCGAACAGTCACAACTGATTGATCACGAGATCGAATCCGCCAGGGATCAACAGTTCCCTGAGGATTACACGTACACCTTGCTAACGAGTGCCAAGTAGCACGAAACCCGGGTCCAGGGTTTCCTGTTGACTACCTCCAACCACCATCTAAATTTCAAAACTGAATAGTCTTCATTTATTGTGAATCTCTAAGTAGTTCGACAGAACAAGTTTCTTTGATTCTTTTCTAATTGTTGGATGAATATAATTATTACGTATTTAATATTACTATAAAAAATTTAGATACTACTGACAGCATAGTAAAATTTTTTGTAAAGCAACCATTTAGTATCTAAAATAATTAGAAAGTCCGGGGTTGAAAATAAGAATCTTTAGATTTTACAACTTGTTAGTGTAAATTTGAATGTTTTATGCTTGGGTCATATATAGATGAGTATTAATAAAGAATTGGAAACTAGAACCAAACAGTTGACCAATTGTCTCTAGGTTATTTTCAATAGTTTTAAATCAAATCTGTAAGAAATATTGCTAATAAATACAATGAAAATAACTTAAGTTGGATTGAAAGTATTTAGATAACCATCAGATGCTGATGTAACTCATAATTAAGACGTTTATATTTGACTTATATTATTTTACTGGCTTTTAGATTTGTTTGTCATACTATGATACAATTATCAATAATTCCAGTATATAATTTAAATAAATTACAGCAATATGGATTTAAACAAACAGTTGTTGTATCAATTTTAAGAATAAAACATCTTCAAATTTACAAAATGGAAATTTTTCCACCTTTAAAATAGTGACATTGAATTGTCAAATTTCTATAATTTCTACAATTATGAGTGAACGTGAGTGTAAACTTAAATAACTATCACAGGTAAAGTGCTATGGTTATTTTCGCTTAATTTCCAAATAGCTGAAGTGCTTGTTAAAAAGTTATAGAAGTAAGGGTGATGATTTAAATCTCCAATGATACAAATAGTGCACAATCTCTTTAATTTGGTGTACAACGTATTGGTGTCGGTTATGTGCTAATATTTGAACGAAGAATTAATGGACTGTAGCTGCTAGGAATTATTTATGGACTACCATTACATATATTCTTTTGGACAATTATTTAGTAATTAGTTTATATATACATTTATTTCTTTTATCATGAGCTTTCATTTGATTTATTGGCCACTCATATACAATATACTATTATTAACATATGTCCGTATATAAAGTACGTACGTACGATTGACACAACGAATGCTGATATTTTTGTTTTGGATTGAACATGCTGAGCTCCGAGAGAAGCTAAGGGTCAAAAAGGACTCAGAGTTGCCTCAAGGCTGCTCGTATGTATTGAAATGCCATTGGTTTGGTACAGGGATAAGTTCATTGAAGTCGGTATTCTGAATGGTGATTTTGTCATGTGATATTTGACGGGCCGTATGTCATAACAGTATAAAACTTGAAACCTATTTAAATTTATTTTTTTTTAATGAATTTACCTTTGTGAATGGAATTGGTTTTTAGAGTCGTTACAGTTTAACCGACAAATATCTTTATTAAAGTCGTTGATTTGACACCTTAATTTTTTCTGAAAATATGATTTGCCAAACTGCTTTGAGATTTGATAATACTCTTAGTTTTTATTTGGAAAGCGCAGTATAATCTTCTCATTATACATTCTATCGATTATGTGGGAAATAGATGAAATAATTCAATTTTACACTGTCTTTTGTAAGATATTAAACCTAATACCCTACTGAAAACATTTCCGTCAGTGTAAACAATGTCAAATTTACTAGTACGTGTAATAAAACATCAGTAAAGAAACAAAACTGTGAAAATAAGTTTATTTTCAACTATAAAATTAGTTTGAATATTGTTGTTACTAACCAACATAATAATATATTAATTCTTAAAAAAGAAGTGCACCTAATACACTCTGCAGAAACTCATTTTAGTTTTTAATCGCCACATCCTATTTCTTAATTGAACACATTTACTATATCGTATATTCAGTCATCGACAATTAACTGTTTATAATCATATTGTGTCTAGAAAGAAGCCGCATAATGTAGACAGTCGGTTTAATTCTCTTATGCCTCATTCTTCTTTTATCCTTGTGTTGTTTCTTTATTGTATGAATTAGTCTATTCTAAAGATAGATATGATGAATGTTTTAGTAATCTTAATTTATGTATATCAAGTACATTCTATTTAGACTGTTTTAAAATGAATAGTTTCTTAGCATAATAAAAACAATAATCTTAACTTAATGGCTTTACATTTATTTTATCTAAATTATAATAAAAAAATTATCAGACTAAACGATGTTACAAAGAGTAATTTAAGTGAACTGTTTATTCCGTATTTCCCTGTAATCATGTTGGTCCAGTTACAAAATCATCTAACAATATTTGTCATGATGTAAATTTTTTTCCCAGCAAGTTATTTCATAACTTATTCCATATAAGAAGTCTATAGGTTTTGGAGTATTAATTATATACTAATCTGTATTTCATCAGTATATGTTGTTTTTCTTTTCTAGTTTGATACGACATGATCAAATAGTGCTCCATATCATTTGAAATAAAAAGAATTCGTTAAAAATAATTCAGATGGTTAATATTACACGATGAATATAACGTTTATCATTCCTTTGTTCTGATTGAACAATTGTTTGATTATATAGAGAATTACGAACATTCACTTAAAAATCGAATTCAAAGTACGTTTATATTGACATTTGGTAGTACTTGGTATAATACCACGTAAATGTTAATCCTGATAGAATTATATGGGTGTGATCAATTATAGTAAAATCTTGATTTCATGGCTTGGATCAAGTTAGATGACCATTAAAAATTAGGAAACAATAAAGAGTTATTTTGTTCTAGTATAGAACTTCACACTCGGTAGCATCCACTATACCACTAGGAATAGAACCTTAGATATATAGGCCACACTAGGACAAAATAACTCTCCAATGTTTGCTAGTCTTCAGTGGTCGTCTAATTAATGTCATTGAGTTAATTCAACAAAATTCAACTCTCTATACTAACATTTAAATTGTTTGAAAATTTCCAGTTATAAATCAGATCAAATGTTTGATTAGAAAGTAATGTGTAAAGTGGTACGTATAAAGTATAGAAATGGTAAAGTAGGATGAATTGCTGTTAAGTTTTTTCATATGTTTATAAGTAATAATGTAATGTTATTTGAAAAATAATAATAACCATAACAACATAGTTTGGATAAGATAAATTCAAATTATTAAAATTAAAAGGAGAAAACTACATATGCCAGAGGAAAATTAGGTCATTTTCTCACTAGGATTACTATTGACTTTTCAGGCCAAAGCGTGCAAATTCCAGTTTGTTAATCCAAGTAGCTAATGCTTCCACCGTTTGGAGAGCTTTAATTCTAGAAGATTTTAGTGAATGATTACCAGTGCTTTAGTTTACTGCGAATGAACTAGGATTAGGATATGTTTATTGACCGTTCTAACTGTACTTTTGCTTAGCGACTATGAAAGACGTTCAGAGAAGAAAATCCCTAGAGCATCTATCAGTGTAAATCGATTCATAGTAACAGTTGAGTTGATAGTCAAAAAAAGCGCTGGCTATTACAAGTGATTTATCTTTTAATCTCAGTTTAGTAATAGCAGTTTCTTTGCTTTAGACGTTCATGGACTGTTCTACGTAACCTCGGTATAAAGATTTCGCAGAGTCATTTCTAAAAGAAAGATGCATAAACATGAAAATTGTTTACAGGATGTATTTGCCTTTGTTTTGTTTCCATGACTGAATGTTTGTTTATAAACTTCCAAGAGCACACATTTTCGCTTACAGTACTACCCAAAGCATTTTTTTCTTGACTATATTCTAAAGGCATATGATTATTATCCCCTAATAAAGTCTTCACTAAATTCCATTTATTCTGTATAGGAATAAACTAACAAAGTTTTTATATTGTCCTATTCAAGTACCTTCCATGTCTTGGTTACTTTTTAGTTATTCATTTACTTTCTTAGTAAGTAGAACATCTAAAAACTTTATTTTGTCACTATTTTCTTCCTTGCATGTTGATCTATTAGATAACTCATGTTACTGAATGTTAATAATAAGTAAGCGGTTACAATTTATTCCTATATCCTTTTTGGTCAAAAGTATATGAACTAGTTTTTATTGAAATAGATAAATTTATTTCGTTTAATCAATTTTCATTATCTATGAACAACCCCTGAATGTATTCAGCACACATAAACCTAGTTTTATAAAGAATGTAAGGTACACATTAGTTAAAAAATAAAGTCTACATGGCACAAAAGTTCATTTAAAATAAACTCTTTTCTTATCAAACAAGGGTCTTATAGTGTTCTTAAACAAATAATGTTAGTTTAAATGTAGAGTCAGGTAGAATTTTCTTGAATAAATCAATTGATTAGGTAGTCAGTATTTTAGGTCAAAATGATAAGCTTCCATGGAATATTATGTTGAAATATATGATTTAAGTAAACATGTATATTTATTTATTACTTTGGTTTGTATATGATCACTTATAATATCATTGAGAATACTACGTTCAAATAAGAAAAGATGGACAGAGAATAAAGTTGAATCAACAACCTTAGATACTAATGAGACATTAATGATTTAAATATTAATATGGATATGTTCATTAAAAGCTAGTGCCCTATTCTTTTTGCATATTAAAAATTTCATGAATTGATTTGATCTTTTTTGACACAACGTAACAAATATATAAATGGTGTTCTCTCTTTAATGGTAAATATTGAAGGATTCATACTAAATTTAGTTGACATGGCAAACCAATAATATTTATGACGTTTCATGACTTAATGAAAGTCACTCATTGTGATATAACAAAAGTATATATTTGTTATTCACCTTCTACCCAATCCTCAGTTTGTTTATAATTATCAAATTTAGCTGTGTCATTGAAACTTACAAACTCATTAATATTTATTTTCTTCATATCAGTTTAACTGTTGATTATATTTAATAGTTTCCAATAGTTTTTACTTTCTTATCTTATTCTATCTAATTTTTGTTCATTTGAATGGTCATTTTAAATTAGTTATCAGCTTTCAAATGTAAACAAATTTTAGTCATGGGTTCATTTTATTCTTTGTGTTTTCAATTTTATTTGGGTGTACGTTACATCAATATCTTTCTTTTTTTAAAGAAAGGAGTACACTAAATTTTTTTGTGACGAAAGGGGAATTTGTCTAATAGTGTCGGTGAATGGAATAGTAAATAAACTTGATAATACGTCCATAATGAATTTACACTTATTTGACTTTATAAATAACATTACAGCAAGTTGAACAAACAAATTACGGAGGTGTCTCGATGAATAATTGAATTATATTAAGGTGACATTTATTTACACAAAAAACAGGGAGCCTTCAGAACTAAATATATTTTACCACATTGGGCTGTAAATTAAAAGTAAACGTTTTTATCAATGTATAATTCTTAAACCTAGCCGAAGTGTAGAATTATCTACTACAGTCATACTTTAAGATCTCTTCATAAATATAGGAATGTCCTGCTCACGGGGTCGTGGATGCGCACTGTTGAAGAGTCTCACACTGGGTTGAAATGACCGTTCAGTGCTTCCAGGTCCTCCATGGTAGTCTAGCTTTAATTGCCTCATGTATTCAACTATTAACAAAAGTAAATTTATAAATTAAGTAATGAGTTTAGGAAACTAAATAAACATTTTGAAAATCATTTCTGTTTCTATTAGAGATTTCGAAAACAATTACTGTGATTGAACTACATACTGATCAAGTATAATGACAGTGTATGCAATCTATAATAGTTTGTAATTTAAAATTAAGGCTCAACAATAATGAAAGTGCGTTTATATTAAAAGTCACAGAAAATGCATAAGGTTTTTGCGATTTTCAATACAAAGCTAAATAAACATTGAAAACCATAGTCTTAAAATTAAAACAGATTAATTTTGAAGTTACTCAACTTAATAAATTTATATTTATATTTTTCCACAACTTACAGTTGTGCTTTCAAAATACTACATAATCTTACTTATCTACGCTTCTTAACCCATGGGGAGAAGCATAGGCCACCTAACAAGATTGTTCAACCAACTCTGTCCTGAGAAATCCTTTCCAGTTGTTTCCAGTTACTATTCACTCTTTTGATGTCTGCTTTCCATTCCCGATGCAGTGTGTTCTTTGAATTTCCTCTTTTCCGTTTCCTTTCAGCATTCCAAATTAGTGTTTGTCTTGTGTTGCAGTTTGATGATTTCCATAATATATGTCCTATCCAATTCCTACATCTTTTCCTGATTTCCTCCTTAGCTGAAAACTGATTTATCCTCGCCCACAATAGGCTTATGTTGATGGTATCCGATCAACGGATAGTGATTATCTTGCATAGATAACTGTTTATAAATATTTATACCTTCTTGATGATGGTTGTAGTAGTTCTCCAAGTTTCAGCTCTATACAGTAGAACTATTTAAATCATAATAAAACATATTGTTTTAATTCACTTTGTCATAAATGCTAACTAAATAAAACATTCATTTTGTGTTTGTACGGATTACTTATTCTTTGTTTTCCACAATAGGCACTTTTATTGTTAAA
The DNA here is from genome assembly GCA_944470205.2 of Schistosoma margrebowiei. Classification (NCBI taxonomy): domain Eukaryota; kingdom Metazoa; phylum Platyhelminthes; class Trematoda; order Strigeidida; family Schistosomatidae; genus Schistosoma; species Schistosoma margrebowiei. The sequence goes on along the minus strand of OX104024.1, from coordinate 63,618,200 downwards.
TAAACATTGTATTTTGACAGCTGTTTACTTATTTCCTTCTTTTACTCATACAATAATCATTCAACAATTATCATAGTTTAAAAAAGAGAATAAAAACTACGATGATAACATAGTAATTTACTATTTTATCTCTTCAAATGAACCACTTTACTTCTACTGAATAAACCTTTTTGTTATCCATTAAACAGCTGATACTAAATATGCTTCATATTAGGTCATTTCGTGACATTTCAAAAGATAATTATATTTCAGATAGAATATTTTTTTCATTTGTTTTAAAATTCTGAACAAAAAAAAATTTGATTAAGTCACGCCCAAATCTAAACAATAAAGAATAGGCATTTCATGGATGAACTATTTGACACAATCATTAATGTGAAAAAAAACCAAAAAAAGGAAGAAAGAAAGAAAGGTCTGTTCATTATCAACTAAAATACAAACAAGTTGTTTATTATTTTTTTCTTTTTTTAAAAAAAAAAAGAACATTATACAACACTATACAACAATCTGTAAATCATTGACATATATATATAGACATTTATGGTAAAAGTCAGTCATATCGTTCTGATAGTTCAAAGAATTAGTAAACAATAATTTTAAAAATCTGTAGGTATTTCATAAAAAAATATTAAAAAAACCCCAAGTTTTTCGTTCCCATGTCTACAACTTATATTGAGCATTAGATATTTAAAAGAAAACAAAGAAAAAGAAAGAAAGAGAGAAGTTAAATGTTTCCAGTTTAAACGTGCATAAAATGTGTTTAAATTAAAGGAATTAAATTAGTTTAAAAAAGAAAGTTTGCGCTAATTTTGTTTTCTCTTTTTTGGTATCGTTTACACATAATTTTGAATTTAGTTATATCATATATGACTGATCATATTTTATTTTACTTTATTCTAAACGGTTAAATAAGATTACTGAGCCGGTATTCAACGGTGTTAATGTTTAACTTCAACCAATCTGCAAGATTGCGCCACCATACAGCATTATCTTCAGTGAGCTGATATCTCACAACAGACCTGGTTGAACTCCAATGGTCACGATTTCTCACAAGACTCTAGAAAATGCCTCTTGATTTCAGTCACTAGTGAACAGATGGTTATTATCAGAATAAGTTTTGTGGCGATTTTAGTAATCCAATAGTTGGAATCTTGGTTGGTTGAAGTTAGATATTAACACCGTTGGATGCTGGCTCAGTGGTCTAATGATTAAGCTCTGGCGCGCGAGACTGATAGGTCTTGTGTTCTAATCTCGAAGGGGGTGAGATCGTGGATGTGCATTGCTGAGCAGTCTCATACTGGGATGAAATGGCCGTCCGGTGCTTCCAGGTTTTCCATGTTTGTCTAGTTTCAATTAACTTATGAATTCAACCAATGAAATTACTAAAATCTCCACTAAACCCTTTCACTTAAATAATAATTTTAGGGAAGTTTTATCTGTTATAAACGATGCAATTTCATGCAATTGGTTCCCTTTATGCAATTTCAGTAAGTTAAATCAACATATCGTACAATGAAACTTACAGGGATTATATGATTAAGAGTTTTCTTTAAATTGATTATGAATAAGGGATGTAGGTCATATAGCTTTAATAAAGTGAATGATTACAGATATATTAGACAAAAATCATGAACCTATATAACATTAAAGATAGTAAACTCAATATATGCAATAATCTATGCTATATAATAAGTTATCAAACTTTTAGTGTATATATGTTAGGAGTTAACTTTGAAATGAGTACATTTTTGTGTGAGAAAATGTGATAAATACCTGCCACAGAATCTTCGAGTATATTATTAAAATTTAGTATGATATAAAGCACATGAAATAGTTAACTTCTGAATATAGTATCATTTTTCTTGAAACAGCATAATCTATTATTTTTTCACTTGTTCATTTTGTCAGTGAAAATCGAATAAGTGAACATTTAGAACAGTAAAGCAATAAAAATATCTACAGAGTAAACTCAACGTTGTTAATATTCAATCAGTCAGATGAATTTGATAAATGATAGTTATACTAACGTTTAAGGAAATTTTTGTAATTTGATAGTTGAATTCATGGGACAATTAAAGCCAGACCACCGTGGAAAATCTGGAAGCACTGGGTGACCGTTTCGTCCGGATCGTGAATGCTCACTGCTGAGGAGTCCCACACTAGAACAGAATGGCCATCCAGTACTTTCAGGTTTTCAATGGTGGTCTAGTTTAGTTTTCGTTATTTTTTCTGTTGATGTATTGTATGAAATAAAATGACCATTCATAAAGGAATAAGTAAAAAACAAAAATGAATTTCAGACAATTCTGATTTAATATCTTCTAATAATCAAGAATGTTATACTTGTATAGAATACTACTAGTAGTAATCAATGTTATCTTTCAGACAATTTATCTTATTATTTATACCTTTACGTATTTGTAAATTGATTGGTTGAACCAGTAACTAAAAGACCATAATGTTTACCGCATCATTTACATAAGTTTATAGATCAAATTTAGAACGTTAGTGATTAGGTGTAGAATACTGTTTAACAACTTACCTCAAGGGTTATTCAGAGGAAAAATATGCATTTTCTAAAGCAACTTTTTTTTTAAAAAAAATTTGAAAGTTAATTATTCTGGTACACAAAAAAAATAGTGTAATCCTTAGTTTGTTCCTACAATAATTTTTCAACTTTAACAGTTAATCAGTAATTCATTTGTGTACTTATATTTTGATCTTAAAATCAATAATTTTTGTTTAACAAACAAACAAACAAACAAACTAAACAAATTTGTAAACAGTATAATAGTCAATTTTTATGTTTATTTTACTTAAATAATAAATAAAATGTTTTATACAATTTAAGTAAAACATTAATCCGCAAATTGATTATTTATTAAGGGAAACCATAGCAACAGACAGAAATATATATATATATATATTAAAGCAAGAATAACAATAAAGAAAATTATGTATACTAAGATAAATACAAATTGAACAGGATAATACATGGATAATATATAAATGATTTTGTTACATTATACCTTAAAATGAACTATGAAAAGGGAAAAAAAGAAGAAATAAGTGTCTATTGAATGATACATTTATTTTTACTATTTTTGTGTAAACCTTGTTAAATAAAATTCGTCTTAATAAAATAAAAGAATATACTACTTATAAAAATATAAATGATATTTAACTATTATTATTATTATTATTATTATTATTATTATTATTATTAGAAGCTTTATTCAACATTATATTTTTGGTACAACATAGAATTCTCAGCATAAAGTATCTCAACAAGTTTCCTATTCTTATGCATTGATCGATTGTGACGATAGATTTGTGATGATAACCAGTTACATGTTAGGAGTTCGGTAATCCATATTTGATTAATGTTCATTCGTTTCAATGCATATTGCCAGCCACCATGATGTCGCTTGATTGTACCTTTTTGTATCCCGTATAGCGAAAGGTTTTAAACTTTTCATAAACGCGCCTGAATAGGTTATGCGCATAATAGACATAATGATGTGCTAAAACAAACAACAAAACAGATAACTTGATGAAATATTTAGATTGTAGGAACAGGTAGCCCAGATATTCAAGCAGGCCGCCATAGATCCCGTTTGATGTAAATAATTAAATTCATTATTTGAATTTTAACTATCGGATAAATTAAAGGAGTAAAATGAAATAGCTATTGTTTTGTAATTCGCAATAAATCTTTTCCTTTCATATAAAAAAAACAAACGTTTTTTTAGTTTATGCCGGTAATGGAAACAAAGAAAAATATGTTTTCTTTTTATTATCACATATTGTAAATTATATGAAAATATAATTATCATTGCAGATTATTACAAATGTACTCTATACATTACATTATTATTGTTATAGCCCAAAGCCGTCATTCAGAAGCAGCGAATTATCGATCGGACTAAGCGCGCGTAAAACACGGGCAAGCAGCCTAGAGTTCTGATTAATCCTGCTTTTCACCTAACCCAGCCAGTTAAGTACAGAACATCAGTCTCAGCCTCTGCAATACGAATCCTCATGTTTCAAACATACTAAGTTTATATATTAATCAAACAGAACACAACTTAGCATAAAATAGAGAATAACATTTGTCAGATTGAAATCATGAGTCAGTTGAAGCTAGACCACCATTGAAAACCTGGAAGCACTGGACGGCCGTTTCGTCCTAGTATGGGACTCCTCAGCAGTGCGCATTCACGATCCAGCACAACGAGGGACTCGAACCCAGGACCTACTGGCTTCGCGTGCGAGCACTTAACCACTAGACCACTGAGCCGGCATCCAACGGTGTTAATGTCTAACTTCAACCAATTCACGAAGTTGCGCCACCGTACACCATTGTCCTCAGTGAGTTCCTATCTCACAACAGACCTGGTTGAACTCCACTGGTAACGGCTTCTCACTAGAACTTCAGGAGTATCTCTTGAAGTTAGTCACTAATGTGCAGATAATTATTATCAGAAGGGGTTTATGTAGATTTTAGAAATTTCACAGATTGAAATCGTGAGTCAGTTGAAGCTAGAAATTTCTAAAATCTCCACAAAACCCATTCTGATAATAACATTTGTACAAAATTTGGCCAAATGTGGTTGTGAATGTGTGAGGCAGTGACTAATAGACAAGGCATAATACAAGAATGGTAAAACGTATAGTAATGGTTCATAAGTCAAAATGAAGTTTATAATAAAACGAACATTTATTATGAATAGCTTAGTTATTTAACAATTATACGATAAAAATATACGCATAGTATTGGTCCATAAATAAATCCTAAAGTTACCATTCATTATGTTTATCGGGACTGATAAGTCTTGTCAAATGAACGCTATACTTGTTTCTAAGCTATTCAGGTAACACACAGTCTAGACTTACACAGTGACTTGAACACCAGAGAGAGGACACAAGTATGAGAGAAAATACTTTATCCCAAGGTTCATTTTTGTACAGAAAATCAAGGGTATTTTTAGATGTTGGCGTCTGTTAAATCAACATCATATTTCAAACAATCCGTTAACGACATATTATCCTACCGACCAATGGTAGCACGTTACGCTGGAATTCTCGAACGTCCCATCATACTCTTCGGCTCCTTTTGGGCCTCTGGAGGCTCCGTTGAAGTTCTCCGGAAGCCGACCTAACAGGGACCAAAGAATTATATCGCATACTGTCCTATGCAATATGTCTAAAGATAAAAGTAAAGTTGTATTCTGTTGTTATTTTTTCTTTATAGGAACCTACGATTTTTTTATCATAATGTATGAATGACTGGTCAATCAAAGTTGACTTTTATTTTATCTATATTGTCCTTCGAAACTAAAATTTAATATCTAGGAAACGTTTATGTTTTAAGAGAATGATACAGTATACTATTATACAAATAAGTGTTTGTTATCGATTAAGCTATAATGTCAATATCAATAGTTGAAATCATGAGTCAGTTGACTGACTTCAAAAAGCACTTCCTGGAGTTCTAGTGAGAAGCCGTGACCAATGGAGTAGAAATCATATATTTCCACTAAAGTCTTATATTCATTATTACTGATTATGCAATAGCATACCTTGTGTATATTATCTAATGTTTGCATTTACAATACGTTTATAGATAACAAAAACAATATAAATAAATATGAAATTGAATATATATGGAAACGTATTCATATACATCTTTGTAAAAACATTTTTTTCCGTTTTGATAGTTGTACAGCTTACATAATTAAACTGTGTAATATTTACATTTAAAAATTCTTTAGATAATTAAATATATAACATTTTCTACTCCAGCTAATTAAATAACTGTTTAGATATATGTGATTTTGTTCTTCATTAGGGTAGTTTTCCAAAAAAAACGTTAGATGTGTTGATGATCAAAGTTGTTCCGTTCTCATGAGAAAAGTAAGAACACTTCTTAGACAACGTCTCCTCTGGAGCAAATCATAAATATACATGTATATATGTATGTGTATAATCAGTATTTAAAAACACACGACATGCTTATATATTACAATATGAAAGTCATTATTTTCATGATTGAAATGCCTTAACACGTTTTTTTAAGATTTAGAATTTGTTTCGAACATACCTTTACATATATTTTATTTATCATTTAATTAGATAACCATAACTTTTCGACTAATAAATAGTACAGTGTTCTGTATTCGAAATAATCATTAAAATTCGTAAACAGTTCGTCCTGATGACCGTGAATAGGTAATGTCCTTAACGGTGTATAAATCAGAAGACAAGTACGAAGTGTTGACCACTTTTATTATTGCACGACGCACAAATCGCTAAAACCACAGACGCGCGAAACAAGAATGAAAGGTTAATACAGAAAAGCAAGCGAGAGGGCGTGCAAGTCAAAGTGAATAGGGTTAAAATGTACATATATATACATAGGGAAATGAGTTAATCATCGAGCCAATTAAGCGACTAACAGTAAGATTAGCAGAATGAATAAATTCGTAGGCAGTAAGCAATGTTCAGGCATATATATTTATACAAGTGCAACAATAATAAAGGTACAATCATGTAGATAAGTTGTTATTGTACGAATGGCTCTATCGTTAAATAAGTTAACAAGAGAGCTTAACGAAATAAAATGTGAACAAACCCAATTGTACGTGACCTGCTATAATAGTATTATAAAATTATTCAATAGATTTAATGTTATTTTGTAAAAACATACTTTACAAGTGTAAGGTAGGTTCCTATTGTCAAGTTATAACCATTCCAATGGTTGAGATCATGAGTCGATTGAAGCTAGAGCACTATGAAAAACCTGAAAGCACTGGACGGCTATTTTTTTCTACTGCAAGATCTTTCAGCAGTACGCATCCACGATCTCGCCTCGCCGGATTTGAACTCAGGACCTATCAGTTTCGCGCGTGAACGCTAAACCTCTAGAAAACTGAGCCGACATCCAAAGGTGTTAATGTCCAACTTCAAACAATCCAAGAAAATCCACAAAACTCCTCTCTGATTATAATCTTCATATACTCACTAGTGATGGTCTTCAAGAGGTATTACCGGGAGTTCTAGTGAGAAGCAGTGACCTGTAAAGTTCAATCAAATATGTTGTGAGATAGTAACTGACTGGTAACGATGGTGCGACTTCGTAGATTAGTTGAAGTTAGACATTATACTGTAAGATGCCGGCTCAGTGGTCAAGATAATAGGCGTTTGCGTGCGAAACTGAAAAGTCCTGAATTAGAATCTCGCGTGATGAGATCGTTGATGTGCATTGCTAAGAAATCCCGTAGTGGGACGAAACAGCCGTTCAGTGCTTCCAGGTTTTCCATGGTGATCTGGCTTCAATTGATTCATGAGCACAACTATTCAAATTACTATAATATACACAAAAGCCCTTCTGATATTTATAACAACTTGTTGGTTCGCATCTGTTATATGTTTGATTTATGTTTCGATGTATTAAATTCCAAAATTGAAATATCCTTACAATCAAAATTTGCATAGATCTTCAAGTGTTGAACAATAATTTATATATTCCAACAAACAGTAAAATATCATGAGTTATTTAACAATGATCATTAAATTGATCATACTTTACCGTTTGTTTATCAGCCTATGTCTTGATTATTATTATTATTACCATTATTATTATTCTCTTTAATTTATATTTAAGAATATTTTGTTAGTCTGATTATTTGATTTTGCCAGAAATAATTTGTGATCAATATAATTAAACAAATTACAAACGAAAAAAATCTGCTATTGTACATTATTCTCTGATTTTGTGTACATATTTCAAATGTAAAACGGAAGTAGTACATTTTATAAGTGAAAAATTTGTCACTTTTAGAGTTTCAGTCAATTTGTATTTGATTTATTATTTATGCATCAAGAGATTGATAGTTTTAATGAAAAAAACAAAAAAAAAACAAAGTAGATACAACAAGCTTATTACTAACTGACTATGAATTGAATGATTAAGTAACAAGAAGAATATAAAATTCTGCATACTTATCAACTAATATTTTTTACGAGACTCAATAACATATATAGTTTTCTGAAGATTATATTAAGATGCAAGTCATGAATTTATCTTGATTGCCTATATCATTAGATAAACAGTTAAATAATCTGTAATATACGCAATTCCATTTGTATACTATCTGAATAATTCACTAAACGTTTTTTATTGATGAACACTAATTTCTACCATGTTCTTATTTCTGAATACATCTGTAAAGAAACACAGTCCCTAAATTTGTTAAATTTGAATATGTCCTTTACTGTTCACCAATGATAAGTTTTGTATTATATTGTTTCATCTATGATAGACCGTTGATTCATGTTAACAGTATATATATTGATGTGTAATATAGAAATATTTGTTCACTTACAGAAAATTAATTTGTACATTGGTGTGCAAAACATTCATAATAGAAGTGTATAAGCAAATACAACATGGTAAAATATATTAAATTTGAGATAGTGGCAAATATTATAACAAGTATTTTTTATCAGAAGGGGTTTTGTGGAGATTTTATAAAAATTTCACTGGTTGAAATCATGAGTCAATTGAAGCTAGACCACCATGAAAAATTTGGAAGCATTGAACGGCCGTTTCATCCTAGTATGGTTGTGAGATATCAACTCACTGAAGACAATGGTGTATGGTGGCTCAACTTCGTGGATTGACTGAAGTTAGACATTAACACTGTTGTATGTCGGCTCAGAGGTCTAGTTGGTCAAGCGCTGATAGGTCCTAGGTTCGAATCTCGCAGAGGGCGGGATCGTGAATGCGCATTGCTTAGTAGTCCCATACTAGGACGAAACGGCCGTGCAGTTCCTCCAGGTTTTCCATGGTGGTCTAGCTTCAATTGACTCATGATTTCAAACAATGAAATATTAATCTACATTCCTGAATCACTTCTGCTTTTCATAAATTGTTTTTCTTATAGTTTCATTTACTATTTCATCTCTTCATCGTTTGATTTCTTGTTCTGAACAATGTAAACTACAGATGTTTCTAGAAAAATATTAGTGATTTTATACTCTCGCTGACAATAACAAGTTACTTACCATCAAATGGATGCAATAAGAGCTTTATAATACACCTTAATTGATCTTTTTTTACTTTAACTTAATTCATTGTTCATCTTTACAATAACGACGATATATAATGAAAAGAGCAAGAACAAAGATTCTAGCACAATAGCATATATAAATTTTTATTTCGTATGAAATTCTATTCTGCTAGAATCTTTGTTCTTGCTCTTTTCCAAAAGATAAAGGGAACTATGTGAATGGAATTTCTTAAAAGATGACATATAAGTTGGATTAGCAATAAAAAAATATTCCAATGAAATCTAAATACATGTAACATTTAAGCACATTTAGGATTTAATTTTGATCTTAAAACCATTCAACCATTCCTTATAGTTAGAAATCTCTCTTCCCACTGAATTCATCCTAACTATTCATCTAAATAAACATTATACAAATTGACTTGGAAGATTTAATTTTACTTAACAAAATTTTGCTATTCAACAGAATTGAATGTAAAACAAGAAAAAAACAAACAAAAAAATTAATTTTTTGAGAAAAGAATAATTATGCTTAAAATAAATAAGAGAAGTAGAAATTCCATTCGGTATGAAGACAGGTCCCTGTTACATTAAATAAATAAAAAAGAAACATTTCTATAATTTGTCGACTGTTCAAAAAAAAAAGAAAACAATAACGAATACAGCCGTGAATTGTAAATTATTTTTATCATAGTTACTATTCCAAAGTTTCAATCTTGTCTTGTCGCATATTCTTTTTTTTTTGTTTTTTTTGTTGTTGGCATTTTGTATTATATTTTTTATTCATAGAACAAATAAACTAAATATTTGTATTCAACAAAAAGCCGGACATTTTTGAGCACTAGAAACAAAATACACAAAAAATTAATACTTCGCAAATGTTTTTTGTTTTCTCTTTATTTTCGTTACAATCTATTTTTTTCATTTGACAGATAAATATTACTGACAAAGCAAGCAATATAGTAATATAGTATAATGTGTTATTAATATTTTTTATTAATATAACAGATAAATAGATAAAGTTTGGTAGGAAAAAATAACGTTTTTATTCTGATAAAATTATTTATTGGGGTGTATAATAAAGCATATTGTGCCTTGTGAACTGTTTATATATATTCACCTGGTATTGTTTGGCTTGTATCTTCCGATTGATGTTTTAAGACTGAGATTGATCAGTTTCTTATTGGCATATGTGCATACTGTGCGTATGCCTCGATATTGCCTTAATTCACAAGTTTTTATAAACAAAGATGGATAGTGGGTAGCAGTGGAATCCAGGACGTGTGTTTCGTCCTGTTTGATACTCGTCAGCTGGATGTACTACAAACGTACCAACGAATGGTACTGAGTTTGAGTCTCAGAGTGAACATCAACTTTGAGATGCAAGTACATTCAGCTGACGAGTCCCGAATAAGACGAAACGCCCGTCATGGATTTCACTGCTAGCCACTATCCACTTTTGCTTAAAAAATGTTTATATATATGTTACCGATAAAATAAATTTATAAATTACAAAGAAATATGACTTAAATAAATTATTTTAAGTAATATTTACGATGGCATTCTGAATGATGAACTAACTAGATAAATCATTTATATTAAAGAGATGAGAAAAATCAGGAATTCGCAAAATGTTTTTCTTATTCTACTGAATCATAATTGGTGCATTTAAATGAAAATCAAAGTGATGATGAAAAATGGTTTTGAAATACTTCTTTTTTACGTTATTAGTGGCTCTTAGTCTGACTGTATTTAGATTAGACAAATGATTGCTGCTGAAATATACATCTCTGATATCCTCGTATACAATCGTTGACTTAACTTACGTTAGTGAATAAAGGAATTAAATAAGTCAAATACAAGAATGAATTTTCGAATACGTATATTTCGTACAATTGTTGATCCGACAACAAAGCGGAACAATGAAGGCGAGTAGGACAACTCCATTTAGCTAAGTGTGAGTCGATATTTATAATCGAACAAAAATAGAAAACAGACATATGATGAATAGGATAATAAGTACACGCATGTACGTTCATATAAAAACAGTCAAGGTCGATAAGCGAACAATTTACATGGTCAAAATGTGTCTCAAGGAGAATGAATAAACTGGCTTGTCCGGAGGCCAGAATAAGCTGTTTGGGTTCAACATAGCAAGTGACACTACAATGTAATGTTAAAAATAAGTTTCATTTCATTCAGTAGTATATCTTTTTTATAGAAGTTTGATTATTCATCTTTCTCTTAATTTTATCATGCAGTTTGTGAACTGTTATTTCATAGAGAGATGATTTAATAATATTCGTTTAATGAGACCACGACTTGTTAATATTTGAACTAGTAGGTTTATGAATGTCATGTAGTTTTTAAGGAAGGAAAGTAATCGAGGTATGATAAACTATACTTACTAACTTAATTACACCTGTTACTCCTAATGGAGCAAAGGACGCCGACCGGCATTCTCCAACACTCTCTATCCTGGGCCTTCCCCTCTAGTTCCATTCAATTTTTGTTCATTTTTCTCATTTCTGTCTCCATTTCTCAGCGTTATGTGTTCTATGGTCTTCCTCTCCTCCTTTGGCCTTGAGGATTCCAAGTGGGGGATTGCCTTGTGATGCAGTTGGGTGATCAACTATAAGACCAATAGAGATTTAATACATATTTTACTATAAATGATATCTTTTGGTCAACATTATGCAAATAATAAATCGATCAGAGGATATAATGTAAAATCTAATTATATTTTAATTGTTACTAAGGATGTTATTATTGGTTCCTTATAAAAGTACAAAAAATAGCTTTCATAATTCATTCTTTATGAATAGACAAATCAATTACAATTTTTAAGATCACAAACAGACCTATGTTAGATAGCCGTTAGAACTAGGAAGAACTGGACGGCTGTTTCGTCATAGTAAAGGATGCCTTAGCATTATATCTACCATCTCAACGGAGATCGAATCCAGGACCTACAGTTCCGTACTTGAGAAACTAACCTCTAGAATTTGACCTCCTTTGATGTCACTAGCGTTACAACACGAGAATATTAATAGTATTGAATGAAATACTTCACAACATAGCCTGATAAGCAACATTAAAAATTATTATGAATTCCATTCACATTTTATTGTGGTAAAACTAATATAAAATTTAGTTTTATTGTGTTACTACTTCCGGTAAGTAAACAGTAGTCAATGTTTGATTGCTTTTTGTAATCAAAAGTGCCTTATTTGATTTTCAGATGAATTCCACTTCTTTTATTAAAAGCAAATCAATTTCAGCTGTAGGTCATCCGCCCAAAAATAGTTTTAACATTTATTTCTTTAAATGAGTCGGTTATGATACTTTTAAGCCAGCTATTCTAAATTATGTTTAGTTTAAATAATGTGTTTTCTCTAGTATGACATGTTTCAACTATACTTGAATTAATATATGTATATGGTTTATTGCTGAAACTAGATTACTCTAGATTTATCTAAAAGTAACAAACAACCACATAGTGGCTAAGTATTGATACTTACAATGTATAAGTCTGCTCTTCCTACTTAAAAGGGTTTAGTAAATTTTATATTTTGTTAAGTCATTGTAAATTCAGACCACCAAGATAGTTAACAACGTTAATTAAAGAAACATTAAAATTATAAGAACAAGTTTATTTGGAATATAAATTTCAACTCAACTTATACAAACTATACATGTTAATAACACATAGAAATGTTTTCTCTTAATTAGTGTATTCTTGTGCTTAGAATGAACTGATTACCCAACATTTCATATAATAAGCAGAAATCATTTGTTCTTACCAAAGACTTGCTCACTTTAGATTTTTTAACGATCTGACCCCGAGAAATTGTAGATTTGAGCAGCTTTTTTTACATTTAAGTGAGGTTTGTTTACTCAAAGTTATTACAGTAATAGTAAAAATATTTGAACAAATGAAGTTGTAACATATCCAATAGTTGAATTCATGAGTCGATTTAAGCTAGACCATCATGGAAAATTTAGAAGTACTAGACGGTCGTTTCGTGCATCAAAGTCCATTCTCGTATTTGACTCATTTAATAACGTTATTCCTAATGCGGATTATGTTGATAATTATATACAAGTTTATCTGGGATGTATATTTCAGTAACGATCGGCATACAATCCAATTGGAGTAAAATACAGGGTCACAGAAATTTCATCAGCGCAAATTTTTTCCTTTAATTTTAAACTGTACAGTAACAAATTATTATTGCTTTTTACCTACATAATCCTGTTTTGTTTATTTTACATGAAGTGTAGCTATTTAAAAAAAAACACTACCGTACGTAGTCTTAATTTACAAACTTTATTTGTCATAAAAGAATCTAATGTTAAATATTAATAACCTTTGTATATATGAATAAATTAAAGGAGATTAGTTTCAGTATGGAAACTACGGAAGGCTAGATGACCTATGTTAATCTTGGTAATGATGGTCTCTCAGTTGATCCAAGTTTCTTTTGAATGTGTCAACAGATGAAGCTTCAATCACGTGTTGAGGAAATGAATTCCATTCATTGATGATTCAATGAGAAAGTCGACAGTAAGCTGTCATGTAGTTTGCCCTGGGATTGTGAACGTTTGTAGAGTATCCTCCTAAATTCTCTGATTGGAAAACAAGAAAAATGAAGGCATGTCAAATGTAAATTTATCACTTGAATTTTTTTACACACAGTAAACAGTATAATTAGTCATATTTTTATCAGTACCATGAAATTAACTCAATAAAAGCATACAGTCATTTAAATTAAAATGGCTTAACTTTGTGCTCTTTATTGTTGCGCTTCTTTATCATCTGACTGAAACTAAAGTATTCTTTAAGATCATGGTAACATTTTAACAATTCAGGCTATATCTAATTATCTGTCATTCGTTTTGACAGTACAATACTGATCAAATTTCAAAAACATAATGAGATGGAAGTAAATATTGGTAACTGTTCACTAATAACACTATAAATTACCTCAAATGGTATAAATAAGCAGTACAAATAAATGTCGTAGAAAAAGTGTGAACAGTTTTTTCTTAACTGATTAGTGGACGTTTTACTGATTTGAATAGAATTGAACATAATTTTATAGGGTTTTTATGGTTTTATTCCAAATATATGTTTTATTGATAGATTTCAGAAATAGCATATCACCTCAACTCAAAGAGTGTTTCATATATTCTGATATGAAGTTACTAACTACTTCTCAATAAAAGTGTATTGAAGATTAGGATCAATTCATTATCATCGTGATGTATAAGTAGTCAATTATAAGCGAGAAAAAAAACAGTGGGCATAAAATCCGACAAATAATTACAATTTGGATTCATGAAAATATTGAATGCTTTAATTATCATACGTTTAATATCTGTAATCACTGAAAATAAATATTAACCTATCTACCACTGCATAATACAATGGTTTACCAAGCAAAACTTTGAGTTGATTAGCTGACGTTAATTAATATATAAAATATCATGATTTTCTATCCATACCACTTAATGAATCGTTGAAGCGAATGATCTCGATTAACCTTGAAATCATAAGTAATATTTTCCATCATTTGATTTGTCTAACTTACATACAAGAAGAGAAAGGCTAAGTTTAAGATAATAATAACTATAATGGAAATTCTGAGACGATAAATCTTTTACTTCTGACAATTGATTTATTGACACCAAATATTTTGTGTTTTTTTTTTTTGGTCCAGAATGTTCAAGACATATTCAGAGTTGTTGTTAATGAATCCTCTTAAAATGAATCTATGTTTTAAGCAATGTTCTACATCTACTGTAACAATAAATAAAGCTAAGTGTATCTTATCGTTAAATAAGATAATTTTAATAACCATAATTTATTACTGAAATGAATTGTTAACACATAATGTGATTTCAATCTGACTGAAATTTTGTGTGATAATAAAATAATAATAAGCTAACACTCTTTTTTTCATTTACTTGACGTCCAAAATTTAGTCGCTTGACAACAAATTGATTATATGTATCTATCATTCATTTAATATATCACGCTAACAATAATTACACCATATATAGTTGCATAGATACATCTACAAATCAATCAATCCTATCATTCTGTATTATTTATTTGATATATTGAATATTGAAACGAAAACACGAACATGAATTATTGTATCTTTATTTTAATGCTTTTATTATAATAATAAAATCAAATGTTTATTTCATATTTTCATATTGTCCCATATTATTTAATCATTAAAATGTTGTTCTTTTTGGATAATTCATTTGTCAATCTTAATTAAAATTATTACTATGTATGATTTTATATAAACAATTTTTCACTTATACGAATATTCGTCAAGATTAGAACGAATAGTCTGAAAGAAATTGAGCGTCGATTATAAAGAAGACATTTTTATGTGAAAATTATATTTGAAATAATCTCACCTATGCAAATTAAAAATAATTTGAACGTTTCGTTCAGGTAACTTGTTTGGACTTCTTCAGGGTAATAATCAAAATCAAAGTCATCGAGGAAATACATAACTTTTTAAGAATCAAAAACATACCTACACACTCATACACATACAATTTGTTTTCAGTTAATTATTTCCATGTCGTTGAACTTCTTCACATGATTTGTATTTAACTTATTCATGTTATCATATTTACTAAAAATCAATATCCAAATATGATTAGATTAACACAATATAGATTTGATCTGATTTGATTGTTGAAACGCCATATGTTTTTTTTGATGATTTTGATTGTGATCACTACCCTGAAGAAGTCCAGATACGTTATCTGGACGAAACGTTAAAATTATTTAAATTTCAATCGCTGAGATTATTTCAAATATGATTTTCACATTTAATGAGTTTTCCACTTATTTAATATTAGGATTCTTTTTATTATTAATAATCCCTAGTTCCTTATTGAACATAGAAACCCTTAATATGGAAAGAAATCATTCAAAATAATATTTAAAAAGACATATTTTATAAGTATAGAGCATGTTAAGACGATAATTTATGAACGATCTTTGACCAATGCTAAAATGACTTTAAAATATCCACATACTTACTAAGGTTATATGAAGGTTATAGATTAGTGTGAGGAATAAGGATTAAGATTAACAACTTAACGATAGTCTAAGGAATTAGATCTAATGTTTTTATTGTGAATTAACATCAGCTATAATATCAAAATGGTATGAGTGAATTTCACATCAGAATTTAAGATCTGTTATTTTAAATCAGATTGGTTCGTTCATAAATTATATTCTTGCCTAGAGCATTTTCGACATTTCACAAGAAAAATTGTTATTCTTCAGATCAAACTATTTTATTTCCATACTAAAGTTTTAAAATATTAGGCGTAATACAAAATATCTCTCGATTATCCTTTAAAGAGAGGAATCATGACTTTTTATTAGTTTAACATAATGTGGTGGTCAGTATTCAATATAATACTTAAACTTCGTATACACTTCGTCTTGAAAACCGTCCCTAGTTAACGCTCCCAACAGTATATTATTCAGAACGTGAATGCGAAGTGGTGATTATGTTTATTATGGGACAGCACACATATCCAAAATTACAGGTGCGTTATGCAAATATGAAACAGTTGTGCCGAAAAGAAAGCCGGCAAGTGGGCGAGCGAGTGAGTCAGCGAATACGAGTACGAGTCAGAGAGTACAAACAAGGGAGTGTAAATATGCGAGAGCAATGAACATGAATGACATGGACATATATATACATATACATGGTGACTAATAGTAAGGCTAGCAGAGTGAATATATGCGTAGGCAGTAAGCAATGCTCAAGCATACACGTTTATACATTCGCAACAATAATAAACATATAATATATAAATAGGCTGTTGTTGTACGGATGATTCAGCTCGTTAATAATCTGACAAAATGACTTAATCGAATTAAATGTGAACAAAGTCAATTGCACATGAGTTGCTATAATACCAATACTTATAGACCATCATCTTCATAATGGAATAATCTATTAGGCAAATCGATTCTACATAATGTAATAGATGATTTGAAAGTTTGAGGATTTTAAGACACAAACATATTTGATTGTCGCTAATGGATATGTTGAATAAATTGTCAATTTAAAAGAAATTATATTTCCGTTTTTTTTGTTTTAATGAAGTTTGTTACAATGATTCTTAAAAAACGATCTACTTTTAAAATCCCACATTTTAGGAAATTAAACTTCGTTTTAACTGCCTTTATGATACATGCAGTGAATCTGTAATCAAATTATGCTTCTAAAATTTTGGTGGAGTTTTGTTCTCTGAGCTGGATGGTTTGGTCGTGAAGCTTTCATCGTTCTTCTGAACGACATCATCAGCACAAACTTCAAATAGAAGTGAAGTGTTCGAATTTCTCCATATGTGTTTCACAGATTGTTCTGTGCACCTCGATGTTGATTGGTTCTTATTGACCTTAAATTTGTCATTGTTTACTCCTTTGTTTTGGTTGTCTCCCATTGGTTTGATTTTTGTTCCCGTATTTGTGCATGATTTTCCTGATTGGTTGGCAACTTGGATTGATTTCAATATGTTTGGTGATTGCTGGTTGATCTGAGTACCAGGCTTCTAAAAATTCTCTGGTGTTTTTGGAGTTTCCTCTGTCTAAGATTTCCACATTTTCCCGATCAAATGAGTGTCCGCAGTTGTCCACGTGTTTTGATATAAGTGAGGAGATATCATGGCATTTGACTGCTAATTGATGTTTGTGTAGGCGAAGGTGAAGAGGGTGTCCGCTTTGTCCGATGTAGTGTTTTTCGCAGTTGGCACAATTTATTTTGCAGATGATGATGCTTCTAAAAATTTATTAAAATTCTTTAACATGACAATAATAGTTGTATGGTAGTTAGTAATCAATATGATAGATTTTGTTTTCGTATGATCTTGTATTGGTAAATAATCAATTTAATTATGTCAGTTTAGTTATTCACATGGAGTTGAAAAACATTGGCTTGGATATAATTATTATAAATTTATTAAAAGTCAAACAGTTGGATGATATTTTACACATTAAATCTCAATTTTAACCTATACATTGAGTTACATAATGTTAAAAGGACAAAATATTTGATATAATTATTCTGTGTATCTTTTCACTTTTCTGAAATGTACTGACCTATGATTTTTGAACGATATTCGATTATTAGAAGGATTAATAAATGAGATATCTTAGTCCTTAATTAGGAGATTAACAAATGTTTCAGGCATTTGACAGTAGTTATGACTTATCTTTGGAGAGAAGCACATATTTATAGACTAAAGATAACACAATTTCCATTATTTTGCTAAAGATTCTGAATGCTACAAATTTGGAAGCTACTTGTATACAGATAGTATTTTTTTTAGTTATTATCAAAAGTCATACTTATGTAAAAGATAAACCTTCTAAAGTGGTTTTACTGAGATAATAATTCAATTCGTAGTAAAAAAATGGATTTATTTTATTTTGACTTTTAGATCATCAAGCGTGTAATTTTAAAAATGGTTAAGATTACAATGAATTACAACGAATCAAGTTTAAATTGATCTACCTTTTAAGTTCGATGCTGGTAGATCGAATAAAATATTCATATTTCCTGAAAAGGGAATGGGGTGAAAACTAAGCAACCTTGATTGAACCTCCAATGTCAGGGACATATCCTCCAGGAACTTTTCTAGGGTTGCTCCTACTCTCAAGTCCTGATAGAGAAGAGGGATCAGGTGTGAGGTTAGCAACACACTTCATAAAAATACCTTAGTGCAAGGACACTAACCAGATAAATCGTTTGAACCACTTAAGTTTGAAAGAAAAACAGACCACAGTTTTTATTGACAGACTTTAAAATCTTTGACATTGAAAAGTGTTTCACGATTTGATTTTCTTGCTATATATGTTAAACTTTCTTATTTTTTAATTTTAGAAGTATACATATTCCTAGGTCGTTTGAAAATGTTTAAATAGGATGCTAATCTGGAGACGTTTACTAATCATTCTATTGAATCTGATCAACTCTCGGTTTATTGCTGCAACTGAAGAAAAGCCAGTTCAAAAAACAGAAAATCTAGCTATAGGTAAGTTTGAGAAAATAAACTTAAAGCTTATATATATATATATATATATATATATATATATATATATTCGTCCAAATGAATATTGATCAGTCAGGATAATCAGCGTCATACATCAGAAGTTTGGCTTTACATTATTTGCAAATCTTTTAATCATCACAATGACAATCTAATTAAAATATAATACTGTTCGTATAAGATTTTTGAAGATTGCACATTGGCAGCATAGATTTATTTATTTATGTTATCATTCATGATGCCGAGTTTCTTTACCCGTATTACTGTCATAAATCATATATTTTACACTTTTGTAAAACGTGTGTAATAGTAAGGTAAAGAAGATCATCACATCTGAATTTTAGTAAAAGTGAAAATTCTGTTACTTAAGGTAGGCTAAAAGCTATTATCTCTCTTTTCAAAATAGAATTCTAAAAATGTAAGTGTGGTTCTTTCATGTGATTCTAAAGCTAGCTTTCTTTGCAATGAGATTACTATCGACGGTTTTTGCCTTTTAGGTTCTTTAGTAAAATTGATATAAGTTTGAATATAGTGGATGTTAGGAATATTATTCCTCATGTGCTTATTTATTTTAACACGCTTTCCGTCATGTGTTATTTCCGTATTTTACTCAACTTGTTATAACCGTTTAAGTTTTTCATTTGTTTAAGTTATCTAGCCATAGCTTCCTTGCCAAAGTCACTTGATGTTCTAACTGAGCTCTCTAAGGTCGATGAATATGTATGTGTAATCATATACAAAGGTAGGAGCGAATATATTTGACTTGAATTCCATAGACTCTTATTATACAAGTTTATTCTACATCAGTGATCTCCATCCAGGGTTCAAAAAGAACATTTACGATAATTGTTTCTTATATTTGTATCACATTTATATCTAGTCTAAAGTGAATTGGAATAATGTAAGCCTTACGCTTCTTGGTTCCTATTAGCCTTCAGTTATTTAGCTTGTTTTTCAGTCTCCAACCAACATTACATGTGTTGAATTTTCATGGATTATTTAAAACGAGCAACTGATTGTATGGCTTTCATTGCTGTTTACGAAGTGAAGAGTACAAGTGTTCACCTTATGACTTATATTATGAAATTTGCTTCAAGTTATGGAATCTTTAAATATAGGAAATCTTGCAGGATTTCATAATGACTACTAACATTCCTTTGAATATACAAGTGATGGTGAAAAGTTAGTCATATAAGAACATAAATCATTTTTGTTACGTAAGTTTTTTCAGCTCCGGTAAACAGTTTTTCTTCAGATCATAGAGGTGTCAACCCTTGGTAGACTACTGTACAGTCTTATCACCTAAATTACAATCAATAACCATTCTCTTATTGGGAAAAATTGTTTAACTTATTCAATAATATGTCGAGCAATTAAAAACATTAGATTTGAAAGTGAAAGATTTAGAGAAATTTCAGATTTTGTGTTAAAATACTTTCAGTTGCATTAACAAAGGCACACTCAAAATGTGGTCTCATCATAAATTCCTTTTAAATGTTATTTGACGTCCAAAATTTCAGTGGTAATGTTATACTACTGAATACATTTAAATAGTAATATATATTTTTTTAACAAACTAAACACTGGCAATGATTAAATTTATTGGCTGAATTTAGGATATCTGATACCTGCCATTAAAAACGAGGGTAGTTGCATGTCAGTTCACAGATTTTGGTCTTAAAATACTTATCTCTGAAGATTTTGTGGTCGGTTGTATGTATCAAGTAATAACATCTCAAAATGCAAGTAGGACTTAATAAAAGTTTTAGTATTTTACATTGTTAACCAACATATTACGGCACTTCTTGAACGAAATGCCTGCAATTTACATTTTATTCCATCAGATATCCGGAGATAATACACATTTTGACATGAATATAACATTCAACAATGATTGGCCTTATATTTTTATGTAGCCAGTTATCTAAAAAAGAAAACGATTTTTTACAGTTGAATTTAATCAGCTGGAAAACATGTTTCAGTTATTTGTTCATGTTCTTAATATACTTCTATTCTTGTTAAAAATTAAATGATAATGGTTTTTCCAATTGACTGATTACTTGGGAACATTTTGAAACTTGGTTACAATAGTAAAGTAAACCAATATTACCATCAGGCAAATAGATGAGTGAAATGAATTTGTCTATAAGAATATGATAAACTTACACAACATATTATAGTGCCACACTATTTGTGTTGTTTAAATGCATATATTTAAATACACTGATTAGCTGCCGCTTTATTTATTCACTTCCTTACTGTTAATAAATACTTATAGAGATCCATTCACCTAACCTCACATAATTACATGCATTCATTTAAATTAACCTTTTGACGATCGACTACATCTTCGTTGGACAATGACAAATATTTTGGACTAAGTAAAGTAAAGAACTATAAAGCATAGTAATTAAGACATTTCATGTGACTGAAAAATATGTTTATTAACCGAGTCCGTTTGATTTCTCATCACTCAGAAGTTGATAATGTTTACAATATCGTCTAGTATTTTTTAAAATATCTTGAGCTGAACAGTCATGTTCTTCTAGAAACAATATGTTTTATTCTATATTAAATGAAAGTATTATCCTATTCCCAGTAACAAATTTATGTAATGGTTAAAGATTAATAAAAATAAGAATATCGGATAAAGATGCAAAAAAGATTCATGTCTGATAAAAAAAACAACTAATAAAAAACTAAGAAGTTTCCTGGAACCATGGCAAAATGAAAGGATTTGATATACTTCTTCTGGACTCAAAGACAAGGCTCGATTTGAGGAGCTATCAAATTCAACCAGCTACAACGTAGAACCAGGCACACATATGCATCGATCCAAGTTGCCATATCTTATTAGCACAACACGATGAACACCGAGTGGTTAAGTCAATGGTGGTAATATATATGAAAAAGATTGCATATAAGGATATAGTACAGGAAGAAAGGATTAGTTCGTAGAAAGAAAGATGTGAAGTGATTTTAATCTCACAGTTTAAGGGAAGACAGACTGTTTACACTTACGCTATTGTGATCGATTCTGAGCCATGTCAACCAGATTCTCCAAACATTAGTTACGATAGTCATGCGGACCCCAATCAAATAGTCCGCATCTATCAACAAGGCTAAGACTGAAAGTGAGTGACTTCAAGCACTGATGCCACGTTTTGGTTTGAACGCCCCTAACTTTCTTCCAACCATTCCTAACACCAGTTGGCATTACGAGCCGTGGTAATCGGTGTTCAGACATACGTAACACGTGGCCCAACCATCTCAGTCGATGAAGATTCACAACCTCATCAACTGATTTACCACCATTCCCTAATACCATGCGTTTTACCTTACTATGACTTACCCTGTGATCCCAGAAGATACGAGCAGTATTTCTAAGACATCTGTGATCAAATACTACTGACTTACGAATATTTTCTACTTTTAATGACCACGTTTTTCAGCTGTAAATTAGAACGGAATGAACTGCTGCGCAGTATACTCGTTCCTTAATTGATAGACGGATATCTCACTTTCGCCATAGGTGACGTAAGTTAGCGAAAACCAAACGGGCTTTCTGAATCCGTACCGAGATTTCGTCAGACACCAAACCACTATGGATGATCACACTTCCAAGACAAGTGAAGTTGTCGACGCGTTCGACAATTTCACTCCCTATCCTCGGTTCAGGTGTTGACGCAGACCAGTCCTGAAGCAACAACTTGCATTTAAAGGGGGGAAAGAAACGCATTATAAAACTACCTGGCATTGTTGCTCAGTGCTACCAAAATCTCTGCATCTTATCATCGTTTTCACCAAAAAGGATTATATGATCTGCGTATTCTAAATCGATAAGTGGACCACCTGGAAGGAGACCAATGCCCGAAAATTCAGTTAAAGAGGACGTTAGTTCCAACAGCAGGTCTATGATGAAGTTGAACAAAATTGGAGAAAGTGCACAACCTTTCCGGACACCACTTGAGGTTGAAAAGCAGATGACAGTCAGCCATAAGCTCTGACTCTACTAGTGGTGTTCGAATAAAGAGCCATCACAAGGTTTATGTACTTCTGAGGTACACCTTTCAATGACAGACAATGCCACAGAATCTCTCGGTTTGCAGAGTCAAAATACTGCTATTATGTTGAGATAAACTACCATTGTCGGACGCCGATAATCATGCCTATGTTCTAGAACCTGATGAATGGTGAATATGTGGTCGATGCAGCCACGACAAGGTCTGAAGCCTGCCTGATTTTCTCGTGTTTGCAGTTCACGAGTCTTAGTTAGGCGCCCGATACTTATTAAGGCTGGTATTTCAGGTGCTATGTTTGTCAAACTAATCCCTCTATGGTTATCACAGAATGATCTTGACCCTTTCTTATATATTGGGACAATCAGTGATTGTGACCAGTCAGATGGGATCAAGTCCCACTATCAGATTTAAGCTGAAGTATTAGTCAACCAAATCGCTAAAACTAGACCATCATACTTATAGACATCTGGAGCCAATCCATTTGGAACAACTGCTCTTTTTCGCTTCAGATTAGCTATAACCTATTGAATATCAGCTAGCTATTTCAATGTTTTATTCAGGCTGTCTGGTAATGGTGGGTGTTTATATAGTAGCTGAAGCCTGGCTAAACTGTTCTCTATCAAAGAATTCTCTGTGCACAAGTTTCATATCTAGCCTCCCTTCGAATCAGTTAGCCTGGATAATTTTGAATGAAAATTCTGGTGAGAATAAATGACCAAATTTGACTACACTTTCAACAATTGAATTACTGACTGGTTTATATTCACCTACAAGTAATCATAATGGGATGTGTTTCGATAGATGTTGGTAATATTACAGTACTTTATCAAAAAGTACTATAGATAATAATTAAACGACAAACTAGAGAAACCCATAAAATTCTAAAACTCGGATGGAGACCAAAAGACACGAACGATTAAATAACGTAACAAAACTAGGAAAATAGTAACAGATTATTACAAAATTAAGTTGTTCCGAATTATGTTCAATGAGTTACTACAATGGATATTCATTCTTATGTAAAAATATTTCTGGTTATTTCCATTACTTAAACCAAAACACGACTAATGACATTAGGCTGTAAAAGTAAAGGAATTTACTGTCATATCTACTTTATTTCAATTTATTTAGTTAACAGATAGAAAGAGCGACAGCACTAATTAATTACTAGTAACAGGTTATGTAACTAACGATAAGAAGTTTCGATCAATCTCACGTGAACGTCACAAAAAAAACAACAGAAACTACACTTGATTATCATTAGTATTTTATGATCATTTCATAACAGTGAATGAAATTTCGAAAACATATTGGGTGTCATGAGGACAGTTAATAAAATGAAGCTTTAAATGATGATAATGACATAATATGTTAGTTTTAATTCACTTCTTTTGGTATTGTAGAATGAATAAGTCTTCTAACAGATAAACAACTACAATTAATCATAAAACAATTAATGCTAAGTACATTTTATTCGATTGTTATTTTATATTCAAATACAATTAACTAAAAGCTTTTCTAAAAATGTCTAGTATATTGAAAGTCTTTAATACTTAAATATCATCTTCATAGTCATGTCTTATTTCATGCCTAGATAAAAATGGTTTAATACTGTAGCTTTTAAATAACTTGAAATTAAATGTATATCAATTAAATTCCCAAGAGTAAAATACATTTGATTCTCTTCATTTAATGATAATAAACAAACTTATATTCATAATCATTTTGATGACAAACTATAATTAAATAAGTTTTAGTATTTGATTATTATCAGATTAATGTCTATTAAATTTCATTATGAAATCTGTAATATCATTTATAGTCATTGAGATAATCAGATTAAATATCTAATTTTATATCTATACTGTATTATTGAATCAACAAACGTGATATAAATACTGAGAATTAAATGAAACCGTAAATGATCCTTTTTAAGAATCTCATCAATTAACTGTGATTTTAATAACGATATGTTATTGTGTGTGACCATAGTGAACTATTATTAAGCAAATTATATATATATATATAACCATTATTGCTTGTTCGCATACCCAAACCATTCTCACTAAAACAATCCTATCTCCAAGAAAGTATCAAACAGATGAATATAATTTAATATTTTTCCTTTTGAAGAATCTAGAAATAACGTTTTATTTCAAGATTAACTAGTTTTCGGCGTCGACTGACAATATATCAGTAATAACGGTTTGTAAAGTTTTATAAAGTATAGTTTACATATTAAACGAATGAATGTATATCCTATAAATAGGCTATGTGACCGATTGTTTCAAGATAACCGTTCGTTTGTTTTTACTACAATTTTCACTTTGTACTATCAATTGTTTAAGGAAAATACTATTTGTGCCTTATTGATATAAATTTTATTAACTGATTGGAAGAATTTACGTACTTATTTCTATTTTCTATAGACATTTTGATTGCCTTTTAGGTTTTCACTACGCTAAGTTCTTCTTATCAAGCTCTCTCTCTCTCTCTCTCTCTCTCTATATATATATATATATATATATATATATATATATATATATATATATATATATATATATATATATATATATATATTCATGCAAAAGTTTTGAGGTGGGATTTTCATTGAATCGAAATAAGTGAGTGCATATTAATGAACGCTATGCAGTGACACGAAATATGGTTGACTAATGGCTGTCCACAAGACCAAATTATTGTCTTTACCTCCAAATTTATTTTAGATTAAAGACAAGAACAGTAGACAGAAAAAGAAGTTTATTATAATAAGAAACGTACATATGTCCAACTAATTAACGGAAAATTTATATGAATACGTTCCAAAAATGACTGAGCATTATCAATTCTTTAATAATACATATATATATTCTGGAAATAATAATTACAGAATTCACGCCATCTTACAGGTATGATCAATTTGATATTAATAGTAACATTAGATGTAGAGAACAAACATGTAATAGAAGATAGTTTTAAGAATACTAGTACAGTAATTGTTTAGTTACCACATTGATTACAGCGATCCAATGCATCAGGTTGGCATTTTTAATTTTTCTTAAGTGGACAGCCTGTTGATTTATGAACAGTGTTATTAAGATCATTTCTTGTGCCAGATCGAATTAAAGATAATTATCTACAATTAGAGAAAGTAAAACGAAAACAGAGAGCACAGAACAACAAAGCAATAATTACCAAAATATGTCAATCAAATATACCGAAATGCGTGTGTCATGTGGCACGGTGATATACTGTTGATGTCACATGTTATTCAAATTAGTTAAAGTTGCTAGGGACGGTGTTAACATAGTGACAGCAAGTAGGTGGTTTTACTTATGGAATGCACTAATAAAAATGGCTAAACATTTAAAGTTCCTATAATATCATATGTGGATTGAGATACACTTACAAGTGCTAGAACATTCAATGCATTTTCAGTGGAGCAGTATGCATCAATGCGGCGAACAAATAATGGGAGTGATTTTATCGTACGGATAGATTGTGGTAGATTATTCCAGAGGCTAGAAAATTTACAGGTCACTCATCCTAGGAACAATTAAGTTTTAACTGTTAAGCTTAATTTTTATTCATCATGTTATAAGAAACATTGACCGATTTAAATTCATTTCTATATGAAGCCGAATAAATTGTCTTTGATGGTTCTGAATTTCAAAACTAACTACAAATTGCATTATATGTGGTGGTTAACAGTGGAATCCAAGACGCAAGATTTGTCCTATTTAGAACTTATAAGTCAATAACTCTAGGATGCAAATACACCCAGCTGACAAGTTTGAAATCGAAGGAAAAACGTATCTTGAGTTCCACTAAAAACTGCGTTTCATTTATTTTATTTTAACTTGTACATAGCGGTACTATCGAGTCAATCCACTTTGGATGCACATATGACAAAAAAGAATGATCACTTTTAATCCTAAACACATATGGAATGATTCAAAAATCCAATACAAAGGAACTATTATATTCCGCTTGATATTTACTGGTCATTTGTTTTTAATTGGCCAATTGTGACAGTTCTCAACAATATAAACTAACTGAATGATAAAAAAAACCCAAAATACGTGTTTAACTAGCTATTGAATGTGTTATGATTTGAAACAACAAAATCTAAATTTGAGTCAGTAAATTTTATTAAATTTCATGCATAAAATAGTTAAAATAGGTTGATGAAAGATCATCATAACTTATGACTGCACAACTTTCATAAATGATAAGGAAATTACTAATGATAAATCATAAGGTTGATGAAGTACTTTATACATGAAATGACAAGTAACGATGTATAGATAATTATTTATAATCTTATGAGTTTTCATACTATTCATGATAAACATTTTAATTCATTCAGTTGTTAATGTAGCTTAATTTAATTCTGTTTCAAATTTGAAAAGTTGTTTGTTTCAATAATCTTGTAATTCACATCAGTATTCATTTTAAATGTGTAACTTATGTGATATCATTGAAATATTGATCCAAATATTCAAATTTATTTTCTGATCAGCCATCATATCTTATCACCATAGTGATTAAATCAACGATTTGGCTTTTGTAGGTTTATTTAATATTTTTGTTATCATGAATTCTTTTATCTTGTTCAAAGAATCATTTTCCATATAAGTTATTAAAATAAACATGGTTTGATAAATTACAGTTCATTATTTTATATATACAAAATAATCTGATTGCGATTAAATGATCAGTATGAAGATTCGAAAGAATCAATTAGTGTTCATTGTAAAAAGAGAAATTTCAATCAGTAATGAAATTTGATCAATAATATTTACATAGATGTCATGCTAATTCAAAAGCAGTTAAGAAAAACAATTCATTCAAGCTTAAATTAGAAAGGTTATTTATCGGTTAATGAGTTATGTTCAAAGGTCATTTATACCTCATGTACTTCAGAAATAGTTAAATAGAAAGTATAGAACATGTACTTTAGCTAAACAACATCAGAAAAATGTATACTACTTACCTTTATATTTTGAAGCGTCTAATAAATTGTGCAAACAATAGTCATGCGATGATTTACGTAATGTATGAGAATCATTAGAATAATAATTCACTTTCATCGGTTTTAGGTAAAGATACGTATTTTAAAATTCATAACAGATTATTGATGATGCAAGTTAAAGGAAACCAAAAATGAAATTTGTCAAATTGTTCAAATCAGACCTCATTACTTATTTAGGCTTGTTATACCTTGACGAGTGTAGGCCAATGACTAATAAATATCCAAATTAATTACCTAGACAAAATTTAATATATAAGAATGAATGTATCAATATTGAGCATTTAAACATGAATCTAATATTGTTAATGTTTTCATATTGCGCCTGTATCTCACCCGCCAAAATATCAAGTACTTTGCTAACCTAACTACGTAATAATAAACTTATCCATCTAGATTTATCTTAAATAAACATTGAAACTTTATTTATATAATTGAATTGTGAATTAAATTTCATAATCATATAAATGATCAGTGAATATGGCAACAATAAGTTAAATTTATTACTTTCTATTTTTGGAATTCATTAATATGAGGAAATCTTAAAAATCTAAAAAAAAATAAGAACTTTAATTATGAATAGCATTTTATGTTTGAATTTTCCATTGATAAATAAGAATATTGAATTTATAACAAAACAAAAAAGCGAAAAAACAACTTTTAAACTTATCCCATACGAGGACAAAACAACCATCCAGTGTTTTCAGATTTTCTATGATAGTCTAGCTTCAATTGACCAGTAAATTAATCTAAAAATGATAGTTTCGTATATTCTTATCAAATATGTATTACTTTATAAAGTGACGTTTAAATAATAACCATTAATTCTTTAACACTTTATCTTAGGTTTATCAATATTTTATCATAATGTTGATAAATGAATTGTATCTAAGATTATTATTTAATAAACTATTTATCTTATCAACTCTCTATAACCCATTTTATTCTTTCTTATAACTTTATCAAATAGTTACTTAGGACATGTTATATTTCATTAAAATCTTATAAAACAGAAGAATAGAACCAAGAAAGAAAGAAAAAAAAGAAAGAAAAATAAACTAATAAGAAAAACACATTGTTATCTAAATATTCATTTAAGAAGCTTTACTTTTGATTGGTTAAAATGATAACCAATCAAAAAATAGTAAAATAGTTTCTACTCATTAAAACAATTCATTTTGATTGAATTCATTCAAACAATAAAGAAATAATCTTTATCATGGTTTATTCTAATAAAATTATAAAAATTTATTACACAATTTCTGCAAATAATTTAACTAATTTCTATTGATGATTGTATTACATCATTTCATTATTATAATAAATGTATATTTATTCATTCTATATAATAATGTATATACCAATGATCATCTTGTCTATTCAGGAGCTTGTAGTCAATATGATTCAAATTTTTGTTCAAGACAAGTAGAAAATAGTGTTTGTAATTATGAGAAAAATGAATGTTTTTGTCGGAAAGGATTTGTTGCAATTCGTGAAAATGGTCGAGTAACATGTAAAACATGTAAGTATACTTTTCTTATGTAGGATAAATGATAGATGGTGTTTGATTTTCTTTAAATAAATTTTAGAGTATTCAATATCTAGGAAATATTCATTGAATTGTATTTTCTTTGAACTACTACATTGTTTTATAAGTAACAAAATAAAATCTATTAAGTCTCAATAGATATAATTACTAACTTATTTATTTAGGCCTGTGACCCCCAATCGACCATAGGCCGCCGAGCAGCATTCTAAAACGTACTCTGTCCTGGGTCTTCCTTTCTAGTTCTGTCCAATTGTTATTCATTCGTTTTGTGTTTGTTTTCATTTTTCGGCGTAATGTGTTCTTTGTTCTTCCTCTTCCCCTTTTGGCCTTGAGAATTGCAATAGATATACATGTTTTTATTAATCTTGTCAAATCGATACAGAACCCTGTCAAAATAAACTGATATTTCTTTACATAAAACGTATCATACATCAAGAAAATAAAAATGAAAAAATTATAAAATGGTTGCTTTGTGATCACACAATACGCAACCGATTAATTTCGAAATCGGCCATCTTCCTACAATTTTAAATCACGGTCGATGGACTTTATTTCAAATTTACCTAGATATCAGTTATTTGTGTGTTCATAATCACCAAAAGTACCTTTAACGTTATTGATCACGTTTATTTGTATCGACTTGAATGTTTTTCTCTCTCGGGTTAGTGCTAAAGAAAATACAATTATCAACATGGGAGGTATACACACATTATTCATACTGCCTGCCGTTACTTAGTCAAACACTAGATGTACAATGCATTATATATCTTTTTCATCTTAGCATGGTACTCCTCAGTTAGAACATCTTACCACCACAATAAACAAAATTATTTGATTTATTGGGAAAAGTAACAATTTTCCAGTTACAGTAATTTGTGAAGTATTTAATATACTTCTTAACATATCTTACGTATGATTTTATCATTAAATGATTATGAGTTCATTAAGCTTATTTACTAAATCCATCACTAAGTTAACAATACGGAAAAAAATAGCACAATAAACTTAGCATTGTTAATATAAGTACTAGGTTGATTATAAACAGAGAAACCTCTTTTCATTCAACTCTTTGGAATTTTCAATAATATGAAACAATATAATTAATTACCAAAATATGCTTGTACAGGAATAACAAGTAATAAATGTAACATTTACAAAGAATAATTTGGTGAAAGTTTCATTTCTTTTTCTAATTAGTCATTCTAAAGTAGTTATTTTTTTCAAAATGTGTCTTTATTTAAGATGTAAAGAGGTCAGGTAGAATGACTCCGCCTGTGGCACTTCTAGAGTTATTGCCGGTCCCAAGCCCGGGCAAAGCAGGAGGGTTGGACATGCGGTTAGCGAAACCATCCCCTAGATAAGTAACTCGACAAAAAAAGCTAACCAGAATGACAGCTATTTTGGTTTACCTTCATTACTACATAATTAATTCATATTGATTCTTGATAGAACATTTGATCTGATTCTTTATTCACATTATATTACAGGTACTTTTAATTACTAGTTTCTCTATTTTAATCATTTTATAATTTTAACCAAGTATACATTATCTACTGATCATTTAGAAATTTACAAGTGATAACAAATATACTTTCACAACAATACTAAATTCCGTTTTTATACAAATAGTGTGTGCATCTTAAAATTCCTTATTGTTTATGATAATTATTTTGGATTCAGTTTTAGTGCCGTATTATAACTTACTAGAAAGAATTTCACTGATTCATTTTCGAATTTTAATTACGAAATTATATTTTTTCTTTTATTTCATATGTGAATTAGAGGGTTTTATTCACCTGACTTAAATTCACTGAATAAAACGAAAGTATTATTATCATCATCCTCAGTAGATTTTTGGGATCAAATTGAGATTGCAAACCTATCAGTGTCAAAACACTAATGAAAGACTGAAAGTACTGGACGGCTGTTTTGTTCAAATATGAGACTCTTCAGTAGTACGTATCCACGACCCTGCAAGCAGGACTCGGATACAGCGTCCTTTGTGTCGTTTGCGAATCCTTAACTTTTAGACCACTGAACCAGTATTCGACGGTGTTAATGTCTAACCTGTATACTTATATTTAAAAAAGAATTAGTTTTCTGTAAATTGTAACCACTATTTGTATTTTGATTAATGTGACACCTGGAACAAAACTGATTTCTTGAATAATTAATCTGAAATCTATTGTTAAGATTTGTACATTCGTGAGAAGAATTAAGTCAAAGAGTTGAACTTATCGTTTAGAAGTCAATCAACAATATACATTGAAACTAGAAGTATTTGGCTGCCTGTTGCTTGGAACGATAAATTTGAACTTTATTAGTAAAATGAAACTTTGAAAGTTAATAACAGTAATGTTAAAGTCTGCTCGAAATGAAAAAGCCAAACAAGACTGTTGAGCTTATCAACATATGTGATGTGTAACCACGTACCGTATGATAACAAGCAAATGTTTAAAAGCATAACTATTGGAATAAAGAATGTGCGAGCATTGAATTTGGAGCATATTATAATTACATATACCATTTTTCTATTTTCATACTGTAGAATTATTTCACTATGAAAGTCCTTACAATCCTAGAAAACGTGTTATTTTTGATAGGTTGGTATTGATATACGATTATTATCAAGATTAACACAACTCTATGGATGTAAAAACTCTTGAAAGGTATGGTGCATTGCTTTGAAGTTGTTTTGTCCATAATATTCTCACAGAACATTTACAGTCTCACTGATGAAATTACTGCGAAATTATGTCTGTCAAGTTTGTTAGTTATTTTCAGTGCATTCTATCTGGCATAGAACAAATTTCAATTCTCTTTAGTCTTGGATCCCGTTGACATCAAAAATACTGATAAACTAATTTGAACAGCAGGTCTTACTTTTGACTATTTTAAGTGAATCTGCATCATTAACAAAAAGGATAAGTATTATTTTCAGTCTCAGATATCTGCCTTTTGAATTCATAATTGAAGTTTTAAAAAATGGAGACATTCATAAATTAGATTTTAATAGATATATTAATTTCCGATCCGTTTATTTTCTCAGTGCTAACCGATTTAAAATGTCGGGTAGATCGTGACTGTGTTCATGTGAATCGAAGCAGTTGTCATCCTGGTGCCGGTTACTGTTCATGTCCTGGAAATACTATATACGTTCCTGAAAAACACGCTTGCAGTAAGTATAATAAACGTGAATTAAATTCTATGAAACTTTAAGGTTGTATTTCATAGATAGTATTTTCTTTAGATGTCAAATAATTTATAGTGTTTCTATTATTATTTAAATTTAGCCAAGTAACCACTACTAATTAACGTGACAGTTAAATGCTTGATTTCAAGAAGATGTGTGCGAAATTTCACTCTCAATATTGATTAGATCTTTAAATCATAAAAAAACCTTAGTGTTGAAAAGTTAATGAAATAACATGATTTGTGCCATATTACGTAATCCACTATTGTTAACATATTTATAATTTCAAACCTGGTGAATAACATAGAGTTTAGAACATGTGCCATACTGTTCACTAGAAATTTCTGATAAAGATACATATAAAATTAACCTAAGTCTTTAAATAAGTTCATACTGTGAAACATTTATCTCTAAATGGATTAGTAGGTTTATGTTTAACAGATGTGAAAATTGGAGGAAACATGAGTTGAACACAGTTACCATGTAATAATCACACATGAATGGGGAGCCTAAGCTTAAAATGAAATATTCATGTTATAGTCTTTAATTTACTAAAGGTTATTATTTAGTATCATTTTGTGATGAAAATAGTACTTTGTGTTATCTAATTTAGAAATTCTTTTGATACTTTCTGAAATGTTCTTGGAAATCTAGCTGAGTAACTTTTGTTTTTTGAGTTGATGGGATTACTGAATCTATAATACACTATTACGTCTAGTGAAATGACTTAACTACTGATGGTTCTTTTAAATATGTTCATACTAAATACGTTTTAATACCCAAATGTTTGGATGAATAAGCTATTAACATGAACTAGTAAATTGCTCACCCCTTAAAGAATCAGTAACTCAAAACACGATAGTTAATGATTATTAACCTATTCAATACTGATTTACTACTTAGCCATTTACATTTAGACACACAAGTGAAATGTTCTATTATAATCCCTAAAATTTAGTGTGCTACTAGCACTTCATTCAAAAATCTCTGATCTGAATCCTTTCAAGTCAGTTGCATTCCGTTCTTAATATAATCTAAGAAAAGTTAAATAAATTATTTAGTTAATTGCTAAAAGAGAGTTCATTATCTTTATTTTCAAAAAATAACGAAACTTTAAATGATAGATACACCATAATAATTTTGAACAACAAATCATAGAACCATTAAAATATAACTATGATGCAACAAATATTTGTTTCATTTCGCGATATGAATCTACAATTTTGAGAAGATAATGTTTCTACTTCATCACTTCTGAAATATGACAAATGTTAACAATACTGGTCAATTTAGTTGTTCACAACTTAAATAGGATATTCATACAAAAAACCAAATCACTTAAACCACTTCACACTCAGAATCAGCAGGTTAATTATGTTAGTGGAGCTCACGCAATTGTTTTGTTTTTTCTTAGATTTTTGACCTAATATTGTTCAACAACTTAAAAGGGCAATCTAAACAAAAATAATAAGAGACTAAAATGATAATTATGCTGTTATAATATATATAATGTTGCTACATTTATGATCGTCATCAAGTGGCTGAGTTACAGGGATCAGAAGACTATATTAAAATATCAACACTGCACGCCACAGTATAACTGGTTTATAGGACAAGTACTTTCACTGTGTGAATGAATATAAAGTGCTAAGCAACAATCCGAATTTTGTTTGATTTAAACATCTCATAAAGTGTAACTATAGTTTTTTTATACTTTTTTCGAATATAGGGTCACGTTTTACCTATCCCAGTGATCCATTTTGTGATGTATGCCTTCAGTTGAAAGGAACCTGTTTTAAATATGAATTATTTGAAAGAGTTACAACAGAAGAAAGGTAAATAACATGAGATAATTTTATTCACAGTAGTGTTTTTTCCTTATATCGAGTATTTTTTTTACAATGAATATTAATTCTTGATTCTCAAAATGAAACTATGGGCGAGACTCTAATTTATGGACGACCTTTGAACAAGTCTTAAGTGACCTTGAGAAATATTAGTCAACCAGGAAACAGTCAGTATAGAGTAAAAAGATGTTATACAAAACCAAGGAAATAAAGTGGATACACTTCTTGTACGTGGTTCAAAAACTTGTCAAGGTTAGAAAGAGGTTCAGAGGTTCTAAAATCGTAATGCATGCAAAAGAGAAAATCATCCATACGGCTAAAGAATAGTCGGCATCTGGAGCCATGATAAGATCTCAAAAACTCTTTCAGCTTCGGCCACATAGCCTCAATATTGTTTATGTGCACTCTGGTTGTTGAGTGTACAAAAATGCTACTCGTGGATAACGACACGACGCACATAATCAAGCCTATGTAGGAGTCTATACGCTCTCCAAAACATCCGTATATATTGTAGTACCTGGCTGCAGACAGTGTTACTGGTGCTTTTATTATCCAGTTCGCAATAATTGTTGTAATTTGCCTTAGTTAGGAATTATATATGGGGTTTTCACCACGAACTGACATCAGCTATAATGCCAGAAATTTACTTAGCCAAATGGATGAAAGGCTTTCGCGTTAAATTCCGAGATCTATAATCCTATACCTGATTGATTCGTCCGCAAATTATAGTCCCGCCGTTTTATTTGTTATAGCTGCTTAATTATCACGTTTTGTACAAAATTCCCTGTGAACCGATCGTACGTTAGCATTAAGCACTGAAGTTGGCGCCGTAACCTTGAAATCTCCAAAACGCCTCTGATTGGCTCGTCCATAGATTAGAGTCTCACCAAAGTGTTGTGTAACATAGTTATTTATATTCTGTTTTATGAATGTCATGATTATTAACATGTTCATGGTGGTCCCAATAAAACGAGAAAACTTTCTCTGTAAGTGTTTTAACATATGTTCTATGTTTACATAAGTGAATTGATTCTACTATTAGCGAAGCTAGTTTATTTGAACAGTTATATTCTTCATAGCTCAATTATAGTTTTATATTTTCCTAGAAATAAAAATGTTATTTGAACATTATAGTCAAATTATTGACAATGTTGACTATATATCTTAACCTTGTGTCATATAAATATGGAAATCAATAGATTATGTCTATATATATATATATATATATATATATATATATATATATATATATATATATATATATATATATATACAAACTTAGGATATGTTTCATTATTATAAGAATTGTAAATATGAACTAGACAACTTATTCAATTTAACGTTAATAGACTACTCAAAATTAAAGTATAAGTTTATTTTCATAATATTTATTAGAGTATCAATGAAGATGATTAGTCTACTTTGAATTTATTACTTCATTTATATACAATCAAAGTTGACTATTTTTCTTTGTTCTCTTTTTTTCTTTAATAAATATTATTTTTAAATGGTTGAAATCATGAGTCCATTGAAGCTAGACCACCATAGAAAACCTGGTTAATCACTCAGGCGCATGACTGATAAATTCTTAGTTCGAATCTTGCGGTGAGCAAAATCGTGGATGCGTACTGCTGTAGAATCCCATACTAGAACGAAACGACCATTCAATACTTCTAGGTTTTCCATAATGGTCTGCTTTCAATCGACTCATAATTTCAACTATTTAAATTTCTAAATCTCCATATAACCCCTTCTAAAAATATTATTTTTCTTGAAAATATTGGTAATGACCTAATTTTAATGAATCTTAATCTTCATATATATAATGTAAAGTGTTTATTTTTTTTATTTAACATTTCTCATAGTGAAATAACATAAAATAAGTAACACCTATGTAATATGAATTCAATAAAATTAAGAAACAATCTGATTAGTATATAGTTGACCTTTAAAGAAAACAACAAAAAAAACAATGAAAGTTCAATACTTAAATAAAGAAATTTATCATCGAAATGTTAGTTTATTTGAGTTTAGAAATAAGTTAAGTAGATATAATTATGATGATACATATAAACATGTTAAACTTAATTCGTATTTTCCACTTTCTAAAATAATGAAATCTAAACTTTATTTATTAATCAAGATCAAAATTATGAAAATTTTTTGTATTCATTTTCACTAATCATATTTATACAATATAGTAAGTGTATATACTTTATCATAGATCATAGATTATTTATGCAGGATCGTGAATACACACTGTTGAGGAGTTCAGTACTTTTTAGGTTTTGAATGTTGATCTAGTTTAAATCAATATATAAATTCAACTAATAAAATTACTACAATCACCATAGATCTCAATTTTGATCATTATAAATATGATACGAAAGATATATACATTGATTGATCACTGAGTAGTGATTTATATCATATGTGTTCGGTGTTTAATATTGGTTGGATTCTATCGATCAAGTTACAATGCAGCCTTAAGTCTCAGTGACTAGAGATTAAATGGATTGTATAAGCTGTTAGAGGATAATCAACAAACATATTGAAATCAATCCAAGTTGCCAACCAATCAGGAAAATCATGCACAAATATAGGAACAAAAATCAAATCAATAGGAGACACACCCAAAACAAAGGAGTAAACAATGATAAATTTAAGGTCAAAAAGAACTAATCAACATCGAGGTGCACAGAACAATCTGTGAAACACATATGGAGAAATTTAAACACTTCACTTCTATTTGAAGTTCGTGCTGATGATGTCGTTCAGAAGAACGATGAAAGCTCCACGACCAAACCATCCAGCTCATAGAACAAAATCCCACCAAAATCATCCACCTGAGCTACAAATCTTCTCTAGTTCAGGACAAATATATGTCAATGACTTAAATTTTACCAATGAAATTCTAGATAAAATCAATATATTCCTTGAAAAGTAAACAGTAAATAGTTTATTTTTAAAAAAGGTGGAATATGATTAATTGTTATTCATTATTATGCCCTTCTTAGATATGTTGATTAACAAAACCGATGAAGAAAATCTTGAAACTTAAGTATGTTGGAAGATGGAATAGACTAACTAGTTCATGAATAACAATATTAATAGCTTATTTGTTACAAAAACAGTAAAACATCGAATTGAATATGAATACACAAATAATACTTAGTAAGACTATAAAGTGAAAAACGTTATATTGTGCTTGATATATATGACAAGAGCTTAAGTGATACAATATAAAATTATCAACCATAACAAAATGGTTTTAATTCAAGAGCAAACAAACTGTTCAGTATTTCGTCTAACTTCAAATTGTAACAAATCTAGTCACAGTTAAGAGAAAAAAAACAATACAGTTAGACCAATACTAAATGGATGCAAAATGTAGAGGAAGGTGAGATTGTTTGAAAAAAATTTTTTGTACTGAACACTTGTCACAAGGATTTTTATAATGTGAAGAATATGATACAGTTAAACTGTATAATTAGGAGTGATAGTATTTTACAGCACAGCATTTACATCAAAGTATACAATGTACCAATTATCTGTTAGGGACGTTAAATTCCCAGAACTCACTTGGAAAAGGACCAAATTTGTAATTTTATTTAGAAAATTTGAATTTCTTTGTTTTCGTGCCAAAAGCGCTCTTGTGACCTTCATGTCGTATTTCCCACTTGGAAGTATCTTAAATGCTATTGGTCCGTTGCATCTTTTAATATGCTATTTGGTAACTCTCTCCAAGGACGGTTTTGTACTGTATATATACGTTTTGAATTGTGTTCGTTGTCATCACTCGTTTCTGGCTGTTTGCAAAATATACTCCCCATTCAAAGCTTAGACTTCTTCCTCTAGTTAGCGTGGCTGGGACGCATCAAATCGCTAGCTTACTGGTCTTTGGTCACTGAATCTTTGTTCTAGTTCTCAGATTAAGTGAACTCGTGATAGCTTCAACCCCAGCATTATCATCCCTATAAACAAAGCGTTGTCTCCAATAAGCCGTGTTAAAAGGACATAATGGTTCTAGAAAATTTGATGATCATTTTGGGACAACGAATATCTCAGAGGGGGTAACACTTAAGAACAAAGATTTTCTCCGCTAGAGGACTAAGACTTCATTTTGTGAATGAATAATGTTGAGAAATACGGTTCTAATCTATTCAAAAGGTACCTATTGTTCAGTGCAAATAAAAAGAGGTAAAATAAGATAAAATGTGAGAAACAACGACAATCATTGTGATAGATTCATCATCATATTGGTGCTTGACTGTTTATTAACTTGTTAAGTTGGGTAGATTTTGTTGAAACTAACCAGCAAATATCTAAGTGTAGCTATATCATTACAGACGAATCGAAGGAATAGAAAGTTGAACAGTTGTTTACTATTCAACTACGGACAATGTTATCAAAATATACACTGTAGACTTAGTTCCATTTCCCCGCGACAAATCGCGACAAATAATACTCAGTTCTGAAAGTTCTCCAAAAATTTGTTTATGTATTCTACCGACTTTTATCTCGCAAACACTGCAAAAAGCAAAAGAATTTCATTATAATATCAATTGGTCGTTTTATTAGTCCTATGGATAATTTAACGAGACGGTAATTTATGGAAGAACCGATCACACTCAAGACAGCAGATCTTGGATTTCACGTGAAATTTACTTACTCATTTGGCTCAATACCATTTTGTAATATAGCTGATATCAATTCTTGATGAAAACATTAAGTTTTACTCCTTATTCTGACGTTCATCTGTAAATTTAGCGTTGCTAAAAGGTCGTCCAAAAATGTGGTCTCACTGATAATTTTATTATATTTTCATTAATAAGGAATCAAAAAGTAAAATGGTAATTTGTATGAAACATTTTCATATTTTGGTCGCATTTAATAGACATGCATAATCCTGTAGATCACTTTAATTAGAGAAATACTAATTTATCCCTTCAAAACTAAATGTTTGAGCTGATCATGGTAATATTTATGAAAAACATCATCCACTATTTATAGCTATAGCATACGAATTTAGGATCGCTTGTGATACGAAATAAAATAAAATCGTTAATGTTGAGATAGCTAATAAGTGTTGAATTGAATCAGATAATTTTATTCTATGAAAATGCAAAGAGGTAGGCTGTATAAACATCAATCGAACTACATCACTATATAATCAACTTTTCATTAAGCGATTGGATCAGTTGTTGGCCAGAATAAAAGGAATTGGGTAAATATATTACTTATGGACACAAAGCACCAGCTTTTCGATACAAATATTTATTACTTCAGCCGTCTGAAGAATTCCTAGTTTGACGGATTTAGGCAGACTGCTATTAACACGATATATTACTGTAAATGATTGCCCCATGTTGAGTGTATGACTCGTTTGTACTAAATAAACTAAAATCGAGCTGTTAAGATTTCTAACTATACCTTTGCATAATAATATTTTATGATACAGTGATATGTGGTTCTAGATATTATCACCATAAATGAATATGATAACTTTCATAGTAGAAAATTGCAAATGACTTCTGAATTTCCGAATACCATAATGAAAATTTAACCCACGAAAAGCATTCAACCTGATCAACATTTATACTCCATAGTAACCATCATATATTTTATAAAAATTGTATTATATATCAAGCAATATGTAAAATAATTATTAAGAATTATTTATCACAACCAATTAAAACTATGCAGAGAAAATTGTAGCACTGTTAATTTATCTGTGAATAGACCAAGTATAACATTACTTACTTACTTACGCCTGTTACTTCTAATGGAGCATAGGCCGCAAACCTGCATTCTCCAACCCATTATGTCCTGGGCTTTCCTTTCTAATTCTATTCAATTTTCGTTCATTTTTCTCATGTCTGTCTCCATTTCTCGGCGTAATATGTTCTTTGGTTTTCCTCATTTCTTTTGGCCTTCAGGATTTCATATGGAGGCTTGCAAATATAACACTATAGATTATTTAATATTCATAAATAATTATAACAATCCATTAATATCAAATATTCAATATAGAAATAACAATGTTACCTTCATGTAAATTGTTAAATTAAGACATATGCATTTCATTCATAACAGTGACAACAAAGAAACAATGTGTCCTGAATAATATTTTAACAAAATCTTTGTGTATATTTTCAATGTACAATCTATTCAAAAGGAATTACTAATGAAAAGAATTTAGATTCGATTTCTCTTTCAATAATATTTAATTCTTATTGATAAAATTTCAAAGAAATTATTGTCAATGAGATAAAGAATCAACGGCATATGAAAGTTTTCTTTACTTGTTTAGTAAATTCAAATCGTGTTATTCAATTAAATAAGATCTTTTGTTAATCAGTATTATTTAATGGTCAATGACACGATTCCTATCATCATTTTATCATTCATCATAAGGAATATTTCATGATTAGAAAAAAACTACTAATCATTAATAATTTCGATCATGTTCCTACAAAAGGTCACTTTTAGTACAGTACTAGAGAATGAACAAAATACAACAAGACAAGTATAGTTTAATAGTTGAGATCATGAGTTAATTGAAGGTAGATCACTATGGAAAGCCTAGAAGCACTGGATGACCGTTTCGTCCCATTGTGGGACTCCTCAGTAGTGCGTGTTCACGAGCCCTCCCCGCGATATTCGAACACACGACCTATCAGTTTTTGCGCGTGAGAGCTTAACTACTGGACGTGGATGCACACTGCTGAGGAGTCCCACAATAGGACGAAACGGTCATTCATTACTTACATGTTTTCTATAGTGATCTAGCTTCAATTAACTCATGATCTCAACTACTGAAATACAGTTTAGCTGTCATTCGCTATTTAAATGTATTCCATCAGTTTTGGTCTATAATGTAAAATTGTTTTGTGAATCATTGTAGATAAAATAATCTCGGAATTATTTAATCAGTTCTAATGAATACTCTATACTTATCTTATCAACACACTTTTGAAAACTTTCCCAATTAATTTCCAAAACTTTATAATTAAGACATTGTGATATTCTTTGACAATTCAAAATTGTTTATTGTATTATACACCATAGAGTGAATCCAAATGGTGTTGGTTGTGTTTGTCCAGATCATAAAGTGTCGATTAGTACAAGAACAAGTGATCCGTTAAAATATATGTGTGATGGGAATTTGGGTAAGTTCTCAGTATTTTTGTATAAATATCTCAAGTATGTAATTTGACCAAATAGTGATATATATGACCGCGAATAATAGTTAAGTAACTGGCAATCTTTTTCTAACTTATTACTACGCTAATTTGTAAAGTGCTTGTTGTATTTATTTGCTTGAAATACATAAAACACACCTCAATCACCCTAGTTGACAAACTAATATAACCGATTAACTGCTTTTCGAGGTACAGATGAAGATACTTACTTAACCACATATATAAACAAGAGATTTACTCATACAAATCAAAATGATTAGAGATGGTTAAAAAGTTCTTATACACTATATTTACATTCGTCTACATTCTAGAATACCTTGGATATTTTATTTTATCATGTAACGTTTTGATTGAATTTCTATGCAAACTATTACAATGTTTACCATAGACTAAGAATAACAATGATAAAATAAATTGATTTTATGAATAAATTCACCTAAAATTGAGTAGTTATTATTGAGCATTTATGGTCCTCCCTAAAGTCCCACAATAGGACGAAACGGTCATTCAGTGCTTACAGGTTTTCTATAGTGGTCTCGCTTCAATTGCTATATTTAAGTTTTCAGAAACTAATATAATGTATCAAATAAAGTGTTATTATATTTAAGGTATCAAGAAAGGTATGGATTATATAGTTAAGCAGTTTCTTCATGAATCTTCTAGTGAGTATTCACTTACGACATCAAACAATATCGATTTTAGACCTGTCAGATTACGTAGTAACTAATCAGTGAGTCAAATTTTAATGTCATACATTTTTAGCCTAACTAGATTCTATGTTAAAAATAAGATTATATATTCCTTTACTAGATTTCTCATTACATATTTTCTTTTAATCAAGTTG
Source organism: Schistosoma margrebowiei (assembly GCA_944470205.2). Classification (NCBI taxonomy): domain Eukaryota; kingdom Metazoa; phylum Platyhelminthes; class Trematoda; order Strigeidida; family Schistosomatidae; genus Schistosoma; species Schistosoma margrebowiei. The sequence goes on along the minus strand of OX104024.1, from coordinate 63,575,330 downwards.
ATATTGGATCAGAATGTGATGATGAATCATTATTTTGTCGTTCAATAAATTCCATTTGCAAACCATTACAAGAAGAACTGTTACTATCCAATAACCAGTTGCATAGTATTAAAAGTAATCTGTGGTCAGAAAACTTTCCTAGTGGAGATCATTTACGCAGAAGTCAAATTATACGTACATGTCAGTGTAAACCAGGATATTTACCAGTATATCAAATTAATTTAAAGTATAATGAATGCTGTAAGTTAAAAAAATCTGTTATTTGCTGATTATTATTATTATTATTATTATTATTATTATTTCATAAAAGCAACTGACCACAAATGTTTTAACCAAATAATAAGTAGTATCTAGTCTTTGTATTTAAGAATTAATGACCACTTACCTTCTACATAGTTAAAAGTGAGTATTAATTTTCAAATTGATTCAATCTGAAATTAATTAAGATATATAATTATATTTTACTAAACTATGGTATCTTTCATAAGCAAATATGAATAGTGTTTAGTAGTGAATTAAGGCCTTGTAAATTAAGGCAATATCGAGGCAATACGCACAGTATACACATATGCTAAGAAGAGACTAATCAATTGCAGTCCTAAACATCAATGTGAGAATTCAAGTAAACAATACCAAGTAAATTTATAGTATCTTTTACGTTAATTAATCTATATAAACCAATAAAACAAATGATTCATTCCTTTATAAACGTTTTTGTGAAACTCATTATTACAGAATATAACTCACAATACTTTTCACAGGAAATATACATTCTTGTACCATACACAGGTAGTAGTGTGAAAATAATTCATGATTAAGTTTTGTTCTCTGAGCTGAACAAAAGCTCCATCAAAATCATCCACCTGACCTACAATTCTTCTCCACCATCTCAAATTCATGATTAAACATAGAAAATTTCCCTTCAAAAAATATTTTGTCCCACATACTAGTAACTAGGTTAATTCATATTTTTTACTATAAGATAGAGGATTGTAAAATCTATCATTAACATCAAATATAGAAGATGGTTTCAATCATAATTTTATTTCATGAGCAAATATTACGTCTGAAAAAGAAAACACTGTCCATAAGTACTATAGATATATTTATGATGTTTACTGTATATGATAGAAGATTGATTCCGAATCCATTTAAGATAAATGTTGTTTGTTTTATGTGGTACTCATAGTATTGTTTCATTATTATCCATTTACATTTCTTATTATGATGTTCATATATCTGTAACCAATGTATATTATTGATTAGGTTAGATAAATAATTATTTTTGTCATGATTATATCTATTAGATGGAAAATTTACTGTAACAAGCTTGAAAAAAATGACTTAGGTAAATTGTTATTCTGAACTAAAAATAACTAGAATATATAACATTAGAAAATCCTTTGGTCGTTAATGTGAATAATGTCATGGTATTTAAATGTTTATACGGATTGCTTATTTATTTCAGCTTTTTTAACATTTTTCAAAGTTAGCTATACTTGGAGATGTTTTTAGATCCTTCTATTCAGACGAAGTTAATTCGACTAAGGATATTATTAAAGATTGTGAAAGAAATGTAAATAGATTAAATACATGCCCCTTAACAGAAATTACATCCTAATTCAGTTCTGAATAACAACAGTTAGATAATTCAAACTCTTACGATTAATAGCTTCATGAAGATCATACTAATGTTCACATTTCTATAGAACACGTAACCACTATGTATAACAATTAGGATGGTTTTATGTAAAGTAAAAAACATATCAGAAAATTTTTTGTAGAGATTGTAGTAATTTAAACGGTTGAGATCATGAATCAGTTGAAGCTAGACCATCATAGAAAACCTGGAATCACTGGACGGCCGTTTGGTCCTATTGTAGGACTTCTCAACAGTGCGCATTCATGACCCCACCTCGCAGGATTCGAACCCAGGACCTATCAGTTCCGCGCCAGGCACCTAACTAACTAGACCATTGAGCCGGCATCAAACGTCGGATGTGTCACTCAGTTTCGTGGATTAATTGAAGTTCGATATTAACACTGTCGGATGTCGGCCGGATCAATGGTCTAATGGTTGAGCGCTAGTGCGCGAGACTGATAGGTCCTGGGTTCGAATCCCGCTAGGCGGGATTGTGAATGCGCATTGCCGAGGAGTCCCGCAATAGGACCGTCTAGTGATTCCAGGTTTTCCATAGTGGTCTAGCTTCAATTGACTCATGATCTCAACTGTTTAAATTTTAAAAAACATATTTCACTAATTTGTTTTAATTCCATCTAGTAGTTACATAACATGTATTTTAAAAATATTGTTCATCTATATGACAGTATCCCTAAAATAATTCATATGTCACTCAGTTTTTCAGATTTTTAAAGTTACACATATTGTTATTATCGTGTCTTAAGCTTTACTCTTTTGATTTATAGTTAAAATATTACCAATGAAAGCTAAACATTGTCAGAAATGTGTTGATACAGGTGGTCAGTGTTATGATTTAAACGATGATGGAATAGGAGATGGTTGTGATTGTCCACCTAGTCTTTCATCTATAGTCTATGGAAAAGAAAACTCAGAAATATATTGTGGAACAGTTCATGGTATGTCAATGATCAATAGTGATAATCAGAAAATTTAATTTATGCAATGATTTTAGTATATCTCTGAAGTAAATGTAACCTCACATTAAATTATATTGTTAGCTATTTCAATACTAATTAACAGATATATTAAAACAAACTACATACGAATAGATAAGCATATTTTAAGAGACGATTATGTCATCATTAAATATCATAAGATATATGTTAATAATACAACTAATTCATGTAAATATATCGCTGAATGTACATATTTTCTTTACGTGAATATGAATGTAAAACACAAGAAATAAGACAGAGAGAAATGTGAAACTATTCCGTATGTTTTAAACATTTAATTGCTAAAGTTTAATTTACTTTAAGTAGAGTACATTAAGCTAGTCAGTTGTCTAGGTAAATAAATATCAATGAATTGTAACAGGAATTTCAAGTAAGTAAGTGCACATATTTTAATACATTCCCATTCGGTTGTGAATTCAGTATACAAGGAAGATGATTATACATAGGAATATATACAATATTATGAGGTGTTAAAATAAACTGATTTAAGCCAATATTTCATTTGTAATGTGAAAATTGTATAAGTCATTTATTATATTCAGAGAGGAGTTTTGTGGATCTCATAATAATTTATTAGTTGAACTCATGAGATAATTGAAGCTAGACCACCATAAAAATATTGAAAGCACTGGACGGCCGTTTCGTCCTAGCACGGGAATCCTCAGTAGTGCTCATCGACGATATTAATTAGATAACCACACCAACAGAGTAATAGTCTTCTCAGAAGAAACACGTTTTGAAAGAAAGTTATCATCAGGATTTTAACTTGATTACTTAATCATATTACAGTGAAATAAAAAAAATGTTTTCATATGAAGTTTTCAACCACTTTTCAATATAGGAATAATTATAAATTATATAATATTAAAACGGACTGATATAGAAGAAAGTCATTTTACAAACATTCATTTAAATAAATAAAAAGCAATGCCAACCATGCACCTTACATGAGTTGCAATTATGATTATTTTAATTTTCATGTTCTAGTATCTGTCAACTGTACAAATGGATATTTATCCGTGTGCTATTATCCTCATACCTATGGACCGTACAGCAGCTTGTTTGATGATTTGATAAATCATCGTTCTGTGGCCAGATTAGCATCCGATAATTATATGATAGATACACTACCTCTACAAATATCTGGTTTGTCCAGTGAAACCAACAGGACATATCATTATTCAAATTTTCAAAATCTTTGTACACTCAAATCAGAGAACGATACAACAGATACTGAAAACACTTTCGTAACAGAATCAATATCACATGATAATTATCATTTACATGGGTCACAAACAAAAAGATTCTGTTTGAATGTTGATGTTTGGCGAAAAAATGGACTATGTGGTATTAGACTGTATAAACTCAGTGTAAGTAATTTCTTCATTTTTTTAAAGGATTGTATAATTCTGAATATGAACCTAAAAACTTAATAAATGTATGCTTTGTTACTCTTAAAAGTAAATGAATTGTAGCATGCATTGCTTAATGAAGTATATTTGGTGAGGTCATAACAAAAATACATGAAATTTTATGAATGATGGATTTCAGTCATAAGCTGAGAATTTAGTTTTCTTCCGAATAAAACCATATTGAATCCATAAAAAGCTGTATATTAGTTTGAAACACTTCCTAGTATTTTGCTTGTGTTGGTAATAACAAATATTTACAAAATTCATATTCACAATGTAATATAATATACTTACTTATGCCTGTTACCCTAAGTAGAGAAGCATAAGTAGCTCACCAGCATTCTCCATCCAAATCTGTCCTGAGCAATCTTTTCCGGTTCTTTCCAGTTGCTGTTCATCGTTTTTATGTCTGTCTTCCTATTTTCGTTTTCCTTCAGGATTCCAAGTAAGCGCTTGACTCGTGATGCAGTTCAATGATTTTGTTAATGTATGTCCTATCCACTTCCAACGTCTTTTTCTAATTTCCTCTTCAGATGAAAGTTAGTTTGTTCTATCCTACAGTAGAATGTTGCGGATGGTTTCCGGCCAACGGATATTGAGTTTTTTGCGCAGACAACTGTTCATGAATACCCGTACGCTTTTGATGATGGTTGTGGTAGTTCTCCAAGGTTCAGATCCGTACAGTAGAACTGTCTTGATGTTCGTACTAAAGATTGTGACACTGATATTGATTGATTGCTGTTTTGAGTTTCATATGTTCTTTGATTGTAGCAATGCAGCCATTGCTTTGCTAATCCTAGCATTCTCATTTACATCAGATCATCCACGTTCACCGATGATAATGTTTCCAGAGTTTCTCCATCAAGTGTGGTTGTATTTGTGTTCCCCATGTTGTATTTGAGTATATTGCTCCTTCCCTTGTGTATGTTAAGACCTACTGATGCAGAGACTGCTGCTACACCATCTTTCTTGACCTGAATTTGTTCGTGTGTATGCGTTAGAAGGGCTAGGTCGTATGTGAAGTCCAAACCATCTAGTTGCATCCAATTTATCCAATGTATTTCATGCTTTGACTCAGATCTGAAAGTCTCCTTAATCCAGTCAACTGCCAGAGGAAAGAGAAAGGAGGAGAGTAAGTAGTCTTATCTGACTCTGGTCTTTACTCGCAAAGTGTTTGTCAGCTATCCTCTCTGTATGAATTTACACTGTAATCATTCCAGATGATGTTGACGATCTTCTCAACTACTAGTTCCACAGTGTTGAAGAAGGCTTTATAAGCGTCTCCTATCCATTCTGTCAAACGATTTCTAAAAGTCAAGGAAGTTGATATATAGTGGCGAATTCCAATCAATTGATTTTCCCACTGTGATCTGTAACATATTATTTTGGGAAAATATACGTATAAATTTGATTTCGATATTAATGTTTCGAAGATAGAATCAATTAGTCAAAAAGTTGACAAATTTAGAAATATGAATGTATGAATGTTCTAGACATCATAGTGACTTTGCTTATATAAAAAGATCTTTAACAAAGAATCTTGTATTATAATAAAGTGTGGTGTATCCTACTTATGCCAACAGATATAAGTAGTATGTAGCCAAAATAGGAAGTGGAATGCCTAGCAGCAGAAAATTGAATTAAAGAGAACAGAAGAGAAATCGGAGAGGAATTAATACAAGAACAGAGTTAGAAAAGTAATCGAGTATTCAAAAGACAACGCAAAGATGTTCAGATAATGTATTCAATGTATGATTTTCATATTTTACTGACCCACTGTGTAATTTAGCATTAACCAATGAATTCGTTTCCTTCACCTGAGTTCTCGTTCACTACAAAACTACTCATTAGATTCTAATAAAGTTGCTCACGAGTAATCGGATAAGTTAAAAATGGTTTTCATTAATTCAGAAACAAAGAATATTTGAGCAAACAATTGTTCTCAATAACTTTTTTATTGCGTTGTAAGTTCATAATTATTGTGCTATTTTTGAAGGCTAAAATAAGACATGCTAGTGAATTAAACAATGTTATATGTTGAAAACTGTGAAGTCTAGCAAGAGTTCGTTAAAATTGTGTTGTTTTTAAATTAGGAAGAGCATTAAAAACAGATTAGAATGAACTGTTGTTAGGTCAAGTTATGTTGAGTATAATAATAATCAAATGAATAGTGTGTATGGCATACATACTGGGAAAACTTTGTCGGAGTACGATGATGATAATAGTGATAATAACAATGATAACAATTTAGAAACATAATATATAATAGAACAGGTGATTTCAAGGTAGTGATAAGAAATTTATGTGTTTTGATAAAGATACGTATATATTGAGAAATAGGTAAGGCAGATATAAACACTGCAGGAACTGAAAAGAGAGTAAGGGAATTATAATGTCCAGTTTATATGTACGAAGATACAATCGTGTACTAAGATTTTTGATCAAGGAAAAACATTAAAAATGGAACTTGTATATACTAGTGTAGACAAACTGTTTATTTTATAAGTTCATAATATTCACTACTCATGTGATTGAATGTAAAATCTTCATTCAGATGAGTACCACTGGAATTCGGTGACTAGCATTAACTTTTGATATTCGACAATCTTCCTTTATTCTTGTCACTGTCCGCCTGTTCTCATTCTGGTTCACTCTATAGAATTCGTTATTTATACACAATTGACGTTAGAAGACTACTCTTTGTATTGCTTCAAATTTACAGAGATATAATACTATTTTATATATTCGTAATGAATTGAAATAGTAAAATTTACTACATAAAATCATTTGTAGCTCTAATTTGTGTGATAATGTAGAAGTAACATCAAATGTAGTGAACAAGAACACAAGTGGGGACAATCGAATGTATTTCAACACAAAATCACAAAAGCGTCTTAGTAAAATTTGAGAACCATACAGTAAATACTTAATTTACAATATATCCGTCAATTGTCTCAAACTTCATTGTTCTTTCGTTTCTACATCAATCGTTCTTTGTTCTCGTTCTTCATGGAGATTTGTTCACTGAGCTGGATGGTTTGGTCGTGGAGCTTTCATCGTTCTTCTGAACGACATCATCAGCACAAGCTTCAGATAGAAGTGAAGTGTTCGAATTTCTCCATATGTGTTTCATAGTTTGTTCTGTGCACCTCGACGTTGATTGGTTCTTATTGACCTTAAATTTGTCATTGACAACTCCTTTGTTTTGGTTGTCTCCCATTGGTTTTATTTTCGTTTCTATGTTTGTGCATGATTTTCCTGATTGATTGATAAATTGGATTGATTTCAATATGCTTGGTGATTGCTGGTTTATCTGAGTGCCAGGCTTCTAAAAATTCTCTGGTGTTTTTGGAGTTTCTTCTGTCTAAGATTTCCACATTTTTACGATCCAGTGAGTATCCGCAGTTGTCCACATGTTTTGATATAAGTGAGGAGATATCATGGCGTTTGACTGCTAATTAATGTTCGTGTAGGCGAAGGTGAAAAGTGCGTCCGCTTTGTCCGATGTAGTGTTTATCGTAGTTGGCACAGTTTATTTTGTAGATAATGTTTGATTTGTCTTCCTTTGTTATTTCATCCTTTGGTTTGCATAAGATTAATTGTAGTGATTTTGTCGGTTCGTTCTCGTTTACTTCCTTTTTTTTAATCTTCTTAACCATTTGCCTCTATGTATTTCACTTTCAATAGATGATACATACTACTTATATCTGTCAATATCAATAGCATACACCATAATACTACTTTAAACTAGGCTATCATGCCTTAAGTGTCAAATATTTTTTGATACTTGTTTTAAATTGTTAAAAATAAAACAATCATCTTAGTTCTATATAAGAAATAACACAAGATCTTATTCAATCTTTATAAACTATCTAATCTGAGTTACTTTTTTTCTTCTTCATCTAATCTCCCTTTTTGTTTTATTCATAGAAACACAATGATTGAAATATAATCATATATTTCTATAAGAAATAAACATTAAATCTGATATAATTAACGATTATATAAAGTGAAATTTTTATGACTTTAAAATAAAGGGTTTCATTTCATTGAATTACCACTATCACTTAAAATAGAATAAAAAAAAAGGTATCAATGAACACTTTGATATAAAATCGTACACACACGCACGCACAATAACATATATATATATATATATATATATATATATATATATGCTAACATACAAACAGACCATAAACTAACTACAATTACGGTAATAATTATAATTTATTTGTCAAATTTAAACATAATTATAAGAGTTTCTAGGTTGTTGTTGTTGTTGTTTTTTTCCCTTTCAACTTTAAGATATATAATGAAAATTTATTTGACATTATTTTTGTTTATAAGAAAAATATTTTATACTAAGTGTTGGATTTATTATCACATAAAATGTAGATTTGTCTATAGGATGGTTTATAGTTACTAAGATATTGGTTACTTCGTAAAAAAAATGAGCACATTTTCAGGTGTTCTATATATTTTCCAGATGAAAAATGGTCGATAGCATTCGATCTGCACTTAATAAAGACTTGACACACATGACATTGATCACCACTCAGTGATCAATCAATTGTGATTACATCTCAGTCCTACAGGAGGTTGGTCGCGGCCCGGATAGCTCAGTGGTAACGTCTCTGACTGTGTTGCTGGGTGACACGGGATTGAATCCGTCAGGGAGCATCAGTTCCCTCAAGATTACAGGTACACCTTGTTGATGAGTGCCAAGTAGCACGAAACCCGAGTTCAGGGTTTTCTGTCCACTATCTCCAACCACCATCTAATCTCACGTATTTCTATCTTAATCAATCGAAATTTGATTAAAATGTAAATCGGATTATTTTCTTACAACATTTATTAGGTAACCTCTGAACAATTAGCTTGATTCTATATCAATTAATCTATGAGATTGAATATGCTGAAACAAAACCAAGTTAAATACAAGAACTTCAGGCTAATCTAAACTGTAAGAAGCTATAAACAGTTAGATTGTTTAATTTGAATTACTCAATAAACAGTACTGCTAAGCATAGGTTATTTAAGTAACTTTGGAATAGAAGATTTACTTTGTAAAAATTCACAAGGATTAACTTCTCTATAGTCTCTATATAAATAACGTGTACTATACAAATGTGAAATTAATTATAGTCTTTCAATTGTTTCTTGATAATCAAACAACAGACTGTACATGACACGACTACAGAAAAGAACAAACCTGACAAATAGACAATACATTCGTTTCAGAAAAATATTTACTGTTGTAATGATGAACTATTAGTATATTTTTATTTATCATGCACAATACATGAAAAGTGTGTTCATATTTAATAAAAATCTACGACACACTGAAGTGAATTAATATAATCAAGAAGAGTTGACTAATTTACCTGATGTTATAAATACTGTGTACAATACATGACATGAAGCTATTCAGATTGTTTGAAATTCTAAAGTTTTTTTTTTAATAATTATTTATTTAAAGTAAATAATTCTTATATTATTGTTTTGACAGCATGATACCGTACAATATGAAGGAATTTTAGAAGTTCTTGTAAATACTTCAATACGTACTCCTAGCAGAGATAAAATTATTCCTATCAAATGTATCTCACGAATACCTAATAGGCCAATGAATAAAATTAAAGTGTAAGTGACTGAAAAAATCTCTATGAAAATATTTTATCATTATTGATTTCTATTATATGAACCGTTTAATGAACATGACATGAATCCAATGAAAATTATAACAAAATGTTACAAGTTTTATGCATTTATCTTTGTATTTAGTTGCAACTAATCTTTATCGGGTAAAGAGGAAAGGAAGCTTGATTCATAAAGTTATTTGTCATAAGAACGATCTCATCTAATTTATCTGAAAGCTTTATTATTTATGTTTAAATGCTTTAATAATCATTACCTTACATAACATTAATGTATTTGAATCAGTAATTGAAAATGAGCTCTGTTAAATGTAAACTCTATTAACATGATAAATTTTGTACAATTGATGGATTACAGTGAAGTGGTAAATGTCATTTATATTAATTCTTTCTTATTGTCAGTCTAATTCTATCGAACAAGTTGTAATGTGACCACTAGTATAAGTGACTCGAAATCGATTTCACATGTAAGATAGTAGTCAGAAGTAGTCGACAGGAAACCTTCGATCTAGGTCTTATGCTATTTGGGATTGTGAAGCTAGGTGGCACGAGATTGAATTCACCAGGGAGCATTAGTTTCCACAAGATCACAGGTACATCTTGTTGATAAGTACCAAAAAACATGCAACCTAGGTCCAGGGTGTCCTGTTGAATACCTCCAACCACCAGTTTGCATAATACCATCATTACTTGGTTATGAAATGTTTCTTCTGTGGAGAATACTGATATGAACAACGCGATAAACAAATAATCGCAAATTTTCACCCGATTTACCGTGTGCTGGTTCATCATAATTAATTTCGAAATATTACTGGAGTACTTAGATAACTGTAGCAACTTAATGGCAGCCTTTCAAATGATGGCTAATGACAAAATTCGTAGTTGTGTCAGAAACGTCCTGATTTATCTTCAGTTTTTGTTCATCAAGTGCTGAATAGTATAAATTGAAGTATAACACTGGTATCGAAATTTATCTTTAAATGATTGGGGATCTCAAGATTTTCAAAGTTGCTTTAGAAGACATTTGTGATTCAAAAGTACTGTTCTTCGAGTTTTTCAAATCTCCCTACCTTAAAATCTGCTCTAGAAAATCATTAGCTTTAAGGCTATCATTTTCACTCCATGGTTAAAAATAGAAGTCTGATGGCCTGTTTAGGTAACCATCAGTCATTATATTTCAGATTTGGTTTCACCTCCCTTACAACGGCCTGGAATGTCGATTGAAAATATTAAACTTTACATAAAAAAAACAGAACTCTAAACTACGTTTATGATTCTGTCACTGATAAATTATTTGTATACAGTTACGAAACCAAGTTATCACTTATTAAAAGAAAATTCATCTATTAGCGGTATGAAAAATATTTCACGCAAACTACAGATTGGTTACAAATACCACTATTTAACGATTAAAGGCTTATATCAACACATCAAGAGTTTTTCTGGCCTGATATTAGTGACTGTCATGAAAAAGTAAAAAATACAATTACTCTAATAACTGATTTTTTTAAAAGAAAATTAAGAGAACACGACCCATATAGTTCGTCATCGTTTTTGATAATGAATGGAATTGATTCGAGTTTCAGGTAGTGCATCAATTCACTTCAGATTCAAGATAAGATTTCTTGATTAACGACAATTAGCGCAAAATGAAGGTTAAAGTATTCAAGATATCTTCAAATTAATATAAGTTATAATATGATTTACTAACAAAATAATTCTTTTCGTTATTGGATTGTATACATTATCCATTGTGAAATACATATATATCAGCACAAATACGCAGATATACATGATGTCTTTAAACAACGTATTTATTGATTCCTATCGAAGTCAACATTCTGAATTATTAATACTGTAAAGTCCATTAAAATACAGATAAACATTACCTATAAAGTATAGAAGTCCTGATGCTTGGTGTATTTGTATCATTTTGTAACTCAATGTTTAATCTCTTTTCAAATACACACAATTATCATTCACATTTATCCTTAAATTCTTATCACTCAAAAATGATAGTTTTATAACGAAAAATTTATTCACTTCACTTGTAATATTATACAGTATTCAAAATAGACCTTTTACATTTAAGTTACTTTTATTTGAATTCCATACAGTGGAAATCCACAAACATTTGGTACTATGAATCTAGTAAACACACCAGCTCATCCTCAAATAAGTTTGCGTATATTGAATGAAAGAAATAAAGAAATTCTGTCAGCTTTTGTCGGTTCATATATACGCTTGGATGCCTTACTACGTAATCCCTCAGGCAAGTATGATGAGACATATGTTTTCTTTTATATTTAATTACCTATAATTAAATCATTATTTAAAGTGTAGGTCAAACAGAATTGATGAATTAATCAGTCAGACTATGTTTTAATAAACGAAAAATGTATATCCGTGTTTTATTGAAATTTTTGTTTAAGAATATGAACTAAATAATTTTATGTTTGTTGAAATACTTTCAATTGTGTTGGTTGTTCAGCTAGTCTTTCTCACAGATCAATTTTATTTGGAAAAGCCTAGAAAACCACAATGACCTAAATATCTATTTCATCCTAGTTTGAAGACTTCTAATAGGACATACTCATGACAACCAAAACTTCTTTCTATTCTTGACTATCAGATCTCAATGTGAACACAATTGAGTTGTTAGTTGATACTTTATACATAAAACTCATGTTGATCTCTCACTTAATGAAACTACAATATAACACCAGCGGTGATACTTTGTCTCATTTACAAACCAACAAACAGTATTATTCTGACTGTTATATGCGGTTTTGAAATTCGCACTAATGTATTGATGTAATGAATCGCATTGATATATTGAATCAGATCCATAGTTCTTTTTAAACGTATTAAACTTTAAAATTCTGTTTTAATTTAAATGACGTAAATTTGTATAATCTGAACGATTAAAATCTAAATAATCCTAACATTTCACCTGGCACACTTCTTTAAGCATACGGTTAACTAATACTAATTCACTTTGCTTTTAAATGACAATTGATGATAAAACTTGTATTCAACTGTTAGAGTATTTGTTAACGACTTAAATTTATCACCTTTTCATAAAGGTTGATTCTAACAAAAAGTTCGTAAAATTTTAATAGGGAAAATGTTGGACTATTGAGATGATTTAAATATAATTCTTATATATTTATATATAATGACTTTTAAATACTTGGCGCCTAATTTCTGTTCAATTATTCATTTACATTTTGACAAATGTTCATGTAATGAATATTTCGATTTGATTTTTTGACTCAAATCATCTATGATTCCGTCGATAGATAGAAAAAGTCTAAATAAATAACAAAAAGTACATTAAATCATATGAATTTATTCTAATAGATATAAGAAATTTTCTTTGACATTTATTTCTTGTATATTCTACGAGGTTGTTTAATGATTCTATGAGGTATGAATGATTATTATAGACTACATTGTAATTATACTTTGTTTAAATCCATAAGATTAATGAACTTACATTTTCAACTAGTCAAACAATGTATATCATTTCCTTTACAATTTATGCCAGCTAGAAAATAGGTCTGAAATATTTATTTCCCTTAACAACTCAATATATATACTATTCTTTCAATAATTTAAATGTATTTAAACAATTTAACGTCTATTAGAACAAGATTAAATCAGTACTTCAGGTGGAATAAATTTCGTGTCATTATTAGAAATAGTATAAATAATAACAATATAAATATCATATTAATTTGAACATTGTTAACCATCTAGATTCGATCACTTAGTTTATAGTACATTCAACTAAAGTTAAATATCTGTATACAAATCAACATTAAGATGTAAGTAAATCTAGTTAAAGATCACATTATTGGCTACAATCCATCTATTCTATAAAATAAATTAATTTCACTTATAAACAAATTCTAAGCAACATTATCATTCTAAACGACCATTTTAACAAAAAGATTTTGATGCAGTTTTGTTCTCTGAACTGAATGGTTTGGTCATGGAGCTTTCATCATTCTTCTGAACGACATCATCAACACAGAAATCAACAAAAGGATCACCCTACCATACATAAAAAGCATATCAGAAACTGCAACGAGAATGCTAACAACCATCGGGATAGGTGTGGCACAAAAACCGACAAAATCACTACAATCAATCATATGCAAACCAAATAATGAAATAACAAATGAAGACAAATCAAACATCATCTACAAAATAAATTATGTGTGCTGATGATGTCGTTTAGTAGAACAATGAAAGCTCCACGACCAAACCATCCAGCTCATAAAACAAAACTCCATCAAAATCATCCACTTGAACTACAAATCTTCTCCACTATCTCAAAAAGATTTTCATTGATTTTAAAGAATAAAAGATTTTCATTTCATTCTAACAATAAGTTACTATGTTTAAATAAGTAATAATAATTTAATAAGAAGGTTTAACAAAAGTGTCACAAACAATCTCTACTTAATATTGTTTTTGTTTTGTTTTACATAATTAATACTTTAACAGAAATAATTAAAGTATAAATTACAGAATTGACAACCTAATTTAACAAACAAAAATTCTTTTTGTTTCTTTTTTTTAAAGAAATATGATATCAAATTTTTTTTCATTTTTCTTTATTTAATTATTATTCAAGGATCATATAAACATATTGCTGCTGAATATTGCTATGGTAACAATCGATCTTTACATTCTGATTATTTCTCAAGTGATATAGGCACTTTGCTCATTGATCACAGGTAATCATTTTATTTTAATGTTTTTTTTTAGATTCATACTGTAAGATTATGATAAACAATTACTGTACTTGATTGTTTGTAATTAATTGTGTTTTATACTGATCTTTTATTGAATGGTAATCAAACCCTTTAATCTTTAATGATTATTGAAATGTAAGGGATAAGATGTTTAGGGCATTTGTTTTAATATGAAGTGGTTATAAGCAATAGAATATCAGTTACGATTTAGGTTTTGTTTTAGCTAAAAGTTCTGTAAAGTCTATCTAAAACAATGAGGAATTCAATACTCACTGAGATTGAACCATGTTCCAATTAGGTTTATGGCAATGTTTTTGAATATAAAATTAAGTTCTCAGAGCATAAGTAGGATGAAACCTAGATTTATACTACCCAATGTCTTTCTCCCAACAACATCTATTTCATAGACTAAATTTAAATTTTTTTTGTGTAAATATTTATTCACTCACCTTTTAGACCTTGTCTCTTAGAAAAACGTCTAAATGATTGACAAGTTATTGTGAAGCAAAATTCATTTATTGGTTTGTACAAAATCTTGTTGGATTTGAAATACTGTTGAAATCGTCCATAGAATGGTATATCGTCTTTTTAAATACGCTAGCTTATTTACAATAAAAGTATGTTATGGTAGCTTAAACCAATTAAGCTTTGAATCTATCGCAACAATTAGAACAGTAAATTTTCAGAAAGAAGAATCTTTTCATACTTCTGAAAATTTATTGGGACGTCTATTTTTCTACATAGATTAGTCATTGATTATCTATCATAAACAGCTTATTAAACCGATTAGTATATAAATGCTTCACTGTATATTGCTTAATAAGCTAAGTTAATGTTTCTATATTATAGTAACTTACGACAGAGAATAGCTAATTCAGAATATAAAGTTCCCCATAAAATCCGTAATCGTTAACATCCATTAAGCTAAAATAAATCAAACTAATACCATGTAAGTATGATAACATATACCTACATTGCTGATGCTCAAGTACTAAGAATGCTGTATTAAATGCCTTCACTGAGAAAGTTTATTTACTTCACCCATGATCCAATTAACAGCAAGCATTTAATATCTAATACCATCAGTAGAGAGAAAAGTAGATAGTAACTCGTTTCCCATTAATGGAATTGAATTGAGGTTAGTTGCTGATACATACCTTAAATGTAACGAAATACCAGAAATAATTAACAGGAAATCACTTCTGACCGTGACTTTGTGCTTACTGATGTCATTTATACCCACTTACACTAATGAGGTCATATGTGTACCCTAAATGACTTAAAGCAATATTTGAAGAATCTCATTTCATTTTTATTTATAGTTCATTGAATAAATCTGCTATGAGGTCACATTTTAAATAAATGTTAGTCTTCTTAATGTATATCAATCAATATTTTGTCTCTTCGCTCCTATAAAATGTCAATGATAAGTAATAATTAAAAATGAGCTTAAAAATATAGTGTTCTATAGGTTATATTTAAAACTTAGCTTCATATTTGATACAGTATGATCACAAATACTCAAAATGCATTCGTTACTTTAATAATCGATTACTGCATGTATTATTCTATGCTCATTAGCAGAGCTGTTAAATCACAATAATCTACGACATATTAAGAATATAAACCTAACTATTAATCATTAACTGGTATTCAACAATGATTTATTTTCATTTATGATTGACCATATAATTCAATTCTATTGAGTTAAATTCTGTAAACGTTCAAGAACAAGCATACCGGAGAACAATAAAGTACAAACAGATATTTCACAATAAAACCAAATAATTTACAATGTTTTACAATACTCATATTTCAGATGTTTACATAAGAAACCATTATTAACTGCCAAATTTTCAAGTATTGGTTTATTGAATGGGCATTTGCAAACAGAATTATTTCAAGCTTTTCGGCTGGGTAATATGACTTTAGTATTTTTTACTTGTGTATTCAGAATATGTCAATTACCTACAGACTGTGAACAGGTATGTGTGATTTCGTTATTTTTCTGCACGTATGGAAGTGCATTTTTCAAATTTGTTATTATCATTTAGTTAGTAAATTTATATGCTATTTGGTTTCAGTTTCACAATGACTTTATCAAAACAAATGGTAAGACATGACACATAAACATACTACTACATATTACAATGTACCGATTATTATGCATAGTAGACTGACTTCACACAGTTTGTACCATAGTACTAACTGTTATTGAATAAAAATGCATTAAGTAATTGGACATTTTTAATTAGATAATTAACTTTTGATTGATATTCAAGGATGAATTAATTTTATATAAAATGTTCGATACTTATATAATATCAGAAGAGGTTTTCTGGAGATTGTAGTAATTTTAACAGTTGAGATCATGAGTCATTTGAAGCTAGACCGGCATGGAAAACCTGGAAGCACTGGACGGCCGTTTGGTACTATTTGGAGACTGCTCAGCAGTGCGCATTCACACCCTGCCCCGCGCTTAACCCACAATAGGACGAAACGGCCATCCAGTGCTTCCAGGTTTTATATGGTGGTCTAACTCATATAATACACTAAAATTGTTTTGATGACTTCACTTAGGCAATTATTTCTTTTATAAACTACTACCTCTTTCATGGTTGGACATAACAGAATTATCATCATGTTACTGTTTTACAATTTAAAAGCAGTACTTTGTATGATATAAACCAAACTCATTAAAAAATATGTATACATTTCGTGAGATTAAATTTTTATTAAGAAAATGAACTAAAGGCAAATTATTTCAGAGTGATTTATCTTACCTATAAAATTTTATACTACTGAAATATTACAAATAACAAATCAATAGGCTGTTCAGTAGGTATAGAACAGAATTGTCATTCAACTTTAGCATTATATTATACAGATACTTATATCATTGTTAGTTGATGTAGGATTTTGTTGGATGACACTTTGAGGCGGCCAAATTAAAGGTTCATAAAATTATCGACTGCTGATTTGAACTATGTAAGTATTCTCTGACTTGGTTAGGGTTCTCATGTTAACTACAATCATAGATTGGAGACACTAAGTGACATGACTGTTTAAATTCCTTTAGGTATTTTGTTTCAGTATTCCTTCAAACACACCTTTTCGTTCCAAGTTTTCAAACTATATTCTCACTACCTAATCTTTCTCACAGTCATTGCTAATACATTATTTTAGTTTCTTTGTTATTTCTTTTTAAATTGATCTATTCATCCTTACGCTAACATACTGCAATCTGATCAAAACTTATAAAATAGCCTGTTATTCTACTAAGAACACATTGTGATAGAACCATATATTTTTCACAATAGTCTACCTTCTAACGATTTGAAAAAAAACACAGTCTATTATCTCTGTTAAACCCAAATTGTATAATAATATATATATACCTGTAAGGTTTATTCTAATATATTTGTTATTGTAAACTATTCCTCAGTTATAATGAATTACAAAAAGATAAATTAGTTTGTTAGCTTCTAAACTTAATAACAAAATAATAAATAATACTGATGATGTATATTTTTTTGTTTAAAATTTATAGTCTAGTTAAACCTTTTATATAAACAATCTATCCAAATTGTTACAAATGAAAAGGAACATATTTTTGTTTTTTTTTAAACTACGATCACTTTTGTATATTGAAGAAATTAATGTTCTGGAAACATTTATTGTTTATTTGTTTATTTTTTCGTTTGTTTTTTTAAAAAAAAATCCGTTGGATACAAAAAGAACAGTATCCTGGGAAAAAAATAACTCATCTTTAAATTGAATTTATTTTATCATCGAATAAAATTCAATTGACGATTAATTTGAATTAAGAAAGAACAACAAAATGAATTAGGTTTTTTTTAAAAAAAATTTTCTTTCTTTTATTTTTCAACATTAAGCTACCATAATCCTTTTTTTTATTTCAGACAATCATTTTGTTTGAATACAATAAACAGTGAATTTTATTTTATTTTTGTAGCACAGAAAAATATAAACAGTTTTTGTATTCATGTATAGACATTTCTATTATAAAATAAGATTACATTCTTAGAAAGTAATGTTATTATATAGTTGAAATCATGAGTCAGTTGAAGCTAGATCACCATGGGAAACCTGGTAGCACTAGATGAACGTTTTGCTCTAGTATGAGACTTCTCAGCAGTGCGCATCCATGATCCCGCTCCCCCCTCGCGAGATTCGAATCTAGGATCTATCAGTCTCGCACATGAGCGCTTAACAAATAAACCACTGAGCCGGCCGTCGTCCAACGATGTTAAAGTCTAACTTCAACCAGTCGATTGACTCATGATTTCATTTATTGAAATTACTAAAATATCCACTAAACCTCTTATGATAATAACGTTAATATGATAATTATCATGTTTGATTATTGAATAGTGTAATGGTTTATTGAAATATAAGTAGTGAAGTGAAATTAAGTAAATTGTAGTTGAATTTCTCAAAACGAAAATAATAATAATATTGTTACTAATGATCTAATTCAACCAACCTAATAAAAGGTGTCTCCCATGAAATCAAATAAATATATGGTCAAGTGAATTTGTCCTGTCAAGCGGGATAATTGTCTTGGTATTTAAATGGTTTGCGGATCATTCACTCTCTTCATATAAAGTAATAATGATACCAATTCCTACGTAGATTCAGAAACAGTTTTTAATAAACAGTTAAAATTCAGTAAAATTTTCTGTTTGGGTAAATTCTAGCATTGAGTATTGCTATTTCAAAGTCTGATCCTTAAAATAAAAGATGTTCATAACATTTATAGTGAAATTATGATTGCTTTTACTATACAAACCTGATTTACAAAAAATGAATATATTAAAGTGATTTATATCAAATCTGATCATTGGAGTGAGCAACAAGTCACTTAATCTTAAAAGATCAACTCTCATTCGTTATCAAATCAAGTAACCTTACATTTGATCATAGATTCACATACTAAATGATTAAACATTAAACAGTTTATTAATATGAAGTCAAATAAACAATATTGAGTTTCTTATCGATCTTTAATTATCAGTATTTTGGATTATGGCTCAGTGGTCTAGAGGTTAAACGTTCGTGAATGAGACCGAAGGTCAGGGGTTCTAATTTCGCGTGCGGGATTGGGAATGCGCACTATGGAGGAGTCTCATACTAGAATGAAACAGCTATCCGATACTACCACGATTTCTAGGGTGATCTAGCTTCAATCGACTCATGAAATCAACCATTAAATCAAGCAAATGAGGAATGTTTTCCAAATAATATTGTCTTAGTTAAAAAATTTTAAAAGCATCTACATTTTCTGATTCAATTAAACATGAAAAGAAATAACAACGTTTTATTAAAAGAAACAATTATGGATTTAGGTTTTTTTTAAATAGAAGTATACGTAATTTCCGTGTTTTTTTATATCTAAAACCCATCAACATGACATTTTAAAGTATTATGCATTAGATCAAAACGTGTTTCAATTTTCTTTCCTTAACGGTTAATACGATTGATTTCGGTGGATATTTGGGGTCGCATTGTCATTTTAATGAAATCAACCTTTTTTGGAATAAAAACCCAGTTGATGATTAGCTTTTGAACTGGGTTATGATTCACATTGTGTGGCAGCTAAAAATAATCATTTGTTTACTCAAAGTTCAAGTAATTTATATTGTGATCATATATATTAATTGATCAGAATGAGCTTAACCAAATATATTGTTCCAAGATGAACATATAGTTGATCACTTCAGTAAAAAACCATTTCAAAAGAACATTATAAAGTCGATTAGTTTGATGATTTAAAAATAACGAATCATTAAATGGTAACAATGCATTGACTTTTTTTTACGAAATATAGTTTCACTTGAACATTTACAAGTGAGTCAAAGTATCCACTGTATTTTGTTTACATGAGATTTTGTCACTACTAACAAAATGGACTTGCTGATCGCTTGGTCACAAACTTAAACGATTAACCGAACGACTGTGTCGTTCAAGTATTGGACTTCTTATCAGTGGACATTCACGACCCTATCAGAGGTCGGACCCAAGACCTTCAGATCTCGCAAGGAGCGCTTAGTCTTTAAAAAGTTACATAGGCATTATCGTAACTTAATTGAAGTTAAACACATAAATAGCTAGAAGACAGATCAGTTGTTCATGAACTAAGCACTCGTTATGAGGTCATGGGTCGAATCTGTGTTGTTGTAGATGTGGACTATTGATGAATACTACTCTAAAACGGGATAGCTGTTAAGTGATGTTGATTATTTAATAGTTGCCCAACTAAGATCAGTTCATGCTGCAAATTACCAAAACGAAATAATCTCTAAAAGCCAAAAAGCGTTAATAATGATATATTTGGTTTTATCAAACGTTAGGTTATTCACATGGTTTTCCAAATAAAATAGTCTAAAACATCTCTAAGTCAGTATTTATGCATGTGATGTTCGAGTAGATCAAGCATAAAGACATTATTATACCCTTCATCGAAATGTCATGGGTAGGAAGAAATTGTCACGAGAGGTTTTCAAAAATATTCTAGAAGGAAAAGGTGTGTTCGATTTTTATTCAATTACACACATTCATAATACTGGATAAAACCAATTGATCTGTATTCATGTTATAGCAACTCTTATAAATTGATTTCGATTATGGTTAAATTTGGATAAACATTTTTATTAACTTACTTATCAGACAATGTTATTCAAACAGTAATGATTCGCATTTTTCTTTGCACTATTATGATCATCATCTTGTCTGTATAAACGTGCACTCTTAATCACCTGTAACATCCTAAGCACATATTTCTCTCTAGCTAAAATGTTTATATATTAAATACCGTTCGATGAATCAATCTCCTTCCCATGTACATATGTACTCGAATCCCAGTATTAGCCTTTTCCTTGCGTCGTTGCGCCTTATTCGATTTGAACATACACATACTTGCCTCTCCGCTTCAAATTCGCTCGATGTGCTGATAACTTTGTCCTCTGCGCTATCCGTTAATAAACTGTAGTTGCCGCTTCTTACCACCTTCTTATGTCAAACGCCTTTGAGATTTATATAATAACGATTGTCAAGGTGATTGGTTAACGAAATTAA
Source organism: Schistosoma margrebowiei (assembly GCA_944470205.2). NCBI lineage: Eukaryota > Metazoa > Platyhelminthes > Trematoda > Strigeidida > Schistosomatidae > Schistosoma > Schistosoma margrebowiei. The sequence goes on along the minus strand of OX104024.1, from coordinate 63,553,736 downwards.
TCCACTACAATGATATATATTATTAAAGTGACTTTAAAAATTGAACAAATGAAATTTACAATATATTTATATTTTATTCATCATATGTAACTATCAGAGTTCGAAAAAATACAAAGCTCAGTTTTCAAACGCCGTAAAAATCGAATGATACAACCTAAACTGTAATCCAAATAATAAAGATGTATTACTCAGAAAAGGTGGTTATCAAGGAGAAAACAACGTTCATGCTTCATCGAAAACTTAAAAGACATGCAAACGATTGGGTTACATCACACTGTATTTACCAATTTAAATGTGTGTATGGTCACACATACATAGAGAGGAGTGATCATGATCTCAAAATTAGTGTATGTGAACATGTGAACATGTTGCAGAAACAAACAGCCTTAATAAGAGTACAGGATAAACATCCATTAGCCCCTACTGCCAAACACATAGTTGAAACAGGTCATAAAATTGATCTGAACTCGGCTTTTGTGGTGATGTACAAAAATGTAAAAGATCGTATATTCTAAGGTTTATTGAAGCCTTACCCATATGAAAATTCAAACCCCTTATGTCTATTCTCACCTTAAACCTACCCTGGTAATATTAACATATTATCCAGAGTGATGAAGTTTCAAATTGTTTTAACACTTTTTTTATTATCCTTGTCTTCTCTCATCCTCTATTTCTAGTCTAGTTGATGTTTTATATTTATATATATATGAATGTTCAGATAGTTCGAAATGCATTGCGCTAATATATCATATAGTTCTGATTATCTTCATCTTATTACTCTATCAAATAATGTTACTATAACATCGAAATCCCTCCAAAATAGATTATTTTTCGCTTTCATATGATTCTAATTAATTTGAACTATCCTCAGGTTTGTCTAATAGTATTGACTCTAAAATAGAAATTTCGGTAAAAACATTTATTGAAGAAAATCAACTTTCCTTAAACTAGTAATCAATATATGCAACTTCTCAGTTTAATAACAATAAACGTTTAGATTGAATTAAATAATGATAGTTTACCTAATGAATAGAAAATTGGAATGAAATTACAACTAAATAATCCATCTACCGCCATCATTTATTACTAGAGCATTAGGCATTATACATGAAATAAACATGGTTTTAAAAAATCCTAAAGAATATTAAATTTATTATGGGAATAGGTAGATTTTATGTGCAATGTTTGCTCAGTAGACAAGAAGTTATACTATTTTTACTATTCTTTAAGTTATACCATATAATATGTTGTCAAATTATGTAATTACGTAGATATAATGTTTTCTAATCGTCAAGCTAGGTAGAATTGTATTTATCCTTTTTGTTTTCAGTAGAAAATGTTATTCCTTACGACAGAACAATGTATAGTAGTAGTTCATTGTTTTCATTCAACTGAATGATTTGAATATGTTATCATAATTAATTTAAAAATGAAGATGTATGAACTTACAAGCAAAGATGGATAGTGTTTAACAGTGGAATCCAGGACATGCGTTTTGTCCTATTCGGAACTCGTCAGCTGGACGCCACTGCATCTCAATGAACACTTAGGCACATTATGGTACATTCAGATAACTAGTCTCGAATAGAGTCCGCACATGATGCACATATGCCAACAAGAGACTGATGAACTTCAGTACTTAATAACAATGGGAAGATACAAATAATCATCAAGTAAATATCTAGAATTACATGTGTTAGAAACATTGGAATTAAAAATTAAATTATTATCCAAGTGGTGTAAATTGCGTTTTACTTTAATCAACTGAACGATTAATTAATCTCGGTGATTTAGAGAATAACTTATGAATTTTCCGAAGTGATAATCCCAATCTGATACTTATGATCTTTAAAAGGATTCGTATTTTTAGACTGATCAAATCTCTCGTGACTGATAAATCTCTAATAATATATTTGTCTAGTTTCTGTTCAGTAAATACCAAATAAACATTGATCATCAGAGAAAGGTTTTGTGAAGAATGTAGTAATTTAATAATTGAAGCTAGACCATCATGGAGAGCCTGGAAGCACTGAACGGTTGCTTCATCCTCGTATGGGACTCCTCAGCATTGCGCATCCACGATCCAGACCTACGAAATTCGACTGTCCAGTGCTTCCAGGTTTTCCATAGTGGCCTAGCTTCAATTGACCCATAAATTCAATCATTAAATCAACATTTATGTATAAATAGTTCACTCTTAAAATATCAAATCTAACATGTTTTCCATTGTTATTTAACTTTAATTACGTTAAAAGATATATATGAATTAATCATCTTTTTATTCACCAAATTCTCAACCATAGATCATAATTATAGATCCAAGTTATTTTTGATAATGAATCATTAGGTTTATGAGAAATACAATATAGATTTGCAAGTTGAAATCATTCATCTAAGGCTCGATTAAGATAGTTAAATTAGAATGAAAAATACATTTTAATGATGTAGATTAGGAACAATAATCATAATTTTATTTATCAAATTAGAAATAAACTCAAAGATTACTAAATTCATGAAATGATCTGAGCTGGATATATAGTTGTTGGGTGGAATGAGTTTTCAATTGAATGTCTAATTCTATAGAGATAATTTTACTGCTAATAACCGAATCAGATTAGTTTAAGTTATAAAAGTATAATGGTGAATAATTGATGAAATCTGTGACTTATGAGGTCTTTGACTGGACAAAGGAAAACGAAGCGAGTTGAGCATAAGATTTTAACTCATTTTCATAATGTTTTAATTTCTATAGTTATTGATTTCATCTAAAAATAAATGTATCAACAGAAATGGGTGCTTGTAGACTAAGCTCTAACTGAGTAACATTCTAAACTTTCACCTAGATCTTTAAAAAAAAAATTAAAACAGTTTTATATGAGTAGGGTTTATATAAATAGATTCAACTTATTATTGATATATTTTGATATTTTAGACAAAGTGTAAAACAAATGATGGAATACAAAAAATTCATCTAACCGAAATAAATGAAAAAGACAATATCATACCATTTCAAAGTCATATTATAAATAATAATTCAAAGAATAACTACTTACATCATATCTACAAAGGTGATGGTTACTTTTTCCATGTTCAAACATATGCTCATATTGAAGTAAATGAAAAACAACCTAAACGTGAGTTATTCATTATTCTTTGTTTTTAAATGGTTTCTCATTAGTTCTTTGTTTGATCACTATGAAAATCAATTTGTGTATTAAAAAGAAATGAATCTTAAAACAAAAAAACTTTCACGATTCACTGATTGAAAATTAAATATTGACCTGATAATAAATTGACTAAATATAATACTGATAGGATCCTTAATATACCGTTTAACTATTTCATATAAGGATAAAAAGAATGATTCTTTCTTGAACTCATTAAATTGAAGTTATGTTATATTGAATATGATAACGTACACACTAGAATATATATTAAAAAGGTAACATAATTAAATCTAAGAAGTCTATAATTATGGATTTCTTGTTACGTCTAGTGCTAAGATCATCATATGATCACTCCTTTTTGTTACGGATATTTAAGTTTTATTAATAAAAGTAAACGAGATTTCTTGTTTTTTTGCTGATTGATTGACCTTAATTTCACTTTGCTTCCATGTGCTTCAAGACCATAACTCTTACTAATTCGTTCTATTTCAAGCTATTTTGCTTGAATGTTAAATTTTTCTTACACTGCTTATTCTTTCTGTATTATTGGCTAATTGTTGAGATGCTTTGTATCATCTGTCATTATTGTGTCCGCAATAAGACAACCCAATCGTTCTTTAATTTGCAAGATTTGTTGGATAAACCAGATACATAATCATTTTTATTAAGATTAAACGTTTAGATAACGAGTTACTTGAAGGAGAATGGACGTCAAGACTATATGGAGCGGAGTAATTGCTTTTATCATAATAACTTTAACTGAAAGTTTTGTTTCTCATAAACATATACCCTCCGAACGTGGTCATGGTAGGATTTTTCAAATCTTTTCAATTAATTCACGAACTATGTTATGATTTATTTGAAGTGCCTTTAAACTTCTTTATTTCCCTGTTTGAATTCACAACTAGTAAAGTTCAATCTATTTGAAAGTGAGAAAATTACTCATTTATGTCATTTAATAAACTACTTGAATTTGTAAAAGTGAACAACTAGTTCCATAGACGATTGTTCAGAGATAACATGGTCGTTGCTAGATATAAAGATTCTAGGTTTGATTTCGCGTAAGCTGTTCTAAAATACCTTTATCTGTAGTGTATCTCCGACTGATATCAGTTTGTGAAGAAAATAGTTTTTCAAATTACCCAATTTAATAGAAAATATTCACATCAATGTTAACATTGAACACTATGTAGTTTGTAAATAACATAAAAACAGAACGTTCAACAAAAAACAGATACAATCACATGAATTTTAGTTTACTAAATTATTAATAAATTATATCACTTTTTCTTTTGAAACAAGGACAATAAAACAAAAATACCTCTCCAAATTATCTTTAAAAAACTGATGTAAAAAGATGATGTTTTAAAGGAAAGACCAATAAACTACTTATATATCTTGGCAATATGAAATAATAACTTTAAGAATTTCTCTCCATGTAATCACAACAATTAACAGGAAACAATTAAAATTGTATGTATGAGCATTTGTGTTAAGATGTTGCTTAATGTTACATCAATCTAACATAATAGAATATATTATTGCTTAAATATATTAGATTTATTTTAATTATGAACTTATATAAATATTTGTTTATCTATACATGATGATGTTTGTTGATAAAGATGATGTAGCCATGTACTTCTTATTAATGATAGAATTTTTAAAACAATAAAAATTCGAAATAATGGAGAAGATTTGTAGCTCAAATGGATGATTTTGATGGAGTTTTGTTTTCTGAGCTAGATGGTTTGGTCGTGGAGCTTTCATTGTTCTTCTGAACGTTATCATCAGTACACACAATTTATTTTGTAGATGATGTTTGATTTGTTTTTTTTTGTTATTTCATTCTTTAGTTTGCATATGATTGATTGTAGTGATTTTGTCGGTATTTGTGCCACACCTATCCTGAAGGTTTTCAGCAGTTTTGTTGCGGTTTCTGATATGCCTTTTATGTATGGTAGGGTGATCCTTTTGTTAATTTCTGTGTTGATGATGTCGTTCAGAAAGACGATGAAAACTCCACGACCAAATCATCCAGCTCAGAGAACAAAACTCCATCACAATAAAAATTTACTCATTTTACACCTAAAACAATTTTAATGGATTTTATTCAGATATTTCAATTGACATATTATTCTGACATCATTTATATTGAATTTACTTCGTACCATGTTTCAGTTATGAATAAGATCTATCTAAATTATAATTTACGTGGTATATTAGTATATCAGTGGTCAGTGTCAGTATATTCACATATCACAAACGTTTTCTAGAGTACGTTGGGTTAGGCATTTGTGAGTTAACTCATTTGCATTAGTTGTTTGAATCCTCCTATTAACATTATGAACTGCAATTAACCGATCATTTTTGGCATATGTTCATCTTGTGTGAATCACCTCAGTATTGTCATTAAGTCATAAGGATTATGAGCGGAGTTGGATGTTCCTGGTGGTTTTTGAAGCGACCACTATTGGGTTCATATCCAGGAATCCACATCAAATTTGAGGTGGAGTTATATCTAGCTGACGTGTAACAAATAGGACAAAACGTTTATCTTGTATTCCACTGCTAGCTGCCATTCAACTCTAATTATTTGTCTATCAGCGTTCCATGCGTTGGTATCTAAGATTTTCAGCGTGTACAAGAAAAAAATAGTACTTTTGATATATCCGTACTGGGCTTTACTTTAATGCGTGATAATAATCATATGGATAGATAAAAAATACTATACCAATCAAGGTAGTTTGTGGGTCTATGATGAAAACAAAATAGATTTCACAAATAAACATATCTGGCAAAATGTGCTAGTCGATTTTCACATAGCAAGTGTTGGATTAATAAGGCCGATATTGACTTGAATCAATGTCTTAACATAGAAAGTAGATCAAATCTGGAAGATAGTAGAAAATATATAACCAGCATTAAAAGTTATTAAAATAGATTATTTGGGAGCCCAAATAATTGAATAGTTAAAAGCACATATGAAAAAAGAAGAGATAAAGGATTTGGAAAATAATAGTTAGGAAAAACTTAAGCCTGATACCTCCAGGGAAACGGTAGTATAACATATTTCTCCTGAATACATAAACTAAGATAATTCACACTAGTTGACCTCTTCAGTATGTATCTACAAACCTAGCTGCTCCTGCGGCGACGACTATATTGAATCTACTACCAGGCAGCAACCAACGAATGAGTAAATATTATAAAACAAGATTAAATACAGTGCCAGGATATTTAAATATCTATTAAAGATATAACATTGTTACAATTGACAAACAAGAAACCTCAAAAGTTTACTTTACTAGTATTTTTAAAGCAGGATAATATTCACTGTTTTTTGAAACGTTAAACATGTAGTAGTGTGGTTTATGCTACTTAAGTCGACATAAGTAGTATGTAACACTAATCAGAAGTGGATTGCCTGGCAGCAGAAGGTTGGGAAGATCTCAATAAATAAGACTCGAACAGATAAATTGTTATGGTGATGAAGGAACGATGAAGTTTGAGACAATTGGTGGAGAATTTTTAAATGAAGTATTGAACGTATGGTTCTCACATTTGAAAAAAGAACTCTGTAATTTTATATTAAAATATAATTGGTTGTTCCCACCTATGTTCTTGATCATTACAATAGGCTTGAAAAATATGTTAATCAGGACTGTAAGCTTCTATAAGTAATTTAGTTTAGTTCTTCACAACTTAAAATGCTTCTGTGGTCCAACTGAAAAGTCGACTCAACAACATAACTGATTGTTACTAATTACACTTCATTTTAGCAAATGTGGAATAATTTTTAAAGTCATTACAAAACCCTAAGCTTTTAAGATATATATATATATATATTTAGTATAAGTAAACAAATAGATGTAATTCACTTGGTATTGTTTGAAGCGAATGGTACTGGGTTCGAGTCCCGAAGTGAACATCAACCCTGAGATGCAGTTACATCCAGCTGATGAGTCTCAAATAGGACAAAACCAGCGTCCTGGATTCCACTGCTAACCACTAAACATCTTTGCTTATAAAAATAGATGCAATTTCTAATGCTTAATTCTTATCCATTTTCAGCCCAACATTTTTGTTTCTTTTTCTCTTAAATTTAACAACTAATTATAGTAATATATAGTACTAATAACAATGGATTTAATCCAAATTATTTAATATCAAATCATCAATTAGACATGAAAACCACTTCATCCTTACAATCAACACGTGATCGATCATTATGTAATTATACTTTATGTTTAACAACAATTCATTTAAGTTGGATATTACTTGGATTATTTATACTACTTATTATATTCTGTATCACTTTAATATTAATTTATCGTAAATATCGATTGTTTTTACAAAGAAGAACATTAAATCTTCTTGGAAAACATCAACAACAAAATCAATCTATAAAAAAATCATTATCAATTTTAGCAAAAAATGATTATAGTGAACATTCAAGTCCAACAAGAATATATAATAAAGAATATTATCAACCTAATTATTTATTAAATCCAGATTTACCATTTAATTCAACATTATTAACTACAGATAATTTAGATATGAAATCATCTTTTCAATTAAATCCATTAACACCTTCATCGATTATATCATCAAGTTCAATTCAATCTATATTATCACTACCTCCATTATTAGCTACAAGTACAATTGGATCATTAAATCATTTAAATGGGAAATTAAATATCTGTGAACCAACTTATTCTACAAATAATAATAATATGACATTAATTTTAAAAAATTCTGATACATCTAAACATGAAACAATCCATTGTGATAATTCAGATCTATTTTGTCATACAAAAACTTCAACAAATTTAGATTCTTCTAAAACATTACATTCTACAACAATCATACCAACATCAATTACACCAAATTGTTATTGTCAATCTATGAATTATTCACATTATCCATTCTCATCATTGATACAACCTAATTATGTAAATAATAATGAATATATAAAAACAATATCATCAAATGATTGTTTTATGAATTCATCATATATATTAAATGAAGATTTATTACAAACACCTAATTGTGTTAAATTACATAATAATAAACAATGTTTAAATAATACAGATATGATTGATTTGTATCCATGTACACATGATATAAGTAATAAAGAATTATTTTGTATACAAAATATTCAATCAAAACTAATACATGATGAAAATGAAGAAGAGAAGAAGAATTTATGTACAACTTCAATATTATCAAATGTGACATATTCTATACCAAGTATATCAACCGGTAAATATTTTTATTCATTTCATAAACCTAAAAAAATTAATAATTCTGTTGAATGTAATAATAAATTATTAGATATAACAACATTAAAAGATCATTCAAAATTATATAGTGGAAGTCTTAAAACTAAAAATTCTTCTATAACACATTTAACATCTGATAAATATCACCATGAACATCAACATCATCATCATCATAATCATCATCATAAACTTCAATGTTCAGGTTCTATGATTATTAGTAATAATAACAATACAAATGTGCAAACAGCAAACGTCTGTGATTAACACTTGCTTTTTTCGTTAGTAAGTTACTTTGTACAGATAGTTACAAAATATATATATTTATTTATAAACTGATGTGTATTTTGTACTGTTCTTTCAAAAGACGGTTATCAGACTAACAATTTATGAACACAGAATCAATTCGCCAGAGACTTTCTATGATAAAATAACATCCCTTGTTTCTTATCCTAAAATATTGCTTTTCTAGTCAAACTTGTAATCTTGTCATCGACAATGAACTGCTGTCCTGAAGAAATACATAGTATATTTTTACTTGACTAGAACGACTATCTCTATGAGAAACAGTTTTTAAGTCAGTCGTTTATATGAAATATTACTTGAAATTTCTTATGATTTTTTCTAAACTATGTTTAGACCATCTGTGATAAAACTGCTTAATGAAGCTGAGGTTATACTTTTTAGTTATGAACTGGTGACAGTAGTTTTGGTATCCAGAAGCTAAAACTGTTTAGACCTATATAATTAGATAACTCGAATTTTGTCTCATATATTGTAACTCGTTAACTGCCACAACGATTGTTGAAGTTGTCATCAAATAATACTACTACTGTGATGTATAAATCAAACGTCTATGTTTTGTTAGTTCATTTGACGCACACTAGGAATGATTCTATCAATCTATCGACCACAAGTTCATTTCTTGGTTTGAAGATTAAATTGCCAGATCAAATGATTTTATTTGTTAATACTGAAATCATTTCTAACATATCTAAGACCTCTCGCATTTATGATGTAAAAAAATAACAGAAGTCATATGAATTTAGTTACCGAAAAATGGGCTGGAATTGTGTTTTCTATATCTGAATCCACTTAGAGACATACTTAGTGTATTAAATGTACTATATCAATTACACTGTTGATTGTAGCTCTCCATATGTAATCTTAAATATGGATTATAAAGAATGTCAACAAGCATACACTACTGAAATGTTTTGATAGCTTAGAATGAACATAAGCTGAAAATATATTCTTTGAGGTTGTTGATAAAGAAATTGTATATTAAGTTGTTGTTAGCATAACTGATCAAATCTGAATTTCATGCTTCATAACTTAGGCTGTTAAATAGGCAGGAGTACGATACACAGGTAAACTCTGCCATCTATGGAGTATTAAATATTACGAGACACGAATGATGTTCATGGGTGAAATTAACCAAAAGATAATTATTTACCAAGCATTTTTATATACCCTATTAATTTTTTTTCAGAATTTAATATTAGTATTTTCTCGAGAAGTAAAATCGTTATCATTCAAATTGAGATTTACATAACCTTGAGAGTATAGTTGGTGATGCACTAGACATTTTCACAAACTTCAAAAAAAGTTCACTTGTAGCATCAAAATTAGTTCAAATAGCCCTCAATTCATGGAATGGGAATTTTAACAGCCGTATGCGTTCTATTATCAGACTTAATTTACTAATCTTCAGGAGTAAATAATCACCAAAAGCAATACGATAATTGTCTTCCAAACTATATTTTGTGGCATGCTTGAGGATTCATGCTCGTAATCTTTGATTTTATGACCATTTGATCGAATAATCTTGTGGGAATTCGCTCGTTTGTTTTTATTCAAAGTAGCGGCTTTGATACAACTGATTAGTACACTTTCTGAAATTTTAATGAGTCGATGAAATGAGTTTTTTAGGAAAAGCGATGGTTTTCTGTTAGGATGTGCAGAAAAATATACCAATAGTTATCATGTTAAGTCGAATGTTGTCCTTGGACGTTAAATGTATATTTCCTATTGGTCGATATTTACTTCAATTGTTTAATATTGTGTAAATGATGTTTTCTATTTTTATGGTACGATGTGATCTGCTCTGATTCAATTCATATCACGGAAGCTGGTATTGTGTTCTGGACTCAAGTGGAAGGGTTCGAAGGACATAGGACCAATAAGGACGCTAAGCCGCCTACACCGGTTGAACGTCATTGGTTGACCTAGTGTGAAGATTCGTATAAGTCGTATTCGGATTGGTAGATAATTCGTGTGATAAAAAAGACAGACATCCAAGGTCATAATATTTTCATAACACTGCAGGCGTCTTTCCAGGATAATAACTTAGAGTGACTCTCAATATTGTTTTCTATGACAGCTTTTTCTTCATAAATCAAATTTCAAAATCAAAGCAGATAATCTTCAAATATATGACCACCTGAGTTCTGAATTCTATCCTCTTGTATGAGACTCCATTGAGATGACAAATACATTAAATAGACGTTTAGTGCGTATTCAACGAAATATGAATCTACTTTAGTAGCTTATAATGGACTAGCAAGTAAATATTAAAAAATGAACCTTTGTGCACCGAAGTTTAATGTAATTGAAATATGTGTATAATAAATATAAGCTCTTACGAACCACTTATCCCTTTATAAAGATATTACACTATGTTCCTCAAAGTTCATTGATCATTCATCGAGATATCGCCGATATTGCTAAAAAACGTTCGATTAGGTATATCATAAATAATTAGTATTACTAATTGTTTTTAGAAGTTAAAACAAACTTTAGTATCTGAGAGAGCAATTACGAATAATATGTCTGTTTTAGGATGCTTTGATTTGCTAACCAACATTCAAATACAAATTCCAGATTCATTTATATTCTTTTCATTAATATCTGAAAGCAATTTGGAAAAATAATATATCCAGGGAATGCATGACAGAATTTTCAGAAAAACCTCGTTTCTTTCATTAGCACAAGCTAAAAGTATATTTATTGAATCCATAACTCAAATTCTTTTTATTTATCGATATCAGATTAAAGTAATTGCATTATATTTGATAGATGTTTGTTTGTAAATTGATAACTGGTTTCCAACACAAAGATGTAAAAATTAAATTGAATTGGTCCAAATGATGTGTACAGAATGGAATTGCTCCTTATTAGTAGGGGTGAAATTTTTCATTCAAAATTCATAAATGAATATATATTGATTTTCATAGACTGATTTAATATTGAACTTTAAAGAAAATTTGTTATAGATTTCAGAGAGTGTAATTTTTCACTGAATAATCATTGGAACGAATCTTTTCACCGACATAGGAAAAGTGTCATGTCTAGGAAAATCCAAAAGCTTAGCAACAAAACTAGTTTTTATGCAAGTCACTGGTGTTTGTTGTGTTCGAGTTTCCGTTACCCAGAAAATTGAAACAGAACTAAATAACTAATATTTGCTATCTCCATGAAAATAGCTTTATTGGGTCAAGTAAATTAACATGGCAAATTTAGAACTCTACTCACAAAAACCTCATGTTAATAGGTACCTCCTGAAATTTTCGTTCTCGGTATATGCAGATTTGCGGAGATTGTAGAATTCTCGTTATTTAAATCATAAATTAATCTTACTTAAGTCATCACTAAAAACCTGAAAGCACTAGACGTCCGTTTTGACTTTATATGGATCTCCTCAATAATGCTCATCCACGAACTCGTATCCGGACATTGAACCCAGGATTCTCAGTTTCACTCGTGAACACATAGCCTCTAGACCACTGAGCTAGTATCTAGCAGTGCTAATATATATATATATATATATATATATATATATATATATATATATATATAATTAAGTGAACAAACCTATTGAAAATAATTTATTGAAAAACAGATAATAAAACAAAATACAAAGTTTTTTCCGATGACCTGAATAAATCAAACCTGAACATAGTGGATTTTATCCATTATGCATTATTGTAATTTTAACTAAGGCGAGTTGTTGATGATGTGGTATTTTTAACGGTTGAGTTCGCGAGTCGACCTAAGCTAAATTATCATTGAAAAACTGGAAGCACTGAATGGCGGTTCCGTCCTAGCATGAGACTACTCAGCAGTGTTCACTCACGATCCCTCGCACTGGACATGAACTCAGGATCATGGATCTTGCGCATGAGCCAACATCCCATGGTGTTAATGTTTAACCTCAATCGATCCATGATTTTGTGCAACCCTTCATCCATTGTTTGAAGCAGATGACTGCCTCTACCCGACACGGATTGGACTCCACTGGACACTGCTTCTCACTAGACCTCCAGGAAATCTACCCTGAAGCTAGTCACTAGTTTGAGCGCGAGAAAGATTTTGGGTTCGAGTCCTGAGCGCAGAATCGTGGATGCGCACTGTTAAGGAATACCATACTATGATGAAACGGCTGTTCAGTTCTTCCTGGTTTTCAATGATAGTCTAGCTTATATCCATTCGTGAATTCAACTGTCAAAATCTTTTAATTTTGTTTGACAGTTCTACACAGAAAAACGTTCTTGTATATATCATATTCCATGATATATACTGAATTCTAATTCAATGCAGATAATTTTTAACATGCGTTTCCCATAGAAATTCAGTTACTATTTGTATTTTATTATCGACAGTACTATCAATTTACTGTATTATCATGAATTTGTCTTAAGAGTTCTCGAAATGGGTATATTGTTTGCTGAAACCGGTTTCAAATATATTGTTTGATTTATTAATATACTATCCAGGAAACATAAACCTTTCATTATATCATTAATAATTAAAGTTTCTACACTTAAAATAAAACTGCATAGTGAAAAAAGTTTGTTTAAGACAACAATGTAAACAACTAAGCAAGTTTTACCTTATTTTCTTATGTTATGAGTTGACAAGCCAGACATCTTTTTCTATTTTTCACAATACATTTTTTGCACAAGTACCATTCATTGTATTTCTTGTCAAAGGCTTAAATAGCTTGTAATTATCAGTAGACTTATATATATTTATATTCATAAAACAATACTTCTATTACTTTTCTATCTAAAAATACGGATAGACATCGGTTTCCCCAGTGACTGTCATTACTTCACTTTTTCTTAACACTTATTATATTATGAATGAGGTGAAATGATGTCTTATTTTGTAATTTTGATTTAATAGAATGACACATATTGAAAACTCTGATAATTCATGACATACTACAATCAATGTTAATAACATTTCCAAGGTATACATGACATTTATAGCGAATATGTAATTGAAACGGGGCAAAAAGTTGACATTATTACAGCTATTAAAACGTTATGTAGAAATTGTCAAGAACCAATTCTCAGGTTTATTGAAGTCTTGGCTATTCGTAAATTTAAATCACCCTTATGTGTACAAAAACAATTTGTCATAACCTTGAATTTACCCTGATAATCCTTAAGTCATTCTATGACCTAGGGTATAATGACAATTCCCTATTCTTTCTATATGATGAAAGATTGTTTCTCTTCCCTTTGTTACCCTTTTTATTTGAACTTTCATTTAATTAATATATACTTTATGACGTTTCCAAATGTTTGTAAATGATTTTGATTTTTAAGAAAAGATAAAAAGTTAAAGGAAATCTGTTATTTTTGATTGACTCCTCTTTATATTTATATACTGTTGTAAAGATATAGTATTGTTGTTGTTTGTGTTGTTGATGTTTGTATGAACTAATGACTGCCTGATTTCGAATTCTGAATACAATATGTTCATTAGTACTCATCCAGAGTTTCTTGGTCTTAATTACGTTATTTCTGGGATATCTAGTTAGTATAACCATTCAAATACTTCTGATTATCACAAATATACAATGTATTTAACCTGAAGATTTATAAAAGAATATTTAAATAAGTTAAAATTATGTGTTCAAAGTTATTCAGATATATACTACTAACTATGTATATAGGAAGTGAATGCCTATGATCTGATTATAAACTGTATGATAATTCATTGAGAACAAACTCGAAATTTTCAGTCAAATCACTTCGGTATCTATTGTTTTCTTAGTATATAAATATATTGGTTTTTAATTAAATTTCACCTTAAGATTAAAAAAAATTGTGTCTTGTTTTAACGAGACTCAGTTACACTAATAAGTAATCAATTTCATCAGTAAGGGGTTCATCAGTTAATTGAGTCTAGATCACCATGGAACATGTGGAAGAACTGAACGGCTGTCTTGTCCTAGCACGGGACTCTTCAGCAGTGCTCATCTACGATCAATTTTATGTCAAATTACCTATGTTAAGATTGTTGTTCATTTTTAGTTTATCAAACTCAAGTAAATGGATGAATTTAATGCTAAAAATTATTGGCTGAATTACGGATAATTTAAGCATCATATCTCCTTATTCGATCATTTAGGAATTAAACAGTCAGTTTGCATTAAAAGTTCAATAAATTAGATTAAACTGGATAAAACTGTGAGAAAATATAAACTGGATCAGTAAATTTCTTAAATCAATTATCGATTGTCTAAGTAAAAATACATTTAACTAAACGATTTATAATTGATATTGTGACTTATCAATGATTAAATATTATGTTCATAGTCATATATTGAAATGAAGAGAATATCCAAAGTTAATTATGCTTCAGCTTAACAACAAAATTTTCTTAACCATCAGTAATACAATCAATAATTAATGATAATTAGATGTTTCCAACTCCTATAAAACTTCTTGAATATATTCTTTCAATATTTATTTGTCAAACCAGGTTATATTTTTAAAAAAAGATCATTGTATATAGGTATACATTTATTATTTCTATATTTGCTTGGAACATACATAAATAAACAGCATTATTATAAACTTCGATCAACGAATATAATAGTTTAATACAACTTTCTGAATTATCATTCGATATTTAGGCTTCATAAACTTTATTATAAACAATTATAAAAGCGGTATTTTTTGAAAGTGCTGAAGTAATTCATCAATGCTTATTTTAACAGTTATGTAAACATTCTAAATGATAAGCAAGGGGAATACACAAAAAGCCAAAATAATTTCAATATCAATTATTCAACGGAAAATAAGTATAGATAATCAAATTTGATATTCTTCTTTTTTAGAGATTTTGAATGCACTTTTATCTACATTATTTGCTACAAACATACATTCGTTTAAACTGTAAAGATAATAACTCAATGCGTGTTCATTAATGACTAGCTTCGTGAGGAAATTCTCAGAGTTCTAGTGAGAAGCTGTGACCATTGGAGTAAAATCCGTGTCGGGTAGAGAGTTTAATGGAAGATGGTCGCGCGATTTCGCGGATTGGTTGAAATTAAACATTAACACCGTCGGATGCTCGCTCAGTGGTCTAGAGGATAAGAGTTTGCGCGCGAGATCGAAGGCCCTGGATTTGAATTCCACGAGCGGGATCGTGGAAGCGCACTGCTGAGGAGTCCCACAATAGAACGAAAAGGCCGTCCGGTGCTTCCAGGTTTTCATGGGGGATCTTACATTAATTGGTTCATAATCTCAATCATTTTGTTTTTAACAACAGCTCTGTATGTAATAAAAAGTGATCATGTAAAAACCTGTGGAGAATGAAGATCACACTTAAAATCAACTGTTTATCTATTAGAACAGTTTTAAGTAGAGTAAACCTTTTGTGATTTGTTTCTATTAATATGTTAATTGTGTAATGAAATCATAAAAAATTCCTTCAGTGTAAATAATTTATCAAAAAGAATAGAAAATTGAATTCACTTAGTATTGTTTACTTGAATCTTCACATTGATGTTTAGAACTGCAATTGATCAGTTTCTTATTGGCATATGTGGATACTGTGCGTATTGCTTCAATATTGCATTAATTCATTAGCATTGTAAACAAAGATGGATAGTAACTAGCAGTGGAATCCAAGACGTGTCTTTCTTCCTATTTGTGACTGGTCAGCTGGATGTACATGCATCCCGTAGTTGATGTTCACTCTGGGAGTCCAACCCAGTACCGCTCGCTTCAAATGACATCGCATCATCCACTTAGCTACTGTGTCCTGATAGCCATCTTTTATTGGAATAAAAAATTGGCCTACATATTAAAAATAATTTGATCAAGCATATTTTAATTGTCATATTATAAAATTTTCTTGATTAACCGAAAATCTTATCATCCCATATAAATTAGTTTATCCAAGCAGATTAATATTTAAATATCAAAGCTTCTGTCTTATAAACTTATTTTCCCATCAAACTATTGAAGTACACTTTATATAAACAATTCATCAGTTGAGTACAAGTACCCGATTATGAAATGTACTTTCCAACAAATCTCTGGTAAATTTAGCTCAATGATATATGAAATCCTACAACATTTAAGTATCGAATAGAAACAATATTAATGAAAATTATGTTTATGATTGAGATCGTGAATTGATCAATATTAGACCACCAATGAAAACCTAAAAGCATTGAGTGGCCATTTTATCCTAGTATGGGAATCCTCAGCAGTTCACATCCACGATTCCTCACACAAGATTCAAACCCAGGACTTATCGGTCTCGCGCACGAATGTTCAACCTTTAGATCATTGAGCTGGTATCAGATGAGATTAATGTCCCATATCAATCAATTCATGAAATTGCTTCCAAGTTTTCAATAATAATCTTACATCAATCATTTCATGATCTCAATCAAAGCTCAACAATCTCCACAAAACTTTAGACTGAAAATTCTTTAGTGTATATATATTATGTTACTTAAACAATACAGTAGTATTAGTTATACATAAGACAATTTAAATACTGTCCATAAACTATTGATTATAAATTCTATATATTTAAAATAAATCTAAAAATAAAAATAAAAAAACTTCTTTTTTGTTTGAAAGTTAGTTTCTAACACAAATTTCATTTATGAAATACTAATTTATCTTCATTTATAGGATTTACTCATTTACTATAATGGACTATTCTTCCTAATTTCAATTTTATCATACATACTGATTAGCAACAAAGAAAAAAACAATCATGATAATAATAATAATAATAATAATAATAATAAATTGCCAACATTAATAAACGTTAGGGAAATTTATTTGCTGGAATTATTGATCGCCAATTGAGACATTAGTTTTAAGAAGATGATTATATTCTCTCATATGATTTATTATTGTACATAGGACAATGTACAATTCATTGAATGAATACTATTAAAAATGTTTTTGTTTTTATAGTTTAAAAAATAACCTTTTATTATGATGTAATCTTAATTGCTTAGTTCACTCCCTTTGAAATAACATAATTTTATAATCTACCATTATTTATGATTTCCGTTTCAGGCTTATCTATAGGAATTAGGTTATGTATACACATGTTATATTCAATATGAAAAAAGCTTATAATGAATAGTTATCTTGTAATATAAAGTTGTATATATAAAAAGGGTATTCTATTCTATTGAAAAATACATATCCATGAACAGATTATATTGATTGATCTGTAATATAAAGAATCTTAATGATCAAAGACAAAAATGATTCTTACAGAATGATTTAGATATATTTGGCATAACATCAGTGTTATTAATATATTTGGTAGAAGGATTTAATCGTTAAAATAAATCAAGTTACTTTTGATAAATCTCTTTGACTATTAGATGATAATGAAATGCATTGATATAGAAATGAGATACTGTAATCGAATTGAAAGCTCTTGATGGCAGTGATCTCTGTAAAGGTTAATAAAAGTGCAGTTAATTATGTTTTATAATTATGTTGAACCCATCCGGGATATCCTTTTCAACAATTGACTATCAGATTTCTAAAGGCTTTTTATTCGTTAATGCATATATATGTTAGGGTACAAGATTGGGAAATCTTGGAGATACCCTTTTTCAGACACTTCTGCATAACTTCTCCATTAAACTCGTACAAATTCACAAATGAACCTGGTGGTAAATTTATAATTTAATTGCATGTTAAATTACTACTTAGTTGTATTTGAGAAAATCAGTTTAGTTGCATTAAAACTCCTTTACGACAACATTATAATACATTTGTGCAAAGTGTATTGTGAGAGAGGTAAAAGAATGAAAATAGATATGAAAAAAACCACCTCGAAGAACTTATTATTTGATTATCTTCACAATCGCATTATAGAAAATGCATGCACGTATCATAACTTAGCCAAATGTTTCAAAGACACAATATTTTAGGATTACTCATCTAACGAATGACTTCTGATAATCGACAGAGAAAAACAAACAATTATTATTTTGAAACGACAAAATCAATTACTTCTTAAAAGTTATGTAGATCAGATAAAAAAGTTAGTCGGTTAGATAGTTTTCACTTTTAATCCCAATTAATCTTTATCAGTGCCATTTGAAAGAAGAAGAATACTTTGATAGAAAGTGACTGATGGATCATTATAGACGTTTACAATTTCTCATGCAAAAAAAAGAAATTACTGCAATCACTTAAGGAGATGAAGTGAATGAGATAAATTCAGTTTCTGCATTCACAATTGATTGATTACTGGGTGGCGATTAATGTCATGCGTGTCTAATCCATATTAGTGCAGATCGAATGCTATCGATCATCTTGTAATGTGGCCACCAGTCTAGGTGACTCGACACTGCGAGCACTATATATTGGCATTAGATGGTGGTTGGAAATAGTCGACAGGAAACCCTGGACCCGGGTTTCGTGCTACTTGGAACTCGTCAGCAAGTACCTGTATTCTTGAGGGAACTGGTGCTCCCTGGCGGATTCGATCTCGTGTCACCTGTCGACCACCTCCAACCACCATCTAATCTCAGTTTCTGCATTATTATTTTTTTGTATGTAAATTGAATGAAAAATGCATCGTTTTATTTTTCAACTAATTATACACATTGTATAAAACATGATTATAAGATTACATTTTCTATGGTTTTCAAACAGTTGACGATAATTAGATGTACAATAATCTTATTATCATCAAGCTATTTGAAATACTGTCATAATAGATTTTATATAAGTAAGAGACCGAAAATGGGCATCGTAAATAAAGTTAATCAATATTGAATTTCAACATATGAAAGTTGAAAAGTGATCATTTCGAAGAACTGATCTTCATAGGCTACTATAAGAATGCACTCATTTTCTGAATGTTCTCCCCATTGATGTAAAACTAACTATTGGTGAATTCGTGAAAACTTGAATTTATACTCTTAAAAGTCTAAGTACATAGGTTTTTTAGTACTGAATTAATATTCTAATCGTCACACAAACAATTATGTTTATTATAAAGGGTGATAAATCTTAAACTAAGGCTTTCTTTTATTGGTGAATAATCATGTATGTATATACTATAATGAGGGATAACAACCGTTTCTAACAAATAAACAATAAAATTAAAGATGACCATAAACGGTAATGAAACAAGTATCTCACACAGATTACTGTAAACTTAAATTCTTTCTTTTGGAAAACAAAAACAAGAAAACAGAATAATTGTTTCACATTAAAGATTTAAATTTGATAAATTAATTATTTGAATGTATGTGAACTAGTGAAATTCGAAGCGCTAGAATTTTGTTATATATATATATATATATATATATATATATATATATATATAGAGAGAGAGAGAGAGAGAGAGAGGATAGATATCTGCATCGTATACCATTATATTTGAACAAATGTAATTGTCTTACATTTTCTTCAGATAATTTGAATATTGAAAATGTTATCATCAATAAATCTTGACTACCAAGATAGTTTCGTGTTAAAATTATACTAACAAAACATTTTCATTAAAAGAACAAAACAACAACGACAACAACAACAACGGAAAAACAAGTATCCCATGTGTTTTAGTAAAGTTAATCAGATTTGAACATTACAGTGACTTGATGAGTTTGCTTCTTTTCTGTTTAAAAAAAAAACTTTATTCTCATTATCTATGTGGAGAAAAAACGTTTTTTTAATGAACTGATAAAAAACCACATTTAGATGGAGGACTATAGTGTATATTAGAAAATAGTTAATTACTTAAGACATGAAATTTAAATGTAAAGTATAAAAAATGTTTTAAATTTGATATTTTATAATTAACTGATAAGTCTTGTTAATTTGAATGCTTTGTTCGGTTCCTAAGCTATTCTGGTAACCTGCAAGCTAGAACTCGAGAGAAAAGGCGTAAAATAAGCTAAAAACTCTTTACTCTAAAGGTTCATTTTTGTACAGAAAAACATGGGTATTTATAGATGTGAACATTTGTTAAATCAACATCATATTTTGGTCAGTCCGCTAAAAGTCATATTATGTTACTGACCAATAGTAGTACGCCACGTTGATATTCTAGAAAGCTCCATCATGCTCTGACTGGACAGGACTCTTCGGCTATTTTAGAGCCTCTGGAGGCTCCGTTGCAGTTCTCGGAAAGCCAACTCAACATTAACTAGATAACATAAGATCTCTACAGATCCTCATATTGTCGGTAAACTCGAAAATTTGATAATATCCTTTTAATTGGGCTTCTTAAATATTAAACTTTTCCATGATCTATGTTTGATTGATAGATAATGATGAATATATTTGTCTTCAAACTAATCTCCATTAAGTTTTATTGTAACATACAGTAAAATTTATATCCATATATGAAAATTATGAAATCGATTGAATTAAGAAAAATAGATATACGAACCTAATAATTCTTTCTACCTTTTCTTTGCTTCCCATCATCTTTTTTTCCTTTACTAGATTATTTATATGGTTAAAATGATTATTCATGTAATTTTTATCATATGATTTTAAGTGATTATTATTTTATATTATAAGCGGAATTGGATGATGACTATCAGTATAATCCAGCAGGTGTTTTCTATATGGGACTTGTCAAATGGATATACATGCACCCGTACTTATGTTCACATCGGGACTCGAACATGGTACGTTTAGCTGAACTGTTGAGTACAGATAACCATTATATAGTACAAAGTGGTAGATTCCAATTCTGTCTAGCCATTTGGACGCAGTAGAGCAGTGGATAGAGTGGTAAGCGTTTAAAACGAAAGTTGCATTGTCCCAATCCCAGTGAAAACAACAACCCTGGAGTGCAGATGCATCCAGGTGACGAGCCCAAATAGGAGGAAATGCATATTTTGCATTCTAATGCTAGTTACTATCGCATTGTGCTTAAACTTTTTATAACGAGTCAAAACTGAGAGTATCTATTAAGGATGCAAATATGCCTAAAGGGATTGGTCAACTGAACTCCATAACATCAGCTGGATGATTCGAACAACCAGTGCAGACGAATCATCATTTTAATAAACTTATTTTAATAAGTTTTGACCTACTTCCCTCGATGAAATATTATTTTTCAGGCTGTTACTATTCCTATCACTACTATTATACCTGTCACCTTACAGTCAATACATACTTAGTATTTATTATGATTAGTTTAAAAATCCCTATGGAATATTTAAATATAAAAATGTATTTCAGTAAAAAAAATATTTTCGATAACTTGATCATCAGGCCACATATTACGTTGGCTGAAATAAGGTAGACCTAATTAAGGTAATTAAAAAAATATTAAATGTTAAAACAGTCAGCATATACATCGGTTACGGCTTAAATAGATCAAAAATATGTTATTTGTAAA
This sequence comes from Schistosoma margrebowiei, assembly GCA_944470205.2. NCBI lineage: Eukaryota > Metazoa > Platyhelminthes > Trematoda > Strigeidida > Schistosomatidae > Schistosoma > Schistosoma margrebowiei. Next base: position 63,531,625 of record OX104024.1, on the reverse strand, counting down.
TCAGAAGGTCATCTAAGAAAAACAAGTTCGTTGTAAAGTATCGAGTTACAATCGATACAATAAAGTAAATCAGAAACACAATTGGCGAATAGTCATATAAATTGATATAATAATAATAATAATGAAAATTAATTTGTCCGAATATAATGTAAAAGAAATGTTGTCAAGATAATTATGGTAATAAAGGTGATGAGAAATTTACATGGATTAAGAAAGGTGAATGAAGCAGAAGAGAAATAAACGTAAAATGGTTTCAAGATTTAAGATTTTTAATATTTGGTTTATGTATCGGGTAACCCAATCGTCGTAAACGAAGAGGTTAGGTTTTTCGGAGAGAATCAGTATGTTTCTAACTATTATTAGGAGGAATGACATTTCTTGTTCAGGTAGTTTGTTCAAGAATTGGTATAAAATCGATAAGGCTTGATCGATCGTACTTTGACACTCTCTATCTACGTAATGAGAAGAAACGGAACTATTATTAATTTAAGCAACCGACTTTTTAAAAAGTGACATGACAAGAGAGCTAATCAAATATACGTAACGTAGCAAATGACACGTAGGTGCATCACTTCAATTTTCTGAACTGAATTAGCACAGTAGGCTTAAATTATCAACACGAATTCCAAAGTAACAGAAGTGGTGGCAGTATCACAGACAGTACATACAGACATATCGATTTAAATCTTTAGAAATGATGTTCAATGGTGTTAAGTTGCATGTTACCTTCTCTATTAAAACACTATTTGCAAAATGAATGAAGGATGAAATACCAATGATGAACTCATAGATTTATGTATACTAGATTAACTGCTTGAGTGAAATGAGTTGCATGGGTTGTACTCAGAGAGATTTAATTTTGAGCGCTTGTAAACATGTCATATATAGTCAGCTCTAATAAATCTTTTTGATACATGCACACTATGAAATGGTGGCAGCGATATATTAAATCAAACTCACCTTAGCTGTTAAAATTCATTCTGTTGGTAATTTATACTGTTTCTGAATGTATGTTTTAGAAGACCATTAAGATAAAGTGAATCAAACGGTATATACCCTGAGAACCATTAGCTGAATCAGCAAGTTATATAATGAACATGGGGAATCGGTATGTTAATAATATCACTGAGCTGGATAATTTAGTCATGGAGCTTTCATCGTTCTTCTGAACGACATCTATCTGAAGTTTGTGTTTAGAGAACAAACCTCTATCAAAATCATCCACCTGAGCTACAAATATTTTCCACCATCTCAAAATCATAATAAGACCACATTAGAACATATCAAGTACATATGATGTCATCAAAAAACATAAGATTTGTTATCTATTTATTGTATACTACTTAGAAATGACTAAATGTATTTTTTACCCTACAGATTTTATATACTTTTGTAATATGATTATGACATAAATCATTCATCTAATTACCAAATTTGAACATTGAATATACTTATTAAATCGAAAATGAACTAATCAACAAGTAACCAAAATATTCCATTTATGATAATGATAGTGACAAAGTGATAAATAAAACCCTTTTCTAATGGTACCAGTTTAAGTAAAATGATGCCAATAATTTTTTTTAAGTATCAAATTTATCTTTGTTTTGTTTTATCCAACTATTGTTTGTTTAATATCAAATCGGTTTTGTGGATATTATAGTAATTTCAATGGTTAAGATCATGAGTCAGTTGAAGATAGACACCATGGAAAACTTGAAAGCACTGGATGGCCGTTTCGTCCAGACCAGGTCTGTTGTGAGATAGTAACTCACTGAAGACAATGGTGGATGTGTCGCCCGATTTCGTGGATTAGTTGGAGTTAGAGATTAACACCGTTGGATGCCGGCTCAGTGGTCTAGTGGTTAAGTGCTCGCGCGCGAAACCAGTAGGTCCTGGGTTCGAATCTCACAGGGGTTGAGGTCGTGGATGCGCACTGCTGAGGGGTCTCACAATGGGAAGAAACGGCCGTCCAGTGCCTCCAGGTTTTCCACGGTGGTCTAGCTTCTACTGACTTATGGTCATAACCATTGATATTGTTTGTTTGTTATAATAAACAGAATATCTTTAACATACTAAATAAGCATAAAGTTATTTGTTTAATTTTTGTATTTTTGTTTTTTTCGTTTTTTTTTTAAAAAAAATACTCATTTATTCACTAAGGGACAATTTGTTAAAAAATTTTTGTTTTTCAGTTAAAAGAATGTCAACTACTCTCTTTCAATAAAGAAAATTAATTTTAAAAGAAATAGTTGTTTTATAGTTTCATATGAATATTTTCTGTATCATTTTTATATAGACACTGCTCACTAGTGACTGACTTCAAGAGGTACTCCTGCAGTTCTAGTGAGAAACCGTTACCAATGGAGTTCAACCAGGTCTGTTGTGAGACATCAATTCACTGAAGATAATGGTGTACGGTGGCACAACTTCGTGAATTGGTTGAAGTTAGACATTAACACCATTGGATGCCGGCCGGCTCAGTGGTCTAGTCGGTTAAGCGCCTGGCGCGAGACTGATAGGTACCGGGTTCGAATCTTGCGAGGGGCGGGATCGTGGATGCGCATTGCTGAGGAGTCCCATACCAGGACGAGTTGGCAGTTCAGTGCTTCCAGGCTTTCCATGGTGATCCAGTTTCAACTGACTCATGATTTCAATCAGTGAAACTTTAGAAAGATACAAATTATGATTTAGAATAGAAACTCGTACGTTATATGGAATTTTTAATAGTTTATATAAAAGGCATCGAAGTACCGTTTTAAAATTGCTTCAGTGATATATCTTACCGGAATGCTCGTTGCAACAATCTTGAGAATTTTCATAAATAAGATTACTGTGTTACAATAGTGGTTTTTAGACTGATGTCTACTTTATTTACTCATGGAATATTAATACTACTTTTGGGGACATTAGATCCTCAGAACTCACTAGGAAAAGGACCGAATTTGTAATTTTATTTAGAAAATTTGAATTTCTTTGTTTTTGCGCCAAAAGAGCTCATTACACCTTCATTTCGTAATTCCCACTTGGGAGAATTTTAAATGCTATTGGTCCGTTGAGTCTTTTAGTATGCTATTTTGTAACTCTCACCAAGGACAGTTTTTTGCTGTATATATACGTTTTGATTTGTATCTGTTTTATGGTTTTTGCTGAATATACTTCTCCATTTCAAGTTTGGACTTCTTCCTCTAGTTAGCGAGGCTGGGACGCATCAAATAGCTAGTTTATTGGTCTTTAGTCACCGAGACTTTGTTCCGTCCACAGATTGAGTCAACTCGTAACCTCTTTAAACCTAGCAACTACTTAGTAATTCAATCAGAAAAATGTTTGTACAAGTGATATGTGCTGAAAATCAATGTAGTTTTGAATGGTGTTTTGATATTGGATGACATAGGAACTTGGTTTAAATCCTTGTTGAAATTTTTGTACTTCCAGAAATTTTTATTCAGCTAATAAGAACTAAGTAGAATAAAATTCGTATCCCTAATTCCACTGATGAGCAATTTCAAAAAATTGAAGAAATAAATGGGAAACATGATGAATTCCTGTTAATGTTAATTCATAATTATTTAACTATAATCAACTAATCTGTCAAAGGGAAATGCAATCTTTGTTGAAGCATCGAATAATTCATTTTACTTCACAATAAATCTCTTGTTTCTGTTAATAATATATAATAAATTTCAAGCTTTTCAATTTATATTAATTACGCCTGTTACTCCTCGTGAAGGAGCATAGGCCGCTCACCAGCATTCTCCATCCAACCCTGTCCTGGGCAATCCTTTCTAGCTCCGTCCAGTTGTAATTCATCGTTTACATATCTGCTTCTATTATCCGACGCATTGTGTTCTTTGGCCTTCCTCTTCTTCGCTTCCCTACAGGATTCCAAGTTAGGGCTTGTCTCGTGATGCAGTTTGACGATTTGCGTAATGTATGTCCTATCCATTTCCATCGTCTTTTCCTAATTTCTTCTTCAGCTGGAAGTTGGTTTGTTCTCTCCCACAGAAGGCTATTGCTGATGGTATCCGGCCAATGTATGTTGAGTATCTTGCGTAGACATGTACTTGTACTTTCTTGATTGTGGTTGTTGTAGTTCTCCAAGTTTCAGCTCCATACAGTAGAACTGCCTTGACGTTGGTATTGAAGATTCTCACTATGATATTGGTTGAAAGTTGTTTTGAGTTCCATATGTTCTTTAACTGTAGGAATGATGTCCTTGCTTTGCCAATCCTTGCCTTTACATCTGCATCTGAACCTCCTTGTTCATCGATGATGCTTCCTATTTCAATTTATATATATAATAACAATTTGAATCAACCCTCTGCTTTTATTTTTGAAAGGTATTTCCCAAGCAATTTGATATTTCTCTTTTTCGCATACTTTAGGAGTAAAATAGATTTCAGTCTCTAATAACATGATCCTTATTTCACTTTATTTTCACTTTTTTAATTAATACACTTAGTTCGTATTCAATCGTGAGCTGAATTTAGATTATTTATTCTCTAACTGGTCGATTTTATCTTTTGAACTGAATTGTTTCATTGATTTACTACTTAATTTCAACCTTCTGTTCATTTATCACGATTGTAAATAGAGTTTCAGAACTCTTACTTTTATTGTTAAAATTCTTCTATTCAGTTTTTGATTGAGGTCATGAACCAATTGATGTTAGACCATCACAATTGAAAACCTAGAAGCACTGGACGGCTGTTTCGTCCTATCGCGGGACTCCTCAGTATTGCGCATCCACGACCCCGCGGGCGGGATTCGAACCCAAGGCCTTCGGTCTCGCGCGCGAACGCTTAACCAACTGGACCACTGAGCCGGCATACAATGGTGATATTTTCTAACATCAACCAATCCACGAAATTGCGCGACCAACTTCCATTGTACTGAGGTAGATACATGTCTCTACCCGACAAGGACATTTTAAAGAACAACGTTTTGGTTTAATGTTTCAACATTATTTGAACCTTTTCTGGTTCATGCTTCTATATGTTTACATTTGCTTTTTTCTCGTTTATGTTTATGACTTCAATCCTCATTTAGATCTGTAAATATTTATGGTTATATGCAGAGGATGAGAATTTAGTAGGATTTTATGAATTCATGTTATTTCATTAAAGCAGTTCAAAATATTTTTCAATTACTAATTTTCAGACACAATCTCAGACTTCATATTACAGTTATACTCAATAGCGATTTCATTATCAAGTGGTCTTATCATCATATGCTTAGATATAGTGTAATGAGCTTCAACTTTATTCACTTGATATTGTAATCAACTAACGAGATTTGTTACACAGTAGAAACTAACCTGAACCTTGACACTTAACTCTTATGTATTGAAACATTGAGTTTATTATTTGCAATCAAAAAATACCGAGACAGATAACAATGTACTATATACTGTACTGATTGTTTAAATATCCCCATTGATGTTTAGGACTTTAATTGATCAGTCTCTTCATGGCATAAATGCACGCTGTATGGTTGCTTCGATATTACCTTAATTCACAGGGATTATAAGCAAAGATGAATAATGGCTAGCAGTGAAGTAAAGGACTCGCGTTTCATTCTAAATATCAGTGGGAAGATTCGAACAACAGATACAAAATTAAATTAAGCATCATTGAATTACACAAGTTAGTGGCTATCAGGACTCAGTAGCTAAGCGGACAACGCGATGGCAATCGGATAGAACAGCACTGGGTTAGAGTCACGGAGTAGACATCAACTCTGAGATGCAGATACATCCAGTTGATGAGTCACAAATTGGACGGAAAGCATATTCGAGACGCTACTGCTAGCCACCAGCATCTCTGAATACAATATACCATTTTATTTTACAGGAAACAGTAAATTAACAGTCGTAATTCTGAACACTGTTTAATGATGTTTAAACGTACTGTGCCCTGCAAATCACTGAGGAGGAAAACCGTAAATAGGTTGATATGTTTAATCAAAACTGTAAGTATACTGACAAATAATGAATAGGCATCAACTGAGGTATTATAAAAAACATCATAGTCAATAACACCTAATCACTAAAACCTACTAAACCCATGATTCTTTTATATTGGGTTGAGCGGTCAACCATCAGAGTAGTAAATGAATCGTCATCGACGATAATCGTCAAGCTGAGTTTACTAAAACCATATATATGAACCATTGCATGCATTAATCTAAATGTTAAATGCCGAACGCGGTACCTAAAGATTATAGGTTTTGTTTCCGATTGCGTCGTGGATCTACGCTGCTGACAATTTTCACACTAGGAAGAAATCACCGTTCAATTTTCCCTGATTTCTAATGATTTCAGGAATAATGTCCATAATGGTCGAGAATTCACCCTTCTTCGTTAATCATTTTCGATTAAACACGAAAGCATGAACAAAGTGCTATTGTATGAAAAGCATTAATTCCTAAAAAACATTCATCATTATATTTTTGGATGTCTAAATAGGTAAAAGCTGAAACTATAAAGTGTTATTCATTAAATAAGATACAAAAACTTCGTAAATAAAATCTCTTCATTATATAATCTTAAGTTAAAATTCACAGGGTCAAGATCAAAAAACTTTTGTAGTGTGATCTGGCACGCATATGTATTTCGATAATAAGACACTCAACAAATACTAATATTTCTTTTCCGGATGATTTTGTTAGTTAATGAACTTCTATCAAATTACATGTAAATACAGCAAGTGACTGATCACAAACATTCTGTTTATCTGTTATTAGTTTTTTCTAGAAGACACTTAACTAATATGCCCACTCCAAGTGGTGAAACATAAAATAGGTGTAATATGAACAATAAAAAAATCTTCATTTTAATGATAAAAAAATCGTGTACTTCACACTGGCATGCATTAGATAAACTACTTATCATGTAGAGAAAGTTTGTTAATTTGAACGGTAATCAGTAAATAAGAAACCAAGTTCTGTAATCAAAAAACCCTATTTTTTACTGAGATTATGACCCCCCAATCTACTGCAAATCTAACAACAAGTACTTGTTGTTTTCAGTGCATAACATAAATAAAAACAAATGGGCTAGTTTACCAAGTTCGAAAGAAGATTATAAACTGGGAAAAGAAAACTGGCAAACATACAAATTTCATAGCTTATACTACGGACTGATCTTAGCTAGCCATTCATTGTAAAACGTGAAGCACTGGATGGCTATTTCATCCTTGAATGGGATTTCTCAACAATCAGGACTTTTTGATGTCATAGCGACTTTCTAACACTTAAACTAATAGTTGTCCATTTAGGATTAATCCGTGAAGTAGACCGTGAAAATTCAACGATGACCATAAACCCTTCATATTAATAAACCCAGGAGTGCAAATAACAACTGAAATTAAAGCATATTTCTTCAAGAAAAATCTAGCATAAAAAAACTAATGGAAGTACAAAAAAGTGCTAATACCTAATCAATAAGCGAATATGATTATGAGTCTAGTAACTTTTAGAATTCTCAGAAGGGGTTTTTGTGGAAATTTTAGTAACTTAGTGGTTAAATTCATGAGTAAATTAAAACTAGACCACCATGTAAAACCTGGAAGCACTGGACGGCCGTTTCGTCCTAGTATGTGGCTCCTCAGCAATGCAAACCTATGATCCCACCCCACTCGATTCGAACCCAAGACCTACTGGTTTCGCGCGCAAACGCTTAACCTATAGACTGGCTTCAAGAGGTGTTTCCTACAGTTTTACCGGATCTGTTGTGAGATAGTAACTCATTGAAAACAATGCTGGACGATGGCTTAATTTCGTGGATTGTATGAAGTTAGACATTAATACGGTTGAACACCGATTCAGTGGTCTGGAGGCGCTAGATCGATAGGCCATGGGCTCGAATCCCGTTAGCGGGGTCATGTAATATGGTTGGATAAAAACACTAGGTAAAATGAATATTCTTAAAAATTAAATAAAATTAGATTTTACTAGTAAACATTTTTATTATAATGTATATGAAGAAAAAACATTTTAAGTATGAGAAATTATGCTTATTTAAGGACAGATGTTTTAATTAAACGGCAAAATCAGTGTACTCACCTAATTCTCATAAACCTGAACCTAAATAAATAAAAAATGAATGAAATTAATAGAGATCAAAATGTATATATTCAATTGATTAGTTTTAAAACAGTATGGTTTCGTTAATGTTAATACTGGTGAGACTATAATTTATGGACGATCTTTCAGCGATTATAGACTGATCTCGAGAGTATCCACCTAATAACTAGGGCCAAATGACGGTTATAATCCTGTGTGAAGAATTAGAATGATGATTTACAGTTGATGATTAAAGTTAGGAATCATATTTCGGGTTTTCATCACGATTTAACGTCAGCTAATGGATGAATGAACTTCACGCCAAAATCCGAGACCTATTATTTTATATGTGACTAGTTCGTCTATAAATTATAGTCTCGCCTTTTTATAATACAAAAATAATGAGTTTCCTAAGATTAACTAAGTACTGATTTAAATAAAAATGAAAATTTATTTTCAATGATTATAACTGAATCTTTTGAAAATGTAATTGTTATCTTATGTAATTGTTAATTTCTATACTAATAACAAAGATTTAGTACGATCATGTACAGACCAGATAGCAACTCTACGGATCATTGTGGAACAATTAATTGAATGGAATTCATCACTCTACATCAACTTCATTGATTACGAAAAAGCATTTGACAGTGTGGACAGAACAACACTATGAAAGCTCCTTCGACACCACGGCGTGCCTCAGAAGATAGTCAATATCATACAGAATTCCTATGATGAATTAAACTGCAAAATCGTGTATGAAGGACAATCGACAGGGTCGTTCGAGGTAATGACCAGTGTCAGGCAAGGTTGCTTAATCTTACCCTTTCTCTTTCTTCTGGTAATCGACTGGATCATGAAGACGTTAACGTCTGAAGAGAAGCACCGGGTACGGTGGACATCTCGGATACAGTTGGACGATCTGGATTCCGCAGATGATCTGGCTCTTCTATCGCAAACACAACAACAAATGCAGGAGAAGGCGACAATACACATGCACATAGGGAAAAACAGAATTCTACGATACGACGCATCATGCACCAATCAAATCACAATTGATGGAGAAGATTTGAAAAATGTATAAACTCTGAGTATTTTTCATATATGTGATTCCATCCTAATTATTAATCAAAATGGGTGTACAATCAATATATAAATGAGTGTATTTTCGACTAAGGTCACCGTCGTCGTGTAGTCAATAAATTTCCACTTATACCAGTCTTCATGTTCTTACTTTCACATCGTGGAAATTGCAGATAACCCCCATTTCGAGTTTGAGATCCCTTGGCCAGACACTATTAGCAATAACCTACTATGGGAGAAAACAAACCAGATCCTAACGGAGGAAGAAATGAGGAAGAAGTGCTGAAAGTGGATAGGACACACATTGAGGAAAGCACCCAACTGTGTCACAAGACAAGCCCCACATGGAATCCTCTAGGCCAGAGGAGATAAGGAAGATCGAAGGACACATTACGCCGAGAAACGGAGACAGACAATAGAAGAATGAACAATAATTGGATAGAAATAGAAAGGAAGGTTCCTGGAGAGAGTGTGTTGGAGAATGCTTGTCGGTGGCCTATGCTCCATTAGAAGTAACAGGTGTAAGTAACTAAGTACGAATACAAAGACAAGAAAATTCATTATTTTTGTATTATAAAGATTTAAAATGAAAGCTATCAATGAATTATTCAATTATGTATTTTCACTGAAGATAGAATTCAATAATAATTATAATGTAAGTTGATGAATTTTGATTATTTCATAAGAAAGAATAACTAAATACAAAACTATACTATTTGACTAAAATAGAATATCTTGTTATCCACCACTAAAACTAATCTTTAATTTTTATTTTATTTTAACTATTAAATAAATTCTTCAGTAATATCTATTGTATTCTCATGGGAAATTTATTGTTGTCTCCTAATAACTACACATATACATATACTTATTTGAATTAATCTACTTCTTGTTGTTGTTATTGTTGAAATAATGAATATTAAATCAGGTACAATATTATTCTATGATCTAGATGGTTTTGGTCAATTTCAGAGAATAAAACTTCAACTAAATCATCATTCATCTGAATTACAAATTTTCTCCACCATCTTAGAATAGTAAACCAATTTTAGTAAATGAATATATATATATATATATATATATATATATATATATATATATATATATATATATATATAGGTAACTAATAAATCCTACATATTTATAAGGTGTCCACTAACAATTCATTTATTCACTAGTCGTAATACATATATATAAATTCGTAAGCATTAATTAAACTTACAAAAGATCAATTGTTGTAAATAATAGTATAGTTAGTGTTATTTATTTAATCAGTTAACAATTGAATTCTAGTTAAGTACAATATTGAGAATGTAATTTACATTCATTATTAATGAGAATAATTCTATTTACTATATCATAAGATAAATTCAAATTATTGAATAAGACATCCTAAATAAACGGATTTCTAAATTATTGAATAAAACATTCTACGCAGCTAAGCTACGAATTGTTTTCTCTAGTCGACCTACCATTCTGGGACAAACTTCATCTATGGACCACATCAATGTGCATATATAAATTTGCTTGTTCATGTGGGGCAAGTTACATAGGTCATACAAAGTGATCATTATCCAAACGCATCTCGGGACATTATTCGGCCTGGCTCTTAAAAGGGGGACGAAAAACAATCACTAGTTCGATACAGGAGCACTTAATTAACTGTGGACACATCGCTCCAAAGGACTCTTCATTTAAGGTAGTCAATAGAGTCAAAGGAACTGGATCAAAGGGGGTTCGAATCAATATTTTATGCACCGCAGAGGCATTAGAAATCCACAAACTCAAGCCTGAACTTTGCGTGCAGAAACGATTTGTCCAATCTCCCATCCTTTCCTGGCCCTAATTCCCTTGATGGGTATATCTCTATGTTAGTGTTTTTTGTTGTTTTTCTGCACTTCTAATTATTATCTACATTTTTTTAAATTACTATTTTGCACTGTAAACTCTAATCATTTATTATTATTACCTCGTACACGTTTCCTTGATTATTATTCAGTTGATTATTATGACCTTTGTTGTTTGTCGCTTTTCTTCATTTCTGTCAATTGGACTATTACCTGACCCATTAATTCTGTTCTTCCTTATCTCTTGATTAGTACGTTAACCTCATTTGTTATTTATTCTCCAATCCATTTTTGTGATACAATCCTTTCTATCCTTCTATAGATAAACATTTTCCATATAACTATATAGACGAATGTACAGCTTAAGTAAATGATTTCGTCGAAAAGAAAATTCTCTTCGCTGAATTCTCTTTTTCTTATTCAATGACACTATGGTTTATTTTAAATTCAAATTAGACAAGATCAAAATATTTTCACTTTCTATCTAGAAAAAAAAAAGAAATTCTTAACTAGTTACTTTTTATTGTATCAACTTTCATCTTTCAACAACAATGTTTTTTTTGATGTTTAATTTGTTTCGTCTTTGGATGAAATTACTTTTCTTCAGAACAATTTACATCTTTTTCATTGATTCATTCATTGAAACATTTCATAGTTTGATATGAATAATGAAACTTTGTGAAAGAAAGAATAAACCATTGAGAATATAATAATTGACTGTAATATATATGACGAAGCTTTAAAAAAATGTAACATTTAGATGATTGCTAAGAGCAGTCATTGAAATAAAAGCTAAACAGAAAGAAAACAATAAAAAAACTGTACAATTTAATTAAAACTAGTTAACATTGAATTGTTCCTTTAAGTATTTATGTCAAAAGAGAGAGAGGGAAAAAATAATAATGAAAAGTAATTTTCATTACAAAAAGCACATCTTTTGATGTCTAGATAAATTTCTGAGAATCAACATGTGTTTTCTTTGAAACAAAATGAATATGAATAGGCTTTTCTGTTTTGGTTTCATTAATGATATGGTAATATTGGATTAGATATACTTCTTTTGAATATATAACTGGTATTCATTTTATGAATGGAAAATTGAAATACACAGTTGGAATGGAAGTATTGATTACTTTAAGTACCACTTCGTTTAACTTCTTTATTGTTTCTTAAAGTGATGATTGATAAAGATAGTTTCACAGTAAACTGCCGATTAATGTATATCATTATAATACCGAATTCGATGATATTAGTAAAGACTGTTATAAATATTCATATATATGTATATCAGTCTGTCAGCAACAATTTAGAACGTTGTACGTACGTACACCCGTTCACGTTGCCATACCACATTAGTACAGAGATAAAATTGTTTATTCAAAAGTAGAAGGAGTAATCGGAAAGATTAAGGTTTGAAGATGTTATTCAAGATGTATAATTCAGTGAAATAAATTTGGAAAGAGAAGAAAAGGACATGAAGAATTCAGAAGATTAGAATTCGGGAGAACACAAAGAGTGGATGCACCTTCTCCATTGCAAACGATTTTGAGCCATGTCATTCAAGATATCTAACCATATATATATATATATATATATATATATATATATATATATATATATATATATATATATATATATATATATATATATATATATATATATATATATATATATATCCTTGTTAATGTTTTCCGAAATCCCATCTTCGACCCCAATTGTTATAACTTGGCAATCGTTTGATACTTGTTATATCTGGTCGTCGCTGATTGTTGTGTCGGAAACGCTTATCATTAATACTCAAAGCAGGGACCTCTGCAATTTCCACGACGTGAAAGTAAGAACACAAAGACTGGTATAAGTGGAAATTTATTGACTACACGACGACGGTGACCTTAGTCGAAAATACACTCATTTCTACATTGATTGTACACCCATTTTGATTAATAATTAGGATGGAATCACATATATGAAAAATAATCAGAGTTACAACAAAACACATACTGAGCATAGTTCATGTCCACTGAATACAAGAATATCGTATATTATACAGAATGAAATATCATACGAGGAAAGAAAACAAATACTATATTGAGTAGTCATTACACTGAATCAAAACGGAAGTAATATTGAACAAAACTCATAATGAGTAAATCATTCGAAAATTTACTATTCTTCCCATCATCTCACTCCCATAATAGGTTATTGCTGATAGTGTCTGGTCAACTGATCTGATGTATTTTGGGTAAACAGTTGTTAATAAATACTTGTATCTTTCGGACGATGGATTTCGTGGTTCCACCATATACAGTAGAACTGTCTCGACATTTTTATTGAAGATTGACTTTGGTGTTGGCTAACAATCGTTTTGAGTTCCAGATGTTCTTTGGTTGTGGATATGCTGTTCTTGCTTTACCGATATGCGCCTTCACATCTGTATCAGGTCTATCGTGTTCATCAATGATGCTTCTAAGATATGTAATCGCTTATAGATTTTCCAAATCTTCTCCATCAATTGTGATTTGAATGGTGCATGTTGTGTTGTATCTGAGAATCTTGCTTTTCTCTTTGTATATGTTAAGACCTACTGCTGCTGAGACTTCTGCTACACTGGTCGTCTTCTCCTGCATTTGTTCTTGCGTGTGTAATAGTAGAGCAAAGTCTAGATCATCCAGCTTCATCCAAGCTGTCCACTGTATCCCGTGCACCCCCGCCAGATGTTGAGGTCTGCATAATCCAGTCGACCACTAGGAGAAAGAAAATGGTGAGAGTAAGCAGCCTTGCCTACATTATTTACAGTTGATCTCTATTAATTTCCTATAAATGTGATGTTACAAAAAATGTTTATTTGAAGATTACGTAGTAATCCAGCTTTCTTATATTTTCGATTCTGACTTTTCCACTAACCACTTATCAGCATAAACGTATTATAATAATTTATGTGGCTTATTGTATTTAATAACAGAATCATTCTTAACAGCGTTAATCCTATTAAAGTATTATGATTGGACTGCTTTAAATGATCTGTGTTTATTCAAGAGTATACCGAACTACTCAAAAAAAGTCATAACACACTACACTAGAATTTTAAATAGCTAGAGATGAGCTGAAATTCATTGTTTGTTATCAAAATAATCAACAAGACAAGAAGAAACTATGTGAAAAATGCAATTTTGTTTTCAAAGCCGCGATACATTTGAAAACTCATTACCATTATGAAAGATTGTACTAATAAAATACTTTGTACAAAACTCATGTAGGTAGATATTCCACTGTTCTATTGTGGTCAGTTAAAAATGATTAGTAGGTCTATTGTATTGTGTTTAACTTTGAACGATAATGTGAAACTATTGTTTGTTATTACAATAATAAAATTAGTGAAAACAACAGTTGTTTATCGAAATAAAGAAATAAATTATCAAAATCAATTTTTTTTCTGGCATTAGATGTTAAATTCAATATCTATTTCAGTAAATCATACATGCTGCGTGTGAACTAAGAACCGTCAAGTTTCTAGTTTTATTTTACATTTTCAAAGATACCATGATGTTTCCAGAAACTAGAAATGACCGTTTATTTCTGTATATTAAAAAATAATGACAGTAAATTAATTCTTATTAGAGACTTTACCCAAGTAGTTGTATATCGGTTTAACAAACAATTTACTGTCTAGCTACACAATTAATCTAATCAAACTAATCAGACACGTTTAGTTTAAATATGCATCTCATATCATTAAAAAAATAACTTTTTTTCACTGAATACTATGGTTATTATTCAAAGAAGCTCAAATTAGAATAGTCTGAAATGCTTCAATCTCCATAGTAATTGTTTTCTTTAAAGACTTTAACAGTCTTATAAGTTATATTCATAATATAAGCCATTATGCCAGGGTGTTATTTAGATCAATGGTGAAACTATAGACTTCAGTCTCAAAATATTTTTAGAATCTGAAGTATGTCTAGTTTCTTCACATTACTTATTCTGGCTCCATCATGTATGATGTATCAAATGTAGTATGAAATCCTGAAGATATTTGTAATTCAAATTAACATCCATTCATGTGCACCCCATATGTGAATGAATTGATTGATATTAAAGCAATCAGATTTTTGTACAGAACAGATGGTATTTGCAATTATGAAATAGTGAATAATTTTGAAATGACTGGAGGTTTTTGAGGATTTTTTTTAGTGAAACTTATTTAGGTTTGTAACCTTAATTTTATTTGGATTTTTTAAAATGAAAAGGTGTCATATATTAAGGCATTAAATCGGATTGAGCTATTCAACACCTTCAATTCGCGTCCAGAGATCTTTTCATTTTTATCAAACTAACCATGTTCTTAGACTTAATTCAATTGTAACCTTCAGTAGAATAAAAAGAGCGCTCATCTTCAGGGCTTCTTGTGTTTAGTAAGTTGAGACTTTTCAAAGGTTGGGTTCTCAACGTTAGACTTCCACATAACTTCAAAATTTTCCATGAATAATTTTTGATATTTCTTTAGTTACATAACAGTGTTCTGTTTTATTATAGATTACTATTTTTAAAAAATAACTATACTTACTATTCAGCAGCTTTAGTAAACGATTTTGTTGAAAAAAATTGCTTTATCGAGTCACTTTCGTTTTCGTTAATGGACGAATTAAGAGTCCTAAAATATCAATGACATACCTCCTTGAAAGATATAATTAGGAAAACTAGACCCATCCTAATGAAGCCATTATTATACTTAAAAATGTCAGTATAGGGTTGTGGAAATTGTTGTGTTTCATTCAGATTATAGATCAATCAATGTGAAACTACCACTGAAAACCTGAAAGCATTAGACGGACGTTTTCTCTTAGTATAGCACTCCTCATCAATATGCCTCCACGATTCCGCATTGCTGATTCAAACCCAGTAACTTTGGTCTCACGCGCGAACACTCGACCTCTAGACCAATAGGCCAGGATCCAACGATGGTAATGTCTGACTTTAAAATATTTACGCACTGTCATGAATTGGTTAAAGTTGAACATTTCTTATGAAACAGGAGTGATAGTCTATACGTTATAATCAATGTTTTAAAAAATATAACTTATTTTGTATCATCCTATCAGGAAGCAATCAAGTAGCATGCAAGTTCTATGAATGATTTTACTTTAATATAGCATAAATTGTACCTTAAAAAACATAAGAAAACGAATATTGAATTCATTTTCAATATCAATCAAAATCGTTGTACTGTAATCTCACTGTATATATGATCAGCTGATCAATCGATTTTCAGCTAAAATTCTATATTTGCACCCTCTTAAAAAGATAGACTGGAAAAACAAAAGTAGACAGTCTGTGATATTGTATTAATTTTATATGTTAGTATTGCGTGATGAAAATCAACCAAAATTATATCAAAGTTACATTTATTTGTAATATAGAGAACTTTTAGATAAATTTTTCAAACTCTTCACATGATCAATAGTTTATAATCATATTTATTACTTATTATTTCCTTAGTAGCATATAAGATAGAGCATGTAATAATTGTAAGGAAATAGGAATAATAAAGCTTTATTTACTAAATAAAATTAGTGAAATTATGTTTTTAAAAGATAAAATTCAGTTTTTTTCAACTGGTATATACGTTATTGGAAGGTATTGATACAAAAGGCGTTTATTTGATTCAAATGTATTACTGCTTTATTCCACATTATTATTATTATTATTATTATTATTATTAATGGCTTTATTCAATATTTTTAGTACAATATAAAGTTCTCAGCATAGAGTATTTCAACACGTTTCCGTTTCTTGCTTCTTGGTCGATTCTGACGATAACATATTGAGTGATCGCCAGTTAGAAGTTAGTAGTCCAGTCAATCGACATCTGAATAATGTACATTCGTTTCGCTGCATATTGCCAGCAACCACGATAATTATGATTGGGCCTTTAGTAAATTGTACAACAAAAGGTTATAGCCTCTCAAAAACTCACCTGAATAGGTTATGTGATTAATAGCCATATTGATGTATTAAAACAAACAAAATTACATAACTTGTTGAAATATCTACATGGGAGGAACAGGTAATTCAAATACAGAAGCAGGCTGCGACAAAATTTCGTCATAATTTATTGAAAAAATGCTCACGAATTCGATTATTCACATGTCCGAAATCGTAAGAGGAACCTGTCATTGCTGAAACTAAATAAATACAATCAGTTCATCCATTTGCTCATATCCTAAAACTTCATTGGATAATCAGTCAGTATCGTGCTATTTGATTAACAGAAATCTTAGAAATTTATCCATTAATGTGTAAAATGTACCCATTAAAATGAGTTGATCAATGGCGCTACTTGATTTGTCTTACCGATAAAACTTTATTTCAGTGATTTTTATTATTGAACAATCAATTATATCTTCCCAATTAATTAAAATATAGCGAACCTTTGGGAACTGAATTCATATCATTAGTCCTCTAATAAATTTGATGCTGAACTATTCGATAAAGTACTATACTACCACATGCTCTACAAATGTAATTCAACTGAAATGTCTTTGAATTTTAATTTACATAGATTTTAACAACTACTTAGAATACAATTTTTTTATTTTGTAGGTACACACTTATTTACTTGCTTACTTACTTACACTTATTACCCCTCATGGAGGAGCATAAGCCGCCCACCAGCATTCTCCATTTAATTCATACACATCCACTCAATGAAAATCAACTTAAAATATACACATAAGTGATATATAAAGAGGTTCTTTAAGTTTGAAGTGATGAATAAAACAAAAGTAACGTTTACTGAAAATATAAAAAAATTTATAATGACCGGTTCTTATATAAAATTTATGTTGCTTAGCAATCAAGTTATTCAGAACAAGTAGAGATGTCGGCTAAAGGAAATAGTATGTTTTTGTTGTCTCATTTCAAAATCAACAATCAGTTGAACTACTAGTAGTAATAGTAGTACAAATTTATTCAGGAAATAAGATATATGAGACAACCTTTCAAGTTTTAACGTGTGTCACAGAAGAAATAAATAAGCATATATACAAAATATAGTTGGTGTATATCAATACATTTATCATATATTTTCTCTTCTTTTTCTTAAATATAAAATATTAAGTTAATTCTTTCATTATGTCAAAAATTTTATTATTGCTTATTAATTAAGAAAAGATTTAGAAACTATACATTGAACGTCAAGTGATAACTTTCAACAACAACAAAAACATATTTCAACGGAGATATTGTCAAATAGAGAAGTGTAGTCTACCGAAAGATATTATTGTCTGTATTTGGTTTTCACCATCATTTATGTAATAGTAGTGCACAATAAATCAATAATAAGATAGTTTACATTGTTTATAAACGACTGAGATTTTATTTTCTTTTTTACTTATGCCTGCTACTCATCGTGAAGGAGCATAGACCGCCGACCAGCACTCTTCACACAACCTTGTCCTGGGCAATTCTTTTCAGCTCTTCCCTGTTGTTATTCATCCTTTTCATATCTGCTTCTCTTTCCCGACGTAATGTGTTCTTTAACCTTCCTCTTTTCCACTTCCTTTTATGATTACAAGTTAGGGTCTGCCTCGTGATGATAATTTCCGTAATGTATTTCCCAACTCCTCCTGTAGCTCTTTTAGAGTTACTACCGGTCTCAAGGAGAACGTTTAGGCATGACGTTAGCGACTCGATCCCGTAGATAAATAACTCGATAAAAAAACGCTAACCAGAAACTACTGAAATATTCAAGACTAATTCTAATTTTTATTTTGGTAAACAGTTAATTTAAAATTTCTAGTTCCAATAAATTAACACTAGATAATTTTAGAAAAGTTAATAATCGTTTGTACAAATAGTTTCACAATATTTCCCTTGAAAAAGCTTGGACCAGATTGCCAGGTGAAACGTTGGATTTACTTCATATTCTTTTGCTGAGATTTTACAAATACATTCTTCTTCTTTAAATTATTTGTACAGTTTCAAATATCAGTGAATGGAGTGAAATTCTTTGAATTTATCAACCAGTTCACTTTCATTGACCGTTTTATACAAATATGTCAAATACTAAAAAAAACAGAATCCATTTAGATAAGACCGTATATTAATGAAGTGATTCAATTAATCTATATCTAGTAGTCACTATAAACTGTTGAATAAAAACAGATAATTCTTATTATCCTACAAATAATAAGGAAGTGACATTCCATATCACCCAACAATACAGTTTTATTCTTGATATTATTATGTAATACCAATAGATGTTAAACGATTACAGATATCCACTTGGTATTGTTTTACTTGAATCTTCCCATTAATGTTTTAGGACTGAAATCGATCAGTCTCTTATTGGCATATGTGCATACTGAGTTCCAGAGTGAACATCAACTCTGATGTGCAGGTACATCCAGCCGACGAGTTCCAAACAGGACGAAACGCGCGTCCTGGATTCCACTACTAGCCACTATCCATCTTTGCCTATGATTATAGATATCGTTGAAAAGGTTAAATATAAATTTTGGTAAATCAGTAGTAGTCACTTAAGTTGTATCAACAAATTGAATCTTAAAACAAACAACGCTCCTTTGACATTTTGTATTCAGTTTAAAACCTGCAGTAACTTATCATATACTAATTACATCATCATTCTAAGGTTAACTGAATGTGAAAATACCTTGAAAACTTATTTACATTGTATATAACATATCCATTGTTTTTGGACTGAACATGTATATCATAAACCAAACTTTCTATCCATTTCATTTAGGCTTTTTTTTAAAGAAAACAATATTTCGATAAATTTTAATAATCTTGAGATAAAATCTGTGAGAAATGATCATTAGAAAACTCACTGAAGTTGAAACAAACAGATAATAAAAGTCTTTAATAATTCATCCTAACCATATGAATCAATATAAGTGAACAAATTTTTCAACTATCTATAAGGTGCCTAGTTATCTTTCTTGCTTATTCAAAGTAAAAATATCGAATTTCATAAACATTACATGTATAACAGGCATTTATTCAAATCACAATGCTTATTTGATGTCGCCAATAGGACAGTCAATTAATTCTTGTTGTTTTTTTCTCATTGAGAGCTTAAGCCTAAATGCCTCATCAGTGCATTTTAAAAAAGAGACGAACATGGAATGGAATACAAACTCATTACTATACAAACTTGGTAGTAATATTAAACGGAATACACACATTAGGACATTAGTTAAGAAAAATTAGTTCAGCGAAAAGTTCTCTTCTCGGCAACTTCATTTTCAAAGCTGTACAATCACAATTATATATACTTATTTTTACAGGCTGATAATAATACTGATAATAAACTTCTGTTATACATGGTGACAATGAGGTTAAATAAACAAAGGTACTTAAAAACTTTTTTAAACAAGGAAAGTTAAATAATCGTTTGATTGTTAATGGCTTAAGTATTCATCAAAAGATAGATAGGGAAAATATCATTGGGAAAGGATGGCTCAGTAAGATAAGATAAAATGTTGAAACAGAGCTGAAATGTAATCGGAATGATCGTGGAAACAAAATAAAACAGTTAAGACTAGAGGATTCAGAGGGAAGATGGAAAGTGAAGATGATGACTGTAAGGGAACAAGAGTATGAAAAAGAGAGAAAAAAATTTAATACATTAAGACCACGGTAGAAGGAGAGGTTGTGTCAGAATCTTTTGCACACACATTTCTGGTTTTTCCAGATGTATGGCTATTGCTCCGGCAATGCAAAGAAGATGCAGTCTAATTGTCTTTGGAAGACTTCTAATTACCTTGTAGATGACTTTGAACGCACAGTCTGTCTTGATTAGATGGCATTTGTTCACAAGGTGTTCGATTATAGAACTTCTTATTGAGCCGTTGCCTCCTATTTTTAGCCACGCTTGATAATATTCTTGATTTCTTTCGGATAAAGTACGCATCGAACGACCTATATACCTAGCTTCATAAGAGCAGGTGAATTGGTAAATGCACATTGAGTTGGTCAGATGAGATAATTTATCTTTCAGATTACTGGTGAACAATGATTGACTGGAGAGTGATATTCACAATGTTGCTGCAAAGAATGTTCTTTTTAAGGAATCAGAAATTCTCCTCTTTAATATATATGTGGCACTATCACCTTTGAAGTCGATGTTCATGTATAAAGTTTTCTTTTCTACTCTAATTATTTGTGTTTTTGGTGTTTTCGCTTTCATGTTCTTATCAATGAATATCGAAGGATACTCGTTTTTGATAAGTATCTCCTTTAAAAGGCCCAATTCTTCATCTACGATCTCGGGATACAGCACTGGATGGAATAAGAAATCAATATTTGCAATTTCAATGGCTAAATCAAATGTTCTATTATGATCATTATTTCATTTTTTAATTGAAAGTGAAAAGCAAGATCGTTTTATATTTTTATACTCTTAATGATATAAATGTAACTTCAAGTTTGTCAAATATACAAACATTAGAATCCGTAATTAACTCCGCCTGGAGTCCCTCCGTGGGCTACTGCCGGTCCCAAGCCCGGATAAAGGAGGAAGGTTGGGGATGGGGGTAGTGACCTTATCCCGTAGACAATTAACTCGCTAAAAAACACTAACCAGAAAAAATTATTCAAACCTTTTAAACTCTGCCCTGGGAGTCAGAAGGTGTTCATTTAGAAGAACTATGACGCCTCACGATGAAAGCCGAGTTCCTTCGGAAGTCACAAGTCCGATGCCCCTTCTGACAACCAGAGCAACCATTTATTTAGGTATACGGAATACTTGTACAATGTGGGAGACCGGGAGCGTTTTCCGAATTGCTGTAGTAATCAGGATATACAACCTGAAGGTGCTTGGGATCAGTGAAACACATTGGACGCAAGTTGGACAACAACGACTAGCTTCAGGGGAGCTTCTGCTATACTCCGACCATGATAAAGAAAATGCCCCACATACACAAGGAGTTGCATTGATGCTGTCCAAACAAGAACAAAACGCATTTATAGGATGGGAATCTCATGAACCAAGGATCATCAAATCCTCCTTCAAGACAAAGAAACGGGGCATTTCAATGAACATCATTCAATGCCATGTGCCTACCAACGATTACAATGAGGAAATTAAAGATCAATTCTACGGTAGGCTGCAGTCAATCGTCGGGAAGTGCCCAACAAAGGACCTGACCATTCTGATGGGAGACTTCAATGCCAAAGTTGGAACGGACAACACTGGATATGAAGACATCATGGAACGACAAGAACTGGGAGAAAGGAACGAAAATGATGAGAGATTTGCAAACCTAAGCAAATCTAAGCAGTGCCCACGGACCTCCCAATCGATATTGGCCTATCAACAACTGAAGAAATCAGCATGGTCATCAGACAAATCAAGAGTGGCAAAGCATCAGGACCAGACAACATTCCAGCAGTGGCACTGAAAGCAAACGTAGCGGTAACTCCAATCATTGTGGAACAATTAATTGAATGGAATTCATCATTCTACATCAACTTCATTGATTACGAGAAAGCATTTGATAGCGTGTACAGAACAACATTACGGAAGCACCTTCGACACTACGACGCGCCTCAGAAGATAGCCAATATCATACAGAATTCCTATGATAGATTATAGTACAAAATCGTGCATGGAGGACAGTTGACAATCTCGTTCGAGGTAATGACCGGTGTCAGGCAAGGTTGCTTAATCTTACCTTTTCTCTTTCTCCTGGTGATCGACTGGATCATGAAAACGTTAACGCCTGAAGGGAAACATGGGATCCAGTGGACATCTAGGATGCAGCTGGATGATCTAGACTTCGCAGATGATCTGGCTCGTCTATCGCAAACGCAACAACAAATGCTGGAGAAGGCGACCATGCACATACACATAGAGAAAAACAAGATTCTCCGATACAACACAACATGCACCATTCAAATCACAATCCATGGAGAACATTTGGAAGATGTAAAAACCTTTACATATCTGAGCAGCATCATTGATGAACACGATAGACCTGATACAGATGTGAAGGCGCTGATCGGCAAAGCAAGAACAGCATGTCTGCAACTAAAGAACATCTGGAACTCAAAACAATTGTCAACCAACACCATGGTCAGGATTTTCAATACAAATGTTGAGACGGTTCTGCTGTATGGCGTGGAATCCTGGAGAACTACGAAATCCATTGTCCAGAAGATACAGGTGTTTATTAACAACTGTTTACCCAAAATACTTCAGATCCGTTGGCCAGACACTATCAGCATTAATCTACTATGAGAGAGAACAAACCAGGTCTCAATGGAGGAAGAAATCTGTAAGAAGCACTGGAACTTGATGGGATACACATTGAAGAATGCACTCAACTATGTCGCAAGACATACCCTCACATGGAATCCTCAAGGCCAAAGAAGAAGAAGAGGGGGAGAACAAAAAACACATTACGCCGGGAAACGGGGACAGACATGAGAAAGATGAACAAGAAATGAATGGAACTAGAAGGAAGGCCCAGGACATAATGTGTTAGAGAATGCTTGTTGGTGGCCTATGCTCCATTAGGAGTAACAGGCATAAGTAAGTAAGTTAGTAAGTAAGAATCCGTAATTGATTGCATGTTTCAAACAATTAGTTTTAACTTTTTGATAAAATGAATAATGAAATCCTTCTTGATATTGGCTATTACTGTAAATAAGGAAATGTATTTGACTGAGTTTAAAATAACTAGATAATTAAATAAAACTGATGTCTTAGAGATTAAATGATTCAGTCATGCAATATATAGGGAAAAAAATGTAAACTCTGACAATAATATAAAATAATTATTTTTATGTGTTCTTTCGATATTGGTATGTATTCCTTAAGATAATTAAGAATAACACTTAGGCTCATTTCAGCAGTAGTGGACATAAAAGTTAAACATTAGAGATTATACACTATATCAGTTGCTAAAGTTTTTTTGTCATAAGGTTTCTTTTACTCATAATTTCGGGAACATAAATTAATTTCTTTATTTTAATGTGATTCAGTAGATGAATATCAAATATGTCTTATTGTTTTATGCCTTCAAATAAGTTCTCTGATGATAAGATACCTTAAATGATAACATTATTATTCCTGTTCTATGTATACTTAAAAGTCTTTTAAATGCTATAGATCGACCTGTTGGTTGACCATGTTTAACTTATCAAAATGATACACTTCATATCAATAATTTAGAAATATCAACAATTTATAGATCCTGTTTAATAAACAAACATTTCATCACTTGACCTTCACCTTGATCTTGCAAAACTTATACATATACATATACATATTAATTCCTCACCAATATTCTTTCCCTAAAGGCATCTGTATTTATATTGTTGAGTTATCAACTGTGAAATTATCATTCAATTGAAGATACTGGAAAGAAAAAGCTTTGTATTTTTACTTTAAAAAAGACTAAATAAACATACATTAAATCTTCTCAATAATTCTCATCATTATTAAAACATAAAGATAAATGAAGAAAGAATATTCTATTTCATAAACTTACCTCAGTGAATAAAAGAGTTGATTAATTGTTAGGTTACTTTTTCATTTTTATTATTGGATAATTTTCTTTTATTGTTAATGATTTACATGTTTCCAAAATCTAAATATCAGAACATAATTAAATGGCAATTATTAGATAAGGATCTTCATCAGTTTAATATAAAGATTTACTTCACTATTTATGATTAATTGAATAGGTCTCGGCTCTTGTGATAATTACAAAGAAGTTCATAGGGTTCAATATTGTTGATTTATTTATGAATTGATTTAACTTTATATAAACTCATATAGTTGATGTTTTTTGACTTGTCTAATTGTTAGGGACGGTAAAAAAAAGGTATGCTGCGAGTCCTCGTGCAAATGTTACATGATATCAAGTATTTTGGATATCATCATTTATCAGCTATTAACACCATTTTTGCCGTCACACGACAATTTTCGTAATATTTTTGCTTTTTACACAGTTTTTATTTCAGTTAATTAGTAGCTTAACGTAGCTGTTGCTCACTACCTGGATGAATGCTAAGTCAGCCTAATGTGGTTATTTGTAATAATGTAAACCCAAGCAAGTGAAATTCATTATTTATCGAGTCAATCAGATTTTTCAAGTAATAATGAACTCTAAAACCTGTAACATTTTATTAACATCCCCAAATATGCTGATGATGAACTATTTTTGAACATAAGTTACTAGTGTACAAACATAAACAGTTCTATTCATTATAAGTATAATCTTTTTGATGGAACTGACATATAACTTATCTGAGAAAGAATAATCAGATATGGAACATTTGACGTTGATATCCATTTTTGCCCACTATATATAATATTACTGTAAGTGTCACATTAATTAGTGACATATTCTTCATAAGTAAAACGATGCTTGTTTGTTTCGAGTGTGGTAACTAAACGATCTTGTTACCCTAAGTGGCGAAGCACAGGTCACTCACAAGCATTCTCCATCCAAATCTGTTCAGAGCAATCTTTTCCAGTTCTTTCCAGTTGCTGTTCATCTTTTTCATGTCGGCTTCTAATTCTTGACTCAATGTGTACTTTGGCTTTCCTCTTTTCCGTTTTCCTTCAAGATTCCAAGTTAGGGCTTGCCTCGTCATTAAGTTCGGTGATTTCCTCAATGTATTTTCTATCCACGTCTAACATATTTTCCTAATTTCCTCTTAATATAGAAGTTGATCTATTCTCTTCCACAGTAGGCTGTTGCTGATGGTATCCGACCAACAGACAATAAGTATCCGTGTATTAAACTGTTTATAAATACTTTACCTTCTTGATGATAGTTGTAGTAGTTCTTCAAGTTTCATCTTCATACAGAAGGACTATCCTGAAGTTTGGATTAAAGATTCCGACTTATAAGTTGGCTTAGAGTTGTTTTGAGTTTCATATGTTCGTCAGTCGTAGGACCGCGACCCTTCTTTTTCCAATCCTCACTGCATCCGATCCTCCTTGTTCATCGATGAGGCAGCTCAGGTCAGTTATGTGAAAGATTGCACATCTTCTAAAGCTTCTCCATCAAGTGTGATCGGGTTGGTGTTCTCCGTGTTGTATTTGGGAATCTTGCATCTTCCCTTGTGTGTGTTGAGATCTACTGATGCAGAGGCTCCTGTTACACTAGTTGTCTTCATCTGCATTGGTTCATATGTATGGGATAGAAGGGTCAGGTCATCTGTTAAGTTGAAATCATCTATTTGCATCAAATTTATAAACATATTCCATGTATCAGCTCAGGTGTAAAGGTCTCCAAAATCCAGTCGACCAGCAGAAGAAAGAGGAAAAGAGAGAGTAAACAGCTTTGTCTGACTCCGATCATCACTTGGAATTCATCTGTCAGCTGTCCTCCATACACTGTAGTACGTCATGTTGTTAGTGAATACTAATTTATGATGCATCTGTTATAGAGATTCAGAATTAATTTCTATAGGCGGAATCCGCACATTAACGATTAATATCTAAATAATGCTTACCAATGATGTCATTTTTGTATGTAAACTGTGAATCGCTAATAGTATTATGAGCGCTATAACTGAATGTTTCTGAAATTTCATTATACTACTTGAAGCTTTTGATTCGGTTTATTTGTTGCCTGTAATTCCGTTGGAAATACTAAATGACTAGGTGAAATTCTAGGAGTGTTAGAAAATAAAAGCATTGTTTACAACAAGTAAGTCACTTTTAGGTGCATTCTGTTAACTGCTATTTCATTTACTTATTAAATTTGATGCTGAAAACGGAGGTTAATCATTTGTTTCACGATTTATCTTTTGTTTTTTTCAGAATTGCATCAAGCTAGGAAGGCACCCATACATTTTTTGATATATAACTTATGGCTTCTGTCAACTGATTGAAAGGCTCAAACTTTTCTAATAACCAATTCTATACCGATAAACAACTTGTAGAATTTCTGGATATGGAAAACTATGTGAAGAAACAACATTCATGTTGACGATAACTGTTTAATTTTGACTACTGTTACATTTCTTCATCCAATGGATTGTTCAAACATAAAGATAACACCTGTACTCAGTCTTTTGCACCATAAATCTTGTTGGTATTCATCTAAATATACTGTCATATATACAACACAACATTTTGGCAGAACTTTTGAACTGATGCACTATTACAAGTCTTTATAATGAACTGCGTACTTGTAAAGCAGACTTTTAGTTGTTTTTAATTTTCAAAAACAATTACTCGTTAAGATTATCTGTATACCTCCTTATGAAACTACAAAAACGAAAATAATAAAGGGTAAAAGTTTGTTGACGCATCATTACTACTGGCAAAAGCAGAGCAACATTGATGCAAAAAATCAGTTTACAAATTGTACATATAGTTAAGTTACAAATTCAACCACAAAGAACTTTTTAAAATAAACAGTTCCTGTCACGTCGCCAAACTTTGTTATATTCCGAGCCATATTTTTTGCCGTAAAGATTACACAAAGATAAGCGTTAGAAAAACTACAGTCTTACCCAGTTATTTATGATGCTTAAGTAAAAACTGTCGATTTTGCTCTCCACTAACACCGCGAAGGGCCCACCAAATTCCTCAACAATCTGTCGTGTATTGAATCAGCACGTACTGTTTGCTTCGCTTGGGTAATAAAATTGTTGTGTTAATACGGAAGGTTTGTGTGTTATCTATCATTCATCGACTATAATGTATAACAATATGATGAACTATGAAGTTTATATTTCGTAATACTAATAGTTAAAACTTACCGGTTATTTAACATTTCGTCTTAATCAGTGAGTAAAACAGCAATGCACTCAAACTTTGCGTATCTGGAGTTGTTAAGTTATTCTTATTACACCGTTGTCTGGACCTTATTAACCTTTAAACAAAGACGGGGATGTTTGGTAGAGTAAACGGTATCCTTAATCATGTTATGAAGCAACAAGCGAGCCAACGTGTACAATCTGGGGCCATACATCTGACTCCAGTTGGATGGTTTCTGATTGCTATTGAGATATACATGTCGCCAATCCTCGTATATAATTATCGACTTAATCCGTGTTAGTGAATAACTGAATCAACAAATCCAAATATGATAGTCAATTTTTGAGTGCGTATATTTTGTACACTCACTGATTTGAACAAACAATCAAGGGGACGAAGCGAAATGACACGCGATGGAGAGAACGTGTGAGCCATCTCGATTTATAATCAGATAAAAATAAGCTACAGACATGTGATGATTAAGATAAGAAATGCACACGTATGTTCATATAAAAACAGTCAAGGTTGATAAATGGATAATTAACAATGTCAAAATGTGACTCAAGAATGGATAAATTAGCCTGTCGAGAAGCAAGAATAAGCTATGTCGGCTTGCATAGCCCTACATACACCACAAAACAGAGAAATCTAAATTCATGCTTTTCGCAATGATTTGGTGATTTTACTGCAGCAAAAGATTACTTAAATATGAGAACACTTAGAATTCATGTAACGCAACGGACACCTAACAAACACATAGAAATTAAAATACGGGATGTACGCTTCATGTCAAGCCGTTCAAGGAAATTGAAATGAAACATCTGTTGGTTTTAAGTGAACATATCATTTTTACCGTCCCGATTGTTAACATTTGAGCTTAATTAACAGCGTTACCACAGAATACTTAAAAGTCAACTAGTGATTGTTAAATGGTCTCCATAAAATCTAGTGAATATCATTATCTACAAAGACATCATGCTCATTACTACAAGTAAAAGTCTATTTATCAATGCACATGGGCTATGACTGGGAATAAAAATCATAATAAACACAGAATGTGAAAATTTATTTAGCTTACTTTGTTGGAAATGAAGGTTAAACAAAATGTGCATCAAATATAACATTGCATGTTTGAGTATACAGACTAAAGAATTAAGTTCCTTGATATGATTGGAGATGTACGATCAAAGAAACATGATATTTCAGCCATATATTAGTGAAATGAACATTCGTTTTCATACCTCATTTTCCAAAAAATATTTTATGAATTACATAACATTTTGAATTATTTATTTGAAACCATATTATCATCTAGATTCTTGGATTATGTGTAATTTTGCTAAACCTTCCATATGATCTGTACTTTAAAAAATAAAGAACCTACTATGGAAACAATTAAATCCATGATCGATTACATTGTTAGGAAAACTTTATAATCAGATTGATTAAATCACCTAACATCGTCAGTTTAACCTAAACAATGAATAAAACTAAACTTAATTAGGCTACTTTGTTAAGAAATCACTGTGCCACTATATATATATATATATATATATATATATATATATATATATATATATATATATATATATATATATATATATATATATATATCAAAAGATCATTGTATATCATCAATCAAAACAATCAATTCATACACTATTATAGTAAATTATGTCAATAATTCAACAAATACTAAACTTCCTTGAGTTTATACGTCAAAAATGTCATTCTGGTTGTTGGACATACTACAAATAGATAGATTATGTTTATGCTCTCTTCAATTGATTTAATTTCAATGTATCAATATAATAAAGACACAAAGTACAATTCAATAATTATTTTTTTTAAGCAAAGATGGATAGTGGCTAGTAGTGGAATTCAGGACGCGCTTTTTGTCCTATTTAGGAATCACCAGCTAATTGTACATATATCTCAGAATTGATGATCACTCTGGGACTCGAACTGTTATGTCTAGAGCTTACATTCTTGATATGCCGCGTATAACTTGAGCACTTGAACGCTAGAATCTTTCCAAGTCGCAAATGAGAAGATAGAAGAGAAGTGAAAGGAATGTTATTCTAGACAGTATCGATTATAGTACAAAACTGTCAGGTATTTATAGATTTTATGAAAAACGAAATCATCATTATATCTATCCAATCCGCAACCAGGGAGTTATTAGCATTATCTAATTGGAAAGCTACACGTAGAGTTTCTAGAATATTCTTCCAAAAGATGATTGAATGGAATATCTTCGGCTCTTTTTGAGCTTCTTATAGCTTCTTCAAGTTCACCCATGGATCGTCCTCACAGTGTTATAAATTATCCAAAGTTAATTAAAATCGCTTCAAAAAGCTTGTACTGTTTTCCTTTCCTGTTTTTTAACAGGGAATGATCTATGAGTATTAAAAAAGAGCAACTCAAAAATATCCTATTTATATACAATAAACGTATGGTGAATAATTTAATTGAGAAAATCAATTTAATTTAAACATTAACTAATTAATTAAATAAATATCATTAGAATGGAAGAAAATAAGTGTATTGTGTGCCGTTAGAATTAAAAGATTCTCAATGATTCGTAACTAGAAACAACCATAAGTCATGCTTAATGAATCATGGAACTTTATTAGAAATTGTATAATTAGTATTTAATAATTTATGCATTAACTGAATTCATTCAATTTGACTAAAATGTGTAGTACATTTTAAATTGAATAAACGTTGGATGGTTGAAAAAAAAATCAGTGTGAAACTTTGGATTTTGATTTTGTACTATACAAAAAATTTGGTTACCATTCAGTGACCAATTAATGTAAATTAAATAAATACTATGAAATGAATATGATAATTTTAAAAGATGATTTTTACCATATAATGATGCCATTTAAAAAATTACCTTAAGGTGTTATATTATTACTTTGTCCTAGTATGGGGAATTTACGGGAAATGTTACTTACTTACTTACTTACTTACTTACTTACTTACGCCTGTTACTCCCAATGGAGCATAGGCCGCCGACCAGCATTCTCCAACCCACTCTGTCCTGGGCCTCCTTTTCTAATTCCATCCAATTCTTGTTCATCTTTTTCATGTCTATTTCCATTTCTCGGCGTAATGTCTTCTTTGGTCTTCCTCTTTTCTTTTGGCCTTGAGGATTCCATGTGAGGGCTTGTCTTGTGACGCAGTTGGGTGCTTTCCTCAATGTGTGTCCTATCCACTTCCAGCGCTTCTTCCAGATTTCTTCCTCCACTGGGATCTGGTTTGTTCTCTCCCACAGTACGTTGTTGCTAATAGGAAATGTACATCTCCAAATACGAGCCGAAACGAATTTATATGAAATAACTCAACTAGAATATTCTGTGTGTTTTTTTAATTTTCAATAAATTTGCATCATTTATAAAATACACTAGTTCCATATGTTCAATGAGCATCTGCTACACTTTTTATTATCATGAATATAAACTAAGTAAGTATATCAAACCTTTGGAAAACAATTATTAAGTCCTTCTTACCTCATGTATGTAACTTTCAAGTTAAAAAATTTCACTACGGATAGCACATTGTTTGATGATAGCAAAAATCAATCTTTAAATAGATTAACCTTTATGGCAGCTCAAATGCAATTGAGTTTGTTCACATTTTACTTGGTTAAGCCCCTCTTGTTAACTTAACGGACAGAGTCATCCGTACAATAACGACTTATATCATTGTACTTTTATTATTTTTGTGATTGTATGAATATGTATGCTTGAGCACTGCTTACTGCCTACGCATATATTCGTTCTGCTATCCTTACTGTTAGTCGCTTAATCGATTTAATGATTCATTCATTTCCCTATATATATACATGTACATTTAATCCTATTTATTCGGCTCCTGGACTCGCTTGTTTGATTTGCAAGCTCACTCTCTTGCCTGCTTGCTTTTGGGCACTACTCTTTTTAATGGTTGCTTAATGCATCTATAATTTTGATTATCTGTACATGGTGCAATAATAAACGTTATCAACACTTCATATTCGCCTTCTGATTAATACACCATTGGGCCACTATCTAATGACGGTTATCAGGACGAACTATATACGAAGTTTAAGGGATTATCTTGAATACCAACTACTACACATTATAAATTACATTATAAGGCTCTTTTTATTATTAATTTTCTACAATTATTGTAAATATAAAAATCAATTGAAATCTGCCTTGTTTTATAAATTCTACTATTTGCAATATATGTGAAATATTATTTCTATATCCTATTGGTGAATTATTAGGAATGATTTTTTCTTTTTTTTTAGCCACCCATAAATAAATTTATTCATTTGGATAATATCACTTGTCAAATTTCATTGTTATTCATGTTCTTGGGGAGGGGGTTGTTTTTTTGTGTTACTAGCCGACAAAAGAAACATATTATAGATGTTATTACTATGTTATATTTCTCTTATATTTTTTTCTATAGTTGAAAATCAAGACCAGAAATAACATAAATTCAATTTGACTTTTTTTTCTATCACAAATATGAACATCTATTTTATTTATCTTGACATATACTATACATATCATCTAATAACTTGAGCATAACCAATAAATATAACTAGTTAATCATTGAATAGTTGTCAATGTTATATATATATATATATAATTATTTCTTCCATGCTACTATTGTCTTATAGACAAAGTTACTATGAAATCTTTAGTCTAAGTGATTGAATATTGCATATACTATACAGAATACTTAGTGATTGGAGGTAATGAGCAAAACGTTTAGGTTCAAAGATCTCTACTAACTACTTCTAACCAATGAATATAAATAGTCAGTTTTTATTTGAGACTAGATAAACCAATATGACTATATTGTAAAGTGATTTTACATTATAATTCTCACTCATATTTAAATTAAAGTTTTCGTTTTTATAGTTAATCATCGTAACTCATAATTTATTTTCTATAGGTTATATTCCATAAAGAAGTGGTTCAACAAACTTATCAGGTTAATTCTATATTTATGTACAATATTAATTTGTTTTTACTAAAATGAATCTAGCATCTTAGACTGTGGATAAATACCATAAGCTTCGTATATTTCATATAAGCTGAATTTATGATATTTTTTGTAAGAGATAATATATTAATTTTCTTCTGGTAACTTCACTACAGCAAAGAACTTGTGGTGGTCGGTATCCGATATAATACTTAACTTCGTATACAGTTCGTCTTGATAACCGTTCCATATAATGCCCCAACGGTATATTAATCAGAAGGTGAATACGAAGTGTTGATTACGTCTATTGCGAGACTACACACATATATCCCAAATGTACAGATGCGTTAAACAAGCTCAGAAGAGTTGTGCCGAAAGGCAAGCAATCGAGCGAGAGCAAGAGCAAGAGCGAGACGAGAGCGTGTGAGTGTTCAATATGAATAACATGGATATATATATATATATATATATGTATATATATATATATATATATATATAGTGAAATGAATGAGTGATCGAATCGAATAAGCGGTTAGTAGTAAGACTAGCAG
Source organism: Schistosoma margrebowiei (assembly GCA_944470205.2). Taxonomy (NCBI): domain Eukaryota; kingdom Metazoa; phylum Platyhelminthes; class Trematoda; order Strigeidida; family Schistosomatidae; genus Schistosoma; species Schistosoma margrebowiei. Next base: position 63,498,341 of record OX104024.1, on the reverse strand, counting down.
AGTGAATAAATGCGTAGGCAGTAAGCAATATTCAAGCCTACGTATTTCATATAAGCACAAAATAATAAGGGTACAATAAATTGTTATAGTGCGGATGACTTTGTCCTCTAAATAAGTTAACAAAACGGCTTAACTGAGTTAAATGAGAATAAACTCATTTGCACGTGAGTCGCTATAACCTCAGTATCAAATAGGGATTAATACAGTGTATTACACTTATATGTTGACTACTATCTCGCGTTAGTGAAATATTTTACTTTGAGGACAATGCAGAGAATCGTGCTTTTTTTGCTGAGATAACGATATTTTTCCAGGAACTCTTAGTAGTATTGTCTGAATTTAGTATTTAAATGAATTATATATCTATGATCCTATCAGTCAATGGCAAAACGTTCCACCTTGCTAGTGTTTACTGTAAAAAACATTCGCTAATAACAGGCAATCTTCGTCAAAATTCGAATTAATAAAATCACAGAACTATGGAAACATCTATCGCTTAAAGCATTGGATTCGAGCTTAATTATGTGGGCAAAGGAACTGAATGAAATATGAGACATTATATTATATATCTTCATGATTTGAGTAAAATTCTTATATCATTTTAAACCTAAAAACGTAATCCTTTACCTGAACGTATAATAAGTATTGAGAGGCGAAACTCAACTCACACGTCCGCATCATACCGCCTGGATACTAGGGCGGATGACCCATGAACTAATGTAAGCGATAACCTAGGTGGTAGAGATCGGGCTAATCACCCACTCGACCAATATTCTCAAACGGAATACGAAATCCACAATGTATCACATCACAATTAATCTTGGATGAAAAAACGACAAAAAATTGACTAAAGTAATACATGTAATGTACGGGGTTGCTCCTAAAGGGACAAACTCCAACCGGTTGTAAAAACAGTTATTCTAGCCCCAGTAGTTGTGGCGTGCTTAGATGTGGCCTGTTTCCATTCAGGAGGGCTGACTTGGCTTCACCAACTTGTTTGACTGGAAGGAGCAACCATATAACAAGTATTAACTTAATCTATCTAATTACATGTTTTCAGATAAGTTTATGAACAAAAACAATTTTTCAAGAAACTATTACATCATGGATACAAAACGTTCATTTGGGATATATACGAATTTTGTTCAATGTTTATTTATTGTTACAAGATTTTTCAAATATTTTTAGAAGAATAACTACAGAAAATTTCTAGACATTCATAGGTAATGAGCAAGTAATTCGTTATTCATTGATTAAAAACTTATCAAATTCATAATGTTTTGTATGATTCAACACAATAATCTTTTAAAATACCCTTATAGAAATCACAAAAGAACTTGAACAAAAGGATCATTTTGTATTCTCAAGAACGCGTTACAACTAAAGTAAATAGCAGCTAGGTAGAAGATTCTTATTCTTACATATCTAAAATATAAATCTATTATTAATATCATTTCAGTATTCACAGTAATACTGTAGTGAACAAGAATACTAATGGGGACAGTTGAATGTATTTCATACGAAATTACAGAGTTTCTCACTAAAATATCGATCCATCGTCTCAAACTTGACTGTTCCATTCGTAAATATCATTCCAATGTCTCAGATTTCATTGTTCATGCATTTTCATATCAATTGTATCCCGTTTCCGTTCTTTCCTTCTCGATCTTCTACTGAAATACATTCTATACCTGACCACCGTTATATACTACTTATGTGGATATAAGTAGCCCACACCACAATATGATAACATTTCTTCTATTGTTTTATTATCAGGTTAGAATATTTAGTTAGTGTCCTGGAGTACTTCAAATTTCTAAGTTCCTATAGTTTAACATTAAACTAATATTATTAAAGTACTTGCAAGCAACTCTTAAAGATGTTTATTGAAATCCTAGTAATATGTGTATTCACGTACATTACTAGAATGTAATTTAGATTAACTATATAAGGTAACAGAAGTAGAAGGAAAGAAATTAAGTAGGTCATGAACAGTAAGTGAATGAACCCAAATTATTCTTGTTATTTGGTTGTCTGTATTAATTAATGTTGTTTTCTTTTATTCCATCAAGGTTAGTTTGACAGTCAAACTAATAACCGTAAAATTTTAAAGTATAGGAATAAATACAACTTATATTGTGTATGTCCCTTATTTTCTTCAGATCAGCATTAGAACACCACTGAGAACCTGGAAACACTGGACGGCCGTTTCGTCCTAGTATGAGATTGCACAGCAATGCACATCCACAATCCCACACTCTGAACTGGAACTCAGGACCTCTCATCTCACGCGCGAACGCATAACCTCTAGACTACAGAACCGGCACCCATCGGTGTTAATTTCAAATTTCAACTAACTCACGATATTGTGCGACCATCTTCCGTTGTCGTCGTTGAGTAACTGCCTGACACCTGACACGGTTGAGCTCCACTTATCATGACTTCTCACTAGAAATCCAAGAATTACTTCTCAAAGCTAGGCACTAGTTAGCACGTGATTGTTATCAGTATAAGGTTGTGGAGATGGTTGAATTTTTATTAATATCATGAATCCATGAATGTTAAATCACTATTGAAAACCTAGTCTAATATTATCCATGCCAGAGACCAACGAACACTCCATAAGTAATATCATCATCCCCTGGAACTACTTTATCTCTAAACAAACTTGATGCGAATTAAACAAAGAGAATCGAGCATTATAATCCTCATTTAGACGAAAACTTGGGATAATATAGAAATTTAGGTCAAACTAATTCCAAAATCTCCTAATTCTTTAGTTTTTATTTATATAATCTGAACGAGCTATGAGTTATGACACGTATCAAAGCTAAGACAAAACCCAATAAAATCGTTGACAGTAAATCTTCGAATGAACAGTAAAAGAGGGAAACAAGCCAAAACATTCTCTTAAACTGGAAAATGTCGTTGTCATTTCGTATAACCTAGTTGTGCCGATTCAAATGTTTTAAGGCTCTACCTAAAGTGGTAGGCTTGAGTAATCCATTTTATGTTTGAAGCCAGTATTTCAGTATTAGTTAGTTTTCATCTATCAACATAAATAATCATCTTTCTAGATTATGTAAATTTAAACATTCTTAAGGCTCTTCTAACTGGTTAGTCGTTAGTCTAAACGTTTGAGAGATAAACTTATACTACTTGCAAGTACTTCATCTATTTAATTCCATTTTTTGCCCAATTAAAATAAACTGGGAAAATTATCCTTGATAGCAGTGTATATGCGGACATGTTTGATCGTGCTGCCTCAGTCCGGATATTTTGGACTTGATTTTTAGTCCAATAAATGTATTACTACTTATCCTAAAGCTACCACTTGGGTTGTCGTTTTAAAAATCTCCTGACATTTTCAGCGTCCATTTTTAATCCTTTAATTTTAATAACACTACTGGAGGGTCAATATCTCTTGGCCTTTTTGTATTTGCAGTGATAGAAAAATTTATAACCTTCGAACTAGCTTGTAAACCTGTATTCTTTATGGTATCACTTTCTAACAGCTTATTTTTCATATAAATTACTGATGAGAATACCTTATGAATTCGAAAATAAATTTATTATACGGAACCAGTTGCGAAGTATAGCACTATCCAAACTGTGTAACTACATTGTTGCCAATATCCAAGTCTGAATCCTCATATGCATGTAAAGAAAATATGTAAAGTATAAAAAACACTTCATTTATATTATTTTATTCAATTTTAAGAGAAGTAAAATATCAAATACTCATCAAAGAATAAGTACTGATATATAATTCAGTGATCTTGTGAAAATTAACCGGTACAGCTTTCATTATATCTTTATAGCAAGTGATATTTTTATTGAAATGATCTGCTCATTCAGATAAATTAGAATTAAATCCTATGGTGTTTGTTTTTATGTTCACTCGAAGTAAATACGTACTTGAATATAACTCAGAATTCCATTACTGATTCTCATAAGTCCTTTTTTTAAATAACCAGAGTTTAATGAAGATGGATGGGTTTCAATGTCAAAGACTCAGCAGCATTGTGTTGTAAATATTGGTTTTCAATCAAAAGATTTCAATTCATATTTTTAGCCTGGCTTAATTTATTTGACTTCCACTGTAGGATAAAAAGGTGTGTTTAAAGCTTTCTCAATATATTTGACAGTAAATAACAGAATACACAAACCTCCTTCCTCCTAGTTTTGCGTAGGCATGTTCACTGTATATCAATAAGAATTGACATTTCGATAGAAAAGGTCCGAATGAGTGCGATAGTCAGGATTTACATTTTGTATATACATCAATAAACTCGTGAAATCTGCTGCACGAGAGTTAACATTTAAAGAAAATACAGAAAATAATTTCCATCTTTCCTAGTCCACAAATTTAAACTGAAATATGCAATTAGGATGGACTTGAAAATACACAAAACGGAAGTATTACAAATTTTTGAGACCAATTTCAATGCACTGGTTCACTAAAGGTGACCTAGCTTAAGGGCTTAATTTTTAAATAATGATATTTAATTTTTTGTCTTTTGTAAATAAATTACATCGTGAAAACATTAGATAGTCGAACTATGAGACGAACTAAATAATTTTTTAAATTATCACTGAATCACTCGACTAAGGATTTTCGGTTTTAGAAAAGAACACGAAATTATTCAGGTGGATGAAGAAAATTAAAGTGTAGATTCTCATTTAGCTCTTATATATGTAATCAGGTATGTTAAGAGATAGGAATTCACTGAAGACAATGGTGTACGGTGGAGCAACTTCGTGGATTGGTTGAAGTTAGACATTAATACCGCTGGATGCAGGCTCAATGGTCAAATGGTTAATTGCTCGCGCGCGAAACCAGCAGGTTCTGGGTTCAGATCTCGCGGGTTGCGAAATGGTGGATGCGCACTGCCGAGGAGCCCCATGCCAGGGCGAAACGGCCGTTCAGTGCTTCCAGCTTTTCCATGGTGGTCTAGCTTCAAATGACTCATGATTTCAATCAGTGAAATATGTAAGATAATCAAATAATCCCTTTATGTTAAACACTACTCAAAATAATGAATTTTGTTTTTTATCATCTAACTCGGTATATTATGCAAAAGAATTATTACTGCAACGTATTAATCTGTTATTCAACTGAAATACTTCCCAAAATAAATATCTGACATAAACACTATCAGTACAGTTGCATGATGGCTAAACACGATATTAAAATATTCCATTATACTCAGACTACTTAAATAAATAACAAGTAGTTTGTGTAATAACCGAAAAATATCATTTTATAGACAGAAATCCACTCGTTAATTTTAGGTAGTTTATCTGGCAAAAATAAGTGCATTAAATCGAATCATTGACTGATATTATTTTAGGAATCATATCTTGGATTTTACCGATTACTTTTTTACCAATTAGCGGTATTTAGCTACTGTAAAAAGTGTATCACATACGATAAATTGGTTCAGCAACGATATCATCCTTCATCTAACATATTTTTATTTTTAGTTGCTAGGTAAAAATTTTATTCAGTATTAGAAAGTAAAAATGTCCTTTGCAGATTTCGTATTCAAACTGTCTGTTGAAAGTCATTTAAATACAACTAAATTCACAAACCAGCAATCTCTGAAATAGACCATTTCAGATAAAAATGTATCAAAATTTAAAACGTTTTCAGAAAAGTAGTTTCAGTTGTAGTCAGTTTGTAAACTGAAATAATGTCTATTTATTAAACATTAACGACTACACCTCCATTTCTTACTTACTTACGCCTACTAGCAAGGTCCATCCAACTCTGTCCTGGCAATGTTTTCCAGCTCCTTCCAGTTCCTATTCATCCTTTTCATATCTGCTTCTATTATCCGACGTAATGTGTTCTTAGGCCTTCCTCTTTTCCGTTTCCCTTCAGGATTCCAAGTTAGGGCTTGTCTCGTGATGCAGTTTGATGATTTGCGTAATGTATGTCCTATCCATTTTCATCGTCTTTTCCTAATTTTTTCTTCAGCTGGAAGTTGGTTTGTTCTCTCCCATAGAAGGCTGTTGCTGATGGTATCCGGTCATTGGATGTTGAGTATCTTGCGTAGACAACTATTTATCAATACTTGTACCTTCTTGATGAAGATTGGAGTGATTCTCCACGTTTCGGCTTCATACGACAGAACTCTCTTGACATTCGTATTGAAGATTCTGACTCTAATATTGGCTAGCAGTTGCTTTGAGTTCCATATGTTCTTCAATTGTAAGAATGCGACCCTTGCTTTGCCAATCCTTGCCTTTACGTCTGCATCGGAGCCTCCTTGTTCATCAATGATGCTTCCCAGTCACATGCAGGATTCCACATCTTCCAAAGTTTCGCCATCAAGTGAGATTTGGTTGGTGTTCACTGTGTTAAATTTCTTAAGTTGGCAAGATTTTATAAACTTAATAGACATCAATCTCGCGCGCGAACTTTTAACCTGTAGATCATTGAGCCAGCATCCAAAGCTGAGGAGTCCTACACTAGGATGAAACGGCCGTCCAAAAAACCCCCCTCTGATATAATGTTTTTTACTAAAAATAATGTTTACTTTACAAAGTTTTATTACAAAATGATACAAATGAAATTAAACAATCTTCATAAGCATACACTTATTATGCATATTCATTTTAAATTATCACAAATCTAATCAGAATTAAATATGAAATGGAATTCAAATAGAAGACAAAATCATCTTAATCAAACTAAATGACATTTTCTTTTTAAAGAAAGAAAAAAAAACAAATTGATTTCGTTATGCATTATCTACTCTTTTCTAAATTCATAAAATCAGTGAAGTGAAACACTTTCAACTTTGACAATATAAATAAAACACATTTTATTAGATATTTGAATTGAACAAGAAATCTCTATGGTTCTACAAATCTATGGTATATAATGAAAAGTGGATATAAATATATCTATATATCTATATATGTATATATGTTCAATGACTTTTAAAGCAAAACAAATTATGAATAAATTTGTTAGGAAAATTTCTTAAGAAAGTTGAATGACTTGTGTTTGATTAGTTTGTTATAGGGATTAGTCAAAGATAATCAATGTATTTCATAAATTGTAACTATGTAAAAAGGTGTACTGTATATCAGCTATTACATATTTCAGATACAGAATATGGGACTGAAATCAACTGCAATAGAAGAAGATAAAAATCATAGTATATAGTAAACAAGCGACTACTTGATAAAAAAAATTAACGGAAAATAAATATTATCATTATAGGGCGTTTATAAGAATTGTCGAGTTACGTTTTTATAGATTGTATCAGGGACTGATATTAGTTAGATAACCATTGTAAACCAGGTAGCAGTGGAGAGCTGCATCATCCTATTTTGGAACCTTCCATAGATCCATATCCATGATCCCATCAGAAATCAAATCTGAAACCTATGGTTTTCTAGTGAACGCCTAACCTCCAAACTCTTGAGTCAAGATCCAATAGCACACATGTCTAGATTCAATCAATTTTTAATAGTGAGTGATCAACTTTCATTGGAGGCTTAATGATTTAAAGATTTAAGGCTCGTCGTCGAACTAAAGATCTAAGTCGTATTTGTAATACTATCGTGGATTTACACTACTGACGAGCCCTATACTATAATGAAACAGTTGTACAGTACTAAGATTAGTCCGTGGATCAAACCAGAAAAACAAGTAGTGAGAATATGAATAAGTGATAGACAAAACAAATGTTAATTGTTAAAATTAACGCACTTCTTAAAAATGAGTATAATTTTGTTTTTCCTACAAAAGCTGTTGAAAGTGAGATGAATTCCATTTTATGTAGCTTTCCTGTAAACTGAATGTTTTATTACGATAGCGAGAAAATGGAAATTACTAGTAAAGGGGTTGTGGAGATTATTAAGTTTTTGATTGAGATCTTGAACCAATTGATGTTAGACCATCACAATTGAAAACCTGGAAGCACTGGACGGCCGTTTCGTCCTATTGTGGGACTCCTCAGCAGTGCGCATCCACGATCCCGCGAGCGGGATTCGAACCCAGGGCTTCGTGAGGGAATTCTCGGAGTTCTAGTGAGAAGCCGTGACCAGTGGAGCTAATCCTTGTCGGGTAGAGACAGTTAACTACTTCAGTACAATGGAAGTTGGTCGCGCAATTTCCTGGATTGGTTGACGTTAGAAACTATCACCATTGGATGTCGGCTCAGTGGTCCAATTGGTTAAGCGTTCGCGCGCGAGACCGAAGGCCTTGGGTTCGAATCCCGCTCGCGGGATCGTGGATGCGCACTGCTGAGGAGTCCCACAATAGGACGAAACGGCCGTCCAGTGCTTCCAGGTTTTCAATTGTGATGGTTTAACATCAATTGGTTCAAGATCTCAATCAAAAATGGAAATTATCTTCATTTTCATGTTTCATAGTAAACAAGTTATTTGTACGGGCTTCGTTGAAAAGTTTCAGCAGATTTGTTGCATGTTGTTGATTATTATATACGATGAAGATATCATCAATAAACTTCGAATAATACACCATTTCACTAATCGCTTTTTTGAGTTTGGTTCTTTCGAGATCAGCCATGAAAATATCTGCTAATGGACTTCCAATCGTTACACCATTATTTTTTCGGTGTATGACAATACTAAACCGAAAGAGAACATCATTCGTACACATGATTAACAGTCGTTTGGGTTGTGTTGCTGGCGGAGGTAGGATGTCAGAATGCTGACAAATTATGTCTATGGTTTCAAGAAGTGATATTTCAGTAAACAATCATGTTGCATCAAAGGAAAACATAAACATACCATCAATATTTATAAGGTCCATACTGTCACCAAATTCAAATGAATCCTTCAATGTATAGATGACTAATCGTTAACGGACTGATTCTGACTTATCCACTAGCCATCGTACAACTTTATGGTAGGGTGAAATTGCCTTTGCCAGAATAGGTTTAAGAGGAACATGTTGTTTATATATCTTTGGTAAACCATATATGTGGGTCAGGAGAATCCCACCCTCAGGAGAATCCTGGGTACATTCGTGATTCTTTTGTAGTTTGACTCAGTTAAGTCCATATTACTTTTGTTTATCTGAAGTCCCATAAGGTCAAGTGGATTAAACATAATACGTTGTAGGCAGCCGATAAGAACCTAACGAAATAAAATGAATTCCTATGATTCTACATCAATCCTTTTTTGTTATCTTAAAGATAATAAAGGTAACTATGTGTATGAAGTTGTAAAGGAATCAACGATGCATCACACTACTATCCTTACCAGGAAAGGCTTTCAACAAAATGTTGCTGAACTGGATGAAAGATTCAGTGGATGATCAGCTTCAAGACCAACAAACAGGATTTCATAAGGATTGATCGTGCACAGATCAAATCGCAACACTACGGTTCGTCGATGAACAATCAGTTGAATGAAACTCGTCACAATACATCAACTTCATTGACCATGAGAAAGCATTCGACATTGTGGACAGGAGAACCTTATGGAAACCTCTGCGACACTATGGTGCACCTGAGAGGATCGTCAACATCATACGAAATTCATACGACGGACGACACCCAAAGTGATGCATGGGTGACAGATGGATTCGAAGTAGAGATCTGTGTGAAACTAAACTACTAACTCTCTTCTTTTATTTTACTTCTTGTGGTCGACTGGATTTTGAAGACTTCTTCATCTCAAGGGAAATACGGCATACAGCGGACAGCTTTGATAAAGCTCGTCGACGTAAATTTGGCAGACGACCTAGATTTTATGTCCCATACACACCAGCAAATTCAGGTGAAGACAACTAATGTAACAGCAGCCTCTGCATCAATAGGTCTCAACATATACAAGGGGAAATGAAACATCCTGAAATACAATGCGGAGAACACCATCTCAGTCACACTTGATGGAGAAGCTCTGGAAGGGGTAAAACGTTTTACGTACCTGGGTAGCATAATTGATGAAAAAGGAGGATCAGATGCAGATGTGCATGCATGGTTTGTTAAGGAAAGAACAGCATTAATACAATCGAAGAACATCTGAAATTCAAAAAACTGCCAGAGGAAATTATCAAACTACATTACGAGGCAAGTCTCGAATCAGAATCCTGAAGGTAAAAAGAAAAAAAAACCAAGGAACACTGCATCATGAATTATAAGTAGACATCAAAGTAATGAATAGCATTTGGAAACAACTTGAAATTAGAGCTCAGCACAAAGTTAGTTCACTAATCCTAGTCGTCAGTCTATATTCTACAACGGGTATTAGGCGTAAATAAATAGGTAATTAACATTGTTTACAACTGACTGGTACATAAAGTGATTTAGGAAAGCGAATATGAAAAAAAAATAACAACTTGATGTTAGTTACAAAGTTAATGATAATCAAAATATTTTGAGACATACTCTATCACTATGAAATAAAAATAATTTTAATAATAACCAACACAATAAATCTATTAATACTTAACTATAGGAAGAAAGTTGTTAATCAACAACTTGTTAATATTAAGAGGTATTTGTCTATTTATTTTAAGATGACAATCTAACAAAAACTCTTAAGACTAGTGACTAAATTCCACATGCCTCATAAATAGTTTTAGAAACTTATTCAATTATTATAATATGACTAATCATGATTTAATTATTTTACTCATCCTTTAATATACATTTTTTCCACTTGAAATCAATTAAATAGGATAGTTTTAATTCGGTAACATTCAGTTTACACCACAGGTGGCATTATTGAATCACATCATGATTACATAATGAAATGTTTCATTGAAAGAAACAAATACAAGAAGAAGAAAAAAATGCCTAAAGGTATGCACTTCACTAGATTTCTCTTCACAACTATGATATAAAATTAAATAACTGTAAATTAATCTGTTGTAATAATGATAAATTACACTGAATTTTTGGTCATTTAAGATTAAAACTGTTAAGTAGTTTTTTTTTTTCTATTGACAAATGATAATATTCATATGTTGAGTATATACTACTCATGAAAAATAAAATCAATCATATTAATGATACATATGGGAGAATTTATCTACTTGTTTGATTTAACAAGTTTAAGTAGTATTTTACGTATTAAAACTTCATTCTTTCATAAATATGACTAATTAGTTCAACTGCGCCTGGCGAACCTCTAGGGCTACTGCCGGTCCCAATCCCGGATAAAGGAAGAGGGTTGGACATGGAGTTAGCGACCCCATCCTGTAGAAAACTAAATCGTTATAAAAACGCTTACTAATTAGTTCATTAATGATAAATAAGAGTTGAAACAAATGAACTCTGCTGTTTCTCTCGATATCTTACAACGGATTATCACCAAATTATTGAGTGACTTGAAAATATGTTCAGGGAGATAAGATCAATGATTTTTCTGGCCTTATTTATATTCATAAAGTGAACTAATTGCATGAATTTTTTCAAAAGTCATCTTCCTGCTCATGTTTTCAAGTCACTCAATAATTTGGTGACAATCCATTTCAGGATATCATGAGAAACAAAAAAGATTAAAGTTTTTTGCGAACGGTGCTTGAATAATGGCTGCAATCCTCATCATATTATTATAAAAGGTGTACGTGTATGTAAAATACCTCATTCATTAAAAGATCTTCGACGTGTCATTGCATCAATATTTGTTTAAATTCATATAGGGGAACTAATTGCAACAAATTAACTCATTATATTTATTAATAAGCTGAATAAAGACTTGGAAAGTAAATCTAATTATCTTGTTAATTATTAACTTAAACAATAATTCATACCTATTTATAAATAGTCAGTTGACTAAGTTTTGTTTTAATTTTCAATATACTTGAAACTATTTATTCATTAAGATAAATATTATGTTCTATTGGATAAGCCCAAGAATGAAATTCTGATAGTCTGTTCTTTATTCCTCATTATTTGCTATAAGGGAAAAAAGTATATTGGTGTATTTTTAGATTGTGACTAGTAGTGGAATTTAAATCGTCAGTTTTATCCTATTTTAGCTATGTTGATTGAATATGCTTACCATCTGATTGTAAATGATCACATCAAAAGTTGAACAATTTACCTATCTATCATTTTGATCAACATTTTATTCATTAAATGTCTAAGTCCAAATAACCATAAACTTGTTCAACAGATACTGTATTATTTGTATAGGCTTGTATTTTGCTCTTTTGTGTGAGAAAAAAAATCAGCTTCCAGCTGAAGAAAAAATTAGGAAAAAACGATGGAAATGGATAGGACATACATTACGCAAATCATCAAACTGCATCACGAGACAAGCCCTAACTTGGAATCCTGAAGGGAAACGGAAAAGAGGAAGGCCTAAGAACACATTACGTCGGATAATAGAAGCAGATATGAAAACGATTAATAGGAACTGGAAGGAGCTGGAAAGGATTGCCCAGGACAGGGTTTGATGGAGAATGCTGTTGAGCGTCCTATGCTCCTTCACGAGGAGTAACAGGCGTAAGTAGTAGTAGTTGTATTTTGCCATTGTTAATATTTAGAACAATTTAATACAAATACTGATCTTCACAAATAAAACGATATTTTGTTTAGCATAAGAAAAAACTTGCTTTACGTCATTGAGATTGTTCAAGATCGAAAACTTTGAATAGTCAATCGAATAACTTTTTTTACACTTTTAAGATTCATATATCATGTAACTAAATAATAACCATTTCATTTGAAACAAATGATCGTGTTAAACTAAAAAGCAGCTGGATAATAATTCAATACTAATAAGTATGGGATAGATGTTTCGTCTTAGTACATTTCAGCTATTTCCAACGACGATAACAAAGGGATATTGGATCGTGACATCAAATTTTTGTGGTCACCATTCATTCGGGATCTAGTGAAATACATCTCTAACTTTAGTCAATCCACCATACATCCCAATAATTCAGTGACGTATGTCGTGTCATGTCATGAGTAGGAACAAATTATAACCAAAAAACACATAGTATGGCTATTGTGAGTCAGTACATCTGTAGAGCACCAAACTAACGGCGTTCATGTCCATTGCAACTTGATTTGCAATGATCTTCCTCGTGACATTAGTTCAGGACAACAGTTCTACCTGCATTAAAATGTTGTTAGACAACATAGAAATATATATAATGATTCTATGGACAAATATTTCTATTTGGCATTATGTAAAGCTATCAGTTACTTTAAAAATATAGTTAGAGACCACAAAGTTTTATCTGGGACAAAATGTATTCTTTTATTGTAAAATGTAAAACTGAGGAGCTTTCATCACTACTTACAGTCATGTAAAAAGAAATTCGTAATCACAAGTCTCCAATGTGTTAGAAAAACATTTAATCATCTTTCTAAGTGCAAAACTTAAAATAAATCGATGTAAAACCTTGTTTCCTGGTTTTGAGGTTTATGTTTATTTATATGTGTGTCAGCCAAAATTGATAAAATTTCTCAGTCTGAAAGGCTGTACCATTAACTATTTGATATTAGACCAAAACGTCAGGACAAATGGAAATGGTTTGGACTCTTAAGTGGTTTTTATTTTTTTTACCAAATAAACATCAAGCCGCTTAGTTTAAACAAAACTACGACAGAAGAACATAATACCATTCCATCAAAACTAGAAAATGATAACAATTTAGCAAGAAACAAATTAGGTAGAGATTCTGGTATTGTATTGACAGTGGAGCGTAGTAGTATATCAATCATATAGCGTAATCTGATGTTGTTTACAATTAAAATAAATAATTTGGAAAATTAAATACATTAACTGTAACAGAAAACTAGGTAACTAAACAAAATAGAAGTAATACATTGTGGAACGATAGGTATTTACTTTAAATTATGAGTTTCATGGCATCCTCTTAATTGTTGGAAAATAAATGTGGATAGTTGAAATTGATAGACTCTTTGGTCACCAGCTCACGTAAACTGATTCACTAGTTAAACAATAATCTTTAGTTGATTTAAAAAGAATTGTTCTACATTTTTAATGATAATTTCAGAATAGAATTAATTAAACTGATCATTATCAGAAGGGCTTTTGTGAAGGTTTTAATAAGTTTATAGTTGAATTAATGAGTCATTTGAAGCTAGACCACAATGAAAAACCTAGAAGTACTTGAGGGCCGTTCCGTCCGAGTACGGGACTCGTTAGCAGTGCGCGCCCATGATTCCTTCCATGGGACTCGAACCCAGAACCTACCAGTCTCACACGCGAACACTGAACCGCTAGACCACTTCCGACTTCCCTTTTAAGGAATATCCGTATTGAAAAAATAAGACATTTCAGTACCCTATACTTATAACTCACTATTACTATCAAGATTTAAACTAAACTGTAACGGTTTACAATAAAGTAATAATAGTTTTCCTGGTGGTAGAGCGTAGGGACCAATTTCTAATGATGTTTGTTTAATTTATGAGAATAATTTGATACCTTTTAAATAGATAGAAAAATCTGAAACACATGACAGAACCGATATGAAGTGAAGAGATATGCTGAACTTTTAAAGTTAGATTTGTTGGAAGAGGAAATGTTTGACTTGTTATGCCGATGAGTAGAAAATTATACCATGCCTATTAGGTCATCGGCTCAAGTAATATGTCATCTACACTAATTAAATAAACGTAGTTCTATAGTTGCCTTTTACAGAATAACAGTGTATACAAATCACTACTAGGCTATTATCGAGGTTGTTAGTATGCTACAAACAACAGAACCCAAGTGTCAGGAACAGTAAAGGATAAAATCAAATGACCTGCATTTCAGTTATATCTCTACTTTTGTGAGAAATCCATCATAAAAATATCATGTATATACATGTAACACCAACAAATTACTTGATTAAAAAAACTGTTGAAATTATTGTCATAAAGGTAACTAGATATCTGATATCATTATTAATTTTAAAATCCCACTTTTAATAAGTTGATAAATACACGCCCTAATGTCAAGCGAAAATATATTAATTGGGTCATGATAACAGTTATTATCATTATTGTTTCTAATGTTGTTACTATTCTCTCTACTCTATTCTATGCAAACCATATATATATATATATATATATATATATATATATATATATATATATATATACAGCCACACGTATACAGCCTCTGCCAGGGAAGTCCTACTCATTGTCTCCTCGTGGCGGGGGTGTTGTTAACGAAAATAAGAGGATGATAAGCGAATATCCGGCGCTTAAACCGGGTTTGTGTACATGGAGAGTCCACCTAGGGAAGTTGGAAAACCCTGATTCCAAACCAATGGTGCACATGGGCTCCAGTATCATGAGTGAACAAATGGCGTATGAACCAATCGTTGGCCACCGGCTACTTTGGGAATGCATCTGCCCACGATGCTTCACTGCTGTGTGGATCATACCCTCAGGTCAAAGGCTCGGGGTGTGGCCCCCTAAGAAAACCACCTGCTTCGGTTTGGCACCCGGGCAGTATCACGGCCCACACACACAAATATGGTGTGGCGTATATATATTGGGTGCTGTCTTGTACCGATATTTATGTGTTGAAATATATACATCTTTTTGCTAATCATTTTCATGTTTCATTTTCCGACAAACTGTATATAGAAGAAACAAGTTAGACCATCATTTTTTCTAGAAAAAAATAGAACAATCTAATCATTCAATGAATGAATATCTCATTCTCCGCCTACTATATTTATTAACATTCAGTCTTATATTATAACCAGAATTATCTTTATCTCCAACAAATAATCTAAAATATTCATATCAACTAAGTAAATTCTATGGAATAAAATAATATATATAGTATAGATTCTACCCTCCTTCCCTCCCTCCCTCCCTCTTCTAGTTTCTTTTTTTTTTACTTCTTTTTCTTCTATTAAATTTGAATAATTTAATTAATTCATTGTCCTTTCTATTCATATGTCATTTTGATTTTCTTTGGTCTCTTTTCATCTAATTTATTTATTTTTTTTCTTTATTATTATTGGTGTTTTTATTTGTTTATATTTTGTCATAAATGAAACTAACAACATAAAATAAAAGTAAACTACAAACCGATTTGACATAAATTGGTTATATTTAATTTATTTAAAATATAAGGAACAAATTAGTATTTCTTATACTAAACAGAATTTTGAACAAAATAATCATCTTTTTCTTTCTCTCTCTCCTTTTTTTTTCACATTTGCTTTTGTTACTATTATTACTATCATCATCATCATCATCATTTAATTAGGTTTATATTTTGATGCTACCAATGTGTGTTTTTTTAGGCAACAATCTTATTCTATCTGTTTTTGACAAGACAATTGAGTTCATATTATAATAAGATATAAATTATTTCATAGATATATATATATGTTTGTAGGGAGGAAAAATCCGATTTACACGTCCATGTCATGCCTCCTGGATAGTGGGTTGGATGACCAATGAACTAACATAAGCGATGACTTAGGTGGTAGAGATCGAGTTAATCATCCATTTGACCGATACCCTCAAACCGATTATGAACTTCACAAGGAATCACAGTACGATTAATTTTGAGTGGAAAAATGACGGAAAATTGAAAAAAAGTTGCATGTAATGTATGGGGGTGTTCCGAATGGGGCAAACTCCAACCGGTTGTAAAAAAACAGCTATTCTAGCCCCAGTAGTTATGCCGTGCTTCAGTGTGGTCTGTTTCTCTTCAGAAGGGCCGACTAGGCTTCACCAACTTGTTTGGTTGGAAGGGGGGGAATGTTTGTACGCATTAAGTATGTATATATGTATATATTGTAATACTGTACTGTGAGGTAAGTTGATATCATGAATAAAGTAATAGGTAAATAAAAACTTTTGGTTTTTCGTTTGTAAATTTATGATTTTAAAAAGAAACTATAAAATAACTTTGGTTATTTGTCTTTATAAAAAGATTTTCTTGTTAAGATAAATTCTATTTCATTTTTTCTAAAACTTTAATTAACAAACATAACAGGTTTATTTTACTTCATGCTCTAATTTCTTTAATCAAAATTTATTTCAACAGTTGAGATCATGAGTCAGTCAAAAGCTGAACCATCATCGTTTTATGGAAACACATGCTTCATAACATGAAAACTAGTCACACAGTCTGTTCACAGAGGTCATCCAGAAGACCGATAGTTTAAATGCTGTACCAACATCAGTTCGAAATATCTACCGTCACTAAAGAGATATGACATTTCTCTTATGTTGATCACAAATACAATAAATAATTCTAAATTGAAACTGGATAGTAACCTAATGTTTTTACTGATACTGTAGAGGGTAAGGGAATTATTCTTGATCTTAACGAAATTGTTCAAATCCCGAAATCTTGCAATATGTAGCTATTGTAGAACAGTAATGCATTAAATTTATTTGTTTCACGTGTGAATTCCACACATTGTTTTGAAGGCTTTATTAAATACAATGTGGCAATAATTAAATTGATCGGACTTAGATATTACCACTATTGGATTCCGGCTAATTGGTCTAAAGCCTAAGCATTCATGCGCGAAACCGATAGGTCCTGGGTTCGAATCGAGTGGGGTAGGAACGTAGACGCTCACTGCTGTGGAATCCCATACTAGGTCAAAACGTCCGTCCAATGCTTCCAGGTATTCCTCGGTGGTCTAACGTCAATCGATTCATGATCTCAACCAAAAACTTAATAATCTCTACAACCCTATGCTGATAAAAAAGTTTAAATGATTGAATATTACACATACAATACTGTACTATATACAATTTATATTGCTTAATGCAGTATCAATAAAACATGAATACAGATGCAAATATACAATTTTATTATCTTAATATCTTGCAAATTCTATTCTTAATTCATTAATATGCTAATTGTCATGTTTTTTGTTCGAATTAATATTTTTCTTCTTACTCAATCGATATTAATGTACGTTTTGTTACATAGAAAATGTGATACATAAGGTTTTATAAGATAAAATACTAGTAAACCTTAAATCATTTAAGATATAATAAAATATGCCTTAAAGAAAATCACTCATAAGACTGAAGGAAATGATTTATTGAAATAAATGACAAAGAGACAATTCGGAAACCGACTAAAAGTAAAAGAACAACCATTTAATTATTATCAGAGAAGGGTTTTGTGAAGATTTTAGTAATTTAATAGTTGAATTCACAAGTCAATTGAAGATAGACCACTATGAAAAACCTGGAAGCATTGGATAGCCATTTCGTCCGCGTACAGGACTCCAGAGCAGGGTCTCTCATGCGAGACTCCGATTCGGGACCTTATATTTGGTTAACCTTTAGATCAATGAGCCGGAATATAATAGTGTTAATGTCTAACTTCAATCAATGTGATTATTGCCACATTGTATTTAATAAAGCATTCAAAACAATGTGTGTAATTCGCATGACAAACAAATAAACTTAATGCATTACTGTTCTACAATAGCTACATATTGCAAGATTTCGGGATTTGAACAATTTCCTTAAGATCAAAAATAATTCCCTTACCCTCTACAGTATCAGTAAAAACATTAGGTTACTATCCAGTTCCAATTTAGAATTATTTATTGTATTTGTGATCAACATAAGAGAAATGTCATATCTCTTTAGTGACGGTAGATATTTCGAACTGATGTTGGTACAGCATTTAAACTATCGGTCTTCATGATGACCTCTGTGAACGGACTTTATGACTAGTTCTCATGTTGTGAGGCATGTGTTTCCATAACATTCAGTTCAAGATTATTTAAGCCGATTTAGAGTTGCGGTATCTTTAAAACAGAGCATCAAACATCTGGCTGGTAGCATAAATAAGACTAACTATTCCTTCACTAGCACTTTTATGTTTCTTACCATTATTCACCATATAACGTTTTGTGCTAATTGGACTATTTTTCAAACATTCCACAAAACTAGAGCTTCGAAATTATAACTTATTTAGCAAAGTTAAAGTATTAGCTGGATTTTCCAAGTGTCTTTCGTAAAAAATAAAAATACATATGAACACGTAACAGCCAAACCTTCAAAACGTTAGTGTGATGAAACGATTCTTTTTGTATCCTTTCGGATATTTTTAACTACGGAAAAGCTACTGATTGAATTCAAATACTCACGTTCCAGAAGAAATTTTGTGAAGCGATCACTCTAAGTAACTAAATTACTTCATTTAATTTCAGTGACTGTCTTCAGTAGTAAATACTGACTCAGTACATTTAGCTACTCAAAACTCGGCGAGACTATAAATTTTGGATGAATCAATGAAATCAAAGAGAGCACGTCGTGGTTTTTGAATCAAAATCCATTTATCCATATGACTGAAGAATATTTTGACATTATCTCGAAAGTCAGATCATTATGAAAACCTTAACTTCTAACTCCAAATCCTACTGCTTATTCCTCGCACTAATTTATAACACTCTTTGAACCCCGTTAACTGGGTTGATTTTCCTAAGGTTACTTTAGCGTCGCTCAAAGATCGTCCATAAGTTATTGTCTCACCCAGAGAATCTATCATGGAAACCGTTAAAATAAAAGGTATGGGATAGTCAAACGCATACCTGAGACAAAATTTGGTTGCACGGTGGAAAATAATTTGCTTCTTAATAGTGTAAACATTCCACTTTTGAACAGTTTTGAAAGTAACGAGATATTCTGAAGAATTCTAATCCCATATAAGTAGTACTTAATTTTAAAATGATGAATTTGCTGGTTGCATCTTCTAAAATTTGAGAGTGGCAGTGATTTTTCAATATATCAAGTGAGTTACAAAATATACCATACATTTATGTACGCTATTCATTCAAATTTAACCTGAATAATACAGTTGAGCTAGTTTTCTAGCTTTTTGGTTGTTATAATTGGAATGAGGACGCAAACACGAAAGTGAAACAACACAAATTTTATTAACCAGCACAAATAAGATCTGTTAATGATTTTAAATATGATTTTCTAAGTTTCGAAAAGCAAAAGATCTAGGATTACAGCTCGTATCTTCCAAAATTAAGCTTCAAAGCAGAGAGTATTATGAGAGTACGCTTTTGTCGAACTGGATGAACAATACTCAAAATTAAACCATACAGTCAGTTAAAATTCAACAGTCGTTTCACTTAGTTATAGAAAAATAGCTACTGAGTTTTGTGTCAGTTTACAACCCAAAAGAACTGAAGATATTTCAAAACGAAAGAAAATATATAATCTGAGGTTATCCTGTTAGTCATATGAATAACAAACATAAAATTCTGCTTGAGGTAGTGAACAGAAGAATCATATTGAGTACAATGATTTTAGATAAAAGTAAAAGGGTTTTGTTTTACAACATATGGAAATGGACTTTCAGTGAGATCACCAAGGACAAAGATATCACTTTTTCGTTAAATGAAAGATTTTAGATTCAATACTCTCAAAATAAATTGTTTCGCTGAACCAAATATTCCAGGATTCGTAAGTGGTTTCTTTTAATTTTGAATAACATACTATTAATGGAGAAAATATACTAAAAACCGTTTTGAAATTTTAGGGAATCCAAATAAGCACGAGAGGATAATCGAATAATTACAATATAATTGCTACTCTAGTTCATGGAAATAGTTGTTCATATATATATGAATAATATAACCATTCGCTTAATTATTCTTGAATAACATATATGATTATTGATTACGTCAATAAATACCCTATTACTAAGCAATAATTACATTGGAATATCCAGAATTATTATGATTGTACATATATATAGTTTAACTCCTATAAATCTGTCCATGTACTTAAGCAACATGTTTTCAAGTGGATATCGTTTAAGTGAAAGTTCAAAAAAAATGAAAATATGAACTAGCTTAATAATAAAAGCATACTAATTACCATAACTTCTTCAGGAAGATTACAACTAAGACAAAACAATTCTATAATATTTTCTAGTTCTTACTTTGTTTTAATGAGAGATATTTTTTTAAAAGAAATCTACTATAAATTTAAAACAACTAAGCTTTCATATTCAAGAGAATTTAGCATACGTAAAAGATTTATCTGCATAGATCACAAAAGATAATTTAACAATATTGAGTTTAGTTTATATTCCAGCATTTGATAATCAAGTTTATTTGATTATTTCATTCGTTTTGTATTTTAATTATCACAGTTTGTAGGTATCATTGTTCTCTGAAGAAGCGACTTGAATTGAGTTACGAAACGTCAGAATATTACAAATATATTAATTTATTTATAATTACCACAGTTATTGATATAAATCTAAATGTCGATTGTTTAAATATACAATTAATTTGGTCTCCTATACTTACTTACTTACGCCTGTTACTCCTAATGAAGAATAGGCCGTCGACCAGCATTCTCCAATCCACTCTGTCCTGGGTCTTCTTTTATACTTCTATCCAATTCTCGTTCATTCTTCTCACGTCTATCTCCGTTTCCCGACGTAATGTGTTCCTTGGTTTTCCTCTTTTCCTCTGGCCTTGAGGATTCCATGTGCGGGCTTGTCTTGTTTTCCTCAATGTGTGTCGTATCCACTTCCAGTGCTTCTTCCTGATTTCTTCCTCCTCTGGAATCTGCTTTGTTCTCTCCCATAGTAGGTTGTTGCTGATAGTGACTAGCCAACGGATCTGAAGTATTTTGCGTAGATCGCTGTTAATAAACACTTGTATCTTCTGGACAATAAATTTCGTAGTTCTCCAGGTTTCCGCCTCATACAGTAGAACTGTCTTGACATTTGTATTAAAAATCCTGATCTTGGTGTTGATTGACAGTTTTGTTTTGAGTTGGTCCCCTATTTTTAATGCTAAATCGATGAACTAATCAACTGTATTATTAGTGATTATTAAATAAATTGAAAATGTGACAAACAATTATAGATCCAACTGAAAATAACAATATATATATATATATAGTAGGATGAATTAAGTTCCCTCTTCTTTATACTATTTCCTCTTTGTTGTAGGCGTTGTGTGTGTTTTTTCTCTATCATACTTAAAAAGATTTTGTTGCTTACTTCAATTTTTCATCTTTTCATGGATCATTAATTATACATGACCTTGTTGTTTAAGAGAAAAAAATTTTTTTTTAATGAATTGAATTATTATAAATTAAGAATGTATATAAGTAGATGTTTATGTGTACAAGACAATGTCTATTTGAGAAGTAAATTAATTTTTGTTTTAGATTTGCGTTTTATATGACTTTCTTTTTTTTTCTCTTTTTTATTTTGAATTCACACATAATTTATCAAAACAGATTAATTATAAACAACAATTTTTGATAAAAGGAAACTTGTGACCTGAATAAGTGCAAAAAGTCGAACAATAAAGAAAATGCTTTATATAGCTTCAGTATAGGGTTGTGGAGATTATTAAGTTATCGATTGAGATCTTGGACCGTTTGATGTTAGACCACCATTGAAAACCTGGGAGCAACGGATGGCCGTTTCGTACTAGTATGGGACTCATCAGCAGTGCACACCCATGATCCCTCACGTGGGACTCGATCTCACTCACGAACACTTAATTTACAGACCACTGAGTCGGCATCCAACAATGTTAATACCTAATGTCAATTGATCCATGATCTTGCGCGACCATCTTTCATTGTCAGAGATAGATATATATCTCTACTCGACACAGACTGGACTCCACAGGTCACGGCTTCTCAGTAAAACTTCAGAAAATTCACCTTAGTACCGTTGGATGCCGGCTCAGTGATCTAGAGATTAAGCGTCCATGCATGGGATCGAAATTCCTGAGTTCGAGTCTCACGTGAAGGATTGTGGATGCACACTGCTGATTAGTCCCATACTAGTACGAATTGGCCGTCTACTGCTTCCCGGTTTCCAATGGTGGTCTCACATCAACTGATTCATGATCTCAAACAAAAGCTCAACAATCTATACAACCTCATACTGAAAATAAGAAATTTATTCGTATTTAGATTTGAGCATCTTTGTAACTGTTTATTGTTCTACAATTTTTCATCCCTTTAGCCAAATATTAACAAGTTTATAAGTCGAGAATCAATGTCCCTCTATGAGTAAATTTGTTTTAATTAATATATCTTCTTTTTTTCAGATAATAAAATAAATAACTCATTGTTCAGTAAGCAATAAATAATCACATACCTTTACACTTCAACTTGTTGTCCTTTATTTCAAACAAACAAAATGTTTATTTGAAATAACCGATACACAACAAAATTATACTATACATTAAAGTGTGAGTTGTCGGTCTGAGTTCTAAAGCAATAAACATAATATAAACACCTTACTGAATGAATGGTGTTTTGAAAAAAATATAAATTATTAAGCTCTAAATCATTCTTTCAACTAAATAGTCTTTCTCATTAGGACCTGTCAAAAATTGTTTACTAAAGAATTCCTATTATCATAGCATGATTTAATTAACTCAATTGTCCGAAATCTTCAGAAAATTATTCATGTGTGAACTGTTTAATTAGTGTGAATAGTGACTTCATTTGACTGGGGAACTATATGCCTTTCTAAATGATATAAGCACATGGTTAGTGCAGAAATATGAATGATGACTTAAATATCTTCCTTATTTTATCAGATTGTAAATTCACTTATTTCACATGTTTAACTGGAAATATATGCACATACTATGCCATTCTGTTCATAGAATTACTTTCTGAAGGTCATAAGAATTTTTTTGGATAGTCTTTATTCTTCATCTTCCCGTAATTGCCATTTTCCCACTAGTCGAAAACTTAATTATAGACGTCTGATGAAATAATATCCCGATTACCAATTCAAAATACTTATTATTGTACTCGCTGAAGTTGGAAACAATTTCTTGTTAATGTCGTATTTTCAATGAAGGTCGAATTCATGAGGTGCTGCAAAGCTTGTGAGAATGAATCCTTTGAGAGTTCAGTGTTTTGAGACAACCATTGAAATGTTAATGAATTTTATAAACACATCCATTAAAAAGGAAATTTAAAGCCAAACACAACTTTACCAAAGATATCGAAGTAATTACCTTAATATATTCGATATTTGTATTCATGACAGGTGTATTCATTTTGTAAAATATGCCATCATGAATAGAGTTCATCGTTGATAAATAAAGAAACAGATTTGATTAGCACAAATCTAATCTTTTTTAGATTTTAGTCAAAAATTAATGTATTAATAAAAGCAATATTAGACTGTTTTACTATGATTCATTTATTCATACAGAATTCATATAATGGATTAAACTGCAAAATCGTGCACGGAAGACAGTTGACAAAGTCGTTCGTAGTGAAGACCGGTGTCAGGCAAGGTTGCTTACTCTCACCCTTTCTCTTTCTTCTGGTGATCGACTGGATCATGAAGACGTCAACATCTGAAGGGAAACACGGGATACAATGGACATCTAGGATGCAATTGGACGATTTAGACTCCGCAGATGATCTGGCCCTTCTATCGCAATCGCAACAACAAATGCAGGAGAAAACGACTAGTGTAGCATGAACCTCAACAGCAGTAGGTATCAATATACACAAACGGAAAAGCAAGATACTCTAATACATCACAGAATGCACCAATCAAATCACAATTGACTGAGAAGATTTGCAAGATGCAAAACCCTTTACAGATCTGGGCAGTATCATTGATGAACAGAGTGGATCTGATGCAGATGTGAAGGCGCGGATCGGTAAAGCAAGAGCAGCATATTTACAACTGAGGAACATCTGGAACTCAAAATACCTATCCGTCAACCAACACCAAGCTCAGGATTTTCAATATAAATGTCAAGACAGTTCTACTGCATGGGGCAGAAACCTGGAGAACTACGAAAGCCATCATTCAGAAGATACAAGTGTTTATTAACAGTTGTCTACGCAAAATACTTCAGATCCGTTGGCCGGACACTATTAGCAACAACCAACTGTGGGAAAGAACAAACCAGATCCCAGTGTAGGAAGAAATCAGGAAGAAGCGCTGGAAGTGGATAGGACACACA
The DNA here is from genome assembly GCA_944470205.2 of Schistosoma margrebowiei. NCBI lineage: Eukaryota > Metazoa > Platyhelminthes > Trematoda > Strigeidida > Schistosomatidae > Schistosoma > Schistosoma margrebowiei. The sequence continues at coordinate 63,473,428 of OX104024.1, read as the reverse complement.
TTGAGGAAAGCACCCAACTGTGTCACAAGACAAGACCTCACATGGAATCCTGATGGCCAAAGGAAAAGTGGAAGACCAAAGAACACATTACGTCGGGAAATAGAAATAGACATGAGAAGAATGAACAACAATTGGATAGAAGTAGAAAGGAAGGCTCAGGACAGAGTGGGTTGGAGAATGCTTGTTTGTGGCCTATGCTCCATTAGGAGTAACAGGCGTAAGTAAGTAAGCACTATGATTCATCGTGAGTAAATAAAACCATACTACGTCTTTATTTGTTATTTAGTAACGAGTGTTATATTAATATATTTTGTCAAACCTCAACGTTACATCTATTGATTGATGTTTGAGTATCAGCAATTCTAAAAATGTTATGCTGATCAAACATGAAAAAATATGGAATATGCCTGGTTTGACATCTACTAGAAATGAGCTGTAGTTCTGAATTAACTTGTGACTTTGATTGTTATTCGACCGATTTCTGGCTTAATCATCCGACAAATTACTCTAAACGGAGAAATGGCGAAGACTTTATCCGAAGGTGTTATTAGATAATGATAGATCTCAGTCAACGTAAAACTGTGAAAGATTATTTTGTTTATCATCACCACTATTGTATTACCTTATTTACAGTTCAGCAGGCAGTTATATGCCTGAACAACTGCTAAAATTGCAATTTCTGATGAGTTCATTTGGTTGACAATTTCCACTAGTTTGTGACAAAGCTCATTCTTGTTTGATTTTAGTGGGGGCACAGTTACATTTTAAACACTTGAAAAAAATTTTCATAACTTGACGAAATCATTTACACTTAAAAAGAATAAATAACCGTTAATTAACTAATGCTGCCCCATCCCTAGCTTCTAGTATTCCTCTGATATCAACGGAATAGGATGTTGATCACACATGTATTTATACTAACTGGGAGGAGAAAATGCTTCACCAGATAAATAGCCACACGGTCTCGGTGTCAGTAAAGCACGTAAGTAAAAACAAAAATTTAGTTTTCATGTTAACTTACGACATGAGTAAGCTCAAACATCTTCTTTCATTCAAAATTCAGGAGTAAATTTATTACACTTCTTTTCTACCACAATTTCTTTTTCAATTCCTTTTTATAGAAGATTGTTATTCATCTCAATGTCTATCATATGAACATATCAACAAATATGGAGGGGGGAGGTGGTAAGTGAAGTAAGTTTCTCGTACTATACCCACAAACATACAAGACATTTATAAGAATAACCTTTGTAATTTTATAAAGTTTTAAAGTCATATGGTCAGATTAAAGAACAACAACAACAACAATAGAATGTAACAATTCATTTGGCGATTAGGTACTTTTATCTTTTTATTAAAAAAAAAAGACAATCTATAGACAGTAACAAATATTAACATGATCAAATAACTATATTACACAAATCATTAATAAAATGATAAGAATTAGCTTTATTATTATATTTCATTGCTACATTCGAAACTCCTAAAAAAAAAAGAAAGAAACTGTATAATATAATTAAATTAATAGAAAATAATCAAATACTTTCTAATAAATATAAATGACAAATTGAAATAATCAGCAGAAAACCAATTTGGTTAACTAAAAGAGAACAAACAAACAAACAAACAAATAGGGAAATAACAATAAATTAATTTTACAATTAAATCATTTCAATTTTGTTACTTTATATGAAATAAGTAAACATGAAGATTATGGAAAAAAAGAACCTAAGGAATTGGATAGTTTTATTCTTTCTTTTTTCCTAAAACAAAAGTAAATGATAATGAAATTATAATTTGAAATAATTTAGTATTTTTAAAATGATAAATGATTTATCATAATTTCAATAATTGAAATCATGAGTCATTTGAAGCTAGACAACCATGAAAAATGTGAAAGCACTGGACAGTCGTTTCGCTCCACTGTGCGACTCCTCAGCAGTGAGCACCCATCATCTCAGCCGCGAGATTTGAATCCAGGACTTATCAGTCTCGTGCACCAGAACTTAACCATTAGACCACTGAGTCGGTCGGCATCCAACGGTGTTAATGTTTGACTTCAACTAATCCACGAAATTGCGCCACCGTACACCAATGTCTTCAGTGAGCTGATATCTCACAACAGACCCAGTTGAACTCCATTGATCACAGCTTCCCACTAGAACTCTAGGAAATACTTCTTGAAGCCAGTCACTAGTGAGCATACCATGATTACTATCAGAAAAAGGGTTTTCATGGATACTGTAGTAATTTTATGATTGGGTTTATGAGTCCATTGAAGCTAGAACACCATGGGAAACCTGAAAGTACTGTTGAGGAATCCCACACTGGGATGAAACGGTCATCCATCTCTGTTTATATATATATATATATATATATATATATATATATATATATACAATTATGTATATTAAAGATTCCCATTGTGAAAATCAGAACAACACATATAAGCGAACAATCGTTTTCAATTAGATCGTCATCAGGCTTTACTCTAATATACATGAATATACATGAAAATCAAGAAAGTACAAGTATTTATAAATACCTGTCTACGCAAGATACTCAACATCCATTTGCCGGATACCATCAGAAACAACCTTCTCTGGGAGAAAACAAACCAAATTCCAGCTGAAGAAGAAATTAGGAAAAGACGATGGAAATGGATAGGACATGCATTACGCAAATCGTCAAACTGCATCACGAGGCAAGCCCTAACTTGGAATCCTGAAGGGAAGCGAAAAGAGGAAGGCCAAAGAACACATTACGTCGGATAATAGAAGCAGATATGAAAACGATGAATTACAACTGGACGGAGCTAGAAAGGATTGCTCAGGACAGGGTTGGATGGAGAATGCTTGTGAGCGACCTATGCTCCTTCACAAGGAGTAACAGGCGTAAGTAAGTAAGTAAGTACATGAATATTTGTACGAAAATGTAAACCAATCAAGGCAATATGGGTCAATAGGTCATTTTTGTTGCTATTCTGTAACCGCTATTTTCTTTAGTTGTAAATGATTATAATTATTCCGTAACGACACTGAAATTAATCTCTGCTACATTATTTATTCTTTAATATGACTTACGAGTCTTCCTGTTGAAAATGTATTGATTCAAAACCGAGATAAATGTTCACTCAAAACGATCTGAATTATTTCTTTCGAAATAATGTATCATTAAGTTTCTTGTTTTACATGTTGCCATTCTTTTATGTATCAGTGTAAAGCAAATTAGCTTTCATTTTCAATCAAACAAATGTTCTACAGATCTAGTCAAATTATTTAGGATACAAAGTTTCAAACATAAATTGTTAAAACAATAATTAGCGAAATTATGATTTAGATATTGTTGTTAATAATCACAAGTTTAAATGCTACCGTATTCTCTATTATTATGAATTTTAAAAATAGCACCTCTGTTGAGTGTTTAAATCGTGTTAGCTAGGTAGATCCAGATGGAATACAAATCCCGAATATATAGATTTAGTCATTGTGCATAGGACATTGACAGGTTTAGCTAAAACACCTGTCACCTTAGTTAAGAGAATGTTCAACCATGCACTACGTGACATTTCTGTCCGTTTGTGATACTATAGTAAACGAGAACACAAGTAGGAACAATCGAATGTATTTGAATACAAAATTACAAAACATGTTAGTAAAATCTGAGAACCATACAATAAATACTTCATTTGCAAAATATCAGTCAATCATCTCAGACATTTTCGTTCCTTCATTTCTACACCGATCATTCACTGTTCTCATTCTCTTTCTTTCGATCTTCTTAACCTTCTTCCTTCAGACATTTCACTTTGTATTGATGATACTCACTACTTATATCAATGAACATCAATAGCACACACCACAATACTTTGGTTATCTACTGTAATATTACATTTCGAAATGATTATACATTTTGTTGAGTGTATACAATATTTTAAACTGGCTATTAATATTTAAAAATCCACTGAGATTTGTAACACTTAATACAGTCGAATTACTAACTTGGTTAATTTCCATATAAGCTTTGATGTATATTAAGTCAATTGAGATTCAAAATTTTAGAATTTTTAATGGTTTTAAAACATTCACTATTAATTCTTTTGCTTCATCAGTGATTAAGTATATCGACAATTTATCATTATTACATAAGAAGATATTTTGTATTGCAAAGTAATCTTACTGTATAAGAGTATTATATCTCATGTTGTTTCATTTATCAAAAAGAAGAACAACATGGAAGTCATTTGAAGATGAATGTACTTTTTATTTTCAAATTTTACAATTCAATGCAATGATAACTATTCATTTTTAGGTTAAATATTAAAACATTATTAAAATTAACATAATTCACAGTAAATAATGAAAACTTTCTTTATGAAAGTCTATATGTTGGAGACGTTAGATCCCCAGAACTCGCTTGGGAAAGGACATAATTTTGTAATTTTATTTAGAAAATTTGAATTTCTTTGTTTTCACGCCAAAGGTGCTCTTGTCACCTCCATGTTGTATTTCCCCCTGGGAAATACCATAAATGCTATCGGTCCGTTGCGTCTTTTAGTATGCTATTTGGTAACTCTCCTCAAGGACGGTTTTGTACTGTATGTATACGTTTTAAATTATGTTTGTTGTTACAGCTCGTTTCTGGCTGTTTGCAGAATATATTTCCTATTCCATGATTGGACTTCTGCCTCTAGTTAACGGGGCTGAGACGTATCAACTAGCTAGTTTACTGGTCTTTGGTCACCGAGTCTTGTTTCTTGTTCGCAGATTAAATGAACTCATGATAGCTTCAACCCTAGCACTATAATAAATAATAAAAGAATATTAACTTTAAAATTAGAAATTCTATTTGTTTTGTTCTTTTTTTTTGTTTTATAAATATTGTGATTGCTTTTTATTCTATTTTACTGGATGATTGTAAGTAATTCAATTTAATCCGGTGGTAAGTAATTTTCTTAGATTGAACGAACTTAGCAACAACAACAACAACAACCAAAGAAAAATATATTTAGATATTTAATTTTATTGAAGTAGTTAGAAATAAAAAACGTATTCTCAGACACTTCTATTCTGAATTTAATTAATTTGTGAAAATACTGAAGTCTAAAAATTCACTGATGAGGATGTTTTAGTAGACTGTATAAAAAAAAAAACAAAAAAAAAGAGATTTTTTTTTCCTCAACAGAACTGATTCGTTTATATCATGCTTGTGAATTATGATTATTCTTATTCTTATTTGTAGTAGAGACAGTTTTCCTAGAAAATTAGATTGAGAATAAAAATACTGAAAATAAACCAATTTCTCTATCCCTTTTTTAAAACTATAGGAATGTTGTTGTTAAGATAAAATAAGAATAATAAAAAAAAAGAAAGAAAAAGAAATAGACTCACTCAAACCTTATGAACCAATGAAATTGAAGTTGACATTTTTCTCTCTCCTTTTTTGATTTCCTTATTTTCATCATTTTCATTATAAATGAGTAGAAATATTTCATATATCATATTTATTGTTGCACAATTAAATGATACTATAAAGTTATATTTCTTAAGATGAATAATGTGTGTTTGGATGAATTTTTGAGTACGCGGTTGATAGAGCAAATAGCAAAATATCTTGTACTATGATAGATAGACATAACAATTTCTTGGGGCAGATTGTATAACAATAATAATACTGATTGCTCCGATTTTTGTATTTTGATCTCTTTCGATTAAAAAAAAAATAAATAATTTTTATTTTCTCCACCTCCACAAGGGCTGAATAATAGAGAATATGGTTAGTGTCGTCTATGTAGACTCCCCTTTTGAGTTTAGAAAAATAAAAAGAAATCAAGTATGTACACATAAACTAAAACAACGATTGTCTATCTAAAATATTATTCTACTTTTTACTATAGATATTTTTCATTTATTCTCCCTATCCTCATGGATTTTAAAGATTTATAAAATAAGCATTAAAGATACAAGTTGGTCTGAAAATATCCCCTTTTTTTTCTAATTTAATAAACGAACACATTATGGTCTATTTAATAAACAATTCCTTTGCATAATTTACATGATAATCAGAAGATATATCATACATTATTTTATTTGAATTGTTAATATTATGGACATAAATTGTAATGAAACTAGTAATGCATCAAGTGAGTAATTATTATGTAATAAACTATTACATAATTTCATTATTTCAGTCTATTCATATTGTAACTAAGTTTTCAGAGTATAAGATGATATAGATATGTAATTATGAAAAGTTATTTATAGATTTATATTGTATTTATAAAGTTTTTGTTTTGGATATATCACCAAAATAGAAAATTTGCTTAGGAACAAATATTGATTTCTATATTACTCTAATCAATAAAACATCATAGATTCAATGCAAATTATATTTATTTCAAGTGTAATGTTTGTTTGTTTGGTTGCTGTTGTTGTTGTAACATTACTTTCAAAAGTAATAATCTAATTTAATGACTGTTATGTAAACTTAAATGTTCTTAACTTATACCTACCCTGGTAATATTGACTTATTATCCAGAGTTATTAGGTTACGAATTGTGTTCACATTGTTATTATTATTACCCTTATCATTATCTTTATCTCCTCTTACCCCGTTTCCAGTCTAGTTGATCTTTTATTTTTATATATAAATGCTTTTAACAAGTATATGTGTGGTCAAAGTGTTCGAAATGTATTGCGCTAATATATCACATAGTTCTGATAATCTTCGTTTTCTAATTACATCATCGAAATTTATAAAAGGGACTAATTGTTTTAAATATTACTACTTAAATGAAGAATATTTGAGCGAACAATGGTTTTCAATAACTTCATCATCAGGCTCTATTGTGATAAGTCCATAATTATAATATTTTACAAAGGCTAAAAATAAGGTATGTATTAATGCATTTGACAATGTTGCTTTACATAGCTGAAGCCATCTGGCTCAATTCTAAAAAACCAAACTTTTGTATCTAAAAAAAAGATATATCCAGCCTCTATGTTTACCCTGGCTCACGACTGGATCACCGGATACCTAAAATGCATATTGTAAACCTTTTAACCCCTCTTTTTTCTGATTACCTCTATCTTTACATACATCATTCATAATTCGTGTATCGTAACTACCTTGATAATACCCCCCTATTACATATTAATATTCACACAACAATCTTATTATTATTATTATTATTATCTCAATTGAAAAGATGACATTCTCCTACTATGCATTTTATTCACACAATTTTTTTTGTATTTTCAGTTTTGCTATAATATTATTATACTTATTGTGACTGAACACTTTACTCCAAATCATCCTGACCTTTATTGATTGACCCTTCTAATTTGCAAATAATACAATTTTGAAGTATATATATCGTAACAGATGCAAACGTTTATCATTTAACATTGTCAAATTCATTAATACATGCCTTATTTTTGGCCTTTGTAAAATATTATAATTATGGACTTATAACTGTAGAGCCTGATGATGAAGTTATTGAAAACAATTGTTCGCTCAAATATTCTTCATTTTTGAATATTCTATGGGTATTTTTAAACTATTACTACTTAATGTAAGCAATGCTGGATAGTGGCTAGCAGTGGAATCCAGGACTCGCGTTTCGTCTTATTTGGGACTCGTCAGCTGGATGTACCTGCATCTCAGAGTTGATGTTCACTCTGAGACTCGAACCCAGTACCGTCCGTTATAAACGCCATAGCGTTATCCACTCAGCTACTGAATCTTGATAGCCACTTGCTTGTGCAACGGGGTTAATTTAAATTCACTTGGTATTGTTTGGCTTGTATCTTCCCATTGAGGTTTAGGACTGCAATTGATCAGTCTGTTATTGGCATATTGGCATTCCACTGTTAGCCACTATCCATCATTGCTCACAAAAAATCTTGTGAATTAAGGCAATATCAAGGCATACACACAGCATGCACATATGCCAATAACAGACTGACCAATTGCAGTCTTAAACCTCAATGAAATGATACAAGCCAAACAATACCAAGTGAATATTGCTACTTTAGTTTAACTTTTTCTTGTTGATTTATTCTGACACTCATTTGATGTTTAAAGATATTTCTTATAAATATTTTTTATTATTCGAAATGTTCGGTGAAGCTAGTTGAAAGTAAATACAAGATGAATATGTTGTAGCTCATTATATTCAATAAGATGAACCAAGAAAAAAAGAAAGAAAGTCACCATAACTATATTACTTTAAATAATTCATAATGAATAATGATCATTTCAATGTGACAGTATTGTATTGTGTATATTCCATTACAAAACTTTTTTTAAAAATGTGATCATAGGTCTCGAGATTATTTTCAATTAGACATTTACTCTTAGTTTGAAAGGTATAAAAATGTAAAGTACAAACCAAACTAGAAAAGAAAATATTATACAAACAAGTTTAATTCTATTTACATAATTTCACAATCGATCAATTAAGTTGAAAGTAGTGTACCGATAGCGATAAGTTTTCAGATTCATTTCAAGATAACTTATAAATTGATCACCATGATTACTTTCAAGTTTAAGACAATAGTAATTCTAAACTTAACATATATAATATGAAGTTTGTCATGCCGTTGACTCCATTCGGCCGTTAATTCATTCAATGATTAAGAAACCATCAGTAAGAGCTTTGTAATTTTTTTTGCGCTGCGTTGCTTACTACTAAAACATTATATTTTTACATCACATTTTTTGATATATTATAATGCAGTTATAATGGATCCATCCATAGTTCACTTGTGCCAACACTGATTGATTACTTTCAGTCCCGACTATAAAAAACACGAAAATGCAAAACTACTATCAAACAAGCATTCAAAAATCATCAACTTCATGTCCTATCGAATAAAGTGATATTAATGATTCAATACACTCAATTAATAATTCCAATTTACTTTAAAATTTTTAACATTGTAAAATCATTCATACTTGTGCCTAACTGCACTAGGAATTGATAAATATAATTAAATTATTGACTCAGTTGATATTTGTCAATATTCAATAATACGACTAATGTTCATTGAATAAAGTCCTGATAAGATATTTGTTTTACGATACCACGACTTACTTACTTACATCTGTTACCTCGCCTAGAGGAGCATATGCAGCCTATCAGGATCCTTCATCCAATTGTATCCTGAATAATCTTTTCCAGTTGTTATTCATCCTTTTGATGCCTACTTACAATTCCCGACGTAGTGTGTGCTTTGAACTTCCTCTTTTCCGTTTCCCTTCAGGATTCCAAGTTAGCGCTTGCCTCGTAATACAATTTGGTGATTTGCGTCATGTATATTCTATCCACTTCCAACGTCTTTTTCTAATTTCCTCTTCAGCTGGTTTTTTCTCTCCCACAGTAAGCCGTTCCTGATGGTATCCGGCCAACGGATATTGAGTATTTTGCATAGAGAACTGATTATAAATACTTGAACCTTTTTGATGATGAACGATATCACGAAGCAATATAATATTATCTCACTACCTAATATTAACTTTAGTAAGATCAGTTGCAGTAACTAAATCTAAAAAATGAACTAGACTGGAAAACAGTTAAATTTGTGAATAACCAATTTTTTATTGATTATTGTATTACATTATCATTACCTCTATACCCATTAATTTCCAAGCCATAACATTTGGGTAAAATGAAATCAAGACATTGTAATAGCTAATCACTCAATAACCAAAATATTAACCAGATGTTTTGTTAACTTATATATTTAGTGTAACAGGAAGCTACCCTTGAACGAATGTCAATTTACGTTCGTTTTCCAAATTTATAAAAGATGAATACGGTTCAGAATACAAATATGTAAAAACTTTTACTTATCTGAAGTAAACCATTGATAAACAATCAAAACCATTACGGTTTGGGAGCTATACACCAAGCAAACTTTTTGTCAGAAACCTCTACGACATATTGTAATATTAGATAGACTGAAGTACATTTAAACAAAACTGATATTATCTATTGAACAAAGTGATTTTACTATGAAATATATTGTGAAGAGGAAAAATGGCCATTATTTTTATTGTGGCCTACCAATTGAAAAAAACTTCAAATAATTTCTATCGGAAACTGATTTCTTTATTTATTTACGTCTGAACGCTTGAGTACACAATAACGTTTGCCAGATTTTTCTTAACCAAGAATCATGAAAGCTGTTTTTTTCTTGTAATCGAATATTTAAACCTCGTTCTCACTATATATGCCTAAGTACTCAGATGTAACTTATTAGATAATAAATTATCATTTAAAGATAATCAAAAGTACAATATTACTTCAATTCTGATACAGTTGAGTAGTAAAGAAACGACACTGCATTAGTGGCAGAAAAAAATATTGAACTCCCTTTGATTAGTTTATACTAAATAAACATGAACAAAAACACTCATTAGTTTAGTCCATTGAAAAATCTTACTACACAAATATGTCAAAGAATGAAAACCATGTCAAAACATACCGAAACAAAACTCATATATATGACATATTTTGAAGCTAGGTATGTTTTATTTACTTATTTAAATCGCTTAGTGACTATTCTGCATACTTTAAAAATAATGTTCAGCAAAACGCCACTGCAAAGTAGTGAATACTGAAAGTTGTTTTATACTAGTCTGTGAAGCCTTAAAAGTAATTCTTAACAAATGAATTTTAATTTTATTGTGAATACTTTTAATTAACTTGTAATATACTGAATTGAATGATGGCAGGAACTCTATTTGTACCAATTAGTGGTAATATTTTTTTCGTATTAGCATGCACCTCAGTCAGATATGATAGGGAAATAGTATATTCATAAGTTAGCCCTATCAGTTTTTGAAAAAAATTAGATCATCTTGAAGTTGACAAGTTTTGTTAAGGAATTTCATTTAAATACAGTCAATCTGTACTCCTCATAACTGTATTTATTCCTTTTGAATGAATAAACCTAGAGTTATACCATGGTTCACTAAACCTAATTCATTTGCCGTTTATTTTCAGTTAAAAAAAATAAATGAATAAACACTATGACAGCAAAATCAAATGATGCTGTGCATATATTTAGCTTAAAAAAGATAGTTTAGTAAATGAGAACACAAGTAGGAACAATCAAATGTATTTAAATACAGAATGACAGAACATGGTAGTAAAATCTGACAACCATACAGTAGATACTTCATTTGCAAAATATCAGTCAATCATTTCAGACTTTGTTGTTCCTTCATTTCCACATCAATCATTCACTGTTCTTATTCTCTTTTCTTTGATCTTCTTAACCTTCTTCTTTCAAGCAATTCACTTTCTATTGATGATACCTACTACTTATATCGGTAGATATCAGTAGCACACACACCATAATTATAAAACGTATTAAAAAGTTTGGAAGCATAATAAATAAAGATAAAATAGAATAAATATACATTCATTAAATTTGCTAAAGGATTATGTTTGTTAAAAATTTCATTCAAACCAATAAATATAATATTTCTCCATTTATTTAATTCATCTACTTTTGTATAGAATCATTTTACAGAAATAGTCGTTTAAGCATAATAATAATAATAATCCTATAAGAAAATTAGTTTAGTTGAGATTAATAAACACATTTTTAAGGCTTCATTAAATTCATAATTACTAATAATTAATATAATGTTGAAAACCGATATTTATGATTCAATGAATTTCTAATGAAATCTATACAATTAATCATATTCTATTTATTATATATCACACTCTTCAATATTTACTTCAATTTCTTGCTGATTGATTAGTTTCTATGTCATTAAGTTAGTTTTAATTATTCATGGTCTACTAATCAATTAATAGTGAATGAAACTTATTGGTTGAAGTTAGACATTAACACCGTTGGATGCTGACCGACTCAGTGATTTAATGGTTAAGCGATGATGCGCCAGACTGATAAGTCCTGGGATTGAATCTCACTGCGTGGGGTGCGGGATCGTGAATACTCACTGCTGAGGAGTCCCACAATAAGGCGAAACAGACGTCCAGTGCTTCCATGTTTTTCATGGTGATCTAGCTTCAATTGACTCATTATTTCAACTATTGAAATTATTTAAGTATTAAAATGTATTAAGTAAAATTATAAACAATAACTGGTAATTCCATCGAAAACCAGTCATCCAATAATGAATTATTATTATGACATATCTATTTTAGAAACGATTATCATAAGTATTTTATGGAATAATTTAAGATAATCTTAATTATATTTATTTTAAGTATTTAATCTTATTTATTATATGAACGAGAGGATGAATTTAATGAATATTGTAAAATGTGTATAAAGTTATATTTGATATCATGTTGGAACTGTTTAGAGTTTAACTGTACAGTATAAAAGATAATTATTTGATAATAAAGAGGTAAGTTTATTATGAAATGGATTTATCTGGAGAATTATAGATAACTAAAAGAAGCTGAATAGTTGAGTCATTATTGTTTACAATTCTTGAATGGAATACAACAGTTTATATCTTTACTTTCAGCTTATTACAAAAAGTTTATTCATCTAATTAACAACTTTTTCTTCATTACCAATGCCAAACTTCTAGATTCAGAATGAAAGAATTTTAATATGATGTTTGTAATAAGCTAACAATAAAAGTCCTAATTTCAACTAATGTTGTTTGAAATCATTAAAACTTATCAAGAAAACATATACTTCACTGGACAATATTCAGAAACAGTCTTTTGTCTTGTATATTACTGCCGTATTTTATTAATTGCTATTCTTAACTTATTTTTACTACAATTAGAACTGTAGTATAAAATTTAGTGCTTACCTCAAAATTAACTACCTTATTAGTTTTATTATTATTGGTAAACTACCAATGTAAAGCCTTCATAAGTTTACTACATACACATTCTTAATATCAACATAAAATGATGGAATCAAACCTTCAGTCTTCAAATGTGAATCTTATTTGTGTAGATCATCCGTTACTGTATTTGAAACTTAAGATTGAAGTGGTTCACAAACTTTCTAATTATTTTCCGCTAGTCATGTTAGAGTTCCAGTCATGTGTTGAACTGATATGGACCTTGAGATATTAAACCATTTTACCTTTAGATTTTATTTACTATGAAACAGAAGCATCAGAACGTATAAATTAACCTTTTCCGAATTGAATTGGGAAAACGGTAAAAGTGATTAAATAAAGTTTCTGGATTAGTACAGCTTTACGAGTGTCTCCTACATAAGTGCATCATGTCAACACTATATCACTCCATAAATATACGGCAGTGTGATCAAAATAGTTTGTCTGCTAGTTATTTTTTGGCAACAGTTCTGGAACACTGAATATGGTTTTCAAAAAAATAGGAAATAATAACTCGTGTATGATGAATGTTTAAGTATATTTTTCAAAAAGATTAGCTTTCTTTGACTCAAATTATCCACTAGTTCCTGGTGTAGAACCAGTTTACATATACGTATTATTGAGTTGGCATCTGTTACCATTGGGTCAGATAATCTCTCTGGTTTATATTCGCCAGAAAAAAAGATGATCAGCCTACAGCAGTTGAAAAAAGTGATTTCTATTTTTAACTTATAAAGATGAAATTCACCTTTTCTTATGGCTTGTTGAAAATATATTTTATGACGACTATATTAGTTTGCCTAAATAATGGACTCAGATTCTATATTTTCTGTTAAAAAGAGCTTTTCACACTATTCTGGATCTATGTAAGTAAATTCACAGGGAATATATATATGTTCGGGAAACTTTAGGGTAAATCATGCAGTGTTAACACACATGTCCACACAATCGAAACTGGCAGCTACACCTAACCTTTGTGTAACTGCTTAAGAAACTCAGAACACATATATGACCGATAATATTATCCTTCGTCAATAATAGGAACTTAATAGATAAAATACCATTCACATGGTTATATAAAAAATCCCAAGAAACTATTACTTAGTATAATAGTTTTGTATATCTAAGGCAAAAGTTAGAGGAGTAAAGCTTCAATAGTTATTACTAGTGATGAAATTTTGTTTCCGAGAGATGCTTATAAAATGAATCTTAAGTGGTATAGCATGATATAAAAGGAATTCAACTAGAAATCATTGTTCATCACACATTTCACTATCTGAGCAACTGAATAAATAGCTGTTCATAGCTTTCAAGCTATAGTGATATTAGTTACTTTGAGTTACTCCAGCTCTTCCGATAAATACATAACTTTGGATAATTACGGTTGAATAAATCGAATATATACAGTCAAGGACGGATTATTTCTATTATAATGATCTACTAGTCATGTTATGTTCATACTTATCACCTTTTGTAGCATAGTTCACGTGTTTACTAGACAGACAAAATAATGTTATTCTAAAGGACAAGGTATTGGCTAGCTGACAAAGCGCTAAAATAATGTTTAATTATAAATTAAAGCATCGTGATGTATGTGCGGTTATACACATTACTGACACAATTATATTTGGTCACTGCTGACTTAAGTCTACACAAGGGTTTAATCCATCTACCTAAATTATTAGTTCTCCGTGCATTGTAGATCTTGGTAATATTGTCTTAATGTACTTTAATATTTCTGATAAGTAGCAATTTAAAATAAAGTATTGTTGTAATTTGCTATTTTTTATTCGACTCAAGGCAATTGCTAAGTAAAAATGACTAAAACTATTCTAATACGAACAAAATGTATTTTGAATGCGATAGTACGATCAATGATATACATAAAGCAACAGTAGTTATTTCCAAACAACGGAATCCTAGAAGACGATAGAAGTAAGGGAAAAAACTTAATATTGAATGGAAACGAGAAATGAAGTAGAATGACATTGTATACATAACAATAAACATGACCTTAGGACATAGGAAAAAATGTAAACTAAAAATGTGACATCGACAGTCATGAGAAACATGACCTAGGAAAAATGTATTCAAGGTTTTAAATACAGAGGAGAAACTAACATTTATAAATAAGCTAAACAACTTGAGGTTTTCGTACCAGGTGTATTGAATGTTATTTAGACTCAAAATAAACAAAATGCAAAAAACTTGCATCTTTTTTGAAAAATATTCAGGACGAATAGTCCTGCTATTTTATAATAGATGTACCACATGTGTTCATTAAGGGACATTTGCTAAGTAATTAACCCACTAAGTTAGGTCATAGTATATGAATGTTATTTCATAAAAGTAATTGTCTAGAAATCAATGTAGACGATTTGCCCGGCAAACTGTTAAGCAGAATTCTGATTTACAAATGTCAATTTCCCCTGTTTGTTTATAAAAACAAATAGTTACTATTTACTCAAAGGATTTGTAAAAACGATGTATTACTATAAATTGGGTAAAATTGGCTTTATCAGTAGGAAAGAAATCTAAGAGTATTTCTGAAAAGAGAGGGATGGTGGCTAACAGTGGAATCCAGGTCGTGCGTTTCATCCTATTTTGAACTCATCTGCTAGATATGCCCGTATTCCATAGTTGATATTCACCCTGGAACTCAAACGCAGTACCATTTACCTCGAACGCCTACTTAGCAGCTGAGTACAGATTAGCCACTAGCTTGTGCAATGAGGTAAATTTTAATTTATATGTAATAGTTGTCTGAATCATTCCATTGATGCTTAAGACTGAAATTGGCTAGTCCCTTTAGATGTATGTAGATCCTGTACGGAGTGCCTCGGTATTGCTACCAAGCCACAAGCAATTGTAAGCAGAAACGAATCATGGCTAGAAGTGGTGTTCAGGATGCGCGTTTCGTCTCAGTTAATAATACATGTAAATCTGGCGTGTGTTTACGATGTCGCCTCAAGGCTAACTGACTGAAAGCATTGACGAGTTCTGTGTTGTAACGATAACATATTTAGCAATTTCAAAAATCTTATTTGCTTTAATTTTAATTTTAAGTGTATACTGATGTTACTAGACGATTTTGTGCTAATCTACAAATATTGACTACTGACGAATAAATTAAACTTTAATTTTCATGAAATACTATTTTGATATTAATAGACTCTTTACAACATAACAAAAATTATCCAATCGAAGATACTGATCTGTTCAGTCCACGTGAAAAGTCTACTTCAACAAAGTATGAAGAATATAATCACAATAATGAATTAATTGATATATCATCATTTAGTGAACCAAATAATATGAACATGCAGCGTTCATATCACGATGAAATACAACTTAGTCAACCATTATGTAACAAAATAGAAAATTCACAAATTAATAACAATATATCTGCACAATCTACAGAAAATAGTATTTATTCAATAGTTTCATCTTTTAAAGATAAATCAGATATATCTTTACTACCAATAAATCAATTTACTGCTTCACCATCAGTTCAGTCAACTACAGGAATAAATGATATTTATAATTTTTCATCATTACTTTCCAATTCCACTCTATGGTTATCTCATTTAATGAAAAATAGTCAACTATCAATGCCGCCTTCAATAAATTCAGTCATATGGTCAAATACTAGTCCACATGTTAATCATTTCACAGAGGAAATGACACATTTTAATTGGAATTTAGATTCTAAAAATAGCAAAAGAGTAACAAAAAGTGATAACTATGGTATTACGTTCTCCAATGATGGTTTTCAACCATTTTCTAATAGAATATTTGATCCGACAATGATGAACAAACAATCAACACAAGCAGATCTTGCAGTCCAACATCTAAATTTAAGTGAACAAAGCATATATGACCGTATGGATGCATATAAATTACCCAAACCTGACTCAACTTCAGAACAAGTTTTAAATGATGGAATAAATGAATTAACATCAAAATTTCGTGATATTAAACGTGTCAGTCATAATGGATTGTATTGTATTGTTTGTGGTGACATCAGCAGTGGAAAACATTATGGTATTTTAGCATGTAATGGTTGTAGTGGGTTTTTTAAACGATCTGTCAGGCGAAAGCTTATATACAGGTATAGAAATTTTCAAAGAAATCAGTTTTACGTTTGTCTTTTTCAGCTAAATTTCCATAAACCATGTCCATGAAATTTCATTTATAACACTCATTCTCATGATCTCTTAAACTAATAAGGTACCATTCAGTCAATTTATACAGGTTCTATACGCTAATCATTATTATTAGTTCTATAATATTTTCACAATTGAATTCACGAGTTGATTTAAGATAGACCACCATTGAAAGCCTGAAAGCACTGGATAACTGTTTCGGACTAGCATGGGACTCATCAGCAGTGCACATCCATGATCCCTCACGTGAGACTCAAACTCAGGACTCTCAATCTCACGCACGAGCGCTTAATCTCTAGACCAGTGAGCCGGCATCCAACGATATTAATATGAGTTTTCTGGAGTTCTAGTGAGGATCCGTGACCAATGGAGCCCAATCCGTGTCATGTAGAGACAGGTCCTGAGTCCGAGTCTCGTGTTAGGGATCGTGGATCACACTGCTGAGGGATCTCATACTAGTACGAGACGGTTGACCGGTGCTTCCAGGTTTTCAATTTTGATCTATCTTGGATTGATTCGTGAATTCAATTGTGAAATCAGTACAATCTTCACCAACCCCCATACTGATAATTCTATAATAGTTGAAGAACTCATTTTATAATACCTAACCAATGTGTTATATCTTAGATGCTTCATAACCTACTAAATTCGTAAAGTTTTTTTTAAACATTTCGTGAAGATATAGATTAATAATGAATTCATTTTGTGCCAATTAACCTAATGACTATTTTCATTATTAACTATTAACAACAAGATAAATCGATATCTTTTTGACATACATAAATTATTTTCTATTCATTGTTTTTCCTATAGATGTCAAGCTGGTAATGGTTTATGTATTATTGACAAAGCTCACAGAAACCAATGTCAAGCATGTCGAATGAAAAAATGTATTCGTATGGGTATGAATAAAGATGGTAAGTGAATGAATTAATGAATATTAGTTTGAACTACAATAGTTGAAAACTTTATTAGTTAAAATTAATTTTATAATAAGCATTAACATTGGGTTGATTTTTAGTTTACCTGTCATACTATATTACAAAAAATAAACCTATGGTTACACAAGAATATTAAACGATCCCGAAATTCATTTGTTATAAATCATTGACATTTTCGATGTTACCATAGTTATAATACAACATCAGTATTCCAAATCTTTGTTCAAAATAAACAGAACTATTATTGAGAAGGAAATTTAAAATCACTATATTGTATGGTTTATATTCATTGTGTGGATTAATAAGTTGTTACCTGAACCAGTGTGTTATATCAACTTTAGGAATAAATTCGGAATCGGTGTAGTTTGCTACTATACTGCTGATCATAGTTACACATAATGAGGCTGAGTCGAAAACACATAAATAACTTATAGTAACTGTAAGATGATAGAGAAACAAAGAGTGGGAGTATATTTTGGATTCATTAATATATATGTCGCATAAGCGGGTTGTAGGATAATGAGTATTCCCTGATATTTGGTAAATCTCATTCAATAAATGGTATGTATCAACGATTAATTTAAACTTTCAACTAGTCAAGAGAAAATACTCGGTCGATAAACATTAATGATTATAAAAGGTTTTCATAAGCTGAACTGATTATTACCGTCATGATTGGTGAAACGAGTTCAAACTTAAAAAAAGTTGCCAATTATTTTCAACAAGTAAAAATATCGCAGTTTGATTTATTAACGACCATTACATGAATGAAAATTTGACATATTATTATTCTGCAAAGCTAATTCATACTTTTGAAACCTCTGTAAAGGTTGTTTCCTCAATTTTTTAACTCTACAATGTGATGACTTATTAACTGTGTATTTTTTAGCAGGCTGATTCTCTTAGTATCGCTATGAATTCACTTGAGAATATTTAGAAACCAGAAAACATTTGTACTATTTTTGTTAATAATTTGTTTAATTCACGGGCATTCAATGAGCAAGCACATTTGGGAGTAAGTGAGTAAAAAGGAGAAAAATTTACATATAAAAATGTTTTTATGGGTGCTAATCGATATTTGAGTAAAGTTACTGATTATCCGTGTATACGATCAATGACAGAATAGATAGAATTCAGACGTTTAATCAAACTGTCAAATTAGTAATCATAATGCATCAAATATCTAAATTTTAGTAAGTAGATAAAAGAATATCATTAGCTTTACTTGATCTATCTTATGCGGCTTGGCAAAATAGGTCATACAAATAAAAAGTCGCGGAAGGCTTGTTATACCGTGACTGTTACCAATTTAGATCAAAAAGCAAAAGGAGTTCAGTAACATTAATGTACCATTAAAAAACATTTGTTGTTGTTTCAAGGATTATTATTATGGATACTGTAAAAATTGTTTAGACCTCCAATATAAGTAAAATAATGATCTGTGATATCAGACCAATGATCTGATGAACTAGTCTATTAAATAGGAACATCGGTTACGTTCTCATACTATTTTCATCATTAAGTTATTTTGCACTATGTAGATAATTTCATGCTGTTGTGTAAAATGCCACAGAAAACAACGTTCTTCAAGCAATATGAAAATTTAATTCCAATGGACAGTTAGATGATATTGATGTAGAAAATCCTCAACAATTGTTTATCTCTTTAATGACGAATAATACATAGACAGCTTTAGTTGTCTTTAAGATGAAACATGACACTGTTTGTAACTAAAAAGTAATAATTAGACATTTGAAAACTCAGTTCATAAAAACGAGATCAAAAACTTTGATCTAATGCACAAAATAAAAAATTAGTTTCTTTGAATCGATAGCCAACTATATCAATAAATTCATATTGCAAATAAATCTTCAATAAATAGTTAACGATTTTTATTATTATTTCAGCCGTTCAGAATGAACGCCAACCAAGGAAGAGTTCACACTTTACCGCTCAAGGTAATTCAACACCACCTAAGCGTCAAGCACTAGAGATATCGCATTCGCCAAATGACAAATCATTTATTTCAGGATCTGCTAATAGCGAACTGACGAACGATAAGTCGTTTGGAGAATCAATCAGCGTACCTAAAGATAGTTCAAACCATAGTGCTTCTTCTGACTATACACCACTCAATGAAAACAATCTATCGGAAGGTGTTAACACTTTTGAAAACATTTTTGCGAACGAATCAGAGTGGATTCAAAAACACCGTTTAAGGCAACATAGTCATATGTTAAAACGTTCAAACTCATTACACCACAGAAGGTTATCAAATAGAAAGTTCACTAATAGAATAGGAGCTTTCAATGAACCGAAATTCGTTGACACAACTAAACTCCACCATTATTTAATGGGAAACAATTTACCGTTATGCTTTACTAATGCTCAACCAAATACAATTTCGTCCACCACTGAAAACTCAAACAACTTTTGCTTCATCCCATCTGTTTCTGTAATAAACGATACGACTAATTATCATCCATTTTATATGAACCAGTTACAAACAATTAATTTACCAACATCAAAGCCAACGAGCACAACCTCAGATAACCTGGAACATAGAGCCCCTAGACCTTCATCGTCTTCTTATTCAGATGTAAAAATGCAAAAATTTTATTTACATTTATTAAATATTTTCAATTTATCTAATAACCTCGAAGTTACAAATGGAGAAATCCTAAGTTCAAGCAGAAATGATACAACTGATGGTGTGGCACGAAAGAATTTGGAATATACAAACAATTTACCAGAAAGTAAACGTCAGCAAACTTCAGAAAATCACACTAGTCACATAGAAAGTAAAGATATTGGGTTAAGCATTAACAATATTTTAAAAAATTTTCATAATTCTTATTTAAGTGACTGTATTTGTGGTAGTGACGAGATTTCAGAATCAAAATCTACAAACCATTTACCCCCAAATGACTTTACTTCTACGCCAACTCCAAATAATTATTGTTTACCTACAAACAATTCTTCTCATCTCATAAATCATAATAACATAGATGACACTAGTCCAATAGTCTGTCAAAAATCAATAAACAAAAGTTCAGCTGGATCAGATAAACAGAACAAAGGTAGGTCTTTGCAAATAGCTTCTAAGTGTATAGTTTACCTCTTTGATAGGTACAATATCATCTACAGATAAAAGTATTCTAAAAATCTGGATTTTGATCAGGTTGAGTAGTTTGTAGAATTTTGAATGATGTAATTCATTGACCAAGTACATGTTATTACATTTAACATAGAGTTCATTGTTTACAATAAATTATTTATGATTCAAATTGACATTAAAATGAAACAGGGAAATTTAATGAAATTTAGGGATAGATTTAAAGTTTTAAATAATCATTTGAGAAAGAAAATACTTTGATAATTACTGTAAGTTTTCATTAATCTAACATCGTTGACATTTGTTTATGTACCGATCATTGTTATTTAGAGGGGTTTGGTCTGTCACTTAACTCACAGCAACGAATAAGGTTGATAAGTTTTAATATTTACTCATAGAATGTAATAATTATTTTCTTTATTGATTTTCATTTCAAAAATATAAAAAAGTACTTTTACTCTATAGTTTCACAAAATAATTCAGTAAATTACACAATTAACGATCTTTTAAATATTGTCCGAAAGGTCACTCTGTTAGGCCATTTGGCGATATTTGTGTATTATGTACAAAAAGCCTTCAATCATCCATTTATATCTCGAGATTTTTTCTGTAATATAGTTAGTCCTAAGCCATCACTTCTGGCATTTCAACGTTTTGCATAAGCCGTGCTTTTTGACTTGCTGAAAATCTTCTCTCCTCCAGTCATCTGTGAAAATTTACACACTAATTTTCACCACACATTACTTACCAGCAATCTTGTTGGTAGTATTCATCACAAGTTAACAAAACGTTATCGTAGAGGTCAAAGTAAATAAATTCAGAAATTAATTCAGAAATGCAAGTTTCTTTATTGAACTTTTGAAACAATCAAAAATCATTTCTAGTTTCTGCTGTTACTATGTTTTAGGTCTCTTTTAGGTTTCTAAAAAAAAGCTGCTTTTAATCACTACATTATACTTAAGTTTACGTTACTCAATTTAAGTATAAAGTAAATATGTTGCTATATAAAATTGTTTTGTTTTTATAACTCAAATTTATAGATTTATAGCTTAAAGATTGATCGATTCTGCAATAAATTTTACATATACATCATTGGAAAAACGAAAAATCTAGAAGATACTTAGATAAAAATAGTATGAAAAGATAAGCAAAATATTTCCTTATATTATTTCATTATCAAGATAACATACCGTGGTTTATTATCACTGAATCCTATGTAAGCTATTTCAATTACAAATGAAAAGTTATAGTATTCTTGACTGTGTAACTTTTGATAGCCTTTTTTCAAAATGAGTTTCGTAACCCAACGAAGAATAACAAAGGGGAGTTAGTTAATAGTAAAATGCTACACGGAGAATTCAGTAACATATTTTGCATATTCATTTTTGCATAGGTCAGTTGTAGTCAATCTATGACCTCATGTCGTGTTGATTGGTCGTTCCACAGATATGAAAATAATCTTACTTAAGAGTATTCTTTCGTAAAATATTGTAAACATATATTTGTCTTCGTTACTATCAATGAGAACATTTGATGACTCTACTGAATTTTATGGAAACTGTATATGAGAAAATTACCAAATAAATTCATCTTCAAAACTTTCCAAAAACATTAGTTAATTTGAAAATTTAAATTTGATGTGTAGCATTCGACGAAGTAATTACAGTAAAATACCAACCAAACCTGTTGTCAGTTCTCAAAAATGTTCCATTCTTACCAACATTAACAATAAATCTTATGGATACATTCCCACTAATTATTGGTGAGCAACGTTCTTTGAGACATTTATTGTAACAGATCTAAAGTAATGTATGTATGTAGTATATATTGTCAATCAATACCAGTTTATAGACCATGAAATGATCGAATTCCTTTTCCCAAATGAGATTTCAATTAAACATAAAAATGCACTACTGCATAGTTTATACACATTGTATGGTGTTTAGCAATAGAATTCAGCATATTGTTTTCACTCACTTTTGCACTCGCCTGATATATATAACTCCATTCCAGTATAAATGATTGCAATAAAACTTGGATTCAATACCCATTGGTTTAAATGTAGTACTCTTACAAACTAAACTACCAAGTCATAGAATTCAACATATTCCTACATACAAACTTAGATCAGTGCATGATTTTATTCAAATTCATTTCTGATTATAAACAAACCTTATGTTTAATAGTAAATCATGGTTCTTAGGTTTTTGGCATCAAAAATTTACTGTTTTATTGTTATCACTGTATTTTTAATACATAAATCAGCGCTATAATAGAATCCTTTATGAAAACTTATTCTATTTATATCCCAATTTATTTTTGAATATTTAGATGAAAAAGAAACGAGAGACTTATGTCTAAATAGAACAATACAGCAATTTGAAGAGTACATGAAAGCCTACAGTTTACAATCATCATTAACCTCAATTAAGTGTAATGAAATTAATAATTTAATTCCAAATGATAAATCATTTAAAAAAAGTTCATATTTAGCAAGTCCAAATACTGGTACCATATTAGATAATGTTCAATCTTCCTTTAGTACCTTTCCAATATGTACGAAGAATAATCTCGATAAATGGTTTCATGTTCAAACAAAAGATCAACTTCAATATTCAAATGAAATCTTGTCTCAATTAAAATCAGACTCTACAAATCAAATTAATGTCTTCATTGATTATATATTTGAGTCAAATACTTCTGTTACAAGATATGCTGGAAGTCAAACTATAATACAGAAAATGTTCTCAGAAGCATTTTATCCACTGATTGAAAAACTTTTAAACTGGGTTGCTGGAATTCCACATTTTACTGGCCTATCTAAACAAGATCAGGTATTCGAAAGTTTTAGAAATATGTTATATATTAATGAAATAAAATGTGATAACCATGTTTACGGGGAAATTATTAATAAACCAAGTTTTTACTCTCTATCTTTAGAAGCTTAGTTTTCAGCGAAAAAGTGAATAAGGCTAAGTAATATCAAAGAGACTCATATTATAAAACTAACCTTGTTATCACATTCTTGTATTACAGTTTTCCCTTTGAGATAACTCTTGATTTTTATTTGTTCTTATAAGTAACATTTTTATATACTGCAATTAATAAATGCTTATGACTTTGGAAGATCAGTGGAAAAAGCTTCTAAACTAGATTATGCATTTTTGGTTCGAACACATACACGGCTAATAGTGAATGATTCTGAGAAACTCGTGGTTGGAACATAATAGTTGTTTAAAGTTTCCCGGATCTCAATAGTTCCGCAGTCGATGTAATTTTTTTGATACAACATAACGTCCGTAAGAGCTAAAAAGTAAAATCAGTATTTCAGATGATCCCAATGTTCTTTAGATAATCATTTGGATTATTTCCATTCACTTTGTTGTTAAAATAAGGGAAAACAAAAAAATATAGTTAGTTACATTTTTATTCCCATACCTAAAATTAAATAAATAATAATTGTACACTTATGCCGCAAACTTTTCGAATCTAACCATGTTGGGAGTGAAACAGTCGTCACTAGTGGGATATGATAATATTCGTTAAATATCTATAACTTTTTAAATATGAAACTATTTACTATTGGACTTTAAAAGCGCTCATTACGAGAAGAAAATATTCTGAGTTTGAACGTCTGCAGGTAGTGTGTTTGTGATGATGTGTCCTATGCTAGGTGTTAAGCTCTAGGTTTGATTCACGCTTGCAGGTTCGTGGATACTTACGGCTATGGAAATTCATATTAGGATTAAACCCACACTTACTGCTCCCAGATTTTTCATAAATGTCTAGCCTTGATCTATTTGTAATTTCAATGTAATTCAACAGTTTCTAAAAACATATACTGATTATATATAACATATATATGACATACTGCATTAGCAGATAAACATATAACAGTTTAATTTGTCTAAGCATCATATAGACAGCTAATAATATCCTAATATGAAAAATCCCGAAAGTTTTCACTTAAAACCTAAGATCATTATAAGCTTAAGTTCTTAAACGTCTAAATCATACATGACATCATCCAATATTCAAACTAAGATGAAAGTTAATTACATAATGAATTATATTTTATAAATATGATCAATGTGTCAATTTTACTGAGTTTGACATGTGTAAAATTTTAATATACACACTTATAAATAATCACTCAAATATTTGATAGAGATTACGGTTTTCTGAAAGAAAAAAAGTTTTCCTTTATGTTCATTAAAATGTTCTTAATTAAAAAAAAACCCTGCTGAGATAACATTCTGTTATTGTTGTTGTTGGGGGTGTTTTTTTTCTTCATATTCAGAAAATTTTATTCTCTCGAACATGGTTGAATGTACTGATGTTATTCTGGTTAGAAAATCAACATAAACAATTACAAAACTCTTATAATCGAATAAACTCTAAATGTCAATTTACTGAAAACTGTTGGAGCTTATTCATAGATTTATGTGAAGAATATCGAAATATTCAGGTAAAGTTTAATGTTTTAAAAAAAGATCATAATTTTTTTGTTGATCTTTGTCATTCCTTTTCAAAAATCTCGATCATATTTTTTTCATTGTGATTACTTTCTTTTGTCTAGTTATTTGTTTATTAAAATGTTAAGTAATAGGATAAATTACTTTACTATGTATATGTATATTTTAATGTAATATGGATCTAATTTTGGTATGAGAATAAGCAGGAATTCAAACATTATATGTGAAAATTATATTTGAAATAATCTCAGCGATTGAAATTTTAAAAAAATAATTCCAACGTTTCGTCTAACTAACTTGTCTGGGCTTCTTCAGGGTAATAATCAAAATCATCGCTTTACTCGGCGTTCAATTTCTGTCAAACTATTCGTTCTAATGTTGACGAATAAATATAAACTATCTTACTTTATTTTGAACACTAACAACAGATAAATATTACTAGCCTGTTTTAAGATTGTAACAGAACAAAAAGAGAATAAAAACGTTATAAGTTGATAACTAATTCTCAATAGTTTTCAAGTAATAACTAACATAAATCATGAAATGGTGATTGATTTTTCATTCTCTTTCACTCAGTTACGTACAAACGGGAAATTTTGTCAGATTCATTAAGAAGATTATGTACAAATATAAAAATAGGACGAAACGCTAGTCCTGGATTCCACTGCTAGCCACTATCCATCATTGATTACAAAAAGCTTGTGAATTAAGGCAATATTGAAGCATACGCACAGTATGCACATATGCCAATAACAGACTGATCAATTTCAGTCTTAAACCTCAATGGGAAGATACCAAGTGAAATATAATTTTTATTTATAACTTGATTTTTAGTGTCCTTAAGAATTATTTAACTACATAGTTTACCACAAATTGCAAACAAACAAGGCGTTAGTGACGTCACAACTACTCAAAAGTAGAACACAGTAAAGAGATAACTGATAAAGTAAATAGTGAATCCATAGCAATAATAAACAATTAAATATGTGCTGTTTAATAAGTTACTTTGAAAGAAGTTAAACGTTCTCAATATTATTTAGATAAGATGTTATTGATTCTGTATTGCACTGCTTTAACTTCCATTAAATACTGTATTATTAATTAATTGATGCATTCATTATATAAATACTAAGAAAGTACACAAAATGTTAGTAATGTACATGGTGAAAAGATATTAGAAATTAGTAGACGAAATAGACGAAATCACTAGCTTAAATCCATGAATTATCCCCTGAGTGATTACAGTGATTGAAATATAAGTAATCCCAACGTTTTTTCTACACACTGATACGAGCTTCTTTAAGGAATATATATTTAACATCAATTTACTTTGGTCCTGATTTCCATCAAATTGTTCGTTGAAATTCTGACAGGCGATTATCGAAATAATTTGCTTCGTATCAACACAATAATGAAATAGTATAAGATATAAAATCATCAAGAGATGTAAGAATTAACCGGTTGAATTGTACTCATTTAACGGCCCTCAAATGCCCTGGTACAGCTGACGGTTGGGAGAGTCAGCTTTCCCTCTCGAAATGCTCTCACATGACCATGTGTATATAGCCATTGCCAGGGAAGCCCTACTCACTGCGTTCTCACAGCACTGATGTTGTTTACGAAATTGAGAGGACGAAAAGCGAATTTCCAGAGTTTAAACCGGGTTGGTTGATATAGAGGATCCACCAAGGAGAGTTGAAAAACCTTGGTTCCAAACCAGTGGTGCATATGGGCTCCAGGATCCTAATGGAACAAATGACGTATGAACCAATTATCTGTTAACGGACCACATCTGACTCTGCTCCACTGCCTTGTGAATCAGACCTTCAGGTTCAAGACTCGGGGTGTGGTCCTTTAAGAAAACCACCTGCTTCGGTTTGATTGGTACCCGCATCACCTAACTTCAGAGTCTGAAAAGTTACAACTGGGCTATATAGACTGCAACTGACCTGTCACAGTACTGAGATATTCACGACCGTATAATCCCCAATGTCACGATCATCTAATCCTCTAGCGTTGATCGAACTCTTTCCATCACGGAGTATTATGGCCATCAATCTAAGTAGATACAAATGGCATACATTATTTTGAGATGTTGGGTGGTTGGAAGTAGCTGTCAAGAGACTTAGGATCTTGGTATGCAACTATCTATACAGTTTATCTTACTAGTGAGTGAGACATAAACTGTACTCGTAAATATTTTTGAAATCAGCAGTCTGGCATTATAAGCTGAAGTTTTAAGTTCCATTATGTCAAGTTTCAATCAAACTAGTTTAAGTTTCCGGATGTTTTTGTTTCAATGAATTATATTTTCGGTTCTAATTTTTTTCTAAAATCCTGACAGCCTGATATCACTGAGTTAAATTTATTGAAAATGATTCTTCTCTTCAATGTGGATCCATTAGAAATATCCAAAACTGAGGGTATTGATTATATTCAAAAACAATTAAGATTACAATTAACCCAATATGAATGGATTACTCATCCAAATAATATATCAAGGTGAGAGTCTTTTTTTAACCAAATGTTGAAAATTAAATATAATGATTAGCTTTTGATGGAGTTTTGTTGTTTGAGCTGGATAGTTTGGTCATGGAGCTTTCATCCTTCTCCTGAACAACATCAGCACAAACTTCAGATAGATTCGAACTCTTCACTTCTGTCTGAAGTTTGTGCTGGTGATGTCGTTCATAAGAACGATGAAAGCTCCACGACCAAACCATCCGGCTTAGAAAACAAAACTTTATCAAAATCATCCACCTGAGCTAAAAATCTTCTCCACCATCCCATAATGAATAGCTTCCATGGACATATAGAATTAAATTATTTTAGAAACAAATCCAATCATATATTTGTTCTTTTTATTATCGATAGATAGATCAAAATAACTAGTACACAACCTAATTGAAATGGGATCAAAATAATGAATTTATCTTCTATTTTTTTCGTATGTAACCTACAATAAATGGTTTATTGTACAAAATAGTAAAAGAGAAAAAAGTGTAAAAGCTTATAATGCAAATAGTAAATTTCAAGTAATCAGATATCGATCATTAAAATCTATACCTTAAATGCTGAAAGTTACCCATATGAAATTCAATCTAAAGGATGCTTTAATACTAGTTCCATTATAATTAAACTATTTAATAAATATAACCTATTTTTACAATTGATTGATCACTGGGTGGTGATCAGTGTCTTGCTTGTCTAGTCCTTATTAGTGCAGATCGAATGCTATCGATCATGTTGCAATGTGGCCACCAGTCTAGGTGACTCGACACTACGGGCACTATGTATTGAGATTTAGATGGTGGTTGAAGGTAGTCAACAGGACTAGACAAGCAAGACATTGATCACCACCCAGTGATCAATCAATTGTAATTACATCTCAGTCCTACAGGAGGTTAGTCACGGCTCGGATAGCTCAGTGGTAACGTCTCTGACTGTGAAGCTGGGTGACACGAGATCGAATCCGCCAGGGAGGACCATTTCCCTCAAGATTACAGGTACACCTTGCTGACGAGTGCCAAATAGCACGAAACCCGGGTCCAGGGTTTCCTGTTGACTACCTCCAACCAACATCTAAATTACCTATTTTTAAAATGACATGTTATAGTTAATGTTGTACGGCTAAACTATTGGATATAGTTGAAATATCATTTTAACATAGTAATAATTCTGTTTTGATATGGTATCTATCCAGTGTAGAGTTCAAATATCTATTTTAGAAATCCTTTTTTTTAGTTTTTTTCTTTTTGGACCATAACTAAATCTTAATAAAAACTCATCTAACTAAAACTTGCGATCAATCAAACTGTTCCAAAAATATCAATGAATTAGTCAATACTAAGCTTTGTTATAGACAGAGCTATAACAATAAGGACTGTTCATTTACTGGCTTGTAGATTTAAAAAAAAAACGATTGATAAATAATGAATGAAACTTTTAATATTAAAAATCAACTAATGAAAGACTAGAGTACCTGTTAAAAGTTGTTCATTTAACAACAAGCTCACCGCTGTTAATATATTAAGATTAATCTGAAACAAGAAGTTAATGTATATGAATCCATTTTGAATAACATAGTAGGGCTATATAATATAACTAAGCACAATAGATAGTATGAAAACAAGCAAGCTTTTCTTCAGTGCTAGAGAAAATGGTTAAAGTAATCTTCTATAAAAATATTTTTACAATACATACAAATATTTTGCTATCTGTTCTTAAATGTAACTTTGCTCCGTCCGTTTTGAAATTCTGCCTTCATTGGCTACTTCAGTATTATATTACCACGATCTTTTAAACTGAATTTATTTCATAATTGGATTCATGAATTAGTTGACGATAGATCACCATGGAAAACCTGGAAGCACTGAACGGACGTTTCGTCCTATTGTGGTACTCCTCATCAGTGAGCATCCACGATCTCGCCTCTCGAGATTCGAACCCATGTCCTATAAATCTCGCGCGCGAACGCTTAACCTGTAGACCACTGAGCCGGCATCCAACGGTGTTAATGTCTAACCCCAACTAATCCTCGAAACTGGGCGAAACATCCACCATTGTCTTCAATGAGTTACTATCTCACAATAGACCTAGTTGATATCCACTGGTCACTGCTTCTCACTAGAACTCCAGGAAATACCTCATGAAGTTAGTCATTAGTGAACATATGATGATTATTATCAAGAGGGGTTTTGTGGAGATCGACTCATGAATTCAACCATAAAATTATTAAAATCTCCACAGACCCTTTCTGAATTTCTTTCGTTTACTCGAAAAAAAATAACATTTTTCCAGTTACATTACTTCTTGCATTCATATTACTAGAAATTGAAACAATACCTTGAATAATATGGTTTTATTTCATTTTTGAAACAGTTTGAATCATTAACACTATAATTTTCTTATTATCAATTTCGTATTTCATATTTCGTGTTTAAGCGCTCTCGCGAAAAACTGATAAGTCTTGGGTTCGAATTTCGCGAGGCGGGATCGTGGATGCGCTATGCTGAGAAATCCTACCATAGGACGAAATGGCCATCCAGTTCTTCCAGGTTTTCAATGATGATCTATCTACAATTGACTCATGATCTCAATTATTGAAATTACTATAATATCCACAAAAAACTCTTCTGATATGTATTTCGTATTTCTTAACATTTTATGAATTAACTCTTCTTTCTACTTTCAGATGTAATCAACTTCTACTATTGAATGCATCAATACAAAAACTGGATAAAACAATATTTAAAGACAACATTTTTGTTCAAAACACATCTGATAGTTAATGAATTCTTTGGCAAACGTAAATGTACTATTATTATTATTATCAATAATAATAATAATAATAATAATAATAATAGTATTAAAATAATCAATAATTATGGATAACTATGATCGATTATTCATAAATAAATACATCATTTTTGAAAATTCTTAATTAAATGAAAAGATTATTATTAATAATGATCTAGAACAACGTATATAAGCGAACAATATTGTTCTTGATTAGATCCTCATCAGACTTTACTCTAATATACAGTAATATATACATATACATGCATATACGAAGTTATCAGTGAATTGAAAAGATGTTCGTTTTAATGTATTTAATTAATTACCATTAAACTAATTGAAAAAAAATGAAAAAAAGTTAAATCAGAACTATTTCGGTCGTTTGTTTGTTTGTTTATTTTCTTTTGTTCAATAAGGGGTGAATAAGATAGTAAACAGATTTAAGAAGAAATATAGTTAACCATTAAATCTTTTTGAAAAATAAATTAAATGAAGTGTACTTGTTAAAAAGAAGTGTAAGTAGAATAGATCATATCTCAATTCATATATGAATGTTCAAAATAAAAATTGACTGAATTCTTTCGGATTTTGTATTTTTATGCAACATCAGCAATTATTCAGAAAGGTTATTATTATTATTATCGATGGCTTTATTCAATATTATATTTTTGGTACAATATAAAATTCTCAGCAAAAAGTATTTCAACAAGTTTCCTTTTCTTATTTTGATCCTTACTATAAATATTGAATGGTCGCCAGTTAGATGTTAGCAGTTCAGGAATCGTTATCTGAATAATGGACAATCTTTTCGATATATATTGCCAGCAACCATGCTGACTCTGATTGGGCTGTTTTGTAAGTTGTACAGAGAAATGTCTTAAACTTTTCGAAAACACACTTGAATAGGTTATGCGACTAATGTTTTAAAACATGTGTTAAAACAAACATAAAAACAAATAGGAATAGGTAGCCCAAATATTCAAAAGGGCCGCCATAGTGGCCTTGATGGAATTATACACCACTTATTCTGCATATAAAATATGTATATGTTAAGAACTACATCAAGGAGAGCTTTGAGTTTTGATTTGAATATATGGAGATATTAAGATGGTGGAGCTCAAGTGTATGATTTTGGTGGAGTTTTGTTCTTTGAGCTTGATGGTTTGGTCGTGGAGCTTTCATCGTTCTTCTGAACGACATCATCAGCACAAACTTCAGATAGAAGTGAAGTGTTCGAATTTCTCCATATGTGTTTCACAGCTTGTTCTGTGCACTTTGATGTTGATTGTTCCTTATTGACCTTAAATTTGTCATTGGCACTCAGGTCAATCAGCAATCAACAAGCATATTGAAATCAATCCAATTTACCAACCAATCAGGAAAATCATGCACAAATATAGGAACAAGAATCAAACCAATGGGAGACACAACCAAAACAAAGAAGTAAACAATGACAAATTTAAGGTCAATAAGGAACAATCAACATCAAAGTGCACAGAACAAGCTGTGAAGCATACATGGAGAAATTCGAACACTTCACTTCTATCTGAAGTTTGTGCTGATGACATCGATCAGAAGAACGATGAAAGCTTCACGACCAAACCATCCAGCTCAGAGAACGAAACTCCATCAAAATATGGAGATATTATCCAATAAACAGATTTCACTCTTATCACTTAAGAAGCACCAAAAATACATAATAAATTTTAAACTATTATTTGGAGATTTATAAAGAGTAACCACTACTCAGATAATTATTAATCCAAATATCAATCTGTATAAATTAATTCACCTCTCAATTCTAAGTGTTTATTAACGGCTGACTGTCAGTATATAAATTTTTTTATAATTTCTAGATGTGACTTAGTAGATGTTGTTTCCTAATCATGTAACTGTACTAGTAAAGCATTGTTCATGTGAAATATTTTCTACTATACTATACTATACTAAGAGTAGTGAACAATTAAACTGTAACTAGTAGACATGTTAGCACTTTCAAACTTCTTTTTGATCTAATATTTTTCAAGTAATAAATAATTCTATTTCATAGTCAGTGTTTTTGTTTTTGTTGTTGTTGTTGTTGCTATTGTTGTTGTTGTTGAGTAAAGTGATTTAAGTTCTAGCTACTTTTTGTGTATAACCATTTGAACTTGTATCATTTAATTACAGTTTTTGAGTTTAACAAATTCATCTTGTGTTTTTCATCGAACTACTTTTAATAAAATGCGATTCAAAAAATTAAATCAAACAAATTACCTACAGAAGTGTATACATGTATATAACAAGCTTAATTATGATTGACATCAATTGATACCTGGTGTTGGTTCCATTACTTTATTACCAAAACTCATGATGGTATTTTAAGAAACTAACCATTTCCATACTTTTACTGTTCATTTAACTGACTTTATAAAAGATACTTAAATAAAGCCAAAATGTATTGAAACAAAAACTGGAAAAACTTTTAAAAAATTCTTATTTAGGTTATTAACTACAGTTATAGTTGTGAATACTTCTTAAATAATACATAATTAGTATTTATTCTTAATAAATTTAATTCAGTTAACATCATTTGAACTTTAAACTAACTAAAAGTTCAATTCTCTTCATCATTCTTTATATTATATGTATTTCTAGGCAGTCAGAAAACTATTTTAGACAGAGTTAAATAGCGGTTAGTAGTGGAATGCAAGATGCATGTTTCGCACGATATGAAATTCGTCATTTGAATTTTTCTTATTTATTTTTCTTATATAGTAAGAAATGAGCATCTTGGATTCCACTACTATCCACTATATAACTTTGCTTAGAAATACTTGTGACTAATGTCACTGTTTTGCCAATAAGCTCAAGATGTATATCAGATCAAAGTGACTGATTAAATATAGTTCTTAACACTAAAAACGAGAAGATTCAAAGCCTTACAACTAGATTAATCAGAATTGTCATTGACAATAAACATAATACAAATCCATACGAATTTAGTCAACTATAAGTTCAGAAAGTATCAGTGACTTGATATTGTTGCATTTAAATAAAACGCCATTAGAAAGATAGAATGTTTCACCTTAATATTAAAATATTCTTTTGTTGTAATCGTACTTAATTAGAAGAGAAAAAGAGAAACACTAATCTATTCAACACAAACTTATTGCTACTGCCCTAAAGCATCAAATTTATATATCATGTGGAGATGACAATATTAAACTACTTAAACAAAACCATCTGTTTGTTTCAATTTTGTTCTTAGTGATTAAATTTCTGTTAAATAAGTATATTATACATGCAGTTTTCATATTTATCTAATAAATATTAACCTTTTCAACATATATACACACATACTTGAAAATCAGCTTATTATGTAATAATAATAATATTATTATTATCTAACTGACCTGATTTCTTTTTTTATATTTTATTACAATTATTCTGCATGAAATCAAATAAACATATATTGTTATGCTTGATAAAGCTTGAAAATCATCTTTTCATTATTCAATTAACATTATATCTTTATCAGTTTAGGTGTTGTGAAGATTGTTAATTTTTTGATTGAAATCATAAGTCAATTGAAGCTAGACCAACATGGAAAACCAGGAAGCACTGGAAGGCCATTTCATCCTAGTATGGGACTCCTCAACAGTGCGCATCCACGATCCCGCACCCACGAAATTTTTGTTTTACTTATATTTTGGCGCATTTTTTGATCTAAACTTATTGATTGATGTTAAATTCTGTGTCCTTTATCATTTCATAATTATCTCGTTTTTTTTCAACTCAAAACTATTTATATTTATATTATTATTATTTAATTAGAATTCATTATGTCTATATTATTGATGATTATACTTAGAAAGCATTTTCATATTAATGATAATTATATTAATTATTTGAATAATTTTCTGGTTAGTGCTTTTTTAGCGAGTTAGTTTTCTGCGGGATGGGGATGCTAACCCCATGCCGAACCCTCCTCCTTTATCTGGGCTTGGGACCAGCAGTAGTCCCCAGAGGGACTCCAGGCGGAATTTTGTAAGTAATAATAAGTAGTAATGTTAATGAAATGATAAATTATCGCTATCTACTCCCCTCTCATCCTATCTTCATTTCTTTTTTCTTTTTCTTTTTTTTTTGATTTTCTCTTTCATATTCAATGAACAAAGTGTTTTACAAGACAAAAATCTAATAGAACTATTCTGTGAACATTTAATTTCATGATATTTTAAAGACTGACATCGTAAAGTGATGTATATATCATTTTTATTTACCAAAAAGAAAAGAAAAAAAGAAAAGAAAAAAAAGAATAATGGGAGTGTAAAACATTTATGAAAAAGTTAAAATAATGTAAAACATACATACTATAAAATAAGCCAATCAAAGAGATAAACATTTATAATAAAAGAAGAATCATTGAATATATAAATAGAATATAAAGAAATAAGTTCATATATTGACGTTTTAGTCAATTAAGCATAAAATTCAACCAACAGAAAAGCACGAAGTAATAATACGCTTGAATTGATAAACTATTCGTGTAACGAATAAATGAGGTGTTTCTTAAACTTTTCTTCTTTTCTTTAAAAAAATACACAATGAATTGTCTCTTAGTATGTCTAAAAATCCGAATAAATTTATATCTTCTATCTATCTATCTACATATATATGTATATACATCACATCAGAGTGATTGTTTGAGTTATTCTTTGAATTATATAAGATATACCTTTAGGGTATTATTAAATTTGTCACTTTTAACATTCCTTCTTTTTTATTATGAATGTAAAAACTTTGATTTCATTGATAGTTTAGTTTCTTTTTTTCTTTTTCTCCATTGAAAATAAATGAACTACTTAATTAGACAAACTTTTGTTAATAGAGTTAACGTAAAACGATTTGATTTATAATACACTAGAATTATCATATTGAGTATCAGAAGGGGTTTTATGGATATTACAATAATTTTAATGGTTGTGATCATGAGTTAATTGAAGTTAAACTACCATGAAAAACTTGAAAGCACGAGATGGTTGTTTCGTTCTAGTGTGGGACTCTTCAGCAGTGAGCATTCACGATTCTATCTCGCGAGATTCGAACGATCATATTTGATAGTTTAATTCCAATACTGAACATTATTGATTGTCAATAATAAGTTGGCTTAGATTATGGTCTAGAATTTAATTATTTTTTTGTATAAAGTATTCTAAATCAGATTTGTAATGAAAGTGTAATATCTTATTAATTGTTTGTATTATTCTGTAGACTATGTTATTATTTCTGTGATGATGATAATTATCTCAAAGGTATTGTTCAATATTTCATAATTATTTTTAAACATTAAAGCAACGTTGTGACTATACTCTTAAAACCGAGGCTTACGAATTTGAGTGACTAAGAAATTCCAGTCATTGTACCGCTACTAATATAATTCAGTTCTTAAGCCATGTCAAAATCTTAATGATTTTAGTATTCTCTAATAATTTATCATTATTTTGTATTTTATTATCAAATAATCTTCCAGTACAATCTTATATATTAGATAATTAAAATAACCCATAGTGTCATTGAATAAGAAAAAGAGAATTCAGCGAAGAAAATTTTCTTTTCGACGAAATCATTTACTTTAGCTGTACATTCGTATATATAGTTATATGGAAAATGTATGTCTATAGAAGGATAGAATGGATTGTATCAAAAAGTGGATTCGACAATAAATAACAAATGAGGTTAACGTACTAATCAAGGGGTAAGGAAGAACAAAATTTTTGATACAATCCATTCTATCCTTCTATAGACATACATTTTCCATATAACTATATATACGAATGTACAGCTAAAGTAAATGATTTCGTCGAAAAGAAAATTTACAGAGTCAAAGGAACTGGATCGAAGAGGGTTCGAATCAATATTTTATGCACCGCAGAGGCATTGGCAATCCACAAACTAAAGCCTGAACTTTGCGTGCAGAAACGATTTGTCCAACCTCTGATCCTTCCCTGGCCTTAATGGGTATGTTTCTAGGTGGGGTTTTTTTTTTTGTTTTTTTTTTGTTTTTTTAATGCACTTTTATTATTATCCATATTTTTAAATTACTATTTTGCACTTTAAACTCTTATCATTTATTATTATGACCTTTGTTGTTTTGTCGTTTTTCTTCATATCTGTCAATTGGACTATTATCTGACCCTTAAATTTTGTTCTTCCTTACCCCTTGATTAGTACGTTAACCTCATTTGTTATTTATTGTCGAATCCACTTTTTGATACAATCCATTCTATCCTTCTATAGACATACATTTTCCATATAACTATATATACGAATGTACAGCTAAAGTAAATGATTTCGTCGAAAAGAAAATTTTCTTCGCTGAATTCTCTTTTTCTTATTCAATGACACTATGGGTTATTTTAATTATCTGAAAAGTTGCAAGGATCCTGTGACAGTGAAGGAACTCAGTGGGTTTCTTAGTTATTCTGTCAAGCTTGCTATAGCGAATACTAGAATCAATTTTCTGAGAAGCTGTATAGACAAACGCGAATATCCGAGACCATTTTTCAAATCATTACGCCGTAACCATATCCATCCAAATCATCGTTCGTTAAAACGTCTTACTCTCAATTATGTCGATGAAATTAAGTCTAGAATACCAGAACTAGAACGAAATATCTCATTACGCTCACATATATTATTTGATTTGTCAGAAGATCAACGTTCCAATTTCAAAGATTACATTGATATTGTTAGTAAAAATCGTACTGAAGATGTTATATTGAAATTAATAAAAAGTCTAAAACAGACCGAGACGCAAGCTTCTTTTCCTGAATCTCCAGAGAAATTTGTTTTCAATTACTCAAGTATAACATTATCGACTATTCAGCTACAAGCATTATCCCTTGGTCCTAAATTTTGTAGCACGTCTACTAGCATTAATGAACTCAACGCGAAAATCCAGTTTGAAAGCCTCATGCGACAGACAAATGACCTTACTCCAGTGTCTAATAAAGATTTTGAGCATTTTAAAACAACTCTTGTGGATTGTTGTAATCAGTATGTAAATAAAATACCTACAATTAGCCGATTACTCACAAAAGAACATAAATCTCAATTATCTGATCTTCGGAGAAATCAGGACTTAGTTTTATGCCGGCCAGACAAGGGTGCAGGAATTGTTCTTATGGATCGTATTGACTATGTTACAAAAATGTCTTCAATATTATCTGATCCTGTCAAATTCTCTATTGAGAACGTTCAAAAAGACACTACTGAAAAAACTGAACAAATGCTAATTAAAATTTTGAAAAAAATGAAAGATGAGGATATTATCAATCATGACCTCTATGAACACCTCAAACCATCTGGTTCTGTTGTACCAAGACTATATGGACTACCAAAAGTCCATAAGAAGAATAACCCACTACGTCCTATACTGGATATGAACAATTCTCCCTATCATTTGATCGCTAAATGGTTAGTTAACATTCTAAAACCTGTTAAAAATCATATGAACAAACACAATTCTCTTGATTCCTTTGACTTTGTTGACTCCATTAAAAATATCAATGTATCCGGTAAAAAAAATGTTCTCATTAGATGTCACTTCTCTTTTCACAAATGTTCCCCTCACAGAAACCATTTGCTTTCTATGTGACTATATTGAAAACAATAATTTTGATATGCGTATCCCGATACATTACCTTAAAGAACTACTTCTAAGATGTACGCTCAACGTGCAATTTAGATTTAATGATATTTTCTATAAACAAATAGATGGAGTGGCAATGGGCTCTCCATTGGGTCCTCTCCTGGCTGATTGTTTTATGGCGAACCTAGAAAATTCGGTACTTCGACCAATAATTGAAAGATTTCATTTATATAAAAGATATATGGATGACACCTTCATTATTTGCGAAGAAGACATTGACCTCAATGATATCTTGAATATTTTCAATAATTGTCACCCATCAATCCAATTCACCTTAGAAGCAGAGAAAAACCAGGAATTTCATTTTCTTGATATCCATTTAAAAAGAATGCCTGACGGTTTATTACAGAGATCGATATACAGAAAACCCACTTGGAATGGACAATACACGAACTTCCACAGTTGGGTTCCATTAATTAGAAAAAGGAACTTAATTCATTCTTTATCCTCAAGAATCAGACGAATTTGTTCCGACGACACAATAGATGGGGAATTGTTTTATCTTCGACAGACCCTCATCAAAAATGGTTATCCACCGAGATTCATCGACAGAAACTTGGTACCTAGACCTCATGACAAAGCTTTGACAGTAGAGAAAAAGACTCTATTCATGAATATGGAATTTAAGGGAGATACAGCTGCTGAAATCCTAAATAAACGGATTTCGAAATCAATGAATAAAACATTCCACGCAGCTAAGCTTCGAATCATCTTCTTTAGCCGACCTACCATTCTGGGGTGTGTTAAGGACAAACTTTCGCTTTGGGCCACTTCAATGTGTATCTATAAATTTACTTGCTCATGTGGGGCATGTTACATAGGCCGCACAAAGCGATCATTATCCAAACGCATCTCGGAACATTATCCGGCTTGGCTTTTGAAAGGGGAGCGAAAAACAATCACGAGTTCTATACAGGAGCACTTAATCAACTGTGGACATATCGCTCCAAAAGACTCTTCGTTTAAAATAGTTTACAGAGTCAAAGGAACTGGATCGAAGAGGGTTCGAATCAATATTTTATGCACCGCAGAGGCATTGGCAATCCACAAACTAAAGCCTGAACTTTGCGTGCAGAAACGATTTGTCCAACCTCTGATCCTTCCCTGGCCTTAATGGGTATGTTTCTAGGTGGGGTTTTTTTTTTGTTTTTTTAATGCACTTTTATTATTATCCATATTTTTAAATTACTATTTTGCACTTTAAACTCTTATCATTTATTATTATGACCTTTGTTGTTTTGTCGTTTTTCTTCATATCTGTCAATTGGACTATTATCTGACCCTTAAATTTTGTTCTTCCTTACCCCTTGATTAGTACGTTAACCTCATTTGTTATTTATTGTCGAATCCACTTTTTGATACAATCCATTCTATCCTTCTATAGACATACATTTTCCATATAACTATATATACGAATGTACAGCTAAAGTAAATGATTTCGTCGAAAAGAAAATTTTCTTCGCTGAATTCTCTTTTTCTTATATATTAGTTTAAATAACCCTATGATATTAAAAGACTAATATTTGAACGAAGAATATTCTTTTTGAAAGATTCTCTTCAGGTTCTACAATGATATATCTAAATTAATAATCAGAAAAATGGCCAAGTTAAAAGGTAAAGTACATCATTTAAAGCATTTGGATTTAGGATTGTCAAACAATTTGGATAAATAATTTTAGAACCTGAAGAGAATTTATCGAAAAGAATATTCTTCGTTCAAATATCAGTCGTTTGATATATTTGTTTTGATCCTGCTAATGAAAGAAATATGTTTAATAGATTATAAGGCTCTGTATTTGAATTAAATATTTGCAGTGAAGTCAAAGATTCAATGTAAGTACACAGTTGAGATTTATAGATTCATTTAGTTACATCATAAGACCAGGCACATATATGCATCAGTTCACGTTACCTCACTTTATTAACATAACAAGATGAACACTGAATTTGTAGAAGTAGTTACTTCAGTGATAGTAATATATAAAACAAAGATTGTTGATAGGAAGAAAGAGATTTATGAATTGATATTTATTGGATAGTTTTAACTTCACCAAATTGGTATACTGTTGACATAATGTTATAAAAGCAAAATAAGACCCGTAAAATGATCGATAATTTCTTTTTTTTTCATTTACTGATAAATGATTATTAATTGCTAACTACAAAGTATAGTTGGATAAAATTTAATTACTCTGAAGTGTATAGTACTTGTAAATAAATACTATATTTGTGATATCCCAATGCGTAGAAAAATTAGATTTTCTGACGTTTCGTGACTTAGCGTAAGCCACTTCTTCTGAGAATAAATAACCAAATTA
Source organism: Schistosoma margrebowiei (assembly GCA_944470205.2). NCBI lineage: Eukaryota > Metazoa > Platyhelminthes > Trematoda > Strigeidida > Schistosomatidae > Schistosoma > Schistosoma margrebowiei. The sequence goes on along the minus strand of OX104024.1, from coordinate 63,432,567 downwards.
AAATTAATCCTAGTTTAAATAATACAACGGAACAGTAAGAATAATATGTGATTAATCAAAAACAGGTCTGAACAAGTTAATGTCATGTCATTTCGGTCAAGGTGATATGTATGTGATAAGTTTTGTCAATTTAACGCTATACTTGTTCCTAAGCTATTTCGGTAACCCGCAGTCTAGAACAACACAGCGACTTGAACACCAGAGAGAAGACACAAGTATGAGAGAAAGTACTTTATCCCAAGGTTCATTTTTGTACAGAAAATCATGGGTATTTATAGATGTTGGCGTCTGTTAAATCAACATCATTTTACAGCCAATCCGATAACGGCATATTATGCTACCGACCAATAGTAGCACGCCACGTTTGAATTCCAGAACGTTCCATCACACTCTGATTGGCTAGGACTCTTCTGCTCCTTGTGGGCCTCTGGAGGCTCCGTTGAAGTTCTCCGGAAGCCGACCCAACAGTATGTAAACTTGTGTGTATGTGTGTATTGTTTAAGGGTGGAAAATTGTGTGGCATTTATGGTGAGAAAGGAAACATTTAAACAAAACATGAGACGGATTATTTCAAAACGACTAAACAAATTTGATATAAAGAAATTAAGTAATTTAGAAACTTTAATAAATTAAATGTAAACTATCCTTATGGATTGTAATAACAATTAGATTAAATACATTGAAATGTGAATTAAGAACTATAAAGTTTAATTTTAATGAAATTGTTATATTAAGAGCTTAGTTTCTTGATGTGACGCTTACAACTAAAGCACTCGAACGTTAGAAAATGTAAAGACAGAAGACAAGTGAAAGGAATGTTATTCTAAACAGTGTCAAATATGGTACAAAACTCTCAGGTATTTATAGTTTATAGTAAAAACGAAATCATCATGATAGTCATCCAGTCGGCATACAGGGTTTTTTGCATTTGTCCAATGGGAAAGCTGTAAGTAGAGATTCTGGAATATTCGTTCAAAAGATGATTGGATGAAATATCTTCGATTGTTTCTGAGCTTTTTAAAGTTTCCCCGAGTTCACTCGTGAGCTATTCTCACAGAAATCTTTTGTTCTTAATTTATCTTCTAGTTGGAAAAAAATAGAATTTGATATTTATTTGTTCGCTACAAAATGACACCAGTTAAAGGATGACTATGGACCAGAGAAATAAATAGACTTATGGTCTAAGTTTGGGACGTATTGAATCAGTTAACACTTTAGGCATTGCATTTTACTCATTGGATTTTGACTGTTACTACATGAAATGACATACATTTTTAATAGCATTTTTAATATCACCACTGGATGCCAGCTCAGTGGTCCAGTAGGTTAAGCATTAGCGCGCGAGACCGAAGGCCCTGGGTTCGAATCCCGCGAGAGGGATCGTAGATGCGCACTTTTGAAGAGTCCCACATTAGGACGAAACGGCCGTCCAGTGCTTCCATGTTTCCAAAGGTGGTCATCAATCGGTTCATGATCTCAACCAAGAAATAATACCAAAGGTTGATAAAGGAACTAGATTATAATTATCAGGTTCTATTAACTGGATTTCAACTTAACAGCTTGACCTCAGCACATCTAGTCTCAAATTTAAAATTCTAGATTTCAACTTGAGACAATTTAGAGAATAAGTATCAAGTTCTATTCATGTCTATTAAATTTTCAATTTTGCCTCAATCAAATTTATTCACTCATTGGATACGTGTTCGGTTCATGAAGTATCAAAATGATGATGAAAAATTATTAGTACAATTCATATAAAGTTATTTTTTTATCTACAACAACTACTTGCTAACAGCCAACTCTTTTCTTTGTTAGATGTCAACTAATCTTAGTACTTCAGCCCGGATAGGAATAAAATTACTAAGGCTATTGTTGTAACGTGTGAGACTGCAGGTTTATATGCGCAGCGTATTTATCGATCGATTCATTGACACGTAAACACATAATGAACGACCTAGAGTCCCGATTGGCCCTGCTTCGCTGTCTATCCCAGCCAGTTGAGTCCAGAACGCAAGATTCAGCCTCTGAGATATGAATCATTATATTTCAAACATACTCTGTTTATATATTAATCAAGCAGACCACATCGTACCATAAAATAGAAAACAACATTTACACAATATTTAACAAGTGAAATAAATATCGAACAATAGGGAATGTACATTTAGCGTCCAAGGACAACATTAGACTTAACATGATAACTATTGGTGTATTTTTCTGCACATCCTAACAGTTATAATATTTTGTATCTAATGTCTTTTGAGATAAGAAATCACAACATTTTTTAAAAACTCAGTTCTTGTGATAATGTTACGAATTTAGCTTCACCAGATATATTAATTCATACTGTATCTCTTTAAACCTCAACGGGAAATAAGGGTTTTAGAAATTGTGTATTCGATAATGGTTGAACATTTTAATGGAATTAGAAAACCATAAACCAAACTACGCTAAATACTACTATTAGTAATAGTAATAGTAGTCTAATTGTTTTTAACAGAATCCTCAAAATATTTTATAAGGATGTGTTACCTTTTTTTCATTCAGTAGTTTATATGAAAGAAGTTGAAGCAATCATTTGTCTGAAAATAAGTATGAATCAATCATTTTCGATATTTAACTGTATTTACCAGTTTAAAAGTAAGAACTGAATTTATGTACAATATTAAAGGTAAAAATATCAAAAGGGACTAATATAAATCATTCTATAGAGAAACTGAAAAATTGTTAATAATATCAACTAGAGACTAGTTTAGTACAGATTAGATGATGGTTGAAGGTAGTTGACAGGAAACCCTGGACACGGGTTTCGTGCTACTTGGCACTCGTCAACAAGGTGTGCCTTCAATCTTGAGGAAACTGGTGTTCTCTGACGGATTTGATCCCGTGTCACCCAGCTTCGCAGTCAGAGACGTTACCACTGAGCTATCCGGGCCGCGGCCGACCTCCCATAGGACTGAGATGTAATCACAATCGATTGATCACTGAATGGTAATCAATGTCATGTGTGTCAAGTCCTTATTAGTGCAGATCGATAGCTATGACTTGAATTCTTACTACGGTGAACTAAGAGAAGATCTTATGTACTTTTACAATTATGATGGTTGGAAAGTTGCTAATCCGTCTAGTTATTCTATTCCAAAGATTTGATTTATTAACTAGTAAAAATATAATTAATTATTTTACCAGTAAATCAAACGTATACGTAAAAGCGTAATTTTGATTCCTTTTTGTCATAGTTCTAGATTGTTCAATTTGGTTTGTATCAAAATCTTTCATCGTTTATGGCTCTAAGTTATTACGACAACTCTCATGAAGTGATATTTAATATCATAGAAATAGTTGCAATTAGTGTGGAACTTACTTATGATATTAAAAGCTCTTCTCCGTAATCATTGTTGTAAATATACCTTACTTTATCTATAATTACGAAAGAGTAGATAGACGAATGTTGTAATTCTTTAGAAACACAAAACATCAAGAAGTTTTCGAAAAATATGCAAACAATATATCTTTTTTCAACCTACTTTAACAAAGAATATTTTGATAGGCAAGGTAAGTATAGGGTGTTTATAAATTTCCTTTGAACTCATAGTTTAGGGCTGTTCATATGGATTCTGTTAATTTTGCCAATATGTACAAGACACATTTTCTAGAACAGTTATGTGTAAAATTTAAAATCCATCATTCCCGGCTACTTTAATTTTTCAGAAACGCGAAATTCTACTAAACTCGAGGTTCGGGTTATTACAGTAAAGAATACTTGTAATTATTTATATGAGTTCATTTGAGAAACAATAGAATCATTGAAAATTGTGTGTGTTGTTTAAGGTATAACTAAGTGAAAAAGAAATTACACTGTTCTATATTGTACGAGACTGTTCGAATACTTTATTTTAATATTAGAATGTTATTGCAGTGAACTAGAACACCAATGGAGACAATCGAGTGTATTCAACGCAAAATTACAGGACTTGTTAACGAAATCTAACAATCATAAAGTAAATGGTTAATTTGTAAAATGTCCACCAGTTGTCTCAAAATGAATCAGACTACATTGTTCTTGCATTATCATACAAATTGCATCCTGTTTCCATACTTTACTGTTCGATCCTCTTGTCTCTCTGCTGCCAGACATTCGGTTCACGACTAACATCATATATTACTTATGTCAATATAAGTAGCACACACCACCCTAGTAAGAAATATATTGGTATTAAAAGTCATCATATTAAAATGTTCATGTAGTGTTCATAATTAAAGTTTTGAAAATCTATCCAACCTTAAAGAAAATGTTTTTTGAGTTCCATCTGTTATAAAATATGAAAGATAGCGTTAAATGACTAGTTACGAATTGGTCATGATTCGAATTAGCTACTACTGAGTAGTCATAAAAACAAGACAAATAGCAACGAAAATCTACAACCTATTTGTTTCACTTCTCAAATCTTTCAGAAAACACTTTATGTAACAATCACAGTAAAAGATATTTCAACAGTTTAAACTTATACAATTTTTAAAGAATATCCTAATCATTATAATTAGATTCTAGGAAAACATTTCAAAGTGAACACAGAACAGTTACTGTAATTGTTCATGAACACTGTCCAAATTTATTGAATAGGACTTTTCAGAGTAATCTAAACACTTGAAATCATCTATTATGATTGTGTACATGTTTATCATCATATTAAATATCATACTATGTATTATTATTATATTGTAATTTACTTAAATGGTGGATTTCTTATTAATTTCGTATTGCTTAGTTTGTTTTACTAATTCTCAAAATCAATCCCTCCTTCACTTTGTTAAATCTTATTTACTTCGATATGATAATTATGAAATTACAGTTATTTACTCATTTGATATGTTTAATTAAAATAAATATAGTTGTAAGTATCAGAAAGATGCCGGCTCAGTGGTCTAGTGGTTAAGAGCTCTCGCGTGAGACTGATAGGTCCTGAGTTCGAGTCGAGTGGGGCAGGATCGTGGATGAGTATTGCTGAAGAGTCCCACAACTGGACGAAACGGTCGTCCAATGTTTCCAGGTTTTCCATGGTGGTTTAGCTTCAATTGACTCATGATCTCAATCATTGAAATTACTACAATCTCCACAAAACGCCTTCTGATAGTTGCAAATATTGATTTTTAAGCTGAAAAATAATTTCCCCTTAACACTAAAAAATTTTTAATAAATTATTATCATTTTCATTGATTATGTAACACTATTCAAAATGGATTTGTTTATCCGATTCATACACCAATAAAATAGCTAAAATCCTATTCAAGTTAAAAGATTTATAATAGTTATTAATGCACAATTATTCTTTTGCCCCCTTCAAGTACACTTAATTAATCAATGGGAATTTTTTTGTATATTCAAAAGATAGTTGATAAGGGTTACATTTTTTTTAAAAGAAAAATGAACAATAATGATTCCATAATCGATAAAGCTATAATCAACAGTAATCAATAAATTCTTTTCATTTATTTATTTCATTCAAGATTTTTTTTCTTATTCACTTCTGTCTAGATAATAAAGAATTAAATTATACTTATAAAAAATAGCGAGTAGTATTTTTATAATGAAACTAAATAACACAGTCAATGAGTCATTTTTTCTTCTAAAATTGAATAATAATAATAATATCAGAAAGGAGTTTTTGTGGATATTATAGTAATTTAATAGTTGAGTTCATGAGTCAATTGAAGCTAGACCACCAAGGAAAACCTGGAAGTATTAGATGACCGTTTCATCCTAGTGTGGGATTCCTCAACAATACATTCATGTTTTCTATGGTGTTCTAGCTTCAATGGACTCATAAACTCAACCATAAAATTAATATAGTATCTACTAAAACCCCTTTTCTGATAGTAATCATGATATGCTCTCTAGTGAACGGCTTCAATAGGTATTTACTGGAGTTCTAGTGAGAAGCTGTGACCAGTAGAGTTCAACCGGCTCTGTTGTGACTTAGAAATTCACCAAAGACAATGGTGGATGTGTCGCCCAATTTCGTAGATTAGCTGAAGTTAGACATTGACACAATTGGATGCCGGATCAGTGGTCTACAGGTTAAGCGCTCGACCGGTAGATCCTGAGTTCGAATCTCTAGAAGCGGGATCGTGGATGCGCACTGATGAGAAGTCCCATACTAGAACAAAACGCCCGTGCAGTTTTTCCAGGTTTTCTATGTTGGTCTATCTTCAATTGACTCATGAACTCAATTAATAGCAATAATAACTGTATAAACGTAATTCATCTATAATATGATTATTCAACAACTTATATTTAATTAGCACACTAATGTGTATTAAAATTAAATGAGAATGGTTTTAGTGTCTAAACGGACTATATTGAACAACTGAATGTACTTTGTCGTTTCATTCGTTTTTTTCTTCAAGTTGATAATCTTTTTCCTCCAGAATATAACTAAAGATTTATGTTCAAAGATTTAGCATTGTTATATCTTCTTGGATTGGAAAAATCTAAAACAAATGATTACGAGTAGGGTAAATTAAATATAGAAGAGTTTGTCCCATCAGTGTCTATGAAGTAAGCTTTTAAAAGTGAATTAATGATTGAATTATGTGAATTACATTACAGTATTGATAGTAACTATTATTGCAATAGATGAACGATTTCATAAGTTCTGAAAGCTACGTACAATTGTTTATCTTATTATCAGAATGCGTTTTCGCGGAGATTCTTAGAAATTTCACTGGTTGAAAGCATGGGTCAATTGAAGCTAGACCACCATGGAAAACCTGGAAGCACTGGACGACCGTTTCGTCCTAATATGGTGTATGGTGGCGCAACATCGTAGATTGCTTGAAGTTAGACATTAGCACCGTTGGATGCCATCTCAGTGGTCTAGTTGTTTAAGCGAGAGACTGATAGGTCCTGGGTTCGAAGTTCGAGGGGGGCGGGGCCGTAGATGCACACTGCTGAGGAGTCCCACACTAGGACGAAACGGCCGTCCAGTGCTTCCAGGTTCCCCATGGTGGTTTAGCTTCAACTAACTCATGATATCAACCACTGAAATTATTTATCTATTTGTTGTATCATGAAAAGAAATTAGTTGTTTTATAATGTATTAAGAGCTTTAGTAAATCAGTATTGTGATTACTTTTCTGTCTAACAGTATTAGCCAGCATTTTCTTTATCAATCATTGTTTCAAAATAACAAACAAGTACTTTGATTTCACAGTTTTTCTGGACATAATGGTAAAACCAACTTACTTTTGCAAAAAAGTGATTTTCAAGTTCAATCATCGACATAATTAGTGATTTAAAAGTATTTTATTGTAGAGACAAATACTGACAATCTGGTTTTTACACTACAGTAGTGAATCAGTTAAACCACTGTGACTTAAGACGAAAGATAAAATCCTGAAATACAACATTTATCTTGCCAAAAACAGATGAAAATAAATAAGATCAATTATATAACTATTTCTTATAGGAAAGCAAATACAAAATTGTCATCACATAGGCTAGTAAGTAGGTCATTAGAATAACTAAGTTGTAAAGTTTGACAAAAAAGTAGTCAAACTTAAAATGTGTCTAAATAATAAAGTAATCGTATATATGTTAACAAATTAACCTAGAAATTTATTTGCCAAACACTGACTTAGACACTAAAATTGCTGTTTCAATCATCTAAAGCAATACATATAGGTAGTAAATATATATTGAATATCATTATTTTAATGTTTAATAATGTAAGTAGTTGATAAACTAGTACTTGATTGAGATCATGAACCGACTGGTGTTAAACCACCATTGGAAACCTAAGAGCACCGGACGGGACTCCTCAACAGTGCGCATCCACGATCCCGCTCGCGTGATCTGAACCCAGGGCCTTCACTTTCGCGTACGAACGCTTAACATACTCGACCACTGGGCCGGCATTCATTGGTGTTAATGTCTAACCTTAACCATTCCACGAAATTGCGCGACCATCTTCTATTTTACTGAGGTAGATACTTGTCTCTACCCGACATGGATTAGCTCCACCTTTACTGAAAACACAATATTCATTTAGAAGGAATAGATATTATTTATGTATTTATGTACAGGCGTATATGTGTATGGATAATATTTTAAATTAATCAAATATCTAGATGCGTCTTAGTTTCAAGTATACGTTCACTCCAAGCTGAAATAAATATCATAGATGAATAAAGAAGCTATTAAAATTCTGATTTGATATAATTAAAAAAGCCAACTTCTATATTTGTGATCTCATTGGTTCTTTTACTTTGTGATTTCGAGTTTTGAATAAAATCTATAGAGGTGTAGTATGGGAACAGTAACAATCGATTACTAATAAAAAAAAAGTACCTAGAGAGTCATAAATGTGTCTGAATGTGTAGGTTTTTGCCTAAATTCTATGCAAGCAATAAAAACTACTATATAGAGATCTGTTAGTTGATTAACATTATTTCTAATACTTACAGACTTCTAAAGCCGAAGAATGGGGTACTCTAGCTCAGGATTCATATGGAAATATTGTTAAAGACCTATTTAACAATCACAGATAATTTAAAGAATTTTTAGAAGTGAGATATTACGTGTTACTACATATTTAAACCAAAAATAAGTATTCATGACGAAGGAATAGCCAAGTTCTACAGGAAACATACTGATTATTGTGTACTTTCATTTAATATTATACAAATAACAAATATAACTGTAATGGAAGTTGGGTAAAATGAAATGATTATCGAAAAAACAACGATCTACTTTATTTTCGTCTTTATTACCAACGGCTGAAAACTGTGGTTATATAATGAATAAATACTTTTGTAATGAAAATTAAAAAGGAAACTCTGATACTGGAAAACACTGAATGAGATATTTAAAAACTAACTACTTTTGTAAACCCTACATGGCTTCGCAGCATTGTAGTTTACCACTTTATTTGTTTTCCCTATAATATTAACGGCGGTTTTCTTTATTGGGTCTCCGAATATCATAAAGAAATTAGTTATTTTCATAAGAATACCATTTCATATTCCTTATGACTACTTGAGAAAAGTCAGTGTTTAATATGTGATATGGAAAATCAAAGAAATTTATCAATTTCTGTCAATTAGATCAATAAGGGGAAATTACGAATTTGTTAATGAGAATGGAACCCGTAACAACTTGTAACAACATATATTCACATCAAATAATGTTCAGTGAAAGTAACAATTCATTCTCAGAAAAATGAGTTCTTCTCTTATAGAATTTGTTGACATGGTACAAATTAACTCATTTAGATAAATGACTGAAACAAAAACTAGAAAAACAATTCCTTACATTAAGAAATTTCACAGGTTTAAATCATGAGTCAGTTGAAGCTAGACCACCATTGAAAACCTGGAAGCACTGGACGGCCGTTTCGTCCTGGTATGGGACTCCTCAGCAGTGCGCATCCACGATCCCGCACCACGCGGGGCTCGAACCCAGGACCTACTGGCTTACATTAAGTTCAATTTCTAGTATAGAAAAATGCAATGCACTTCCTCACAATTTTATTTACAAAGATTTCATTTGCCTACTTATTAGTAGCACGAATTTTCAACATAATATATTTATAATACAAATAAAGTAAGTGATTAATTAAGATTATAGAAGACTATTAAGTTGCATTCATTCAAAAACTAAACCTTACGTGTACAGTAAAACCACACAGTTTTTTTCTGGATCCAAAACGAAATTAAAATATCAGCATTACGTAAACATTCCAACAAAACAATCACAATCTACCAAATATGGTTTGGTTAAAATGAATTCCTTCATCACATAGACATATAAAACAGTGTTCGGTTTTTATGTAGTCAGGAAAACTAAGTTCACATTGTATTAACTATTCCTACTGAGAATTTAAAGGTACAGGTTGACATAAGGGATTTCCTTCCAATGAGTTCTTCATCGATGCTGTAAGTTAATATAAATATATTGGAATTAAGAATAAAATCATTGCTTAATAAACGATAGTGTATCAATGTAACAATTTAATAGTGAGTTAGTAACATTACGGATTCAAATTTAAAAGAAAATCTTTGGTGATATTTCGAACTCCGTTAAATACCATAGCTAGTCATATTCTTACTCACACAAAGAGTTTATACAACCTCTTAATTGATCCCGGCTACCTAATTTGTTCTATAATATTACCCCCACAAAAAATTTCAGATTTCCAGAATATTTCAGTCTTATTAAATTCTAATTACCTTTTTCTTAGTACTCATTTTAATAATTACTTATCGGTAACGTTGCAGGCTATACATGACATTTAAATTTATATTCATTTTAAGTTCCTACTACCACTCTAATGTAAACAGTGTTGTTTAAATGATTATGAAATTTCATCTTAGATTTTATCTTTATTTGTTACTAACTAATTATTTGATATTTATTTTACACTTAATTTTGAAGAATGTGTATTTGTGTAGAGTATTGATGGGGAACCCACTGAAATGTAATTTCAGTACTTAGCTTGTACTTGTCAAACCAACTACAAATATGTATATTATCCACAGTAATAATAATAACAATGATGATGATGACGACGACCGTGACGACGATGATGATTAGAAAATGAAAACGTGAAAGGTACACAGTGGAAAGGATACAACAAATTCTGGGGCTTTTTTGATTCATAGTTTTAATTACCACAAATGTTTCTACGGGTGTATTGTGGTAAGCACAGGTTTCACTTAATATCTACTAAATATCTACAAAAGTAATCGAATGACTTTACTTAATTACGCCTGTTATTCCTCGTGAAGGAGCATAGGCCACTCACCAGCATTCTCCATCCAACCCTGTCCTGGGCAATCCTTTCCAGCACCTTCCAGTTCCTATTCATCCTTTTCATATCTGCTTCTATTATCCGACGTAATGTGTTCTTTGGCCTTCCTCTTGTTCGCTTCCCTTCAGGATTCCAAGTTAGGGCTTGTCTCGTGATGTAGCTTGATGATTTGCGTGATGTATGTCCTATCCATTTCCATCGTCTTTTCCTAATTTCCTCTTCAGCTGGAAGCTGATTTGTTCTCTCCCACAAAAGGCTGTTGCTGATGGTATCCGGCCAATGGATGTTGAGTATCTTGCGAAGACAGCTATTTATAAATACTCGTACCTTCTTGATGGTGGTTGTTGTAGTTCTCCAAGTTTCAGCTCCATACAGTAGAACTGCCTTGACGTTGGTATTAAAGATTGTGACTTTGATATTGGTTGAAAGTTGTTTTGAGTTCCATATGTTCTTTAACTGTAGGAATGCTGTCCTTGCTTTGCCAATCCTTGCCTTTACGTCTGCATCTGAGCCTCCTTGTTCATCGATGATGCTTCCTAGATATGTGAAGGATTCTACATCTTCCAGAGTTTTGTCATCAAGAGTGATTGGATTGAGTGTCGGAAAGTTTTACTACAGTGAACAAACAAAGTTCAATCCAATAGTAAGTAACTATTTTCATACAAATAACTCTACCAATCAATTGATTTATCCTAATATACTTTTTTAACTTAACCTTTAAGCTAAATATTTTGCTTGAGCAGAGGAAACTCTGGAAACATGCTCTATTCAGCTTACACAAAAGTTTTGAAATAACGGTTATCACGTTCAATGTATGAACAAATGAAGAACTTATCTTTAGTATTTCTTTCTTTCAATGTTCTAAAACATCATTTATAAAATTAATGTGCCAGTTTCTGAATAGATTTTGTAAATTGATTATATAAACTGTTGTTTATAATATTCATCTTAATATACCTACACAAATTTTGTCTTAGAAATTAGAACAGTGTATAATATTTTACTACAAATAAGACTGAATGACTTTTATAGCTTATATTGATTTTCTTCTTTTTTTTTAAATGCCTAGACATACCAAAATGTCTTGTTTCCACTTTCAGGGAAAACTACTGAAAACTTTAAAGATGCACCTATTTGAATCTTTCAGTCAATGTGCAAGCACGATTTATTTTCCTTACCTTACTAAAGTTATGCATTATATATAAAGTAACTGTGTATGTGTACTTCTATTAGTAAAATTTGATGTTACTGTGTCTCCATGACAGTATATATATATAATTAGATAAACGGACATACAAGTATGTAAGAGAATAAACATTTTATCTAGGTTTTTCAACCACTGATTTCTTTTTTAATCAGTATGCCCTGCAGATCTTACCAATCAGTACCACTGAATACCTCATGTGGGTGTTTTCCTAAAGATGAATTAATAAACGACAACAACTTGTTGTATATTCGTTCGTTGTTATGTGAACATGAAAAGGTTTGCCAACAATTATTGACCAGTTGCGTAGGTGAAGGATTTGATGTGACGCATGTTGTAGCATAACTGATCTGATAAGCAAAAACTGCATTAATCCTTTTTGTAAAATCTTTGTTTACTTATTAATTTATTAAATATTAATGAATATACATGTATACTTAATATATATATGAATAACAAGTAAACGTTTTCTCAAAACAAACAAATGATTGAACAAAAAGGTGCTTATCACCTAAGAAATAAACACATCGTCTTTTAATTTACTAAACAAGAGATGTGTAGATGATTATTTCGTTTTAAAAATGCCTCCTGTATTCTGCATTTCTTTCGATTTCACAAAATTGCATATATTTTGATCCAAAGCACTATACAATTTAAATCATTGCATATAAAAGAATGACAACATCAGAAATGGAAGGTGGTCGATTTGATTTTGACGATGGTGGAAGTTATGTTGGTGAGTGGTGTGAAGGAAGAGCACATGGGTTGGGTATAGCTACTGGGCCAGAAAATCAGGGCGAATATTCAGGAGAATGGAATATGGGTTTTGAATCAAGAGGTGTATATATATGGCCAAGTGGGAATATTTATAGTGGTACTTGGCTGAAAGGGAAACGTCATGGTGAAGGTGTTCAAATCAAAGGACGCTGGGTTTACAGAGGATCATTTACAACTGGGTTTTGTGGTCGTTATGGAATCAAGGAATCTCTAACCAGTTGCGCAAAATATGAAGGAAGCTGGCATTTGAATCAGTTTGATGGTTTTGGCGTAGAAACTAATTCAGATGGAAGTAAGTATGTTAGTTCTAAAATATTTCTAACCTGAAACATTAAAATATACTTGTCCCAAGCAAGTTTATAACTTCTGTTGTATCATTTTAACAACATTTCATCTCCTAGAAACCATATGTACTTTCCTCTGGCACTATCAGGAAATCATAACTAATTAAGTTCTACTATGACATTCTAAAGGACAATCCAAATGTTCTTAGAGGCTGCTTTTTTAAATGAAAAATAACCCTACATCAGTTAATAAAACAATCTAATTTGTAGCAATGCACTGATACCCAATTGATTTAATAAAAGGATTTCAAAACCTATTTTAGATCTTTCAGTCGATTCGGTACCTATCAAAGTTGAAGAGAAAAACAAAGCTTCCAGTAACTCAATAAACTTCCTTACTACTTGTAAATTTAGTAAGTTAAAGGTAAATCACCTAATGGGTTAATGAATGACTTTCTGTAAGACTCATTGAAAATAAACACCATTATTTAGAAATAAGTCGAGTCATTTGTTTATTTTTACGTTACCCCTATCGTGATCGCTACAATGTAACGATTTTTACTTACTTATTGTTCAGTTAGTTTGTAATGTACCATTTATATAGACAATCTTTATCGGTACAAATAATTTAACATAAATAATTTCACATTTTCACAATTGAATTCACGAGTTGATCAAAGCTAGATCACCATTGAAAACTTAGAAGCACTGGACAGACGTTGGATACCGACTCAATGGTCTAGAGTTTAAGCGTTCGCAAGCAAGACCATAGGTTCTGAGCTGGCGTCCCAAGCGAGAGATCCTGGATGCGCACTGTTGTGGAGTTCCATATTAGTACTAAGCAGCCGTTCAGTAGTTCAAGGTTTTCAATAGTGGTCTATCTTAGACCAACTCGTTCGTTCAATTGTGAAAATAGTACAATCTCCACAAATCCCCATACGGATAATTTCACGTTTGTTGACTGTCTTTAAATAAGTTAAAGAATAAATTTATCTTTGTCTCTACAATAAAGTAGTTATTAAGAGATTAAGTAATTTACTGACTTAACGAATTCATAGGTGACAAAATATTTCGAATTAACAACCACTAACAGACATAAGGTTGAGAAAAAACTATATCAGTATATGTCACTCATTTGTTACATATTGACGGTATATACCATTTTTTATCTACCTATACAATCCCTCACTTGTTACACTAAGTAAACATCATTAATAATAGAAAATCTTGTATAAAAGTTCGTATACATAGGAGAAGTTGGTGAAATACTTAATGTTTCTATAATAGAGATTTTGACCGGAATTAATGAGTTTATTGACAGCTGGTAGATATCTTTTTTATCAGATTATATATTATTTTCAAATCAAGAATTCACTAAATATTCCGTTTGATACATTAAAAAGACAAGTTGAGCCAAGAAATATTTCTTTACAACTATTTCTTCATCAACGCACTACACCAATATAAATTTTTACGAGTAAAAATTCCATACCAATTAGATGGTGGTGGATCAGTTTAACATTATAATAATCACTTAGTTACATAAAGTTTGGGAAATTAAAATTAAGATGAAAACTAAGCTGAACTAATATCATGTGAGAAAATATACCAAGTTAACGAGTAAGGATAAATTGTTTCGTTCTAGTTTGAAACTCTTATTCAGTGCACACTCATGACATTATACGAAGTAGAATATTCAATATTTATCACATAGAAGAGTTTGTTCATGAGAATCTTGAATAAGAAAATCTCATGATTTCAACAAAAAATTCGTCTTCAAAAACTATAAACAATCACTAAATACTCATTTAAACATAAATGCTATTCATCTATGTTTAAAATATTGAAACTTCAGAATTTGTAACATAATATAATCTGTATAAAATCATCACTTGTATTTATAAAACGCGAAAATCTCTGAGAACAGAGGGTTTTACTGATTTTGATGGACATTTATTCTCTAAGCTGAATGATTTGGTTGTGGAGCTTTCATCGTTCTTCTAAAGGACGTCATCATCACAAAATTCACCTGAGCTACAAATCTTCACCATCTCAAAATCATCTGAAGTTTTACTGATATCTCGAAGATTACAAGTTTTATGTACTATATTAAATTACGCGTAATACAGATATCAAGAATAAAATTTTAAAGGAATAGTAATTAGTAACTTGGGGAAAATTAGAGTACGTAACACTTAATATTAAAGATATTAATAAAAAAGCTGACGGAATAGTGTACGGTTTCGTATATTCTTTTCAAACTGTCACCTTGTACTAGTAAACGACATATCAGGATCAACGGTAGAATTTAAGAACTTAATATTATCAGACTATCAGTACAACTTAATAATACCATTCATAATATGGAAAAATTAAATAAGGGTTTATATGTACATTGCACCTCTATGTGATACCTTGAAGTAATAAACGACACCAAAGTACATAAATAATGATCTATCTTGCTGACCAAGTGACAGTTTCTAACAGGAACAATTAATACTTTTCTACATACATAACTAACATGTAATTTAAAAAAATAGACGTAGAAGTAAAAGACAAGTTTTTTTATAGTGATAGATTTCTTATTTAAACCTAATCAAGATGAACGCTGATCACAACTTGGAAATTCTTTTTTGGTGATGAATTATGATGTATAAATTTGCTGCATGAAACATTACCTGGACTTGTTTTGAAATGCCTTCATTTACTCCATACAATTAAACTCCCACCCTAAAATCAATGTTTCTTCGTGGATTACCATCCGAATAATCAATGATTTATGTGTTACGTGTAAAAACTACGTTTGTATTTGTTGTTAAGTTCTAAAATAAGACTCACTAGTCAAACACTGAAAATATTTTGAAACTGATGACTTATCGATTGTGTACTTTGTAATTTAAAGCTTGATAAATGTCAACAAACTGTAAACGTTATCCATCTTATACTCAGTAAACTGTCAATTTTTTCGACTAAGTTTGTATATTAGATTGGCTAAGGTTATCTATAACGTCTTTAATATTGATCAAGTGTGCTTGATTCAGGATTTATGATCATTTTCCTCTTTTGTTAATGCATTAATGCTGAATACTTGACTATAATCTTGACTAATTATTTCATTACGAACGCTAAACTTAACTATATTTCTGTTTCCCTATTCGGTGACTCGGGACCCATAGAAGACAACTTTGAATGAATTTAGACATACAAAGTGAAATCTGTGGTGAAAATAACATTCGAATATTCAACAGTGACTCATCAAAGGAATGAAAAATAGCTCGAAATGCTGGTACTTTGTAGCTAGTTTGTTTTACAACAGTTTTCAAAAAAATCTGATGATAAGAAGCATTCTCTTATAGCCTTATTTCTGAACTATTTATTTAAGTCTAATCGTTAATAGTCATGTTAAATTATCTCATTTTAAGAACATGACTTCTCATTATAATAGGACACTTAATAACTTCCAATGATGTTGTTAGGTTGTTATAATAACGTTCATGCTATCGAAATATTTTCTATATTAGATATTCTCAGACGGTATTTCACATAAGTTATAGTTGTGTTGTTCTCAAAACTTGAGATTTGATTAACAAATCTACTCAGTTCATATTGAGCTTATACTGAAAATGGCACTGTAACTCAAGCTCAAAGTGATGTTCAAGAAAACTTAAAATTAGATAGTAAATTTATAAGTTTTTAATGTAAAGACAAGCAAATAACAATTTTGTGGGAGTAATTTTAAGAATGACCGCTTGTGAGTAGTGTAAAAGTCTCGTTATTCAATCATAAAGTAATATGATACGAGATGAAAGTAAAATTACGCCGTGGCCACATTTCATCCATTGTAAATTCTTTCTAAGACATCATTAAACAAGAATCCGTTGCTTTCTCCTAAATAATATTTAATGTTATAACATCGGTTGTAGTGAACGAGAACTCAGGTGGGGGAAACCAATTTATTGTTTAATACAAAATTACGAAGTTCTTTCGTAAAATGTGAAACCCATACATTGAGTACTTCATTTACAAATCTTCCATGAATTGTCCTTCAAACCCCTCATGATTTTTCCGATTTTCCATTCCTTTATGGTTCCGTTCTTGTTTTCTTCAGCTCATTCTTTTCAACCTTCTTTTGAAAAGCATTCCACTTCATATTTGTGTTACATACTGCTCATGTCTGCCGACATAAGTAGCATACACCACGCGGTGGCTGCGTTACAAAATCACAATAATTTCATCATTACAGTGAATATAAAATCATCTAAATAATCTAATTCTAATAGAATACATTAATTTACGTGTAGATCAGTATTATTACCATCTTATATTTTGATTGCAGTTACTATGACTAAAATAACTAAAAACTACTTAGATAGCGTTAGTCGAGTGAAATAACTGAAGATTGGTACTTATAATGAAATGTTTACTTTTATCTACTTTCATCCTAGATTTCAAATAGAATATGAACTGTTTTTATTTAATTAAAATACTTTAGTAAAATAATCATTATTTCTCTCGGGAACAATCGTTGATTAAAAGAACTGATATAGATTATAGATTTCTAAAATGGTTTGTTCTCTCTATCTGTTAAACTATACAATATTATAAGCAAAGATGAATGGTGGCTAGCAGTAGAATTCACTGCCAAAGATGATTTATTATGATTGGTTGAATTTCCGTCACACGATAATTAAACAAAGACGGTTCTGAATTTCATTGGTTGATATTTTAGTATATATTCTAGCATAAAATTTGATTACATTAAAGAAAAAACAACTCTTGAATTTAGGGCTTGTTAAAGTTTTGGAGCCCAATAATATTGATAAAATGATTAACTGTCTACAATGCTACACTTTTGAGAAATGGACTTCTCCATAGTATACTGAATAAGTTTTAAATCATTCTCGTTATGCAGATGATACACTTAATCGTGACGCTTTAATACCTTCGTTAACACCTACCTACTAATTAAATTAATAATCCATGAGATTTTTTGATGGCTACTAACTTAAATATATTTAATAAGCTTAGATAAAGTGTTGTGTTATGACATGAGAAGCATATATGAGAATATATTCACTTCTATAGTCTCATATAACCTAGGCATAAAATTTTCGTTAAATTCATCCATGATAGGATCAGATATGAAATTCCTACTTTCACTGTAGAAAAAGAAATGTAACAATAAATCAAAGCACTTGCTACTGGTTAACTCCACGATAAAGAATATATGTCATCCTAAGATGAAACGAAGGTTATCATCTCGAGTAAGAAAACCCTTAGCGTGAAATTTATTTAAAAGCGGTCGATATTTCAGCACACTGTGTGAAGAAACATCATTTATTGCTATGCTGCAAGATCCATTTTCAACAACGTCAATTCGTACTTCCATCAGCGATAAGTAATCAATGATAAGCTAACTAATGTGTATATGTTAGTTTAATTTGCTTATATATCTCTAATTACATAGATTATACCCAGAGAGCTGTGTTCTAAAGTGCTCCCTAATATATATGGTAAAGATAAGAAGAAGAAATTACCAAACTTACAAATAACTCCATCCTTTCTCATCTGATTGTAAGTAAAAATCAAATTGATATATGAGTTTTTTTTGTTTTGAACTGACGTTTGCTACTCATTAACACCTCTGTGCAGCGAAAGCAATCGGGATAGACAAGAGGTAACACCGAAAGGGTAGTACTACCATGGTAGTAGCCCTAGATAAATAACTTTTTCGACAACATTTAGATCCAATGCGAGTGTCACAACCAGCGCAGGGAAATCTAAATATTTTATGCAAATTTATATCTTCTACGATGCTCCAAATTTTATTTAATAAGGTAATTTGTAGGATATCTAGTAGTGATATTTCTGGGAAGTACTTGTAGTTTAATAATAAAATTTATCCGACTCATAATCTCATTAACAGTGTCACTTAGAGCGAAACAAAAAGTTGAATGTAAATTGATGTAAGATACAAACTGTAGAACAGATCACCTAGCAGAGTATATGTTAATTCTACTACTTTTATTAATGTTGTGTAATAACAATAAATCTCAAGCATGAGTTCATAATATAAATAAAATGTGTATTCATTGGGATAATCAAAAGAATTTTACCGAGAATTTCTGTACTCAGCTTTCCCATAAATAGACAATCATATCGATAAATCAAAAATGAAATTCACTTGGTGTTATTTTCTTTGTATCTTCCCAATGTCATTTAGGACTGCAATTGATCAGTCTCATGTTGGTATATGTGCATCCTGTGAGAATTGTCTCGATATAGCCTTAGGTCACAAGGTTTTTAAGCAAAGATGAATAGTAGCTAGCAGTGAAATCCAGGACGCGCGTTTGTCCTATTTGAGACTCGTCATCTGGATATACCTGCGTCTCAGAGTTGATGTTCACTCTATGACTCGTTGCACAACCAGGTGGCTATCAAGACTCAGTAGCTAAGTAGATAACGTGATGGCGTTTGAAGCGAATGGTACTGGGTTCGAGTCCCGGAGTGAACATCAACTCTGGGATGCAGGTACATCCAAATGACGAGTCCCACGTGGGACGAAACGCGCGTCCTTGATTCCACTGCCAGCCACTATCCATCTTTGCTCAAAAATGAAATGTTTAGACATCGTACCAATTTTCTTTACATTAAAACATACCTGTTTTTTTTATAGATAGATTAAATGCCTCACAGAAGTAAATTATAAAATGTCACTTATTATTAACGATATCAGAATAATCATTAGTAGAACAAAAACACAATAGTAAATACTTCAGTACGCAATTTCATAAAATTTTATTAATGGAATTGAGTAGAGAATTGAATAACTACTTTAGAATTTCATAAATTTTACTAATTATCTCAATGCTATCTAAATATTTATCAGTTTTAAAGCTAAATTTGTTATTTCATCGTTGTACTATCAAAAATAGTTAATAATTCAATAATGAAAATTATGTATTAAATTAGCCCTTTTTTCATGTTACACTTTAAAGGTAATAAATGTTACAAGAAGAGATGCTGATAGTTAGTCTTTTGGTTTTAATAGATCATGGTTAGTTTCAATAAAACAAGTACGACTATATTAGGGAATATTTTGTTCAATATATAATTGTAGTATTGCAGTGAACAAGAACACGGGTGGGGACAAACGGATGTATTAAGCAGAACAATTACAGTTTATTTCAACAAAATCTGAATACCATATGGTCAATCGTCAATTTGCAAAATATTCATGCATCAAACCACATTGGACTGTTTCTGTTGCAAACACCAATCCATTGTCTCCCATTCCATTGTTTATGCATTTTCTTACAAATTCCAATGTGTTTTCGCTCTACCTTTCTTGATCTTCGCCATCTTCCGCTGCCAGACATTACGTTCTTTTAACGCACGTTATATACTACTTATATCAATATAAGTAGCTCACACCACAGTATGACTATTGATAATAGTGGCAACAATATTGATAAGGGTAAAAATACACTTGCTTACTTACGTCTGTTAACCCTTGTGATGGATCATAGGTCACCCACCAGAACTCTCCATCTAACTCTGTCCTAGGCAGTCCTTTCCAGTTCGTCCCAGTTACTATTCGTCCTTTTTTATCTGCATCCAGCTCCCGATGCAGTGTTTGCTTTGGCCTTCCTCTTTTCCGTTTCTTTTCAGGATTCCAAGTTAACGCCTGCCTCACACTGCACTTTGGTGGTTTCCATAATTTATGTCTTATTCAATTCCATCGTCTTCTCCTAATTTCTTCCTCATCCGGAAGCTAGTTTGTTGTTGCTGTTGGTGATGGTAACCGATGAACGGATAATGAGAATCTTACGAAGACAACTGTTTACAAATACTTGTACATTTATGATGATAGTTGTAGCGGTTCTTCAAGTTTCACCTCCATACAGTAGGACTGTCCTGACGTTCACATAGAAGATTCTGGCTTTGATATTGATTGTTTTGAGTTCCCTACGTTGTTCAATTGTAGGAATGCAACCCTTGCTTTGCCAGTCCTCGCATTTACATCTGTTTCCAATCCTCCTTGTTATTCGATGATGCTGTTCAGATACGTGAAAGATTCTACATCCTCCAGAGCTTATCCATCAATTGTGACTGGATTGGTGTTCTCCGTGTTGTATTTGAGGACCTTGCATTTTCTCTTGTGTTTGTTGAGGCCTACTGATGCAGAGGCTGCTGCTACACTAGTTGACTTCATCTTCATTTGTTGGTGTGTGTAAGATAAAAGAGCTAGGCCATCTGTAAAGTACAAACCGTTTAGCTAATTCCTAGCTGTCCATTGTATTCCGTGCTTTCCCTCAGATATCGAGGTCATCGTAGTACAGTCAAGCACCGGAAGAAAGAGAAAGGGGAGAATAGGCAGCCTCCTGGCACTTTCAAGATTATGCTTCTTTGATCCCTCTCTGGTTGTCTTCCATAGTAGTTTCTTTTTCTTTCAGTAGATCCTGGAAGACTTGGAACCTGTTATTAGGAGCTGTCTTGAATTCGTTTGGTATCTCGGCGGAAGGCTGTATTGAATTTTTAGGATGCTGTTTCCCAGCTGTTCGGTGTCTCTTTAATTCCACTTTCATCTTGGCCACAATCAGGTGGTGATTTGAAGCCGCGTCAGCTTCTCTTCAGGTTCTCACTTCTTCCATTGTCCTTCTGAATTTTTTAGTGATACAAATATGATCTATTTGGTTCGCCGTGGTGTGATCCTGTGAGACCCATGTAGCTTTATGTATGAGTTTGTGTGGAAATAGTGTATCGCCTATAACCATTTTTTTTTAATTTACATAGATTCGCAAATCCCGTCCCACTTTCATTTCTTTCTCCCAGTCCATGTCGACCTATGATATCTTCATATCCGGTTTGTCCATTCCGATTTCGGTATTCAGGTTTCCCATCAGGATTATCAGGTCTTTTCGCAGGCACTTCGTTATGATTGATTGCAACCCCTTATAGGGTTGATCTTTATTGTCGTCATTGCTATCATTAGTTGGTGCATAACACTGGATAACATTCATCACGACTCCAATGTTCTTTATTTTTGAAGGATGCTTTGATGATCCTAGGTCCATGAGATTCCCATCCCATAAGTGCATTTTGTGCCTCTTCGGAGAGCATCAGAGCGACTCCTCGGGTTTGTGGCGCATTTCCATCTTCGTGGTTGAAGTACAAAAGCATCTTTCCCGTATCTAGTCTTTGCTGTCCAGCTCAGGTCCGATGGGTTTCGCTGATTTCGAGCACTTTCAAGTTGTATCGCCTCATTTTCATTGCTATTTGACTGATTCTCTTGATCTCCCACAGCGTCCGGACATCCCATGTACCTATAATAATGGTTGCTCTGGTTGTTAGAATTGACATCAGCCTCGTGACTTCTGAAGAAACCCTGTACATAGGCTTTGTGTTATCTGACACTCAACAGCGAGACTCTCCATGAGATTCGAATACACATCATCCAATCCAGTTTACTGATTGAAGGCCAGAAACACTACCAGGTGCCTTAGATCAAAATAGATGGAGATAGGTTTGAGTCCTTAAATCAATCATGCAAATTCGAATTTTTTATCTACACATTTTATGCTATAATGAGAATATAAGTGGCTAACTATTAATTCAATTAATAAGAGATAAATTTTACAATAAAGTGGTCATTAACAACATTTTTCATTAGCCCATTGCTATTACGTAAGCATATTCCGTTAACCCTAAAATGCTTAAACTTACAGGAAAATATCAATGTACAATTATTTAGTTGTAGTGTAATCAAACATTCACTTATTTTCAGGAAGTGTATCTACGAATCTATGACTATGCACAATACATTAGATACAAATATCTTAACGAAATATAAAAATGATGCATATCAAATAAATAAATAAGTAAATAAGCAGAACACCCTAATGATGTAATCGTAGGTTACCAGTTTTGTGTCAACTTAGAAAATTGGTAAGTTCACTTTAAGTTCACGGTAGATTTGACAAGAAGCCAGGTCATTTAACTAATCACCTGAAACAAATAAATATTCTATAGGGTTTTTCACAATTAAATAAAAGGATATTCCATCACTAAGTTCAAATAATCAATCTCAATAACAAACAGATTGATAGATGATTACTTATTTCATTCATAGAAATTTAAAATAATCAGTTAATGTAATCCGTACTGATTTGTACTAAATTATTTTGTGGTGTGTACTACTTATGTCGACATAAGTAGTACACATCACCAATCAGGGATAAAATGCCTCGCAGGAGAAGGTTGAGAAGATCGGAGAGGAAAAAATGTGGACAGAAAGTAATTAATATGTAAATACAGGGACAATGAAGTCTGAAATAATTAGTGAACATCTTGCAAGTGAAGTATTGTAGTATGGTTTTTCTATTTTACCAAGTAAATCTGTAGTTTTGTGACAGACTTTCTAATACAATTCATTAAATGACATAAATATTCATGAACAAATTATATCCATATTAATATATGAGAAAAGTACTCAGATATTAAACTGACTACTAAAGTCTAAATATAATTTTGCCTGGCTATCTAGCTTTAGGAAAATTATCTTGCTACCATAAATTTCATTATATTGTACTTATTGACTAAATAAAGCCTTACAAACCTTTTATATATTCGTGTTTTTCTCTAGAGTCTAGGAATGTTTCAAAGTAGACAGTAAAACTATTTCAAGAAAATAATGGCACGTTATTTTGTCAGCTGTTCAAAGTTCTGCCACAACCAAAAGTACTAATTCTTTATGAATATAAATCTCATTTAACAAATACTAGATAAAATATAACCAACTAATTTTTAAAAATAGGGGTTTTGTGAAGATTTTAGCAATTTCATAGTTGAATTCATTAGTCATTTGAAGTTAGACCACCATGGAAAACCTGAAAGCACTGAACATCCGTTTCGTTCTAGTGTGGGACTCCTCAGCCGTGCGCTACCACGATCCCACTCCGCGAGATTCTAACCCAGGAACTGTCAGTCTCTCTCTCTCAAATATCTAATTATATTATATGCACGAATAGTCAATTGAAGTTATCCATGATCTCATTACATAATGATATGATCATTAAAGAATTCTTTGATGGAAACTTCTTAATTTATTTTGATTACTTCAGTCATTCACCTAACAAATTTCTTACTTAAAAGACCCTATAGGTGGATTTGTTTATCAATCATCTATCTGTCAACAAAAAATAGAACTGTACTTAGAATCTATACTAATATTCATCAATATTAGAACAAATAGTTAGACGGAAATCGGGCGCTAAGTAAAAATGAATGCGTCACATTATATAAACTATTACACAATTGAACGATATCGGACCAATAAACAAGCTGCTTTCATTCGTATTTCATCACAACAACATTGATCGGTTCATGATTTCAATGAAATACAACAACAAACATTATACACATTTATACAATAAACAGGTTACACAGATAAAGAATAATTGAAGTGGAAAAACTATTTTTTTCGATTCATTACAACTAAATCAATAATTATTTTTTATTGATTACAAATTGGCACTAGATTTACCAAACAAGTGGGACATAAGATTGTAAAATACAATGTAGAAATATTTAAAAATGACCTCCTTTTAGTCCACTTATCGTTTAGGGGAATTTTTCACTTCTCTTCCCTCTGAAAAATCATTAAAATGCATGTTAAACACATAGTAATAACAAAAACAATTTGTGTTCAGATATCTTGACAAGTTCACTTTACATATATTGAACAATTTTTGTTAAACCTATAAAATAAGATACCAATCTGTGGTATAGACACACATTGAACATTGATTGGTACAATCTTAAAGTACACATATTTAGGTAGTAAAACTGTATTAACTAATGGAAATAATGGAACTAAATAGTATTTTTTTTAACGGTAGTTTACATTATAAATTCAATTCAGTGAAATAACTAATAAAAACAAAAGATGAATTGAACAGCTGTTTAGAATGAGTTTCAGACATTATGTCTTTTTAAAATTATTCTGGTAATAAATTGGTCACATTGACATCAATCACCATTATAATAACAAGTAGTAGTCAATGCATCAATACCTTATGAGTATAATTTTTTCTATAACTTATTTTTGCATACCAAAACTAAGTGTACTTACTTACTTACGCCTGTTACTGAGCATAGGCCACCGACCAGCATTCTCCAACCCACTCTGTCCTGCGCCTAAGTGTATCAATGATAAGATAATTGAATTTCCAAAGCATATTCAATTCATTAATCCATTAACATTTATTTTTTGTTACAGAATTCCCTGGAGTGACATACAATTCATTGTTCTTTAAGTTCATTTAAATCTGTCCTAGCAATATTCAAAGTCTTTGTGTAATGACCAGTAAGATAAGGGAAAATAAATTTGGAAAACAGCTTCAATCTGTACAGTTGACTTATATTGATTCCATGATTATCGTTCAATCAAACATTTCTGTTTATTTTGACAAATATCGTTTTAAAACCTGTATAGGCTTTCATAACTATTCTGTTTGTATCTTGAATAACAGTATCACTGAGATATAAGTACATTAATTCATACTTCTATTCTCTGATAATTACACATGGATTGAGCTCCAAAGTCACGGCTTCTCACTAGAAATCCAGTTAACCACTTCAGACAATTGATGAAGGTTTGTGCAAGATCATGAATCGATTGAGATTAAACAATAACTTTGATAGATACCAGCTCAGTAGTCTAGGGATTAGGCGTTCGCACGCGAGATCAAAGGTCCTGAATTCGAGTTCAGCCTACAGGATCGTGGATGAGCACTGCCGACAAGTTCTGTACTAGGACGAAAAGACCGTCCAGTGCCTCAAGGTTTACCCAAGATCCACTTGTGAATTCAACCTTTAAAATATGGATGTCTATTTAGCTTTTCCCTGCGAATATTGTATATTCTAAAAATGTACATTTTTCTCCCAACTGTGTATTTTATACATTCTGTTTAGATTATTGACGAACAATGTATTCAGAAACAACTACTATCTTAGTTCATTTACTAAAATTTAAGAGCAAGTATATGATCTAAATTGATCTAATTTGGAGTTAGTTTAAATGTAATGATTGGTTGTAACATTGTTTTACTTATATGGATAGTAGGAATACATTTAGCGCTATTAACCTTCTGGGGTTAGAATAATTCAGTTGTTAATCAAGGAGAATACGTTTTATTTCGTATTAATTGTAACTAAGCTTTTGGTCTACTGAAACTACATTTTGAGTCGGAGTTTTTCGGTTGTTAAATTATTATTTAACCAACAATCAACTTTAATTCCTGTTATATCTTTTGGTCTGTCTACCTAATTATGGTGCTGAGGATACTTATTTAATCCAGATTAAGGCCTTGGCGCGATAGGCTGACCGACCTAACCTTGAGGCTAGTACGCGTGAGTTCGAAATGGAGTAGAGAGGAAAAAACTATTATATCACCTGATTGGCTGACAAGCACATGAATGAGAGAAGACAAGACAACTGGAACACCACTCGATCTATTCCCGATATCCTGATTTCAGTTCAGATCGGATTAGCGTAAAAAGGTACATGAATAAATAAGTGAATAACCCAACCACAACGTACGATAATTAGGAAAAATACAATTATGTCCAAAGCTGGGAATTAGAGTAGAAAATAGGGTGCAAAATATTATGTTTAAATTTCAATAGCTTCGGAACAGAAAAGGGTAAGGCAATGAATCATACATCGAACGAAAGCTTATGTTTTGTAGAATAGATTAGGGACAAGAATAAATGTCAGTGTTTTACAGGCTTTACATAAAATGGAATAACATCCCAAAAATAGCTTTCGTAGTTTGTCAGGGCTTCTTGTTTTCCTGTTCACAACAATTCCACTGAATAATCCATTTCTTTTACCATAATTGAGTATATTATAGTAAACATAAACTCAATTTACGTTATTTCTTATACCAGTTTGACAAATAATAAAACTTATGAAATTCATTATGTCATGCATTGATTGCAAATGAATGGATAGTATGTTGGATAAATTTAAACTTCACAGATGAACTTCATTAAAAACAACAACTTCATCAAATGTTTAATCCTGTTTCATGCTAAATAATCTTAAGTTTTTTTAAAATTTAATTATATCACATTAAGGGAATGTATATTTGCATGACGAAGAATTTGAATAATTAACGTCGATATGATATCTGCAATAGACTAAAATACATATATTTGGTCTAGCTTCAATTGACTCAACGGTTGAAAACATATACTTCTTTATGAAATCCAACCAAGTAGTTAGAGAAACGCATTGAATATTTACGTAACATTGTGTAATTGCTATAAACACATCGAATATTATATATATATATATATATATATATATATATATATATATATATATATATATCACTCCACAAATCTTTTGATTTTTAATTATTGTAAAAGATTTTCCTCTTCTTGGTAGTCACAACCAAATTCTATCTGTTAATGTTAAAATACGGATTTTTCTAAATATATTTCACAACATAATTCATATTTAGAGTACATCCACTGAGTGATTATCGAATGCGTTCATCTAAATTTTTAATCAACTGGTCAATACTATTTGATTCATTTATTTATGTTTGGTTTTGACACTGTTTCCATTAGTTTCTAAGGTTTAATGATCATATCATTATGTAATGAGATCATGGATAACTTCAATTGACTATTCGTGCATATAATATAATTAGATATTTGTCTTAGTGAATAATGTTGTTTGAGTAGCTGCAATAAAATATCTTAAAGATGAGCACTAATTTAAATGAGCTCTTTGTACAAAACACTATGTCTAGTAACCAAAGATCTACGTACATATATGTATATAACTGGAGTTCCAGAAACTGAACGCTTTGATCAGCATCGGTTACTCAATTAAATAGAGACCTTAATAATATCTAATCTGTATTACTTTCTTTATCAATAATATTTTGATGAAATATTCATTTAGAACAACATATATAAGCAAACAATATTGTTTTCTATTAGATCCTCGTTAAGCTTGACTCTAATATAGTCAGTGAGATAACATTTATAAAAATTATAAGATTAAGTAATAAGAACTGTTCAGATATTTAGACCGTGAAACGTATATTTGAAAGAAAAAAAGGGTGACAGGGTGTAAAAGAAATAAACGAAAAAAGAGTATGGAAAATAATAATAAATAAATTCCACTGGTTGAAATCATGAATCAATTGAAGCTAGACCACCATGGAAAACCTGGAAGCACTGATAATAATAATCATCTGCTTATTAGTGACTGACTTCAGGAGATACTCCTGGAGTTCTAGTGAAAAGCCGTTACTAATGGGGTTCAACCAGGTCTGTTGTGAGATAGGAACTCACTGAAGACAATGATGTACGATGGCGCAACTTCGTGGATTGGTTGAAGTTAGACATTAACACTGTTGGATGCCGGTTCAATGGTCTAGTTGGTTAAGCGCCTGGCGCGAGATTGATAGGTCCTGGGTTTGAGTCTCGCGGGGGGCGGGAGCGTGGATGCGCACTGTTGAGGAGTCCCATACTAGGACGAAACGGCCGTCCAGTGCTCCCAGGTATTCCATGGTGGTCTAGCTTCAATTGAATCATGATTTCAACCCGTAAAATTTCTAAAACATGTCCACAAACCCCATTCTGATAATAAATAAACTCATTTATTAAGGCCAAGGGAGAGATAAGGGTGTTATAAATTTCTTATGATCACAAAGAATTGGATTGTTGGCTCGAATTCCTATAGCTTCTGCTGTGTGTAAGAGACGAGATCGAATACCATAAGGAAAACTAGTAAGAATACGATAAATAACTTTAAATGACTTGTTTCTGTTCACTACAAGACCGCTATCGATCAAGTGTGATAGAACTGAACTGTGTATTGTCTTGATATTACCTTTTCCTAACCACGAAGGGAGGTGTTCACTAACACTTTGATTCAGTTGCGTGGTAGTGCGCCTAATATAGCTTTCTCTGCAGAAGGAGCTGAATTCGCAGATACACATAGAAGTTGCATAACCAGGTAACTTATCCTTTAGTTGGGAAAATATTCATTGTATAGAATATGTTATAAATGTAATGTAAAATATTTCCTAGAAATAAGAGGTAATCATGAATTAGACTGAAATGTATAACTATTTTCTTAGCATTAGAAGAATCGTAAATGTTATGAATAGAAAATACATATATTCTACGTGAATTCTAGGAGAAGTGAAATCACCGTTTCATTCATTATACTCAGAATATGTTAATCTTTTTTAATTTATACTTTAATCAGAAATAATTTAGAATAAACTGAATATAATGAAGGTTAATAGTCATATTATTGTATTTTGGTTACGATGTCTAAATCATAGTTTAAGAAGATTGTCAAAATAAATAAAAATAAATAAACGAATAGAGTTCAAGCTTAAATGTTAGAAAAAGATGCAAACGGTCTGATCAGCCTAGTGTCCTATTGGTTCGTTGTTCGCCTAGCCCGTCCAGCTGAGTCTGGAATGCCAACAACAGTTTCCACTATGCGAATCATTTATTTCAAACACACTGGATTTATATACCAAGCAAACAGAACGCAACCCAACATAAAATAGAAAATCATACTCGTACAAAATATAACCAAAAGTGGCTATGAACGTGGGAGACAGTAATTAATAAACTGAGTGTAACTTAGGAACAGTAAATCGTACAATAATAATCTATATGTCAAAACGAAGCTTATAATAGGGGGAATATACAGATAATATTAGTCCATTAATAGGTCTCCGAAGATACCCGTAATTTAATCGTCACTGGCATATAACACTTTCTACTTGAACTTCTTATTAAATATAAGATTTTAATGATAATTATTGACAGAACGCTTATAGATTTAAAGGATTCTAAAAGTAACTAATTCAGAAGACAGAAAAAGTCTACTGAATTCATTTAGGTGTAGTAAATTATAGAAAATCTTAATATTATAATAACTTAAAAATTTATCCACTTTTCGTACAGATATTTAGGATGTTAACAATGATATTTATTATTATTTTTTTTATTTGAACACATAAATATTGGTGCAAATGGGCACCTAATACATATGCGCCACACAAGTCAATTGTTTTGTGTGTGGGTTGTGATACTGCCCGTGCGCTCAAACTGAAGCAGGTGGTTTTCTTAGAGGACCACACCCAGAGCTTTTGACTTAAAGTTCTCATCCACAAGGAAATGGAGCGACGTGAAGCGATGCAGTCCTATGATGGTCGGTGACTAATAATTGGTTCATATGCCATTTACCCCCTCACGATCCTGGGGTCCAAGTGCACCATTGGTTTGGAATCAGAGTTTTCCAACTCACTTAGGTGAACTCTCCGTGTCCACCAACCCGGGTAAAGCGTCGGACATTCGCTTTTCGTTCTCTCAATTTTGTGAACAACACCCCTTCCTCAAGAAGGCAGTAAGACACGTGGTCATGTGAGAGTACTTCAAGAAGAAGAGTGGACTCTTCTTACCTTCGACCGTAGCAGGACACTTGAGGACAACAATAATAGTCGAAATAACAATATCACTGATCTGATAAACAAGTACTTAATTGACTGGAGTCTCAGTGAAATAACAAAGTGATTTTTTTCAATTGTATATTATATACAAAGTTTAAGACGGGATAGTTTCATAATTGAGTAAATTCGTTATATCTGCTGGTTATTTACGGTTGTTTTTTTATAATATTGTTAGTATATATTCATGAAATAAGGTTCGATTGAATAATATCAAGTATTACTTAGTTTAATGTAAATAAATCTAACTGTTAATCTGTATGAATCATGTAAAAACTAGTGTTTATAGATATCCATTTATTTTGATATATAATAAATCTTCATCAAACGCTTTCGTACTCTTAATTGCCTAGTGTATGATTTACATTTTTTCAGTAATATGTGCCAGTTTTTCGATGTTATATGATTCTAACACTAAACAACCTCTGATCTGTTCTTGCACATACATATAGTTATCATCGATAACCTTTACATTCACTTATCTCAATTGTTCCATACTATTTCTTATTTCAATGTAAAATTCTAATACATATCTGGTTGTAAGCAGCTGATGAGAAACCAGGCAAATATAATGAATTCATATTATTCTACATCAATATTTGTTCTGGCTTTGTTTAAAAGATTTCGCCTCCCATAAATGTAGAAGACTCATTAACTCATGACAGTTTATGTTTTCAAACCTTTTGACGTAAAGCCAAAACTATGGAAAATTGTAAATAAGTATTAACAAATGATCAAGTTTTTTTCTTACCATTGTAGATCATAGACATTGTTTTACTTATCAAACACTTTAAAATCATGAATGGTTACTCAATTAATTTTATCAGCTCCAACTTATTTTAGAGAAACCTGAAATCTTGGATGTCGAATACAGGAAAAAGGAACCTGAATAATAGTACTTCTTTAAAATTAGCAGAAAAAAAATCAAACTTATATACTTTTATTATGTCAATCAATGATCAGCACAAATGACAAGTATATATTCAATTAACTTCCAAGTAAAACACTCTACTAATCTCTGATTATATACACTGATAAACAATTTTTCATCTGTAACGAATGTTTATGTAAGCTTAAAAGAGCCTTTAAAAATATGAGTAGATAAACGATTTGTTTTTAGTTTAGATTTTGTTTAGAATAATGAAGGTTAAGGATGTTTGAATTAGTGATTTAATTATTCAACATACTTCACATTATCATTTAATGTTTTATGAATCTGATTCAATATCACATATGTTCGTTGAGCCAAACAAGCAGTACCATTAATTCTTGTCATTAAGATCAACTCTCATCATCAAATATTACATCTTTATGTATTTAATCGACTTTGTATTTTTCACTACTTATTATATTTTCACAAATTTAAATCATGAGTCAGTTGAAGCTAGACCACCATTGAAAACCTGGAAGCACTGGACGGCCGTTTCGTCCTAGTATGGGACTCTTCAGCGGTGCGCATCCACGATCCCGCACCACGCGAGGCTCGAACCCAGGACCTACTGGCTTCGCGCGCGAGCACTTAACCATTAGACCACTGAGCCGGCATCCAACGGTGTTAATGTCTAACCCAGTAGGTCCTGGGTTCGAGCCCCGCGTGGTGCGGGATCGTGGATGCGCGCTGCTGAGGAGTCCCATACTAGGACGAAACGGCCGTCCAGTGCTTCCAGGTTTTCAATGGTGGTCTAGCTTCAACTGACTCATGATTCAAATTTGTGAAAATTTCTAAAATCTCCACAAACCCCTTCTGATTATCATATTTTATTGTGAAATTTGTTGAAACATTAACCTTAAGAATTATGAATAAACTGAATTCTCATTTAACCCAAAATAATCCTTATCAATCTAAAGTATAATCATAAATTTCATCATAATAATTCTATTAAATAACATGTGTAGTTTAGTAAAATTATGTTGGATAGTTGAGGGACATTATATTGTGTTACAGTCCTGTAAATGATGCTTCATTCTTCATGTTCATTTTAATATCATCACAATTCCACTTATTATTATTATTATTAGCTTTATTCAATATTATATTTTTGGTACAATATAAAATTCTCAACACAAAATATCTCAACGGGTTTCCTTTTCTTATTACTTGATCGATCCTTGCTATAAATATTGAATGGTCGCTAGTTAGATGTTAGCAGTTCAGGAATCGATATCCGAATAATGTACAGTCTTTTCGATGCATATCGCCAGCAACCACGATGTCTCTAACTGGGCTGTTATGTAACTTGTACAACGAAATGTTGTAAGCTTCTCACAAACGTACCTGAATATGTTATGAAACTAATAAGCATAATGATTTGTTTAAACAAACAAGAAAACAGATAATTTATTGAAATATCCAGATAGTAGGAACAGGTAGCCCAAATATTCAAGCAGACTGCCTTGTAGATTTACATTTTTGAAATATTTAAACTTTACCAATAGTTAAATGTTTCGTTTTCTGTAGTGTTAAAATAATAGTTGATTCTTTCTATATTTCAAAAACAATAATCATACAGTACTTAGTACTTATCCCATATATATATACTATTGTGTTTGCTCCGTAATTTATTTTTACTGTAACGTTTTTTGTGCTGTGGCCCAAAGCCGCCAATCAGAAGCAGCGAATTATCGATCGGATCAAGGACGCGTAAAACACGTGCGAGCAGCCTAGAGTCGTGATCGGTCCTGCTTTCTGCCTATCCCAGTTAAGCCCAGAATACCAGTCTCAGCCTCCGCAATATGAATCCTTATATTTCAAACATACTGAGTTTATATACCAATCAAATAGACAACAACGTAGCACCAAATAGAAACTAACATTTGTACAAAATTTGGCCAAATGTGGCAGTGAATGTGGGAGACAGAGACAAACAGACAAGGAATAATTCAAGAATAGTAAAACGTATAATAATGGTTCATAGATCAAAATAAAGTTTATAATAAGAAGAATATGAATATGAATAGTTTAGTTATTTAACAATTATACAATAAAAATATACGCATAGTATTGGTCCATAAATTGATCCCAAAAGTTACCATTCATTATGTTAATAGGGACCTAACATTTCGTAATACAATTAGTTTCATTTTCCACTTCTCTAATAAATGAAAAAACGTATTTTATCGAATAAAAAGATATTTGATAAACAAGAAAACATAGAAAGACAGATGTTTATTGTATCATTATTATTAGCATTTTTATTCCCTCTATAAACTTGTTTAGTAATTTGTCAACCAATTAGATAACACTATCGATTTAAAAGAAGAGCTTAATTTAAACTGTTTATATCTGATAACATTTCTAAGTAAAAAAGTTACTACATTTTTTATCATACAGAAGGAATTAATAGCAGGAAATAAGTAGTTGCAATTTAACGTTAATTTTAAGTATTGAGTCTTACAAGTTTTATTCGAAATAGCAGACTTTTAACACTACTGTTCATAAATGGTTTATTCCTTATGAAACGATATTAAGTGGTTAGATTTATTCGACAGGAAACCTTAGATCTAGGCATTATGTCATCTGACATTCTGCAGTATGGCATACCTGCTACCTTGAAGGAATTGGTGCTAAAAAATGGATTCAAGGTCACATCATGCAGGCTAACACTTTGAGACGTTACTGTTACACTACTTTGGTCTCGGGTCACATTTCATAAAACTGATATATTTACAAGTGATTAATCACTGAGTAGTAACTAATGTCATGATTGTCTGGTACTTTCTTGTAGATTGAGTCCTGTAGATCAATTTAGTTTGCGTGAAAAAGATTGACAAACCCTCCTTTCTGCTATACACGAAAAGATATTACCTTTAACCTTAGAAACAAATACTTTCAAATACATATAAAAGTCGGCTGACCAATATATAATATTATATGCATTAACCACTATGCACGTATGACAGCAATTTTGGATTTGATCTTTTTTAGTACAAGTATAAAGCTACTAGTATCAGAAGGATCTGAAAAATATCAACATTTTAGAGGAAGAGGTATTAACTAGTGCTTACACTAGTACAAACCTAGTAAGTCCCTCACTCAGAAAAGTAGTGTCAAATCACCCAACACGACACAGGTCTTTTAACAACTTGGCGATGTCGACGGAAAATAACCAACCTACAATTTATTTATCCCTACAAATGTCCGTAATACATTCAGATCAGTGTCTAAACAAAATCATAATCCAAACAATTAATTCTCGGCTTTTAACACTCTTCCGATTTCCGTAACGTAAATTAATATAATTGTACATGGGAGTAAAAAATAAAAGCAGAACGGTAATAGGAGATATGACAAAATGAATAACTATTCGTATAAGTTATACTTACAAAGATCTATAGTCAAATCACTTCATATTAAGATCAAAGTGAATCAGTTATAAATGTTTTAAAGTGAAATAAGCTTAATGATAAACTCAATATGATCATAACTAACAAAAGTTAAGATTTATTTTCATAAGATGTGGTTGTTCTATGAAAAACAAACTATAATAATAGCTTACTTTCAACATATACACTAATACCTTCATCCAATATGCTTTTAAAAACCTTCCTCAATAATGTATTCAATTAAAAACTACCGTATTATGTTTGGAGTATGCATTAAAAGTTGAAGAGAATAAATGATACATTTATTTGTTTGCATAACTTATTCAGAACATACAGTTTCTTTAAATCAATAAGCATTTTAAGTTGAAGGTATAAAATGTAATACTGAACTTTTAGTTACCTGTTTATATACACACACTGCAAATAGTCTACAGAGATCATAAATTAAAACCATAATATCAATAATAGTAATCATAAAAATATAACGTTTAACAATAAAGTCTTGCCGACTTGATACATTTTTATTAGATAAAATAAGCTAACGAAAATTTCAGCTTATATATTTTTGAATTTTAACAGTTTATTAGTTAAATTAGATTAAACTGGTATAAATGATCCGTATATATTTGAAGAAAATTAGGGCCTTAAAAAAATAACAAGATAGACTGATTTCTACTACTCTTCAAACATCTGAAGGGAAACGTGGGATACAGTGGACATCTAGGATGCAGCTGGACGATCTAGACTTCGCAAATGATCTAGATCTTCTATCGCAAACGCAACAACAAATGCACGAGAAGACGATCAGTGTAGCAGCAGACTCAGCAGCAGTAGGTCTCAATATACACAAAGGAAAAAGCAAGATTCTCCGATACAAAACAGCATGCAACAATCCAGTCACACATGACGGAGAAGATTTGGAAGATGTAAAAACCTTTACATATCTGGGAAGCGTCATTGATGAACACGGTGGATCTGACGCCGACGTGAAGGAGCGAATCAGCAAGGCGAGAGCAGCATATTTACAAGTGAAGAACATCTGGATTTCAAAACAATTGTCAACCAACACAAATATCAGAATTTTCAATACAAATGTCAGGACAGCTCTACTATATGGGGCAGAATCCGGGAGAACTGCGAAAGCCATCATCCAGAAGATACAGGTGTTTATTAACAGTTGTCTAGGCAAAATACTTCAGATCCGTTGGCCGGACACTATTAGCAACAACGTACTGTGGGAGAGAACAAACCAGATCCCAGTGGAGGAAGAAATCAGGAATAAATACTGGAAGTGGATAGGACACCCATTGAGCAAAGCACTCAACTGTGTTACAAGACAAGCCCTCACATGGAATCCTGAAGGACAAAGGAAAAGAGGAAGACCAAAGAACACATTACGCTGAGAAATGGAGATAGACATGAGAAAAATGAACAAGAATTGGATTGAATTAGAAAAGAAGGTCCAGGAAAATGTGAGTTGGAGAACTCTGGTCGGCGGCCTATGTTCAATTAGGAGTAACAGGTGTAGGTAAGGTAAGGCTAACCAAATATGAATAAAATTTCAACACTTAAAAATAAAATTACAGTTATAGCTTTTACTTAAGATCTGTTTTCAATTGAGTTGTAGTTGATCTAAGTATAAGCCTTTAAAATGTGTCAATTAATTGATACTTATATAATTATATTTTACTGAAAATGACGACTGATTATACATTGTTGATGAAAAATATACTTTATTACTAATTGAATTAACTCTAAGGGATAACGGCGAGACTATAATTTCCGAACGAACCAATCAAATTTAAGATGGCAGATCTTACATTTTGGTGTGTAATTTATTCATTCATTTAGTCAAATAGCATTTTAGCATTATAACTGATGTCAGTTAGTAATGAAAACATTTAAATTTAATTCCTAACTCTAACATTCAACTTTAAATCCTAATCCTTATTCTCCACATTCATATATAACACTCATTTAAACTTAGTAAGTTGGTAGATATTCCACGGTCATTTCAGTGTTACTCAAA
This sequence comes from Schistosoma margrebowiei, assembly GCA_944470205.2. NCBI lineage: Eukaryota > Metazoa > Platyhelminthes > Trematoda > Strigeidida > Schistosomatidae > Schistosoma > Schistosoma margrebowiei. The sequence goes on along the minus strand of OX104024.1, from coordinate 63,395,584 downwards.
GATCGTCCATAAATTATAATGTTACCAGGATATCTAATTTCTTTGAAAATATTCAACTGTCAAGTTCAATGAAAGTTTTCAATTCTAGGCTATGAAATTAATAGATTAATGAAGAATAAATTATTTACATACCATAGTCGAAGATTCGTAGTTATATAAAAGTATTCATTTATTTCACATTATTATCATTATTCAAAACAAAAATTCTGTATGAATTTTTAAATGAAAATACTATATTGACATATTTTGAAAAACAAACAAACAAACAAAATGTACAGATCATCTTTTTGTTTTACTTCTAATTAGGTAAATATCATGAACTATAACCATACATTTAATCATTGATCATATTTCAGTACTATGGTTACAAACATCTATTTATGGGATACGCATAAATACATTTTAGTTTGCTGGTTTGTGTGTGTGTGTGTGTAAAACAACTGGAACTAGTTACATCTATTATCCTATTAACAAAACAGAAAAAAATAACAACGAAAAAAGGATAATAAATTCAAAATATGTATAAAATACATTTGTCCTTAAAATGAAACATTTAACAAACACAGTTACAAATAGAGAATCTAATATGATAAATGTCACTTGGAATATCATAGAAATTGTTTTACAACTATTATCTACTAATAAATGTACTACTATCACTACTATAACTAACATCAAAATATGATTAGCACATATTAATCACGACATAGATGATAATCACTGTTAATGATGTGTGTATATATAGCATAAGGGAAGAAAACAGTACAGCTAAAGATTGTTGATGAGGATTCCTAAGATATTTCATATATTTTTAGGGATTGACGAAAATAGTTTTTTTTTCCACATGAGTTCAAAGTCAAGATTTGGGTCATATGTAACAATGACTATTTTTATTAACTTTGTAGAACTTTACTCATTGATGATTTTTTCCTCAAATATGTTTTAATTTACTTCAGTATTAAATCTGTTAATAATGAGATCGAATCCATATTAATGAAATAACTTGTATAAGATAAATTCATTCCACTTCCTATGAAATATCTTGATGTAATGTCCTGCACAGAGTTAATATACATATATGAATTAATAAATGCATACAAGAGTTTATTGGCTAGTTATATATAAGCTTCGTACATTCTACATGATGTCAGATAATTTATAATTTCATCTCATAAGTTTGCTAATATATATAATGACTGCTTTACCAAGTTCCTGTTGATTTTACATTATAGGCATATATGCTGGAGCATGGTCTAAGGGTATGCGTCAGGGTCTTGGTGTTCGTCGTTCAGCACCCTATGCTCTAGCAGCTGAATTTAATCGCACAGTACGCGCAGCTCAATCGCAAAATAGTTTGCCATCGGGAACAGATTCAGAACGCGGTTGGAAAGGTACAAACAGCTCCGGAGGTGGAAGTGGTGGCGATGTCAGGAACAGCGCAGAAAGAGGTCGACCAGATGAAAGAAGAAGTGGGTTTGTTTTGCGTGCTACATCTTGCCCTTTGCCATCTTCCCTATCAAACAATTCAAGAAGTAGCTCTTCAGGCTATCGAAGTGCTACTCCAACAACAGAGAAAAAGTCCATCTTCAAACGGAGTTTCTTTCGAAAGTTAAGAAAGCAAAAGTCAACTGGTGATTTATCTATCGTTGGAGGAAGATCAATTGGTACGTTTTCCACTTGTGGTGGAAGTGGTGGTTTATTTCATAGTCGTGGACGTCGACCAGGTGGGTCACTTCGATCGAATCTCAGTACTTCAAGTCAAATAACAACGAACTCATTTGGTCGTGGTGATGTTAAGGCTGTAGGGAACGGAGGTCAAGGGCTTCACGAATTCATGGAAGAAACATTAGGACCCAATGTTACTGAGACGTACAGTGGTCAGTGGAATGAGGACAGACGTTCAGGATATGGTGTTGCTGAACGATCTGATGGATTACGTTATGCAGGAGAATGGTTTAATAATAAAAAGGATGGATATGGCATTACTTATCGTACAGATGGAACCAAAGAAGAAGGAAGATACAAAGAGAATATACTTGTTCAAGCTCTAAACAGAAAAAGTAAATTGTTTATGCTTCGGCATACAAAGTTAAGAGACGCTATAGAGGAAGCAGTAAAAAATGCTGAAGATGCAGCAAAGAAAGCTCAAGAAAGTTCATACGAATCAGCCTTTCAGCGGTAATTTGAAATTTTCTCTTTTTAAATCATCTACAATCTAACATATATTGTTTGTTATGATACATTCACTTAGAAATTAATAAACCAAAGCATTGATAAAATGATCCTTCCATTAGTGAACAAATTCAACAAAACGTTTAATCAATAATTCTTTATACTTTTTTCATAAGATTCTTAATTAGTTACTAAAACGAGCTGTAAACAATGTCAATTAAAGAAAACACTGTCTGTCTTTATAGAAATATTCAGCTTACAAGTTAGACATAAACTAGGAAAAGATTATCAGAACTGTGTGATGTATTTGCTTAATATAAGTTTATCAAAGGGACTAATTGTTTTAGAACTGAATTAGATTTAATTTAATAGTTGAATTCTTGAGTCAGTTGAAGATAGACCACCATGGAAAACCTGGAGGCACTGGACTGCTGTTTTTTCCTAGAAAGGGACGACTCAGAGGCGAGCATCCACGATCCTGCTTCTAGAGATTCGAACCCAGGACCTATCGGTGTCGCGCACGAGCGCTTAGCTTCTAGACCACTGAGCCGGCATCCAACGGTATTAATGTCTAACATCAATCAATCCACGAAATTGAGATACCATCCACCATTGTCTTTAGTGATTTATTATCTCACAATTGACCCGGTTGAACTCCATAGGTCACTGTTTCTCACCAGAACTCCAGGAAACACCTCTTGAGGACCGTCACTAGTGAGCATTTGATAATTATTATCAGAAGGGGTTTTGTGGATATTATAGTAATTTAATAGTGGAATTCACGAGTCGATTGAAGCTAGACTTAATTTATAGTAAACGTTTACTAATTAATTTTCCAATAAATCACACTAATACTTCATGCATTAGATAAACATAAATAACTATACATTACAGTAATTAGTTGATAAGTCGTATCTTGATGACTTAATCTAAACAATGGAGCAAATATTCTAACATCATGTACAAACTTTAAAACGCTCTTTTCATAATCTTATAAACTGATTGCATTTATTACTTGATAATAGATAGGGCGAGACTATAATTTATGGACAAACTAATCAGATATAAGATAAAAGGTCTTAAATTTTGGCGCGAAATTCATTCATCTATTTGGCTGAAGAGCGTTTTTGGCATTTTAGCTTATGTCAGTTCGTAATGAAAACCAGAAATCTAATTCCTAACTCTTAACCATCAACAGTAAATCTTAATTCTAGTTCCTCACCATATTTTATAACCCTCATTTTGTCCTAGTTAGTATGTGGACATTCTCAAGGTCACTTTAGCGTCGCTCAAAGGTCGTCCATAAATTATAGTCTTACCGTGAAGTGAATTATTTACATTTTAAAAACATTCCACATTAAAAAACAGGAAATATACATCCGTTGGATTAATCAAATCAAATTAATTTTCCACTCTTTATTTAGATTATTTATTAAATATCAACAAACATTAGACTGCAAAAAAAAGCAAATCAACTCAGGACAAACAACAGATTTTACTCAGAGATCATTTAACAGATGTCAGTACTGGTTTCCTGAAGAATATGAAGTGCTTTGAATTTTGGAGCTGAAACGTTAACTCTTAAAAATCTGTCTACTATCATAATATTCTACTCCTATAAATTTCACATACTGCTAAAATTATGTAACCTGATACTTGACATTAATTGCGTTATGGTTATTTCAAAGTACTTATTTGGTTGTCCAGATCATGAACTTTGAAAACAACCAGAACTAATATATGTTGATTTCGTTTAGGCACTAAAGTTAGTCTGGCAAAATTTGATCGATAAAATTCGGTTAACTTGATAAATGTGTTCCATAAAATATGGCTATAAATCGCTAATATTTATAAACACACAGGGTACTTCAGTCATTATTGTGTAACTACGGTTTATTCTAAATAACCAAACATTAAACTATATTTTGTTCTCTGATATAATGAGAAAGTCAAAAGACGATTTCACATTGACAGAGTTCTCCCAAAGTTATTCAGACGGCCTACCAGAAAATACTGAATAGTCGTTGCATCTTTCTCTGGCAACCAGTCATATACAACGTAGAACCGGGTATATTTGTGCTTCAGTTCAAGTTGTGTTAGCACAGTGTGATAAAGTTACCAAGACCAATCTCTGAGAAATATAATTAGTAATCATTTGAACAGCATTAGTTAAATCTTTGTTTAGAGTTATCCATACTAAGGAAATTTCGTCAACGCAGAAATATTCTAACTTTTGTAAGATTTCAGTTATGAATCCCATTGTTTTCAAACTTACCCATTTTATCACGAAGAATGGGTGTCGTTCTGAATTCTTGAATTTCCAGTTCGAAACTTATATTCAATAGGTATTAGGACAGATATCCAAAATGATCTTATGGAGTTAGAAGTTAATCCGAAAACCTGAATATCCCATTTTGATTATCAGAAGCAGTTTATAGTTTCCATAGAGATTGGAGTGTATGAATTGTTTAAAGCGAGTAATATACAGTCCACTAAGTTGTAATCATTACACAACTATATTTCTGTATCTCAATCCAGTTATTAAACTCGTTCGGCAAATGAAATTCGCCATAAATTTTGCAAAATAATTTCCTTTCCATAATTTAAAAAGTCATTATTCAGTCAACTTTCATTTATTTTAGAGCTCAAACTGCACGAACAGTAGCAGGTACAGCTGATGCGCGTGCTCGAGAAGCACGTAAACTTTCTGAAGAAGCCAGGGCAATAGCACGTGAATTTTCCCCAGAGTTCGTTCAGTTGGGTAAGTCTTTCTATAATAATTCTTTCATAAGTTTAACATGATGTAAAAATTGAAACTACTGTGTATAGAATGAGAAACATTTGATTGTTAAACATGCTTATCTAATACTCAAGCTCTCAGCAACAACATTATTAGTTTCCCTAACAAAAATACAGATTTTGTGCCTTCATGTATTTTACATAACTGCTACCATGTTCAGCAAAATTTTATCATCACTATTATTGTCATTACCATCATTTAGGAAAATAAGTATACATTTGCAGTTGTATAGCCTAGAAAATTTGAATTCTCTGAAAAGAGAACTCTTTGCTATACCAATTCTTTTTATTTGAAGCACGAAAGGCCTAAATACTTAAACAGTCTGATATACTGTATTTCATAAGTACTAAGTCTTTAATCAAATCAGTAGAATCTCAGCTTAACTAGACAGGAAAAAAACCGAACTTTTCGACCGTTGATGTAAGGTTCAATCAAAATAACTTTACTACTCATAAGTAACTACTATTTTATTGCACAAATTCTTTCTTGTAGTGTCGGTTACATATAACTTATTCTAGCTTTCGGACAGGCCGATCTATTCATTCTTCTTCAGTCACGTTTTGACCTTGTTAATTATCCACTTATCAATCCTGATTGCTTTTATGTGAGAGTATGTGTGTACATTTCTTATCCTACTCATCATATGTCTGTAGCTTATTTTTGTGTGATTATAAATATTGATTAATTCTTGATTAAATCGAGTTGGCTCACACGCCTTCATCGCGCGTGATTTCGCTTCTCTCTTTTTCTTCGTTTCTCCGGTCTTTTGTTTGGATCAACGATTGTAGGATATATACGTATTCGAAATCCTTTCTGGTATTTGACTTATTATAATTCCGTTATTCACTAACGCAGATTATGTCGATAATTATATATGAGGATAGCCAGGATGCATATTTTGAAAACAGTCATTCATAAAATCTAATTGGAGTCAGATTTAGGGCCACTAAACTCTCCTTAAAATCATTATAATTATTGTGTTCGACCATGTTAAGCCAGTCATTTTCTTTCTTCTCCGTACTTAATGTTGTATGCATTATTTCTGATTTAATCATCTTACATTTCAGTTTGTGACAAAATAATTTTTATCTACATTGGAACAATACACATATATAATTATGAATAATATATTTATATCATTCACAGGAATTATGTGGGAAAAGCAAAATCCTTTGGTGAAAAAAGATATTTTTGGATTTAGTTCGAATAATGAAGAGGATTTAACAGCTAGAGGTAGAAGAACCGATCTTAACAGTTTGCATACACAAGGTATGTTAAAAGAAAACACACTAGGTCCTGAAAATTCCGCACAAATTGGCAATAGCTTAGAGGTAAGCGGTGGAAGCCGTCAAGGTAGCTTCCGTTCAAGCTTTCGTCGTCGTGGAAATGCTGCACCCGGGTTACAACAAAACGAACATTATCCAAATGATCATTACAAATATCAAGATGAAATGCAGACATCTAATCCTAACATAGATTCAGTAAGTGAAATCAGTCAGCTAATTTATCCAGTTACATTTTGGGGTATCTTATTTTCTCGTTAGACATACTTGGAATATAACCTTTCAAAACAGTTAATAGTTTAAATCGTGCTGATCGTACATCTTTTAAGTTAATTGATGTTAACCTTGATACAGTAACCCAGAGTTAATATTTGATGGATCAATGTTCTTTATCACGAATGTACTGAAGTTGTGGATTTAGACCATTGGATTCCGATTTAGTTGTCCTCATTACAGGAACTAATGACCTTGAGTAACAGTTAAACTGCTGGACGACCCTTGAACATATGGGAATAAACAAGGATTCACAAGTTGATGTCAGTTGATGATTGAAAATAACTTCAGGATATGGTTTTACTTCGCATTGATGTGTAATTCCTTATCCCTGACAAAATATAGAATGATCATCGCACCAGTTGACTGGATATTTTGATGACATATTTATCTTGTCAAATACTGAAAACTTTTCATCAGATGCACATGAAACAAGGAAAGTCTAAATTGTTTAAATTTATTTCATTAGACTGCTTGCAATTACCAAAAACTAGCATGTTGAGATTTAGTCAATAAAATGAAAACACATTTGTATCATTTTGTAATCACATCTCACCTTATTTAAAAACAAATAGGCTAATTACACATGGATTAATGTTGGCTACTACTTAGTTTAGTTTCCATCATATCAAACATTCATTTCTTCCAGTCTCTAATGTCCTACTTTGATACAAAATTAACAACCAATATATTGAATTAGTTTGTGATTGAAGTTAAACGAATGAGTATTTGATTGACAAGAATAGAAAATTATTTCCAAACATTATCGATAAACATTTTCCAAAACTCATTACGCAGTACTGACATTCGATGAATTTGATTTTGATGCCTAACTGTTAGAACTTTCATATGAGTTATCAAATGTTCTAATAATCCTTTTACATAGATTGGTAACCTATAATCTGAGTAGATCGTATAACTGTTTTCAGTAAAGTAATGTTAATGGTTAAATGAACAAAGTCAGAACCAATATTCTTATAACGCAAAGATGTTAGACTAGTTAAGCTTTAACTATACTTGTCTTGTAATGAACTAGCTAAGAATAGACTACACTAAAATCAAGTCAAATTAAAAAGTTTCAGTAAACTTTCTTAAATGTAAAAATAAAAAAATCATTAATGCTTTGTTAACAAATCAAGACCGCAAATTAAATAGATTTTCATAGATTGTGAGATTTATTTGTTGATTCATTATTACCTGAGATAGAAATTAATCACTTCATAGATTTCAAACTATCAAGAATAATGCAGAAGATTACATCAATTATGGATCAGAGCTTATGAGAGCAAGATCAAAATATCTTCTCAAAGTAGATTACTTTTTTTAAACAAGTAATATGAAAAGCTCATTCTCATTTTCATAAATATTCCAAACTTGCCTACGCCTGTGACCCCTCGCCGAGGAGCATAGGCCACAGACCAGCACTCTCCATTCAACCCTGTCCTGAACAATCCTTTCCAGTTCGTTCCAAATTTTATTCATCCTTTTTATATCTGCTTCTATTTCCCAACGTAATGTGTTCTTTGGCCTTCCTCTTCTCTGTTTCCCATAAAGATTCTGAGTTCAAGCCTATAGCCCTTCTAAATTTATTGCCGGTCTCAAGCCCGAGTAAAGGAGGAGAAGGGTTGAGCATGAGGTCGGTAACTCCATCCCGTAGAAAAAATCTTGCCGAAAAAATGCCAACCAAATTAAACAAATTAAACACCAAAAGATAAATAATTATGAGATATATTCTTAAGTTAGTTAATACCATCTTATCACTTTAGTTGAAATTCCTTCCAGTACAAAAAATGACTTACAGTAAACCTTTAAAGTATTATTTTCTTGCTTGACTTGTCTAATTTATGAAAAACAGTATCAATCATAGTATGTTATCTTGTTTGAAAGCATTTGAAAGCACTATTGTTTTATTATTATAGGATAAATTCCTTAGCATCAATTATTAATTTTGGTTTATCATTATAAAATAAACGTTTAAGATAAGAAAAAAGAAAAGAAAGTAACTGATTAATTTACTGGAGAAGATAATTTCGATATTATCATCAAACAGCATAATACCTTCTAGCCCCCCCCCCAAAAAAAGAAAGAAAAACATTACAGATAGAAGTCAACAATCTGTTCCATATCTTATCTTATCTTTTCGAATATGAATGATTTTGTTTATTATTTTTTTAATCAAAATGTTTTAACTATTTGTATTTAGCAAAGATATCACTCAAAAGAATTTCATGGGGTAGGAAAAGAAAATAATTTGAATACACAGTATAGAAAACAAATTGATTCACAAAATACAACATTAGGATATCAGAGAAGTCCAGCTGGAAGACCTATAGCTAGAGCTGCTACAACTGGATTTACTGGTTTAGGCTATCCATCATCTGATCAACAACAATTTGCTCAGCATATGGCTCAACATCCTCATTCTCCTTATCTGATAGCATCAGCAAGTCAACAATTGGATATTCCTATTGAACCAAAAAACAATTCCAGCAGAGGATTCGAATACAGTACAATGCCACGTACACACAACAGACCTACTGATACAGCATCCCTTCATTCCCCAGTGATTAACAGCGCCAAGCTTATGAAAACTGGAGCTCATAGGTCAACTGAAATTCGAATAGATAAAACTCAACTTGTACAGCCATGTGAAACATATCGTGCTCATATTGGCTATGTGGACAACTCTCAGATACATGATTTCCAAAATATGGAAATGAATTTTAATGGTCAAATCAATAATGAGGAGATGTTCATGGATAACTGGGAACAAGAGTCTGTATTATCAAAAGAACCTGTCCCACCACCTGAAACACCACTATCGTCAATAAACAAGGTACGACGTAGAACTCTACCATCAATAATGACTGAGCCTCCTATTCAAATCACTAGAAATGCTTGTGTTAAACTAGGATCACAAATGCCAAACTCAAGAAGAAATGAGACAACGAAGGGATCAACTCTCAGTTCTAAATTAAGTTCTATTATTGATGATCAGACTGTACATAGTGCCGAAAATTTGCCGGCTGATGCAGCTGCCACTTATATAATTGAGAATGGAATTAGAAAACGAGTTCAAGCCGAGACTCACCATCGTCAGCAAAATCAACGTGACAGAATTTCCACAGGGCCAACAGGGTCACCTCAGAAAGCTTCGGAAACTAATTATCTGGAAGGTAGTAGACCAGAATGGACTACGTGAGTTTATCTTTAAAATAGTGTATCATAACGTTTTAAAATATTTAATAGTTACGCCATAAATACTTATTTTAAAGTTGTCAGGCATACCGTGAACATATATACAGCGAGACAGATCAATGTAAAGCGTTGAAATAAGCTGTGTCAAAACAACTTGCTACATTTTACAGTTTCATAATCTGGAATTTGGCGAAAACGAATGACACTAAAGTAAACAAAAAAGACAATAAAAACTAAATACCCATGTACTCATGTAACCCACATTAATTCCTTGAATGCACAGTCTTTAGACACTTGTCTGTTGTCCTGAAGATTAAATCGAATAGTTTATATTTTCCCAAAAGATTCAGACTAAGTGTTTGGTTTTATTAGTGCTTTTTTAATGTTTAAGCGTCTTAAGGTTTACCTCACCTTAGTCTTATATTAGTTGATATTTTACCTCTGAGTAGATGATCAACATTATTTATTCAATGATTCTAATAGAGGAGAACATTAATTTGAGTTCAGACATGACCCAATACTCACAACTCATATATACAAATTTACATTAACGCAATAAAGAAAATTCTACAGTTATTTAGGTAATGAAGATAGAAGAAACGTTTTGAAAATTAGCAAATAAACAATCGAACGTGGATTAACTTCATAATCTAATAATACTCCCTATTAATAAAACACGTTATCAGATTAACTACTAAGATGTTATTTATGTGATATATCCAGTTACCAGTCGTTCTTTCATATGACTTACTAGTAACACATCTCCTCTTTATCTACACTCAATTGGAAAAATAACCATCGAATTCATATGAGCTTCGAATATTTCATATTTTAGTCTCATTCCGTTACGCAAAAATGATTTTTAGTTTTATCAGTCAATTACAAATCACTTTTCGAAAATTGATTCACGTTGTTTTGCACATAGTTTAAACTGGACTTTCGACATCTCATTCTACAACCATTCAGTACAAAATATGGTTCCAAATTTTCCTTTAGTAAATATTTTTCTTATCTACACGAGTTTTCTTCTACAGATTCTTTGAAATATCACTATAAAAAATACTTTCTTAAGCAATTTCTTTAGGATTAATTAGTTTTAACTTCAATTGATTGAAATTAGAGAAGAGAAATGGTTGGGATATTCAGAAAAATATTCCAGAAATTATTCTGTTAAGTCTAACGCTATCCTTGGACTTGAGATGGTGTCATTTCCTTATTGGTCAATGTTTATTTCACGTGTCATTTTCCTACTGGTCAATATTGTACAATGTTATTTTCTATTTTGTGGTACGATGTGGTCTGCTTGATTAGTATATAAACAGAGTGTGTTTGAAATATAATGTTTCATATCGCCGAGGCTGAGACTTGTGTTCTGAACTCAACTGGCTGGGCTAGACAGGGAAGCGGGACCAATCAGAACCCTAGGCCGTTCTTACGTGTTTGCGCGTCTTTGGTCCGATCGGTAATTCGCTGTCTTCTAATCTGCCGTCACAGTTATAGCAGAAATACATTGAAGAAAATATTGGATAGTTATTAAGCTACATTGACGAATCACTGAAAAGTAATCAACTGAAAAAAATCAAATAGTGCACTAAATAACCTACCAATTAAATTCTAACTTTGTAATCTTAAACACTGAGAAGCTAACTGAGTCACAACAGAATTATTTGAGATATTTTAATGAGGAAAATGTGATTTAATCTCTGTATGATCGGTTGATAGGTAACTTTTTTCAGAAATTAATCACATACTTGTACTTTAAAAATTCATTAAATAAATAAGGTCAGGATATGTTATTCATTACAAGTAAATTTCTGGACCTCCTCTATTATCTACACATTTAACAATGAAAGCTTAAAAACTTCTCAACTCACTTCTTAGAGTTATAATATAAGTGGCCTAGTATCATTTACTCTTTTTAATAGATTACAAACAACAGTATAAACTGGTATAGAGTCTGGTTTATTGACTTAAAATTCCAATTTACATTATTTTATTAAAAAATCATAACCATATTTATCATTATTATTTTAAAACAGAGCATATGATCCATATAGACCAGCTATGGAAAATACTGGAGTTATTACAGCTAACAGATCTGGGACAAATAAGCAATATCGCGATCCAGAATCACCAGATTTATTGCCTCTTCCTAAATCATATGTTATCGAGTCAATAGTTCACCTCCCGGGTGCTGTGAAAGAAGCCAGTATGCCAGATATTTCCATAAATCGTGGCCACACAGCAGGTCGATATGACAGTCCTTCAAGGTGTACAGCAGCACAACAGCCAGTTTCTGGAGTACTTACTCGTGAAGAAGTTGCACGTTTAAGTCAAGCCAGAAGACAGGAATTATATCATGAAATGGAAAGACGAAAACGAGGTGAAATTGTCATACGCTTGGCTGATATTAAGGTAAAATTCGGCTAAAAGTATACTTTTTCTTATAGATTGTCAGAGTAGAATTATATAGTTATGAACATATAACAACATGACCTGTCTTCTTCAAGCTAGTTAGGTGGAAAGTAGTCGAAAAACCTTTAACATTCCAATCATATTAATGTGAATATTTCACCGATATAGAGAACAAGACCAATCACCAATTCGAAGCCTAAGTACTAATATAATTATTGGTTAATATCATGTGTAGAAATATTGAACGGAATCCAAATAAAATGTAATCCAATACATTTTACAGGTCTCTAGGATGAAATTGAATGTAAAGGCATGTTGATAAATATATATATGTAGAACAGCAAATTAATCAATCAGGTAAAGCATTAACTGTACTAATAAATTTCAGAATCCAAAACAAACATGATAACGTTCTAACACGACAGTCTTATAATTTTGTGTTAGTTGTTTATAGTTAGAATAGCTGTCATTGTCAATGAAATGTTATTGATCTTCTTCAAGTTATATCTGATAAAAAGTTTTTTATTTTGTCAAATTATTCAACTCGAAGTTACAACACACAAGAAATCGTATGGAGATGGTTATTTATCATTTCTTTATGCGTCTCTGTTTTATCTTAACTCATATTCAGGACTGAATTTAATATGTGTCTTTTGACACATTAGCTCTTTGAATGGTAACCTTGACGATACCTGTATTTACAAATTGATTTTAGCACAAATAATAATAAATATCACATAATAAGTTAGTAGTAGTTACAAATCAATAGACTAACTGAGAACTTACTGACTCTTTGAAGCGATGAATAATAGCCTCATTTGTAGACATCAAGAAAATGGAATGTAAGTACAACAAAATAACAAAGTGCTAAACTTAAAAAACATAAGTTTTGAAATTCGTTGCTAACCACTACCCTAAAATATATAGTTAAATATTTTATTGTAATTTATATTGTTGCACTAAAAAAGAAAACAAGAGAATTTGTTTATTTCTTAATTTTAGCACTATTATTATTGTTGCAACTTGTGGCCTTTATGCCCTGTTAATGTACAAAGTAATGATACCGTCAATTAGAGAACAGTAGTTTATCGATCGAACTAATGACGCGTAAGACACGTACGAGCAGCATAGAGTCCTTATCCGTCCTGTTTCCCGCCTAGCCTAGCCTGTTAAATTCAGAACACCAATCTCAGCCTCTGCGATATGAATCATGTATTTCAAGCATACTGGGTTTATATACCAACTAAACAGACCACATCACACCATAAAATAGGAAATAACATTTGTACAAGATTTAGGCAAATGTGGCTGTGAATAAGGGAGATAGTAACTGATAAACAGGGCATAACTCAAGAATGGTAAATTGTATAATAATAGTTCATAAGTCAAAATAAAGCTCATAATAAGAGGAACACGAATATGAATAGTTTGGTTACTTAACAATTATACAATAAAAATATACGCATAGTATTGGTTCATAAATGGATCCCAAAAGTTACTATTCATTATACTCATCGGGATACACCAATTATTTATAATATTACCTTCCTTTTTTTTACTTTATAGGATTGGATTCATGCTAATTTCGTTATCGTCTTCGTTTTATTAATTAATGCTAGTTTAGCATTTTTCTTTTTTAATTTATTAACTGAAAATTCAAATCAATCAAATCCATCATCTAAAACTACTTTAAACACTGGTCGTTCAATGTCAAGTGATACTAATACACCAGCAATGAAAACAATTAAAACTGCGAAAAAATTCATTTCAGCCGCTTTAAAAGCTAAACAACAAAATAATGCTGGAAAATAATAATTAAATCAAGTGAATTATTGTCATCCTCACCATCATCATCATCATCATCAGCAATCGGTAAACATATTATGATAGAATAAATGAAAAGAAATAAATATAAAAGTTTTCTAGTTTCGAACATTTTGAAAAGTTTCTTTATTTCTTCTATTATTATGATTTGTTTGATTTGAAATACGTGTGATTTTCTTCTTTTTCTTCAATTATACTGAGAAAATTTCTATACACTTGTACGTTTTTTCGTCACTGATCTTATTTTCACAAATCAATACACACGCACGTATATACATACATATATACAGACTTACGTAAAGTAAAGGATTCATGTATTATCTGGTATATTATGCCGTGTACAGCTGAAATGATTAGATAACAACGTTATCAAGAATGAGGATTATGAGAGATAGTCATATGCTTTGTATAATACCACAATTACTACTATTACTACTACTACTACTAATAATAATAATAATAACATACTGTTGTTTTAGTCCCAAACCTATTTCCCACTAACTAATCTCTTCTCTTTTATTCGACTAATATAGGAAACACAATTGTACACAGACAAATAAATGTAACATTACACCTATTTATTACCTATTTGATTCTCAAGAAATATCTCCTCTATAACACGATATTCTTTTTTCAAAAAGCAACAATGTTTCCTTAATTTAACACTTGATTTTCTAGGTTTAATTGTTATTAATATTATTGCAGTTGTTATGGATACATGTTATTGTCAGGCTATAGAAAGAATAAAATCTCAAGTAATTTATATTCATCTTAGATCGATTAGTATATCATAAAATGCAATAAGATGAATTGTATGGATCATTCAAATTTTTGCTTTTATTTCGTTACTCTTTACTTTTTCTGAAAATAAACTTGACAACTAATTATATAATTGAAAGCCCATTACAAAATTTCATTCATTCCCTTTTAAAATACAAAACAACAATGAATATTAGTTTAAAATTTAGGTATTTAAGTAATATTTTAACATTCGAACTAATTTATAGTGGTTGATTAAATTCTGTTTGAACTCTTGTCCCTAATTTTATTTGTAGACAATCTATATACTCTTCTATGTTATTGGTGTTACTATTGTTTTCTATTTTGTTCTTATTCTGTCTATTTTCATTTTGTTCCCGACTTGTGTGTAAGAAGTTGCTCAAACTTTGAATAAAATTATAAAAAAAAGCTGATAAATGTTATTTAAAGATAGGAAAGAAATATTTAGTGAAATAAAAGTATTCTAGTGGTGGATTTAATAGAGATTGTATCATTGATCCTAACGTCTATGATGATAATCACTTTCACTATGACTATTTCATGTATGATTGGTACATGAATTTGTTGACAGATGTTTAATGAAAAATCATCATGTGTTTAGAAGTGTAAAGAGTGAATCAGACCTAGACTTACATAGGTGAAGCCATGTGATTTTAAACTTATACACCTAATTCCTGAATCAAGAATTGAAATTCTGGACATCAGATTCAAAGCGAAGTTAGGGTATGTAGAGAACTCACCGAATAAAACTATCTGAACCATTGTATTCATACTAAAATATAAATGTAAGGAACACCTGTCACAAAACTTCCAACTTTTTGAGACGGTAGAAAAATCTACGACTACTGACATAACTTTTTTTGACAGATTTCAGTCATTTGGTGTAATCGCCGATTGTTACACTTGATCACGAGCTGATTTTCTAAGTATCTTCGTCCCGATCTGGAACATGCTGAGAGACTGATTATTCACGGTACCCTAAATTCAGATTGAATTTCATAAACAAGTGAAAATGTAGACTTAGCAGTCAGACATTGTATTATATTATCCAAGTGACTAACAGTTTCCGATCAGTATACATTTTTGTCAAATTCGGTAATAAACCCTGGACACTAAACTGTTTTCTGACAAACGCAAACTCAAAAATTGTTAACTATCTTTGAATATTACATTTTAAAATGAACGTTATCTAAACACTAATCATTGCAAAATGTGTATATTAGTCTGCAAACTGAAAGGAATGAAAACGTTATAAATAAAACTTTGTCTTTTGAGTGTTTCACTGAGTTGATTAGTTTATTAAATGAAAAAAATCTGTGTTCTCAGTGGCTTCCTTAATTTATTAGTTGTTAAATTATAACTGTTATAATTTACAATAAAACTAAACTAAACAGAATATATGAGACGATACAATACAACATATCACATAAGATGAGATAATAATACTTGTGATAATTAGATGTGATTTACAGCTTTTGACAAACTACTTCAGGTACGACTGTATATAAATCAAGTAATTGATTTTCGTGAATACATTTAACCCATTTATTCTAATTTTATTTTATGCTAAATTATTCTGTAGCCTTTATATTGTAATACCGATTGTTTATTCAATTAAATGTAATTTGTAATCAAGCGGCTTAATAACAGTAGCAGTGAGGATTTCGATAAAGGGAAAACCTTGTATAGTCGAAAACTGTACATTACAAAATGGATAGACTTTTCTTAGATGATGATCGAGTCTTCATAAGAAGCAACAGTTTCTCCTTCTGGTGAAAACCAAGTATTACCCCACAAAAAACTGCTTCTGTGATGAATTCTAAATTTGACAATTGATTTTCAACCAATATCCACTAAATAATTTTAATATTACATTTGTGTTGATTGAAGTCACCAAAAAATGTGAACATTAATAAGGGAGTCCCAAGAATAAAGTCGATAAGAAGATTGCTCTGTAGTTTGTTCTTGAGCTCTGTCAAGTATTAACTAATAACACCAATTTAGTTGAGCGGCACAGAATACAGCCAGGAATAATTCTAAACAAATTACAGTTAAGAATAATCACAATCATTTAACACTGCTAAACGTTTATTAGAAATATTAGGGGGATATTTTTGAAATTGTAGCCAGTCAGCTAAAACGTAAGACAAGGCACATATATGCATCGGTTCGAGTTAACATACCTCATTAGCACAACAAGATGAATAACAAATTCATAGTAGTCACTTCATTGGTAGTAATATATAAAAGAAAGATTATGTATAAAGATATAATACAGGAAGAATTAAATACCTGCTACGGCCCAGGGTGGGGAGAGTCAGCTCTTCGAAATGCTATCACATGGCCAAGCCTATACAGCCACTGACAGGGAAGTCCTACTCACTGCCTTCTCGAGGCTGAATGGTTGTTTATAAAATTGTGAGGACGGAAAGCGGATGTCCGGTACTTTAAGCGGGTTGGCGAATACGGAGGATCCACTTAGGTGAGTTGGAGAATCCTGATTTCAAACCAATCGTGCACATGGGCTACGTAGTGCTGAGGGTACAAATGACGTATCAACCTGCTGTTGGTCACCGGCAATCATGGGACTGCACCTTGTTCTACTGTCTTATGGATTAGACCTCTAGGTCAAAGGCTCGGGAAGTGGCTGTAAGTTGTGACCGTTAAACGAACTCACCAATGATCGAGTGAAATGCCCACCACCACATTAACTTTCTTTGACCTTGTATGACTACGTCTTGTTTATTCACCAATCACAATTTTATGTTCATCATAAAACAATATTTGCCTTGTTGACTCATTTTCCCTATCCTCTAGTTACTGTTCGGTATGTTATTTATGTCTCTGTTTTTCCCTGTGTTGATAGACTGTATTGTTTATTTTGTATACTAACGGTGTTAATTTATGTTTTAGAAACAGATAAAATTTATCAAGCCAAATAGCTTACTTGTTCTGACTTTGGCTAAACCAAGACTCTGTGCTCGACAGTCTAGAGAATAGCTTAGAGTTACACCTGTAGGAAATTGCTTCCTACAGTGACTCCAGGCAGCATTCAAGCCCTCATATAAATCGAGTGAAGTGTGGCGTATATGTATTTGGTGCTCCTTTGTACCAATACTTATACGTTTAAATATATAAATATTGCGCGCCTTGGTAGTCCGTAGTTCGTTACGCTTAATACATGGCCCAAATATCTCAGTAGATGAAGATTAATAACCTCATTAACTGATTTGCCATCATTCCTTAATACTCTGTGTCTAACCTCACTGTTACCTACCCCGTGATCCCAGCAGATGCGAACAATATTTCCAGAACATCTGTGATCAAACACTAGTAACTTACGAGTACTCTCTTCCCTTAATGCCCGTGTTTCGCAGCCGTAAATTAGAAATCGAAATCAAACAGTCAATTTCATGGGATATATAGTTTATCACTACTCACTTCAAAGCGAATTTAACGAAACTTTTTAAATAAGATCTTTAAATTCTCTAGCTGTGTGACGGAAACAAAAAAGCGATAATCTTATGTTCATTCTAATGAATATCGAAGTGTTGTCTCATTGTTCAATCAGTTTAATGAACATACTTTCGTTTGATTAATATAATCTATATAAATATTTAAATTTTCCCTAACAATCACAGCCGAAGCTTATCATCAACAAGACACAAATCTAAGTCATCAAGAAATTCAGTAGTTTTGGGTTGAACAGCGTGTGTTAATAAAATCAGTTATTTACAAACTTGATTGTTTTGTAAGGGAAGTGAACCAAGAATTACAAAAACTTATACAATTCATTGGAAGAAAGGTGCTGTATTCCACTGTATAAAATACATTCACAACTTATGTACAGAAAGATGAATAAAAATTTGTCAAAAACATCTTAAACACGCCGAGATTTTTTCTCTGTCATACTTTCCACATCTCCACCCCTCTTACGAACATTAAGAGGATTTCTAGGATCATACAAATCATAACGATCAGGATGTGGCATAGTAGGATCAAGAACTTTTCTAGCTGGTGTTGGAACTTCCGATACTAGACGATTTTTCATCCTGGAATATCAAAAATATGAGATGAGTGACTTTAAATTACATTTGATCAAAAACTATGAATCATATAGGCATATAAATCTCAATAAATCTTCTGAATGTGGGTTAGCTAAAAGCTGGTTAAAATAGTGTATATTTCAATAAGTAGTTCTGTAATTAGCGATATATATGTTTCAGTTTGTTTATAATTCATTACCCATTTATTCTTAAGTTTTAAGCCCCTCTTGACAGTACTAGATTATTACACTAATTTGGCGCAAAACATTTAGTTTTTATATGTTTGACATACTTCAAATATTTACAACACTTTTAAAGGTAATCATTAGGAGCTGTTACTACTCAATAAATCAAGTACAAATTAGCCTTGAGTAACAGTTGATATTTGACGGATGAAAACAGTATCTAAGGTGAAGAAGGATATGAGACTAACAGAATAACTAAAATATCAGTTTTCAAATTGAACCTATACAAATCCACTGAAAACATTTCCTGATTTCAGTACTACGTGAAAAATGCGACAAGTTTGCTAGATAAACATGCTGGACGCTCACAAAAAATTAATATGTAGAACAAACACAGCTCCAAAATCGAAGCTGCCAGGAAAAAATATTTCCCAAACGTGGATCGTGTGATCTAAATCACTAAACTAATATTTTTATTATTCGTATCCTAAAGTAAATAACATTTATCTATTACAATGAATATTTAAACAGTTATATGTACCACTTAGCTTCTTCGACACTATGGCATGCCTCAGAAGATAGTCAATATCATACAGAATTGCCATGATGAATTAAACTGCAAAATCGTGCATGGAAGACAGTTGAAAAACTAGTTCGAGGTAAAGACCGGTGTCAGGCAAGGTTGCTTACTCTCATGAAGACGTCAACATCGAAGGGGAAGCATAGAATACAGTGGACAGCTAGGATACAGCTGGACGATCTAGACTTCACAGATGATCTGGCTCTTCTATCGCACACGCAACAGCAAATGCACAAGAAGACGACCAGTGTAGCATGAACCTCAACAGCCATAGGTATCAATATACATAAACGGAAAAGTAAGATTCTCCGACACAACACAGAATGCGCCAATCAAATCACACTTGATGGAGAAGGTTTGAAAGATGTAAAAACCTTTACATATCTGGGCAGCATCATCGATGAACACGGTGGATCTGACGCAGATGTGAAGGAGCGAATCAGCAAGGCGAGAGCAGCATATTTACAACTGAAGAACATCTGGATCTCAAAACAATTGTCAACCAACACCAAGGTCAGAATTTTCAATACAAATGTCAAGACAGTTCTAGTGTATGAAGTAGAAACTTGGAGAACTACGAAAGCCATCATCCAGAAGATACAAGTGTTTATTAACAGTTGTCTACGCAAAATACTTCGGATCCGTTGGCCGGACGCTATTAGCAACAACCAACTGTGGGAAAGAACAAACCAGATTCCAGAGGAGGAAGAAATTAGGAAGAAGCGCTGGAAGTGGATAGAACACACATTAAGGAAAGCACCCAACTGCGTCACAAGGCAAGCCCTCACATGGAATCCTGAAGGCCAAAGAACACATTACGCCGAGAAATGGAGACAGGCATGAGAAAAATGAACAAAAATTGGATGAAACTGGGAAGGAAGGCCCAGGACAAAATGTGTTGGATAATGCTGGTCGGTGGCCTATGATCCATCGGGAGTGACAGGCGCAAGTAAGTAAGTAATGTACCACTTGTTTCAAATAAAACAAATTGTTCTATGTGTCAACAGCAAACATACCAATCATCCATAGGTGAAAATTTGCAAATTTCTTCGTTTGATTCTTCGGAACCAATAACACTACGAAGACGATTACCGAATCGTTCCAACAATGATAAAGTTACAGCTTCACGTTCAGAACCCTGTAAAATAAATATATGTTATTTCAAAAGAAAACAATTGCAGCTCTTACGATTAGTAAACAAATGAAAGAAAACACAACTACAATTGGTCATTTAAAATAAACTACCTTGATAGAAAGAGTTAAAATAATTTTACAATACCGAACAATAAACAGTGGCCAGTCAATCTCTATTTCCAAATCGGGCCTAGTTTTTTTACTAGTTTAGATGAAATTAACTCACAGGTTGTTTTGATATTATATATATTACACATAATATTAGATTAATGAAACAGTTTATTAATTTATACAAAAATCAGTGAGGATTTCAATGATCTAGAAAACATGAAATAAAATTAATTCGCTTCATCCTACAATCTTTTTTTAGGTCTTAGTTTATATATATATGTCATTATTGACTGTTTGCATATATATATATATATATATATATATATATATATATATATATATATATATATATATATATATATATATATATATATATATATATATATATATATATATATATATATATATATATATATATATATGCAAATAGTCAATAATGACATGAAAAGATACTATGAATGGTTAGGATATTATGGTTGTATCATCATATTTACCAACGTCATAGAATGAGTCGATAGTTGTCCCTATCTTTAAAAAGGGTTCACGTCGTTCCTGTAACAACTATCGGGGGATAAGTCTACTTCCGATTGCGTCCAAGCTATTGGCTTCCGTCATACTTTGTAGGTTGTTCAAAACCCGAGAAAGATTGACTCGCGAGGAGCAGGCTGGGTTTCGTTCTAGTCGAGGATGTATTGGTATCTTCACCCTCCGCCAAATGTTAGAACACCGCGATACTTATCAAAGGCCAACAATCGTAGTGTTTCTAGACATCAAGGCTTCCTTTGATTCGTTGGACAGGACTGTTCTCCGGGATCGTCTATTGAAGAAGGGTGTGCCTGAGAAGTTTATTAACATCCTAAAAGCCCTATATACAAACACCTCAGGTAGAGTGAGGGCATACAACCACCTCTCTCCATTGTTCCATTCAAGCAGTGGAGTTAGGCAGGAGTGCACAATCTCACCATTCCTCTTTAACTTTGCCATCGATGACATTCTGGAAACAGCCCTGATGGATGTAAGCAATGGTGGTGTGGATCTGTTGCCTGGAGAAAGACTTATCGACCTCGAGTATGCGGATGATATTGTCTTGCTGAGATAATGCTCAAGCCATGCAATCCTCACTTATTCAGTTGGCAATCAGTGTCCGTATGTATGGTATGTACTTTGTACCTTCGAAGTGCAAAGTACTTCTACAAGACTGGCAGGATTCTAACCATGTACTCACCCTGGATGGTGAGCAGATAGAAAATAGTCGAGAAGTTCGTGTATCTGGGTAGCTGCATAAGTGCTGGTGGTGGCGTAAGTGATGAGATCAATGCACGTATAGTGAAAGCCAGAGCGGCTTATGCCAATCTGGGCCATCTTTGGCGCCTTCTTGATGTTAGTCTGGCTGTAAAAAGTGCTGCTTTTTCACATTTAACTCTATCACTTCCGGAAAATCACAGGTACTCTACAAGTAACAACTAATAAACAATCCATATTTTTATGTATTTTAATAAAATTTCTGCCTAAAAATAACACACAAACAGAGAACAATATTGTGAAATATGTTTGACTTTTATCAGATGCTGAACATTTCAAAGAACTCTAAAATGATATGAGTGCACGTCACAAAACATTTAGAAAAGAAATCGAAATCGCATGTATTCAACAAGTAAAACTTGAATTTGACAAAACGATTCTGATTCAATAAATTGGGGACATACGATTATTTTGTATGATCTCACCTTTATAGCTTTTTTTGATTTTGCTTTGTAACTGGCAAAATCAGCTGAAAAAGTTTCTAAATCATCTACCAAAGGTTGAGTAGTCTTTGAATCACCATCAAGTTCGCCTTTTTGTTTAGCCTCCCAGCGGGCTAAGGCAGCTTCTTCTTGTTCTTTTTGCTCTTGAGCTTCACGGGCCTTACGTTCTAATTCTTCCTTCTCTTTCGACTGTTTGTTTTTTTCAGCGCGCTTTGACAATGCTATTTGACGACGTAATTCCTCAGCTTCTTGTCGCAACATTTCACTACAAATGATAAACAGCGAACCCCAAATACTTAATTACCCAATCAATCATATCAATAAAGTTAAACTTGACAACATTCAGTCATTTATGTAAGAGTTATTGATTTTTATCGATCAAGCTATTGACGTAAGTACGACACTTGAAAATTCGATGGTTGGAGATAAAAGAGTCGACTCTGGATGCTCATATGTACAGTGTACCAATAACTTCACCGTACGTGCCCCCCCCCAAAGATATAAATTCTTATCACAATACCACATTCATGTAGTGCAGAATAACTGAAAGACACATGTTCAAGGTTGATACGATTCCCAAGGATTAAGCCTAATAATCAGGTCTTAATTGATTGAAGAATGAGTAACCTATAAGCTAATATCATCCAATCGTCTATGACATTTTATTATTTTAATTTTTTATCCATATGTTTTATATAATCACGTTATTTTATTATATGAAAACTGATCATTTAGCTAGTGGTCTTTTATTTGATGTATAGTTACTCGATGACCTAATAATACGCTCCCATGAATAGCTATCACCCAAACAGTGCTTAACTTACTCCTGCTATCCGTGTCAATTTTTCACAACTATCCGCCTACACAAATTGCCTCAATCACCAAAATTCTTCAACTTATAGATGGTTGGGCCACGTATTACGTATACCTGAACACCGATTACTACGACGTGCAATGCAGACTAGTATTGAGGATGAGTGGAAGTTAGGGTTGGCCAAAGCAAAATGTGGTATCAGTACTTGGAATCACTAACTTCTAGTCTGAGCCATGTTGGTAGATGCAGACTACTTGGTCGAACAATTTTTATTACTCAGTATTATGGTCTCTTAATATCACTTTATTTCCACATTTTAACCCAGATTATTCTACAGGTTTCTGATTGAAAACATGTACATTTGTTTTAATGATTGATACTAAGGTTTTAAGTTGTAAGCAGCTGAGGAGAATCCACGAAACAAAATAATTCATATTATTCTGCTATCATATTTGTTCTTTCTTCATTCAAGTTGATATTATTGTGTTCATCTATCGATTAGCATCGTATTCATTGATTTCAACAATCAGAAGTTCAGTCCAATCAAACCACAAAAAGCCTACATAACAAAGCCTTTCGATTAATTGCCTTCATCCACCCAATATATATCATCTTTAAGTGGAACGCATTTCTATACCAACAAAAAATATTACAATAAAAAGAGGCACCTTTTTTTCATTTACCAAACGTCAAATAAAATTCAATATATGGGATTAAAAGCTATGGATCCCTTATGAAGTCACAAGTAGTGGAGAGACAAAAAGATGAAACGCATATTTAGCACAAAGACACCAACAATATACGATATGTTGCTTTCAACCATAAACAAAACTTATACGAGAAAATATCAACTGGCTTACATTCGTTTGGCTTTAGCTTCATCTTCTTGAAGGTGTGTTGCATCACGTCGCCGTTGTCGTTCTTGAATTTCTTTTTCTAATTCTGATTTTGCACGATTAACTGCCTCAGCGTCTTCATCGCTTATCGTCACCGGGATTGAGCTAAGACGAGGATCAGAAAGGAGATCATGAGCACTTTTACTCTTTTGTCGAAATTTCTAAAAATAGTAGATGAAATCTAAACATAACATGGAGTATTTTTACAAATAAATCATGTTAACTCTTGTTGAGGAAATGCAAATGTACATGAGAAATTAACGGTAAAAATTATATACGATAAAAATCACCTCAACTACTGTGTTTACAACTTCTTCCTCTTCCTCTGCTTCTTCTCCGAAAGACAGAAGAGAAAAATTCCTACAGAATAAACGATTAATAAAATTATCAATGGTATAATACAGGGAATTTTGTCGGTAAATAGTATTACGTAGAAATACCAGTAAGATAAGTATTATAAAATGATTAATATATTCAAAACAAAACGAAAAGTTAGGATAATAGTGACGAATATATTTCACTTGTTAAAATTCAATTACCAGATTTTGCTTATTAATGACTAATTTTGAGAGGTAATTCCTGAAGTTATAATGAGAAACCGCGACCAGTGCAGTTCAGCTAGTCTGGGTGCAAAGTAGTTATTGACCAATGCAATAGGAAGACGGTTGTGTAACATCGAGGACAGACTGAAATAAGATATGTGGACCATCAAACGCCAGTTTAGTAGTCTGAAAGTCGTGAGGCCTGAAGGTTCTACGTCCAAAACACGGCATAGTAGTGGATTGGCAACTCAGGTAGCAACAAAACATGGTGCTAGTAGGTGCCACAACCCAGTTTATTTCTTAGTTTCAGTCGATCACAACGTCAAACCTGTTACGTATGTACATCGGTACAAGTTGCCACATCCCGTTAGATACGTTTTAAGAAAATATAAATTAGTGAAATAAAACATGAAAAATTTATGAAGGATTCAGAAGCTCAGAATTCAGAAGACAGAGAATGGATGCACCTGAGCCGTTGCAAACGATTTCGAGCCATGTCATCCCAAGTCTCTAACCATTGGTTATAATAGTCACACGGACACTAACCAGGTAGTCCATACCTATTAGCATGCTGAAGTTCAGTTGTCAGTGACTTCATGGACTGGTAACATGTATTGATGTGAATGCCCCTAGCTTTCTCCCAGCATGCTTCTGCACCAGAAAATTTACTGCCTTACTAATCAATTTACTATCTTTACCTAGTACTCTATTCCTAATCCATGGCACTACTTACTCCGTGGTCCCAGAATGCACGAGCAGTGCTTTGTAGACAATTATGATCAAACATCAATAACCTACAGATATCGTCCTACATTGCAAGTAACGCAAGTTGGCGAAAGAAAATCTAGCCTTCTGAATCCGTTCCGAGATTTCGCCAGACACCAGACTATCAGTACTGACGAGACTTCCGCGACAAGCGAAGCGGTCAGTGTGTTCAACTACTTCACTCCCTAACAATAATTCGGGCGATGACGCAGGCCAACGTTTTACATTTGGAGAGAGAGAGCCGCATCCCAAACATGCTTGCATTATTGATCAAGGTGGTCAGAAGACTGTGCGCTTTGTCAACGTCTTCACCAAACAGAACCATATCATCTGCGTATTCTAAGTCAACAATTGAACCTCCTGGTAGAAGATCGACCCTCGAAAAGTTGAACAATGAAGGTGTTATCTGTAAAAGCATGTATATAACAAAGTTAAATAAAAGTGGAGAAAGGGGACAACCCTGACGAACATCACTTAAAGTAACCAAATCCGACGACGGTTAGCTACAAGCTTAAACCCGACCAGAAGTGTTCGAGAAGAGAGCCTATCCAAGGTTAAGGTCCAAGGTTGGTACGTCTTTAAATGAGACAACGCCACAGAACCTCACAATCAACAAATTCGAACGCTGTAATAAGGTCAAGCAACACAATAATAGTAAGGTGTCAAAAAGTATGTCAATGTACCAGAATCTGATGAATGGTGAATATTTGGTCTGTACATCTATGTCCAAATCTGAAACCAGCCAATTTTTCTCTGGTTTACTCTCCACAAGGTCTAGTTAGATATCGAAGTATTATTGAAGCTAATTCTTTAGACACTACATTAGCTAAATCGATTCCTCTGTGATTGTTACAAGAGGATTTTTGTCCTTTCTTATAAACTGGGACGATCAGAGATCAGAATCAGTCAGATGGAATTACGTTCAGTTCCCAGATTTTAGCTAAGATCTCAGTTAATCTAACTGCTAAAATTTGACCACCATCCTTAAAAATCTCAGGGCTTGGTTCGTTAGGTCCTGATGCTTCCACTCACTTTAGTTTAATTATAAACTTCTCAACCTCACTAAGAGTTGGAGGACTTACATTAGTTTGCCATTCAGATAGTGGGTAACTGAAGTTAGGATGAAGACCCGTTGAACTTTTCCCTAAAGTTTTCTGCCCATCGGTCCAATCTTCTGGTTTGAGAGTGAGTAACAGTCCCCTCTTTTTCCGAGATAGTTTGACTAACAGCCATATTTTTAATACCCGCCTCCTTGATAAGTCTGAACAGCTATCTACAGTTACCTATCACTGCTGCTTTTCCAGTCCTCTCTGCATTCGCTACCACCGCTCATGATCATCATTACGTAAGCTTATTATCAGCCTACGTTTAATCTGCCCCAGCTCCTCATTGTGTTCAGACTGGGACGGAATGAGTTTTCGAACATCTATCAGTTCTACAACGACACTAAAATCAGTTGATTTTTCCAAACCTTTTGATTACTAATAGATATTACTGCTGATTCCACAGCTTTTTGGACGTCATACTAAGCTACCTCGGGGTGGATATCACTTTCACTGTTGACCAACTCCTCTAGTTGTTCCTGAAATATATTCTTAGCTTATCTATCATTAAGTTAAACCCCGAGGGTTTTTCTTGTTGGAGCTTTTATTCATCTAGAAAGACGTAGATAAATACGTGCTCAAAAGAGAGCATGATCCAAGTCTAATGTGCTCCAAAATGAGTGACAGTCTTCTATCAAGTCGCTTCAACGGTGGCTAGTAGTAACGTGGTCTATTTGACTTCATCGATGAGTCGATTGTGGAAGTTTCCACGTCAGATGATGTTTCTCATTATGTTTAAAGTTGGTGTTTGCCAGAAATAAACGGTTATCTGAGCATAGTTGCAACAGACGGCTGCCATTATCTGTTCGCTGAGCTGCAACACTGTAAAATCTACCTAAGTGGTTTAGTTTACCGACTTAAGCAATAAAATCACCTGAAACGTATCAAACCAGAGTTTAGCTTTTTGAAAGAGGTTTGATAGCTTCCCATAAAATTCATCTTTGACTTCATCTGACCTCCAATCAGTGGGAACGTACGCAGAGACAATGAAAAGGCGACGGCATGTGTCTTTAACTCTCCGAGTTCTTACTGTCCCGTTTGGTTGAATGGTGCTGTTGAACTCCGTCCTCGGGCCTTAAGTTGGTGCTTTTAGTCTTACCGTTCTCCAACCAACCTGCCTGGCATGGAAGGACCTAAAGGAACAAGTGTTCCAGCCAATATGGCTCGTTGAGTCATCACGGTAGGCAAACCCGACCACCAAATCAGGGTAGCAGCTACGGTTGGGTACTTGCATGGCATAAGTAATGAATACAGTCGATATGATACTGGTTCACAGCTTTGTAACGTACAACTCAGCTTTAAAGAATGCGACAGTTTCTCATCGATAGAAATACTTAGATATCTTATTTACTTATTTATTTTAACACATAGATATTGGTACAAGGAGGCACCAAATACATATGCGCCACACGAATCTCATTCGATATGTGTGAGGGCTGTGATACTGCCCGGGTTCCCAGACCGAAGCAGGTGATTTTCTTAGGGAGCCACTCCCCGAGCCTTCGACCTGAAGGTTTGATCCACAAGGCAGTGGAGCATCGTAAGGAGATGCAGTCCCATGGAAGCCGGTGACCAACAGTTGGTTCATACGCCATTTGTTCCCGCAGGATACTAAAGCCCATGTGCACCATTGGTTTGTGATCCGGTTAAAGCGCCGGACATTCGCTTTTTGTCCTCTCATTTTCGTAAACAACACCCCCGCCACGAGAAGGCAGTGAGTAGGACTTCCCTGGCAGAGGCTATATACGCGTGGCTATGTGAGAGCGTTTCGAGAGGGAGAGAGGACTCTCCCCACTCTCGGCCGTACCAGGGCATTTAGGGGCTTTGGTGTTTGAGAAAAACCTATCTCACAGTAAAGCTATGAATAAATTTTTCAAGCAAAATGCTTCAAATATGCTTGAATGATAAACTGCCGCATCTACTCAATTCAGTGAGGATCTGAAAATTCACCTACAAAGTAACATACATTGACGCAATCTAGTGTTCGTTTTTAGATGCATTTCTTAAAAAAACAGAATTTCAGCTCGACAGCTCAATTTTAGATCATTTTACTGTTTTGGTCACTTGGCGAATTAAGCTTCTTTAAACTATAGAAATCAGGAAAACACGTTTAAAACACTTGAATTTTCATTTTAAAGGTAATTTGACTCCCTAACCTGCAATAAGCAAAAGTGAAAGCCTCAAGCAATTTTGGATTTCCTTTTACCCCCACTATATTATCCTCGTTTTTTTTCACTTCACATTTTCGTTTTGTGTTTGTATACATCTATTTATCTTTGTTACATCGTTTAACTTAATAAATTAACACTGATTAACATATTAGCTGTCACTCTTTTAAAATACTTACTGAAACTAAGTCACGTCTCAGACAATCATGGCCAGTTATCAAACACCAGTTAAGAATAGATTACGATTTCATGTAAACGATTGTAATAATATAACTGAAACAAACACTTCTTTCCCCAAATCTTTTACAACTAGTTATGATAACAAGATATATACGTTTTCAAAAATTAAGTCTATTTTACAGAGATAGGTTGACTTACTTTGTAGCTTTTGCAGTGACCTTAACTTCCTCTTCGGGACCTGATTTAACTACCTTCTTTGGCCGATGTCTCGGTTCAATATCGTCATATGGGTTGAGTATAACCTATCAACAAATCAAGTTAGATAAACAGTTTTAAACTTTCTGAGATACGTGTATAGTTGTAAATAAGGAAAAATATACACATAACCTTGTTTATCTGGTCACAGTTTATGCACGTGAATTGTAATTATAAGCGCTACCTAAATTAAAGCTTGTCAAGGTTTGTGGCTAAAAGATAAACAGGAACAAATGATTCACCGAGGAAAAATAAACGCGAAGTACTGGGTTATGAACCTATAGAATTTTGAAATGACGATCTAGACCAAATCGAGGTACGGTTTTAGCTCACGGCCTTATGCTCGAAACCTGAAGTCTACACGATGCGAACCATAAAAATTTTAGAGGAAAAAAGATTTAAATTATGAGAAAACACTTCAACACCACTGGATTACAACCAGCTGTACAAACCAAAGATACAATAATACAGGGAAAGAAAACAATGTCGAAAATAGATTTAACAAGTAACTGGTTATTGGAATGCAAACAAAATGAGAGAGCAGTTGAGCATTTACTGAACAAGTATATTGCTATAACAGAAAATAATTAGTGATTTCTAAACCTAACTTCTACATTATTTTATTTGAACACATAAACATTGGTACAAGAGAGCGCCAATATATATGCGCCACACAAAACAATGAAAATTCGGAGATAGAAAAAAAACTAAGGAGCACAAAAGAAAAAGAGAACGATAACGAAGAGATTGGTGTAAGGTAGTGTGGTCGTAACCTTCACAGAAACAGCTATTAGGAAGACTGAATTAAATCAATAGAATTTAGTACACATCCTATGACCATAATACTTTCTAATTATTGCAACTTAAACCTAATATCATTTGTCGTACACTAACAACCGAACGACTCAAATCATTTATATCGTTCACTTTTATATGTATGTGAGCACAATATTTAGTGTTCATTTGACAATAGTGCCTAGCAAGTTTCTAATACACATAAAACGACGTATAAAGTAAATCTCTAAACCAACATCACCCAGGAATGAAATTTACATAGTGTACTTCCTTACACTTGTAGCTATTCTAGAGTTACTGCCGATCACAAGCCCGGGTAAAAGAGGACGGTTGAGCGTGGGGTTAGCGACCCCATCCTGTAGAAGACTAACTCGCTGAAAATAATTCGGTTTTTTTTATTAGTATGAAAAGCTGTCTTGTGTTACCTACAGCATCTACCATTTCCACCTCTTTCGGTTTCGTTGCCCACCACTGCTCACGGTCGTCCCTCAAACTCTTGGTTAGCCTAGATCTGATTTATTTACGCTCTTCATCGCGTTCAGTGCCTGATGGGATGAGTTTACGAGAGTTTAACCAAAAGTATATATATATATATATATATATATATATATATGATGGCTTACATAAGTGCTAACAATCCGATGAAGCCTCAACGGTCGTTCGTTTCGGCCTACATCTCCTTCACCGAGCCGCAGCATATTGAATAGAGTTTCACCAGCCACACGACCAAACAATGTGTGTTTTCCTGTAAGTTCTGTAGCCGACCCTAGAGTGAAGAAAAACTGACTCCCGTTCATGTTTTCCTCAAGGCATGCCATCCCAACAAGGCCACGACGATTGAAAGATAGTCTTGAATGAATTTCCGTCTGAACAATATAAGAACAAGAAATTTAGAACATGAGGACTCTACTAGTTAAACTCAATAAATTGTTAAATAAGTTTATAACCAAAAGGGACTAAGTTGGTTACTAACATAGTGAAATGGAATGTTACTTCAAAGAAATCATCTTTAAAAAATTAACAGTCAAATAAATGTGGTTAGTTGTCTGTTTAAAGGTCAATTTAAGTAATAACACAAAAAGCCTATTTTGATGGCCTAGCTCAATTTGTAGTTACATGTTAGTTTAACAACCTTTATTCAAGTAATTTTATATCGTCATCATTAACACTACAACTTAGTATTACAACTGGTATTACGTTGCCACAATTATTTACTGTTTATATTTACTTTGAGAATTTAACTATTTGAAGAATATATATAAAATACTATTCTGTGACCTCTTTGATTATAAGTTTTTCAAGAGGGGATTTTGCTGGATTTTGTGTCTTTTAATGGTGGAATCAAACAAACATGATGATCTGGTAGTCCTGTTATAAGAGAAAACGAACTAAAAGCTAGGACAAAAACCACGACAAAATCGGAAGATACATAAAGAATAAGTAAAATGCTTTTGACCAACCTTAAAGGGTTGTCCGTATATACTTTCTCCACCTTCCCCAGTACCTGTCGGATCTCCACCCTGAACGATGAAACCACGAACAAGCCGATGAAATGATGTGTCATTATAGTAGCCCTCCATACACAACTGGACAAAATTTCTGCATGCTTTAGGGGCTTCTTTGGACCATAACTCAATTTCTATTTCCCCAACTGTGGTCTTTAGAATAACTTTACCATGAGTTGCTGGTTCGGTAACGTAGATGTTACTCATAACTGAAAAGTAAAAGACGTTACATGAATATGTGCAGGCTTTGTTATTATGCTGATTATACTTTGGAACCACTGCCGAAAATATCACACCTCAATGCAATACATGCCAGATTAACTTATAAGTTGTTGTTTTCATAAACGGTGCACCACATAGACCATGCATAAAACTGGTAATGGATGTCAAATAATTTCGTAAAGCGATTCGAAAAAAACATTGGACGAAAATTCATTGTGTATACAAAAGTATTCGCATACAATAAAATAACTGAAACAATGAACAAGGATTAGCACGTGAATTCATTGCCGAAAAAAAACATAACGGTGTTATATTTCCAAAAGAATGCCTGTCTCATACCGTACAGTGTTGATTCCAATAAGTAATGAGACTAGTTTACGGACGACCTTGTAGCAATGCTGAAATGACCTTGAGAGTGTCCACCTACTAACAAGGGCCAATCGAGGGTTATTAAGCAATGTAAGGAATTATAATTGTGATCTAGAGTTGCTGATTAGGGTTGGAAACTATATTTAGTGTTTTAATCACGAACTGACATCAGCTCTAATGTCAGAATATTATTTAGCCAAATGTGTGGATGGATTTCGCGCTAAAATCCAAGACCCGTTTTCTTAAATCTGGTTCGTCTATGAATTGTAGTCTCGCTCAAGGTTCGCCTTGGAGGCATTTTTGTCGTAATTAGTGTAAAAATTCAGATTATAGGGTATCAACAATCCTAAATCGTCTTCAACATGGGATACTTTTGGAAAGGTTTACCCAAATTGTAGTTGTAGTCTACAACACTTTACACTTCAAAGTGTTAAAAGTAAGTCCTTTGTTATCTGCCCAACTATTAAGCTGAGTCAAATCCTCTTAAAGTGACAGTTTATCCTCTTGGTAGCATGTTTCTCTTCAGAGGTTTACATCGTCAGCGAAAAGTAGTAAGTCTGACGATACATGTTGTGGAAGATCGTTTACACAAACCAAGAAAAGAAGAGGTCCTAGTACCGAACTCTGGAGGACCCCACTAAGACATTTCCTAGCCTGAGAGAAGATGAAATTAACCCTGACTTTCAAACGTCGATTTTCTAGGTATGAAGTGAGACAATCAATTAGAAGTGACTCAATACCTGATTGTTTAAGCTTATTGATAAGACACATATGGTTGACCCTATCGAAAGCTTTTAAGAGGTCAAAGCAAATGACGTCAATCTTCGCCTAACAAACAAGGGGTTCTATCCACCGCAGTCAGCAGGTTGGTTATACAAGAATGGTCCCCTCTGAAACCGTGGAGTCTGGGTGAAAAGAAGCACAAGGATAATAAATAGTCGTGCATACTGTCGCATATCAGGGACTCCATAATTTTTAAAGGTATAGGGAGAAGAGCCATCGGTCGATAACTCGAAGGTTTGCTTAGTTGACCTCCTTTGAAAATTGGTGTGATGTGAGCCTGCTTCCAATTTTCTGATGATGTACCTTGGTTTAGTGAATGTGAGATCACGCCAAACGGTGTTGTCAAGATGAAAGCTGCCTCCTTCAGTATAGTAGAATGGACCATATCTGGGCCAGGAAAAGTTTCCTTGTTTAGGTGACGCAGTTTCCCGTACACCACGTCAGGACTTAAGTTCGCTTCTGAGCATCCTGTTGAGTTGCAGATGAAGCTTTCATCAAAATAGTTAGTGTGGGTCGGTTGTAATGTCCGAGAGTATTAATAAAAATAATATATTTGTAATATCCCAATGAGTAGAAAATTGGATTTTCTGACGTTTCGTGACTTAGTGTAAGTCACTTTTTTATTTGTTCTCTGAAGAAGTGACTCACACTAAGTCACGAAACGTCAGAAAGTCCGAGAGTATTGTTTAGCCAGAATGCTAGCTGCGTCACCGTTGTCGCTGGTTGGGCCATTAGGACTTAGCAGTTAGGAAACTCCGGTTATGACTTGCCAAAGGGAGACTGCGTGATGGAATAAGGTTTTTGGATTCGAAACAAACTTATCGATTAGCTTTGCCGACACGTTTCTTCTTTTATTCCTGTTGTTCATTAGTTTCCTACTTGTTTGAATGTCTCATATGTGCTGTCATCGCTTGTTCGTCTATATTACTCCGAGTAGTTTTATAGCACCTTAGCATTCAATGAGTGCTATCTTTGGTGGCTGTATGCTGCTTGTGGTTTTTGGGAGTCGTTTGCGGGGCAGACAGTTTTGTAGCCCTTTAGATCGTGTGCGGTAACAAACCTCAATGAGCGTCCACATCATCTGCTTTTGATTGGCCTGTAGGCCAACATATCGAACAGTCTGAAATTCTAGTGCCTGTCGTCAGTAGGATGTCTTAGCTCAGTTTTGCTGATAAAACCTAACGCTAGGACGGTGTGATCGCTTTTCCCCAAGGCAGCCAAGATTGATAGGTTTTTGATTAGGTTTTGATTTTTCAGTATTTAATCTAAGAGTTACGGCATCTGACTGTTTCTCCCAGGAGTTAGTGATTTGACATTTGCGAATAATCCCAGATCTTCAGGGAGGTTAAAGAACCGAACTCCAGTAGAGTTGACACATCCAATGTGCGTATGTTCCGCGAACGGGACTTTAGGAGGATCGAAGTCTCCCGAAATCGGAATATGGTTGAATCCGAGACTAGTACAGCGTGATAGTCTTTTCAGTATACGACTGTCGTACTTAACATCAGGGCGAGACTTCCATTTATGGACGAACCAGCCAGGCAAAATATAACAGGTGAAGGCTGGGGTTCTTAGTAAGTCATAAGACCAATGTTCATTCTAACAACCAGAGCAGCATTTAGTTTAGACATACAGAATGTCCGGACAATGAGGTAATCCGGAAGAACCAGTCAAATAACAAAAGTAAAGTAAGGATACAACTTGACAATGTTCTGAATCAGTGAAAACCATTGGACTCAGGCTGTACAGCAAAGATTAGGTTCAGCAAAGATGCTGTTGTTCTCCGTTTGTGAAGAAGTTGCTTCCTGCGTGTAAAGAGTTGTTCTGATCCTGTCCAAACAAGCACGAAATGCACTCATAAGATGGGAATCTCATAATTCCAGAATCATTAAATCATCCTTCGAAATAGAGATGGAGCGGACCACAATGAATGTTATCCAGTGTTTTGCACCCATCAATGATACCAATGAAGACTATAATGATCAGTTTTTTGACAGACTGCAATCGATCACCACGAAATGATCAGGGAAGGATGTCACTAACCTGAGTGGAGACCTGAACGCCAGAGTCGAAATGGACAACACTGAGTATGAAGATATAATGGGATGAAATAGACTGAATGAAAGGGATGAGAATGGTGAGAGATTTGCAGTTTTATGTGCATTAACCGAAATGGCAATAAATGGTACCATATTTCTCCACAGATGTGTACACTAAATCTACATGAGTCTCACCAGACCACACTTCACAAAACTAGATTGCTCACATTTGTATCAACACATCATTATTATTCACAATCATCTTATGGGTACATAAGTGTTGTGAAGAAACCATTTCGGGTTTCTTCAAAAATGCAATAATACAGAAGTTTCAATAATGTTAGCATATATTTGAAAAAATAGCGTAATAATAATAGAACAATAATGATAAATGTGGTCCTGTGTAACTGAGAAGAATATTGAATTGATTTTAAAGAAGGAAAGAGGGAAAATAAGGGAATACAAATAAAGGAGATGTGAAATACTCAAATAGTTACATAGGCGTGTTTATGAACACAGAACATGAATAAACGACCATGTATGTATCATCAAATTAGTAACAAAAGATAATTCAGAAAAAATAATTTAATATCGCAGTAAGAAATGACGTTAGAATAAATGTTTGTGCTGTAATAGTTTGAAGTGATGCTATGAAAGTCTCAATTAAGTGAAAAGGATAACGAAATATCAATATGCACGAGTCATATATGCATAGTGAAGATAAAACGAGTCTGAGAAGTTAATTTAGGCGTAATACAAGTTATTGTCGTAATTAAAAACTTCGTAATCTTGAGAATGATATTTATCTAGAAGGAAAAAAGAGAGAGAAGAGAAATGGACACCTACTGAAAAGGTTCATCCATGATAATAATAATAATAATTGTTTAATGAATATTGATTACAGAAGAAAATCAATAATTTAGAAAAATAAAATAAATCCTTTAGTTCACTCGGATAAATACATGTAGACTTATGTAATAGCATACAAAGCGAAACCGAATATTAATATAAACGTTTGTGCAATAATAATTAAGAATGATGCTATGAAAGTCATAATTAATTTCAAAGGATTCAGAAATTAAATATGTTTAGAAGCATAAAAAGAGATAAAAAGAATATCTAATATATCGGGGGACTAATAATGATATTGATAACGGCAATAATTATAGATACGAACATAACCAGACTTCTAGATGGTGGTTGGAGGTAGTCAACAGGAAACCCTGGACCCGGGTTTCGTGCTATTTGGCACTCCTCAGCAAGGTGTACCTGTAATCTTGAGGGAACTGGTGCGCCCTGGCGGATTCGATCTCGTGTCACCCAGCTTCACAGTCAGAGACGTTACCACTGAGCTATCCGAGCCATGACTAACCTCCTGTAGAACTGAGATGTAATCACAATTGATTGATCACCGCCCAGTGATCAATCAATTGTGATAACCAGACTTCATATATTGAGATGAATGGAAATAAAATAGAATAGACGTGAAAAATTTCAAAGGTTACATTTTGCTTTTCAGGCAATTAGATGAATGACGGACCGTTTTTGTATAAATCATTACTAAATATATTAATGTTCAATAGGTGACACAATCCGCTTTCGAAAAGAAAATCATCAAAAAGACTTCTGAACCGGGTCGTAGTTTTACTGCAACGCATGTTCACTGGTAGTCTGTTCCACATGGTTGAGTAGCGAATAAGGAAAAAGGTCTGGCGCAAGTTTGCATAGGTTCTTGGAATCGCCAGAATATTCCCCTTATTGCGCAAATTGTGGGATTATATCATAGAGTATGAAGGGGTCGATACCGAATAGTAGGAGGGTGTGAGAAAAAGAAGAGGTGATAGCTTTAGGTTACCACATGGTTGTGGCCAAGATGGAACTGAAGCTAATGAAGCACTGGAGGACTGGAGAAACAGCATTACGAAGTTTTAATACTGACAGACATTATAGCAACTCACGTGAAATTGAGTTTATTCTCATTTAACTCAGTTAAGCCGTTTTGCTAACTTATTTAGCGGACAAAGTCATCCGCACTATAACAATTTATTGTACCCTTATTATTTTGTGCTTGTATGAAATACGAATGCTTGAATATTGCTTACTGCCTACTCATTTATTCACTCTGCTAGTCTTACTACTAACCGCTTATTTGATTCGATGGCTCATTCATTTCAATATATATATATATATATATATATATATATATATATATATATATATGTCCAAGTTATTCATATTGAAAACTTACACGCTCTCGTCTCGCTCTTGCTCTGGCTCTCGTTCTCGCTCGCGCTCGCCTGATTATACTCGCTTACTCATATTCGCTCACTCGCTCGATCGCTTGCTTGCCTTTCGGCACAACTCTTCTACGCCCGTTTAACGCATCTGTACATTTGGATATATGTGTGTGGTCTCGTAATGAACATAATCAACGCTTCGTATTCGCCTTCTGAATAATATACCGTTGGGGCGTTATATAGAACGGTTATCAAGACGAACTGTATATGAAGTTTAAGGATTACATTGAATACCGACCACCACAACATAATAAGTTCACAATGCATCTCAGCACAGTTTAAAAACTTTGCAAAATATATTTAGAGAAAAGGAGATTTTTATGGACAACAACCGAAAAATGACTGAAGAAACGTTGACTTCAAGTTGCGAGGATGTGCTGGAGAGCTAAAGCGCAATCATAAAAATGAATTTCCGTTTATTACTATGGCAGGGTTTAAGAAGGGAAGGATGAGAGGACAGCAATTAACAACAATTGGACAAGAACAGAGAAATTCATGACGAACACACAGAAACAAACGAGAGAATGAAGTGGTACATTATAGCCGACAAGCAGAAACACATAGAAGATCTAACAATGACAGCATTCAAAGCTGCAAGAGAAGGAAATATAAGACAACTATCTGGTACAACGAAAAAACTAGCAGGGGAATATCTCAAACTAGAGCGATCAGTCGAGAACTAAGAAAGCGTGTCTATCGCTGAGATACATGAATAGTGGAACATATGTGCAGACCACTGTGAAAAACTAATGGGCAGACCAAGTCAACTGAATCCGCTGAACATCGAATACCTTACACGCTCCTTTCCACAGCTGTTACCTCAAAAGCACTAGAAGAATACAGGGTGGCTTTTTTCTCTCGCTTCTTTGTTTCTGCATGGTCGTCCATTTACCGTCAATCTGGATAACCACATCGAGACCACTAGGAACGGTGACATTTTATCCGGGTCTTCAATTTTTACTTTAGAATCATGGCCATTTACATCAAATGGTATTTCACTCTTTGGTAGTTTAGAATGAGATTTTACTTTCCCGTGATTCATAGATGGGTGTTTGGGATATCCCACAACAGCAGGTGCTACAATGACATATTGTTTGCGGTCAGTACTCGTGTTAACAGTGCAAGCACCATCAATCTTATTGCAGGCCAGAGCCGGGAGGCTATGAGCATTCCGGATCAATAATGTCTTATTCGAACAATAAAACGAGCATCTTTTTTATGGGGTGGGACTTAAATGAATACATATCTTATGAACCCATATTTTACATTCACTACATTTCATTTCTTCCTCCACGGAGAGATAAAAATTTGGCCGTCTATATTTATAAGTACTGCCGACCATTGTTAATGGGCTAAAAGACGATCACATACACAATGTGATTACTTGTGTCGTAATCCACCAAAGAAAAGTACCTCAAAGAAGATCTACGAAAATTTCAAAACTTAACCGAGATAATTCAGGTAATAAGGGCAATACAAACGTAAAAGGAACATATGCACAAAAGAAATAAAAGAAGAAACGTGTCGGCAAAGCTAATCGATAAGTTTGTTTCGAATCCAAAAACCTTATTCCATCACGCAGTCTCCCTTTGGCAAGTCATAACCGGAGTTTCCTAACTGCTAAGTCCTAATGGCCCAACCAGCGACAACGGTGACGCAGCTAGCATTCTGGCTAAACAATACTCTCGGACTTTCTGACGTTTCGTGACTTAGTGTGAGTCACTTCTTCAGAGAACAAATAAAAAAGTGACTTACACTAAGTCACGAAACGTCAGAAAATCCAATTTTCTACTCATTGGGATATTACAAATATATTATTTTTATTAATACTCTCGGACATTACAACCGACCCACACTAACTATTTTGATGAAAGCTTCATCTGCAACTCAACAGGATGCTCAGAAGCGAACTTAAGTCCTGACGTGGTGTACGGGAAACTGCGTCACCTAAACAAGGAAACTTTTCCTGGCCCAGATATGGTCCATTCTACTATACTGAAGGAGGCAGCTTTCATCTTGACAACACCGTTTGGCGTGATCTCACATTCACTAAACCAAGGTACATCATCAGAAAATTGGAAGCAGGCTCACATCACACCAATTTTCAAAGGAGGTCAACTAAGCAAACCTTCGAGTTATCGACCGATGGCTCTTCTCCCTATACCTTTAAAAATTATGGAGTCCCTGATATGCGACAGTATGCACGACTATTTATTATCCTTGTGCTTCTTTTCACCCAGACTCCACGGTTTCAGAGGGGACCATTCTTGTATAACCAACCTGCTGACTGCGGTGGATAGAACCCCTTGTTTGTTAGGCGAAGATTGACGTCATTTGCTTTGACCTCTTAAAAGCTTTCGATAGGGTCAACCATATGTGTCTTATCAATAAGCTTAAACAATCAGGTATTGAGTCACTTCTAATTGATTGTCTCACTTCATACCTAGAAAATCGACGTTTGAAAGTCAGGGCTAATTTCATCTTCTCTCAGGCTAGGAAATGTCTTAGTGGGGTCCTCCAGAGTTCGGTACTAGGACCTCTTCTTTTTTTGGTTTATGTTCAAATGGTTCAAATGGTTGTGGACGGAATAGAAGAAGCTTTCGCTTAACAGGCTTACGTGTCTAGTAGCAGGGGATCACCAAATCCTCCAGGCAGGAGTCTAGGTATGTTAACAATAAAAGAGGAAAAGAAATCGGTAAATCATAGTGTGATACTGTCCTTGGTCCTTAAGAATAGGTCAAGTTGCCTCTTGAAGGACTCCTGAGAAGTCACTTGGACTAGCTCGGTAGGCAGCGAATTCCAGCATTTGACAACTCTTAAGGAGTAGAAGTTGTGTCTACATCCCGTCTTGCTATGTTGAGTTTCCGGTTTCTGGGTGTTACCCCTTAGGTTATTATTCGAACTAAGCTTAAGTTGGTGTTAAAGAGGATATTCAGAAGTGTTAAGAATACTATAAGCGGCACTTCCTCAGATATTCTTATTCCACAGTCTCACACTCTTTCTCATGAAAGCACGCAGCAGACCGTCAGCGATAGCTGTAGAAGAAATCACATGCTACAAAATAAGATGACAAGCTAGTAAATGAAGAGACATCCATGGACTACCGTTGACAGCGTTAGTTAGTAAGTCAAACATTGAGCGAGTTGATAATTTTCCCTTGAGATGAGAAATAGAACTAAGGTGTTTTTGAAAGATAGGTTAATCAAACCGACGTTCCTACGGAAGTCGATTCTAGGGGGAAGCTAATGTAACAGCATAGGTTGGTTGGTTAAGAGTTGACCCCAAAGAACCAAGCATATGTCAAAACAGTATTGTTCAAGTATTCATTCACTTCCTTATTTTGTATAAGCGTTATATTCCTTATTATCTTATATTGAATGTTGAAAGCTTTTGTTTGTCTGAACAGATAATCCCACGCTCCACTGTGACTGCGCTAAGATCGAAACAAAGACTAATTCAATTTCTGTCTGGCTTCTATCAATAACACGAGGGTTACCTATAGGCACGAAACCCTCTTATACGCCTATACTCTAATGGGTAAAGGTTAAGCGAATGGAGGCGTTCTTCGTAAGGCTTAGATTTGAGTCCTCGAACTGATTTCGTGGCTCGCCGTTGGATACGCTCCAAAGTGACCTTGTCCTTTTGGAGTGAGGGGGGAGTACTATGTTTCCGTACTCTAAATGGGGACGGATAAAACTATTGAAGATTGTATGGAAAGTTCTTCCGTCAAACTGGCCAAACATGCTCTTCAATGTTACCAGTGCAAGGTTTGCTCGGAAGGCATTTTTGTCACAGTTAGCGTAAGACTTTAAATCATGGGGCACCAGGACTCCTAAATCTCTTTCGACTTGGGATACTACTAGAGAGGAGTTTCCTAAGTTGTAACTGTAGTTTGTGACATGTCGCAGATGGACTACTTTACACTTCGAAGTGTTAAAGGTAAGTCCGTTATCATCTACCCAACTTTGAAGTCGAGTCAGATCCTCCTGAAGTACCGGTGTATCGTCTTGGTTGCCTATCTCTCTCCAAAGGTTCACGTCGTCGGCAAAAAGTAATAAGTCTGACGTTACCTGTTGAGGAAGATCGTTTATGTAGATCGAGAAGAGAAGAGGCCTTAACACTGAGCCCTAGGGGACCCCACTAGGACATTCCATAGCCTGAGATAAAGTGAGATTAACCCTACCCTTAAAGTGACGATTTTCTAGGTATGAAGTAAGCCAATCGATTAGAGGTGGTTTGATACCTAGTCGTTTGAGCTTATTGATAAGACACAAGTGGTTAACTTTATCAAAAGCTTTTGAGAAATCAAGGTATATGATATCAACCTTTCCCTTGCGATCGAGGATGCTTGTCCATCTGTCCACCGCAGTCAGCAGGTTGGTTATACAAGAGTCACCCTTCCTGAAACCATGCTGTTGGGGTGAGAAGAAATTTAAGGACAGTAGATAGTCGTTTAAACCATCGCATATCAAGGACTCCATGAGTTTTGAAGGTAATGACAGAAGAGCCACCGGCCGATAACTTGAAGTTTCATTGCGTCGACCCCCTTTGAAAATTGGTGTGATGTGAGCCAACTTCCAATTTTCCGGTAGTTTGCCTCGGCTTAGCGAGTGTGAAAACATCACGCTAAGCGGCGTTGCCAGGATTGAGGCTGCCTCCCTCAGTATGGCAGAATGAACCATATCCAGGCCAGGAGAAGTATCTAGTTTTAAGTGCTGTAGTTTCCGGAACACCAAGTCAGCGCTTAAGTCCACTTCGGAAAGCCCTGTGGAATTGCAGATGAAACTGTCGTCAATAGAGTTGATGTCAGCCGGCCGAATTGTTTGAGAGTAATGTGCCGCCAGAAGGTTAGCGGCGTCAACATCGTTGTTGGTTAGGCCGTTAAGACCTAGCAGTTGAGAAACTCCTGTTTTGGCTTGACGAAGAGAGGCTGCAAAACGGAATAGGCTTCTAGGGTTAGAAGCAAATTTGTCCATAAGCTTTGTCTGATAGTGAAGCCTGTCTTCTCTTATAGCCTTCGTGCATATGTTCCTGATATGTTTATATTGCCTATACGCTCCGTCATTATTAGTTTGTTTGTATTCCGCCCAACAGTGCCTTTTACGGCTTAGAAGGTGAAGGGTACGGTTCTTGATTACTGTAGGTGGCTCATAGCTTTTGGGAACCATTTGAGGAACTGAATGGTTTGTAGCATGTAATAGCGTGTACAGTAAGAAGTCCCAATGACCGTCCACATCGAGTTGGGGGTGAACATCCCAAACCATCTGTTG
This sequence comes from Schistosoma margrebowiei, assembly GCA_944470205.2. Lineage (NCBI taxonomy): Eukaryota > Metazoa > Platyhelminthes > Trematoda > Strigeidida > Schistosomatidae > Schistosoma > Schistosoma margrebowiei. The sequence goes on along the minus strand of OX104024.1, from coordinate 63,353,035 downwards.
TAGATAATCATGTAGAGCTGGCACATTGAGCCGTTTAAATTTCAAACGCAAATTATTGTTGGGATACCTTAGCTTAGTTTTGATGACAAAACTGAAGGCTATGACAGCATGATCGCTCTTTTCCAGAGGAGCCAGGATTGAGAGGTTGTCAACTAGGAATTCTTTGTTTGTGAATATACAGTCTAACCGCGATGGTGTCTGACTGTTTCTCCGGTGAGTTGCCGACCTCACATTTTCATATAAGCCCAAGTCATCAATGAGGTTGAAGAACCGAGCTTCAATTGAGCTGTCGCCCCCAGTGTACGGGTGTTCCGCGAAGTTGACTCTAGGGAGATTAAAGTCCCCTAGAATCAGGATGTGTGTGAAACCGTGACGGGTAGAGCGGGATAGTCCTTACAGCATACGACTATCGTACTCGATGTCGGCAGTTGGCTTCCTGTAAGTGACACCGACTAGACACCTCGAAGTACTTGACAATCTTACAGAGCACCATATGGATTCCTCAAGATTGTTAAACTCGAGGTTGTGAACATGGTGCACCTCCAATCAAGAACGTATGTAAACGACTACTCCGCCCTCAATTCCTGATTTTCTGTCGTTGCGGAACAAAGACATCCCAGGTAATGCTAACTCATGGCTCGAGAACTGAGAAGATATCCAGGTTTCAGATATTCCTATCAGATGGGCCTTATTAGCGTTACTAAGTTCACGTAGTTCATCCAGTTTGTTTGATAAACTCACGGCGTTCATGTATAAGCAGTTTATGCATTCAATTTGGAACGTGTGAGCTTCTTCCTGTTTTTCTGTATGAGCCTTATGTGAATGGACAGGTAACTTACCTATGTGAGATTTATCGATGTGGTAGGCCCTGTCCTTTACACGTTTTTTTATCATTTAGACAGTCCACAAGTGGGATGGTCAGCTCCAACTTGCCTTTGTGCTTAGTTCTGGCATCATATGGCCTATCCGGGTGCATGTGGATTCCAGGTGGCAATCGACGTCTGTTGGCACGAAATGCTTCCAGAACTGCAGCCGCCATGTGGGAAGATGGGAAGGTTATCTTCATTAGACGGGGTCTAAGATCACCGTCCTTCTTGGCTAGTCTCGTCACATGCTGAGTCAGTATGTGTTTGAGCCTCAAGGACTGTTTGATGAATTTCCATTCTCTGATGTCAGAATTTGATTGAGTAGGGTCTGCATTTTCTGATATACCTTGCACAATTATGTTTCTTCCGCGGAAAAACTTCTCGCGAGATTCTTTAGAGATGTTCCGTATGATATTGCACTCAGAGAACGGTATGTCGGGCAATATTCTTACGTTACCATCAGATTTCAGCAAGTGACTTGCTAGTAAGACGTCCTCTACATCGGTAGCATTCTTAAGTGTTACTCAGAGAAGCCTTGGGTGATTTAGATGCTCAGAGTCCTTTCGTCGAGTGAGCCGGGTGACCATCGAAGGCTCTATTCTAGGAACTTTGAGCTTCTTGTTCAATTCACCCCAGAGCATCCTGTCGTTTTTGTCCTGCGGACTGAGAGGAACGTCAGGATTGTCAACGAGGTTCATGATAATGAGAGAATTGTCACGAACTGTTGTTAATTTACCAGGTTTCACGGTGGGTTCATGTTTAATAACTTGCTGTTTGGAGGTCAGTGTGCGTTTTTGAGGCTTGGGCTCTTTGTTGACCGGACGAACAGTCTTCAGGGTAGACTGTGCGACCAAATCACCAGTTAATTTCCTTACAGCAACACTTGGGTTGCTCGGCTTAGGCGGTGATGCCTGGTTCTTTCTGGCTCGCTTAACGTGGGCCGAATCACCTACAGGGTTTTTAGGAACCACTGTTGTGTTCAGGGACCCTGATTTGGGAGACCCGAGTTTGCTTAGGGAGTCTAATACCTTCGACGTAATGATGGTGCTGAGCCTCGACACGTCATCATCAGTGTTGATGGATGCTCCATCGATGGTATACCTATCGACATCACTGTTTTTGTATCCGTCGCACGCTCTTGTTTGTCTCCCGGTTTTTTTACTATCGTTGTCCAAGTTAACTGACAACTTGTTCCGAAGACCTGTCAGTAGGACAATGATGTTACTCAGCAAGACTACAGTATCCGTGCTGTACGTGACTAAGTACCCATTTTTGATCTGACTTGCTGAGTCTGTTGTAAGCAGTTGATGTCAGATCTGTGCATGCTTCGTGGAACCAACCTTTGCAGTTGTCGCACTGCATGCCAGTTGCAACAGAAAACGGCATCCAGGACGTTTGCATGAGTTTTTCATGACTATGTAGAAGCAAACTATGTTATAGATGCTTGCAAAAGCCTAAGACCTTTAAAAAACACTAAAAAGCACACTGAAAATGGACAAAAATGGATAAAACGAGTGGTATAAACTGAAAATAGTCTATACGTGAAAAACAAGAAAAACCGAATAGTAAGCTGAGGCAAAACCACAGGTAACTATTAAATATAATGAAACTCAAAAAAAGTAATCTACCGAACGTATAGCTCAGGATAGATTCTTTAGAACTGAAATGGTACTTTTGTTGCGTAAGAACACAGCAAAAGTTTGATAAATGCAAATCACGTTAGTAAACATACCAGACATCATGCACTCAGCATCGTTAATAGATTGGATAATAGACCCAGAGTCCTTCATTGAAACGGCCTGGGACTCATTTCGAATTTCATACTTAAAAGTTATAACACCTCACATCTCTTGGACTATACCAAAAGGGGCCGAAAAACTCAAGGACAAGGAGACAAGGAAATATTCCTGCTCTATGGGGAGACAGTACTGCTTCATCATTAGCGGAGGACGACTTTGGTAAGGCTCAAACGTTCTTGAACTACTTTAGCAACGTGTATACCATAGAAGCGCCCTTCTCGTCAGCGTATACAGATCCCCCCATACATACACTGTATAGCGTGACCATTAAAGAACTCGATGTCTTTGGTCTGCTAAATAAGCATGACATAGGTAAATCCACGGGGCCCGATGAATTACATCCTAGGCTACTGAAGGAACTATCTAACTTCGTTGCAAGCCCTTTAGGTACATGCTTTAACCTATCCGTTACGCCGAGTCGTTTACCAAAAGGCTGGAAAAACGCCATAGTAAGTCCTGTCTTCAAAACAGGTACGAAACACAAACCTGAGAACTGCCGCCCCGTTAGCCTAACTAGCGTGGTTGTTAAAATCTCAAAAAAGATTATTCAGAAGGACCTGTTTAAGTATCTTGATAAAAACCGGATCCTCTCGGAGAAGCAGCACGGCTTCAGAATAGGTTATTCTTGTCTCACTAACTTATTAGTGGCTCGTGAAAGCTGGTGCGCTCTTAAGGACCAAAAGCTACCTGTAGACGTCGCCTTCATTGATTTCAGTAAAGCTTTTGACAAAGTTCCGCACAACCGGCTGTTATATAAGTTAAGAAAAGTCGGGATTGGATGCAACTTATTGATGTGGATAAAAGACTTCTTAGTTGGGCGTCAACAAAGAGTTCGGGTGAACTCAAAGTTATCTAGCTGGGAAACTGTGCTAAGTGGAGTACCTCAGGGTACAGTTTGGAGGCCAGTGCTATTCCTCTTGTATGTAAATGATCTTCTTTGTCTCCTATCATCATCGGTCTTGCTATATGCTGACGATTTCAAGATATGGAAAACGATACGATGTAAGAGTGATAGCTTAGAACTTCAAAATGACCTGAAGAAGTTATCTGAATGTTCTCAAACATGGCAGTTGCCGATAAATACTTCCAAGTGTGTCGTGATGCATATCGGTCATCAAGGCACAGATACATACACGATGAATAACACTGAGCTACCTGTCGTCCAGACATACAATGACTTAGGAGTTATCGTTAGTCAAGACTTAAAGACTCCTGAACACTGCCGTACAATAACCGCCAAAAGTTTTAGAACGTTATGGTCAATACGTAGGGCTTTTAGTCATGTTGACACTAAAACGTTTCTGACTTTGTTTACAGTGTTCGTTCGTCCTAAACTTGAGTACTGCATACAAGCGGCTAGCCCCTGCTTAAAAAAAGACAGTGATCTTCTGGAAAAGGTTCAGAGAACGGCGACTAAGCTGGTTCCCGGAATAGCGAAACTTCCGTATGAATCTCGACTGCCCAAGCTGAACTTTTTCCCGTTATCATATCGCAGAACTAGGGGCGAATTGATTACAGTCTACAAACTGCTTAGTGATAAATTTGCACCTGACATGTCGTCATTTTTGTTGTCTTCCAAAACAGAGAATTTACGAGGACACTCCAAAAAATTCACAAGCCGAGAACAAATTACTTGTCTGCTGACTATCGACTTTCCCATCGAATCATCAACGAGTGGAATTCACTACGTCAACACGTGGTTGAAGCTCCATCCATCGACTCTTTCAAAAGAAAGTTGGATCAACTGAGAGATCACCATTGCCATGACTAACATAGGCCATCGAGCCTCCTGTTCTTCCCAAACTGAAACTGAAACTGAAACTAAAGTTCCCGTTCGAAAAGCGCGCGATCTTCCACTGCAAGTATCGTCAGACTTACTACTTTTCGCTGACGATGTAAACCTCTGAAGAGAAACATGCTACCAAGAGGATAAACTGTCACTTTAAGAGGATTTGACTCAGCTTAATAGTTGGGCAGATAACAAAGGACTTACTTTTAACACTTTGAAGTGTAAAGTGTTGTAGACTACAACTACAATTTGGGTAAACCTTTCCAAAAGTATCCCATGTTGAAGACGATTTAGGAGTGTTGATACCCTATAATCTGAATTTTTACACTAATTACGACAAAAATGCCTCCAAGGCGAACCTTGAGCGAGACTACAATTCATAGACGAACCAGATTTAAGAAAACGGGTCTTGGATTTTAGCGCGAAATCCATCCACACATTTGGCTAAATAATATTCTGACATTAGAGCTGATGTCAGTTCGTGATTAAAACACTAAATATAGTTTCCAACCCTAATCAGCAACTCTAGATCACAATTATAATTCCTTACATTGCTTAATAACCCTCGATTGGCCCTTGTTAGTAGGTGGACACTCTCAAGGTCATTTCAGCATTGCTACAAGGTCGTCCGTAAACTAGTCTCATTACTTATTGGAATCAACACTGTACGGTATGAGACAGGCATTCTTTTGGAAATATAACACCGTTATGTTTTTTTTCGGCAATGAATTCACGTGCTAATCCTTGTTCATTGTTTCAGTTATTTTATTGTATGCGAATACTTTTGTATACACAATGAATTTTCGTCCAATGTTTTTTTCGAATCGCTTTACGAAATTATTTGACATCCATTACCAGTTTTATGCATGGTCTATGTGGTGCACCGTTTATGAAAACAACAACTTATAAGTTAATCTGGCATGTATTGCATTGAGGTGTGATATTTTCGGCAGTGGTTCCAAAGTATAATCAGCATAATAACAAAGCCTGCACATATTCATGTAACGTCTTTTACTTTTCAGTTATGAGTAACATCTACGTTACCGAACCAGCAACTCATGGTAAAGTTATTCTAAAGACCACAGTTGGGGAAATAGAAATTGAGTTATGGTCCAAAGAAGCCCCTAAAGCATGCAGAAATTTTGTCCAGTTGTGTATGGAGGGCTACTATAATGACACATCATTTCATCGGCTTGTTCGTGGTTTCATCGTTCAGGGTGGAGATCCGACAGGTACTGGGGAAGGTGGAGAAAGTATATACGGACAACCCTTTAAGGTTGGTCAAAAGCATTTTACTTATTCTTTATGTATCTTCCGATTTTGTCGTGGTTTTTGTCCTAGCTTTTAGTTCGTTTTCTCTTATAACAGGACTACCAGATCATCATGTTTGTTTGATTCCACCATTAAAAGACACAAAATCCAGCAAAATCCCCTCTTGAAAAACTTATAATCAAAGAGGTCACAGAATAGTATTTTATATATATTCTTCAAATAGTTAAATTCTCAAAGTAAATATAAACAGTAAATAATTGTGGCAACGTAATACCAGTTGTAATACTAAGTTGTAGTGTTAATGATGACGATATAAAATTACTTGAATAAAGGTTGTTAAACTAACATGTAACTACAAGTTGAGCTAGGCCATCAAAATAGGCTTTTTGTGTTATTACTTAAATTGACCTTTAAACAGACAACTAACCACATTTATTTGACTGTTAATTTTTTAAAGATGATTTCTTTGAAGTAACATTCCATTTCACTATGTTAGTAACCGACTTAGTCCCTTTTGGTTATAAACTTATTTAACAATTTATTGAGTTTAACTAGTAGAGTCCTCATGTTCTAAATCTCTTGTTCTTATATTGTTCAGACGGAAATTCATTCAAGACTATCTTTCAATCGTCGTGGCCTTGTTGGGATGGCATGCCTTGAGGAAAACATGAACGGGAGTCAGTTTTTCTTCACTCTAGGGTCGGCTACAGAACTTACAGGAAAACACACATTGTTTGGTCGTGTGGCTGGTGAAACTCTATTCAATATGCTGCGGCTCGGTGAAGGAGATGTAGGCCGAAACGAACGACCGTTGAGGCTTCATCGGATTGTTAGCACTTATGTAAGCCATCATATATATATATATATATATATATATATATATATATATATATATATACACTTTTGGTTAAACTCTCGTAAACTCATCCCATCAGGCACTGAACGCGATGAAGAGCGTAAATAAATCAGATCTAGGCTAACCAAGAGTTTGAGGGACGACCGTGAGCAGTGGTGGGCAACGAAACCGAAAGAGGTGGAAATGGTAGATGCTGTAGGTAACACAAGACAGCTTTTCATACTAATAAAAAAAACCGAATTATTTTCAGCGAGTTAGTCTTCTACAGGATGGGGTCGCTAACCCCACGCTCTTTTACCCGGGCTTGTGATCGGCAGTAACTCTAGAATAGCTACAAGTGTAAGGAAGTACACTATGTAAATTTCATTCCTGGGTGATGTTGGTTTAGAGATTTACTTTATACGTCGTTTTATGTGTATTAGAAACTTGCTAGGCACTATTGTCAAATGAACACTAAATATTGTGCTCACATACATATAAAAGTGAACGATATAAATGATTTGAGTCGTTCGGTTGTTAGTGTACGACAAATGATATCAGGTTTAAGCTGTAATAATTAAAATGTTAGTTTTCTACAGGATGGGGTCGCTAACCCTACTTTCAACAGTCCTCTTTTACCTGGGCTTGTTACCGGCAGTAACTCTAGAAGCGCTACAGGTCTATGTAAGTAAACGAAACTGGAATCATGAAATCATATCTATGTGAAACGATCTCTGGATGAGAAAACACTATTATCTTCTTCAACTCGGACGTTTATGCTACTTTAAGGGGCGGTTTAATCGGCCTTAATCTACCTCACGGCTACTTAGCATTCCCAAACATTCTGGTTGGATCAATAGATTAGGACAGCATCTTAGTTTTACCTACCTATTTCTTTTTACTCTTTTGTCGTTGATATACCTAGGTTCCTGCCCGGAGGTATTGGTGATCCACTGCTATTGGACACAGATTCTCGTGATTCGAAAGCTTCTTCTTATGCGTCCACAACCATTTGAACCATTTGAAAGTAGTCTAAGTATTCTCTTGAAGCCTTAATTACACAAAAAACATGATAAATCACAACAAGTACTACATCACTTGATGAACAGTTGAAATTTATATCGATTTAAAAAAAGGAACACTGTTGCTAGTCGTTAACATTGAATGACTATGCCATTGTTACTAGGTCACACGTTATGTTCGTTAGCGCCACCACACTTTTGATCGTGAAGGTCACCTGGGAGCAAACGGTATTTTCTGTTAATTCTTTTATTATGTTGTTATGTGGCCTAGTTTTTACTTGTGGATAAATTTAGTCTAAACTGTCACAAAAGTCAGATTCCGTTTTGTGCTCTGGGGTAAGAAAATCAAACATTAGTGTCAGTTCGTCACTAACATACTATACGCTTCTGAATGTAACTATAGCCTATAGGCTTTTCTTGAAAGCTCGGACACTTGTTCGCACGAAATTAAGTTCGGAAGATTGATAAATTTTTCGGAAAAGCTTTGTGCCATGGAGATTCTTGTTTTAAACTGACCTTGTTGGTATACCAACAAGCCCTGTGGGGCTCAAAGAAACAAATGTTTCGGCTAATTTGGCTCGTTTAAGTCGTCACAATGTGAAATACCAGTTATCAAACCATGGTAACAAATACAGCTGGTTTCAATGAATAACCAAATATAGGAAAGAACAAGATAAATATAGGTATGCGATGACACTAACCTTAATATTTTGAGTGGTATAAAAAGTGACTATATCTGGAGCACTGACTAGTTTTGAACTGCGTAATTTGGAGTCTTTAGGCATAGGCACGACTTACTCCGCAGTTTCAATATTTAACTGCATAGCGCATACATGCATCCAATAACTCCCACAACTGTGATGCTCGTCACCTACATTGCTTCCCTATTTCCTCGTACTTATTTTCAAAGTATATTACATTGAAATGCTACTGTGCTTGTGTAATACGTACTGATTTCCTGTCGATAATAGTTTACAACCATATAAACCTAGTATCCACATCTTGTGACATAAAACTTGCATCATTATTGAACTGATTCTAACGTGCTGAGGCAATGTTTTGAAGGCCTACGATCAAATAATAAAAACCTACACATATCTTCTGCTTTGATTAATGCTTTATAGTAAAAACCAAGGCACAGCAAACGAAGTTGCAAAATGTAGGACCTATGATGGGCAGATAAACATGCCAGCATCACAGTCGCAAGTACAAGTACACTGGGTTTTTTTTGTATTTGTACCAAATTTCTGTCAGACACAAACCAGGTCTATTAAGGTTTTTAAACAAGGTGGCTCTAATAAATTGTTTCAGTTGGCTAGACTAAGCATTAGTACACCTGCCATATCTCGTTCCATAGATTGTGTGGAACTACGAGTAATAAATAAGCTTTATGTATGTACACTAAGATTTCGTCTACTACCAACCCATCAAAGCTGATACGAATATCAAGTTGAGTGGAGTGATCCTGAACGTACTTTACAATCAAACAGATTTCAAATAGCACTGTCACGAAACATCACATTGTACTGGATTCATGATTAGCTCTCAACTCACAGGAAAGCACGGATAGTTGAACTGCATGAAAATTTCTAGCGAATTTTCTTGTTATGTGGAAAAATACTGGGCTTATAAACACTTTATTTCAGTGAGCTCCTTAAAACTTGATACGCGTTGATTTATGGCGGATTATGGGTATGAGTGTATGTAAGTTCTCTACTCGAGACATTCCATAAAACCCACATTAGGTATGCAGAATTTGGCTGTCAGTTAGTATTATCAACACAAAAGTAGCAGTCAGATTCCATTAGTTAGGTTCAAATCAGTAAAAAGTACGCGTTTATGTATTCTTCGGTCTGGGCACCCGGGCAGTATCACAGCCCTCACACATATCGAATGAGTTTTGTGTGGCGTATATGTATTTGGTGCCTCTTTGTACCAATATCTATGTGTTGAAATAAAAAAATTCTTATTTCTTACCAGTGACACTACCGAGTTACCCAAACGAAAGTAAACATAACTGTTCTTACTTGGTAACCATTAATTGAAGATCGAACTGCCTTGCTATTAAATCACAGTCTTAGCTATAGACGTGTTTAAAGTTTAAACATCTGGCAATAAAATAACATCTTGTGTGAAATATAGTATCAAGATACTGCTTCAGTTTGGACACCTGGGCAGTATTACAGCCCTCACACAAATCAAATGAGATTCGTGTGGCGCATGTGTATCTGGTGCACCCTTGTACCAATATCTATGTGTTTAAATAAATCAATAAATAAACTGTTTAGCTTATGTGTTCGAATCTGTCACCTTAGGAAAATTGGGATAGGAACGGAGAAAAAGGTGAGTTTAAAGGGACTAAATAAAAAGTCCTGAATTTATTTCGTTTTGCTAATGCAAAATAAAGATTTCACATAAGGACTTTTTCTTTAGAAATTAGAAACTACTTGGTACAGTTATTAATGTAAGACAAAGTCCTTTATGATACTTGCACCTGTTTATATTCTTGGTTCATATTCTGACTTGATGTTTTGTGGTTATATTTATTTGTTGAATAACTTGTTAGGTTTTCTAATTTTACTTTCAAAGTTTTATTGCTCTCAATTCCACAGCTCATTTACTGAGATACACTACGTTGCCTTTTTGGAATGTACAATACGAAGCATTTTATGCTTACGATTAGTTTGTGTTTAAAATTAGCTCTAATCTCATGATATAACGAAGTGATACAACAATAAATGGTAGACGCGTTTACATGCACTGCTTCGCAAGATGTTACAAACAACAGTTGTGGATTTCGTAGACAGTCTCTCACTCCAAATTTTCAAGCAGGATTACAACCGTCGGATCAGATACAAGAACAAACATCATTCGACGTAGCGGGTCGCTGCAGCATACATGCTCATATAGAAGAAATTTCAAGAAATTACGTCCCTACTTATGTACACTCAAATTTCGTCCATGGAATTGATTCCATACCTTTTGTACGATCATGTCCAAATATGGGTGATTATCATGCATTCGAAAATGTTAATAATGGTCATTCAAATAGATTATTTAGTAGCCAGTTCCTGACTTCGTGCCCACCTGCTATTCCTGAGGTGCAGTCAGATCTATCTCAAGACGAGGAGGTTTCTCATCCATGTTGCTTCTGCACTTTCTGCGCCCCAGTCATACCAAAAACACACTGTTTTGATATTTGCTGTTTCAAATCAAAGTGTTTGGTCCCAACTGTTTCACCATGTCCACCTGATGCTCTTTTCTGCCTACTTTTCACTGGGCATTGCAAATGTCCTTTGTTTTCTTTCCCCCGTCACCGAGTAACTAACGAAAATCTTATAATTCTAAGCATAATTCAGTTGTTATGTGGTTTCGCAGCTATCGTCCTCTCGAGTGTTGCTTTCACCAAGGCAGTCTTTTTATATCAGATGGCTACAGGATTATGGGCTGGAATATTAATGGTGGTTACTGGATTTCATGGTCTTCTTGCTGCTCGTCGCCCTATTGTATGTGCCTTAGTAGGGTTGTTGGTGCTGTGTATGGTTGTAAGCTTATCTGCGTGTGTTCTCATTTGTGTTTCTGTGGCTGGGACAATAGAAGATGGTTTCCTTAGCAGTACTGTTACACGGAAAGGGTTTACACGTGAACTTACGAAAATTTCACCAAGTCACCGTGAGAACAAAACTTTCTTTCAAAGGCACGACACGAAGTCTTCATTGGCGGTGTTAACAACCAGAACCCAGGATTGGTCTGATTTACAGCTTTCAGACTTTAAAAATGTCCTGCGTGAAACATCTGATACCTACGTGCGCACATACCAAGTTATTTTGCACCTCCTTTTGTTGGTAGTCGGTATTCTAGAAGCATCGGTCAGTCTTGCAACATCCATTCTCTGTTGTCGGTGTGTTTGCTCAAATTCTCTTAATTTGCGATTTCAAAATTCGCGTTCATTACGTACTAATATAGTGTCATTCAATGCTGCTACAGCTAATCAAGCGGCTTCCGTGCTTCGATCAGGTGCAATAAATGACTTTGTTGGTACTGGCAATGTACTATTAGCCCTCGATTCAGATGTACCTACACGAAATTATCCCATCAGTAATGCTAATGAAGTAGTTCGTAAGCCACAAATCCACCATACATTAATCCCTTTTTTATCGGAGTTGAATCGTCACTCATTAATTCTCACACAAGCAGGTACTGGTACAGTAGCTTTATCTGCCGCTCGTGCAGCTGCCAACCTATTCGATTCAGAGAGCTTCGAAACTCAAGATCGAACTTCAGTTGCTTGCTCCTCCAGCAATGAACAGTCCTCTATTCGACAACCTGGTACCTTAAGTAGATCTATATTTCGTCGTCTTAAAAGATTGCGTCTTATTCGTCCTAGTGAACCTCGTCCTCGTCTTCTGTATACAACTCTCCAAGTCCCTATAAATGTTTCCAATGCCTCCGATTCTTCATCTAATCCACCTCCGTTTTCATCTTCCACTACGATTGTTTATGTGATGCTTTCTCCTACACATGAAGAACCACCTATGATATTTCCTCCCTTTCCTCCTAGTTACAATGAGTCACAAAGGAGATCTGGTTTGGGTGCAACTGTTACCCGCATTCAGCGAAACCAGCGTATAACGTTTCAGTCGAACCCATCTCGTCGCTATAGGAGACGTTCAGCTGGGATATCTCGTCCTCGTTTCCATTCATCTATACGTTCGCGTTTGTCACGACTTTTATGTCGAAATGCATCACATCAGTCTAATCTCAGAATTAATAACACATCTCAACATTCTAGAATGCAGTGCCACCTGTCTAGGTCTGTCGCTTCTGCTCCGATTTCTTTTGGTGATCGATTCATCCAACCTGTTCTAATAGTTGGGGACCCACCTACAATCAGACCTACAGAAGAGCCACCTCCCAAATATTCTATATAAACTCTAAGATGTCAGATATTGGTTGTAAGTTATCATTCTCCCTTGTGCAAATCTACTGCATTCCTAATTAATCTCTGAGTCAGCATTTCCTGATTTGTAAAAGCTTGTGATTATTTACATAAGTATTTGCCATTACTAGTCTATTTTGTTTTGCCTTTTTGTTATTTAAACGTTTGTTACTACCTTCAATTCAAATGAGAACATGTTTTTATTTGAACAAGATTATTACTTGTCAATATTTTAGTTATTTTTTAAGTCGTCTAATTGGTTCATACCTTAATTGTATATTTAAAATGTCGGTATTACTTCTAAATTATATTGTCGATATAACATCCTTCACTAAAGCCTTTTTATCTTTTCTCGTGGTTAGTAAAAATAATTATGTAATAGCTGGTGGCAAGGTAAATTGGTGATTATCCACGATATTTGTTTTGTGCGCTAAATTGAGAAAAACTAAAATTCCAGCAACCAAATACAAGCTCGTGCATTCTACTTTGAGGTATTTTTTCTGTGCAGATCAAAGCTGCCAACGGAATGTCTTAACCGAAGTACATGTTACTGGGTTTGAGATCATGTCTGTTGTAACTACTCAATCTTAGCTCTATTGTGTGGGTGTTAAGTTTCAACGTTCTGACAAGGTATTCTCAATCGGCGTAGTGCTTTATTCTTGTGATTAACTTTCTCATCAGTCATATTATTAAGTACACTTACTTTTAAGAAGTAATAAAGATCAAGGATAATTATGGTTCTTCAATTAGCAGTCCATTTGCTTATCAAGCTTACATTTAATTACATAATATCAATAATAAAGTATTACTATCTCAACAGCTGAGATGTTTTACTGTCACAAAACACTTTAAATGGTTTTTAATATTGTGACCTGTTTATTAACCGACATCAAATCATTCATGGGTTCCGCCAATAGAGCAACTTTTGTTTGATACACTACTCTGTGTAATAGTTGCATGTTACATTATTTTAGAACATCTTAAGAGATTATAGTTGAAGTTCAAAATCTGCGTTCATACTGGAGCGATCATTTCATATAACTTGTCTGACTTACTAGTTGAGTCGCAAAGCCCAGCTGACAATCAGGTTTCACATCAGTCACTCAGTGTCGCACTAGCTGCCATGTGAATGAAAGCTTCACAGTTGTACGCGATTTATAAAACTAGCCGCCTGGCATATTTTTTTCCACCTCAGTTGAGCTAAGTTAAATGAATAAGTTAGTTCTGTTGTCGCTAATAGAGTGTGAATAACTGTTCAGACCTGTTGCGAATTTCCAAATTAATAATCTATATGGACTTATACTTACAGGAGTAGTCTCTTTCACTAAGGAAACGATTCTAGGAGGCTGTTGTATCTTTGTATATTACAACGCAACGCAGTTTGCGTTGTAATATACAAAGATACTTTATGGCAGTGAAACATGGCCGGTAAGAGTAGAGGATATTCGTAGGTTACTAGTATTCGATCATAGGTGTCTTCGAAACATTGCTCGTATATCCTGGGACCATCGAGTAAGTAATGCAGTTGTTAGGAAACGGGTACTAGGTAAGGAGTGCAAATCAATTGATGAAGTAGTTAAACTTCATCAGTTGAGATGACTGGGACACGTGTTACGTATGCCCAACGACCGACTGCCTCGACGTGCGATGTTCAGTGGTATAGGAGTAGGTTGGAAGAAAGCTAGGGGCGGCCAGACCAAAACATGGTACAAGTCCATGAAGTTACTGACAAGTGGTCTGAGTCATGTTGATAGGTGTAGACTACCTGGTTGGGGACCGCGAGATGATAGCAACCGATGGTTAGAGACCCTGAATGACATGGCTCAAAATCGTTTGCAATGGCGCAGGTGCATCCACTCTTTGTGTTCTCCCAAATTCTAATCTTCTGAATTCTTCATGTTCCTTATTTCCTCTTTTCAAATTTATTTCACTGAATTATACTCTTTAAATAACATCTCCAAACCCTAATCTTCCCGATCACTGCTTACACTCTTGCTACCTCTACCACAATGGGATTTGAATCGACAACTGCATCTCTGTGTTAAGGTGGTGTGGCAACTCGAACTGATGTACGTACGTACGAAGTTCTACGTTGTAACTGACTGACAACGCAAACTTGTTGCAAACTATATTGGCGTATTTGCAGTGATATATTTGTTAGAAAAACGTTTAATTTTTTTCTTTGGGGGGGAAACCTATCAGATCACTAGTCTATGTAAGTGTACGTCGTACTGTATAAGGAACTTTCCATTTGCATCCAAAAATATGCTATATACTTTATTCCATTCTAGAACTTTTACAAAACAACCTGTCTCACTACTCACTACCTTAGTGAACCTTTGAAAATCATCTAGAAGTCAGTCTAGTATTCTCTAGGTATAGCAAATGAGATAACTTTTTGCACAATGAGAGTTAAAGCAGGACGTTTTGATATGAACCGTTAAATTAATATTCATCTCGTTATAGAGTGCGCAAAGCTTCAAGTTAACACTTCAACAGTTTTATACCATTATTTTTTCGATAGAATTCCATGGATTCAGGATGTATATTGAGAACTTAAGACTAATTTTTTAGTTAGTTAATTCAAAGCAGAATAAAACAGGTCAGCATCATTTGCGTTTAGTCTCGCGAATAAAGTTTAGAAAGCGTTATAGCGGAAGAAAAATCTAATCATTTACCAACAAAGACGTGAAATACGGAAAAACAAGGATTCTCCGTAATTATTCTTTATCAACCTTGATATATAATTATAAACTTGTTAAAATGTGTTCATACGTGTAATAAAGATTTGAAATTCGATTCACTGGTTAGAGGGTAAAAAAATCCTTGTTTCGAAGTGTGCAGATTCTTAGTTCACTTCAATGCATATATCATCAACAAGCTGGTTGGAAAATGTCTTAAGAGCTATCTCATTATTTTATATGTACAGTGATAGTTTGGCATATCATAAAGTAGTAGAAAATGGATTCAGGTCCAACACAAGAACCGTATGTATCTCATATATGTGAAAACATGAGTGGACAAATGCAAAATCTAAAAGTAGTACATTGTCAGAAACATGGTATATGTAGAGGTTATTTCCATTTGCTTGTAGAAGTCTATCATATATTGATTAAATTTAGGAAGAACATATAAACCGAGAAATTGCATAACCAGGTCAGTTGTAACATTCAAATTATTCTACCAGCAAAAAGTTTGGGTCAATGTGTGTATACATTTTCGTTTTAGAAAAAAACATGAAATATGGGAGTTAGATACTAACTGCTTCATAATTACTAAACCAGTAGTATACTATACGTAAAACCAATTGTTTTATTTGTTATGCTTTCATTCATCTTACATGCACCACCTTAATGATAACCGTAACTTCAAATTAAATCATGTGCAAACTGGTTTTCACAATGTTCACTTATATTTGATTTTATTCCTTAAATTACGTATAGAAGTGAATAAAATAACCATTTTTATTGTTTTTGCTTCTAATACTGATGTGAATAAAACTATTATCACCTAACTTGACTACTCGAGTAAAATATGATGTGATAAGGAAATAATACCTTGCTGATAAAACTTGCAAAATATTAACTTTAAGATTTTTATCTGGTTTTAGTCATTTGGTTGATAAAAATTTGAAAACGTCTATAATGAAGACCAATTCTTACACAACTTTACCGAAATCTACCATATATTTGTCTTAGATTGTTTCATAATGAAGATTTGCTTAATGTAGGCAGTTGTTCAGTATCATGATAGTTATATTACAATTGGCTGTCATGACAATCCAATTGGTGAAACTCATTGGTTTCCAATAAGCAAATCTAATTAGTTTGGTCATGCGCTTCCATTTACTAGATATATTTATAGTATTCTTTTTTAACGTCAGAGCTCTACTGATTCTTTTTGATCTGATAACAACTGGTTAACAAACTTATGGGATCCAGATAAGTTGATGTGGTGTTTGTATGAACTAATGGTTCTTTTGTATTTGATCTCTGCCTGACTTCGAATCACAAGTACAATACATTCGTTCGTGCGCATTTAGTTCTCTTCGGTCTAGAATACGCTATTTCGCGGATTCCTAGTTCGTATAATAATTCAAATACTTCTAATCATAACAGATGGTCTAGTAAGTCCTGCAATATTTGACCTTGACTATATCTCTTGATATGAAGGTTGTTGTTAGCTCCCTCGACCAAGAGATTTATTATTGGGTACTGACATTAGAACAAATGTCTTGCGAGTGTGGTGCGTGCTACTGATGTCGACAGACATAAGTAGTATGTATCATCAATCGAAAGTGAAATGCCTAGCGGCAGAAGGTCAAGACCGAAGAAAAGAGAACGAGAATGATTGATGTGGGAACGAAACAAAAATGAAGTCTTAAACGATTGATTAGCATTTTGCAAATGAAGTATTTACTGTATGGTTCTCAAGTTTTACTAATAGGTCCCGTAATTTTGTATTCAAATACATTCGATCGTCCTCACTTGTGTTCTCGTTCACTACACAAGTAGTGTACACTACGGTGGTTTTCCTTTACCCAAGCACTTCTGATTGTAACACAGACTAATGTATCCTATCGTACAGTAATGTGTATAACCTTCGCCAGGTATGAATGCTACTTTTTTCATTTAGTAAATACAATTGACAGTTTTCCAACATTGGTTTCCTACACCAAGATCCAATCATTGATTTAGAGTATGTAAACAACAGTGCTAACAAAATTTAGTCTTCCGATATGGTATCAGTAAATCAATTGACTAACTGTTAATGTAGTTAGTCTGTAAAGGTGCTGATTTCCGTAGTTAGATGAAGGAATAACCGTAGTCAGTAGTTGAAGACTAATGAAAGAGCTGGAAGTAGGCTTAATCATCACGTCGTATTGGCGAGTTAATATTGTAGGCACTAAGTTCGATGAGACTGCTTTCATTAGGTGGCTTTTGACTTAAGCATGTATTATTTTAATTCAAAAAATTTATAGTCTTGAAGAATTAATTAATTAGACAGTTACTTGAAGATTTCAATACATAAAGCTCTTCATAGTTAATCTTGCAAACTGTCCTACATACTACTTGAGCAATAACCTATAATTAACACAGACATTCTGTTGAACTGTAAGTAGGCTTTATTCTAATAATTACACTTGAATGTAAAACTAAAGTAAACCAATTTGTCCAAACATCAAAATGTATAACATTTAATAAATAACGTCCCAAATATATAATTAATCATACTAAAGCTCATCAGAAACAAGCTTTTCGTATTGCATAAAAAAGAATTCCCTAGGAGATTGTTCTTATGTAATATATATGTATATATAATCTCAAGAATGTTTATTCTTTTAAATTTGTGTGCAATTTCTATGTCTATCTATCATACTGTTGATACCATACGATTATGCATAGTAAGTATGACATACCTAATATCTGAAATCAGTTCAGAATTCATCATCAATGTTTAATTGAAGCTCAATGAAAAACAAATACATACTTTATAAGCAAAGATGAATAGTGGCTAGCAGTAGAATCCAGGACGCACGTTTCGTCCTGTTTGTGACTCGTCAGCTGGATGTACCTGCATCTCAGAGTTGATGTTCACTCTGGGACTCGAACTCAGTACCGTTCGCTTCAAACGCCATCGTGTTATCCACTGAGCTACTGAGTCCTGATAGCCACTTGCTTGTGCAATGGGGTGAAGTTTAATTCACTTGATATTGTTTTTACTTGAATCTTCCCATTGATGTTTTAGGACTGAAATTGATCAGTCTCTTATTGGCATATGTGCATACTGTGCGTATGCCTCGATATTGCCTTAATTTACAAGCATTATAAGCAAAGATGGATAGTGGCTAGCAGTGGAAGTAAACAATATCAAGTGAAATACATACTTTGTTTAATTTCGAGCTAATATTCAACTTAATCATTGATATGTTGTGTTAAATTGTTAGAAAAGAAATATTGGAATACCTAGAATCATAGTTATTGATTTTATGTGTGTAAGGGATGATATTGAAAAAAGAGAATTGTTTAGAGTAATTTATTCATCTTCAAAAATGATCAATATAACACTTTCAGTTCCTATGTATTTATAAAACATGGTGAGTTGTTTTTTTTGTTTTGTTTAAGAGTTACTTTCCAAAATTTGTTTTTATACATACGTAGGAATGTGTTTGATCAACAACAACAACAACAACAACAACGAAAAAAGAAAGAAAAAACAATCTAACCAAAATAACTTTATTGAGTCAATCATCGAATAACAATCAAATGTTTACACAGGAAACTAGGTGCAAACAAAAAAAAATAAGTGAAAATGTTGAAATGTTTCAACATTTTGAAACAATAAATACAAACATATAAATCGAATTGAGTTAATAATAATAATAATCAGAAAAATTCGGTAAGAGATATTGGATTATATGAATGATTGATAAATTCAATCCAAAGGAAAGAAGTTTGTATTATCCAAAGGTGAAAGTTTAATTTTATCGTTCATATATTTATGCAAAGCTTGTGTAAAGTGGTCTACAGTTACTAGTAAACTAGCTCGCCTAAAAAAATATAAATATAATTATATATGTATAAAATAGTGCATAAGTTTTGGTAAACAAAACTTAAGAAGTTAATAAAAGTGTAATTTCCATTGTAATGAAGGTTATCAATGTTAGTATATACTAGATTTAATCTGGAAGTTTGCCACTGGTGTGTGTGAAAAAAATTAGATACTTTAGAATTTCAGATTCAAATTATTCAACAACATTTTGATTGTAATCAGTTTTTCATGAATTTACTGGGTGTCAGATATATATATATATATATATGCTCTGTACGGGATCTCTACTCGAACACTAGTAGTCGACTCAAAGCTTATGACAAACTGTCATCAGAATTATCAACTCCAAATGTTCTTCAGGGCTACCTACTTTCTCCATTTTAACTTCATCATAAACATACTTCTAAAGATAACGATCTTCAGGAATTGATCTACCAAGGGATCAACTAATTGACTGACAATAAACAGAGGAAATAGCTCTATTTGGCGAGGACGCTCACAAAACCCAGTTTTATGATTGCTTTGATCAACAATGCAAGTATGCTTAGGATGTGACTCTCCTTCTCAAAGTCAAAAATGTTACTTAGGGATTGGCTCGCTCCAGCGCCTGAATTAATGACTACAGTGAATTAGTCGAGGATATCGACCGCTTCACCTATGTTGAGAGTTTCAACAGTTTTGATGGGCTGGTGTCTGACGAAATCTTGGCAAGGATTCAGAAACCCAGTTAACTACACCAAGTTGCGTCATCTGTGATGCAGATGAGGACCACCACTCTGTAATTCTTTATAAATATAAAATATGGTGATTTAGAACAGAGAGTATTCATAGTTTACTAGTACTCGATCATAGGTATCTTCAAAGCATTGGTAGTATGAGTTGAAGTCATTGAATGAGAAGTACTGAGGTTTGGCAGTTGGTTGGTAAACAGTGGAGCTTCATCAGCCGAAGTGGTTGTGCTGTTTCTCTAATGATCAACTAACTCCTACCTCGACGAACGACCTGTGGTGTAGGAGTAGGTTGGAAATATGCTGTTACTACTTCTACCAATCTGGAGTTTGTCCCAATAATCTCATCTAACTGTGCTATTGTGGTGTGGCAACTCAAACTAATACACATATTTGCCAGATTCCATTGGTTGATTGAGTGCAAAAGAAATATGAATATGATTGTGTGGCTTTAGTAAGTCGGTAACAATTGAAATTTTATTGAACAGATAAATAAATAAAACTTGGAGTGAATACTAAAGTAGCTTTGTTAATAAACTATAAACGATAACAGTGTCATAAAACTTACGTATCATCACCTTCAAGAAAAGACCATAGACATGCAAATGCTGCTTTACGACATAGTTCAGACAGATCACTTCCAGAAAGTCCTTCAGTTTTACTAGCGATCTGCATGAAATCATCTTCATTAAGAGCTTTAGCAACTGGGTCATCGTTAAGAAGTACTTTTAAGATATGCTTTCTTTGATTTACGTTAGGAAGTGGAACATTTATCTGAGATAAGAAAGAAAAGAACAGCCATAAAAGGTAGTCCAACTTGATTTACTTGTGTAATTTTAATCTTGAATTTTGAACCTTTAACACGGTATTAAATATTTCCAGTTTATGCAAATATTTGGGTTGAGGCAGTGTAATCTGAAACAATGACCTTATAAGTTTCATCGACTAGAATAAGCTACTGATGAGATCAACTATGAAGTAGGAAAATAACTGACACATACCTTGGTCCGATAGGTGAGTACTATGAAAGGTTGCTAAATTTCCAAATAGTAGAATATCTATTCCCACTAATACATAAACAATTATCAGAAGGGGTTTGTGGATATTTTAGAAATTTTCACAGATTTAAATCATGAGTCAGTTGAAGCTAGACCACCATTGAAAACCTGGAAGCACTGGACGGCCGTTTCGTCCTAGTATGGGACTCTTCAGCGGTGCGCATCCACGATCCCGCACCACGCGAGGCTCGAACCCAGGACCTACTGGCTTCGCGCGCGAGCACTTAACCATTAGACCACTGAGCCGGCATCCAACGGTGTTAATGTCTAACTTCAACCAATCCACGAAGTTGCGCCACCATATACCATTGTCTTCAGTGAGCTGATATCTCACAACAGACCTGGTTGTACTCCACAGGTGACGGCTTCCCACTAGAACTCCATGAGTATCTCTTGAAGTCAGTCACTAGTGAGCAGATGATTATTATCAGAAGGGGTTTGTGGAGATTTTAGTGAGATATCAGCTCACTGAAGACAATGGTATATGGTGGCGCAACTTCGTGGATTGGTTGAAGTTAGACATATACAATTGTTTAAAGCATGTGAATTGTGATTTTTTTTAAAAATACAATAAACTTGTTAATGTTAATATGACTCATATAGAATGTTAACTTGAATCTGCCTATATGTTAAGTGAAATTTTAACATCCATGATCAGAATAAATATGGGTCAAATACGCAGATTCTAGTTAACATTCTATATGAGTCATATGAACATTAACAATTTTATTGTATTTTGTTTATCACAATCCTAAATTCACATGGGTTAAACGATGTACATTTTGCCCTTAACCTGGCCATTTTTCGGATTATTGATTTGGATATTATTATTATTATTATTATTAGAAGCTTTATTCAACATTATATTTTTGGTACAACACAGAATTCTCAGCATAAAGTATTTCAACAAGTTTCCTATACTTATACCTTGATCGATTGTGACGATAAATTTTTAATGATGACCAGTTAGACGTTAGGAGTTCGGTAATCCACATTTGATTAATGCTCATTCGTTTCAATGCATATTGCCAGCCACCATGATGTCGCTTGATTGTACCTTTTTGTATCCCGTATAGCGAAAGGTTGTAAACTTTTCATAAACGCGCCTGAATAGATTGTGTGCACAATAGACATAATGATGTGCTACAACAAACAACAAAACAGATAACTTGATGAAATATCTAGATCGGAGGAACAGGTAGCCCATATATTCAAGCAGGCCGCTATACCATTGTAGAACATTAAGAGAATTTATCGAAAAGAATATTCTTCGTTCAAATATTAGTCTTTTAATATGATGAGGATTTTTAAACGATATACAATTGTATTTAGTAGAGTACACTTCATTATTTTAGTAATAAAATTTCCAAAAAAATATCCACTAAGTAACAAAATGATGGGATATTGCGTATAAATATTTATTATTTACCTTAAAAGATAAACGACGTAATATAGCTTGATCTAAATCTCCAGGTCTATTTGTTGCGCCTACAATTACTATTTGAGTATTATTTTTTGTTATTAATCCATCCCATAAAGCCATAAATTGAGTTTTCATCATACGTGTAGCTTCGTTATCCAAATGAGAACGTGTAGTTAAAAAAGAATCTAATGGGGAGGAACAGAAACAATTGAGTCAATGAAATTATTCAATAATATACAGGAAATATTTAACAACTCATTACATGCACTACATATTTACTTTTCAATATGAAAAATCAAAGTTTATGTCAATTGCAAATATAATACAAATTGTCAGTTAAGTGAATATTTTAATTGTGATTAATAATATAAAGTCAACTAAATTAAGAATGTAGGAAGCATTCAGTATTATCATCCAGAGATGATTATCCTACTTTACAAATTAACTAAATTTGGGATAAACAGATTATGGAATTTTGATTGAGTGGATGTATGGTGTTTATTGCCAGATGTGGAGTTCTGCTCTTCAATGTAGAACTGTAGATATACAATATTAAAAGCGGAATAGGTGCTAATGCTCTGTGTTACACGGTTATCTAGCTGACTACAGACTCTAAAATTGATAAATATCGTTCACCAATAAATTGGCAAGTATTTTATGTGGTCATATCTTGTCACAGTAATAACTGAAGATTAATAGTAATCATCCTAAAAAACATTACTGCAAATTTAGCAGTCAAAAATGTTAAGCGGCTTTTAGTTAAGTGGGTATTATGATCATTCATATCCAAAATAGGAATTTATACATATATAATGATAGCAAAAGTTAATCAATTCTTATGTACCCACGTACTACGTAGTATAATTGAAGTAGTGGACTATTTTTATTCAATAATGGTTAACACTATTAACTGTATGTATATGAAACTAATTAGCAGTTTCTCGACTTTGAATGTCCTCTTTCATCTAATTTCAGTCAATCATTAGTCATAATAAAAACATTAACTCTGACAAAAATATGCGTCACTTCGAGTTGTCATACCACGTCAACACGAAGAAAAGTTAATAAAGAGGAATACTAAAATTATTAAAACAATAGTATAGATGATAGTGAGAAAGTTTAAACATCAGAGGATATTTATTCGTGAAAATTATATTTAAAATAATCTCGGTAATGGTAAGCTAAATAATTCCAACGTTTTGTCCAGCAATTTTGTTCACATTATATCCAAAATGTTATAATCCTTGTAGGTTCTGTGGAAAAACAAAAACTCACGAGAATACATCACTAAGACCAGTGGTGGATTCGACGAATTCACCAACATCTAAATTAGCGAAATACTTACCTAGGATACTCAGACCATATGATAAATCGGTTAATCATGTAATTAAAAACTACTGATTTCAAGAATAATATTGATACCATTCATATGGAAGATGATGTACTGATGGCAAGTTTGACAATTCTTCCTTATTTACTAATGAACCTATCAATAGAGCACTGGATTTTATTTATGAGTGTTTGGAAACTGACACATTTAGATTTATGATGCCCGTTAGATCCCTCCGAGGTTATTATTACGTGTTTTGAATCGTATTCACTGTCTAACTCATCCTAATTTCGAGATCTTTACAGATAAAAATAAGGTGTAGCAATGCATTCACCAGTTTCTCCGATTTTACAGAATTTATTCATACATTCCTTAGAAACCAGTGCTATCACAAAATGAGTAAATCCAACCAAAGTTTGGTTACAGTATGTAGATGACATTTTTGTCACCATTAAACAAAATGGTTTAGGGGAACTATTTGAAAATGTAAACATAGCGCATGGCGTTACGCTACCCGAGGAGATAGAATCCAATGACAAAAAACTAGCGTTTCTCAACTGCTTGACTGACTGAATGTATAAATGTTACAGTGGTGAAAAATTTAATCAAAGGGAGTTATAATCTCATTATAGAGAAAGAAGACCAGTAGACTGAATTGAAAGTAATATTGTCCATAATTAGGGCAAACAACTACCCTCAAGTTTATAAAAAATACTGTTAGGAATGAAAGAAAAACTGATGTATACCAAAAGAATAGAAGAACACTATGGTCATCCCATACTGTAAAGAAACATTGATAGGTATTAATAGGGTTCTAAGCAAACATATAATAATTGTATTTTCATGCCAGTGAAACCATGAGATCAGCGTTAGTGAAAGTCAAGGAGAGGTTTCCAAAGGAAGAGCAACAGAATGAAGTCAACTCTTATAATTGTAATGCAGCTTATGTGGGAGAACCATCTAGACAGTTGAATGAGAGATTAAAGAAACAAACAATGCTTGAAACATATTTCCTAATCTTCGGTTGATCTAAAGAAACTGAAGAATAGGTCAGCGATATCGTTACATGCATTCGAAATAGGATACAAGATCAACTTTGAACGGACTAAAATACTTCAGATAGGGTTTGGCACCCATGAAGAAAGATTGATAGCAAAAGCGCTGTATTTACGGGCAATTTCGAACACAAACTGGATAGAAAATATGATATTCAACTGGTCACCCCTTGCTAAATGTTCATCAACGAGTAATTGAACCCTATTTCCATCCAACCTGTTTATTTCACATACACTGTTCTATCGCAAACAAGTAATTTGTATATTTTATTTATGAATTCGATAATTCTCATTTTATATACAAACCAACATTTCAAAAACATCTTCAATTTGCACTTTTATTTTTACTTTTAATGAACAAATTGACATTTAATATCAACTATTAATAACTTAAACGTGCACATACACACACATTCATTCATTTATCTTCACATTGTGAAATTTTCACATGATTCGCATTTTACTGACCCATGTTGTCCTACATACTAAATTCATCATCTGAATATAATTGGATAAGTATTTAGTGTAAATTTGATTTGATTGTTAAGGGTTTTTGATTACTGTCCTGAAGAAATCCCAACATGTTTGCCGTACGAAACGTCGGAATTATTTAAATTTGAATCACTGATATTATTTCAAATATAGTTTTCACAAATAATGTTTTTTATATATCCAGTGTCCGATTTCTGTCGAACTATTCGTTCGAATATTCACGAATATTCGTATAAATTAAAGAGTATTCTTATCTGCGTCACAAGACAAGCCCTCACATGGAATCCTGAAGGCCAAAGGAAAAGAGGAAGACCAAAGAACACATTATGCCGGGAAATGGAGATGGAC
This sequence comes from Schistosoma margrebowiei, assembly GCA_944470205.2. NCBI lineage: Eukaryota > Metazoa > Platyhelminthes > Trematoda > Strigeidida > Schistosomatidae > Schistosoma > Schistosoma margrebowiei. The sequence continues at coordinate 63,327,527 of OX104024.1, read as the reverse complement.
ATGAGAAAAATGAACAAGAATTGGATAGAACTAGAGAAGAAGGCTCAGGACAGAATGGGTTGGAGAATGCTGGTCGGCGGCCTATGCTCCATTAGGAGTAACAGGCGTAAGTAAGTAAAGAGTATTCTTCAGAAAGAATGGATGAATTTTAGAAATTAAAATACTAAGGTATATTGATTATCAAGACTTCATGGAAAACAAAACGTGGACTCACTTGAGGCACAGTGAATGATATTGACCCATGTCACTCAAAATTTTCCAACCACTGATCACAACTCAATCTGATCGTCAGTACCTATCATCATGGGTCAGTCTAATGCAACCAAATAATAGTCAACTAAGAGTGCTTAGGTCGAATTGTAGATCGATCACCATAAATGGTGAAGTGTTATCTAGGTTACATACAGTAGTAAACTTAGGACTTAGATATTCCGAAGACTTGTCGTTTACAGAACATATATTAAAACAACTTCGCAGATGATCTGGCCCTTGTATCCCAAACGCAACAACAAATGCAGGAGAAGACGAACAGTGTAGCAGCAGCCTCAGCAGTAGTAGGTCTCAATATACACAAAGGGAAAAGCAGGATTCTCCGATACAACACAGAATGCACCAATCCAATCACAATTGACGGAGAAGATTTGGAAGATGTAAAAACCTTTACATATTTGTGCAGCATCATTGATGAACAGGGTGGATCTGATACAGATGTGAAGGCGTGGGTCGGCAAAGCAAGAGCAACATATTTACAACTGAGGAACATCTGGAACTCAAAGCAACTGTCAACCAACACTAGAGTCAGGATTTTCAATACGAATGTCAAGACAGTTCTACTGTCTACTGAAGCGGAAACCTGAAGAACTACGAAAGCCATCATCCAGAAGATACAGGTGTTTATTAACAGTTGTCTACGCAAAATACTTCAGATCCGTTGGCCGGACACTATTAGCAACAACGTACTGTGGGAGAGAACAAACCAGATCCCAGCGGAGGAAGAAGCGCTGGAAGTGGATAGGACACACATTGAGGAAAGCACACAACTGCGTCACAAGACAAGCCCTCACATGGAATCCTCAAGGCCAAAGGAAAAGGGGAAGACCAAAGAACACATTACACCGAGAAATGGAAATAGACATGAAAAAGATGAACAAGAATTGGACGGAATTAGAAAAGGAGGCCCAGGACAGAGTGGGTTGGAGAATGCTGGTCGGCGGTATATGCTCCATTGGGAGTAACAAGCGTAAGTAAGTAAGTAAGTAAGTATTAAAACAAACCTCTAAGTCTCAACGTCTAATAGGTTACATAACTCGAAATCTTTACAACACTAAGTCACGTATTCTAATGTACAAAGTTTGTGCTCGACCTCTTCTAGAATATTGCACGTTTATTCTTAGCAGTGCGCTCATAAAGGATGAATTAAGGCTGGAATCAGTACAGAGACGATTTACACTTCGTATTCTTGGAGCTGATTGTACCTTAACTTATAATTCCAGATATAATAAACTTGGGCTAGACCCTTTATGGAGGAGGAGACTCAAACTAAATCTTATCTTTTTTTTCAAACTACTTCATAAACTATCGTTTACATCCGATCACGCGATTCAATATGTAGAAACCTCTCATTATGACATCCGTAATTCCTTGGCACTAGTGAAACAAACTCATTCTAAATGATCTTTTCATATGAATTACTTCATCTGTAAATTTTCTAGACTCTGGAATAACCTACCACAATCTATCCGCACGATAAAATCACTCCCATTATTTGTTCGCTGCATCGATGCATACTGCTCCTCTGAAAATGCATTGAATGGTCTAGCGCCTTTAAGTGTATCTCATTCTACAAGTGATATTTTAGGAACCTTAAATGTTTAGCCATCTTTATTAGTGAATTCCCTTAGTAAAACCACCCACTTGCTGTCAATATGTTAACACCGGCCCTAGCAACTTTAACTAATTTGAATAACATAAACAGTATATCACTGTGTCATATGACACACTTATTTAGGTAGACCTGATTGATATATTTTGGTAATTACTTTTTTGTTGTTCCGTGCTCTCTGTTTTCGTTTTAATTTCACTAGTTGTAGATAATTATCATTATTTCGATCTGGCACACGAATTGACCTTAATTACACCGTTCATAAATCAACAGGCTGTCCATTTAAGAAATATTAAAAATTCCCGGCTGATGCTTTGGATCGCTGTAATATACGTACTACTTAAACAACTACTGAACTAGTATACTTAAAACTTTCTTTTATCACATGTTTGTTCTGCATGTCTAACGTTATTATTTATATCAAATTGATCATGTCTGTAAACTGGCGTGAATTCTGTAATTATTTTTCAGAATATAAAATTATTATTATTCACGGATTATAAAAATCAGAGATTCATGATATCACTGAGGAACAACATTTCATCTCTAATGAAACACTCAGATTTTCATTAGTAGTATTTTTACAACCATCATGTTACCTGTGTATAAACCAACTATTTCCAAGTAAAATTTTTATCAATTATTTTTTCGTACAATGTCCCATATTTCTGTTGATAATAATATTTACAAACAAGATAATCTTCTTAGGGTAATACGTTCTAACACAAAAAAGGATAAATAAAAAAACTTACACAGTTTTCTTTCATTTAATTGCGCCATGTATGGCAAAAGTGAGATGCCTATATATCAATCAAAAGGTTAGTATAACTGCGCAGTAGTCTACCCTGTAGTGTTGCACATTTGTGGGACGTGGGTTATAAGAGAGGTAGATACGCGTCCGCTGTTAGTATTGTATTTCAAATACTTCCAAAGCATCGGTGGTGTTAGTTAGGTATTTTAGAATTATTCTTTTATGCCGACTAGTTTTCAACTGTGATACTGATTAGCAGTTTGAAATCTTTATTTTTGTTTCGGTAATTTATATAGCCATGTGGTAACTTGGACCAGCACACATTTGTGCCAACTTTTAAATTTTTATGACTTGATAACATGGAAATTGACTTGATTTAGGAATATGGCACTAATAAATAAAAGTTTCGAGAACACAAAAAAAGCTAAGTTGAGCCTGTGAACGCTCGAAACAACCGGTAAAACTAGTTTTAAGCATATTCAACTCCTACACTGATCTTAGTCATGAGACAAAAACTGTACAGTAGTTGATATCATGCACGTAGTTACAATTAAAAGACAGTTGGTATGTTGAGTTTGAAAGTTTTATCCTAAAAAGAAAAGATGAGGGTATTTGCAAATATTTCCACCCGGAAATACAACGATATTACTTCAATCTCTCCTAACTACGTCAAGTGAGAGGAAAAACTCATTGAAAAACAAAAATTAGTTAGTACATCTACCACGATTAGTACATTACGTGTTATTTCATTCAAACAAGGAGTTGTCTATTCTGATTTGACAATCAGTCTTTAAAGTGTAAATTTTGACCATGAATTACATTAAGGGTAGTTATTATCGAAACAAATCAAACAAGACAAACCAATGGTTTCATATTCTCAATTGTTGGAGATCAACTGTTTGAGTGATCAACAAGCACAAACTACTCAGACACATTTTAATTTTAACATTGATATTAATTTGATAAACTAACCAAACCATAAAAAAAGGGAAGCATAAATATGGTAGAGGTATTTGATAAACTACTATACTAATTCAATTAATTATAATAAATAACATCCAATAATTGGATCTATTATACATATCTTTTGGGCTAAAATTATAATGCTAAGGAGAGCTGAGGTTATCTAGTTTCTTTCTGTTAATACATGTTAGCCTTTACCTTAGAAGATAATCTTGACAACACTTTTCTAATTCAGATTTTCGCAAGAACCTATGTTTTTATCTAGTTAGTTTTTATCGCTTTTGTTACATACTTTACGATCATTAAATGTCACCGGATAGACAGTTGTTCCTTCCCAATTTTTGACTTCTGTTCAGAATGTAAAGCTATGTTGAAAGTCCAGTTTCCTCTATCTCATATTAGCATGTGTACTATTAACGCCGAAGGGTTGCTGTGTCCAAGTTGAGATACTATCGAGTCCACTATAGGACCCATTCGTATTAGAATGATCTTAATTGTTCCTTAATTAGCAATTACCATATACCAGTACTAGACTTCTATCTTAAGATATAACAATCACATCGATTTTATGATTTCAGCTGGGCGTTATACAATAGATGATTAGTATAACATTAAATAGAATTATTATTGATTCATTGAAAAACAGAATCTAACAACTAAACTATCGTCTTCCTTTATCGATTTTGGAAAAAAAAGAGGTTTAAACTTTTATAATACACATATAATACGTTAGTTTAATCAACTTACCTAATTCATCTATAAAAATAATAGTTGGTTGAATTTTCTCAGCAAGACTAAATGTAGCTTCTACATACTTTTGTGTTTCACCATACCACATATTTACAAGTGTGCTTATCTAATGACAACAAAAAACAATTAATGAAAAAATAGATTATTCTATCTTAAAAAAAGTTAATAATGTATAATAGTGAATAAGATGAGAAAAACAACTCATCATACATATAGATAAAACTATCTCTATTCCTATTAGTATGATTTACAAATTGATATTTGTAACATAACACTAAATTTTGGTGGAGTTTTGTTCTCTGAGCTGGATGGTTTGGTCGTGGAGCTTTCATCGTTCTTCTGAACGACATCATCAGCACAAACTTCAAAAATATTCGATCGCAAACATTGTAATAAGATTAAGAGAAAAGAAAACGGGATTCCACCAGTGTTTTATTCTATCCCATCTATTTATTTCCCCTTTCAGTAGTTTCATTTTAATTCTATCGGCTTAATTGAATGTCTAATAGAAAAGTGACAGTTAAATTTTTTTTCTTTCTATTGTATTCTATCAGAGATTTCAAGATCTCTATTTCTATCTATCCAGTTTAATATGACAAATGATGAGAAAAAATTTTCTAAGAAAAAACGAAAACCCTTTTAGTTATTATCAATGACAATTTCTCAATTGTGAGCTTAAAGTGAGAATCAACTGTTTCTGAAAACCAACTCGATCTAATTGTACATTCACTTATATAATGTTGTCTGTAAGATAATAAATCTCATTGGAGATTTCATTTCATGTTCTAACTCTGATTACCTGCCTTGCCCATATTCCTGAAGCACTTCTCGGGTTACTACCGGTACTAAGCCCGTATAAAGAAAGAGGGTTGGACATGAGGTCAGCAACCCTGTCCCGTACAAAACAATCTTGCTAAAAAACGCCAACCAGAAAAGTCATTTAAACACCATCCTGGGAGTTGAGAGAAGAATTATGACGCCTCATAGTGAAAGCTGAGATTCTTCGGAAGTCACAAGGCCAGTGTTCATTCTAACAACCAGAGCAACAACTAACATGGGCACACGAAATTTTCGGACAATATGGAAGAATGTTTTGACTGTTTAAGTAGCTTCACAAATGAAAAGATATAACATAGTGGAGCTCGGAATAAATAAATGCATTGGACAAAAGCTGGATAGAAAAGAGTACATTTGGGTGGGGAAAATGATTGTGAACATATGTTTCAGTTTATCATATTTCCTTGTGAATGTTGATTCGGTATGAAAACATACTGGATAGAAAAGAGTACCTAATAATTAATAATAATAATAATAATAATGTTTTATTCAATACCAAAAATCTTAATGAAGTAGAGAATTCGCGGCATCAATTGTGTAATATTACAACAAATGTCTTCTACCATGCATTCAAATTGTATTTATTCAAAACATCTTCTAGAAATTATTTTAGCAGTCAGTATTTGCCACAAACATTCAATCATTGCCATTACGGTTTAATACCAGTTTAAATGCTATAACTCTTTTCCCAACTATCGTATAAAAGGTGGTGATTGAATTTCATAGGATTGGTCTAACTTTTTTCAAAGAGCAGATAGAGAGGAAATATCTCAAGAAATGTAATGATTCTGTTTGATTTTTGCATTAATTAGCATTGTAGTAATTTGTAAACCTTTTACGACAGCTCGTAAGTATGAACAATTACCATTCAAAGTTATTCACTTCAAACAAATCTAAAACCGGTAGGTTAATTCTAGCATTTTCACTGTTCAATCATAGGTGGTACAAACATTCTCCCAAACCAGCGGTATTTCATATTGTCATTAAATCTAATTGGTATTATACTATTCTTATGTGAGAATACTGTTTCGACAAAATATCAAGATACATTTAAACGCTAAGCGAAATTATATCAATCAGAATTACGACAGGTTGTAATACAAAACAAACACCGAACCAATATTGGAATTGGAGGACGTTTTAAAAAAAATGACGAAAGCAGAAAACTAAAAACAAGCGATGAGAACAATAAAGTAATAAAACAAAGATGGAATATACATGCTACACAGTCAGTCATAAGGAACTTAGAAGCTCATACGTAAATGAATCGGTTAAAGTTTACAACCAAAACAAACGTGTTCATCATGATTATCATGCATGTATAAAACGCGAAGCCTACACCTCTACGCTTCATTTACAATATTCAACAATTCCAAAATCAATACATTGACTAACTATAGCTACAATTAATGTTTCGTACAACCCCACTATCACCGTTGCTACCATACTATATGAACAGAATAATATTATGAGAGATATACAATTCGAACTTCGACGGGATTTGAAGTTCCATATTAATCCAATGGACAATGAATACTATCAATCAAATAAAGGTCTATATAACAATTCAATATGATTTACACATCCACAACTCATGTTTTCCTTATCCCCGTAAGTACTAATGAAACATTCCTATTCAAATACGCCACAAAAAATTATGACAACACTCGTTAACAGTTTAGTAAGCTAAATTTCAAGTTGTTTTAATCAGCTGGTTTCCAGTTTGTCCACTCTTTCTTCCTAGAAAAACAAACACACGAAACTATCTAACATATTGAATGACTAAAAATATATTTGGCATTTGCTCAACAACAACATTTAGTAATTAGCTCCACTAAACTGTTCGATCACCTTGTCTACACTTAAAATTATAGATGATGATTGAAGTAATTACATTTGGTGGAGTATCCTGTTGCAAAATATCAAGTGTTTTGAGTAGATAAATTAAAAACTTCATTTATTGAAAAAGTAAGAATATATTTTTAAAAAAACACTCACAGCATCGAGATCAAAAGACCGGATTCCATAAGGATCAGTCGTGAACAGACTAAATCTTGACACTGTGGATCGTCGTTGGACGATCAAATGAATGGAACTAACCACTACACATAAACCTCTTTCACTATCAAAACGTTTGATAATGTGGATAGGAGAACCTTATGGAGGCTTCTGCGACACTATGGTGTAACTGTAACTGAGATCGTCAGCATCCTACACAATTTTTATGACAAACTACACTGCAAAGTCGTGCACAGAGGATATCTGACAGATGCATTTCAAGTGGGAACCGGTGTCAGATAAGACTGCTTACTCCCTATCAACCTCTCTTTCTTCTGCCGGTTCACTGCTCGATTATGAAAGCCTACACATTCAAGGGCAGGTAGGCACTTAATACCATGGGTAGCTCGGGTGCAGTTAAACAATTTGGACTTGACTGACCTTGATCTCCTAACCCATACACAACAACAGATGACAGTGAAAACAGCCAGTGTTGTAGCAGTACGCCTCAACATACATAAGGAATAGTCAATATATTCAAATACAACACAGAGAACACCAACGCAATCACACGTGATGGAAAAGCTCTGGAAGAGGTGAAATTTCTCACGTACATGGACAGCATCATCCAGAAACAAGGAGGATCTGATGAAGATATGAAGGCAAGGATTGGCAAAGCAAGGGCAACATTCGAAAAACATATGCAACTCAAAACAACTGTCAGCTAACAACAAATTAAGAACCATCAACACAAAAGTCAATACAATTCTACTGTACGGGGCTGGAACTTCCAGAACTATTACAACCATCATCAAAAAATTACAGACATTTATTAACAGTTGACTATGCAATATACTCAATATCCATTGACCAGACACCATTGGCTCTAACCTACACTAGTAGGGAACAGACCAAATTCCAGTCGAAGATGATATACGAGAAAGAAGCTTGGGGTGGACAGGGCACACACTGCGATCAAACTGCATCGCAAGGCAAACTTCAACTAGGAATCCAGAAGATAAAAGCAAAAGAGGAAGACCAAAGAACACATAGAGTTGGGAATGGTAGGCAGAAATCAGAGCAGTGAATAGCATTTGGAAATAACTGGAAAGGAGAGTCCAGATCAGAGTTGGTTGGAGAGTCGTAATGAGGAGCCTAGGCTCCACGATCTAGCCAGTGATCAAGTCAAAATGTGGGTTCTTTATATGGACGACACATGCGTCATCATAAAAAAAGACGAGTCAGAAAACACATAGAATTTGATCAACTACGTCTTCGATGACATAAAATTCATAATGGAAAGTGAATCGAACAACAAATAATCATGTGCTGAACACCGGAATCGACACAGGAAAACTAGAGACTCAAGTATACAGGAAGCCAACCTACATACATCAAATCCTCAACTATGACAACAGCAACCCAAGAACTCACAAAATCAGCTGAATACAATGCATCGCGGAAGGATGAAGAAAAACTTTCAATGACCATCTGTAATGGGCGCTACTCACACGATTATATTCCAACTACTCCTATTATTTACTCAGTTTAGCTGTGATTATTTAAATTTATTATCTACATATTACTACACGATTCTTAATTGCTTTTAATCTCAATTATATCAACCAAAGGAGGAAAAACGAATCATTAGGGTTGATTAAAAGATCGAAATCTCCATTAAAATCATTCTAAGGACGTTTATAAAGTGGTCAGAAAAAAAAGAAGAGTACACAATTATCAAATCAAAACATATTATTATTTTTATCAGAATGTGTTTTGTGAAGATTTTTAGAAATTCCACGGGTTGAAATCAAGAGTCGATTGAAGCTAGACCACCATGGAAAACCTGGAAGCACTGGACGGCCGTTTCGTCCTGGTATGGGACTCCTCAGCAGTACGCATCCACGAACCCGCAACTCGCGGGATTTCTAAAAATCTCCACGAAACACATTCTGATAATAATAATAATCACCTGCTCACTAGTGACTGACTTCAGGAGACACTGCTGGAGTTCAAGTGAGAAGTCATTACCAGTGGAGTCCAACCCGGTCTGTTGTGAGATAGGAACTCACTAAAGACAATGGTGTACGGTGGCGCAAATTCGTGGATTGGTTGAAGTTAGACATTAACACCGTTGGATGCCGGCTGGCTCAGTAGTCTAATGGTTAAGTGCTCGCGCGCGAGACCAGTAGGTCCTGGGTTCGAATCCCGCGAGGTGCGGGGTCGTGGATGCGCACTGCTGAGGAGTCCCATACCAGGACGAAACGGCCGTCCAGTGCTTCCAGATTTTCCATGGTGGTCTAGCTTCAACTGACCCATGATTTCAACTTGTGATATTATTATTTAATGCTTAGAAATCTATCAATCAGGAAAAATTGAATTTAACCGGCTATTAAAATAACTTCATGAAAATCTTTACCAATGTATTCATCAAGTTACATTAGTGTTACGAACTAAAGTTTCATTTTAATGTCTGTGAAGAGATATTTCGAATTTTTCGGAACACTACTACTCTAAGCAGAACGAAATATTTATTACAAGAACTTTGCATAAAACAAAAAAATATATAAATAAAATTTAACATTGAACAAATATTGACATTTGAATTGTTGAAGACAAGAATTTATGGGTCCATTAAGGCTAAACCACCATTGAAAACCTTGAAGCATTGGATGGCAGTTTTGTTCTCGTACAGGACTCCTTACCAGTGTTCATCCACGATCCCACATGTGGGACTCGAACCCAGAACCTTCGGTCACGCGCACGATTGCTTAACCTCTAGACCACTGAGCCAACATTCAACGATGTTAACGTCTAACTCTAATCAATCCATTATCTTGAGCAACCATTCATCGGTGGTCTGAGGTAGATACCTGTCTCCACCCGACAGGGACTGGGCTCTATTGGCGCGAGACCGAGGGTCCTGTGTTCGAGCCCCGCATACAGGATCGTGGATGTGCACTGCTAAGGAGTCCCATACTAGAATGAAACTATCGACCAGTACTTCCAAGTTTTCAATGGTGACCTAGCTTACATCGACTCATGATTTCAACATACAAATTTTTAGATTCGTATTTCCACTTTATGGAGGTGATGAGTGAAAGCAAATGAAGAATATAATTTGAAAATTAGATGAGTTTTAATTTTAATTTCAGTGCCAAGTCAAAGTAGGTTATATATATATATATCAGTAGATTTTGGACAGAATAATTGTTAAATTACCCTTTAATATGATATTATGAGAGCTGATGATTGAAATTTTGATAGAATGACTTAATACATCAGGTTTCCTTTCCTTATATTTATTTTGGAATGAAATGTGGCGTTTAAAAGTAGAGTAAATGCATAAGTTAGTAGTATGTGAGATGGTGGAGAAGATTTGTAGCTCAGGTGGATGATTTTGGTGTTTTGTTCTCTGAGCTGGATGATTTGGTCGTGGAGCTTTCATCGTTCTTCTGAACGACATCGGCGAGCCCTAATTTAGGGACGACCTTTGAACGAACCTTAATTGACCTTGACAATTATTAGCCAATCAGAAGACAGTTAGTATAAAGTGAAAATATATTATGAGTAAGTAATGGATTACAGTGGATATTCTTCTTTTACATGATTTAAAAACTTGTTAAGGTTTGATAAAGGTTCAGAGGTTCTGAATTCATAATGCATATGGTATAGAAACTCGTCCATAGGGTTACGGTGCTAACATGCAATCGGTTTACAACGGATTTTAGAGGTTAGGGTTGTAGCCTCTCAATAAACACTTCTCTAAAATCCGATGTAAACCGATCGCATGTTGGCACCCTAACCTTAACCCTATGGACGAGTTTCTAAACCGTATGGATTAGGAATTCAGAACTTCTGAGCCTTTATCAAACCTTAATAAGTTTTTTAATCGTGTAAAAGAAGAATATACACTGTAATTCATTACTTTCTTGTAATATATTTTTACTTTATACTGTCCTCTGATTGGCTAATAATTGAAATTGCTCAAACGCTTTTCATTGGCTCGTCCCTAAATTAGAGTCTCGCCACGACATCATCAGCACAAACTTCCGATAGAAGTGGTGTTCGAATTTCTCCATATATGTTTCCCAGCTTGTTCTGTGCACCTCGATGTTGATTGGTTCTTGTTGACCTTAAATTTATCATTGTTTACTTCTTTATTTTGGTTGTGTCTTCCATTGGTTTGATTCTTGTTCCTATATTTGTGCATGATTTCCCTGATTGGTTGGTAAATTGGATTGATTTCAATATGCTTGTTGATTGCTGATTGACCTGACTGCCAATGACAAATTTAAGGTCAATAAGAACCAATCAACATCGAAGTGTTGATGATGTCGTTCAGAGGAACGATGAAAGCTTCACGACCAAACCATCCAGCTCAGAGAAAACTCCACCAAAATCATACACCTGGACTCCACAACCTCAATATCTCCATATATTCAAATAAAAACTCAAAGCTCTCCTTGATGTAGTTCTTAATATATACATATTTTATATGCAGAATAAGTGGTGTATAATTCCATCAAGGCCACTATGGCGGCCCCTTTGAATACTTTGCGTCTTCTCTCTGGTGTTCAGGTCGCTGTGTAGTTCTAGCTTGCGGGTTACCAGAATAGCTTAGGAAACGAATATAACGTTCAATTCGCAAGACTTATCACGTACCCATATGTATAGTGGCGTATAAACATACAATAAATGAAATACTTATTAATAAGTTCTAAAAAAACACTTTATCTTTAATCTGGATTGAATTTTCACACTAAAATCCCAATGAAATTTAATATTTATTTAATCATACAATGAAAATACTATCAATTCATTTGCTTTTTTATCCTACCATTTAGATGATAGTTTTAACGTAATCGGAAAATTAATAAATTGGTAACTTAATATTAGATAATGTGACAGATTATTCTTGACCCATTTAATTGAAATAAATATTCCTTGTTTTCGTAAGAGAAAAAACAGGATTCTATGACTTATATTATTGAAATATAAGACTTAAGTTTGATGATTAGAGAAAATGTGATGAATTTGATGAGCTATTAATTATAAAAGGTTGGCAGTATTAAACAAGTGTTAATTCTTCACATGTTCGAATATTCGCTAGTTTTAAAACTAAAGTTTTAGTATGATGTTAGTGCTTACTTTTCATCAGATCGTTTTCGTAGAAGTATTTTGTTGAAATGAACAAGGAAATCAGTCAGATAAAAGAAAGACTTGAAATCTTATAGTAAAATAACTATGAAGGTCTCATAGAACACTATTTTTTTCTCCCACAGTAAGATTTACTGTAACCAACAAATCAAATTTAAACGGGGATCGAATGTTCATTGCACTTAGAGTCTTAGCGTTTTTCATCGGTCAGGCATAAAATCAAAGGCTCATAAGGTTTTGATCATAGCACAATGTGACATTATTAGCCAAGGAAATAATGGGAGTAATACGTAAAAAATCTAACGTAATGTAATGTAGGACGTAGAGATTTCCTATATTAACAATGAGGTATCTAGACCTCGAAATCGAAATGACAAGGAATCGGATTTCTAGAACCGATGAATAATAATGATTAATTAATCATTCATTAAAAATGAGACCTATCCTAACCAACTACTCATAGAGAGAAGAGGTAAAATTAAGTTAGCTTGACGTCATTCAATATTTTTGCGAATACTATACTTCGAAACGACTGAAACGGCAATAAGAGTAGTTGTGAGAAATCGACAAAAGACTAATTAAGTGAAGGTATATACTAGAAAAGCCCAAAACTTCATATAGCTAAGAAAGATTTTAACAAATAAACTTCGATATTCCCATATCATTTTTTCAACAAGCAAATAATTTTTATTCATGTTACAGGTAGAAATTAACTAATTAAGTTAGTTACTTGACGATAAAAGAGTTGGTAATATATATTTAGTTAGTTTTCTATCGGATAGATCACAGTTCAGTATCAAAAAATGATAGAAACTGTGTGATAACAAACGACTGATTCTTTTTCATCACTAATATCTAGTACTCTTAGAATATTGTTTATTTAACAGAAACTGTTAATTTTTAACACATTTGTTTAAACTTAACAAAAGAAACAACTGAATACTACAGTTGTATATTGGATATCGGACGTATTGTTATTGCAATATGACAGGTTACAAAACAAGAAATATGTAAAGCAACATGTAATATGATCTATTTTTATGTTTTATAGAATATATTCAACGAAAAAGTCTTAAGGGAAAGTGTAATTCAGGTGTAATATTATTATTACATAAAATCAGAATTAATGTATTACGCAAATAGATTCAATATGGGACAGATAAACAGGACAAAAAATAAGTACCATTGTATTCTATTTGTTGTAAAAAATATTGATAAAAAGTTTCATTTGTTACAATTTGGAAATAAGTAAGTTATTATTAAAATAAATCATTAGAGTTATGTGTAACCTTATTCACAAAGTATATTGTTCTAAATGTACAAGTATTACTAAGTGACAAGTTGTAGTGAAATTACAAAGGCATAAACAGACCGATGCAGAGATTGATGTATTCTAATACAATTGCTATTTCTCAAGAATTAGATTCTCTAAGCAAACAATTTCGAAACAAAACATCATATGTATTAAGCTGTGAACAATCTACATGACTGTTTACAATGAGTGGTAGGTAACTTAGATATTGTGGTTAAATTCTTACCAAACTATATTTACCCAATTCAGTGGGGGTGCCACTTCATTTATAAGAACAAATCTCAATATGATAATAATTGCTATTACATTACAGTGGGTTTTTCATGCAATCACACAATAAGATAATTCAAAAAAGGAAATACTTACTTGAAGATTCAAAAAACTAGCATGTGCAGCATGTGCCATAGCACGAGCAAGTAGTGTTTTACCACAACCAGGCGGTCCATAAAGTAATACACCTTTAGGCGGTTGTAATAATCTTGAATTTATTGATAATAATCGTTTTGCTCGTAACGGTTCAAGTACACCATATTTAATTTCTTGGATAATAGAGTCTAAACCTCCAATAGAATTCCACGTTGTGCTTAAAACTTGTGGATCAACTAAATTTACAGCAACGCATACTTCATAGTCATTTAATTTCGGTACATTTTTCAATCCGATAGCTTTGAAAATTTCTTGCGCCTATAAATAATAACAATAGTAATAGTAATAATAATAATTCCAACCACGAAACCTCAAAAAAAAGATTGACTTTTTTATTCGAATCCATCTAATGTGAACTGGATAACCGAATAGGAAGTTCAGTAAGCTTTCCTCTACAACGTTTGTATAGGTACTCAATAAACGCCATCAAAAATACATCTGCTTTGCATAGCTATCAATAAAATGAAAAGTTACAGAAAACCTTACACATTTATACGTAGTTTAAACAAATATGAAAATGTAATCAATGCCTGTTTTCGTACCTATTTTAGAGGAAAAAATGGAACCATAGAATATTGAACGATTTTCTTTAGGCAGTATACAAAATATACACAAATTAAAAAAAACGTAACAAGCTTTCAATTTCGGACATTAAAAATCATTATTGTATTGAATAAAGTTGGTAATTATTATTGATGAAATTAAAGAAAGACAATCAAAACAATTTTCATTATGAAATGAAAGCAGATCATAATAGGTTATTACTATTGATGCCCTGGTACGGCTGAGAGTGGGGAATCAGCTCTCCTTCTCGAAATGCTCTCGCACGGCCACGTGCATACAACTACTTCCAGTGAAGTCCTACTTACTGCCTTATCTCGGCGGGGGTGTTGTTTACGAAAATGAGAGAATGAAAAGCGAATATCCGGGTTGGTGAACAAAGAGGATCCACCTAGGGGAGCTGGAGAACTCTGATTCCGAAAAATGGTGCACATGGGCTTCAGGATCCTAAGGGAACAAATGGCGTATGAACTAATTATTGTTCACTGACTACTATGGGACTGCATCTCCTGACATTGCTGCACTGTCTTGTGGACTAAACCTTTAGGTCTAAAGCTCCGGGTGTGAACCACCTGCTTCGGTTTCGGCACCCAGAAAGTATCCCAGCCCTCATATAAACCTTATGGTTTATGTGGCGCATACATATTTGTTGCCTTCCTGTACTAATGTTTATGTGTTTAAATAAACAACTAAAATAAATAATACTAACGAAACTTTTAAAAATTAAAAGGAATTTATCTAGATTTTAAAATAAAAAATTTCGTAATACCAGTAGGAACTAGATTGATTCAACAAGTCAGTTACAAGTAATACAGAACACACGAGAAAAATCCATCGGTACATATCAACACGACACCAGACATTAGAATGAAGAAAAGAAATTATCAAAATACAAGTGAAAATGAAAACAAAGATCATGCGATTCAGCTTCAAATATTTACCAAACCGAGACTGAATCGAAATGAAAAACCTGAAATTTATCAAATTTTTATTATGAAGAGTAGAAGTTTGATGATTGTCTCCAATATAACCCACCCCTACATACACACATTATGCAAATGCCAAATACTTCTCACATAGTATGAATATCGTATTCAAGCAATAATTATTATTATCATTACTTATTAGTCGGACACATAATTATTGGTACAAGGTGGCACCAAATACATATGCGTCATACTAACAATGAGCTTGTGAAGAGATAGAGAACATAAACTGAGTATGATCAAAAGAAGAACAAAAGCGACACAGGAATTAGTGTATAAGAGTGAAATAATAATAATAATGGGAGAAATAGTTTAGTTAGGAAATATACAACCAGAGAATTTTTTTCACTAAAGGAGTCAACTTTTATTAAAACAGTAAAAAGAAGTTATAGCAGGATTGACACTAGCTTCTATTTTGAGCCATGTCTGATAATGTCTCAAGCTACTGTGTTGCATCATTTCTACGACCCCGGCCAGGGAGCCGTGAAGGACAAACAGAAGTCAGCACGCTGTGACCACCAGGCTTTTCGGTCCTCACGCAAACTTTACCTAATTTTATTACGTAACAATCATTCTTCATGGTCAAACTCGCTGTCATCTAGAGTAGACCAAAGTGCTACAATGAGCTGTAAGGAACCTGAAGAAACACAATGCTTATAATCTGGACGTTTCACGAAGACGCAAGAGACTTTACTCGCCATTTTCATGCCATCATTCAATTGCAACGAATGCTCATCTATACTTTTCGGTGGGATGGTAGCTAGCCTTGAACCTAGCTCGATTTAATATTTAGCTGCGACAGATTTGCTGACATCAATCCATTTAGGACTATGAATCTGTTGGCCACTGGAATGTAAGGAAAGATTAGAGCAAACAAGGGGATGAACAGAGTTCATATAGGTATTCTAAAAGGAGAAGCAGAGGAAGAACGGCAGGTAGCAAGAAGCGCTGTGGTTTGTGTAAAGTTGTGGTTGACCTGCGATTAACAAGTTCCCATCGGCCACCTAAATGACACCTTCTGTGTCTAGACGCCTGACTTATGTATTAAAGTCTCCGGCTAGTGCTACAATATATGTCAAACACACTTTCTGCACAAGAACAGCTCATCCTTGATCGCATCCGGGCTGCAATCCGTCAAAGCGTGGGCGGAGATGACAAAAAGACATGGTTTCTAGAACCGATTTCTTCGAAATTTGATGGGGTTCTCGAGTCTAACAGTACATAACCAACTGTCAATAAGGATCCAATCGATTAGTGCCGTCTCAGCTCTAGCGCTTAATGTGACACTGACACCAGCAAAATCAGATGAAGATTCTACAGGGTTCCCGGATAAACGCATGTGAAAAAAGCTTTTCGAAGCAACAGATGGAAAAGGGATTTGTAGTACTTCACTAGGGTCTTGATAGTGATAGACAACAGACATAGATATTAAGACATAGTAATGAAACCTAGTTAGATAAGATAGATCATATTATTTGACGAGTGTAAAGTGATACCAATGCACATATTTAATTTGAAATCCACCCTAAACTTTAGAAAATAAAAACGCACACAAACACACATTTCAAACTACCACATGTTAACAAACTTAATAAATTCGTTTAGCAAGAAATCCGAATAACAATTGTTCAATAATAATAATAATAATAATAATAATAATAATAATAATAATAATAATAATAATGTTTACTCTATTTTGTTCATCGAATTGATGCCTTTGTAAAAAAAACATACCATAGTTTATGTTTCTGCACTAATATACAAAGAAACAATGTATAGAACGGATTTACATAATAATTATGAATATAATCATAAAAATGAACATGTGTTCCCAGTGTCGATGAATAGTATCTTATCAACTAGTAAATGAAATATGAAATAAATTGACATAATTTAAAAACAAGAAGAGGAGAGAAAAAAAACTTAAAAGAATTTCAGCTTACACGTTTTCGACATTCACGTTTTTCTTTCATAGTTGGATTAACTTGTTCAATTAAATAAAACAATAATCGTATACTAATGCCAAGTCCAACGACAGATATGATGACTTGAATAATTTTCTAAATAAAATGAAATTGATACAGATTTAATGATGATAATGAAAAGAGAGAAAAAAAACACACGACAGAAATGAAGTAGAATAGAGAAATAACAATTCGATTATGATATAATAAATGATGTATGTAAACAAATGGATAAATAATTTATATTTAGAACTAGAAAACATAACTATGGAAAGGTTTATCAATAAGCATTTATTATTTGGCTTATATCTCTATATAACAATAGATAGAATTTATCTTATTGTTCAATATAGGCAAAAAGGGGGATATATATAATACGATTACATTTTAATCTTTATGTGAAAAACTATGCGAAATTATTAATCAACATAAATACTATGATTTGTGAAGATTGTTGATTGGAGTTATGCAAATGAACCCGTTAAAGCCAGTGTCAATGGCTATGGGGCACATCCTCCAAAGTGTTCATGTAACCAGTCATCACGATTATCCCACTCACCCCAACCAGGTAGTTCTAATATCATAACATGATTTAGATTAACAGTTCTTAACTTCATGAACTTATGCCACATTTGAGCTTATAGTCCCCCAGAATTCCTCCAACCTACTGGTAAACATTGTCTATTGAGGTAGGTGGTTGCGCATACGTGGTATACGTGCTGTTCAGTCCAGTTGCTAATGATTCAATACCTCATCAACCAACTTGTCATCTTCATCTGTTACTGTATGCCTAACCTCAGCATTGCTCACCTGATAGCATCAACGCATCTTACCAATGCTTTGAAGATACCTATGATCATATACTAGTAACCTACGAATATCATTTATTTTTAATGAGTATGTTTAACACCTATACGGGTAAAGTGTACCTTTGGTTGACAAGCGGAATTCTTGCCTCTGCTGCAAGTAACGTAATTTAGTATATTCAACCAAGCTCTCTGAATCTGTGCCGAGATTTTGTCATGTACACCAATATATAAGAGCTGATGAGCCTTCTTATAAAATAGGGGGAGAGGTAGATGAACTATCTATCACTGATTCATGCGTTGATGTATATCGATCTTAAAGCAATATTTTGTATTTAGAGGAAGGACACAGTCAAAACATGATAATATTCAAATAGATTAGAAGATCCCGGATTTTGTTAGCATTTTGACCACGAAAGACAATGTTAATACTAATCAGAATTAAAACAAATGGGCAATAAAACATTGTTTTAGTATAATACATTAGAAATGTTTAACGAAAAATAATCGTGAATAAAAAAAACCCAATTTTAATAAACTTTTCTAGAATACATGCCTTTGTAAGCTATTCATCACCCAATCAAGACTAAGATGAAACAACAGCTTTTATCGATCAACAAAGAAACAAAGTAATGAAGAATTCTTTGTTCAAAACAGATCGTTTTTTGATGGATGTTTCACCATGTTAATATACCTTTTTTTAGACAAATTTCATAATGAATAAAAAATAACAGTTAGAAACAAAGCATGACAGAAATAACCAAAAAACAAAAAATTAGCTGAATGGAATAGCGGATGTGCAATATATTGACAGGAAAAATTGACTGAAGTTGGAAATGCGAACCATTAGGTGTTGATCCAGTATTCTAAAGGGTATGCTTTTGCAGCAAGGTCTGGTTACGCAATGCTGAGGAATTTCAAGTTGAGACGGAACAAGTGGACAGTGTTGTCGAGCAGTTAAAGCGATTCTCCAGCTGTTCTTAATTAATGAACAAAACTATGTTTAAATTAAACGGATGTTTGTAATTTATTCAAATAAATTGTTTTAGTTCGACACTTCACAATGATTTCGTGAGTGGGAAGGACGGTTTTACATTGAAAAAAGTTCTTACTAAATCCAAAATATTAGCACGGTGTATAACTGTTGTAAAACATTTTTTTGAAGTATAGACACATAGTTTTCTATTATGAATGAAAAATAATAAAGATTGATATCATGTCATTCTGGTATGTAACCAAAATAAATACTTTACCGTATTCAAAACTTCGTATTACATGAACCAGACATAAAAGGTTACATATACCATTTTTATTCTATGAGAAATTTTATTAAAAATGAACCACTCCATTTAACCACTGTATGTAGCCTATAATGAATAAAAATATTGTTACACTGGCTGAGAATCGATAGATGATAAAACAATGAAAACATGAGTAAGATATTTGAGGTTTGACTTCAAAGACCTCCTTTGAAGGTGCATATAGTGGAATAAGTTCAGTTTGGCTATTTCTGGCTTCCTTGCCCTTTATTCTCTTATCGCAGCCAATTGTTATCGCATAAAGGTGATGTTAAAATTATACACAACTACAATATTTATCGACTTTACACCAAAAATACTTAGTGTATTAAGGAAACATGTAAATCGTAGGAGCTGGATCCTTATTTTATAACATAAAAACAAAAGTTCCTACTGTGGTATTATTAAGATAGAATTCAAATAAACGATTTCATTTTGAGACTAAACTGAGCTATATAGCTATATTGCAAAAACGTCCCGTCAAGACGAAAAAATGTGGCAAGAAATGCCTTTCAGAACACTTAAAATATAGTTATGTACGGATTAGGACTATACTCTATCAAAATTATAAGATTCTTTTGGCTTAAAGTTTATTTGGCCCTAAGAAGTGAGAGACATGATGAAAGGAAAACAAGTATTAAAATATTGAGTAATAAGGTTATATCATACACATAGTTTTACATTTCGACAAAAGCAAGAACAAAGATTCTAGCAGAATAGCATGAATTCATTTTATTTTGTTGGTTCGCATAAGCTGCTTACAACCTGTCATATTTAAAGTCAGAATTACGTAATGGGTTTAAATTACTTAAATGAAAGGGTCTGGTGGGAAGTTATATCAAAGACACATTACTATAGTACAACACGGGTGTAAATAAATTTAATAAACTGAATATTGTAAACAGTGCAATTACCAAATATCTCCTTGATACATGACACCAGGTCGATACCTTGCAATCTTTCAAGGTGATTAATAAGCAAGCCATTGCTATCAGGCGTCAAAAACCTGACTTATGTGTTCAAAAGGAGATGGTAATTAATCTTTCCTTGCCTTGGTGGCAAATATTCCTTCGCTGCAACTTAATTTTTTTACTCTTTCTTGCATTTCTTACATCATTGAGTTTTATTTCATTTATCTTCCAAATTAGTAATCATATTTAATCAACTGAGATCTACTCATCTGATTCCTATCAGCGTTTACTTAATATGTAATCACATGTTTTTGGCCGTTTGAATTGTTGTCATAATCAATGTTGTAAAAATGTTCTTTCACATAAGGTAAATATCTACAATATTCGGTCTATTACATTTATTTACACCTTTGCTATACTACACTAATGTGTCTTCAACATAACTTCCAACCAAACACTTTTATTTAAGTAATTTAAACCAATTATGTAATTATGATTATGTAATATGATTAAAAATCACAGGTTGTAAGCAGCTGATGAGAACCAGCAAAATAAAATGAAATGATGCTATTCTGTTAGAATCTTTGTTCTTGCACTTTTCAGTAAGGTTATAATTCAAGCGAGCTCGTATTATGAACCACTGAGTGATTACACATGATTCTTCCATGATAAAAGAAAGAGATAGCACACAATATTTCAGAGGTAAACATCCAAACACATGTTAAGTGATGGGAGGTAGTTACTAAGATAGCTTTGACCTAGGTTTCATGTTAGTTGGTATTTGTCAGCACAGTATTGCAATAATCTTGAGGAGACTAATGTTTCCTGTGAGGTTTGAACTTACATCCCCCACCTATCATTTAAACATAGTTCACGCGGTTCTGAATCCCTTAGACTGATAAGTACATTGCAATTTAATGAATACGATTCCATCAGGAATAGAAAAACATGATACTGATCATCACACAGTGATTAATTAATTAAATCACATTAAAAATAATATGTAGACTATAAACAAATTTTGCTATCAAGAGCATAGCACGTAATAAACCAAATGATTTACTTCATTTATTTACAGTGGAATTTCAGACTGAATCACGCTCAAAATGATGAGCTTACTGAGGTTACTAATGATCAGTTAATTAATTAAGTGGACTGAAGACATTTAATGATCAAATTGGTGGTTTGTATTTACGACTATCATAATGTATCCGTATACAATGAATACAAAATGATTAATAATTAGTTTGAGGGCACTAAAAAGGATTTCATATTTTACTAACAGGTGTGCTGATTGTATCCCAAAGTGAAGTACATTATGAAATGGGTAACTGAATACACAGTCTACTCTGTAATTATATAGACATCATCAAGAAAACGGAAATAGACAAATTAATACAACTAATAATGGTACTTAGTGTTTATTTTGTATTTCTAAAATTTATATTTTATCATAATTACCAATATATTTATAGACATTAGAAAATAAAACAACCATTATAAAAAATATATGACATAATATATATAATTAAGTCAAAAATTGACATAATTTCTAAAAACAAATCCTGATATATGGTGTGATTCCTGATAGAATCAGTGCAGAAAATATTAAAATATGAACAAGTTAGAAATAATAACTACAGAAAAGCAAATTGTTGATGAATATTTTTAGATAATAGCGCTGATATATGTGAGCTAACATAAAATTTTATCTGAATTGTAAAACGCCCATGAATGATTCGTAGTGAATATCAAGGTGGAACTATAATTTATGAACGAGCCAATCAGATTTAAGATATTAGGTTTTGGATTTCAACGTGATGTTCATTCATCTATATGGTTAAATATCATTATGTTGAACTCTAATTCCTAAAGGTACTGCCTAGCTGTAAATCTTAATCCTAATACTTCACACTACTTTACAAATCTCATTTAATTATAGTAAGTAGGTGGACATTTTCAATGTCACCTAGGCGCCACTCAAAGGTCATCCGTAAATTGTAGTTTTACTAAATTCAATTATTACATTATAGTAACTGATTTACACTAAACTATTATAATCCAACACGTTATTAAGTTATTAATATTATCCTTTTCAATTATATTACAAAGACTCTAAGCAGTTTATCTATGGTGCTATAAAGAATTTAAAATTATAAAACTGAAACAACATACAAAGAATTAAAAGAGTAACATAAACACTAATATTTATAGGTTATCAATTAACTTACAACAGCATCAACATTGAACTTAAATTTTGGCTGTAAATCAGCTGAGAATTTATTTGTATATCTAACTGATGATGTAGTTGAAGGGAAACAATTATACCACCAAAGACGAATTTGTGACCATATTGACGTAGGATTTGTGAAAATAACACTCCAAAATTCTTTTAATGTAGTTAATACATGTAGTGAATCAGAATTATGCTTAGATTCAATAGATTTTAATGGTATTTCATTGTATATTTCAAAGAATGGAAAAAATGACTGAATGAAAAGTGATTTTATTGTATGTCCATGATTATGAACTGAAAAGAATCCCATTAGTATACCTAAAATTTAAATATTAAATATAAAATACAAATAATAACAATAGAGACAATGAATAAAGATATGAAAATACAGGAAACACAATTAACTTTACAAACAATCATTTATGATGAAAACAAGATTCATGAGTAAGTTGACTATATCAAAAAACCACAAGTAACTATAATGCAGTGATCTAAAGAGAATTTATTTATTTATGATATTTTAATAGTTCTAATACACTGACTATTTCAACGAAATTAATCTCGAATGAGCAAAACATTGATTGATCAATATTTTCTGTCATTTCATAGCATAATCGAAAAATTCACACAACATCGGGTCTTATAAAAAGTTAAACAGGATAAAATCTAACAAAATTTTAGATTTACTTCATTTATAGAAATATAATTTGATAGAAATTAATATCAGAAGTAGTTTGTGATTTTAGAAATTCTCAGATTTAAATCATGAGTCAGTTGAAGCTAGACCACCATTGAAAACCTGGAAGCACTGGACGGCTGTTTCGTCCTAGTATGGAACTCCTCAGCAGTGAGCATCCACGATCCCGCACCACGCGGGGCTCGAACCCAGGACCTACTGGCTTCGCGCGCGAGCACTTAACCATTAGACCACTGAGCCGGCATCCAACGGTGTTAATGTCTAACTTCAACCAATCCACGAAGTCGCGCCACCGTACACCATTGTCTTCAGTGAGCTGATATCTCACAACAGACCTGGTTGAACTCCACTGGTAACGGCTTCCCACTAAATTAATATGTTATCTTTATCACTATACTGTCTAGTATATTAACTTTACTGATGTAAATTATTTAGTTTCGAAACATAAATAGTAATCAAAACAAAGAAGTCGGACATAGACATGGAGATGAAATAACAATAAGTTTAAGCTTTATTTATTTTATTATGAATATTAGTTAGATATAAAGACATACTGAGTAGAAAAGTGTTGAATCATAATAATGATAGCAATAAGTTTATTCATTATCATAAATCTTATTTCTGTAAAGAATTATCAGCACCAATATTGTTGTTAATGAGAATACAGGGGGGGGGGAACAATCGATTGTATTTTAAAACAAAATTAGAGTTCTTTGGTGATATATGAAAACCACAAGTTCAATACTTCATTTGTAAATTCTACATCAATTGTTTCAAATTTCATAGTTCCTTCATTGCCATAAGAATTGCTTTGTATTCGCGTTCACTTCGATTAGATCTTCCCTAACTTCTGCTACCGGGCATTACATTTCTGATTGGCATTATATATTAATGTCGAAATAAGTAGTATATAACACAATATTACAACAAATATCTCTTTACCATTTATTTGAATTGTAATAATTCAAAACATAATTTATAAATGTTTTTAACTGTTAAGGAATTAAAACCATAGTTATTTATAAGATCTTTCTTGATATTTCTTCAAAGAATAGACGAGAAGAAAAATATATCAACCACTTTTGTATTTCGATTTGAGTTGGGCAGTATTTAACATTGTTGTAATTTACATGGTTTTCATAATAGTACGTGGGTACATAAAACTGAAATTTCTTATTCTATTTAAACAAATCTAAAAATAAGAAGATTAATTACAATGTTTGTACAGTTAGAAAATAATTAACCTAAACATCAAAGAAGATTGTTTTCAAATCAACTGATGAAGTTTTAAACTATCATTAATATACCTTAGTAAAAGCTGCTAAGATTAACAATTTGTAGACATATTTTTAGACAAAATTAAAATTGTTTTCTTGGATGCAGTAAACCTCAATACCTAAACTTAAAAAAAACCTATCTATTTAATTAGATTACTTAAGAAAATAATACTTTTACTAAAAAAAAACAGATAAAGAACAAATGCGAAAGATTTGTTATCTACACTTAAAATAATGGAGAAAACAAAACAAGAGTTGAATTCATAATTCGATTTAAGCTAGACCATAATCGAAAATCTGGAAGCACTAAACGGGCCTTTCGGTTCTAGTATGGGACTCCTCAACAATGTACATCCACGATCCTGAACGCAAGACTCGAACTCAAGGCCTTCGGTTTCGCATGCTCTTGGTGAAATGGCTCAGAATCGATCACAATGGCGTAGGTGCATACACTCAATGTGTTCCACTAAACTATGAGGTTAAAATTGCTTTATATCTTTTCTCATACCAACTAATTCTTTCTTCCCATCCTATATCCTTATATGCAATATATTTTTATATATCACCACCACTGCATTAACTACTTCTATGAATCCGTGTTCATCTTATTGTGCTAATGCGGTATGGCAACTTGGACCAATGCATATATGTGCCTGGTCCTACGTTATAGCTGACTGACGCTTAACTTTTAGACCACTGAGCACGTATCCAACTTCAAACGTTCCATGATCCTGTCCAACACTTCATTTATTGTCTGAGGTGGTTAACTGCCTCACATCCGACACGCATTGGACTCCACTGGTCACGGCTTCTCACCAGAACTCCAAGGAATCCATCTCGAATGTAGTCACTAGTGAGCACATTATTATTATTATTATCAGACTAGGGGTTTGTGAAGATTGTAGTAAATCTAATAGTCTAATTCATAGGTCGATATAAGCTAGACCGCCATGGAAAACCTGGAAGCACTGGACAACTGTCAGTATAAAATTTCTAAGCAGTGCAGCTACACGATCCCGCAAAACGAATTTTCAATCATAGTTTATATTAAATCGATTGACGAATTTAACTGTTAAAATTACTACAATCCCAACGAATCCCTCATTTTTGATAAAATATTCAATCTATTAGATGTACTAAATAATGGACAATTAATCATATGATACATTAAAGAAAATCTATCGTGAAATTATTTACATCTTGGACATTTTGTTAGAATTACCTATTAAATAGACAAAATGAAAATTATTAATGATTAATTAGTTAATTTTTGAGTAATAATAATAATAATGTTGATTCATTTGAATTATAATGAAAATGTTTTAATTCATAGTTACAAGTTAACTAATTCTATTTTTATATGGAACACTATAGAATGTTCTATTTTATTAATCAATGAACAAGCTAATTAATTTAGAGTACATCAATTCGTACTTTTGTTTGATTTATTAACTATTTATTATTAACTCTTTTTTTGTTTTTTACATATATGTGTATATACATATATAAATTGTGTTAAACATAATTACCAGTATGGAGATTGTAATCTGGTTAACAGTTGAATTTACGAGTGTAGCGCATAAATATCCGGTGCCCCCTTGTACCAACATTTATGTGTTCAAATAAATAAATCAATAAATGAATTTGCCAGTCAAACTAAGCTAGATCACAATTGAAAACTTGAAAGCACTGGAAAGTTGTTTTGAATTTAATGTGATCAAAAATAGATTGACTCATGAATTTAAGTGTTAAACATATATGATAAAAATTGGGAAGTCTTTAAATACATAAATGCCTTCTAAATTAATTTACATGACATATTATTCATGCGTAGAATTAAGTTAACTTTATTGTTTTATTAAGAAATTAGTCAATAAATTTAAGGTTGTTATGTTTTAAATGAATAAAATATACCGTTATCATCGACGTGTAAAATACTTTCCCAATCGATCGAAAAACTATAATAATAAAACTAGTTAAATTAATACTTTTCATAGGACATTTCAACGATAAACAAAAAGATGAGTGTATGCGTTTTTCATAACCAAAATACAGGAAAATTTACAATTAAAGTGTTGACATCTAAAAGAAATACAAACATTTCAAGTTCTAGTTGTAAAGGGATCATCTTATGGAGAGTATTCCCAATCTGAGGGTTGTATTGATTATAACTGGTAGAATATAGACGAATCAAAGGTGAAACGGTTATCAAAAATATTATTAGATGATTATCACGTTATATTGAGAATCGACTGAACTTGAAACTGTCACATTGGATGTCAAATCAACGTTTTCATAGTTATCGGTCATCTACGAAACCCAAAGATCTTGGGTTCGATCTTTGGTGATATCACTGTTGTATACTATGGAGGGGTCTCATATTAGACCAGAACATCTGTTCAGTGTGTTATGATGGGCGTTGTCCGAAATGTGATAGTAATACACGATGTGCTACACGCTAACCCCCCAACCTGACTATTTGGGCGAGAACACAAGAATGAACAAGAAAGTACATTGGGCTACCGAATAATATGCACAAATATTCAATTATATACATACATCTCTACCCCTTACAAAATCAATAGACTTCTTAGCCAATGATATGCGTTTGTCAATCAGGTCACTTCTGACTAGCTTACTATATCACATTATTCATTGGTTTTCGATAGTAGCCCAATTGCGACCATTCTACGGCAAATAGAACTTGCAAATTTTAGGCTCTTTATTTTATGACACCTTTAGCATAACTCATTTTCATTGAGAGAATACCAGTACTATTTCTCCTTATTATTTATAATGAGTATGAGTAAACAGACTATAATTGGAAAAATGTAATAAAGACGTTTAGTTAAGATATAAAACAAAATAAGGTCAAGGATTAAACCTAGCAAAGAGCAATCAAAGTGATTTCATGTAGACTGAAAGCGAATACATCATAACAACTGATGAGTCTAACCTTAACATCATAGTAAGATACATAATCTGAAATCAAAAGACCTAATCAGTATTCGGTACTGATGATATACGACTTCAGGTCCACAGATGAGCTAATAAATTTAATCTGGTCAACGGCAACTACACTGGCCAAGCGTTTCCCGGTCACGACCCACATCCTACAGGACATACTGTAAAATAAAAGTTACAGAAACTGTCATGAAATTTTTCTAATTTCTAGGAAGATGTGTACATTCAACCTAATAAAAGTTCATATCCAGATTCGTTACGGGTAGGAACTATA
The DNA here is from genome assembly GCA_944470205.2 of Schistosoma margrebowiei. Taxonomy (NCBI): domain Eukaryota; kingdom Metazoa; phylum Platyhelminthes; class Trematoda; order Strigeidida; family Schistosomatidae; genus Schistosoma; species Schistosoma margrebowiei. Next base: position 63,299,474 of record OX104024.1, on the reverse strand, counting down.
TTAAACCTAAATATTTTGTTTAAAAATTCGCTTGTCTCACACACGGCTATGAACGTGATCATTTCATCGAAAATGATTTATGATCGGATCATCGTTAGTGATGTTTTCATGTTACTAATAGTTTCTTATTTGTTACTCTAACAATGACTTCATTCTTTCAACCATATATCATCGCCTAACGAGACTTTCTATAGATCGGAAACTGGCGAATCTACATATTATCATCACCATACTTGAATATTTATATCTATTAATGACTGAAATGCGAATATTACCAATCGATATTCCAAAATGAATGTTTCAGCGGATCTGATCTTGATAACTTTCTTTTCATGCTCCAAGATTACAAATCTGTGTAAGTCGTTTAACAATAGTCAGTCCCAGTCACAGAAAGGTGAATTTCAAATGTGAGTGGTCGAAAATAGTGCAGTCTTTTATCAATTGGCTAAACTATATACAAGGTAGTGAGTATAAGTATGAGGTCACGTAATTTTAGGATAGCTTTATGTGTGAGTAAATGATTTGGTGGTTGAATGTACCTTGTAGATATCACTCAAGTTTGTCCAAATTTACCGTAAAAACTTTTACCATGCATGGGAAGTCCAATTGTGAGTTGATTAGTAAATCACTCGTGACTTGACTGCGAAGATAATGTACAACTTGGCTGTGCTGACTATCTTTTTAATAAATGTGAATAAAGACACAGAGTTCGCCAAACTGCTCTTAGAATAGAAAAAATCCCACCCACAAAGTTCTGGGATATAATGCCTAAATTTTTAGATTACACATTACACGTTTGCTGTTTGATTACAGCCAAGAAAATCACGGTCTATTTACATATCACTTTAATAAACAGTCTTCAATTGCACACGCAGTTGAAAAAATATATATATAAGGAGATTGATATAGATTTTGCAAGGCTAATCGATAACTCAGATCCCTTATGTCATTCTCAATTTTTATTTTGAAAATTTCTCAAAGCCACTGAAGAATATGTGTCAGAAAGATGATTTCGGTGTAAAAATATATTCCCTATGATTTCACTTCTCTTTCTTAATTTTAATGATATTTATTTTTATTTAACGAAGCATTTAGATCCCACCGTAAATTTCAAGCAGGTCATAATGAGTTATTTGTCGTCTGGTTATGCGTCATCATAATGTAAATGGCAGTTACCTTATAGAGGACATTTTTTATGTTAATTCCTGTTTTTAGCAAAACAGGTGTGCATACGGCAATTGGTAAGATAAAACAGTAAAGTAGCACATTAGTTAAAAGTAAAATCATTTATGATGTCGAACTTGAAACATCGAATATTAAGAAAAATTCGGAGACCAAAATCCAATAACATTTTCACATCACACCATTATTATAGTACTTAATAGTGTAAATAACTAAGTTTTTAAAAAATACCACGACACTTGGCAAAATGCAGGGAATCTTTATTGATTGCATTCTTCAGACACAGATAGCAAGAACCTTAAAATAGAGTAGTAAACTAATCTTCACATCTAAATGTGCACTAGATACCCGAGAATCTTAGCAATCCACGAAAATCCTAAATAGGCACATATGTGACTAGCTTCAAGAGGTATATAATGGAATTCTAATGAGAAGCAGTGACCAGTGGAGTTCAACTGGGTTAATTGTGAGATAGTAACTCAGTGATGACAGTGGTGGATGTGCTGCTAATTTCGTGGATAAGTTGAAGTCAGACATTAACACTGTTGGATGCCGACCAGCTCGGCGGTCTAATGGTTAAGCGCTCGCGCACGGGACTGATAGGTCCTGGGTTTGAATCCCACGAGGTGGGGTCGTATATGCGCACTACTGAGGAGTCCCACAATGGGATGAAACGGCCGTCCAGTGCTTCCAGGTTTTCCATAGTGGTTTGGCTTCAATTGACTCATTATCTTAACTATTGAACTTACTACAATCTCCACAAAACCCCTTCTGATACATATGAACTCATCAATGTGATGTTAAGTACGACATTCACAGACACCTTTTAGTGAATAGCACTCCAACTTAAATAAGACAGTTTTTAAATTTAAATACATACTAACAATGTTGATACTCTAAGAATACATACAGTCATTAGCAATAATGAGAAGTTTATTAAAGAAAATATCTCAGTGACATAAAAAAAAATACGTTACATGTTCAAGAATAATCATGAAGACTTACATTCATTAGTGAAAAATTATTAGTAGTTATTATACCAGTTACAATAAGTAAGAATTGCATCCATTACAAAGTTATGAAATATAAAAATATGAAACAAAAGATTTCATATCAGAGACCTGAATGTATACAGTACGATGCAAGCTCTGAGTTCAATACTATGGCTGAGGAATGGTGAGAAATAAAATATATTAACAGTACTCTTTAGTTTGGAATGTGTAATTTCAGTTTATTTCAATCGGCAGTTGGAACTCACTGTCTGAAGTATATAAGATTCTTCACAAAATATAACAATCTGGACAAACATGCACATACAAAATAATTTACGATTTTGAAAAAACCGGAGAAGAAAAAAGTTGAGTACATTACAGCATATATTATTATTACAATTTAGTACAAAATCTATATTTACAGATGTACAGAAGAATAATAAAATTGGAAAGGATGAAAAAGTGATAAAAATGCATTCGTTATAATAATAAGTCGAAGAGGAACACGTCAAATAAAATTTATTTCATGTGTACGAATAAAAAGAATACTGGTCTGTGACAATATCTACACGAAGTAATAAATAAGAACAAATAATAAAACTATACAAACCGAAAATAGCCGATGCCAACGAGCTGGCTACAAACCAATAACTTATGCAGAATGGTAATAAACCATAAGCTGTATACAAAATGCATGAAAATATATAACTTAAAGTATATGCTATTTGAAATTTCAAACATTTAAAGCATAGAATTGATGATAACAATGTAGTTGAATGTTGTTTATGTGTATGTAATTGACTGAATTGATTTAAGAAAAGTATATCAACTAGAGCTTGTGTGGTTATATTTGATTGATCTGCAAGAAATAATACATGCAATGGACATAATGCAATAGTTAATAAAAATTCACTCCAATAATACAATGGTGAATTTGTTCTACCGAAAAATTGACGATCAAACGTTGGCAAAGATGGTGCATAACCTTTCACAATTGGTGAATGAATAAACACCATGTACAACAAAAGAACAGTGAAACAGGTTAATGCTAAAACATGACGATATCGATGAAGTTGTTTACCATGAAAAGTGAAGATGATCCACGGAAGGAAGAATATCTATAAAAGAATTGAACAAATGTATATTATAGGAGTCTATAATAATACAATTTAAATACACGTGAAAATGCTTTGTATCTCAAACAACCTACTTCTATTTCCGTAGACAAACTTTGACAGAAGAGATAACGAAGGATAACTGATAATATAATGCAAACGTTGACTATAGATATTAGAATAAATCGTAAAACATCGTTGGAATCATTGTCAATGAGTCGAGCAGACCGACATCGAACCTGAAATTTGAAGAAACACATTAAGGAATATGATAAAACAAGAATGTGTCGATCAATGAATGTAAATAGAAATATTTCGAGATTAAAATTAACTTAGGAAAACAATAAAAATCAAGGATGGTCTAATAGCATCATTGCCAAGTTTATTATTTCAGTAGTGTAATTAGAGATTACCACTGTTCGCGACAGTTCAGCTTCATATTTACATAGAGAACTTACTGAAAACAATAATAATTCATACATCTATCGTTATTTTTGTTATGCTTTAAGGTTTCCGGTTCTGATTTCGATACACAATCCCGACTGGCTACTTGAGTGAGAAAAAAGTTTTAATGGCCAGATTGAATCGATATATATATATATATAAATCACGTATAATACAATAAACAAATTGCACTACCCGATAATGTGCAAAGTTATATCAAACAATCTACCATGTTTACTTAATTTTATATTACATGTGTATTATGTACTACAACTCATTTGATCTAACGAGAAACTCATGATTACAACTAGGGTAACCCATCACACAATATACACACATGAAATGATGATGAACATAAACGTTATTCAATAGTCACATTGAGAACATATGAATACAATAGGATCTCTGTAGTAGCAGTCATTATTTTAAGCCCATAATATATCTTATTCTAGTTTTTGGACAAACTAATCTATTCATTCTACTTGAGTCATATTTTGACCTTGTTAATTATTCGCTTATCAGTTTTTACTGTTTTTATATGAGCGCATATGTATGTGTACACTTCATATCCCATGTCTCATCACACGTCTGTAGTTTATTCTGTCTGGCTATAAATATGGCGTAACGCCTGGCTAGAAATGGAGTTGGCTTACCAGCCATCTCCCTTGCACGTCCTTTTTTGCTGTGTTCTATCGCATTCACTTTACATACAAAATATATGTATTCAAAGGCCATTCTCGTTAATTGACTTATCTAAATTCCGTTATTGACTAATGTGATTTAAGTCGATAATTGTATACGAGGATAGGTGGTAACGAACATTCATACGATCTAAATGGAGTCAGATCCACAGGCCACTAAAGATGAAAAAAGTCGTGTTCATATGGTGAATAAGACTTGATAGAATGTGTTCCGGATAAACAAGTGATTTCGTAATTTTTGGGAATGTCTTGAAAAAATTAATTAAAATCGTAGTATGTATAACATTAAAATAAATAAATTTTTACATTCAGGTATAAATATGATAAAGCTTGAAATATTGTTAGCAAATACTTTTAATTAGATGTTTGTTTTCAAAAATCAAAATAGATTATTAAATTATTTACTGCCAGATATATATAATGCATACATACACACACACAGAGACAGAACGACATAAGTCTACAACTACTTGCCTTGTCACAGAGCCATCTTTGGGGATATCCAACGGAGATTTGTGCAATACAAAATATTTTCAATGAGAATATTGTAGACAACTGACAAGTAATATCAGCCACAGATACTTCCAAATGATGAACAAGATATACTAATAGAATTAATAAACTAACTAATGAACAAGTTAACCTAGAATGTGATATAAATTGGAAATAAAAGTAAACAGAATAATAATAGTGATCGTGATAATTTATGATACGTTTCAGTATTTATAATGTACAATTGACTGGTTTACTAAATTGTAAATTAAAGGTGTTCTTGGTAATAAATATGATTGTAGTTGATGTGAATAGAGAAACAAAGAGGATATGAAAAACAATGGGAGTTATTTTCGGAGACGTTATTTCACTTAATTCAAAGCTTATAAAACCCTAATATTTAGTTTTCTCCCTATTTTGATTTTATAAACCATGAGTTTTCGCTTGATGTATGATTCACTGCCAAACCCTTTTGTGTTCTAAAGTAATTGTAATTAAAACCTAACGTTTAGTACTCTACTGTTCTACCTTAATGCCCATTTTAGATGTAATTCTATTTTTTCTAATTGTTTGGGCGTTGTGGTCATGTTAGCCATTTACTTACTCACGAATCTTTTTACACTAAGCTGAATTAGGAATCGGGAATCAGGAATAAATGGAGTAGTGTTCCAGTTGACTCGTCTTCTTTCTCTCTCGCTTGTCAATCAATCAGGTGATAGAATAGTTTTCGCCTCTACTCAAGGTCGTCAGTCTCATTTGGGAATCACGCATTTCCAGCCTATCGGGTCAAGACCCTAAGCCAGATCGAGACAAATTCCCTCCTGTACATAATCGGGAGAACAGGTAAAGGATGTAACATCAGCATATAGTTTTAATTGGTCCATCATTTTAACTACACGTTTTGTATTTAAACATCTTGTTAGTTTTGCGGTATAAAATAGCGGTTACGCATAAATTTCTGAAATAAGCCGAAAGTAATTGTTGTAGTTTACTAATAAAAATGTCAATCCTATACTCTAATTGAGTGTAATTTAATTTAAAGTAACTTAGTAATCATTTGTAAATTTAAGAACTGAGCTTCAATATATAAAAGACAGAAGTATTCTCAAATGTTTTAATAGTCAGGTTTCTAGACGATAGATAAATGACTCAAATTCAGAGTATTTTTCAAGACAGTACCAATTTTAGGGTTATATTAAACTGTTTGTGAATTTATTTATTTTAACACATAAACATTGGTACAAGGAGGCACGAAATGTATGTGCGCCACACAAGCAATTCGATTTGTGTGAAGGCTCGGATACTGTCTAGTTGCCCAGACCGAAGCGGGTGATTTTCTTAAGGGGGCAACCCTCTAGTCTTTGACCTAGAGATCTAATCCACAAGACAGTGGAGCAACGTTAGGAGATGCAGTTCCATGTTAGCCAGTGACCAACAATAGGTTCATATGTCATTTGTTACTTCCGGATGCTGGAGTCAATATGCACTAATGGTTTGAAATCAGGATTTTACAAGTCCCTTAAGTGGATCTTCCACATCCACAAACAAAGTTAAAGCGCCGGACATTTGCTTTTCGTTCTCTCAATTTCGTAACACCCACCGCCACGAGAAGGCAATGGGTAAGACTCCCCTAACAGTGATTGTATACACATAGTCATGTGATAGTACTTCAAGAAGAAGAGCGAATTTTCCACATACTCAGCCGTACTAAGGAATTCGGGGGTGGAAGCCTGTCTCGGGTGAATACAAAAAGTAATAAGTAATATTTGATTTGCATAACTCATACAAAAAAATCATCAATGTAATTAACACAGTAATATGAACTTAACACTTACCTACGAACAAGTATACTACAGTAGTGAACGAGAACTTAGATTGGGAAAACCAATTTATTGTTTAGTGCGAAATTACAGAGTGCCCTCGCAAAACTATGATGACAATACATTAACTATGTTATTTGAACATCATCTTTCAGTTGTTGTGTACATGCTTCATGCTTCTTTCAATTCTGTTGTTACTACAATCGCTCTTTGTTTCCCTTCCTGTTCTCTTCAATTCAATTTCCTTAATTTTCTGCAGGCAGGCATTTTACTTATGACTGCTGCTATATATTATTTACATGTGTCAGCACAAATAGAGTGCACCATACTACTAAACGCCTTCATTTTTATCTAACATTTCATACTTCGATTATAGAACTTCTTATTGAGCCATTCTATAATCGAACATCTTGTAAACACAGGTCACTAAATCAAGACAGATTCTACGTTCAAAGTCATCTACAAGGTAAGTAGAAGCCTTCTTGAAACAATTAGACTGCATCTTCTTTGCATTGCCGAGGCAATAGTCATACATTTTTAAAAACCAGAATAATGTGTACAAAAGAAACTGGTACAACCTTTTCTTCGGCCATGGTCTTAATGTATTAAATTTTTTTTCCATTTCTTCATACTCTTGTTCCCTTACAGCCACCTGCTTCACCTTTCATCTTCCCTTCAAATCTTCTACCCCCAACCGGTTTGTTTTTATTTCCACGATCATTCTGGTCACATTTCATCTCTGTTTCAACATTTTATTTTATCATGCTGAGCCATTAACTATCAAACGATTATTAAACTTTCCTTGTTTTAAAATTTTTTTAAAAACACTTTTGTTGATTTAACCACACTGTCACCATGTATAACAGAAGTTTATCATCAGTATTATTATCACCCTGTAAAAATAAGTACATATAAATGTGATTGTACAGCTTTGAAAATGAACTCGCCGAAAAGAGAACTCTTCGCTGAACTAATCTTTCTTTCTTTTATTGAATGTCATAATGGGTGTATTCCGTTTATTAAAAAAATACGTTTTTAGTCTAAAATAAAAACTTATTTCAATTGCGCTAAGATATTGTTGATGATATTCACTGAGTTGATGATCAGTATTACAATATTATATTTAACGATTAAAGGTTATGTGTTCAGAAGGTCACAATTAATCAACAGGAAGCTTATAGTTTAGCAAATGGTTTAGGACAGCATTTAACAACAATTGATTTATTTACTACAAGAGCGTTTCTATTTACATTCATGACATTGATAACCAAGGTACATGTGATTTGAAATCAAAATTATACACCAGAAATTTAAGTTCATATGTCCTGAATATTTTTTTATGACATTCTCGAGAAAGTTCTATAAACAAAGCAAATTGTTATCGTTATTTAACTTCGGTCAATTGTTATTCACTATATCATCTTGTAATATGTTATAGTATTACTGTTCCAGTCAGATTTTTATTGTGATCTCTTTACACAAACAAAAATTTTGAAATTTTAATTTTAAGAAATTAAAACTTACAAAATTAATCTTATAAGTAATTCACAAAATGAATCGCATACAGCTACATGACTATGTCTTGGATTATTCAATGAAACGGATGAGAATTTCTTCGATGATTTCTTCAATGAACTGCTATTGTCGTCTTTTTCGAACATAGTCATTATCGTATCAGATTCGCAGTTAGTAAACGTACACTGAATTTGATCAGTTATTAAACTATCGTTAATATCCCAAATTACAAAACAAACCAAACACGATACAAAAATTGAGAAAAGCAGAAATACAGTCAAGTTGGGAGGAAATAAATTTACCTACAAAAGTAAAGAAAACATAGACGGTGAAATAATAGAAATAAAATGACTGAAAGTTAAGAACTAAATTTTCCCATATTTAAAGAACAAATCACAAACTTTATAGATTAGATTATCGGTCATATAGTATACAACTAAGACTATTACGCTTCGAATAAATAGCTTTGATATATGAGTAACTTATTCGATAGAAAATAACACTATATATATATATATATATATCACCGAACAGCCTAATTTTGACAAAATATATTGGTGTAGATTGTCCGATTTCGAAGTAAAAAGTGTTAATGGGGAGCAAGAAGATAAAGCTACGTAGGGAAAATGATCAAGAACATATGTTTCAGTTTATCATATTTCATTGTGAATGTTGATTCGGTATGAAAACATACTGGGTAGAAAAGAGTACCTAATAATTAATAATGATAATAATAATAATAACCTTTTATTCAATACCAAAAATCTTAATGAAGTAGAGAATTCGCGGCATCAATTGTGTAATATTACAACAAATGTCTTCTACCATGCATTCAAATTGTATTTATTCAAAACATCTTCTAGAAATTATTTTAGCAGTCAGTATTTGCCACAAACATTCAATCATTGCCATTACGGTTTGATACCAGTTTAAATGCTATAACTCTTTTCCCACCTATCGTATAAAAGGTGGTGATTGAATTTCATAGGATTTGTCTAACGTTTTTCAAAGAGCAGATAGAGAGGAAATATTTCAAGAAATGTAATGATTCTGTTTGATTTTTACATTAATTAGCATTGTAGTAATTTGTAAACCTTTTACGACAGCTCGTAAGTATAAACAATTACCATTCAAAGTTATTCACTTCAAACAAATCTAAAACCGGTAGGTTAATTCTAGCATTTTCACTGTTCAATCATAGGTGGTACAAACGTTCTCCCAAACCAGCGGTATTTCATATTGTCATTGAATCTAATTGGTATTATACTATTCATGTGTGAGAATACTGTTTCAACAAAATATCAAGATACATTTAAACACTAAGCGAAATTATATCAATCAGAATTACGACAGATTGTAATACAAAACAAACACCGAACCAATATTGGAATTGGAGGACGTTTTAAAAAAATGACGAAAGCAGAAAACTAAAAACAAGCGATGAGAACAATAAAGTAATAAAACAAAGATGGAATATACATGCTACACAGTCAGTCATAAGGAACTTAGAAGCTCATACGTAAATGAATCGGTTAAAGTTTACAACCAAAACAAACATGTGTTCATCATGATTATCATGTATGTATAAAACGCGAAGCATACACCTCTACGCTTCATTTACAATATTCAACAATTCCAAAATCAATACATTGACTAACTATAGCTACAATTAAAGCGAACGTCCGGCGCTTTAACCGGATCACAAACCAATGGTGCACATGGGCTCCAGTATCCTGCGGGAACAAATGGCGTATGAACCAATCGTTGGTCACCGGCTACCATGGGATTGCATCTCCTCACGATGTTCCACTGCCTTGTGGGTTAGACCATTAGGTCAAACGCTCGGGGTGTGGCCCCCTAAGATAACCACCTGCTTCGGTTTGGGCACCGGGGCAGTATCACAGCCCACACACAAACAATGAACTCTATGACTACGACAACTACCTTTCTCGATCCGATAAACAATCAATCAATTCAAATAATTATCATTACTATTATTGTCATTATTAATACTATTATTATTATTACCATTATTGTCATTATTGTTATTATTATTATTATTATTATTATTATTATTATTATTATTATTATTTTCCACATTATTCACCCTCTTTTATACTTATACAGCGGCTCGTCTTTGGTGGAAATTCGACTGTATCTAAACGTTCTCGAGTCACTGTTCGGTTGAAAATTGTATGTTACCACCGAATACGAGAACTGAAGCAGTTTTTCTGAAACCACGTGCACCATTCAAACTGGCTGCCTTCAACGTTCGCACACTAATGCAGGTCGGACAACAGATAGGGCTGGCTATGTCTTTGGAAAGTCTCAATATTGATGTTTGTTGTCTATCCGAGACCCGTATTCAAGACTCTGACGAAGTACTACAAATTCGATCTCCATCTGTCGCATCGAAAAGCTTGTTTTACGTGCGCTTATCCGGGGACCCTGTGGCATCTTCGTCTGGTCTTGCTGGCGTTGGTGTCGCACTAAGCGCTAGAGCTGAGGCAGCACTAGTCGATTGGATCCCCATTAACAGTCGGTTATGTGCTGTTAGATTAGAAAGTTCCATCAAAGTGAGAAGAAATCGGCGTGAGAAACGATGTCTTTTCGTCATCTCCGCCTATGCCCCGACAGATTGCAGCCCGGATGCAATCAAGGATGAGTTTTACCACCAGCTGTCTGTTCTTCTCCAGAAAGTGCGCTCGACAGATATTGTAGTACTAGCCGGAGACTTGAATGCGCAGGTCGGGCGTCTAGGCACAGAAGAGAGTCATTTAGGTGGCCGATGGGGACTCGTTGGTCGCAGGTCAGATAACGGGGACCGTCTACTGCAACTTTGCACAGACCACAACCTGTTTCTGGCTAGCACTAACTTTCGGCACAGTCATCGCCGATGTGCCACCTGGCGTCCTCCCTCTGCATCTCAAGCCTGGACTCAGATTGATCACATCGCGATCAGCTTCCGCTGGCGTGGTTGTGTAAAAGACTGCCGCTCCTTTTGGAGTACCTATCTGGACTCTGACCATGCCTTGGTCTGCGCCAATCTTGCCTTACTTTTCAGTGGACAACGAAGTGACCACCACCAAAGGATTGATATTAGCAAGCTGGTTGCAACTTCTGTTGCAAATAAGTATCGAACCGAGCTAGCTTCTAGGCTAGCTACCACTCCACCGAAAAGTATAGATGAGCATTGGTTGCAATTGCTTGACGCCATGAAAATGGCGGGAACAGTCAGTTGTGGGTTTGCGAAACGTCCCGCTTATAAGCACTGGGTTTCTTCTGGTTCCTTACAACTTATTGAAGCCCGTCGGTCGACTCCGGGTGACCGTGAGTTTGACCATAAACGAAGGATGTTACGTAAGGAATTTGGGCAAGGCTTGCGTAAGGACCGAGAAGCCTGGTGGTCGGAGCGTGCTAATGAGATGGAAGCAGCAGCTGCATCTGGTAACTACCGGAAGCTCTTCCAGCTCATCCGAGCCACTGGCAGCAAGAAGTCTGGTGTGAGTGAAACAATCTGCGAGGATGATGGGATGCCAATCACTAACATCCATCGACGTCTTGGACGATGGGCAGAATTTTTCGAAGGGCAGTTCAACTGGCCTGCTGCTCCGGCAACATCGGTCAGGCTGTCCTGCCCTCCATGGCCGGTGACGACTGATCCACCAAACGAGGAGGAAGTCCGCAAAGAACTCCAACTCTTGAAGCGTTACAAATCACCTGGCCCAGATGACTTACCTCCGGCTCTTTTTAAAGATGGTGGTGACTTTTTGACTAAGGAATTGACGACGTTGTTTACAAAGGTTTGGGAATTAGAGAGTGTACCAACGTCATGGAATGAGTCGATAGTTGTCCCTATCTTTAAAAAGGGTTCACGTCGTTCCTGCAACAACTATCGGGTGATAAGTCTACTTCCGATTGCGTCCAAGCTATTGGCTTCCGTCATACTTCGTAGGTTGTTCAAAACCCGAGAAAGATTGACTCGCGAGGAGCAGGCTGGGTTTCGTTCTGGTCGAGGTTGTATTGATCATATCTTCACCCTCCGCCAAATGTTAGAACACCGCGATACTTATCAAAGGCCAACAATCGTAGTGTTTCTAGACATCAAGGCTTCCTTTGATTCGTTGGACAGGACTGTTCTCTGGGATTGTCTATTGAAGAAGGGTGTGCCTGAGAAGTTTATTAACATCCTAAAAGCCCTATATAAAAACACCTCAGGCAGAGTGAGGGCATACAACCACCTCTCTCCATTGTTCCATTCGAGTAGTGGGGTTAGGCAGGGTTGCCCAATCTCACCATTCCTCTTCAACTTTGCCATCGATGACATTCTGGAAACAGCTCTGATGAATGTAAGTAATGGTGGTGTGGATCTGTTGCCTGGAGAAAGACTTATCGACCTTGAGTATGCGGATGATATTGTCTTACTGTGCGATAATGCCGAAGGCATGCAATCCGCACTTAATCAGTTGGCAATCAGTGTCCGTAGGTATGGTATGTGCTTTGCACCTTCGAAGTGCAAAGTACTTCTACAAGACTGGCAGGATTCCAATCCTGTACTCACCCTGGATGGTGAGCAGATAGACGTAGTCGAGAAGTTCGTGTATCTGGGTAGCTGCATAAGTGCTGGTGGGGGTGTGAGTGATGAGATCAATGCACGTATAGTGAAAGCCAGAGCGGCTTATGCCAATCTGGGCCATCTTTGGCGCCTTCGTGATGTTAGTCTGGCTGTAAAAGGTCGGATCTACAACGCGTCGGTGAGAGCAGTTTTGCTCTATGCTTGTGAAACCTGACCTCTCCGAGTTGAGGACGTTAGACGACTCTCTGTGTTCGATCATCGCTGTCTCCGAAGGATTGCTGACATTCAGTGGCAGCACCATGTTAGTAATGCAGAGGTTCGGCATCGTGTGTTTGGGCACAGAGATGATAATTCAATTGGTGTCACCATCTTGAAACACCGACTTCGGTGGCTTGGACATGTTCTACGAATGTCGTCCCAGAGAATTCCACGTCGTGCATTGTTTGCCGACTCTGGGACTGGTTGGAAAAAGCGGAGAGGTGGTCAGTGCATGACATGGTGTCGTGGTATGAAAGAAAGCTACAAAGGACTGGCTTCTGTCGGTCCTTCACGACTCTCTGGTTGGGGTCTGAGAGATGGTGCTACACAGTGGCTAGAGACGTTATCAGATATGGCTCAGAATAGAAGCCAGTGGCGATCCTGCTGTAACCTTCTTTTACTTTCTTCATAAAAAGTGGTTGTGTCTCCCTTACTTGAAAGATTTCTTCTGATTGTACCTTCCCGTTCCATCGTTACGACCGCACTACCTTTCACCAATCTCTTTGTTATTGTTCTCTTTTTCTTTTGTGCTCCTTAGTTTTTTTTTCTTTTCTCTCTTCGAATTTTCATTGTTTTGTGTGGCGCATATATATTGGCGCTTTCTTGTACCAATATTTATGTGCTCAAATAAATAATAATAATAATAACTATCATCGTTGCTACCATACTATATGAACAGAATAATATTATAAGAGATATAAAATTCGAAAAAATTCGAACTTCAACGTGATTTGAAGTTCCATATTATACCAATGGACAATGAATACTATCAATCAAATAAAGGTCTATATAACAATTCAATATGATTTACACATCCACAACTCATGATTTTCTTATCCCCGTAAGTACTAATGAAACATTCCTACTCAAATACGCCACACAAAAATTATGACAACACTCGTTAACAGTTTAGTAAGCTAAATTTCAAGTTGTTTTAATCAGCTAGTTTCCAGTTTGTCCACTCTTTCTTCCTAGAAAAACAAACACACGAAACTGTCTAACATATTGAATGACTGAAAATATATTTGGCATTCTATCAACAACAATATTTAGTAATTAGCTCCACTAAACTGTTCGATCAACTTGTCTACACTTAAAATTATGGATGATGATTGAAGTAATTACATTTGGTGGAGTATCCTGTTGCAAAATATCAAGTGTTTTGAGTAGATAAATTAAAAACTTCATTTATTGAAAAAGTAAGAATATATTTTTAAAAAAACACTCACAGCATCGAGATCAAAAGACCGGATTCCATAAGGATCAGTCGTGAACAGACTAAATCTTGACACTGTGGATCGTCGTTGGACAATCAAATGAATGGAACTAACCACTACACATCAACCTCCTTCACTATCAAAACGTTTGATAATGTGGATAGGAGAACCTTATGGAGGCTTCTTCGACACTATGGTGTAACTGTAACTGAGATCGTCAGCATCCTTCACAATTTTTATGACAAACTACACTGCAAAGTCGTGCACAGAGGATAGCTGACAGATGCATTCCAAGTGGGAACCGGTGTCAGATAAGACTGCTTACTCCCTATCAACCTCTCTTTCTTCTACCGGTTCACTGCTCGATTATGAAAGCCTACACATTCTAGGGCAGGCAGGCACTTAATACGATGGGTAGCTCGGGTGCAGTTAAACAATTTGGACTTGACTGACCTTGATCTCCTAACCCATACACAACAACAGATGACAGTGAAAACAGCCAGTGTTGCAGCAGTACGCCTCAACATACACAAGTAATGGTCAATATATTCAAATACAACACAGAGAACACCAACGCAATCACACGTGATGGAAAAGCTCTGGAAGAGGTGAAATTTCTCACGTACATGGACAGCATCATCCAGAAACAAGGAGGATCTGATGAAGATGTGAAGGCAAGGATTGGCAAAGCAAGGGCAACATTCGAAAAACATATGCAACTCAAAACAACTGTCAGCTAACAACAAATTAAGAACCATCAACACAAAAGTCAATACAGTACTACTGTACGGAGCTGAAACTTCCAGAACTATTACAACCATCATCAAAAAATTACAGACATTTATTAACAGTTGACTATCCAATATACTCAATATCCATTGACCAGACACCATTGGCTCTAACCTACATTGGTAGGGAACAGACCAAATTCCAGTCGAAGATGATATACGAGAAAGAAGCTTGAGGTGGACAGGGCACACACTGCGATCAAACTGCATCACAAAGCAAACTTTAAGCAAAAGAAGAAGACCAAAGAACACATTGAGTTGGGAATGGGAGGCAGAAATCAGAGCAGTGAATAGCATTCGGAAATAACTGGAAAGGAGAGTCCAGGTCAGAGTTGGTTGGAGATTCGTGATGGGGGTCGTACGTTCCACAAGGAGTAATAGGCATAAGTACGTAAGTAATTAAGGTATCGATGGAAAATAATAAAGTAACAAATTTACGAAGCGTTCGAAAAAAGATTTTGTCAAAAGTATTTAAATAATGATCACTGCACATCTTGTTATGCAGGCCAAGTTAAAGGTTTCTAAATGAAATGATAACGAGAGAGAATTCAAAAGGTAATGCAAGCTATACATGTGTCCGGAAAATCTCCAGTGACCGTTAGCAACGTGCATCGCAAATCACTGTTCCGAGAATATTAGATCTTATTTGTTATCGAGGTGCATCGTGTGAATTCAGTCATTAGGACAAAAAAGAAACAAGTTAAAATTTAGCTGCAGTAAAAAATGAGTTACAATAATTCAAATACTATTCGAAATAGATCAGATTAAATACTATAATATAAGCGTACACAAGTAAATGTAGGTATACGAAGTGTAGTCAATAATCAATAAATTTCGAAGGTCATTTTGACCACAAACAGATATAAGATTGTAATGTCCGGGAACTGATTACGTCTATGGGAAATGTCATAGTTCTGATAAAGTCAAAACCATTTATTTGTCAATAAACCTAGTTCTCAGCAGTTAGAAAAACGATGTCAATTTATGATGGAACCCATCTTCCAATTAAACAAAAGCTATTAATTTATCATTAAAAAAAATAAAGTAGATCAACTTACTGATATCATAGAGGTGAATGAAACAGACAGAATGAATAAACCAGGATAAATCACATTCTGAAGTGCATACACAAATACACTAATAGAATATAATTCCAATGTTGCATAAGAGAATAAACATATCATCCAGATTATGCATAATATACATGTAGGAATAGTTACGACGTAGACAACAGCACTAAATATTTTCGTGAAGTAAAAAACAAAACACAAAAAAACCATAATTGTTGATTAGAGAATTTTCAAATATGATTTATTAAGAACTTAAGCATACTTCTCAGATTAACAATCATAGTACCAATCATGAAAATGACAATAATAGTTGTTGTTATAGTAATGAGATTTAATTTTTTAATTAGTTTTACAGATATACACATACAGGAGTTAACTGGTTAACCAGATAGCAACTCGAACTGAAATGTCTTTATCTGGAAATTGTACCAGATTGATGAAAATCAACATAGTAATAGAATCAGTTACATATTGTGATATGAGAGTCAGGCAGTCAAGTAATCTACGACGTAGGATCAGGCATATATATATGCATACCTCATTAGCATAACAAGATGAGTACCGAATTAATAGAAGTAGTTAGTTCAATGGTAGTAAAAAAGATTTCATATAAGGATATGATACAGAGAGGAAGAGTTTATTTATTTATTTATTTGAACACATAAATATGCGCCACACAATAATAATGAGAATGGGAAGAGATAAAGAATGTAAAGTGCGTATTAAAACAAAATAAAGAACAATAAGGAGCGCAAATTACTGTATGGTAGTGAAATAATAATAATAATAATAATGATAATAATAATAATAATAATAGGAGAAACAGAAAGATACAACCAGAAAGAATTCTTTCAGTTAAAGAAGTTACGGCCACTTTTTATGTAGAAAGTAAAAAATTAGAGCAGGATCGCCACTGGCTTCCATTATGGGCCCCCAAATGCCCTGGTACGGCCGAGAGTGGGAAGAGTCTGCCCTCCCTCTCCAAATGCTCTCACATGGCCACACGTATATAGCCTTCGCCAGGGAAGTCCTACTCACTGCCTTCTCGTGGTGCGGGTGTTGTTTACGAAATTGAGAGGATGAAAAGCGAATGTACGGCGCCTTAACCGGGTTGGTGGACATGGAGAGTTGGGGAGTTGGAAAACCCTGATTCCAAACCAATGGTGAACATGGGCTCCAGTATCCTGAAGTAATTAATGGCGTATGAACCAATCGTTGGTCACCGGCTACCATGGGACTGCATCGCCTTACGATGATCCGCTGCCTTGTGGATCAGACCTTCAGGTCTAAGGCTCCGGGTGTGACCCCCTAAGAAAACCACCTGATTCGGTTTGGGCACCCGGGCGGTATCACAGCCCTCACACATATCAAATGAGATCTGTGTGGCGCATATGTATTTGGTACCTCCTTGTGCCAATATCTATGTGTTAAAATAAGTAAATAAAAAATAATTATGAGCCATATCTGATAACGTCTCTAGCCACTGAGTTGCACCATCTATAGGACCCCAACCAGGGAGTCATGAAGGACCAACAGAAGCCAGTCCTGGGCAGTGTTCTTTCATGCCACGACACTATGTCAAACACTGACCACCTCTCTGCTTTCTACAATCAGTCCCAGCATCGGCAAATAATACGACATTCGTAGAATATGTCCAAGCCACTGAAGTCGATGTTTCAAGATAGTGACACCAATTGAATTATCGTCTCTGCACCCGAACATACGATGCCAAACCTCTGCATTACTAAGTGGTGTTGCCACTGGATGTCAGCAATCCTTCGGAGACAACGATGATTAAACACGGAGTCGCGTGGACCCCGACCGAGTAGTCTACATCTACCAACATGGCTCGGACGAGAAGTCAATGACTTAATGGATTGATGCCACGTTTTTGGTTTGGCCAACCGTAACTTTATTCCGTCCGTCTCTAACACTAGTCAGTATTGCGCACCATGGTAATCGGTAGTTGGGCATATGTAACACGTGGCCCATGTGATATGAGAAACACATAATTAGTTAATTTCATCAACTGTTACGCATTATGGTTCTAATATGTTGTTGTTCTTTGCTGATGAATACGATAGGATTGTTACAATTTTGAATGAAGTGTTGCTCATTGACTAGTGATGATATGATGATGTTAGGTCTGATTTCACATTATATAAATGTTGGTGTTTTGAACAGCAAAAAAAAACTTTAAGATATTCGATTATGTCCATTGTATCTAACTACTATCATTTTCAACTATTAAAAATTTAAAAATGATTAAAAATGACAGTAGGCAGAGCAGTGTACAAACGTAAACAGTAACCAGTCTTAATGCGCTAAAGTAAGTTCATTGATTGTAGTATATCTGTAGGCAATTTAGACAGGAATACGAGACGACTGACTGGATTCAAAGTGTGTACAAGCTTGAAGTATACAAGTACTTTTCACAAATTCCCGATAGTCTATAGCCACTAGGAAAGGGTTCTTGAGGTAATCAAATTTGTTTGACGAAAACTATTAGAAATTCATCATAGAACACAGATGAACCAGTATTATGCTGTTACCTATTTATCATGTGATTTTTTCACTGCAAATTTCTTATGTCAACTTACTTCACCTTTGAGGCAGACCAAGTGTATGTCTTCCAACCACATTACACTACTTTTTACTTTATGACCATGTGACATGGTTACTGAGAATAGAAGACATGAATAAGTTGTAGGCATTTGATCATAAGTGTCTTCAAAGCACGTTTTGCGTTTCGTGAGACGAAAAGCATATAGTTCTAGGCAAAAGTGGCAAGTCATCCAATGAGGTAGTGAATTTTCATCGACTGCGGCGGTTGGGATATATGTCACGAGTGATCACCTAACACTTACCACAACAGTTGAATATTGATACATGTAAAACGAATGAGTGGTAGTGATATTTCACTTCCACAGTTTGTTGGAAAAACCATGAACTTGAATGAAGAATGCTAACAAAAACCTAAATAACTGGATCTACAAATAGCTAGAGATTTGTTTATCATTAAAAATGTAACATCAGAAACAATTTTTGTTTCATTATTCCCACTTTCGATAATGAAGTTACGTTGCAAGTTCGCAAAAAATATAGAAATCTTAAATTGATTGTAGTATGTGAAGAAATAGCGCCCATGTTGAAAAGTTTTATTAAACTTCAACATAGTAGCAACTCACAACGACCTAATACAAAGTGCTAGAGGTGATAATATAAAGCCAACGCCGTGATGAAGAGGATGGTTTGAAAGCTATTAGTCCTTATATCGAACAGAAGGAACATTCTTTACAGTTCTGTTGAGTAGTAAAGCTAGTTAAGGAAGCTATCTTCGGTACTAATCAGTTCCACAAATTATCGAGTAGAACACCTAACCGGAAGTCAAGAATACAAAAACATTTCTGAGTTGAGCTGATTAATAAGAATGAGAATAAAGCTCTGTTTGCTGTGATAGCACGAGAAAGGAAAACAACTACAAAGTAATTAGGTGTGGGAAATCACATTGTTGGGGCTAGCACATCCGTATTACTCCTGATATGGTAGTTCAGTTGGAAATTTAAGGGTTTGTTGAAAGCATATACGGATTTCGTACTGTCAATAATTGCTGTAAGAAAGGTAAAGAAATGTTTTAAATTAAAGCATCCATTGATTTTTCCGTAATCATCGATGTCAAATTTATTATTATCCTTAAGTCGAAGGTCATACTTGCTATGCGAAGACACCTTTGGGATTACGACAAAAATTGTCACAGCATATATAAGTACACGGCTATTGTTCCAAACCACGTTAAGCCCACAAGAATCATCTGAGTAGATAATCCACAGACATATACATAACCCAGATACCTAGCAGAAAGGTGATAATTGTTAATAGCCAGGAACAATTTAAACAGCTACGTAAATTAGTTAAAACAACGCTAAGAAAAAGATCAAATAGTAATCAGATAGCGTTTGAACACAAAATATAATCTTTTTAAATTACATATATACATACATATGGTGAGACAAAAAAGTAATAACATACCCAAACAAATTAAGATCAAGCTGAATTGAATTAAAAGTTAGTGCTAAAAGTAATAAACCAATTTTAGCAAAATTACGAGAATAACCATACATTTCACAGCTTATTGGATTTAAATTCAATACCGAAGGTAGGATTAAGGCTAAACTGGTCACCAGACATGAAATAGCTAAAACAGCAACACAAAACAATAAAAAGACAATGAATAATAAGGGGTATAGGAGTTTTACAACGATTTACGGAATGAAAAATATAATAATTTAAACTAAAAGTGGAAATAACATGGATGGAATTAAAAAAGCAAGTCAGACATTTCTGAAAACATAGACGAACTGGAAAAACAATAGCTAAGTAACAAACACACGAATACATGTAGCAGAGGACCTGCCTATTGTGATGAAGCAACCGAGCTATACTGGCTGGAACAACTGTTCCTCAAGGTCCTACTACGTCAGAAAGGTCGATTGAAGAGCGGTAAGACTAAAAGCAACAAACCCAAGGTCCGAAGGCGAAGTCCTACTGCTGACTGTACAGAGGTGTGACAGCAGTAAGGTGTTTCACTCAGACAGCCAGCATAACAACGATGCTGCCTTCCCACAAAGAAGGGTGGAGTTAGAAAAGGTCAACCCTAAAAATGCACACCTCGCCTTATCCCACGGATATCCGTCTCCGGCGGTAAGGTCTCAACAAGTACGGAGCTAACACAAAAATTACCCATAAAAAGGTCGTGTGTGACCGACCTCAAGCAGTTGTCCCTTGGGCACTGCGGTCACGCTCTCAGGTCACTAAGACCACTTCTAATCCGATTTCCTTTTCAGGTACCTCCAGAACAACCCTTCCACCGTGTGGGCAACCGGGAAGTGATAACCGCCCTCATACCTCTAACAGCACTCAAGACCACTGCATTCATAACAGTCGTTTATGTGCTGTTCGGCAAAACGGCTACGTAAGAACTCGGAAGGATAGGGAAACACGTCGTGGCTTGTTTGTCGTTTCTGCCTACGCTCCCACTGACTGCAGCTCAGATGAAGTGAAGGATGAATTTTACAGAAAGCTATCTGAACTTCTTCAGAAAGCTAAACGTTCAGACATAGTACTCATAGCAGGTGACTTTAATGCCCAGATAGGCAGTCTAAACCAAACAGAAAGGCATTTAGGTGGGTATTTTAGTATACCGGCACAACGAACAGATAATGGTGATTGTCTGCTGCAACTATGCTCAGACAATCGTTTATTTTTAGCAAACACAAATTTTAAGCATAAGGAGAGACATCGTCTAACATGGCGACCCCCTACACCAAACCAACGATGGACTCAAATAGACCATATTGCCATCAGTCATCGTTGGAGAGGGCCGGTAGAAGATTGTCGCTCATTCTGGAGTACCTGCTTGGACTTCCACCACGCCCTAATACGGGCACGCATCTGCTTGCGTTTCGCTGGACGCAAAAAAGCCGCACAAAAAGAACCCATTAGAACTGAATCGAGTAGCAAGAAAACCAAAAGTAGGTTCCAGGAACAACTGAGGTCACAATTAGGTAGTTCTGAAAACGAGGTTGATCCAGATGTAGCTTGGAAAGATATACAAGCAGCTGTAGAAACAGCAGTGACCTCTGTTAATGATTTAAACCACAAGGTTACAAAGAACTAATGGATTTCCTCAAGGTCTATTGCACTGACGGATTCTCGTAAACTCATCCCATCAGGCTCCGAACACGATAAAGAGCGACAACAAATGAGATCTAGGTTAACCAAAAGTCTAAGGAACGACCATGAGCAGTAGTGGGCAACGAAAGCAAAAGAAATGGAAAAGGCGGCGACTATAGGGAACACAAGACAGCTCTACAGACTAATAAAAGAAACTGGAATTGATAAGTCAAGTGTAAGTCAGACTATTTAGGAAAAAGACGACACCCTCATCTGCTCCCAGTCCAGACGTTTAGAACAATGGACGGAACATTTCAGAGAAACGTTTAGCTGGCCTTCAGCTACTCTACGACTACCCTCCATTCCCAGACAGTGTGAATGGAACATTAAAGTAGGTCCCCCAACTCTAGCAGAAGTTTAAAAGGCTATAGTTAATCTGAAACGAGGAAGGGCAGCTGGTCCAGATGCATTGGCTCCAGAAGTCTTTAAGGATGGTGGTCCAATTTTAGCGGTTAGGTTGACTAATATTTTAGCTAAGATCTGGGAGTTAGACGTTATTCCATCTGACTGGTCACAATCACTTATCGTCCCAATATATAAGAGAGGGTTAAAATCATCCTGTGACAACCATAGAGGGATTAGTTTAACCAATATAGTATCTAAAATACTAGCCTCAATAATAATCAGACGCCTAACTAAGACTCGTGAACTGCAAACACGAGAAAACCAAGCTGGCTTCAGACCTGGTCGTGGCTGCATCGACCACATATGCACCATTCGTCAGATTCTAGAACACAGGCATACTTATCGGCATCCGACAATGGTGGTCTTTCTTGACTTAAAAGCAGCATTTGACTCGGTAGACCCCGAGATTATGTGGCAGTGTCTGTCATTGAAAGGCATACCTTAGAAGTACATAAACCTTGTAAAGGCTCTTTACTCTAACACTACCAGTCAAGTCAGAGCTTATGGCGAACTGTCATCTGTTTTTGCAACCTCAAGTGGTGTCCGTCAAGGATGTCCACTTTCCCCATTTTTGTTTAACTTCATCATAGATCTACTGATGGAAATAACACTCTCGTCGACTGAATTCTCGGGTATTGATCTCCTTCCAGGAGGTCCACTTATCGACTTAGAATACGCAGATGACATAGTCCTGTTTGGTGAAAACGCTGATAAAATGCAGAGTCTTTCGATAGCACTGAGCAACAATGCCAGAATGTTTGGGAAGCGCTTCTCTCCCTCTAAATGCAAGTTGTTGCTTCAGGATTGGTCTGCGTCAACACCTGAACTAAGGATAAGGAGTGAAGTAATCGAACGCGTTGACAACTTCACTTTATTTTGGAAGTCTGATCAGCCCTAATGGATTGGTATCGGACGAAATCTCAGCACGGATTCGAAAAGCTCGTTTGGCTTTTGCCAACTTACGTCACCTATGGTGAAGGCGAGATATCCGTCTATCAATAAAAGAACGAGTATACTGAGCGGCAGTCCGTTCTGTTTTAATTCACGGCAGCGAAACATGGCCATTAAGAGTAGAGGATATCCGTGAGTTACTAGTATTTGATCATAGGTGTCTTCGAAATATTGCTCGTATATCCTGGGACCATCGAGTAAGTAATGCAGTTGTTAGAAAACGGGTACTAGATAAGGATGGCAAATCAATTGATGACGTAGTGAAACTTCATCAGTTGAGATAGCTGGGACATGAGTTACGTATGCCCAACGACCGACTGCCTCGACGTGCGATGTTCAGTGGTATAGGAGTAGGTTGGAAGAAAGCTAGGGGCGGCCAGGCCAAAACATGGCACAAGTCCATGAAATCACTGACAAGTAGACTAAGTCATATTGGTAGGTGTAGACTACCTGGTTGGGGACCGCGAGATGATAGCAACCGAGGGTTAGAGACTCTGAATGACATGGCTCCAAATCGTTTGCAATGGCGCAGGTGCATCCACTCTTTGTGTCCTCCCAAATTCTAATCTTCTGAATTCTTCATGTCCCTTTCTTTTTTCTCTTTCCAAAATTATTTCACTGGATTATACTTCTTGAATAACATATTCAAACCCTAATCTTTTCGATTTTTGCTTATACTCTTACCACCTCTACCAGTGCGGGATTTGAATCGACAACTGCATCGCTGTGTTAATGTGGTGTGGCAACTCGAACGATGTACGTACGTACGAAGTTCTACGTTGTTACTGACTGAATGAATGAAGGACCTGACATACACGACACTGATCACCACCCAGTGATCAATCAATTATAAAAGTCAATGACAAATACTTTGATGAAATGGTGGTCACTTTCGCGAAATTTCAAAGGAAGCACATTTCAAAACGCTGAAGGATAAAATTCAAGGTAGTTGGCTACATTTTCTATCATATATTTTAAATTTACAAAAAGAAAACAAGATAACTTACAAAATTGAATAAGAATATAAATATTTGAAGTAAGAAATAGATCAGTATCCACGTTAGAAAGTAACATCACTTGGGACCAGACTAAAGTGATAGCGGTACAAAAATACCCCACCATCATTATTGATCCAATCGCAATACGACTCTGCAAAAAAGGAGTAAGTGGATCACTTCATTTTCAACAAAAGTTATTCAACCATAATCATGCATACTAACGTACATCTGTATCGTCCTTTAATGGTTATAACTTCAATATCATAAGAACGTAACAAGTGAAAATATGCGAAAATAAACCAATTTCATTGAAATTCTGGACCGATCTAAGTTGAAAACCATTGAAAACCTAGGAGCATTGAGTGGCTGTTTCATTATAGTATGGGACTTCTCAACAATGCGCACTCACGAGCCCCTGCGCGGGGTTCAAACTCATGACCTTCGGTCAAGCAAGCGAACGCTTAACCTATAGGCTGGTTCTGAATTTCAATTAAATTCAACGATTTTCACAACCCTTTACTTACAATTATCATGTGGTTACTAGTGCCCAGCATCGAAAAGAAATTTCCAGAGTCCAAGTAAGAAGTTGTGACCAGTGGAGCTAATTCGTGCCGGATGTGAGGCAGTTGTCCACCGAAGACAATAGATGGTTGGGCGATATTATGAACTGATTGAAGTTAGCCATTGACACCGCTGGATACCGGCCTAATGATCTAGAAATCAAGCGGCCGCGCGAGACCAGAGGTCTTAGGTTCGATCACCATGCAGATGGTTGTGCACTTCTGAGGAGTCCTATTCAAGGACGAAACGCCCATCCAGTACTTATAGGTTTAGAACGGTTTTCTAACCTTGATCGGTTTGTGATTTCAATGGAATACAGTAATCTTTGCAGCCCTATACTACAAAGTAATTGCAGCTATTACATACGTAACTGTAAACTAGGCGATGAGATTGCCGCCAAGTGTTAAAATTGGTATTAATATTCAAAGTCATTATTTTGAGACTGATATCAGAATACCATACTTGACACACTATTCACCGATACTAGAAGTTAATTTAATTTACTTAACATTTTACAGATGAAAACTTTCAAATTATGCACCTATGACGAAATATCTATGGATAAACTATCGGTTAAAAAAGGACTGATAAATTAATTTTATACACCCAGAAAATGAATTCGAAATTAACATCCAATTGTTATGAAATATTGCATTTTAAGATGCAGTTTTATGAGCGGCTTTTTCATAATTATTATAGTTTCTTTAATCCTCCCGGAACATCAAACATTACAAATGACAGAGTAAAACTTCATGACGGATGTAAAATACAGTGTGTTTTTACTCTCATTCAAATTATTCACTGTCACCTTTTTGTGATAAAAACTCATAGTTATCATTTCTGACATACTTTAGTAGAACTGAACTGTCTAATGTTATACAAACTTTGACTGCTTATATGATACTCCTCCAACGATCAGTAATTATAAGACTACAGAATTCGACGAAGAAAATATGTAACTGAGAATAGGGATGTTGAAAACTAAGTAGTTCCATGCATTAGTGTCAAACTTTAGGGGCGTCAATAGAATCATTATCTACCTATGAAGCAATCGGGTACACATTGTTTGCATTTGTTAACTACTAAGTAGTTAAAGATTACAAATAAATATATAAACGAGGAATTCTGCTTACTGGTAAATACTTGAATAATAATTTCGGTTATCTAATCACGTTTTTGATAATTTGTTAATGATAGGTGTGTTTTCTCATACACCTTATTACAGGAGTGAATGTATATGAATAATTTAAAAAAGATGATTCATTTAAATTTTGATTTTAAGTTGCAGTCATCACGATGAATATACAATACAAATAACTTCTAGCTACGAAAGAAATGCAATATCACATATCGGGATGCATAGGTACTCAAATCCTAGTAATAATTTATGAGGTCTTTACAACACAAAACAGTAAAATGTGGAGTAGACTTAAAGATGTGACGCTGATTATAATGCAGAAATACAGTATTGGTTATTAGTATTCATACTACTTGCAATTTGTAAGTAGGAACTATACATAGGACAAGACAGTCAAATATTTCATTCTAACATGTATGACCAAACAGAAAGAAACTAACCGGTGAGAAAAATGGATAAAAATCTAAAAGGCGATTAACTACTCGTTTCCCAAGCTGATAAATCCTTTCGCTGCAAAACAATCCCAAAAGTAGCAGATATAAACCCAGAACAAAATCTTTATTATAATGTACACGATGATTTAATGTGTTATGATGAGTAGAATTATCGACATATTCATTTATCCACAGTAAAAGAAGTTTTAAGACGGCTGGAACTAAACAACAAGGAGCGAAAACGTTCCAACTGAAAATTTTTACTGGAAAACTCCGATTTAAAACGGAATTATTCATGAAACGTCTTCGGTTTGTAGATGCAGCTGCCCTACACCAAGAGACAAAAAGTTAGAGAAACTTGAGTAAAGAAAAAACGACTGTAGCAGAATAATACGAATTCATTTACTCCGTAGAATATCTTCAACCATTAACAACCTAGAAAATAGTATTGATCATGCAAAAGCAAGTATATATACTTTACCAGAAAAATCTTGAATAAGGTTACATACGGGGTAAAACTAAAAAGAACGTATCCAAAACACAAGCTGGTCTCCCACTTGCAACAATACAACGGTTAAATGTGGAATAATCATTGCAATATGTTATCACAAATTGTGTTCATTGGTTTGTACGTATGTGTCCAAGTACATACATTGTAAGAACAGAGTGAACCATTAATGTCTCCAAGTATCTTAGAGCACATTTCGCAAAGTTTGTAACCAAAAGTACAGAAAGCTGCCAACAGTGTAATTGCTCGTCATTTGCTTGACAGTGAACGTGACGTTTAAAAATGTTTCAACATAATCCACAGACAAAGAAACTCAGAATATTGCACTTCATTAAAGCCGTTGTGATGAAAAGATTTAAACCGAATTTATGCATCTAATAAGTTAGCTACCAATCTTATTTTGCCTTGGTGACCTCGTTTTCATGAAATTATTTCTCTGTGACATTAACTATAATTTCTAATTTTCTATATCTTGCTTCTGAGCACTAATCAGTTAGTCTATACATATCTGTAAGTATTACATAACCTATGAAATGAATCTTCAGTTTCGAAAATTATATTTCAATGAACTTCAAGAATACTCATCTATTTAAAACACGTTTGAATAACCTTTTAAATCTTCCACAATTTCGTTCATTTTAATCTCTTTATATATTTAACTAAAGAGAGAAGAGCAGGATTTGTAGGATGACAATTACTCCCCTGGTGGTTGAAATTCTAATCTATTTCTCATTATGCTACTGCTTCACGCAACAAACTTGAATGATTGACTAATAAATATTTTACCCGAACGCTTGAATCGATTTCCTAAGCTCTTCTAATAACCCTAAGGTAAATCTATACGACAACATGAACACGAGAGAAAAGACGCGAAATGGCGAAAGAACTCTTTACTCCAAGGTTTGGTTTATGTACCAAAAATCGAGGGTATTTATAACATTTCAGATGGTCTTGGGCTTCTGAAACCCTACTAAACATAGTAGTGGGATAGGTAATCGTTGAATCAGAAATGTGACACGAAACTCTACTTTCTAGATGTTACTGAGAAACTTCTATTCAATGTAGATTGGATAAAATGGTTCCAAGCGTTTTCAGAACTCCTTTGGGCTTTTATCGAAAAGTGTTCTGTATCGCCCCAATATTGACACAGTTCCAACATGAAAAATAACAACCGGTGAAATGAAGACACTACCGGTATGAAACGAATATATATATATATATATATATATATATATATATATATATATATATATATAACAAGGGGTCTTGTGAAGATTTTAGAAATTTCAATAGCTGAAATCATGAGTCAATTGAAGCTAGACCACCATGGAAAACCTGGAAGCACTGGACGGCCGTTTCGTTCTGGTATGGGACTCCTTAGCAGCGCGCGTCCACGATCCCGCCTCCCGAGAGATTCGAGCCCAAGACCTATCAGTCTCACGCGCGAGCGCTTAACCATTAGACCACTGAGCCAGCCGGCATCCAACAGTGTTAATGTCTAACTCCAACCAATCCAGTCCTGGGTCAGAATCTCGAGAGGGATGGGATCGTGAGTGCGCACTGCTGAGGAGTTCCATACTAGAACAAAACGGCCGTCCAGTGCTTCCAGGTTTTCCATGGTGGTCTAGCTTCAATTGACTCATGATTATATATATATATATCATTTAAAATATTCTTACAGTAATACTGACACAACAGTGATTATGCAAGAATTGTACAGCCAGGATTCAGAAATATAAGTGGTCATATATAAACACCATTCGGAATAATGTAGAACTAAAAAAAGGAAAATGAATTAATAAAAATGAGCAAATTGCCGCGAAACAAATCAATAGCTTTATGATTGAACAATCATGTGTACACAACTCAATACAAATTCTAAGCTCAGGTCATTTGTATAATATGTAATACCCTGATATTTAGTAAAGTGACCAGTTTAATAAAAAATAATTAAAACAACTTATTGTGTTATTGGATAAGAATTTAAAAAATTCACCGAGGAAAATCTTCTTTTCGATGAAATCATTCACTTAAGCTGTACACTCGAATATATAGTTTCATGGTAAAAATAATTACAATGATTTTACCTACAATATTTATTTCAACACATAAACATTGGTTCAAGGAAACACTAAATGTGCCACATAAATGAATGGATTTGTGTGAGGGCTAGGATAATGCCCGGGCACCCAAACCGAAACAGAGGGGGCACACCCCAAGCCTTTGACCTAGAGATCTAAGCAGTGGAGCAACGTTAGGAGATGCAGTTTCATGGTAGCTAGTGATCAAAATTTTCTTCCAAAGTTTTGTGCAGTTGGTTTAATAAAGCTTTTAAGTAACTGCTACGGTAGCTGATCTTAACATAGCTGCGAAAGTAAGGCCGACACGTCACAAGCATCTTAACAATCGACAACTGTTAAAATAGTACTAACGCCAGTAACTGTGAAGTTCTTGACTGAAGTCGCCAATCAACTCAAAAAAGGTTTCGGAGATACTCAAAAGTCTACATATGTCACACCAACGAAGTAATATTTAAGAAGAAATTAGTCAACTATCTCCACTCGACGATATCGTACCAATCCTCATCACAGTTGATTACGATCGAACCCACTCATCCTCGAAAGTTTTTCACTGTGAATTTTGAAGATTAATTCATAACAGAATATCTGTTCATTATTTACTCAACTTTTGCAAAATGCAGAATTAATTGAAACGCTACAGTGCCCTTATTAAGTTGAAATGCAACAATAATATTTTAATGTTTATCACTAACAGAAAAAGAAATTTCTTGAATTGAAAGTTTTGGGAAAATAATTCATCCGAAGTCCATTCTGATATTGAAAACGTTTCTATGATCAACTGAATATGAGTGCCATACAATGAATGACAGAAGTCACTTTTGGAGGTCCAGTAGGTGATATTTGTGTAATCTTATCAATTTTGAGCAAATAATAATTGGAATTACGATTTCATTACTTGGATTTTATTGGCTGATTATAAACTACAGTAATATTGAATGTTTCTATTAATACAGCAAAAAACAGCAATCAGGTATAGTAGTATTTCTTTTCAATTAGTTCCCCCAACAGTGTTAAATTGACAAACCACCATTTATTTGGTAGTGACTTTACTTTTAATTGCAAAACTGATGTAATAGTGTGGAGAATTGATTAGGAACTAATTGAGAAGAAATATTTATCCGACCAACTTGTTAATAAATTATGAACTCGTCGCTTCTTAATGACTAATGTATTAATTATTCGTCTAATCAAAATGTACTAGTCATCGTTGTTACTATTATCATCTTGAATGTATTTTCCCAACCTTAACTAATTAATAAGTATCTTAGAATTATATAAATATATATATTCGAGAGATGAAGTCTTCTGACGTTGGTGGACATTGAGTGCATTATTGTGATCAACCTAAAACAATAACTGTCTCTAATATGGTGAACCCTTCTCTATTATAGTGGACGGAACTGTATATTTTATTGAAAATGAGATTGATTCCCAGTTCAAACGGCAATTCAGCTCAACATTAATATGTTACGTTTACCTGCTTCGGTCTGGGTACCCGGGTAGTATCACATCCCATACACAAATTAAGTGAATTGTGTGGCGTATATGTATTCGGTGCCCCATTATACCAATATTTATGTGTTCAAATAAATACATAAATGTTACGTTTAAGAAAACGAGCACAAAAAAGTAGATAACACTTACTGCATAAAGAAACACCAAAGATTATATCAAATATTTCTTGATTCCCATATTCATAAGCAAACATTGTTAGTACCGAAAATATGAGACTAACAATTCCACTCCAAAACAAATGATTTATAGATCTCTTCCTCCAGAAAGGCTGCCTGGAATGAAACAAACAATAAATGTTTAAATAGGTCATGAAAGAAAAACGAGCTAATTTAATTAAACTTAGAAATCAATAAGAAAGATGTTGACCAAAATCTAGAAATCAATAATAGAATCGTTTGACATAACCGTTAAAATAAACCACTAGGAGTAGGAGCTTTATGAACCAACATCAGAAATCCTAGGAGGGATTTGGAAATTCAACAATTGAAGTAATCAACATTTGAAGGTAATATATCAAGCTTGGAAAATAGTGGTACTATAAAAAACGACAACTAAATATAAAAATTGTTTAGACCATGTATAAAAGAAAGCTTTTAACGAAAAAGCTACGGGACCGTTAGGAAGCTAATTCGTATTTACATTCTACATCCAACCGGGACTTTTACAAATTTTCTGAACTAGTTTCATATTTTTGAGGTAGACAATTGTAGAATTTTACCGAAATTCATATGAAGATTAAAAAATTAGAACTTAGCGATAATAATATGCGAACTGATTAGTTAGATTTTTAGACAAAAATCCAGTGTAGATAAACTATGTATCTATGTAGGAATTCACATCAGCAGTGTTAACGAATAATCATAATAAATGCCAAATGACAAGCTAGCTGAGACAGGAAAACAGAGGGCGGATTAAGAGGTATGACTTGATTTAAAATGAAAAGGTGTATTAACTACTTATTCAAGCTCCTGACAACCTATACCACTTTACAATATAAGTAGAATGTAAATATACTTAATTAACTTATGAAAATGATAAATTAGGGGGACTTCGACAAGAGATTGTGGGTGTTATTGGTAAAAATTCTATGAAATGATGCCTGTTGAATAAATTTACTACAATACCTCACACAAAGAGACAAAGTAATAGTCCTAGCAATGATACTGTAGAACTTACCGAGAAATTCTGAACACATTCGAAAGGTTATTCCAATACAGTCCAATGATCATAACACATAGTATTGCTGACATCAACTACAAATAACGAATAGTAGTCCATGTAAGTTATGAACTGATAAGATATGAACTATCAAAACTACCATAGTAAAAATAATAATTTCATTTTTTTATCAGAAAGGCTTGTTATGAAACAGAATTTTATGTTAATGTGCCAGTGTTTAGTCTCTCTTGCTGTATTCACCAATACAGTTGATACTGAGATACTTCGATGAATCATATACTGAGCTAGAACTATAGGTACCAGTTAGAACTTAGAAGATTGGTGTATGGTTATTTATGAATGCAAAAAATTATTGGCACGATCAAACGCTAAGAAATGAAATGAAACGATGCCGATAAATAGAATAGTAATTACAGGATATTAAAGCCGAAAAAAACTGTTGGGGTTTGTTCTGAATAAGAACATAAATTATTACTCTCAACAGCACAGATCGTTTACATATTTAAATTTTTTTAGCGTAGACAAGATGTTGGATGAAATGAAGATTAAAATTAAGACAAGAGTATTATTTAAATCGAAATAAAAAAGTACGAGTTACAAGACAAATATGAGCCGATTTATATAATGGTCAAGTTACAGAATAAGATTAAATACTTAGACGAGGAAACGACTGTCTTATGAATCATACAAAGGAAAGAAAGATATGCATTAGCTTTCATGCATAGTTAATATATTTTGCTCAATGAAACAAAAAGAACATGATACACATAATGCGACATATACATATACAAAACTTCAAGTGTAACCTACCTTCAGAAATAGTTCTGTTTTCATTGTTTGGTGATAGTATCTAAGCAATGTAACTGAAACTATGATTAAAAAGACTAGAAAATGCACAGTAAATATGGGCAAGTAACTGAGTATATTGTTCAAAGTGTTAAAAAATTCTGTGTGCATATTCAATAAAATAATTCCAGTGAACAAGGGAAGAACCATACGGGAAATCTGTTTATTTAAAGTATCTGTGAAAAAATAAGTAAAACAGTAAAGAAATAAAAATAATTGAATACAATATTTTTCAGACGAAGAAATTAAGTAGTAACGAAAATCTAATTAATAATAATTTATTTAAATAGCATGACAGAAGTGAAAATAACGAAAACTATATCAAAAGTCTAATAAATCAGTATATGATTTTGAAAGGATAAAACAAACTTCTCAACAAGTCATAATCACAAAGATTGCAAGGCTTCCATTTAATTACACACAAATCTAATATCACTGTAGAAACTTTAAAAAAACGGCTATAAAATTACTTGCTCCGATCTCACGTTGCATGACTAATTTCGCAAATATAAACAATGTTTGAAAAAATTAGAAAATTACTAAAAATAGCGTATAACAAGGATCTTATTATTATTTATTATACTTCAACACATAAACATTGGTACGCAGAGCGACCAAAAAGTATATGAGCTAAACAAAAAGTAGCTATCATTAAGCTAAAAAATAAGGAGACTTTAACGCAGCGAAAGTTTGGCGCTTTGACCGGGTTGGTGGGTACGGAGAATCTACATAGGGTAGTTGAAAAACCTGGATTCCAAACCACTGTTGCACATTGGGTCCGTGACCCAAGGGTACAAATGGAATGTGAACCTGCCTTCAGTCACCAACTACCGTGGGTTGTCATCTGTATTTATAGTTGTATGGTAAATATATTCCTATAGGATAGGAAAGATCGCATTATGACTTAATTCGAGAGTTTTATTATCAAATGAGGTTACGTAACAATCAAGGGGTAAGAGAAGAATTTAAAAATGAAAATAACTTGCGGGTCAGAATTATGAAAGATAATCGTCCACTCGACAGATATGATGAAAAGCGAAAACATAAAGGTTATAATAATAACTGAATAATAATCATGAAAAATTGCTAAAGGATGATGATAACTGACTGCGGTTTAAAATTACAAAACACAAATTCTAAAAAAATTTTTTAAAAAATGGTAAAAAAAGATTCGTTCATAAGATCTTAACACCTAGACAACATCCGGAAAAAGTACTAACATTTCAAAAGAAAATTCTTTTACGAATATCGAATTTAAAGGAGATATAGCTGTGGAAATTTTGAATAAATAGACTTTAAAGTCCCTGAATGAAACGTTTTACTCAGCTAAGCTCCGTATTGTTTTCTTAAACCGGCACACCATTCATGGGTGTGTTAAGGATAAACTTCCGCTTTGTTCGTATCAATGTACATCTATAAATTTACTTACTTGGGGCAGGTTACATTGGCCACACAAACCGATCACTTTCAAAACGCATTTCAGAACAGTACCCGGCATGGCTTTTAATAAGAGAATGCAAAACAATTACCAGTTCGATACAGGAGTGTTTAATCAACTCTGGACACATCGCTTTGAAGAAGTCTTTTAAAATAATCACAGTAAAAGGAATTGGATCGAAGGGAGGTCGAATCAAAAACCTATACACTGCTGTGGCATTGGCAATCCGCCAACTCAAGCCTGAACTCTGAGTGCCAAAACGATACGTTCAACCTCTCATCCTTATTTGGTCTTAATTGTCTTTTGCAGTATATTTTAGTTTTTTTCAATTATTTTCGATTTTTTTAAATTAATGTTTTGTAATTTTGAACCGTAGTCAGTAATTATTATTCTTTAATTTTTCATGATTATTATACTGTTATCATTATAACCTTTATGTTCTCGCTTTTCTTGAATATCATTAGACGCACGGCAGTTTTTGTATTTTTTTATTTAATTTTTTTCATCCCTTTTGAAAAACTGTATCATCCAATAAAATGATCAGTTTTAAATTCGTTATAATTGGTTATTTATTTCTTAAAATTGGTATAAAATGTAATTACTTGTCGACAGAGCACCTTTTCTTCGAAATATGGACGATAGTAACGTACGAAGTACAAGCTCTGTCGTTTCTCACATTGTCACAGAAACAGATAACGTATTCTTGAATACATTGTATCTCGTAGTGTTCCAATCACTTGAAGCGTTAAAGAGTGCCATCAGAACTTATGAAAGAGCGACGTACTGCCATTATGCGGTGAGAGATTTTCATTTCCATAGAGATCAGAAGCCGTATATTAAACTTGTATGTTGGAGAAATGGTCGTAGAACACCTAGCGATTCCTCACAGCCGATTAGACGAAAGAGGTAATTTGATTAGTGTTATTATTATGTTCATGAAGGACTTCAATGAACACTTAATGTCCTGCCTTCATCTTTTGTAACTTTATTGAAGGTTATTTGACTGTTGTTCGTGGGAGTGTGCATTACAATCACGAGTGCAATTCCCTGAAGTACGGCAGTAATTATTGGATGCGCAGGCTAACGGAGGCTGAGTTTGAAACAGCGTGACCACTTTTGAGATATGGGATAGCAGTATTCGATATTATACACTTTGATTAACAATATTATAGAAAGCGCTTGAATGATCAAGATGTTTTTAACATGCGTCACAAAGTCTTTTCACAGGCCAACCTTCCTGGTAAGCAGTCTACCTATTTATATTGTAAACGATAGGTGATTACGCCAGATTGAAAGTTCACATCATGTCGCTTAGTGGGTTTTGTGATTACGAATTAGATGAAGAAAATTGTCTGTTGTATTTCTTCTTCATAATTGCGGATCAAATGAATTTATCAACTCGTATTTTTGATGTTGTTGGTTTTGATAGGACCTGCAAAACCAATAACGAGGATTTATATTTGTATCAGGTAGTTGCACTGGATATGAACTTCATGGCAATACCTGTTTGTATTGCATTTATAAGTCATGAAACATTTACTTTGATTTATCAATTCCTGTCGTTCTTCCATCGGTCAACTAACAATCGAGAGCTGCTTGGTATTGTTACTGATGACTCATCTACAATAGCTGCTGCTATTTCGCCGGTGTATCCCAATTCGCACCACATGTTGTGTCGAGTTCACCTAACTCGTAATGTCATAAAGAGGGTAAGTTTTTCGTTGCTTGACATTGACCCATTAACCGTCATTGTAGAGGCTACGATCCAAAATTATACAACTATTCTTTCGTCTAATGTTTTTCAACTACCCTAGGTAGATTTTCTATACCCACCAACCCAGTTAAACAGGAAAACATTCGCGTTTTGTCCTTTCAATTTCCAAAACGACATCTCCACCTCGAGAACGCAGCGAGTGGGACATCCTGGGCTGTGGCTTTTAATGCGTGACTATATGTAAATATTTTGAGAGTGATAATAGGTTCTTCGCACATTCGCCCGTACCAAAGCATTTGGGGGCATAACAAGAATTGGTTTATTTGGAATAAAAATAATCTTAACAGTAAGCAAAGAGACAAAATATAACCTCGAGCGGATTTAAAAACACAAAGTATCACAAACAGAATTACGTATCGATGTAGGTACATAAACTTGTATTACTGGTTCACTAGATTTAATCGCTAACATTTCACCATAAGTTGACAAATTTTAAGTTCTAGATACCATGAGGCAACATATTAATCGAATAGCATGTTTTTTTCCTGATATTTATTATGATAGAGAAGATTCAGCATAACCTAAACTGTGGTTACGTTATGTACTTGGATCTGGGAAAAACACTCTACATATGTCAGTAATATCAATCAATACTTGATGCTAAAAATAATTATTATTTGACGATATTTTACCATCAGATATTTTCAGAAAAGACTATGATGACCACAGAATCAGCAGGCTTAATAAATGTTAACTGATTAATTATTTCATAAAAAACTGGACCGTAAACCTTGATCATTGAATTACTTGTGTGACAGTATCTGTGCGAAGCCAACTTTCATAAACAGGTTACATAGTTTAGTTGAGAGTAGCGAATTTATAATAAACAGGAGTGAATAATAATATACTTTAATTAATAAAAGTATTTTGATGAGTAGTTTTTGTAGTACATTTTACAGAAAATCTAAATAATAAAGTGTAATATAGGAAAGTGAATAAAAAGAAAAATATCGTAAATTATGACTGAAAACCATAAAATACGACATACCCTTAGCTGTAAGCAGACTTTGAACACGAAGTTGTGATGATATTAAGTTTGTTGTAGTTATTAAACACAGGATCTCGATCTAGATAAGGGAAACCATAATGTGGTGAGTGAAAAAGAATCTGATTCACATACATAAATATTATGAAAGCGGAAAGTGAAAACAACTGACCCGGCTAATAGTTATTTTATGTAAACGTTGGGTCAGAGATATGAGAAAATATAGGTTAGGTAAAATCAGCCCAATACGTCACATTGTTAACGTCAACTTTGTTAAAGCTTAATGTGTTACTTATTGATAACAAGTAGTACGTTTTGAACTGGTAAATTATGGTGTCACCGACTTATTTTCGCCGGTGAAATTATATTCTGAAGGTGCCTAACAAAAACATCTCTAAAAAAAATCATGTGGGTTAATAGTTTATGACAATCAAATTTTCAGCCTACTAACCTTTACATCAAATATTTTCCGAGAATTTCTGTCCATCAGAACTGGATATATTCTGACATCTGGTTTCGTTGACAATTTTGAACAAAAAAGTCCACTACCTTTTAAATGTAACTGTAAGAAATCAGGAGTGATCACTAATGTCAGAGACAAAATTAGTCGTCTCCAAAATGATTCCCATCGAAAACTAAGTGGTATATATGCACTTTATGAGTTCTGTCACATACGTAAGTACAGAATACGGGATTAAAAGTATAACTCGGATTTCATATATCATACAATAACGGTAAATTCCATTCTCATTGAACGAATAAAAAGACGGAACCAACTTAAAATAGTAGTCGACTAGATAACGCAAATAATTAACATGCGTGTATCTGGTACTCTTTAATGCTGACAAGATTACGCCTAGAAAATTATCCTGACTAGCATCAAAATATTTGAACCGTTGATCATTAAAGTAACCAAAAAGCCTATATGAAATAATCACTAATGTCTCACTAAAGTATTCTTGCAGTATTGAGTGGAATACTGTACATTGATTTTGTTTATCGGATGTGTTTAAAGCTGTAGACAACTGTTCTTTTATGCCATATAAAACTGATTAAAAGAAGCGATTTGCTCATTGTTTTGATATCTCAATCCATGAATTAAGGTAGAAGTCAGTAATGTACTACGTGTTATTTGCAGGTTTATGATAGCAAGACAGAATAGTAGGATTAAGTGGTGTTCAAACTATTGATACTTATGATCGTTATCAAGCTGTAAAAATCAGTCAGCACCTTGCTATAGTGATGACTTGCCTGGTTAGATGAATACCTCACCTTTCATAATCGAGATATCTTATAGTCTTTCGCTGAACGATGCAGAAATGAAAAAAAAATTATTCCAGTTGCAAAGTTACAAATGTTAACTAAAGGCTTCACTATAACTCAAATGGTTACACAATCGCGACCCACAAGATGCAGATTCTTGTACTTGGCTCAGAACCATACTTCATGTGTGAGGGCTGGTGATAATACTTGGCTACCCAAACTGAAGTAGGTGGAGTGACACTAGAACCTGTGACCTAATGGTTGAAATATAAACACTTTAGTCACCAAACTACCACTCCACTGGTTACAAAACTGAAACAAGTGGTTTCAGTAGACTGTATTCAAGTGTTTTTTCTAGAGAACATTCATTTTAGAACATAAGTGAATCATCGGAACACGAACCAATAGCAGGTAGACACATAATCAGCTGGCGAAAACTTCGTTCACTTTTCGTTTCAAAGCAAACACGTGATATTGAAATCAAAAAGAGCTGTTGAAATAACACAATAGTTGAGTGATTTAGTACCGTAAGCTTAATGTCAGATGATTTCTAACTTAAAAGGTGGGTGTGAACGTTCGGACAATAAATTATTCCAGTCAATCAGTCAGCTACAACATAGGACCAGTCACATATATGCATCGGTTCAAGTTGCCATACCCCATTAGCACAACAAGATGAACACCGAATTGATAGTAGTTAATTCAATGATAGTAATATATAAAAGAAAGATTGTGTATAAGGATATAGTACAGACAGAAAGAATTAGTTGGTAGAAAAATATAAATCAAATTTAATCTCATAGTTTAAGGGAAGAAAGAGAGTGTATACACCTATGTCATTGTGATCTATTCTGAGCCATACCACCCAGAGTCTCCAACTATTGGTTACGACAGCCGCTCGGACCCCAACCAAGTAGTCTGCATCTACCAACATGGCTCAGACTAGAAGTTAGTGACTTCGAGCGCTGGTGCTACGTTGCCTTCGGCCAACCCTAACTTTCTTCCAACCATTCCCAACACCGGTTAGCATTGCACGTCGTGGTTACCGGTGTTCAGGCATACGCAACACGTCGCTCGAACATCTCAATCGATGAAGATTTAAAACCTAATCAACCGAATTACCATTATTCCCTAATACCCTGCGTCTAACCTCACTATGAATTACCCGGTGATTACAGCAAATGTGAGCAACATTTCTACGGCATCTGTGGTCAACTACTAGTGAAATACGAGTATCTTCTACGTTTGGCAGCCGTAAATTAGAACACAACGAACTGCCGCACAGTATACTCGTCCTTTAATTGATAGACGGATATCTCGCCTTTGCCATAGGTGACGTAAGTTGGCGAAAGCCAAACGAACTTTTCGAACCTGTGCTGAGATTTCGTCAGACACCAACTCATTAGGACTGATCAGACTCCCAAGATAAGTGAAGTTTTCGACGCGTTGAACTACTTCACTCCCTATCCTTAGTTCAGGTGTTGACGCAGGCCAGTTCTGAAGCAACAAACATACTGGCATTGTTGATCAGTGCTTCCAAAAGACTTTGCATCTCATCAGCGTCTTCAACAAACAGGACTATATTATATGCATATTCTAAGTCGATAAGTGGACCTCCTAGAAGGAAATCAATGTCCGAAAATCCAGTCGACAAGAATGTTATTTCTAGTAGTATGTCTATGATGAAGTTGAACAAAAACGGAGATAGTGGGTAGCCTTGACGGCTACCACTTGAGGTTGCAAAATCAGATGACAGCTCGCCATAAGCTCTGATTCGACTGGTAGTGTTCGAGTAAAGAGAATTCACAACGTTTATGTACTTCTGAGGTACGCTTTTCAATGACAGACAATGCCAAAGAACCTCTGTCTACAGACTTGAATGCTGCTTTTAAGCCAAGAAAAACTATCATAGTTGGACCCCGATAAGCATGCCTGTGTTCTAAAACCTGACAAATAGTGAATATGTAGTCGATGCAGCCACGACCAGTTCTGAAGCCAGCCTGATTTTCTCGTGTTTGCAGTTCACGAGTCTTTGTTAGGCGTTCGATAATTATAGAAGCTAGTATTTTAGATGTTATTTTAGTCAGACTAATCCCCCTATGGTTACCGCAGGATGATTTTGATCACTTCTTATACATTAAGACAATCTGTGATGTCGACCAGTCACTTACTTACTTACGCCTGTTACTCCCAATGAAGCATATGCCGCCGACCAGCATTCTCCAACCCACTTTGTCCTGGGCCTCCTTATCTAATTCCATCCAATTCTTGTTTATCTTTTTCATGTATATTTCCATTTCTCGGCGTAATGTGTTCTTTGGTCTTCCTCTTTTCCTTTGGCCTTCAGGACTCCATGTGAGGGCTTGTCTTGTGACGCAGTTGTGTGCTTTCCTCAATGTGTGTCCTATCCACTTCCAGCGCTTCTTCCTGATTTCTTCCTTCTCCGGGATCTAGTTTGTTCTCTCTCACAACAGATTGTTGCTAATAGTGTCCGGCCAACGGATCTGAAGTATTTTGCGTAGACAACTGTTAATAAACACCTGTATCTTCTGGATGATGGCTTTCGTAGTTCTCCAGGTTTCTGCCCCATACAGTAGAACTGTCTTGACATTTGTATTGAAAATCCTGACTCTGGTGTTGGTTGACAGTTGCTTTGAGTTCCAGATGTTCCTCAGTTGTAAATATTCTGCTCTTGCTTTGCCGATCCGCGCCTTCACATCTGCATCAGATCCACCATGTTCATCAATGATGCTGCCCAAATATGTAAAGGTTTTTACATCTTCCAAATCTTCTCCGTCAATTGTGAATGGATCGGTGCATGCTGTGTTGTATCGGAGAACCTTGCTCTTCCCTTTGTGTATATTGAGACCTACTGCTTCTGAGGCTGCTGCTACACTGGTTGTCTTCTCCTGCATTTGTTGTTGCGTTTGGGATAGAAGGGCCAGATCATCTGCGAAGTCCAGATCGTCCAACTGCATCCTAGATGTCCATTGTATCCCGTGCTTCCCTTCAGATGTTGACGTCTTCATGATCCCGTCGATCACCAGGAGAAAGAGAAAGGGTGAGAGTAAGCAACCTTGCCTAACACCGGTCTTCACTTCGAACGACCTTGTCAACTGTCCTCCATGCACGATTTTGCAGTGTAATCCATCATAGGAATTCCGTATGATATTGACTATCTTCTGAGGCACACCGTAGTGTCGAAGAAGTTTCCATAGTGTTGCTCTGTCCACGCTATCAAATACCTTTTCGTAGTCAATGAAGTTGATGTAGAGTGATGAATTCCATTCAATTGATTGTTCCACAATGATCCGTAGAGTTGCGATTTGGTCTGTACACGATCTATCCTTACGGAATCCTGCCTGTTGGTCACGAAGTTGGGCGTCTACGCAGTCCTTCATCCTGTTTAACAATACTCTGATGAAGACTTTTTCCGGTATTGAAAGAAGAGTGATGCCCCTGTAGTTATCACAGTTGCTGAGATCGCCTTTCTTCGGTATTTTGATCAGAAGTCCTTCTTTCCAGTCTTTTGGTACTTGTTCCTCATCCCAAATCTTATTAAAGAGAATGTGGAGTATCCTTGCAGTTGCCGCTACGTCTGCTTTTAGTGCCTCTGTTGGAATGTTGTCCGGTCCCGCTGCTTTGCCATTCTTGATTTGTCTGATGGCCATGCTGATTTATTCAATTGTTGGTGGGCCAACGTTGATTGGGAGGTCCGTGGGTGCTGCTTCGATGTTGGGTGGGTTCAGTGGAGCTGGTCGATTCAAGAGTTCTTTGAAGTGTTCTACCCACCTGTTTCGTTGCTCTTCAATGTTGGTGATTACCTCGCCTTCCTTGCTTTTCACTGGTCGTTCTGGTTTGCGGCGATTTCCAGAGAGCTTCTTTGTTATGTCATACAGTTGTCTCATGTTCCCTTCTCTTGCAGCCTTTTCCGCCGTCGTTGCTAAATCTTCCACATATTTACGTTTGTCGATTCTGATACTCCTCTTCACTTGTTTGTTTACTTCTGTGTATTCAGCTTGTGCTTTGGCTTTTTCTGCTCTTGTTCGACTGGTATTGATTTCTGCCTTCTTGTTTCTCCTTTCTTGAATCTTATCTAGTGTATCAACAGTGATCCATTCCTTGTGATGGTGCTTCTTGTGACCCAGGACCTCATGACATATTGAAGTGATTGCCTCTTTGATCCCCTTCCAGTTGCTCTCCACAGTAGTTCCTTCTCCATTGAGTAGATCATGAAAGGCCTGGAACTTGTTGCTGAGGACTATCTTGAATTTGTTGAGTTTGTTAGTATCCTGAAGAAAGGCCGTATTGAACTTTTGTGATATTGTCCGCCCCATTGTCCAGTGCTTCTTGAGTTTCAATTTCATCTTGGCGACCAGCAAGTGATGATCTGATGCTATATCAGCTCCTCTCTTGATTCTCACGTCCTCTATAGTCCTCCTGAACGTTTTGTTGATGCAGTCAGATGGCATTATATTCAGTTCCCCGATTTTAGTTAAAATATTAGTTAACCTAATCGCTGAAATTGGACCACCATACTTGAGGACTTCTAGAACCAATCCATCTGGACCAGCTGCCCTTCCTTATTTGAGAATAGCTATTCCTTATTGGGCATTAATTAGAGTTAGGGAGTCTACTTTAATGATCCATCCAGAATGTTTAAGAATGCTAGGTAGCCGTAAGGTAGATGAAAGCTGGTTGAAACGCTTCTTAAAGTGTTCTAAACGTCCGAGCTGAGAGCAGATAATAGTGTTGTCTTTTCCCGAGATTGTCCCACGTACATTTGATTTCTCAATTCCAGTTTCTTTGACTTACACCTGTAGCTCTTCTGGAGTTAATGCCGGTCCCAGGCCCGGGTAAAGAAGAAGGTGTAAGCATGAGGTTAGCGACCCCATCCTGTAGAAAACTAACTCGCTAAAAATAATTCACTCTCTTTTATTAGTCTAAAAAGATGTCTTGTGTTACCTACAGCAGCTGCCTTTTTCATTTCTTACTTTCGTTGCCCACCACCGCTTACGGTTGTTCCTTAGGCTTTTGTTTAACCTCTATCTGACTTGTTTTCGCTCTTCATCGTGTTCAGAACCTGATGGGATGAGTTTACGAGAATCTAGCAGTGCAATAGACAGCAAAAATCCACTAGTTTTTCGTAACCCTTTGGTTCAAACCACTAATAGATGTCACTGTTGTTTCCACAGCTGTGAGTCCTACTAGTAAAGTGAGTGATGAAATCAATCTACATATAGTGAAAGCTAGAACGGTTTAAGTTAATCTGGGGTGTGGCCCCCTAAGAAAACCACCTGCTTCGGTTTGGGCACCCGGGCAGTATCACAGCCCTCACACATATATCGAATGAGATTTGTGTGGCGCATATGTATTTGATGCCTCATATCGAACCATCTTTAGAGTCGTGATGTTAATATAGATGTAAATAGCATTTACAAATATGCGTGCAACACTTATAAACCGATATATATATATATATATGAATATGCCACAGCAAACAGTTTCGTTAATCATAAAAGGAACATCATAAGAGTAGGTGAACTGAGAAAAATGGCTACTATTAATCAAATCGTGCTGTGAAATGTGAAATAGTTACCCAACATCTTATTTCTTAAGGATAGATTATCCAATACAATATTGGATTGAAATTTTATTTTACTTACCATGAATTTAAGGAATGACCCGCCACTTTCATCAAAGTAATAATATACAGCATAATTCAATACAGGGAATAGGTTTAGCAAAATAGCAATACACGCCTCCATGAATGACTTCCAAAGGACTTCAAGATGTTTTTCCGGTTTATATCTGGAGCACAGCCACAAAGTAGGCACACTAAAAAACTAGAAATTACATCAAGTGTTACCCAAGAAAGCATGTTAGTGAAGTCAAATGTTTTTTCCAATGACCGAAGCCCAGCATCGTGATCAGTAGACAACATATTGTTGGTAAGCTACTGAAAGTTGGAATTTCAAGAACCTATTACTAACTGATGGTAAACAATAGGGACTAACCTCACGTTCAATATTAGCAAGAGAAAACTTTAACACAGACCACACTAAATAATGGCAGAGGAAGCAGTTAATGAGTAGTATGTACAACAAATTGACTGGAGCACTCCTGGATGATAAGGTGTCCGTAAAAACTGAAATTACCATATTAGCGGCAACAAAGTTCTCAAAGCCATTATTTCAGCCATAAGTATAGTGCCTAATGTGATCACAAGCAACCTACACAATTCACATTTTAAAAATGCTTACAAACTGTTGCTGCTAACTCGAGAAAATACTTTGCACAAAGAATAATGAAAGCACAATAAAATCAAGAATCTGTGAATGTTACATTGAGAATGATCTGTCTTACTGATCTCCAACGTAAAAACTGATGAATGAAGCTGCACAGAATATATATAACAGAACTAGGAATTCGTTCGGAAGCATTTTCTGAGCCTGAAAAAAAAGGATGTTTCACCAGTACAGTTAAGCGATTAATGTTGGATAGTATGAAAATGACCAATGTATTATCAAACTCACAAGGAAATGCGGGAAAAAATAAACAAACACAGTCGAATGCGAGTGCGGATACGAAATCACACACATGACTGGTAAGTAAATTATTCACTAACACAGACCATCAAGCCTCCTGTCCTTTCTAAACTGAAACTGATATGGATACAATTACAAACCAAAGTTAGTTTTTTGGTACATTTACCAAAGTAGACTGTGAGAGACTTAGTTACGATGTACAAAAACGCTACTCAACGGCAGCATTATGTTTTAAGTTGAAATAAATTTAACCATTCAGTTACATACAACCTAGAATCTGGCACGTGAGTATCGGTTCAGACTGTCACACCATATTAGCAATGAA
Source organism: Schistosoma margrebowiei (assembly GCA_944470205.2). Classification (NCBI taxonomy): domain Eukaryota; kingdom Metazoa; phylum Platyhelminthes; class Trematoda; order Strigeidida; family Schistosomatidae; genus Schistosoma; species Schistosoma margrebowiei. The sequence goes on along the minus strand of OX104024.1, from coordinate 63,254,622 downwards.
GAAATCGTCGGGCCGAATTCCACAGTGGGGATAGTGACAGTATTGGTGGTAATACAACAGACTGGCATAGAACACATGATTTGAGGAGGAAATGTAGATTAGCAGAGTAGGAAAAAACTTCAAATTCAAACTCGTTTCTCGGCACATCGTGCCATCAAATATCCTAATCAACGAATAGCGTCCGTGATCTTAATGAATGTTTGTTTAAAATTTAATTTGTTCAACTTCAGTTACCTAGTTAACTGACATTGACTTGACTAATATTTTGAGTTTATGAGATATGGGAATCAAGGCATGACATTCCCCATAATTTATTACCTGATATGTTCTAGTTATACGAAAGCATTAGAATGATAGTGTGTAACATGTAGTCCCAGTAAATTCGGACTGCATTTCAATAACGCAAAAACACAATCCGATTCAAGTGGCGTCAAGGTCTCGACTCAGGGTCAGACTTCAAACTTGACGGACAGAATTAACCAAGTGTATGTTTATTGACCACTGCCTATGAATAGTATGAATACCTTCTTGTTAACGGAATGGCATGACTCTTGATACACATCTTCTGAATGTAATACAGAAACAGATTAGTTCGTAACAGAAGTGATTGCAATGTAACAGCATTGCTAATCTTTCTCCACAAACGTACGAGACGAAACTAAATATCATGCTTAGTTTTAAAAGGTCTAATAGAAACTATCATAACCATTAATTTGCATGGGGATTTTCGCTTACTAATATTCGTTTCAGTGAAGTTAGTATAAATGTTTATCGCCGTTATTCAGCATCCTACCCTGACTACTTATTATCAAAAATTTATTACTGGTTTACTACAGCAGACAAGGTTATGGCTGATATGGTGTGCGATAATCATACCTTGCCCACTAATACTTCTATGAGGCAAATGTTGAGGTTATAAATTTTCCAGTGGAAATTACACAACAATATCACCTTAACATCACTTTGTACTAGTTTTGTAGTGCAGTACCAAACCAGGCTGGTCCTTTCAAACATACTAATCCGATTCTGTCGATTATCTTGTTACACTTATATGCATAATTCTAAGCTCTCACAGGTATTTCTTTCTGTTGTAACGTCGTCTGTTTGCTTCCTATTTACCAGTCATATCCATTCGATTGAGCTGGAGATGGAATAAAGACCAAGAGGTTACACGTTGAAACAATTCCTGAATGGCCGATTCATTTCTGAATTACTGTAAATATTTAACCATTGATGGTAGTTAACACGATCACAGTATGTTTAACCTTAAACATTGTTTGGTTCGAAATCAGTTCCACGTCAGACTCTTATGGAGTCAGTGAAATTTCACACCCTTTGTCAAATCACCCTACAGTCAGGGCGCTAATCCTCGCCAAGGTTATTGAAATCAAGCATTCAACAAGTACAAAGGAATTGTTAGTTCATTCAAGCACAACAGTTTTCCCTTCAAAACTAGAACATCGTAGAATACCCAAATTTTCAGGATTTATTTCATCACTGTTTATCCTCAACTTCAGTTATCCTCCACTTGCTGGCAAATCTCAAACTCAACTGCTATAACGCATTCAAAATCTTACGTTATCAGCTTCTAGTTTTGATATCAATGAAATTTGGCTTTGAAGCTTGGTAAACCATCTATGTCTTTTAATCTGCATTCCAAGGTATGTATGCATTTATATTGACCAAAGTTTTAGCTACAAGTAAATGATATTGTCACTTGGAGACCATGGCCCATAGTCGTTCAGTTGAGGCAAACGTTTTCGCCGATGTAATGAACTTTCACAATGTAGTGTGAACATATCTTTATAATAGTGTTAATAAGGTAAGAACTGCCACACAATACCCTTCATTAATGTGTCTTAGATCCCTTGTAAATAGGATGTGGTAGATCTACAAGGGTCATTGGATTTGTGACCAACCTGCTTTGGAGCGACAGATTAGAAAAGCTAGAACATTTTATATTTTTATTTACAGGTTTAGAGTGAACTATTTCAAGCCTGATCTGTGGCCACGTTTTCCTCCATTTAGTTGGAGTTAACTTATGGGTACAGCAGTCTAGTTGAGAATCCTAGGACTAGCAGGACTTAGTTATTAGAATTAGTGGAACAACTGGGCAGAAGTTCACCAGTTTATCCACCTGACAGTCAAAAACCACATCCTAAAATGGGTGTACACTTTCGTACATTTAATATATTTGTATTAGATATTAAATGTGGGTCCTATCGAAAATATAAATCCAGTGTTTAAAAAACTATGCTGACCACACTTTTATTATTCGATGCCACTGAAGACGTTCAACTCTGTGAGTGTGAGCCTTCTTTGGAATGTTAAGACTTAGTCTTTTACTTTCACGACTGGATATGAATACTACTTTTGCCGACATATGGTACTAAAAATCATCTATAAGTATCTTGACAATAAACAGCTCCAGTATTAACGTTGCATCTTATTCTTAAGATAAAACTGGTGCGTATGTGGGGCTCGTGTCTTCAAAGTGTACCCGAGAAAAATCAGCGTAATTAGCGCCTACTTCTAAGTGCACGGCTTTAAGACGATCGATGCTGATGCTATCGTTAGTTTCATTCTTGCCGATTATATAGTACTTAGATTCACACTGAAGAACTCCTAAGCGTCCTTTGTTTGCTCTTTCTAAAGGTCGTCAAAGTGACTCTTGACGCACAAAGACGTGTGTGCTGTATCGTATTTCAGGTTGAACAAAAGCATCAGTTAGTTGAGGTTGAGTGGAAACAGGGTTGACTGAACGCATTGCGTTTGTAAGTTTGTCCATGTAGGAGTTTAAATCCATATTCATTGAAAAGGATGAAGGATCCATAAATCCTCCTGAAAGTCGAAGCCTCGTTCAATAAACGAATTGAGCTGCAATTTATCTAATGTCAGCTTTCACTGCATTGCGAATACCATGTAAGACTATTGAAAGGGCTTCGGTCCACTGTGAAACGTTTGCAACTGATAGGGAAGCTCTTAGCTGTTGGTGAAAGCGTTCTGCTTACCCAGTTGCTTATAGGTGGTAGGCGGTTGTTCGGAATCGCATGTTTTCTAATAGTGTAATTAGACAAAGGAAAGGCCCAGATCCGGACCGACGTCCGCGGTTTGTCGTAATAGTTGAACGGCAACCGAAGTTTGTTAACCGTGTTTCAATTTAGGCGTTGACCACTATTTCAGCAGCAATATCATCGACGGTTACTGTTTCTGACCATCGAGTGAAACAGTCAACACAAGAGATAAGAGTATCCATTTGAATCTGGTAAAGGTCCTACCTAATCCAGATGAATATAGTTGAAACGATCATCGGGAGTTATGAAAGAGCTCAAGGGACATTTGTTGCGTCCAATCACCCCAGATTTCTTGCAACTTACAAAGAAGCGTATCCACTCCCTCACTTCTGTTCAAAAAAGTTATACCAGACAAGGTGTCCACAACTACATTGTTTGCCCCAGTAATGTGTTGTTTATCTGAAGTAGGCTGGAAAAACGTGATCTAGTTGTCAAGACTGTTGAGAGGAGTACTCGTCTGAAGACGAGCATATAGAGAAGGTAAGAATTTGATAGTCATTAAAGAGTGAATTCTAGGCCTTTGACAGAATGTTGAAAATGACATGCAGAACAACACATGGCTAGGAGTTCCCGACCGAAAGTGCTATGCTTCTCATCGGTGTCTTGCAACTGTCTCTAGGAGAATGTGGTCAGCAAAAGATGTCGAAGACTTACAAAGCTATTAATTTAGGGTATTTATTTACCTCTGTATGACAAAAACGTGCCTCAAAGTTTGAAAGCAGACCTATTTAGTTCTGTGTTACATGTTTTTTTCTGTTCAAAACGAGGTTGTTATTGTTCATTTTACGTATGACTGTCTAAACATCACCACTTTTGTTACATGGTACTTTACTGAAAGTCTTAGCTTTTGCATTGTTGATCGAAGTTTGTATGGGGTTTAGAACTTTGCGCTATCTTCTCCCAGTTCTGGTTTCCAGATTGTTTTAATCGGAGTTTTATGTAATCGTTGGTTGTAGTCTGTTGCTTCCCCTATTAAGTGTAACTGTATTTTGTACGCTTGCATGGTCGTAGGCTTTAATGTTCTTCTCATTTACAGCTATATCCACACACTACTATGCATGCTCTCCTAGTGCACAAAGTAACTTCTGGCTAGACTGCTACAGATGTGTTGCAACGATGGAATTATTGCATAGATGTAAATCTTGAAATTATTTTATGGATTATTATCATTACATAGGATTCTATGAAATTATTAAATAACCAGATTATTCTGTTCGCATAACCCCTGTATTGTGAGTTTCCACTAGACTCTCTATAGATGTACGCCTTACTAGCTTTTAACCATTACTAATGAACTATTCACGTTTTCTTTCATTTTCAGACGCTTATGGCTTATTAATGTATGAAAAATTTCTCAGTTGGAGTATATTGTATTCTGATAATACATGTATATGAGCTCACAAGCATTTGATTTATAGTTAACATCTGCTCAATAGAGATAGTATCTGGTTACAGACTTCTGATCAGATACTGGGTCAGTAAATAAACGACGGCCAATAAGATTTTCGCCGTTGTTGATTTGTCACTGTGTCACTGGCAAATTAAAAGTTCATTGGTTCCACAAATGACATAGGCAATATAATTTATCAACGGACATAAGAATTATCTGCTCCTATAATAGGTAACCTGATCACAAGGTGACAAAGTAGAATAGAATAGGGCTTCTTTGATGGTACGACATAACGTAGTTGATTGTTTACATTTGATCCGATCGAACTGTTTGGTTTCTCGTAGATAGAAATACGTCCCTTATTTGTCAAAAACGTCATTTCTTTTCGACAAAAAACTAGTTTTATGTCCTTAAATCATTTTTCTACTTTGATTTTTATTGTTCTGACCTTAAAACGCTTTCGGCGTGACGTGGAGGAAAGTAAAAGTATTCCGTAGAATTTATAATTATTACTCATATTAATGTATAACAGAAACTCTATTATGACCAAATATTCGTGTCCTAATATATTTGTGTGGATGCGAGACTGATCAGTCTTACGGTTATAAAAAATGTCAGTCTGTAGCTTCACAAATTCTGACAAACAGAGTTCGCCTACTTATTTCTGTCTTATTCGTCCCAGAAATCTCTGTTATATAATCACATTTTGCCATTGTCGTGATTGGTTTTAGTTTTAGCATAGGAGTTATGAACGATAGCCCTTAACACATGACATGGCTAGGATTTCTCCGCAGAAAACGTTACGTTTTGAGTCAATATCTTATAATCATCTTGCAAAAACTTCGAGATAAAACTAATGGTTGCCTAGAATTTACGTAAAACTGCTACAGTTTTTGTTCAGTTCATTAAATGTAGAACGTTACTTAATGGCAATCAATTTCGCGTAATGAGAAATAACTATCAATCTGATTTTCAACAAATCAATGGTCTGTGAATCAAAAGCGAGTGCAAAGCAGTTTCAAAAAACAGATCAAGGATTAATTTACTAACCAAAATTTATTATTTGAGAGGAAATGTTATACTAAAGTATTAATCTTAGATTGAGTGATATTTGTGATAGTACAAGATTATGCCATATTCATACAAATTACATTGTTTGCTGTTTATGTTGAAATAATAAAAAAATTACTGTAAGAACATGAACAGTTAAAAGTGCATTTTCAAAAATTCAATAACTTATATCAGAAACCAAACTAGTATTTCACTGTTTCACATATACACTGATTCAAAGTGATTTATGTACAACTTTTTTTTCACTGACTATTTCACTGTCTGAAGTTGCTATCAGTTTACAATTTCCGTTTTAATTCAACCTGCTTTGCTTTTATAAATAGATGAATCTGAATAAGTATTTTTATACCAAATCTGTTAAATCCACAATTATCTCTTCTATTAATTTACTTATCGAAACATTGATTCTTTAAACAGAGATTCATACTGAATGTTTATAAACACAAAGTAATGATGATATGAAACTTGCAGATTTCAACTATTTTTGAAATAAAAACACAGTCAACAAACAAAAACATACTTTCTTAATTGCATTGATCAATTAATAATTACCGAAATTACACAGGATAAAAACTGTATGATCCTACTGAATTTTAGGATAAATTTCAGTAAAATAGAAGTCCATATGGAGAAGATTTGTGGCTCAGGTAGATGATTTTGATGGAGTTATTTTCTCTGAGCTGGATGGTTTAGTCGTGGAGCTTTCATCGTTTTTCTGAACGACATCATCAGCACAGATAGAAGTGAAGTGTTCGAATTTCTCCATATGAGTTTCACAGCTTGTTCTGTACACCTCGACGTTGACCAAAACAAAGTAAACAATGATAGGTTTAAAATCAACGTCGAGGTGTACAGAACAAGATGTGAAACGCATATGGAGAAATTCGAACACTTCACTTCTATATGAAGTTTGTGCTGATGATGTCGTTCAGAAGAACGATGAAAGCTCCACGACCAAACCATCCAGCTCAGAGAACAAAACTCCATCAGAAGTCCCTATTCAAATATTTAGATAGAAAAGTAAAAAAAATTAAAAAAAATAAAAAAATAGAAATCAGATTGAAGTAAATGACTCCTCACATAACAGGTATTTGTAAATTTACTTAACTTACTGAAAAGCTAATCAAATAACGGAGTTAAATCTTAAAATAGAATCGGAAACATTTTTTTATAATACGAGAATAACTCCATAACTGATAAACAGATAACATGATTTTTGTCAGTGGTTAAAATAAAAAGAACTGATAACCGCACATGAATGATATGTCTTTTTTTTCAGAGATATTTAATTCACCACAGTCTTGTTATCATAACTTAATCGGGAAAAGATTAACTTGTTTTAAATACATATATTTCTAAATGTGACTTGCATTCTGAAGTAAGTTTTATTACTGTAATTTGAAGTAAAATAATGTCGTAATCCCACTTGTTGTGTACATCATACTGTAATGTCCTTATGCCTAGTGAATGTATTACGTAATACAATCGTCAATTAGAACACTGACTTATTGACATATAAACCAGAGCAGTAATGAACAAGAACACAATTGAGGGACGATAGAAAGTGCTTGAACACAACATTACAGCACATCTTAGTAAAATCTGAGAACTATATAGTAGATATTTAATTTGCAAAATATCAATCAGTTGTCTCAAACTGACCATTCCTTTTGCGAATATCAGTCAGTCGACTCAGATTTCATTGTTCCTGCATTTTCATACCAATTACTTTCTGTTTCCGTTCTTTCCTTTTCGATCTTCTTCTGCCAGACATTCTAATTCCGACTATCGTTATATACTACTCATATAGACATAAGTAGCACACATCGCAGCACGAGCAGCCTAGAGTCCATATCAGTGCTTCTTGTCCAGCCCTTCCTGTTGAGTTCATTATACCAATATCAGTCTCCGCTATATAAATCATGCATTACAGACATTAGCAGTTTACATACAAGTAGGTTTTAATAGTTACCATTCACTCATTATTCGTCCGGATATGACATAGTGTTTCAGTAAAATTAAATTTGTTCGATCTATCAATAAGCTAACAAAGGTGAACGTAACTAAACTTTATTTTGTTATTCTTCTATATAACAGAAAATTTAGGATTATTAATTATTAACAGAATATGCATAAATATTATTCGTTAAAGGGGAAAAAATAAACGGTAGATTAATTTTATTTCAATTAATCATTAATTTAATAAAAAAACCCGACTATTTATAATATTGAAGAAGTAAAAAGCATAAATAGTTTGGAGTAGTTATGCATTCCAGATCTAGATAAAGATAAAATGTAAACAAGTGTTCACCTTTACAATTGAATTTTATTCATGTAATTGTGAAGTTATTTTAGTCAGAATTTTTAACTTTTAAAAACCTTCAGCTACTATCTTCACTATTTCCTACCTTTCCAAATATATTAATGAAAGACATTTATGTTTACTACAGTGCTTTAGTGCGACAATATGAAGGCTGCTTTTCTACATACATTTCTCCTGAATCTATTGTACAATGATGAAGGATGTGAAATGATATGCTAAAAGAATGTGGATAATGCTTTTTCAAACAACTTTTACGAAAGAATAAAATCTTACAGGTTCATAACATCCATACGTCTTTAAGCCTTGGTGGTTATATTTCACTGCGATGTATCATAAAAGTTTAAAATGATGCTCGTTTTATCTTTAACCTTAAAGGTAATATAATAACGTACTGAGAAAAAATCTTGCTGACCGAAGTCAAAAGAAAATATTCTTTGATTCTCAAAGTTAGTTAAATGGTTAAAGCTCTAAAATTATTTTTTACTATTAATTTAAAATTTAGTCTAAACTGAAGTGAAAATCGAAAAAAATTTCATTATCTCTGAAAGCAATGGTAATGAGTTAGAAGGAATTCTTTGAGTGAAATATCCATTTTGAAACGTTTGAAAAACTTGTTATACCAAAAGTTAGATTTATGACTGTGTTCAGTGATAGGAATTTGTGATCATTTTAGAAATTAACAATCAATGTAACAATCTTAGATGATAGATGTCAATATGATTATATTAAATGAACGATCTTGAAAATAACATTTAACTCTTCTATATAAAAAAAATACTGGGTAATAATCTAAATATGCAATGGTAATTTAGGTTTGTAAACAAAGAGTCTACAAAATATTGTTATTTAAAAGTGAGTGTATATATACATAAGAAACAACATTTCAGAGTTGAAAACAGTTTAGATTGTTAAACTACTTATCACCTCGCCCTTAGATAATAAACAAGAGATATATAAAACCAACGCATTTAAGTTTAAATATAAATCGCATAAGTTAACATTAGTAAAACTTACATAGATCATAATGATTAGCAAACTCTAAGCTCATTTTTTTGTTTTAAAGATAATTCAATAAGAAATTGTCCACTATTTGAGTAAGATGAAATAAATATTGTGATTAATCTCTTTTTACTTATTCGTTTAATTTATTAATTAAAATAAGATAAACTGATATCTTTATATGATTGTAGAAATTCTACTTGTCATATAACAGAATAAAGTTATCTTCTCTAACATTCCCAAGCTATCACTCCAATAAGATTATTAAAATACTTTCAATTCACTTAATATGAACTTAATAAAAAAATTGCTTTTTAAACACTTCACATTTATTTGATGAATAATTGATTTCAATAGTTGAAATCATGAGTCAATTGAAGCTAGATCATCATAGAAAACCTGGAAGCACTGGACGGTCGTTTTGTCTTATTGTGGGACTCCTAAACAGTGAGCCTCTACGATCGCACCCTGAGAGATTCGAACCCAGGACCTATCGGTCTCGCGCGCGAGCGCTTAACCACTAGGCTGGCATCCAACAGTGTTAATGTTTAACTTCAACTAATCCACGAAATTCAACGACACATCCGCCATTGTCTTCAGTGAGTTACTATCTCACAACAGACCTGGTTGAACTCCACTGGCCACTGCTTCTCACTAGAACTGCAGGAAATAATTCTTGAAGCCAGTCACTAATGAGCATATGTTGATTAATATCAGAAGGGATTTTGTGGATATGATAATAAATTTAATGGTTGAGATCATGAGTCAATTGAAGCTAGACCACTACGGAAAACCTGGAAGCACTGGATGGCCATTTCGTCTTATTGTGGGACACCTCAGTAGTGCAGTCAAGTACTTCCAGGTTTTCCATCGTGATCTAGCTTCAATCAACTCATAATTACAACAATTAAAATTACTATAATATCCTCAAAGACCCCTTCTAATAATAAGTGATTATTTAACTTTCCAGTAATTCATGATGATAAGCAATTCAATAAGTAGCTTACTGTTACTGAGTACAATATAACAAAGAATTATAATAATCAGTTTGTATTATTTGTAAACTTTATTTTAAACAACTTTGATCCATAGAGCTCATTATAACAAATAAACCAGACAGAAACAATACAATGTAAACAAAAAAATTAGCGACCAATAATTGGTAAGCTAATTTCAACTAATACTTTTCTCACAAATGGGAATAATGTCTGTTTTTAGGAAATTTTTATATTTTAATCATCTATGGGTAAACTGTTTGTTTGAAAACAAAATTATTATTAGCCAACTATAAAAACAATTTCCTGGTAGAATATAAAAGAAATATTCAAAGTCATGTAAAATATGTAAATGATTGAAAAAAAAACTGTTTTGAGTATTTTATCAGTTCATAAATCAACTAAATTATTCAATCAAAAATAGAATTTCCGTAAACCAGGGTATGTATGTTATGGATGAGAACTCAGGTGGGGACAATTGATTGTATTTGGATATAAAATTACAGAATCTCTTGGTAAAATATAAAAACCGTACACTGAGATGGTGGGGAAGATTTTTAGAAGCTTGGAAAAACAACCCACAACTAAGATTATGAACAGTCGTCTCTTTGGTTAATGGTTATCATGTGTGAGCCACTCTCAATCACTAGAGTCACAGTATACTATACTGGCCAACTTAAAAGCATGTTTGAAAAAGGAGTACTGAAATACGTTGAAAGGTGAGAACTTCCTAGTTGTGTATGACGATGTAGCTCAATTATCTGGGGGAAATGTTAGAATTTGAAGCACTGTCCGATTTGTATTGATTACATATTATTCTTCATTCTCATTAAACTATTCTCATGAACTTCAATCTTCTCCCGGTAACTAGACCGAATGAAATCCTTTGATACTTTTATTCACATATTATTTCATTGTAGTTAGCTTATGTTTGTTTATTCAAATAAAAGAAAGTCAAATATTTCTATTTAACAGTTGGATGTAAGTATATTTGTTTGTAAATAACGTTATCTTAGGGATAGAGTTGCTTAGTTAACAGCTTATTTCCTAGGTGATAATGAACAAACAATCAACACAACATAACACAATCGATGAAACAATACATCGGATAAATTGAAACGAAAGATTGATTCTTCTAGCATGATTATAATATTTTCTAATTAAATTCTCAATACATAAACAATAGGTAAACATTCATCATAATTCGTTTTCCCAATAGACTTGGAATTTTGTATATTGTAGAATACTTATTAAAACGTAAAAATAAATCAAAACTCCAAGTTTTGGTGTGATTTCATATGATCTTCCTATTTCGATAACTTTCATGGCCGTTAAAAATGCAATGTCACCAAGTAACAGTAGCGTTTGAAGTAAGGATCTTAGGTCCTAGTTTCATCATAAATATCAGTAGTGTAAATTAGCTAATGAGTAACAAAAGGAAAGAATTGCTTGTTTTAAATTCTAATACTAACCACTATCTAGAAAACCTAAGTGTCGAAGAGATCCAGAAAACTCCTCCAAAAAAGTCAAAATGTCTCTGAAAACGCTGAGAAGCATCTTGTCCAATCAGCATTAAATAGAAATTTTGCCATAAACACCTAAAAAGTGAAGAGTCACATGTTCAGTTTCTGACTGGATAATTTCCCATGTTGTAGCGTTCTAGAATTTTCCGGAAACATAAGGCCATCTGAATTACTATAAAAAAAACCCAGATTTTCTGCACATAAATGAACTTTTGGAGTAAAGCGTTTCTTCCCTATTTCGCGCCTTTGCTCTTCAGTCAGTCAGTCAGCTATAACGTAGGACCAGGCACATATATGCATCGGTCCAGGTTGCCATACCTCATTAGCACAGCAAGATGAACACCGGATTCATAGGAGTGGTTAGTTTAAAGGTGGCAATATATAGGAGAAAGATTGCATATAAGGATACAGTACCGGAATATAGAATTAGTTCGTAGAAAGAAAGATATGGAGCGATTGTAATCTCTTAGTTTAAGGGAAGACAGGGAGTGTATACACCGACGCCATTGTGATCGATTCTGAGCCATATCACCAAGAGTCTCCAACCATCGGTTACGAAAGTCACACGGACCCTAACCAAGCAGTCTGCATCTACTAACATGGCTCAGACTAGAGGTTAGTGTCTTCAAGCACTGATGCCACGTTTTGGTTTGGCTGCCCCTAATTCTCTTCCAACCATCTCTAACACCCGTTAGAATTGCACGACGTGGTAATCGGTGTTCAGGCATACGTAACACATGGCCCAAACATCTCAATCGATAAATATTCACAACCTCATCAACTGATTTACCTTCACTCCCTAATACCCTGAGTCTGACCTTACTATTACTTACCCGGTTATCCCAGCAGACGCCAGCAATATTTCTAAGGCATCTGTGGTCAAATACTAGTAGCTTACGAGTGTCTTCTACTCTTAAAGGCCATGTTTCGCTGCCGTGAATTAAAACAGAACGGACTGCCGCGCAGTATACTCGTCCTTTTATTGATAGACGGATATCTCGCCTTCGCCAAAGGTGACGTAAGTTGGCAAAAGCCAAACGAGCTTTTCGAATCCGTGCTGAGATTTCGTCCGATACCAACCCATTAGGGCTGATCAGACTTCCAAGATAAGTGAAGTTGTCAACGCGTTCGACTACTTCACTCCCTATCCTTAGTTCAGGTGTTGACGCAGGCCAGTCCTGAAGCAACAACTTGCATTTAGAGGGAGAGAAGCGCTTCCCAAACATTCTGGCATTGTCGCTCAGTGCTACCAAAAGACTCTGCATTTTATCAGCGTTTTCACCAAACAGGACTTTGTCATCTGCGTATTCTAAGTCGATAAGTGGACCTCCTGAAAGGAGATCAATACCCGAGAATTCAGTCGACGAGAGTGTTATTTCCATCAGTAGATCTATGATGAAGTTAAACAAAAATGGGGAAAGTGGACATCCTTGACGGACACCACTTGAGGTTGCAAAAGCAGATGACAGTTCGCCATAAGCTCTGACTCGACTAGTAGTGTTCGAGTAAAGAGCCTTCACAAGGTTTATGTACTTCTGAGGTACGCCTTTCAATGACAGACACTGCCACAGAATCTTGCGGTCTACCGAGTCAAATGCTGCTTTTAAGTCAAGAAAGACCACCATTGTCGGACGCCGATAATTATGCCTGTGTTCTAGAATCTGACGAATGGTGAATATGTGGTCGATGCAGCCACGACCAGGTCTGAAGCCAGCTTGGTTTTCTCGTGTTTGCAGTTCACGAGTCTTAGTTAGGCGTCTGATTATTATTGAGGCTAGTATTTTAGATACTATATTTGCTAAACTAATCCCTCTGTGGTTGTCACAAGATGATTTTGATCCTTTCTTATATATTGAGACGATAAGTGATTGCGACCAGTCAGATGGAATAACGTCTAACTCCCAGATCTTAGCTAAAATATTAGTCAACCTAAATGCTAAAATTGGACCACCATCCTTAAAGACTTCTGAAGCCAATGCATCTGGACCAGCTGCCCTTCCTCGTTTCAGATTAACTATAGCCTTTTAAACTTCAGCAAGAGTTGGGGACCTACTTTAATGTTCCATTCACACTGTCTGGGAATGGAGGGTAGTTGTAGAGTAGCTGAGTGCTGTTAGAGGTATGAGGGCGGTTATCACTTTTCGGTTGCCCACACCGTGGAAGGGTTGTCCTGGAGGTACCTGAATAGGAAATCGGATTAGAAGTGGTCTTAGTGACCTGAGAGCGTGACCGCAGTGCCCAAGGAACAACTGCTTGAGGTCGGTCACACACTACCTTTTTATGGGTAATTTTTGTGTTAGCTCCGTACTTGTTGAGACCTTACCGCAGGAGACGGATATCCGTGGGATAAGGCGAGGTTTGCATTCTTAGGGTCGACCTTTTCTAATCCCACCCTTCTTTGTGGGAAGGCAGCATCGCTGTCATGCTGGTTGTCTGAAGGAAACACCTTACTGCTGTCACACCTCTGTACAGTCAGCAGTACGACTTCGCCTTCGGACCTTGGGTTTGTTGCTTCTAGTCTTACCGCTCTTCAACCGACCTTTCTGACGTGGTAGGACCTTGAGGAACAGTTGTTCCAATCAGTATAGCTTGGCTGCTTCATCATGATAGGCAAGCCCGACCACCACGTCAAGGTAGCAACAACGGTCGGGTGTTCAAGTCGCTGTGTAGATTTAACCTGGAGGTTACTAAAAGAGTTTAGGAACCGAATCTAGGAGACTTATTACTAACAAAGGTATAATAACAGGCATTAGTTAAAGAATCATATCCACCAACAGAGACTGATCAAACCTGGTCTTGAATATCAACAAAAGAAAAAACTCCAGTCCTTACAAATAATAATCATAGATTAACTTATGAATTAAATGCACTGAATTCAAAGAAGCCATTAAATTAAATGAACTTTAGGATTACGTTTCAATGAAGAATGTATATTATGAAAATATTGCCATGATATTTGTTTACAGAATGTCATCATCTCCACAATCATAATATGTAGAACCAATCGGTGAATGTATGACAAATTAAGTATGAAGAAATAGATATGGTTCGCTTTATTAATTTGAACGTAAGACAGTTCATCTAAAACGGTCTACTCTTAAACCTCTTTCGATTTTCTTCATCTAGTATTATGCATTTAGACTAAAGTAAGGTAAGAACTTCATGACATATTGAGTTGACAAATTTAGTCTAGAATTACAGCTTACAATAAGTAGATTTTTGTAATTAATGGATGGAAACAAGTTGTTCATATAAGTTATTCTATTGTTCTGTATATAAATGATTTAAAAAATGAACCCAAATTTTAAATTAATCAAATAATCATTAGAATTGACAGACATTTCAAGGTGGCTAGTCATGACAAAGTTTCTCAGAGTTAGTTATTATCAGTTTATCTTATGTGAAATACACGTTTTCAATATTTAATGTAAATACTTTTACCATAAAGTTTACTGTATTATACTGAACCATATTGCTTCGATTAATTAAGGAATACAATAAATATTTTGCTTTTGAAGGATATACATATCTTCACTTGGTGTTGTTTTACTTGTATCTTCCCATTGTTATTTAGGACTGAAATTGATCAGTCGCATGTTGGCATATGTGCATCCTGTGCGGATTGCCTCGATATAGCCTTAAGTCACAAGCTTTTTAAGCAAAGATGGATAGTGGCTAACAATGGAATCCATGACGCGCGTTTCGTCCTAAGTGGATAACGCGTTTGAAGGAAACAGTACTGGGTTCGAGTCCCGGAATGAATATCAACTGTTAGATGCTAGTGCATCCAGCTGACGAGTCCCAAATAGGACAAAACGCACGTGCTGGATCCCACTACTAGACACTATCCATCATTGCTTACTTTCTGAATTTTATTTGGAGTAGACATTGATAACTGTAATATAAACAGATTTATCATTACATTACCCGTGCTAAAAACGTTCACCTTTATACTAACGTTCATGACCTATTGTTCTATTTCTAAATGTTATCAGTTATATCATCACAAAAATCAGTTTTGAGTGCGCATTTTTTAACGACTTAATAAATAACCCAATAGATTTAAGATGTTTTCAATAATTTCTCATCAGGTTCTATAATTATAAATCCAAATTAATAAACCATAAAATTGGCCAGATTTAACGCAGAGCACATCATTTAAAATTGTAATAGATGTTTGTCATATAAAATCAAATCAGATCGTTAATGTTGGGGTTGACTTGAATCAGTTTATATGCGAAATGAAATTGTGAGATAAATGATCAGAATAATTATGATCAACATGGAGTGAGAGAAAAAATAATGGAATAAGAATCAGAAATTATGTAATATATAGAATAATATGAATTAGGTCAGATATAGTAGATAGGGGTGGATGCTGAATAAATTTCTCAAAAAGGTTATCAAGTGTAATGATAATAACACTGATAAAGGTAATAATAATAATGGTAAAGATAATAATAATAATGATAAGATAAATTTTGGACATAAAAATGAACATTAATCAAATTACGTCACTATATTATTAAACTGATTATTAACTAGTTGGCGCCGAAGTTGGCCAGGGTGAAAGGAGCGGCTGAACATATTTCTTTTGGATGCAAAGCTCTGGCTTTCTGATCCGAATAGCAATTACTTCAGCCGTCTGCAACATCGCCCCATGTTGGCTGTATGTCCCATCTGAATTAAATGGGTTAAAATGGAGCTGTTAATTACTTGGACTACACCTTTACTTAACCACACTGGGAGGTGCTCACGAGCCCGAATATACAAATTCCTAAAATTTTATTTGCCATTGAGAAACTGTCCTAAAGATTTTAACTGTTTAATATTAGCATTTTCCGATTATTTACTTCAAATGAATCGATCCATTAACTAAATTTTGATATAAAGGATGAAATCAAGCCTATCATACGGGTCAACGAACTTTTGATAAATTAATTTATCTTGGTTGGAAAATAAGAACCGATTTACCAGTGTATTGAATTACAAATAACTGAGGCTAACTAATTTGTATGTTTACCACTATATCTTTAGTATGTTTCAAGAACATTAACATAATTTGTATTATTTAATCAAATCCATAATAATACGGCTATTGTTTTTAGTGGCGCGAGATCTGATTCCAGATGGTGGTTGAAGGTAGTCGACAGGAAACCCTAAACCCGGGTTTCGTGCTGCTTGGCACTCGTCAGCAAGGTGTACCTGTGACCTTGAGGGAACTGGTGCCCCCTGGCGGACTCGATCCCGTGTCACCCAGCTTCACAGTCAGAGACGTTACCACTGAGCTATCCGGGCCACGACTGACCTCCTGTAGGACTGAAATGTTATCACAATTGATTGATCAGCACCCAGTGATCAATCAATTGTGAGATCTGATTCTAATTAGATTGTATGATTGATTGTTACTGAAATATACATATCATCAATACTCGTATAGAATAATAAACTTAGCTCACTTTAATGAATAACGGAATTAAAATAAGTCGAAAACGAGAATGGATTTTTCAATACATATATTTTGTACACTCATTGATCTGAGCAGGCAATCAAAGGGAAATGAGCGAAGCGAAATGACGAGCTGTGGAGAAGGCGTGTGAGCCGATCCCACTTAATCAGGCGTTAATCAATATTTATATCCAGATAAAAAATAGGTTACAGACATGTGATGAATAAGATAAAAAGTGTGGACACATACGCTCATATAAAAACAGACAGGGTTGATAAGTGAATAATTAACAACGTCAAAACGTGACACAAGAACAACGGATAAATTGGCCTATCCAGAAGCTAGAATAAGGGCTTCTTCAAAATTAATAACTTTGCAAATTAAACATAACATCAAGCTTTCTATATCTTCATTCAGCTGGATAAAAAGTATCCGTTAGAAATCTATGTATAAACAAGATTATATTTAAGATATTTTGTTTTGTCTAGGTGAACAGAGTCAAAAATTCAAATAATGTCTGCTGAACTAAAAAGGATAACACATCCCACTTGTTTTTATTATTACATTTATACTATTTATAGATTTGTTACTCTGACTAAAGATTTATTGTGTATATTAAATATGCAATATAAATAAGTGATCAGGAAGGAAATTGTCTCCTCCAGAATCATGTAAGTGTAACACTCTTGCATGCCTCAAAATAACTTGGCATAGTTATATTTTATAAAATAACTGAGGTCGAACCTGTATGCTACAAAATAACACATTATATTGATATTTCAACGATACTTCATGAGGAAACTTAGATGACAAGACATATATTCACGCATTTAGTTTTAACAGTTATAAAGTATTAATATCTGAAATCCCCCCCTAAAAAATATTATGTTCAGTGATGTTTTAGAGAATTATAACTTATCACTCCATCAATCTCCGATGTTATTCCGTGAAAAACAAAGTAAATAAATATGAAAAACGAAAATGTTCATTGTGATGTTAGACGCTGTTATCATAACATAAAAGAAAATAAACTAGTGGTTTAATTGACTTCACCACTTTATTTTTATCATAGAATTTTACAACTTAACAAGAATTTAGTTAATAATAAACCAGAGAGGGGGTTTGTGGATATTATAGTAATTTCAATAGTCGAGATCATGAATCAATTGAAACTAGACCACCATGGAAAACCTGGAAGTACTGGACTGCCGTTTCGTCTTAGTATATGCTGTTCAGTGCTTCCAGATTTTTCATGATGGTCAAGCTTCAATTAACGCATGAATTCAACTATTAAATTATTAATAAAGTTTTGATGATCTTGTCTAATAATAAGAAAAAATTCAGAAAATTTCTTATTAGGAAATGTTTAAAAATAATCTCTATGAGACAAATGTTTGATAAAAATTACCCAGATTACTTCGCAAATCCTAAGAGTTTCAAAAATAAAATCAGTTGTACTTTTATAATTATCATGAGAGTGCTGATGATTTCTATCTTTTTAAAAACGTAGAATATGGTTTTCTTGTATACGTGATTTATGAAATTATTTATCAAATGCGCTGATAAAATAAGAAAGATTGCTTCAGCGTAGAGTTCTCGTTTCGGCAACTTCATTTTCAAAGCCTTACAGTCGAAAAAATATATACTTATTTTTACAGGATGGTAATACTGATAATAAACTTCTGTTAGACATGGTGACAGTGAGGTTAAATAAACAAAGGTGTTAAGAATTTTTTTAAACGATGATTGTTAATGGCTTAAGTATTCATTAAAAGATAGGGAAATTATCATTTGGAAAGGATGGTTTAGCATGATAAGATAAAATTTTGAAATTGAGATTAAATGTAATCGGAATGATCGTGGAAGCAAAATAAATCAGTTAAGGCTAGAGGATTTAAGGGGAAGATGGAAAGTGAAGGTGATAGCTGTAAAGGAAGAAGAGTATGAAAAAGAGAGAAAATTATAAGACATTAAGACCACACAATTCTGGTATTTCCAGATATATGACTAATGCTTCTGCAATGCAAAGAAGATTCAGTCTAATTGTCTTTGGAAGGCTTCTACTGAACTTGTAGCTTTGAAAATGAATTCACCAAAAAGAGAACTTTTCGCTGAACCAATTTTTCTTATTTAATGTGTTAATGGGCGCTGATAAAAGACAATCCACAACTTTCAAGGACTAAATGTTCTTTAATGATCAGAATGCTCAAATGATGGGATTATTTTTTTGTTTTGTAATTGTTTTACTAAGTGGAACTACGTATATAAACAGTTTTGTTGGCAATGAAAATCATAAAGATTTCACCTATAACCTACTGTGTAATTTCAATGTTTCGTATTGCTGAAAATACGTGATAAAGTTAGGGTGTAGAGAAAGTCTCAACTATTATTTTATCAGGTTTCAATTGTTTTAAGATCAAATAGTATCACTTTTAACCTAAAAAAAGAACTATAATCGCTCATAGAAGTTCACCAATCGAATCGCCATGTCATCATTCATGATAAGCTGTGATTTATTAAAATAAAACCATTTCATGTAATGTAAGAAACGCCATACGAGGTTAAATCGTGTGACCAAGAATTAACACTTTATCAGGTGTAACATTCACAAGAAATATTGATTTCTTTGATCAGTTCACTCTGGGATGAATATTTATATCCATTTTGTCATAAAGAGAAAGAGTTTACAAGAATAATGAAATCAACAAACGGAACATTAGTACAATAAATGATTAAGTATCAGTATAGTGGTTGTGGAGATTGTTAAGTTTTTGATTGAGATCATGAACCGATTGATTTTAAACCACCATTGAAAACCTGGAAGCATTGGACGGCCGTTTCGTCCTATTGTGGGACTCCTCAGCAGTCCGCACCCACCATTCGTGGATTGATTGAAGTTAGACATTAGCACCATTGGATGCCGGCTCAGTGGTTCTGTAGGTTAAGCGTTTCCATGCGAGAATGAAGGCCATGGGTTTGAATCACGCAGGCAGGATCGTGGATGCGCACTGCTGAAGAGTCCTACAATAGGACGAAACGGCCGTCTAACGCTTCCAGGTTTTCAATGGTGGTCTAACATCAATTGGTTCATGATCTCAAAAAAAAATTGATTAAGTTGCAGAATTAAATAAAAGCACTGTACTTTATCACTGTCTGGGTGAATTTTAAGCTTATTTATATGACTTACTGGTTTTCGATATATATACACCACTTTTGCGAGATTACAATTTTATAATTTAGTGTTAAACAGCTGTAATATACTGTCTGCTGTTATAAAATGTACAATTTTATAAATGCAAAACATAAATGAGTAACCACAAAATATGTCCACTGATATGTCATATCCAACTGTCAATAATTATGAGTTTCTCTCATTACAGTTTATGAATACTTATTTTTATCTAAAAAAGGAATTCAATCTCATTTTCAAAAGTAAGTAACTAACAGAAATGTAATCTTAATGAATGCTAAACCATTGTGTTAGAACCATGAAACATTGAATTACAACTCTTGCTTGTTGTGATGAATCTGTATACTAATGCGTAGGTGTATGTCTACGATAAGTTTAGCTGAAAATTGGGGAAAAGGCATTAATTAATGCTAGTTTTCTTTTGAAAAAAACGTTTTGATTTGGCATATGATAAATTGAATTTTAGGTAATAGTTTTAGGTGATAATAATCATCTGCTCACTAGTGACTGATTTCAAGAGCCATTTCCTGGATTTTTAGTGAGAAGCCGTTACCAGTGGAGTTCAAACAGGTCTGTTGTGAGGTATCAACTCACTGAAGACAATGGTGTACGATGGTGCAATTTCGTGGATTAGTTGAAGTTAGATATTAACACTGTTGGATGCCGGTCGGCTCAGTGGTCTAGAGGTTAAGTGCTCGCGCGCGAGACTGATAGGTCCTGGGTTCGAATCTCGCGAGGCGGAATCGTGGATGCGCACTGCTGAGGAATCCTATACTAGGACGAAACGGCTGTCCAGTGCTTCCAGGTTTTCCATGGTGGTCTAGCTTCAAATGACTCATGATTTCAATCAGTGAAATTTCTAAAAATCTTCACAAAACCCCTTCTGATATTTTCAATTTCCCAACCCTAATTGATGTACAGTGTCTTTTGTCAAAGATGTAGAATAAAGTGAAATTTAAAATTAGTCACAAGTCACTATTAGTCAACGTATTTTATCCTAAGAGTAAATAATAATCTGTTTCATGTGTTATTAGGATACTTCAGCAGTGAACATTTCAACTCTGGACTTTGTCTCGTTACAATCATTGACATTTTTTAAAAATCCTCAATCAAATAGATCAAGAACTATCATTATAAAATCTATTGGAATAATTAAATCACCAGCAAATTTGTCATTTAGCTTTGTAGGTGGAAACCATAACTTAGGATGGATGCAGAATGTATGAAATAAAATTTATTTATGTCGTTAATTTAGTTTATATATATATATATATATATATATATATATATATATATATATATATATATATATATATATATATATATATATATATATATATTATCGAAGAATCTTGGTAATCCTATCTTGTTTGTAACGTAATCATGACGTAAGAAGTAATGACATTGTTCAAAGTCAGAGTATGCCATTTATCTTGATAATGTTCTTGATACTTATCATATCATCTTGATAAAGAACTGAACATAGAGTTTTTCATGATGTATTTGCAAAATAAAATAGTTTTTTTTTCTTACATTTCTACCAACAAAAAAAACATTTATTATTTTATTAGTGAGTTTATTTCCTTTGATGAAGCAAACAACACATACGAGATACTTTTTCCCAAAATTGTTAGACAAGACAATATTAATAACTATGGCATATTACTGACAACTGAATAAATGGAAACGTATTGTAAATGAATGAATAAAATAATAATTTTAAAGAAACTAATTGTTATTGCTTTTCAATGGAATGTTGATGAAGTTTAGGCATGTTTCTGTGATCAATGACATGATCGATGACATTCTTACGTTAATGATAAACGAGTTCTGCTTCATAAGATAAACATTTTTAATTATTTAAATATATCCTTAAAAAGAATCATTTCTGATTACTCTGGACGTCTCTTAATTTGAGTTGAAAAATAGATGACATTTGTTAAAATGGACTGAAATGTAAGTTGCTGAATACTTATAATGTTCAAAATTGTACAGTTCAAAGAATGCTGCACTGGATTCTTTAACTGGATTACATTAAAAGCGTAGTATTTATGATCATCATTCAATACGTAACCACTGGTATATACGAGTTCCATTACGCGAGCCTGCATCATTCCAAAATGAAAAGCCTTGACTAGAATGGCATGAAGGTGGTCTGTTAAAATCTTTAATTAAATCACTCTGGAAGCCATAATCACCAAAATGGCACTCACCAATAGCATTTAATACACGTGTACTAGTAATTGACATTTGTTTAAGTTGATTCAAGCATTCATAAGGTATTAAATCTGAAATCGGTAGTTTACCTTTTACGTATATCGTTATACCATGTTTAACTGCTAAATGTCTACCAACAGATTTTTTTACTGTAGGTAGACTAAAGTGAACAAAACAATCAACCAGTGTGAAGTTGTTAGATTTTGTCTCATTAGTTTTTGCTTCACATAACTTGTTTTCTGTTGATTTGTTTACATCTGTTTCATTATGTTTTGAAGTTGTTCGAGAAGGATGATGGATTGTTGTTGCCTTGATTGACTTAATTATATGTCCAGCATTAATCAAACAGCTATATACTGTCACTTCATCTATAAACAAAAAGGAATGGCATAATCAAAATATTTATGATTGAAGATTTTAGGGAACTTACCTAAAATGTTTATTATAATGAAACGTTTAGTCTGAACAAGTAAATATGAAACAGAAGGGATTTGTGGAGATTTTAGAAATTTCACTGATTGAAACCATGAGTCAATTGAAGCTAGACCACCATGGAAAACCTGGAAGCACTGGAAAGTCGTTCCGTCCTAGTATAGGATTCCTCAGCAGTGCGCATCCACGATCCCGCTCACCGCCGCCAGACTCGAAATCAGGATTTATCAGTCTCGCAACTGGCGCTTAACCAACAAGATCACTGAGCCGACCGGCATCCAACAGTGTTAATGTCTAACTTCAACTAATCCACGAGATTGTGCCACCGTATACCATTGTCTTCAGTGAGTTGATATCTCACAACAGACCTGGTTGAACTCCACTGGTAACGGCTTCGAATCTCGCGGAGTGCGGTAGTCCCATACTAGGACGAAACAGCCATCCAGTGCTTCCAGGTTTTCCATGGTGGTCTAGCTTCAATTGACTCATGATTTCAATCTGTGAAATATGAAACAGTTCAAATTATAGAATTAAGAAAATATCATTCGTGCATATTTATTATTATTGTCATTTTTCTGGAACTTATGAGTTATACTTTTTAAAATTTGGTTAATCACTTCTAAGTATTTTGCTATGAAATATAGAATTATATGTGTGGTGAGAATATTTGAAACAGTCTGACTAAGCATCCTTTTAGCCAAAAACATTTTTATGATTTTCAGAGAATGAAAAATAACAAACACCATAGTTATTCGATGAATAATTTTCTTCAAATCAAAATCTAAATACCATTTATATAACCTAATGTCTTTATTTACATTATTTTAACTGCTGGTGTTTTTATATTCAAATCATTTTCAAATGACCTACTGTTTGAAAAGTGTACAAAGATTGGTAACCTTATTGACATAAAACAACACATAGATTGTTTATCTATTTATCAAAACATTATTGATTCGATAAGATATTCATCTAGTTTCTGAAGTGTCAAGGATGAATGTAAACAAACAATGGAAATCAGTGAAATTCTTATCTTTAACTACTCTTTTTACCAGAAGCTTATATAATATCTCCAGTCATTTAGACTCTATGATTAAACGACAGTTTGCATAGGGACAATTAATTGGAAAACAGTACTGGGAAATTAAGTAAATATGATGTTTGTAATAACTTCACTGGAATTACATGTCAATGTATAAATTGTCTTAATCACATGACTTTCTTTCAACATTCTTTTCATCATGTATGTGTTGACTTTGAAAGTATTGTGCATAGAAAACAACTTACGTAATAAATGTACTATAATGTTCATTGTTGTTCGTACATACAGAACTAACTCAACGACTCACATTAAACGTCTCTATGTATATTTTATCAGAGTAAGTGTTTGAATTCAAACATATAGAAAAAAAAACTAAACGAAAAGCAGTTATTGAAGGTAAATTTTTATCGTAGCTCTTTACTGATAAGTATGAGTTACGATTAATAATAAAGGTGTAATAAATTAACTAAAATGTTCACTAGTTTACAATTATTAATGGGATAAATGATGATTAACGATGATGTAATACACTGATAAATGTTAACAGAGTGATTGTGACATATAAAGATATTATTTAGTAGATAATTTGAAATAGGTTATTGTTGAACTTATCAAAAAATCTTTATACCTGCTTTCCTTCACTCTTGGATAACGTCCTTGATCACTTATGATTAGGTTTAAGAAATAATCTTAAATTTAAAATACTGTAAACTCACTCGCTACAGACTAATTGACATTGAGTTGATGCTTAGCTGTAATACTCATTAGTAAGTGTACTTGTTAATTAGGCTCCAAAATTATCGTAGTTTCAGTTTACAGTTCAAATCTTAAGTTTTGTTTTGTCATCCTATTATTCAACAAAATCGATTTATGTTTTATTTCTTTATTTCTGATGAGGTTCTGGTAAACACAGCTTAGGTACTAGGTGATAAATTAGGACATAAAAGACTCGGGAGTGAATAATAATCGGCTAATTCTCAGAGTATTGTTTCTAATTATTTCTAATAAATCTCACGTGACTGGGTTTACATATCAGCAATTCTGTTGCATATAGATTTACACAATCCAATAACTGTAATTTGGTGTTATGAATTTTTATAATTATAAAGTTACTGAGCAGTATGTGTAATAGAATATTTAAGGTATCGTATAAAGTTTTATAATAAAGAAATATTTCATTTAAAGTACACATCAATCTTCTCCTTGACTACAGCAAGGTCTTCTAATGCTCTGACGACTAACTTTGAAGTTAGATAATCATGGGAATTATTTCCTTTATTTACGCTTTCCTGTTGCATTGTAAGCCATATTATTACCATCAAAGTAAACTTCTCGAAGCTATGATGATTTGACAGTCCAACTAGTGTCGCATTTTATTCAAGAAGAATTATATTAGCTTTAGTAATGAATCTATGGAATAATAGTTTACAAGACAAACTAAGTGAAATTCTGATTCGAACACAATATTCTCTATGTAACTACCTTGGTCGTGTATATTGTAAAAATGACATGGGTAAAAAAATTTCCATAATGTTGATGGAGTTTTGTTCTTTGAGCTGGATGGTTTGGTTGTGGAGCTTTCATCGTTCTTCTGAACGACATCATCAGCAAAAACTTTGTGTATACTTTTGTTGAAATGCAATTTCATAAACCGTACTGATAAAAGATTAGCTTCTGACCTTCAATTAAATCCATAACAACAAATATATATAATGAATTTTATAATTACTTACAAGCTCTGTTATTTAACACATCGTTCAAGTTTTCAATTCTCCATCTTCCATATGAAAGAAATTGTAAATTTCTTATTTCATGTATTCGAATATTAACAAATCCTTTACTTTGATTACGACATATTGATATTAACATATCACCTGATAAACGTATTGCCTAAAAAAATATTACAAATATGATTGAATTATGCATGGTGACAAGCGAAATTACAGTGTTTTTTTTTAAAAGTAATAAACAAATAAATAAAATCAGATGGGTTTTGTGGATATTATAGTAATTTCAGTGGTTAAGATCATGAGTCATTTGAAGCTAGATCACCATGGAAAACCTGGAAGCACTGAACGGCCGTTTCGTCCTATTGTGGGACTCCTCGGAAGTGCGCAGCCACAACCTCGCCCTCTGCGAGATTCGAACTTAGGACCTAATAGTTTCACACACTAGTGACTGGCTTCACGAGGTATATCCTGGAGTTCTAGTGAGAAGTAGTGACCAGTGGAGTTCAACCAGGTCTGTTGTGAGATAGTAACTCATTGAAGACAATGGTGGATGTATCGCTCGTGTATTAGTTGAAGTTAAACATTAACACCGTTGGATGCCGGATCAGTGGTCTAGAGGTCAAGTGCTCGCGTGCGGAACCATTAGGTCCCGGTTTCGAATCTCGCGGCAGTGAGCGGGATCGTGAATTCGCACTGCTGAGGAGTCCCACAATAGGACGAAACGGTCGTCTAGTGCTTCCAGGTTTTCCATGGTAGTCTAGCTTCAACTGATTCATGGTCTTAACCATTGAAAATAAATAAAAATTTACGAAAGTAATGAATTGATAAGGTGAGAGGTGAAACTTTTTAAGTAAAAATCATTATGTTTTATAAACTTTTTTTTAACAGTAATGTAAAGATAACTAACTAGTCGAAGAACTATATGATTGGAAGAACTATTAAAATTTACAGATGATTGCGTAATAATTCTCATCATATCTCTATATGATTTATTTTTGTTTGAATAATAACTGTCTCATTTAAATCCGAACAAATATATTCTGTGGCTTTACATTCAAACTCACTACCTTATAATAATTACAAGCCTATCGTATTTATTTACTTGGAAAAGTTTATTCTCTTGCATAGATTGTAATTATTTTTAGATTTATTTTTGTTAGTATGTATGCATCTATGTATCTTATACACTGTTGTTTGATTATAGAAGCTGAGTCAATCTTAATTCAGAAACTTTGGTTGTGTGCTAATTTACATATTTGTGCACTAGGTGCATCGGACACATGAAACCCCATTTATTCTATACAAATTGCACATTTCTATTTTTTTGGATTCATGTTATTATATTCATGATCAAAATCAAATGTGCGATATAGCAGTATATGCTATTTTCAATAATTGATATTAAAAATATCATGATAATTCAGAAAGGCTTTTCCAACTATAAAGAGAGGTGAGTAACCGAAGCGTTCCACATAATGTTAAATCCCCTAAATAAGAAAGAAGGCCCGAGTATTCATCCAAAGTGGACAATTTATCCAAACAACGATATTTAATGTTATTTGTTTTCAACACAATCTACACACACACCTCATTTTAACGCCACTATTAGATTTCACAAATGCTTATATTTTCTCATACCCACACTCTGACATACAAATTAATACAGTAACAGGTCATACAAAATCACCTTGACCAAGAATAACTTGACACTGACATATTCAGACCTATTATGATTTTGATTGTACCAAAAATATTTTGCATTGTTTCCTTTCTACTACTAGCATTCAAACTTGTGTTAATTTCATTTCGGTTATTTATTTATTCTGAAGAAACGAATAAAATTAAGTCGCGACACGTCAGATATACAATTTTCTACTCATTGCGACATAACAAAAAATATATTTATCACCAGTGAGTTACTACCTCACAACTGACCCGGCTGAACTTCACTGGTCACTGCTTCTCACCAGAACTCCAAGATATCCATCTTGAAGCCAGTCATTAGTGAGGTTATGTTGTTTATTATCATAAGGGGTTCTGTGGAAATTGTAGTAATTTCAATAGTTGAGATCATGAGTCAGTTGAAGCTAGACCATCATGGAAAACTTGAAAGCACTGGATGGCCGTTTCGTCCTATTGTGAGGCCCCTGAGAAGAGCTCATCCACGACCCCGCCTGGCGAGATTCGATCTCAGGACCTATCAGTCTCGCGCGCAAGCGCTTAACCTCTAGACCACTGAGCCGGCCGGCACCCTACAGTGTTAATGTCTAACTCCAGCCAATCCGCGAAATTGAGCGACATATCCACCATTGTCATGAGTGATCTAGTGGTTAAGCGCTCGCACGCGAGACTGATAGGCCTTAGGTTCGAATCCCGTGGGGAGGGGTGGTGGAGTTGCACTGCTGAGGAGTCCCGCAATAAAACAAAATGGCTGTCCAGTACTTCCAGGTTTTCCGTAGTGGTCTAGCTTCAATTGACTCTTGATCTCAACTACTGAAATTTCTAAATTCTTTTACAATTTTCCGATCAAATCAGATTTTTGACATTCATCAGTTAATGGTTAAGCATCCATAATAGCAGGTGTGTTTAGTATTTGACATTAATGACTAGTTAATTCCCACATTATCCTCAATAAAATCCCTACAAAGATGAACGAACAATCACTTATAATACATACTATAAAAGTAATATATTTTCAAATTCCCGAACGTGTTTCTGACATTTTACTCCTTTAGACAGTAGGCAACTTTTTAAAATTAACACAAATTTATGTATAATAACGAACAATTAAAAATGTTTATCAGAAATAAGAAAATTCCACCATGCTATTTTCATGTCAAAGGCATCTGTACATGAAATAGCTTTGATCTATCCGCTTATATGTTAGTGAGTTCAACCAAATGTTAGATTTGTATATCTTTAATATCTTTGTGGTGTGATTGTGAATAAGTTATTTTATATTCGCTCAAATGTTTTCGGATTGAATAGATAGTGTGATCTTCTTTTCCTTTTGAATGCTGCACATTTTAGAAATACATGAAGTTCTTCAACTGCTCATTTTCCTTTAATATTAAAATGACCTATTTGAATTATTAATACTTTCCAAAATCAAATGGATCCAAATTGATAACGTAGTTTCTGTTGTTTCAAATTATGTTGATATGAATCATATTTCTTTTTGTATATGAAGTTTGAATCACAAAATTCGTTGATGTTTTTATGGATGGTGAATATTGTTTTGTTGTTGGATTCTCAATAATTCTTCTAATAGAAAAAAGAAGTATTCATCCATGACATTTCTTTTAAGAATTTTTAGATTACTAAATGACTGATACTTATTTACGCCTGTTACCCCCGATGGAGAATAAGCCGCTGAACAACATTCTACAACCCATTCTGTCCTGGGCCTTCCTTTCCAGTTCTATCAAATTTTTATTCATCTTTCTTATGTCTGTCTCGATTTCTCGGCGTAATTTGTTCTTTTGTCTCCCACTTCTCCTTTGGCCTTGAGGATTCCATGTGAAGGCTCGTCTTGTGACACAGTTGGGTGCTTTCCTCAATGGGTGTCCTACCCACTTCCAGCGCTTCTTCCTCATCGTTTCTTCCACTGTGATCTGGTTTGTTCCCTCCCATAGTAGGTTGTTGCCAATAGTGTCTCGCCAACAGATCCGAAGTATTTTGCGTAGACAACTGTTAATAAACACCTGTATCTTCTGGATGATGGCTTTCGTAGTTCTCCAAGTTTCTGCCCCATACAGTAGAACTGTCTTGACATTTGTATTGAAAATCCTGACCTTGGTGTTGGTTGACAGTTGTTTTGAGTTCCAGATGTTCCTCAGTTGTAAATATGCTGCTCTTGCTTTGCCGACCCATGCCTTCACATCTGCATCAGATTCACCCTGTTTATCAATGATGCTGCCCAAATATGTAAAGGGTTTTACATCTTCCAAATCTTCTCCGTCAATTGTGATTGGATCGGTGCATGCTGTGTTGTATCGGATAACCTTGCTCTTCCCTTTGTGTATATTGAGACCTACTGCTGCTGAGGCTGCTGCTACACTGGTCGTCTTCTCCTGCATTTGTTGTTGCGTTTGGGATAGAAGGGCCAGATCATCTGCGAAGTCCAGATCGTCCAACTGCATCCTAGATGTCCATTGTATCCCGTGCTTCCCTTCAGATGTTGACGTCTTCATGATCCCGTCGATCACCAGGAGAAAGAGAAAGGGTGAGAGTAAGCAACCTTGCCTAACACCGGTCTTCACTTCGAACGACCTTGTCAACTGTCCTTCATGCACGATTTTGCAGTTTAATCCACCATCATAAATGACTGATGTTCATATTTATACAAAAATTATGAAATTGCATTGTTATTAAATCGTTTCATTTCTTTTATTTATCTATAATTGTAACAAATAAAATATCACCTTACAAAATAATTAAACTTATGTGATAATTGGAAGTTTATATACCAATGTCTACTAGGTTAAAATTGATAGTAGATTGAATGTTCCAGTTAAATTTTAAGTACTTTTTCTGTTTAATACATAAAGGTTGTTTTCGAAGTATCAGTCAGCTATCAAACAAAATTTTATCAAGTACATAGTAGATAAACAAAGTTAGTTCGGCGAGACTCTAATTTATGGACGAGTCAATCAGAGGCGTTTTAGAGATTTCAAGGTTACAGCGCCAATTTCAGTGCTTAATGCTAACTTATGATCAGTACACAGAGAATTTTGTACAAAACGTGATAATTAAGCAGCTATAAAAAATAAAACGGCCGGACTATAATTTGTGGACGAATCAATCAGGTATAAGATAATAGATCCCGGATTTTAACGCGAAAGCCTTTCATCCATTTGGCTAAATAAATTTCTGGAATTATAGTCGATGTCAGTCCGTGATGAAAACCCCATATATAATTCCTAATTAAGGCAAATCATGACAATTATTGCGAACCAGTAACACTGGCTGCAGCCAGGTACTACAATATATACGTATGTTTGGAGAGCGTACAGACTCCTCCATAGACTTGGTTATGTGCATCGTGTCGTTATCCACAAGTACCATTTTGTGCACTCAACTACCAGAGTGCACATAAACAATATTGAAGCTATGTGGTCGAGGCTGAAAGAGTATTTGAAACTTTATCATGGCTCCAGATGCCGACTATTCTGTAGCCGTATGGATGATTTCCTCTACTGCATGCATTACGATTTTAGAACCTCTGAACCTCTTTCTAATCTTGACAAGTTTTTGAACCATGTATAAGAAGTGTATCCAATTTATTTCCATGGTTTTGTATAATATATTTTTACTCTATACTGACTGTGTGATGATTGATTAATATTTCTCAAGGTTGCTCAAGATTCGTTCAAATGTCGTCCATTAATTAGAGACTCGCCGTTAGTTCAAATAATGTTAATCAGTGATGACTGAAATTATTAAAATTTCTTTAACATAAAACAAATTATATGTCATAATTGTTTTTAGGTATTTACATATATTATTTGTTTAATGTGAATTACTCGGTTGAGTTTAGCTGTTACTTAACCCTAATTAACCCTAAATTATTTTCATAAACCTTAAAATGTTAGTCTTAAATTCGACTGTGAAAAAAAAATCATTATTGCAAATAACAACAATAGAATTAAAAATAGTTGAAATATCATTTCATCAGATGTTGAAAAGATGTCTACCTGGTGACAAATATACAGAGGCATTACACTGCTGTCAATACCAGGGAAAGTCTTCAACAGAGTGTTGCTGAACCGGATGAAAGATGCATTAGACGCCCAACTTCGAGATCAACAAGCTGGATTCCGTAAGGATCGGACATGCACAGACCAAATTGCAACACTACGGATCATCGTCGAACAATCAGTTGAGTGGAAGTCATCACTATACATCAACTTCATTGATTATGAAAAGGCATTCGACAGTGTAGATAGGAGGACATTATGCAAACTTCTTCGACACTACGGAGTTTCTGAGAAGATTGTCAATATTATCCGGAACTCATACGACGGACTACAGTGCAAAGTCGTGCATGGAGGACAGCTGACAGATGCATTCCAAGTAAGGACCGGAGTAAGACAAGGCTGTTTACTCTCTCCCTTCCTCTTCCTTCTGGTGGTCGACTGGATTATGAAGACCTCGACATCTGAAGGCAAACACGGAATACAATGGACAGCTCAAAATCAACTAGACGATTTGGACTTCGCAGATGACCTAACCCTTCTATCGCATACACATGAACAGATGCAGACAAAGACAGCCAGTGTGGCAGCAGTCTCTGCATCAGTAGGCCTCAGCATACACAAAGGGAAAACCAAAGTCCTCAAATTCAAGGCGGAAAACAACAATCCAATCACTCTTGATGGCGAAACTCTGGAAAATGTAGAGTCCTTCACATATCTAGGAAGCATCATCGATGAACAAGGAGGTTCAGATACAGACGTAAAGGCAAGGATTGGCAAAGCAAGGGTCGCATTCCTACAATTGAAGAACATATGGAACTCAAAACAACTTTCAACCAATATCAAAGTGAGAATCTTCAATACCAACGTCAAGGCAGTTCTACTGTATGGAGCTGAAACTTGGAGAATTACAACAACCACAATCAAGAAAGTACAAGTATTTATAAATAGCTGTCTACGCAAGATACTCAACATCCATTGGCCGGATACCATCAGCAATAGCCTTCTGTGGGAGAGAACAAACCAACTTCCAGCTGAAGAAGAAATTAGGAAAAGACGATGGAAATGGATAGGACATACATTACGCAAATCATCAATCTGCATCACGAGGCAAGCGCTAACTTGTAATCCTGAAGGGAAGCAAAAGAGAGGAAGGCTAAAGAACACATTGCGTCGGATAATAGAAGCAGATATGAGAACGATGAATTACAACTGGATGGAGCTAGAAAGGATTGCCCAGGACAGAGTTGGATGGAGAATGCTGGTGAGCGGCCTATGCTCCTTCCCGAGGAGTAACAGGCGTAAGTAAGTAAGTAAGTAAGTAAGTGGTGACAAGTATACTATAATACTCAATAATTTAAAATATATAAAACAAAATTTGGAAATTTTCAATATTCCATGATTAGTAATAATAATGAATTGAATGAACAAACAAAAATATCTCAATATAATGACATTGATAGAAATAATCTTTTGAAATGTTAAAACAATACTATTCAGTAAAAAGGAAGAATGAGATAGTTATCATTTTGAGATGATGGGGAAGATTTGTAGTTCAGGTGGATGAGTTGGTCACGACTAAACCATCCAGCTCAAAAAACAAAACTTCATCAAAAAGCTATCATTTTATTACAATTTAATTAACATTCTAGAATAATAAAAATTACTTTATATTAACAAATGTAGATTCTATAACTTTCTTAGTTTGTGAATATCTTGACAGTAGATATCTGTTAATTATCAATCAAGAAACATTACAGTTACTAAGGGATAAATTATACTTTATAAGATGAACAGTTATAATAAAGCTCTATCGTTATTTCTTTGATACCGAAAACTATAACTGAAGGGAAACAAATTATATCAATTATATCAATTATCATTAATACTTCTTTAATCATTAATAAGTTTTCTTTAGAAATCTAGAGTTGTCAAAAGAAGCGTTAATAAAATCATCAAGTTATTGAATAAGAAAAAGAGGATTCAGAGAAGAAAAGTTTTCTTTTCGACGAAATCATTTACTTAAGCCGTACATTCGTACATATAGTAAATATGGAAAAAATATATGTCTATAGGAGGATAGAAAAGTTTATATCACAAAAATGTATTCGAGAATAAATAACAAATGAGGTTACGTACTAATCAAGGGGTAAGGAAGAAAATAATTTATCGTTGAATAAAACATTCTACGCAGCTAAGCTACGAATTGTTTTCTCTAGCCAACCTACCATTCGGGGATGTGTTAAGGATAAACTTCCGTCTTGAGCCACATCAATGTGTATTTATAAATTTACTTGCTCGTGTGGGGCACGTTACATAGGCCTAACAAATCGATCGTCGTCCAAACGCATCTCGAAACACTATCCGATTTAGCTCTTAAAAGGAGAATGCAAAACAATTACTAGTTCGATACAGGAGCATTTAATTAACTGTTGACACATCGCTCCAAAGGACTCTTCTTTTAAAGTAATCTACAGAGTCAAAGGAACTGGATCGAATGGGGGAGGTCGAATCAATATTTTATGCACTGCTGAGTCATTGGCAATTCATGAACTCAAGCCTGAACTTTGCGTGCAGAAACGATTTGTCCAAATTCTCATCCTTTCTTGGCTCTAATTCCTTTAATGGGTATGTTTCTGGGTTTTTTGTTTGTTTGTTTTTCTGCACTTTTATTTGAGTATTAGTGAGTTTTTTAAATTACTGTTTTGCATTTAAAACTCTAATGACTTATTATTATTACTACTTTATGCAAGTTTTCTTGATTATTATTCAGTCTATTATTATGACCTTTGTGTTTGTCGCTTTTCTTCATATCTGTCAGTTGGACTATTATCTGACCCATAAATTATTTTCCTCCTTACCCATTGATTAGTACGTAACCTCATTTATTATATATTCTCGAATACATTTTTGTGATATAAACTTTTCTATCCTCCTGTTATTAATGAGTTTGTAGGTGTCATTATTCTCTGAAGAAGTGACTTACACTAAGTCACGAAACGTCAGAAAATCCAATTTTCTACTCATTGGGATATTACAAATATATTATTTTTATTTTTTATCCTCCTATCGACATATATTTTCCATATAACTATATATACGAATGTACAGCTAAAATAAATGATTTCGTCGAAAAGAAAACTTTTCTTCGCTGAAAATCTCTTTTTCTTATTCAATGACATTATGGGTTATTTTAATCATCTAATTATTATCACTTCAAAAATGAAGAATATTTGAGCGAACAAATGTTTTCATTAACTTCATCATCAGGCTCTACAGTTATAAATCCATAATTATAATATTTTACAAAGGCCAAATATAAGGCATGTATTAATGAATTTGACAATGTTACGTGTTAAAATGGTAAACGTTTGTATCTGTTACGACATATACACTTCAAAATTGTGTTATTTGCAAATTAGAAATGTCATTTAGTATAGGTTGGAATGATTTGGAGTAAAGTGTAAAGTAGAATAGTATTATAGCATAACATGAAAATGCAAAAAAAAATTGTGTCAATAAAATGCATAGTAGAAGAATTTAATCTTGTCAATTGAGATAATAATAATAATAATAAGATTGTTGTGTGAATATAATATGTAATTAGGAGGGTGTTATCAAGGTAATTACGATGAACGAATTAGGAATGATGAATGTGAAGACTAAGATAGAGATAATCAAAATCAATGATAATAAGGAAAAAAATTAAATAAATAAAAATAAAAGAAGGGGGTAAGAGGTTTATAATATTCAGTCTAGGTATTCGATGATCCAGTCGTAGGCCAAGGTAAACAAAGAGGCTGGATATTTTTTCCTGGATATATAAATTAGATCTTCTGGAGTTGATCCAGATGACTTCGGCAATGTAAAGTAGTCGTAATCTGGCTCCTTGAGGTAGATATTTTGGAACTTGATATAAAACAGAGAAAGCTTCCTCTATTTTGATATGATGCTCACTATCTACCAAGT
Organism: Schistosoma margrebowiei; assembly: GCA_944470205.2. NCBI lineage: Eukaryota > Metazoa > Platyhelminthes > Trematoda > Strigeidida > Schistosomatidae > Schistosoma > Schistosoma margrebowiei. The sequence continues at coordinate 63,219,522 of OX104024.1, read as the reverse complement.
GAGAAAGAATGGTGCTGTCGATCGATTTGGTAACTCCTTTTCCCAACCAAGCTAATACATGTTCACGAACACGCAAAGATAAAGCCCTCTGAGTACGGCCTATGTAACTAGCTCCACAGGAGCAGTTGAATCGGTATACACACATGGAGGAGCCCATTTTCGGTAACTTATCCTTGATTAGTTGTGTGAGTACTGGTTTAGTCGAGAAAATTATGTGTAACTTGGAGGCATGAAACGTCCTTTCGACAGATCTTTTGAGTCGACGTGTTAGAATATCACCCGCTATATCCCCTTTAAAGTCAAGTCTCAGATATAAGGTCTTTTTACTGACTGTGTCGCAATATTTTCTTCTTTTATTAGTATTTTGTGCGAGGTATTTTTTGACGAAATTATCAGGATAGCCATTATTTCGTTATCGCTTCATTTATATTAATAGTTCGGTTTTACAACAAACCGTTTATGATTTTTTGAAAAAAGAAACAACTATTTAAGATGACATAAACTGATAGGATCTTTTCATGGTTTAGGATTGATAACCGAATTTATATACTATAAAAATAAGTAAGTTAGATTAGTGTAGGGAAGTTCAAATAATGACTCGTATTGACAATGAACTTGTAAATCAGATAAAATTAACAAACAAATTCTAAAACTAAATTATTCAGCGGATGGATGGAGCGCTTGTTACTTACTGTTTGATTGTTATCATTTCTAGTTTTCGATGCCAACTTCAAGGTATATTTCAATATAAAGTTTATATTTGCTCCCTATCGATGCTTAAGTCTATTTTGTTGATAATGATTCAACATTTTCTAATTAAGATATCAATCCGTCGGATATTTTGGTAGTGAGTTCTTTCTGATAAAAATATATATAATTTTTTATCATTGAGATAAATTTATTCCTTGAAAATTTTCCTAAATTATTGTGGGGTGTCTACTTTAAAGTATTATATAGTTAACTATGATCATTAAATATTTCGTAAACGTTTTACAGGTAAACCTAATCAATCTATACCAGAAATTGTAATGTTGAACTGTCTACTACTTCGTTAAAAGTGATGAAGAAGAAATCAGACCCGTTTTGTAAAAAAAATCAATAACTTACTGGATACGCTTCTTCAACTAGATACCATCCGATGTGTTCAAATTCCTTTTGACCGTTCGAAAGTTCTTCTGTTGACATACTGCAAGATCCGTGATAATATTCTTTGTCACCAGACCACTTAGGAATGGATTCAAAAATTTTCAATTTTATTTGTATTTTTGGTGCTTCAATATCATGTGTTCCAGTTAAGATTGAACATCTTCTTACTGGTATATTCATTGAAATCTCATTATGATTTAAAAACTGTGGACAACCGAATTCGGTTTCCTTACTGTGAACGGTGAATGTTTGAGTGATTTCTTTATTAGATATAGTACAGTAAACACAAAAAATTGTTTTATGCCATAAGCGAGGAGATAGCAGATTTTTACCTGTGTGCAGTGTGACTAAGATTTGATCTTGATTACTACTAACATGTGAAGAATACTTTACACCAATAGCCATAATCCCAGCAGGGAATTTGATCCAGTCATAAGCGATAACAGGTGGAAGCCGTTTATACATAATTTTCTGTTTATCAGTATCCGTATCCAGTAATATAGACTCGTTTGTTTGCAGTCCACTGAAAAATGAAGATGAGCTTACTATTTTGTTTTGTATTTCAGCAGATGGATGAAAATGCTTATCATCATCAGTAGGTTCTTGTTCCTCTTTGCGATTGACCTCGACAGCTGTAGAATAAGACAGAAAGCTGTTTCGACGAGTAAACCTTTGGTCTTCTAAAAATAACCCAGAAGTACTCAATGCATGTATATCATCATTTTTTAAGGTTAAGTTACCATCTAGCTCAGCTTGTGTGTCAGTCACAGTTATGGATATCGGAGTATCTAACAGTCTTTTAGATTTACCTAAACGACTATCGAGAAGCTCATAGTCCGTTGCTGAAGCTCTACGTGTAACTATGGGGACAGCAAGACATATATCCCCTTCATTTGGAGCACAGCACTTTGTATCATCAGTCGATACTGATGTTTTACGACTACTATTTCGATCGAAAGAAGATTGATTAGATAAAATTGAAAAACGTTGTGGAATATCCTGTGGTTCCAACTTCGAAGCTATTACTGACTTTATTAATTCAGAGGAATTTTTCTCATTACCGGCTAAATGAGAGTGATTGATAGAGAGGTTGCTTCTTAACAAGCTATTTGAATCCAACGGCTTAGAATATCTCCTCTGGTCGGAAAATACAAAACTATCAAGCATAGACTTCTTTCTAAATTGATTTTCTTGTGGGTGAAATGGTAAATTAATACAACTTCCTTTTCGACTTTTATCTTTGTGCAATATAGTTGTCGTTCCATATAGTTTTTCAGGTTGAAATCGTAAAGGTAATGATGGTTGTTCATAGGAATTTTCACTTTTTTTGCAAGCAAAAAATTTTGTATGCTTTAACGAAGCTTCACTATCATTTACAGAGTTTATTGCAAGCGCTTCGACAGCAAAACAGAAATAATGTAACATATAATCTTTCATTTCTAATTTTGATCTGTTTGATGAATCTAATCGTTTATGAATAGAACGTCTTCTTCGAAGAAACCATGCTGTATGTATTAAAGCTGTAGCTAAAAGTATCAACACAATGAAACACAGTAAAATTGCTCCAAGTACAAATAATAAAATTTTAACTATTGAACTTTTAAACCAAACCACTTCTGTCATTTGATCATCATTTATTTGCACTGTATTGATTGTTTCATTTAATGGATTCTGTGTAAGTGGCATACTTCATTTATTTGATTTTGATTTGTTATAATCATGAAATAAAAAGAAACGAATAGATTAATGGTTAATATATCGGAATTCTTAGTTATTTATCTATTAATAGATAGTTATTTCATTACAAAATAAATATTGAATCAGAAGGGGTTTGTAGAGATTTTTTGATTCCAATCTGTGAAATTTCTAAAATCTCCACAAAACCCCTTCTGATAATAATCATCTGACCGACTTCAAGAGATACTCCTGGAGTTCTAGTGGGAAGCCGTTACCAGTGGAGTTCAACCAGGTCTGTTGTGAGATGTCAGCTCACTGAAGATATTGGCGTACAGTGGCACAACTTCGTGGATTGGTTGAAGTTAGATATTAACACCGGTGGATGCCGGCTCAATGGTCTAGCGGTTAAGCACTCGCGCGCGAGACTGACAGGTCCTGGTTTCGAATCTCACGGGGCGGGATCGTGGATGCGCACTGCTGAGGAGTCCCATACTAGGACGAAACGGCCGTCCAGTGCTTCCAGATTTTCCATGATGGTCTAACTTCAATTGACTCATGATTCCAATCTGTGAAATATTGAATCATAAATAATTTCATCTACACTCGAAATATAAAATCTGCTTTATACAGTCGTTAATATATAATTATCACCTGGTCGATCTGAATTTATTTATTATATTAGCTAATTATATTATACAACAAAAAGTTAACGCGAAAAGCTGAATAATATAGTTTATAGAGAGAGGTGAATGAATTATATCATCTCATTACTTCAATAAAATATGGTTTTGTTTAAATATTTACAATAGTCAAACATTTCACATTTTCTTTTTACTTAAAACGTTATTATATATTAAAGTTTGAATACTATGTAAGGTAATTCTTATCATAAATCCAATATTTCCTACGAAATAATATCATATAATCAAAATGAAATATGAATAGAACTGTAAAGATCGATTTCTGTGAAATGGTGAAGATTTGTAGTTCAGGTGGATGATTTTGGTGGAGTATTCTCTGAGTTGGATAGTTTAGTCATGGAGCTTTCATCATTATTCTGAACGATATCATTATCACAAACTTCAGGTAGTAGTGTAGTGTTTGAATTTCTCCATATATGGCTCACAACTTGTTCTGTAGACCTCCATTTTGATTGAATCTTGTTGACCTTTAATCTGTCATTGTTTACATCTTTTTGATTGTATATCCCATTGATTTGATTCTTGATCCTAAAGGTCAACAGTAACCAATCAACATCGAGGTCTACAGAACAAGCTATCAGCCATTTGTAGTGAAAATCAAACGCTACACTACTACCTGAAGTTTGTGTTAATGATATCGTTCAGAATAACGATGAAAGATCCATGACCAAGCCATTCAACTCAGAAAACAAAACTCCACCGAGGCCAATTTGTATCTTTATTTGTTTAAAATTAATGAATATTTGATGCCATTTAAGTGTTTGTTATGTTCGCAATTAAAAAATTAATATCTAGTAAGTCCGTAAGAAGTTATTTCTGGTGTTGTAAAGATAATTATGTTTAATTTCTAAATAGAAACATTATTTAAAATATATTTCTTGTTTGCTTAAATATACTATAATTCACTTTCTCCGACTTTTATTTTGCTCCCTTATGTACTACCTAATTTAATCAAGTAATCAGTGATATTGTATCTTCGAGATCTGGTTTGTACATTTTTATAATTTTCTTAAGTTTCTATCCACATGATTTTATGAAGTCGCATTACATCTCTCTCTCTCTCTCTCTCTCTCTCTCTATATATATATATATATATATATATATATATATATATATATATATATATATATATATATATATGTATATATATATATAAAGTAACAATGAATCGTATAAAGTAGTATTTATCTACCATATCGAAAGGATCGATCAATATAATCATCCCTTTTTCCATGTAATATAACAGTTAGAAGCGAATTGGCTATTTTAGATTGCAGAGTACTGCTGAAAACGTAATCAATACAGAACTTGAATCAAATCGATAATATGACATGATAGATATATAAACTTTAATTCTGTTCTAGTCTTCTCCACAGCTTTAATTAATAGAAATGGTACAATTACAAATTGTGTTTATATTAAATAATATCAGAATTTAAAAGTATTTTGATTATGTTTTGTTAAAAAAAAGAAAGAAAATTAACTGTAGAACATAAAAAAACTTTAGATCACAATAATATTAGATTTTAATCAGTTAATCATTACTAATGGAAATTATATTTTAATTCATCTTTTATATTTCTATTATTTGTTAATTGTTTTTCAGTAGGTAGATTGTTATGGAAATTAAGATATCAATAAACTATGTGTTCAGTGAGGTCCCCAAATACCCTGGTACAGCCGGTGTTGGGGAGAGTCAGGTCTCCCTTTCGAAATACTCTCACATGGCCACGCGTATACAGTCACTACCAGGGAAGTCTTACTGAATTTCTTCTTGCGGCGCGATTGTTGTTTACTGAATTGAGAGAAGAAAATGCCAGTGTTCGGAGCTTTAACCGGGTCAGTGGATAGAGCAGGTCTAGCTATGGAGTTTGGAAACCCTGATTCCAAACCAATGGTGGACATGGGCTCCAGGATCCTGGGGGCATAAATGACGTATGAAGCAATTATTGATCACCGGCAATTATGAGACTGCATTTCCTGACGTTGCTCTACTGTCTTGTGGATCAAACGTTTAGGTCGAAGGCTCCGGGTGTGACCCCCTAAGAAAACCATTTGCTTCGGTTTGGGCATCCGAGTAGTATCATAGCCCACACACAAATGAAGTGACTTGTGTGGAGCATATGTATTCGGTGCCCCTTTGAACCAATATTTATGTGTTCAAATAAATAATAAAATAATAAACGAAGTGATCAATGTGATCTAAGAACTCTTGCTACACAAATAAGCTGAAAATTCAAAGATATAGAATCTTTTGTTGTTATGGAAGTAATTTCTAACTGTTTTGGTTTACTAAATTATGTTTAGCCCATTAGTGGCACAGTCTCAAATTTTTCATATACTTAATACCCTTGATGAATGTTTTTAAAGTAAGAACAACAAATCCAGTGTGTTGAAGCCAATTTCCTTCAAATTTGAAACATTTTACCTGTACATAACAATAAGTAGAAGTTTTGTAGATATGATTATGTGTGAAACAGAGAAGTATTGATTCAGTTAACTGGTAAGAAATAATAGCCTAATTTACTTTTCCCAAGGAAAAATTAAATAAGCAAAATAAATCATGAAGTAATCGACTACAAAGAATTCTTATTGACATGGCGAATGAAGTGATGAATTAGATAGTTATTACGAAGTCAGTCTTGCTCAAATGATGAATGATGATGATAATGAGGAAAGTACTAATGACAAACAAAATTAAAAGTTTTATTAAAATAGTTTTGTATTCATTGTGGAATTTAACTCTTACTTGTTTATAATTAAAGGCAGACATTAAAAGAAGGAATGCCAATTGAAAAAAACGTCGAAAGGATTGCCCAACACAGAGTTCGATGAAGAATCCTGGTCGGCGGTCTATGTTCCTATAATGGATGACTGGTGTAAGTCAGTGTCACCGTTACTAGTTGATATAAATATTGTCTTAGCAATGTTAAGTTGTTAAATGTCTATTGATTTGAATTACAAACTAAATGAGCATTTACAATCTGATGGTATAATATATTCTGGTCAGCTTAATTTGTACTCTGAATGTCAAACGTATCTTATTAAAGATAATGGCTGAAACTGCTGAATGAAACTAAGAGGAAAACGTATTTTGCAAACGCTTACCACTGATACTGACCGGTTATATTTTGAAATCATTCTGGTTTGTTAGACAATCAAAATTTGGAATCAATCAATATAAACAGAAGATATTGTATAACTTTACTGATACGTAATGATAATGGAAAAATATGTTTAGTCACTTAAACATAATTTAAACAAACACTCGTTTTGGACATTATTCAAGAACAAAAATGCCTTGAAGCAATAAAGTAAGCTAGATAATATGTATCTCTTACAGTATTAGGAGGTTATTGATCTGAGGAACTATTAGTAAAAATATAAAAAAATAATAGGAAGATAACAAAACAGATGAATTTCTTCAAAATTTATATAATACAATTATAGTAAAGATACCAATGTGGCAAAACCACTGAAAACTAGGTGATACCGAATAGCTTTCTGTTTAAGAGTTCTTATTAATCCGAATTGATTGTTTAATAAAATGTAACTCAGCTCATAGGTTCTAGGTATATCAGCAAAAACAGTATTTTTCGTCTATTGAAATGTAATTCAACAGTTTGAGTTCAGATTTGCATTTAAAATGTGATATATTTCGATCTTGATTTTTCCTTATCTACGAAATACTCCCATTTTGAACCTGGTTAATCATATTGTTAATTCCCAACGTAGAACTTTGATAGAGATTTATGTTGAATTCAGTCTCTAATTAAGACGAATATTATTTTCATATAAATTATTTCCTATCGTGTCACTATATATATATATATATATATATATATATATATATATATATATATATATATATATATATATATATATATATATATTCATGAGTAACCAAAACGCCGAAATGTATAATACAATACTGACTATTTATTACCAACAATTCTCATCTATTCTAAGTTGTTTCATAAGACAAATGTAGCGTTCTCGATTAGTTTAAAAATCAAATCAATCTGATTATGATAACAAGTAAATCAATAAAACGTTGAACTGATATTTAAATAAAATGGTAAAAATTTATTCATTCAAAGAATTATTTCAGTGAGGAAAACATAGTTAAATTTTTCTTTCTTTTCATACACATAGTTCCTTTTATTATCTTAAAGAAGAGAAAGAACAAAGATTGTTGCAGAATAATATGAATTCATTTGATTTCGTCAGGTCCTCATCAGCTGCTTACAAGCTGAAATGTTTGAAAATCAACGTTGTTACAGATATTGACATACTTATAGATACGAAGGTGATTAGAGATGAATATGTGTATCATGATGTAGTGAAGATAAAAATCGTTTGTTTCGAATAAATAAAGTTTGAGAGGAAAAGTTTCAGAACATTGAAATAATAATGATTCGAACTCATGAAATTAACAAAAATGAGATGATCCAAAACAGATTTTTTATGATCCCATTAACTCTATCGGAATCTTCACCACATCATGATACACATATTCATCTCTAATCACCTTCGTATCTATAAGTATGTCAATATCTGTAATAACGTTGATTTTTAAATATTTTAGATTGCAAACAACTGATGAGAATCTAACGAAATAAAATAAATTCATATTATTCTTTATCAATTTTCATTCTTGCTGCTTTTTTATTTGGTTATATCTTTTATTTGTATTTGTTATTAAGTTGACGAGACTATAATATATGGATGAACCAATAAGGTATAAGATAATAGGCCTCGGATATAGGAGAGAAATTCACTCATCCAATTTAGTTAAATAGTTTTGGTATTATAGCTGATGTCAGTTCGTGATAAAAACCCGAAAACTGTAAAACAATTCTAATTTCTCACACAGGTTTAGAACCCTCATTTGGTCATAGATATTAGGTGGACGCTCTCAAGGTCAGTTCAGCTTAGCTCAAAGGTCGTTCATAAATTATAGTCTCACCATTAAGTTCTTTTAATAAGCTAATAAAGATTTCAGATCCAATTATTATTATTATTATTATCCAAAATTTTAATTATAATTATCACTTACCTTTTCATATGAAATGATCACAATTTCTGACTAATATCTCAAAGCAATGAATACTAAATGAAATAGATTTAATTAAAGAATTCTCTACAAAAGTAGTTTTTCTTATAGTTTTTATGTCTCATCAAATGAGGATGAATAGAATTGCTTCATTTTATTTCTTTTCTAAATTAATACAACGAAGGAATGAATTACGATATACTATTTTTTTATTATTTATTATAATAATACTTAGGATCAAAATATTTTGTTTTACATAATCAATGTCCTCGTATATGGTGAACTGACTATTTCAGACAACCAATCAGTAAATAGTAAACTAAACAAATTCTAAAGTAATAGATAACTGTTTATACAATCATATTTACTATTGCGTGTCCGTACTTACTTACTCACAGATTCGTCCATTTTTTCCATCGGTTATTTTGAATTCATTCGTTTAAATTCATTCATATTTGGGCAATGTATACAGAATTAACAATCAGAAATAGAATAATATACATACACTCAAATAAATCTATATATAAATACTATAAGATCGAAGTAAAAAAAGAAAAGAACCAAACCCACGCATGTAGATTTAGTTATTATTCCATGAATGAATGAATATTTATACAGTCAACAATGTAACAAAAATAGATTTTTCAATTGAATTTTCCTGTTTGTCTAATACGTTTTTAACATACCGTTTATTAGCATTAGTTAATTATAGTGCTGTAGGTTTTACTTTTCTTTGGGGGTGGGGAGAGATGGAGGTTTCATCAATGTATTATATCCAACTTGGTACATTTTTATTTATAACTAGATAGCATTTTTTTCCCCTTGATTATTCTGACATGCGGAAGTAATTGAATTCATTAATCCATTTTTTTGAGTTTAAAGAACATTTTTTTTCGTGAGTATATTTGGATGGAAATATTATCGATGTATATCTTGTAATAATTTCAAATATCCCATAGTTAATTCACATTTATTTTACAGAATTTCAAAAGCTGTTGTGCAATTAAAATAGTTATTTTGTCGCAGACTTGAGACTGGTCATTATTAAACACGGATAAAGTTTAAACAAAGGACTCCTAAGTGTCACAGGAAGTATGATTCATTAAGTAGAAAGGAGACAATCACTCAAAGCTTTGGATGCATATCCCAATGATTCACAAATTAATCTGAGTTGAAAATATTTCTTGATATTGATCCTGAAAACGATATCTGGTCTCAGTTAATTAAATGTTTTGGAACTGATATCAGCTAATGATGAAAATTATGTTCAAATCTGAACAAATTTCAACCCAATGAAACTTCTGAACAGTACCTTCGTCATATATGAGAGAAAAGCAATTATAAATTCATATAACACGTTCAAATATTTAATAGTGATCTAAAATAAGACCATCGTCATATTGAACGTTCTGTATGTTTAGTAAGACATATGGCTGAGAAAATAAAATATAATGGGCTAATTAACAGACATCTTGTTTTAAAGTAAATAGAATTATCTATTAATCATAATAAAATGAATAACATAAAAGAGAAGAATGTTTACTCTAAATAACATCTCTTGAAGGTTTACGCTAACATACTCTCATAGTTACATATTGAGATTATGAACCAATCATTGTTAGACCAACATTGAAAACCTGGGAGCACAGGACGCCCGTTCTTCTCTAATATGGAACACATCAGAATCAGTTCTCGGTGTTCTAGAGCAAAGCCATGACGAGTAGAGTTAGGTTGTGTTGGCTGTGTGGCAGTTACCACTGAAGACAATGAACGAACGGTTGGGCAAGATCATGGATCGTTTGAAGTTAGACATTAACACTGTTGGATACCAGCTCATTGTTCTAGAGGTTAAGCGTTCGTGTGCGAGACCAAAGGTTCTGATTTCGAATCCCATATGTAGGATCGTGGATGGGCACTGATGAGGAATGCCATGTGAGGACGAAATGGCTATCCAGTGCTTCCGATTTTTCAATGGTGGTCTAACATTGATTGGTTCATGATCTTGATAAAATCTCAACCATCTCCACAACCCTATACTTATAATATTTTTATATGTTAAACACTAAAACAGTAAACATTTTTTGTGGATCTATGAAAATGATGACGCACAATACATATAATTAAAAAAAGAAATTAAATCAATATAATTATAGTTGTAATAATAATTATACGTGTGAATAGGTCAAAATAAAATATACTTCAACTTTTCAAAGAATCCTACATCTTGAGAAAGTTCAACTTATTATTAATACCTCATTCGCATCTTCGATAGCTATATAATTAATCGGAATATGAAACGGAACAATATCAGTCTAAGGGGTGACTATCCTTTGGGAATTAATAATACTACTTTTTATCAAATATTAACTGGTTAGAAGTCTAGATTGACACACCATCGCCCAACGTAATAATAAAAAACATTACGTACATCATAATAAAAGACAAGTTGGTTTTCTTTCACCAAACACTACATTAAGATTCTATAAACCCATTTTGGATGTGAATGCCTAGTTTCGTGAAAAGAATCTTTAAAGCTGGAATATTATTGAAAAAGAGTATTTTAATACAGTTTGGAAAGGACAGAATGCTTGACGGCTTGTGTTTATCCTGGCAATGGTCATCTCTCGGTTGATCCAACCTTCTTTTGAAAGAGTCGACGGATGGAGTCTCAACCACGTGCTGAGATAATGAATTCCATTCGTTGATGATTCGATGGGAAAGTCGATAGTCAGTTGACAAGTAATTTGTTCTGGGTTTGTGGACTTCTTTGAAGTGTCCTCGTGAATCCTCTGTTTTGGAAGACAAGAAAAATGAGGGCATATCAGGTGCAAGTTTATCACTAAGCAATTTTAAAACTGTAATCAAGTCGCCTCTAGTTCTTTGTTATAACAACAGGAATAGGTTTAGCTTCGCCAGTCGAGCATCATACGGAAGCTTTTCATTCTGGGAATAAGCTTAGTTGCTGTTCTAAGAACCTTTTCCAAAAGCTCACTGTCTTTTTAAGCAGGGGCTAGCTACCTATGTGCAGTACTCAAGTTAAGGACGTACGAACACTGTAAACAAAGTCAGAAACGTTTTAGCGTCAACATGACTAAAAGCCCTACGTATTGACCATAAGGTTCTAAAACCTTTGGTGGCTATTACACGGAAGTGTGCAGTAATCTTTAAGTCTTGGCTAACGATGACTCCTAAGTCATTATGTGTCTGGACAACAGGTAGCTCAGTATTATTCATCATGTATGTATCTGTACCTTGATGACCGATATGCATCACAACACACTTGGAGGTATTTATCGGCAAGGTCATAAGTATCATAAATATCTTAGTGTCATCAACCATATGATCATAATTGACCATTATTGTGAAATCTGTAGTACAAATACGAAATGTATCAAAACTTTCACTACTACGTTAGATAAATAGTGATAGACGAATTCAACCTAATGATAAATATATAACGGAAGTGTTCTTTTTCTGTCAAGATACTTATTTACTAAACTTTCCTTTTAGTCAAGTAAAGTATTAGATAATCATGGATTTCTCAAAAGCAAGTACATTATTTGAGAGATCGTTGTCCAATTCAATAATTGCATTTATAATTATACAAACATGAAGGAACTGATCATCCTCTTAATAAAATTTAACATTCACCTAACGGTTATGAATTACCTCCACATCATTAAAAAAGCTTTAATATCAGATAGTCTTTTTGGCATAGATTTTAAAGACACACATCATCAGTGAAATGTCAACGCGAATTGTAAATTGTTCATCTAAGTTGTGCTGGCTTACCCTCATAAAGGAGAATAGGACGCCCAACAGCATTCTCCATCCAATCATGTCCTGAAAAATCATTTCCAGCTCCTTCCACTTGTCATTCATTCTCTCCATATCTGCTTCGATTTCCAAACGTAATGTGTTCTATGGTCTTCCACTTTTTCGCTTCCCTTCACCATTCTACGTGAGGGCTTGCCTCGAAACGCAGTTCGGTGATTTCTGTAATATATGTCCTATCCATTCCCATCGTCTCTACCTAGTTTCCCACTCACATGGAAACTAGTTTCTTCTCTCACACAGTACACTGTCGCTGATGGTATACGAACAACGGACATTCATTATCTTACATAGATAATTGTTCATAATTACTTGTACCTTCTTGATGATGGTTGTAGTAGTTGAGCAAGTTTCAACTCCACACAGTAGAACAAACTGTCATGTCGTTCGTATTGAAGATTGTGATTTTGATATCAGTTGACAGTTGTTTTGAGTTCCATATTTTGTTGAATTGTGGGAATGTTGTTCTTGCTTTGTCAATCCTCACCTTTACATTTGCATTGGATCTTCCTCGTTCATCAATGATGCTACACAGGTACGTAAAGGATTGCATTTCCTCCAGAGTTTCTCCGTCAAGTGTGATTGTTTGGTTCTCGCTGTGTTGTATTTTGAGGATTTTGTTTCTCCGCTTGTGTATGTTGAGGTCTACTGATGCAGAGTCTGCTGCGACACTACATATGTTGGTTTGTACGGTATAAATGCACCGGATAATCTGCGTAGTTTAAATCGTTTAGTTGCATCCGAGCTGTCCATTTTATTCTGTGGTTCCCTTCAAATGTGGAGGTCTTCATAATCCAGTCGGCCACCAGAAGAAAGGGGAAGGAAGACTGTAGACAACCTTGTCTGACTCCGGTTCTCACTTCAAATGCATCAGTCAGCTGTCCTCAATGCACCACTTTGCAGTGTCGTCCGTCGTATGAATTCCGTTTGACGTTGACGGTTTTCTCAGGTACATCATAGTGTTGAGGGAGTTTCTATAATGTTCTCCTATCCACGCTGTCAAACGCCTTCTCATAGTTAACGGAGTTGATGTATATTGACGAGTTCCATTCAACTGATTGTTCGACGATGATCCGTAATGTCGCAATTCGGTCTGTGCACGACCGATCCTTACGGGACCCGAACTATTGATCTCGAAGTTGGGCGTCTACTGCGCCTTCGTCTGGGTTAGCAACACTCTGTTGGAAACCTACCCTGGTACTGACAGTAGTGTGATTCCTTTGTGGTTTTCACATTTGCTCAGATCTCCTTTCTTTGATATCTTGATAAGGTGTCCTTCTTTCCAGTCTGTCTGTGGTACTTGTTCCTCCTCCCTAATCTTTCTGAATAGAATAGAAAATATGCTTGCAGTTACTTCTGTGTGTGGCTTCAGTGTTTCAGCCGGTATATCTTCAGATCCTGTTGCTTTCTCACTCTTGATCTGTCTGATGGCCATCCTGATTTCTTTGATCGTTGATGGAGTGACATTTATCGGAAAGTCTGTGCGTGTTGCTTTAAAGTCCGGCGGACTCACTAGAGCTGGTCAATTTAAGAGTTATTCAAAGTGTTCTACCACCTGTTTCCTTCTTCTTGAATCTCACTTATTAGCTTGCCTTCTTTGTCCTTTGGGAGCCGCTTTGGTTTACAATCTTTCCTTTTCAGTTTCTTCATCATGCCATATAGTTGTTTGATATTTCCATCTCCTGCTGCATTTTCCACTTTCGTTGCTAGGTATTCCACGTAATTGCGCTTGTCAGCTATAATGCTTTTCTTCACTCTCTTGTTTGCTTCGGTGTATTCAACTTATGCCTTGACTTTCTCTGTTCTTGTTCGACTATTGTCACTTTCTGTCTTCTTGTTCTTCCTTCTTCATTCTAGGGTTTCGATGGCAATCCATTCCTTATGATGATGCTATTTGCAGCCTAGAACCTCCTGACACATTGAAGTTATTGCTTCTTTGACCCAATTTCAGTTATCCCCCATAGTAGTTTCTTCTTTCAGTAGATCCAATAAGACTTGTAAATACAATGTTATTAGTGCTAGTGGGTTGGTTAGATTTAAAATCATTTGCAAATTAACATGTTTTTTTATTATTAAGGTATAGATGTCTAAATCAAATCTAGTTTTTATGGTTTTAAAACATTTAGAATATTCATTATTCCTACTTGTCTTTGAGTGAAATGAAAAGAGGTAAAATTGACTTAACTAATATTTCATTATTTTTACCCTAATGGTTTTACTTAGATAATGCTGTTAACATAATGTAAAATCAATTTTATTTTATTTTATTCATTGTAAAATCCAAATTTCTAAATAATAATACAATGTGTTTTTGTTTTCTGGATTGAAGAGTAGGAAAAAAATGGTTTTAATGCCTGCCATACATGTATATATTACTATTATATTTAGCTTTGAGAATTCAAGAGAATGACAAGTTAATTAAAAAATAGAAAATATATTTCAAATAGGGTTATAATAGGATCCCAAGAGATTTATATATCTAAGAAAATGTCAAAAAAAAGTATAGACTTATCACAGTTCATAATAAACATCAATAAACTATGATCGAGTTAATTCCTGATCAGATAATATATTATTATTTAAAATTATTTTACATTGCTTATTGATAATCTCTGTGTCTCTCTCTACTGAAGGAATTAATTTCAAGTGATTCCTTATGTGAATTGAATCATCACATATAAAGACAAACATAACTACTGAATATAATTTAAAAGTAATACTTAGTTTTAAATAATTAATTATTAATAATTGAAATTAAATCTTCGATCAAAGTTCTGTTGAGAAAACAATCTGTTCAGTGTTCAATTTAATTATCTTCTATACTAGAATATTATATCCTAACCATTCGATATTTTAGTATTTTTTTTATGTACGACTATTTAAAAAGTTATTTTACGAGAATGTTAATTCAAATTCAAATACTTTGGTTGAGGAAGAATAATTATGTCATTGATCAAGTCAGAGATTGAGGATGGTATTTATAGATTAGTTTCTTTTGAAGAGGGTTTATTTAGAATTTATTTCTATTCTTTGTAGGACTTCACAGATGACATAGCCCTCCTATCTCATACACACCAACAAATGCAGATGAAGACAACTAGTGTAGCAACAGCCTCTCTCTGCATCAGTAGACCTCAACATACACAAGCGGAGAAACAAAATCCTCAAAATACAACACAGCGAGAACCAAACAATCACACTTGACGGAGAAACTCTGGAGGAGGTGGAATCAGTCACGCACCTGGAAAGCATCATCAACGAACAAGGAGAATACGATGCAAATGTAAAGGTGAGGATTGACAAAGCAAGAACAACATTCCCACAATTCAACAAAATATAAAAATCATAACTGTCAACTAATATCAGAATCACAATCCTCAATATGAACGTCAGGACAGTTTGTTCTACTGTGTGGAGTTGAAACTTGCACAACTACTACAACCATCATCAAAGAGGTATAAGTAATTATGAACAATTATCTATGTAAGATAATGAATGTCTGTTGTTCGTATATCATCAGCAACAGTGTACTGTGTAAGAGAACAAACTAGTTTCCATGTGAGTAGGAAATTAGGAAGAGACGATGGGAATGGATAGGACATATATTACGGAAATCATCAAACTGTGTCCTGAGGGAAGCCCTAACTTTGGATGCTGATGAGTATCAGAAGAGAGAGAGATCAAAGAAAACATTACGTTTGGAAATCGAAGCAGATATGGAGAGAATGAATGAGAACTGGAGAGAGCCGGAAATGATTTTTCAGGACATGGTTGGATGGAGAATACTGGTGAGTGGCTTATGTTCCCCTATCAGGAGTAACTGGTGTAAGTAAGTTGATTCCGATGTGTATTGTATGAGTCCAGGCTTGAAGTGCAGAGGAAGATGTAATATAACACATTGGCTATAACTGCCAACAGTTTGTGCTGGACAGAAACTGGTCAGCGTCATTCGATCTAGTACTAACGAGTTTCCATTAATCACCAAGGTAACTATCTTCTGTACTTATATGCTCGACTTGAGCGTCTGAATCTCCAGCTAGGGCCACAACATCTGATGAAGTATCTTTTTTGAGATCAGTTAACAAGTGTTAGAAGTCATATTTGATTTCGTAGAGGCTGCACTTTGTTGGGATATAAATAGAAATAACGAGAAGACATCATTTTCCTCGCAAGTTTCTTGCTCCGATGAAATCTTCTAATCTAACAGCACATAAATGAATTAATGAAGATAATTAATTTAGATACATCATTTATTAAGTTAGAGATTAAGTATAATTTTTACAGATTTTCTTTATTGATTTTCTTTTTGTAGGTGTATACCAATTGGCAATAATTAGTTTTCATTTATATAAAATGATGTAATATGTTAATTTCAATCAGAGATTATTTATAATTTTATTGCGAAAAAGAACAAATAATGAATTGATGAAAATATTAAATTAATATGATGTAAATATTTGCAGGCATGGGAATATTTAGAGAGTTATTTAAATTATCGGAATGGGTTTTGTGGAGATTTTAGAAGTTTCACTGATTGAAATCATGAGTTAATTGAAGCTAGAACACCATGGAAAACCTGGAAGCACTGGATGGCCGTTTCGTCCTAGTATGGGACTCCTCAGAAGTGTACGTCTACGATCCCGCCCCCCGCGAGATCCGAACCCAGGACCTATCAGTCTCGCGCCAGGCGCTTAACCAACCAAACTACTGAGCCGGATGAGAAGTCCCATACTAGGACGAAACGGCCGTCCAGTGCTTCCAGGTTTTCCATGGTGGTCTAGCTTCAATTGACTCATTATTTAAATTAGTGTAAATTTCACTTTTTATAACACGGAAAGTCATTAGTATGAATGAATGAATAAAAGAGTTAAACTCAATCAAGTCATTTTGTCCATTAATCTCCAACTTCGTTTTATTTCTAATTGTTGTCAAGTAACTTTATTCAAATAAAAATGATTTTTATTCAATTTAGTTGTAACTATAAGCAACGAAAAGTTGTTTTCTGTTTTTTTTTTTGATGACTTAATTAAATATTTAAACTGTGTAAACACTCTTAGAAACAATATTTTGATTTAGATACTGAATTATTGATGATTTTTCATACGGTTTTATAAAATAATGAAATGAATTCAGAAAATCAATTAGATAATAAATCGTCCAATATGAAATAATATTGAATGTAATACGAAAAGAAGTGACTTCAGTATTTATAGTTACTTTTACTCATTTTAGTTTATGTCTTTATCAGCTAACAAAATAGATCTCTCATTAGAATTTAGAAATCTGTTTGTACATTAATTTATATCAGCAGAAAGTAATGAGAATAAAACATTGTCTTTCATTATTAAAAAAAAAGATAATACTGGATGATGATTTCAGTCATTAATAGGTATGACATTAATGGTAGAATTTTATAGATAATAGTAGTGTATTATTAAGTTTACTTACCGAAGATAATTTTGATTGATTCCGTCTATGTAAAAAAATTATGTTTTGATAGTAGTTAGGAGAAAAATAAAAAGATGATTAATTGTTGACTAAGAAATGAGTGAATTCTTTTATATCAGAAAGGGTTTTGTGGAGATTGTAGTAGTTTCAACAGTTGAGATCATGAGTCATTTGTGGATTAGTTGAAGTTAGACATTAACACTGTTGGATGTCGGCTCAGTGGTCTAGTGGTTAAGCGCCTAGCGCGAAACGGATAGGTCCTGGGTTCGAATCCCGCGAAGCCAGGTCGTGAATGTGCACTGCTGTGGAGTCCCACAATAGGGTGAAATGTCCTTTAATTGATTCATGATCTCAACTGTTGAAATTCTTTTACAATTTAATCAATTCCTTCTGTTTATCAATTTCATATTGTTCCTAAAATTTGTGTTTCAACTTCAAATAAACATACCATTATACATGTACAATCAGCCAGACTAAATTGTTACCTTTATTATTACAGTATATAATGTTAGAAAATTATGTATTTACTTGGTATTGTTTACGTGAATGGGAAGATTCAAGTACTTCTAGGTTTTCAATGGTGGTCTAGCTCCAACTGACTGATGAACTCAACTATTGAATTACTATAATTTCTACAAAAACCCCTTTCTTAGCGAACTAGGATTGTTTTGAACTTGAAATTAACCACTAGATAATTTGATTCAAATGAACGATTTTCATTTTGTTTACACTTAACATTATCAATTTATTTTGATTAGGTTAACAAAGAATATTGTAGTTAACAATATTTTAAGGTAAATCGTTATGAAGAAAACAATGTAGACTATTTTTTAGTTTAAACATATAAACTAGATAATTTGATTTGTTATTTACAACTAGTTTTATACTTATAGAATAACTATATATGTATACATGCGAGAAACGAATAATGATGTTAATCTTATTTCAAATAGCATAATCTACATAATGAGTTTTCTATAATTGCTCTATTAAACCAATTAATGATATGTTTGTAATGAATAAAGATGTTCACAGTGTTGAGTTTCTTGACCTAGATTCCTGATGTATAAGTTTATTATTATATCTTTCTAGGCATTATTATCACCAAGGAATTGAAGTAACAATATTTATGCGAATATTTCTTGGTTTGCTTCCGTCTATGTTATACAGTTTAACATTACTATTGCCTAGAATGTTACAGTTAGCTTACATGATTTAGTTGTTTATCTCTATAATCTGCCTCATGAATTTTTCAGTGAGTATCATTTGTTCAGTTACGTGATATGTTGTGCCTTTTTCAGAGTGTCCACTTGTTATAAATGGATATAAGTGTTAAATGTAAAATGATTCCCTAGTCTTGTAGCATAGATATTATTTTTGTTCAGTTATTTTCATGTTCATAATTGCCTAAATGGATTGATGTAGGCTGAAACGTTTGACATTTGGTAAACATTTGACTTTGAGGCAATTGTAGCATATTTATATGCAGTTAATCTTCCTTTCAAATAATACAGATTTTAAGTGCTTATCAGTTATTCTAGAACGTATTTCATCATAAAGCGTACACTAAAACTTTAAACATCCGGACAATTTTGTGGTAATTCGTATATTGTTATCTATTTAGAGTTAGAAATATATGAGCCAGGCTTACTCTTGAGCAGGATTTTATTTCATTACACAGTAATGAAACAGAATATCGTTATCGTTATCTTGGCCTTAATTATTATTATTATTATTATTACTGCATTTCTCCCTTTACTTATGTCCCATATTCTCGTTATTTTATTCATAATTGATCATGACAACACTTTATTTTTTACACCTCTATGACCTTTAATTATAGTAAACAACAAAACGAAACGGCAGCCCAGTGCTTCCAGGTTTCCAAAGGTGGTGGTCTAACATCAGTCGGTTCATGATCTCAATCAAAAACTTAATAATCTCCACAACCCCTATACTAGCAAACAACAAAACATTTTAATTATCATACTACATCCACGTTATAATTCGTTACTAACTTATTAGGTCTATTGTTATTATTTGTGTGACGTAATCTAGTATTATAATCTTTCTATTACATCATCTTGGTTATTCCTTGTATGCATTTTCTCACGGCACTAGTACTTTAACAAGAAATTTTCATATATATATATATATATATATACGATTGTACAACTCGATAATAAATTCGTTGAAAAGAGAGACCCCTTCGTTGAACTTCATGTTTTTAATGCTTAAACAGTATATTATTACATTGTCTAGATTGAATGAAATGAATGAATGGTTACAGAGTTGAGATAAAAGCACGTTTTCACCAAATAAATTCTATTAGTAGTTAAGACATCATAATGGGTATATGAAAGTCAATAGACCAGACTTAACAATAACAAAAGATGTATACTTTGTAAAATAATGGGCTGTTATTCAACTTCATTTTCTTATATTATCAAGTGACCACTGAACTGGCCGGCATCAAATAATGTTAATATCTAACTTCAAATAATCCACGAAATTGAGCAGCACATCCACCATTGTCTTTAGTGAGTTACTTTCTCACAACAGACTCGGTCTAACTGTAATTAACTCATGATCTCAACTATTACAATTACTATAATATCCACAAAACACCTTCTGGTCTATTTAAATGTTTTCTTGTCTAAATGATTTTATGTATAAACAATTCTAAATATCTATTTACTTTCTTTAATAAAATATATAAAAAACTATATTTATTAGCCAACAAAGCAATAATTAGAAATATGGTGTTTGGAAAACTGTAATAAATAAATCATGAATAATAAGATTCACGAGAATAATCTCAATTCTTAAAATTTGTGAAAATCATTATTGTTCAGAATTGAGATAGCTTTCTGAAAGATTCATTGAAAAATGTTGCCAAAAATATTCATTTTGATTGAGAGCAGAGCGGTCCGGACGTTCGCTCGCGAGCGGGACCGTTGATGTGCACTGATAAAGAGTCCCACAATAAGACGGAATGGCCGTTCAGTGCTTCCAGGTTTTCAAAAATAGTCTAACATCATTCGGTTTATGATCTCAATCAATAACTTAATAATCTCCACAACACTGTACTGATAAAACTGGTAGTATTGAATGATTCTTTTTTCAAATGTTACATTTATTAAAGTTGAGAATATTAATCATTTAACCATATTTTAGTGATTTGGATATAAAATACTATTTAGAAAACTAGGTGTTACGTTTGATCATGCCAAGAAATTTCTGACTAAAGAAAATCTATTGTGCAAGTACGTAATACACCACTAGTTACAATTCACTAGTGATTAGTCTCAAAATGCAATACCTAGAGTTGTAATGAGAAGCCATGATCAGCGGAGTTCAATTATGCAGGGTTTAAGATTATTATCTAAAACAGGAAATAGAACATGGTCGCGTAATTGATTAAAGCTGGACAGGTACATCATTGAGTGGTGGCCACAATACATCCAGGATTTAGTCGTGGATTCATGCTGTTGAATAACCACCTACTACGAGAAAACATATGTCAACTGTTTCCTGGTTATTAGTGAAGACCTAGCTAAGATCGACTGGTGATTTAAACTATGAAAACTCTGCTATCTTCACAAAATTCTATTCGGATAAATAATTATTTCTTATTTAGTTTGATAACCATCGGAACATGTTTTCTGAATAGAATTCGAAAAAACTAATCTCCGTGTTTCATTGATAAGCACATTTTTTTATGAAATGTAAATATTTCAAGCAGAAAATATCTAAAGAATAACGTCATATCTGTAGTAAATAATTTTCATAAATTATATTTCCAATGTTTACTGTTCAAAGAAATTGTTCAAGACACTATTTCTCAACAATCCAATGAAAACCTATTACAACTGAGTGGAAGTATTGGGAAACTTAAATGAACATTCGTTAATGTTTGAACTAATAGTTTGACTATAAATGGAACTGAAAGTACACATAAGAGATTTCTAGAAAATGTATTTGAAATAATCTCAACAACTGAAGTATGGATAATTTCAACATTTTTCTCAGTAAGTTGATTTGAGATTCTTCAGATTAATAATTGAAATCAAAATTATCGAAGAGTATGTACTTACTTACATACTTAATTATGTCTGCTAATCCTCCTGGAGGAGCACAGGCCGCTCACCAGCATTCTCCATCCAATCATGTCCTGAAAAATCATTTCCAGCTCCTTCCACTTGTCATTCATTCTCTTCATTTCTGCTTCGATTTCCAAACGTAATGTGTTCTTCGGTCTTCCACTTTTTCGCTTCCCTTCACCATTCTAAGTAAGGGCTTGCCTCGAAACGCAGTTCGGTGATTTCCGTAATATATGTCCTATCCATTCCCATCGTCTCTTCCTAGTTTCCCACTCACATGGAAACTGGTTTGTTCTCTCACACAGTACACTGTTGCTGATGGTATACGGACAATGGACATTCACTATCTTACATAGATAATTGTTCATAATTACTTGTACCTTCTTGATGATGGTTGTGGTAGTTGAGCAATTTTCAACTCCACACAGTAGAACAAACTGTCTTGTCATTCGTATTGAAGATTGTGATTCTGATATTAGTTGACAGTTGTTATGATTTCTATATTTTGTTGAATTGTGGGAATGTTGTTCTTGCTTTGTCAATCCTCGCCTTTACATTTGCATTGGATCTTCCTCGTTCATCAATGATGCTACACAGGTGCGTGAAGGATCGCATTTCCTCCAGAGTTTCTCCATCAAGTGTGATTGTTTGGTTCTCGCTGTGTTGTATTTGAGAATTTTGTTTCTCCGCTTGTGTATGTTGAGGTCTACTGATTCAGAGTCTGCTGCTACACTAGTTGTCTTCATCTGTACTTTTGGTGTGTTTGGGATCGGAAGGCTAGGCCATCTGTTAAGTCAAAATCGTCTAATTGGTTCTGTGATGTACTTTTATCCTGTGCTTCCCGTTAGATGTGGAGATCTTCATAATTCAGTCAACCACAAGAAGAAAGAGGAAGGGGGAGTAGACAGCCTTGTCTGATTCCGGTCTTCACTTCGAATGCATCTGTCAGCTTTCCTTCATGCACCACTTTGCACAGTGGTCCATCGTATGAGTTCCGGATAATTTTGATAATCTTCTCAGGAACTCCATAGTTTTGAAGAAGTCTCCATGATGTTCCCTCTTCTCGTGGTGAATGAAGCTAATATATAGTGACTAATTCCACTCAACTGATTGTTCAACGATGATCCATTGTGTGACTGATCCTTACGGAATAATCGAAGAGTATATAGCTTTCAACAAACAAATTTACACTTAATTTGTATCCAATCCTATTCAAAAGTTGATTTCTGTGTAGTAAGAAAATACAAGTAAGGAAATGTGAAAAATGGGAAAATTGTTTATAATGTATATCCGTATGTTATGATTAAATTTCATAAGCAAAGGTTATTTAAAATGTAGTTTCTTCTCAAAATATTTTCTAATATTGGAAAAATGTTTCTAGTCACGTAAAGAAAATATTAGTAACAGTTAGTTCGTCTTATGGTTTGTTTTTCAAAAGCTATTAAAAAGGAATTACTATTGATGAGAAGTGTTATTAACCTTAGGAAAAATCATATTTATTTAGACAGTGTTAAGTGGGGTAGAATAAAATGTATAGGTATTTATGCAACATAAACATTTGGTGGTATTGGTTTGAAGCTGAACTATCTTACAGTACTAACTTTTGATATGCGTTTTTCACCGAGCCAACATTTCCCAATGTATGATTTGATGAAAGTGTTCAGTCATAATGACAATGAAGTTTGCAAAATGCAAATGACTATGAGTTATATTTTGAACAATTTGATAATGATACATCAAAGTTTCAAAGTTTACATTTCTTTTTTCTGCATTATTAAAGACCATTTGATAAGAAACAGAATATCAGTTTTCATTTGAAAAATCATTATTCTATAGGTAATTACGTCAAGAGGTTCATTGATAAAAAGCAATGTAACAGATTCTTTCAAATCCTTCATGAACGTCACTCTTTGCTCAGGTAGTATTATAAAAAAACATGTATTAATGTGCTATCAACAACACAAAAATATTCACATTCCTGTTTTCAAAAATCACATCAACTAACCAGTGAAGAGAAAAGATATAACTAAATAATTAGGTTTAAAATGTTATGTTTTACAATAATATAATGTTTTTGGAGAACATTTTTATGTAATCCCTAAACAACAAAGTATATAATTTCATGTACTAACAGATAACGTTACATTAGTTTCACTGATATTTATTTTGCTGGATTGTGGATAACAATGTAATACGAGGCACAGATTCACCCGATTTAGAACTCATCAGCTGAATGTCCTTGCACTTCATTGACCATGTTAACACAAGGACTCAGAATTGGTCCCTTATGCTTCAAACGCTCAACCAGTTATTCACTAGGCTACTCGGTCCAGATTTCTACTCACTTGTGCAACGGAAAGGATTATTATTATTATTATTAAAACGTTTATTTCGAATTTATAATCATGGTATTGTATAAAACATGTCTATTTCAAAATCAAACATTATTAAATGCTCATTTTATGTTACCGCTAACTAGATTTATATATTTGATTCATAAGGACCATAGGTTCCTAATGGCACAATATAAACATTATCTATTTCATATAGGACATTAAGTTGATACAATGAAATCACTCAAGATGTTTAATGGTAATCGCATCCAAGTTTTTCTTAGTTTGCTAAAACCGAAACAGTGAAACATTTAAGATTGGATTTTTGTATTGCTTAAAAGTGAATCACTCTTTACCATAGTGACATTAGCCTCATTTTATTATATCATGTTTTCATTCTTTCACATCTAGAATTTTATTTTTTTTAACTGATTGACTGATATCAGTTCATGTTATTTTTAGTTGAAATTAACTTTCTTTAGCTATTTCACCAAGAAACTAACTTATTTTTGTTTTATCTCTACGGTCATTAGTTACCATTATTTATGTTCTGAAATCTCCTCCGCATTCTGTTTAATTTTGATATTTAAATTATAACAATTCTGTTCTAACTATCACTCTACAATAATAATAAATATTTACATTGAATCAATTTCATAAACATAAGTCTGTTAATGTTTTTGATAACTAACAAGAAAGATAGCTTGGTAACTTATTTTCCTCTCCCTTTTACTTTCTTTTAGATCGATTGCAGCTTAATTTTACGCTATAAACCAGTGAACTGTGAAATTTATTCAACATATTTTGGGAATTAGAACATCACTGCTCTATTTCAATTTTATATCAACTTCATTTATATCTTGATATCTGTAAATATTTGAAATAAACAGTTAATATTCATTTTGTGTGTCGTTAATACATATTTAGGAGATAATATTTATTGGTATACTGGGATAGGATTGAAATCCGTGTGTTCTATATCGGACGTGTCAACTTATATCTATATCTTGGCTTTAGTAAACTTTACTCTAAGGGGTTTCAATCCATTAGTTTTCATTTTAAATAATGACATGATATCCATTGTGATACTATGTTTAGGTAGGTAGCAGAGATTGATTAAATCCAATGTATAATATCATTAACAGCAAACTATTCAACCTTATAGATATTCGTAACAGTTTTTGGGAATTTCATGAATTTTAACATATACATTGGTTAAACTCATAATGATAGTAAATCACCTAAATGTTTTATTCAAATAATGATAAGTTATAAATAAATATGGAATATATATTTCTGATCTTATTTGAATATCATAATAATATGAACTTCAGGAACATAGAAGAAAATGATACAAATTTTCTTGCTTACTGATATTAAATAGTAGTCTAGTACAAAACTATATCATACATTATATGAAAACATTATTTTCACCGGATCAAAGATTTCTGTTATGTATTATAATCTCAAAGTCAATTAGCATCTTATTGATGAATATCTTGGTGAGTTCTGAAATTTTTAAAATTTAAATCAATGTGTACTTACCATATTGGTTAGTTAACCCTATTCGTTTTGTACCGAAACACAACTAGTGGTAATACGAATTTCTTAATATCCCACCAACATATTACTTATAATAAGAGAAAGGTTTTTGTGGATATTATAGTAAATTTAATAATTGAATTCATGATTCAATTGAAACTAGGTCAACATAAAAAGCCTGGAAGCAATGGACGGCCGTTTCGTCTTAGCGTGGGACTTCTTAACAGTGTGCGAGCACGATCTCGCCTCGTGAGGTTCGAAACCAAGACTTATAGGTCTCATGCACAAACGCTTAAACTCTAGACCACTGAGCTGGCATCTAACGGTGTTTATGTACAACTTCAACCAATTCACGAAATTACGCCGCCGTCTACCATTGTCATCAGTGAGCTACTACCTCACAACTGACGTGGTTGAACTCCACTCGTCACGACTTCTCACTAGAATTCCAGGAATTACCTCTTGGAGAACATCACTAGTGAACACATGATGATAATAATCAATGAAGTGTTTTTGTGGATATTATAGTAATTTTAATAGTTGAATTCGTGAGTCACTTAAAGCTAGACCACCATGGAAATCCTGGAAGCATTGAACAGCCATTTCGTCCTAGTGTAGGACTTCTCAACAATGCGCATCCACGAGTTCGCCTTGCGGGCTTCGAACTCAGGATCTAACAGTTTCGCTTAACCACTAGGCTGCTTAGCCGGCACCCAACTACTGAAGAGCCACATACTAGAACCAAACGACCGTCCAGTGCTTCCAAGTTCTCCATGATGGTCCACTTACTTACTTACGCCTGTTACTCCTTGTGAAGGAGCATAGGCCGTTCACCAGCATTCTCCATCTAACCCTGTCCTGGGCAATCCTTTCTAGCTCCGTCCAGTTGTAATTCATCGTTTTCATATCTGCTTCTATTATCCGACGCAATGTGTTCTTTGGCCTTCCTCTTTTTCGCTTCCCTTCAGGATTCCAAGTTAGCGCTTGCCTCGTGATGCAGTTTGATGATTTGCGTAATGTATGTCCTATCCATGTCCATCGTCTTTTCCTAATTTCTTCTTCAGCTAGAAGTTGGTTTGTTCTCTCCCACAAAAGGCTGTTGCTGATGGTATCCGGCAAATGGATGTTGCATGATGGTCCAACTTCACTTCAATCATCAATTCAACTAGTAAATTAATATTACTTATAGTATGACATAACATTTAGACCAAACTAAACATAAACATAAGTCTTATTTTTATTCCGTTCGTTTAGACTCCAAATATTCGTCATTATACAAACAAAATAATACTTCTGTTTTTAGTAAGATAATACTAAAAAAAAAGAATATTTTCTTTTCTTATATTCTATACATCATTTATTCATTTATCAGAATATGAAATTTCATGATAGTAACCTTAATTTTAAAATGGGATTTGACCTTGATAATTTTTATATAAAAATGTTTGTTTATTTTTATTCAATATTATTATTTGACCTAATAATTATTACTTAAATAATTATTAAATTCAATTAACATTGATAATAATCATTTTGATGAGCATATTTATTTATTTAGTTTATTTATTAAAAATGGATCTCATTATGGTGAATATTCAAATGAAAGATTTTAAATTAATAGAGAATAGTTTATTTAGTTGATTCATTAAGTATATAATAATAATAATAATAATAATAGATTATCGCTGTCATTCACAATTTATTCTTCATCATTCTATATTTATACTTTATGTTTATTCAATTTCTATTACTAGTTTATTATTTCTATGCAAAATAATGATGAAGAATAAGGTTTAAATAACTTGATTTGACTAAGTATATGTTATATTCTATGATACACTTGAAAGATCGCTTAATACATTTTCAATGTGTTTATTATCAGAAGAGGTTTAGTGAATATTATCAGTAATTTAAATAGTTGAAATTATGAGTTTCATAGTAGAACAAAACGGCCATCCAATACTTCCAGGTTTTCCATAGTGGTCTAGTTTCAATTGATTCGTGATCTCAACTATAACAATATGTTTATCATAATTGATTGATCACTGGGTGGTGATTAATGTCATGCATGTCAAGTTCCTATTTAGTGTAGATCAAATGCTATCGACCATGTTGCAATGTGGCCACCAGTCTAGGTGACTCGATACTGCGTGCACTGTATATTGAGACTAGATGGTGGTTGTGATTACATCTTAGTCCTACAGAAGGTCAGTCGCGGCCCGGATAGCTCACTGGTAACGTCTCTGACTGTGGAGCTGGGTGACACAGGATCGAATCCTCCAGGGAGCACCAGTTCCCTGATGAGTGCCGAGTAGCACGAAACCCGGGTTTAGGGTTTCCTGTCGACTACCTCCAACCACCATCTCATCACAATATATTTATGTTTTAATTTAATACATTTAAACATTGAGTTATTCATACAGTTATAATTGTAATAGTTTGAAAATAGTTTTGTTTTAGATGATTTATTTTAATATATAAAAGTAAAATGAGACTGTATTTATTTACGTTCTATTTTTTTGTCAAAGTAATGATTAATTTTCGTCAGGAGCACACATAATACTAATTTTTTATCGTTTTGACATTGGAATGTACTATTTGACACAATCGTTAATAATTTTTTCATACTGCCTCTCTCTCTATATATATAGTCTGTGTTTTTACAAATTTATGTAGTATTAGTATCTTTTTAAAAACTTGTTACTTTGACTTTCCAATACAATCGGTTATAAATATTAAACAAGCTTAGCATTTTTAATCATCTAAAGTAGGTATGATACATTTTCAATTTAAATAACGGTATATATTACAAAGGAAATTTGATAAAGTAAGATACAGTATAGAAAGTGAGATTTCGTTAGAAACATTTATCAAGTTTCATCAGACATTTTATTTTAATAAATACTGAATAGTCAAATGATTTGTAGATGAAAATGGGATGAAAAAGTTTAAGCGTTGCCGATGATAAAATGAATTACCGTCCATATTTATAATCTGATTATTCTGTTGAAACTGTAATTATATATATATAGTCACATCTAAAGTTGGGGTTTGTTCATCACGAAAATATATATACTACAACCAAACGCTGCAAAATGTGGCTTACAAAAAAAATATATATATATATATATATATGCGACTGATGAATACATACTCCAATCCTAAAGGCGTTATAAATAAATCAAATACATAAAAACCCTGTCACAAGCAATTAATTACATTCGGTCAATGGAAAAAAATATTATATTCTACTCAAATAAAATATTCAATATTGTAAGTAGTAGGTGGATAATTAATATTCAATTTGTAGTTTTCTTTTGTTTATCAAAGCAAAAGGCATAATTAGCCTTATAAAAGATTATACTTTTTAAAGACACATTATTTATATTCGATAATGTTATGTGTTGTTACGTCAACGATCGATCACAGTATATCAGTAAATATTGTGATAGAGATTGTTGTGAAACTCTATATCTTTTCTCAATTAATAAAGATTTACTTTTAACTAAAACAGATGTACTACGAATAACCATTTAAAGACAATTAGCGTTAAAACCATTGAATAACCGAAAATCAAGGAATATTGGCTAGTGATTTCATCATGTAATGAGAAGTTTTATTGAGTTTTGAAACACGAACAAGTGGATGCCAATTTTGATTTTAAAGTTGTGTGTTAATTGTTTAAGGTTAATTTAGTCAAGGATTAGCTAGATCACACGGATGAACAATTGTATGCAGAGACCAAAAGAGTTGTTTAGTGCTTCATAGTTGTTATTAATTATTTAGCTAAATTCGATTCGAAAATTTCAAATCATCAAAGTTCTTCTAATCTGATGGTATATCGAAGTTTAAATTTTCATGTAAATAAACATAAATTGCTCCCAAATTCAAGTTTTTATCTAGAATTGATGAGGATGTGTTATTCTTTTGCCTGTTAAACGTGAAGCGCACTTAATATGGTATTTTATATAAACTACTTACATACTTATGTCTGTTAACCTTCGTGGACGAACATAGGCCACCCATCAGGATTCTCCAGACATCTTTCTTCTGGGCTCTCCCATCCATTGGTTTGCAATCGCTACTCATTCTTCTGATGTCTGCCGCCAATTTCCAGCTCAGTGTGTTATTTGTTTTTCTTCTTTTTATGTCACCTTCAGGATTGTTAGTTAGGGATGGTCTCTTGATCAAATTTGATGATTTCCGTAAGGCATGTCCCATCTAGCTGTAGCGTGTTTTCCTAATATTGCGTGAATACTTCTATTGATTTTTTTATCTTCTGTTAGTAAACTTTATTATTGATTAGTTTAATTATAATGTTTCATAGTGCTTTTTTAGGATCATATTAGTTCATGTAATGTACAGTTTTTAAGTTATACTCTAAAACATTTCGTAATCAAATACTAACAAAAACTGTAGAGTATACGTTTAAATCAAGGAAATCTAGTTTAAGTTTCTGGAATTAAGGATAATTTTGATAAGACTATCTAAAGTTACGAGAAACTAACATATGAACGTGTTTGAAACAAAGTTCAACAAACAATAACATAGGTTTAAGTAAAGGGAATGACGTCTAAAATTGACAAATGATACCTCAACCTCTTTAAGTCATACACATCATGTTGATATGACGAGCCCATTTCGTGCCTGTAAACTGTTTAGGGATGTTTTGGAAAACTTGACGAACCAAGACTTTTTGAGCAGACGCGAAATTCAAGAGTTTGAATTTCCGATTACTGCAACAAGTGGTACTATTATGTCTTTCAATAAATCATTTGTAAATAAACCACAGTATGTTTTTCAAAAAGTGTTCTTTAGATCCTATATGCTTTTTTTCTGATTGGTTTATTCAACTTCCTTCTTCTGATAAAACTATATCCTTTTTTCAAAATGAGCACACACTTTGTACTGAACGTGAATTGTAATATGATCAAATCCTAACAAGCCTCTTATATCCCTACTTCATTAATGAACACTAGATATAAAAAAGCATTAGGGTGGGTAGGGAAGTTGACCTGCTTCTGGTAATATTAAAATAAAATAAAGTTACGACTAAATGAATTGTAATCAAATGATAATCACTGGAAGTAGTAACAGCAAATTCAGTACATTTATCAGCCAAAAAGTTTAGTGTAAATTAAGTACACTCTCGAGAGAACAAATTCTTGATACCATTAGTGAAAGCACATTTAGTCAAGTGTTTCGGAGGGCATTTTAACGCTAGATACTTGATAAAATCATTGGAAAACTTAAACAAAGATCGATACCGGCTCATAGTCATAAACGTAGCTATACCACTATCACACATTGTTCTATTACTTAGACGATCATGATAATAAATCTTGACGCCATGTAGTGATACAAAATTACTGTCATTTAACTAGGATTCTTGTATCGCGATTTAATGACATTTATGATAAATATTTTGACATCCTAACAACCAGAGATAGTTCACTTTTACTGTAAATAATCAGAATTTCGAACTAAGTATTTCAGGAACGAACATATTTTAAATTCACGTCACCAGACATAGATCTTCTTAGTTACATCTGACGATATTTTGTAAAAAACGATTGTTCGTGATTTCTTCACAAAAGTATGTGATTAGGTGATACACGCATGATAATACACTATTAGTTAGTAAAATCTAACAAAGATGATAAAAAATGTTACCGCTCCACAATTACTATTATTTTTATGTTTTGTATAAGTTCACCAAATTATTTATTGACTTTTTATTATTCTTAGCTTTACTCGGTATTATGTTTTTGGTATAATATAGAATTCTCAGCATAAAGTATTTCAGCGAGTTTCCATTCCTTATTTCTTGATAGATATTGACGATAAATATCGAGTGATCACCGGTTAGATATTAGTATTTCAGAAGTTGACATCTGAATAATGTTCATTCTTTTCAATCCATATATCCAGCAATCACAATGTCTCCGATTGTACATTTTTGTAACTTGTATTGAGAATGGTCACATACTTTTCACAAATACACCTGAATAGGTTGTGCAATTAATTGACATAATGATCTGTTAAAATAAACAAGCAAACAGATAGCTTGTTGAAATATCTGAATGGCAGGAACAGGTAGCCCGAATATTTAAGCAAATCGCCTTGTATTCATCCAGACTTTGATAATTTATTTTTTCCAAAATGTCAGTATATACAAATCTTATCTATCCGTAATTTTGCACTGTCTAATAATTTCTTTGTTTGAAACGAATTTAATAATGTTTAGCTTTATCACAATTATCCTTAATAAAATAGGCCTTAAAAAAAAACAAAATCATTATTCTCGCCTTCCGATTTCTATTCAAAGTTGATTTTATGAGAATGTTTACAACAATTACATTATTCTTTATTAATGATTATTTCTATAATAATGATAATAATTGAAAATAGGTCGTCATCATGTAGGCGATTAATCGATGTTATTATTTGACCATTAAATACTATAAGAAAAAAAACATAAACACACTGAACTAATGAGTGAAGATAGATAGTAGCTAGCATTCGGGATCCAGGACGTGCATTTCGTCCTATTTGGGACTCGTCAGCTGTATGTACTTGAATCACACAGTTGATGATCACTCTAAGACTCGAACCCAGTACCGTTTTGCTTCAAACGTCATCACGTAATCTTCCTACCTAGTAAGAGATTGATCAGTTGTAATCCTAATCATCAATGGAAAAACTCAAATAAACAATTGTTTACTTACTTACGTGTGTTAATCCTCGTGGAGGAGCATAGGTCGCTCATCAACACTCGCCATCCAACCATGTTCTGAAAAATCATTTCAGGAATTCATTCCAGGTCTTTCCAGTTATCATTCATTCTTTTCACATCTGCTTTGATTTCCAAACGTAATGTGTTCTTTGCTCTTCCACTTTTTCGCTGCCCTTCACCATTTAAAGTGAGGGCTTACCTCATGATACAGTTTGATGATTTCCATAATGTATGTCATATCCATTCTCATCGTCTTTTCTTAATTTCCCACTCACATGGAAGCTGGTGTGTTGTCTCACACACTACAATGTTGCTGATGATATCCAGTCAATGGATGTTGAGTATCTCACATAGATAATTGTTCATAATTACTTGTACCTTCTTGATGATGGTTGTAGTAGTTGTGCAAGTTTCAACTCCATACAGTAGAACAAACTGTCTTGACGTTCTTATTGAGGATTATGATTTTGATATTAGTTGACAATTGTTTTGAGTTCCATATTTTGTTGAATTGTGGGAATGTTGTTCCTGCTTTGTCAATCCTCACCCTCACATCTGCATCGTATCTTCCTTGTTCGTTGATGATGCTAAACAGATACGTGGAGGATTCCATTTCTCCCTGATTTTCTCCATCAAATTGATTGAGTTGGTGTTCTCTGTGTTGTATTTGAGCATCTTGCTTTTTCCTCTGTGTATGTTGAGGCTTACTGAATCAGAGAGAGGCTGCTGCTACACTAGTTTTCTTCATCTGCATTTGTTGGTGTGTTTTGGGATCGGAAGGCTAGGTCATCTTTGAAGTCTAAATCGTCTTATTGGTTCTGAGCTGTCCATTGTATTCTGTGTTTTCCCTCAGATGTCGAGGTCTTCATAATTTAGTCAACCACAAGAAGTAAGAGGAAGGGTGAGTGTAGACATCCTTGTCTGACTCCGGTCCTCACTTAGAATGCATCCGCCAGCTGTCTTTCATGTACTACATTGCACTGTAGTCCGTCGTATGAGTCCCGGACAATGTTGACAATCTTCTCAGGAACTCCATAGCGTTGAAGAAGTTCCCATGAAATTCTCCCTTCAACATTGGCAAACGTCTTTTCATGATCAATGAAGTTGATGTATAGTGACTAATTCCACTCAACTGATTGTTGGACGATGATCCATCGTGTCTCGATTTGTGCATGAACGATCCTTATGGAATCCGAACTGTTGATCTTGAAGTGATATCTATAGGAATGTCTTTATATGGTGCTTTAATGTCCAGTAGATTCATTAAAGTTGGTCTATTCAAGAGTTCCTCAATACCAAGTGAATTGAAACTAAATTAACAATTTCATTGTTATACTAAAAGATCTATATATATATTTTTCAAAACCTGAAAAGAAAACACTATTTCAAATTAGTTATACAATGAGCATCTTATTTCTCTAAGATTAAAATTACAATGCACTAATCAATATGTAAACTATTATGACAAAAACTTCTTTTCTTTTCTGGGTCAAATTTGACAGAAAATATCTGAGAATGAATATTCCAATGAAATAATATAGAATGAAAAGCCTTATTTATTTAAATGATATATTGACAATTGAATATCCCTTTACTCATCTTCAAAATAAATGATTTGTTGCGTGATAAACTTTGCCTGAATTGGTTAAATAACTAAACAGAAAAAAATATTTCGAAAAAAATTGACAATTTATACATGGATGATTTTGGTTTTATTGTTCTGTTATCTCATTTCATAAAAAAACAACATTCATCACGAACATATATTCCTTGAAAATATTCAGTGAAGTAATGGACAAATATTTTATCTTCACTGATTGAAATCATGAGTCAATTGAAACTAGACCACCATGGAAAACCTGAAAGCACTATTAATAATCATCATCTGCTCATTAGTGGCTGACTTCAAGAGATACTCTTGGAATTCTAGTGAGAAGCCGTTACCAATTGAGTCCAACTAGGTCTGTTGTGAGATATCAACTCACTGAAGACAGTGGTGTATGTTGGCGCAACTTCTTGGATCGGTTGAAGTTAGACATTAACACTGTTGGATGTCGGCTCGATAGTCTAATTGGTTGAACGCCTGACGCGAGACTGTTGGACTTGCGTTCGAATCTCGCGGTGAGCGGTATCGTGGATGCGCATCACTGAGGAGTCCCATACTAGGACGAGAGGGCCATCGAGTGTTTCCAGGTTTTTCATGGTTTCTAGATTCAATTGACTCATGATTTCAATCAGTGAAAATTTCCAAAATCTCCACAAAACCCCTTCTAATAAAAATATTTTATCTATCTTCAAATTAAGATGTAATATATATATATATATATATATATATATATATATATATATATATATATATATATACAACGGTTTTCAGGAGAACTGGACACTATCCAAACTTTCATGTGACAACCTAAACAGTACAACTCAATCCCGTTTCACAGGTAAACCAGACACTACCCAGGCTTAAGATTTGTAGCCAAAATAGCACGGCTCAACCTCGTTTCCAGGCCCTATTCAGACTTGAACTTTATATCCCGAGCAGTACAACTCAATCCCGCTTCATTGGAGAACTATACGCCATATAGACTTTAACGCTACAGTCTGAATACTACATCTCAATCCTGTAGCTCAACCACACAAGTACCAAGCACCCTAGTATATCATCAATATACACTTATCTAAAAAACAAAACGTTTCTAAAATCTAAATCAAAGACAAAATCACTTAAAAGCATAAACAAAACAAATCCATTTTCTACATGATTTACGTCTATAGAACTTGAATGGAATTGTTTACTCTTAGAATAACTATTTGTTATTTCTTTATAAACTATTTTAAAGAATAAATTGCGTATGCGCTATCATTATCTATTTTGAATAGCTTGTGAATGTATTGTAACATTTAATGTTAGTGATGAATGTTTGTTTAACAATACACTCATTCAATACAAAATATTCTTCTTTAGCTTCAATGAAACATAAGAGAAAAATATAACTTATTATTTTGGTATCTTCATCAATATTAAATGAAGCAGCTTCTTTCAATGTAAACAAATTGAAATGTATCTAAGATTCTTTAATCTTGTTTATAAACTAAAAAATTCAACAGAGCGGAACTTATCTTCAGAAAGTTTTATAAGTGTATTCAGTCAATTGATACTTGCAACTTACAAAAGTATGTGTATGTAAACTGTTTAACGAACAATTGAAACAAGATTCTTTATTAGAGTTTTACAGAGTTCATTCAGAAAAGTATTCTTAGTCGATGTTGTTAGGAAAGAATAAATACTGTGATGAATTTCGTGAAATTAAATTACATCAATGTTATTCGATTTTAAGAATTTTTCAGCGATTAATTAAAGATCCCTATTTACCTTAAGAATCCACTTGATTTATAGATATTTTACAAATATTTGAACAAAAAACCTAATTCACTGATTGAAATCATGAGTCGATTGAAGCTAGACCACCATGGAAAACCTGATCTAATTGGTTAAGCGCCTGGTGTGAAACTGATAGGTCCTGGGTTCGAATCTGGCTGGGCGCGGGATCGTGGATGCTCACTGCTGACGAGTCCCATACTAGGAAGAAACGGTCGTCCAGTGCTTCCAGGTTTTTCACGGTGGTCTAGCTTCAATTGTCTCATGATTATGATTATGATTACTCTTTGTTGGTAAACGTTCTTCCTGCTTAGATTGTCTCGAAAAGTTCAATCTTTCAAAAGTGATTTAGAATAAATGGATTTTCCCTGTTGCATTGGATGATACAATGGCATTCAAAGATCGAGTTACCGGGCTCTAGTTTAAATGTGAAACTCAATACTAGGATAGTAGCCCGTTCAAGTAATGAGTATCAAATAAGATGAAGGAAGCCTTCTGGGTTCTTCTGTAATTCAATATCCATCCATTATAGATAGCGGTGTCATCAAAGACATTCCACAGTAGGAAAGTTTATCAAGTGATGCAAACACTACTCGGTGAATTCTACATTACTTTTATATAATATAATCCATTGTCAATGTTTGTGTTACTGCTCACCCTGAAAGGAACTTTTCCTCAGTAACTTGAATGTCATGTATTCTATTTTTCATGAATTAATTCACGAACACACAGAGTAACGCCTAATGTCTTGAAACAAAATTCAAAGAAATATCAATAAGTACTTTAAACCACCAAAGTGAAATACTCTATACAAATAACAATAAAGCTAATGACTTGAATTCTTTCATTAACTGTTTATTTATATTAAAAAAATATCTTTTTCCTTTAAATAAAAAGAAAGTTAGCCAAAGGGAAATCCTTCAGTAAATGGATAAGAAACATTTATATTAAAAGCTATTAGAGCAATAATTTATCATTTGGAAAATAATTCAACTTTG
This sequence comes from Schistosoma margrebowiei, assembly GCA_944470205.2. NCBI lineage: Eukaryota > Metazoa > Platyhelminthes > Trematoda > Strigeidida > Schistosomatidae > Schistosoma > Schistosoma margrebowiei. The sequence continues at coordinate 63,182,566 of OX104024.1, read as the reverse complement.
GAATTGTCATGAGGGTTTAAATTTATTGACCTACAATGTTAAAGTTAACATTTTACTGAAACATGATCTGGTTTTATATTTTTATCACATTGAAAATATAACTCCATCTATAATAGTTTATGCTTAGTTGTGTTGTCCTACTAAGTAAACTAAGTTTATTAATTAATTCGGATTCTTTACAATGTTTGTAATTATTTATCATTTATTCGCTTATCTTATCATAAAACTATTAAGATATAATATAGGTACATTATTTCTAGAGTGATAAACCCTTTTTACCGTTCCAAAGATAGTAATTGATTTTTAATGTAGCCCAACTTTCATATACTACGTTTTATGTAAACATTTTGCAGAAAACTCTTTTGAAATCTTATAAACGTATCTTGTTTTCAATAACAGATTCATGTAAAGATATTTATGATGATAGTTTCTATGTTATGAGTCTAAATAAATTATCCAACTGAATACTGTTATTCTGAAATATTTCTTATCTCAGAAAGAATGTGTTTGTAAAATTGTAGTGAACAGAACACGAGAGGGAACAATCGAATGTATTTAGTACGAAATTAAAGAGTTACTTGGTAAAATAGAAAAACCATATAGTTAATTTGCAAAATATCAATCTATCATATTAACCTGGACTGTTCCTGTTGCAAACATCAATCCATTGTCTCACATTTCATTGTTCATGCGTTTTCTTATAAATTTCATTGTGTTCTTGCTGTTCCTTCCTTGATCTTCTTCCATCTGCTACCAAACATTACGTTCCTGACTCGTGTCATATACTACTTACATTCATATAAGTAGCACGCACCACAAAATCTTAGCGAGTGAATTAGAAGTAATTTCGACATTTCACTTGACAATCTGGTCCAACATTTTTCAAGGAACTATTGATTAGATTATATTTCCTTGAAAATTTTTGGACCAGATTGTCAAGTGAAATGTTGAATTTACTTCTAATTCACTCGCTGAGATTTTACAAATACATTCTTCCTTTTAAATGTTTCATATCAACTCAACGCCTAAATACTATGTAACTATTCGATCAAATTTAGACGAAAGTCCGTATATATTTGTTATCTCATTTCTTAATGATCATTTATATTATTGTATATTATATAATGATTGAAACAGTTTAGATTTTGTTTCATACTAGTAGTCGATTGCAATAAAAAAGAAATTGTCATCATTACATCATTTGAAAATTATTTCTGCTCAAATTTGTCATTGGATTTTGTTGTTGGTTTGTTTTTTTTTTTGTTTTTTTTTTGGAAAAGTAAAGCTTCAAGTTTCTATGTGAAAAACTTATTTTGTAACTTAGTGTTTTTTAATTGATATTTGTGAGTGGATATTCTTTCGATCACTATTGAAATATCTGAATAATACGATCATGTTGAACTATATAAAACATTTAAAATCATAGTCTAAACTGTGAGAATTGTACGATTTCGTTATTTATTTAGGAAAATGTTTGAAAACTGATTACAGTCAACAAAATCTAAACCACATTTTCATCAAAATTCATTTTAACATTAACTCAAATATCAACAGTTTTTGCAGACAAATATAATTGAAAATGCATCATATATGAAAATATGAACAATATTGTTTATTCAATGATTGAGATCATGAGTCAATTGAAGCTAGACCACCATAGAAAACCTGGAAGCACTGGATGGTTGTTTCGTCCTATTGTGGGACTCCTCAACAATGTTCACCCACGACCCCGCCTTTTAGGATTAGAACCCAGGACCCATCAATCTCGCGCGCGAGCGCTTAATCACCAGACCATTGAGGTTTTCCGTGGTGATCTAGCTACAATTCACTCATGATCTCAACTATTTTGAAATTACTACAATCTCTACAACACCCTTTCTGATACCAATCAACATATGCTTACTAGTTACTCGCTTCAAGATGTATATCCTGTAGTTCTATTGAGAAGCAGTGACCATTGGGCTTCAACCGGGTCACTTGTGAGATAGTAACTCTTTGATGACAATGGTAGATATGTCGCTCAATTTGTCCAATTATTTGAAGTTAAATCGGTCAGGTCAGTAGTCTTGTGGTTAGGCGTTCACGTGTGAGATTGAATAGTCCTGATTTCCGATCCCGTTAGACGGGGTCATGGATTCGCACTGCTAAGGGGTCTCACAATAGGACGAAACAGCCGTTTAGTGCTTCCAGGTTTTCCATGGTGATCTAGCTTCAATTGACTCATAATCTCAACTATTGGAATCATTATAATATCCACAAAAACCCCTTTTAACATTGTTTTTCATTAGATATATCGTTCACCTATATATGTTGTTCTTAATTACAGTATGGAAATTTTTCAAATATAAAAAAATATTTACATTAATTATACAAGATAAAAATCATTGCTCATAAAGAATGAGTAATAATTTCATTGACTTTTTCATGATGCCTAGTATTATGATCACTTACAGTTATCTCATCTGACATCCTAGAACTTTATATCATACTACAGATATATTCGTAATATAGTATTCAAACGTTTCTATTTTAATCGGATGTGTACTACCCTATGATGATAAGCACACTCATACACATACACACCAGTTTCTAGACAACTTGGCATATATATATCATTAAATCATGATTTAAAAATACTACAGTTTATAAGTAGTTGGCGTGATCTTATAGAAACGAATGAAACCTATTCACCGTAAATATTGTTCCTTGTCCTTTTTAAGTTGATGAATAGAGCATAACGTCTTCTATCTGACTATTTATATACGTTTTTTTAGAATTTTACTATGTGATTTCCTTTTATACAGGATGGAATAAATAAAAGTTATATATATATACTTTACTTTCTATACTCACATATATTTCTTTAATGAAATAGAATACTTTATTATATATTACGTCATTCTATTTATCTGTATGGATTAAATAATAAAACTATCGTCATATTTTTAAAAAGAAAGCTACAGACATAACTGGTGCCTTTTCCTAAATCATTTTATCTTGATAAAAAGAATGCGGTAAGTATATTTTGAAGTTAAACTACGTTTTGTTTCTCATGTTTAAATCATTTACCATGATGACAGAGTTCCTCACTATCAAAACGAATAAAACGGTTCACAAGAATATAAAAATATCATTACAAATGGATATGATGAAAGAAAATAACAACTAAACAATGACTAACCAACCAATGTTTTTTTTCTCTTAAACAAAAAACATCTACAAACTTAATTGAATTCAAAGATTTATTTGATTTTCAAAGAAACTATTTATTTTCAGAAGGGGTTTTGCGGAGATTTTAGAAATTCCACTGATTGAAATCATGAGTCAATTGAAGCTAGACCACCATGGAAAACCTGAAAGCACTATTAATAATCATCATCTGCTCATTAGTGGCTGACTTCAAGAGATACTCTTGGAATTCTAGTGAGAAGCCGTTACCAAATGAGTTCAACCAGGTCTGTTGTGAGATATTAACTCACTGAATACAGTGGTGTATGATGGCGCAACTTCGTGGATTGGTTGAAGTTAGACATTAACACTGTTGGATGTCGGCTCAGTGGTCTAGTTGGTTGAACGCCTGACGCGAGACTGTTGGACTTGCGTTCGAATCTCGCGGGGTGCGGTGTCGTGGATGCGCACTGCTGAGAAGTCTCATGCCAGGACGAAATGGCCGTCGAGTGCTTCCAGGTTTTTCATGGTTTCTAGCTTCAATTGACTCATGATTTCAGTCAGTGAAACTGTTTATTTATTAGATTACTAGATTTAGTTTAAGGGAAAATTTGAACTGAACAATATTTTGACAAGAAGAAATTTTTCAATGGACTATATTAAACATAATTCAGATATTCCAACATGAAAATCGTCACATTATATAGTCGTTTGTAAAATAAATGTATTACATAATAGAAATTGTATGTATAATTGAAATTATTATGAAAAAGTGCAATCGCCAATCTATCATGTAATCAGAAATAGAACTCAAATCAGATGAGCAATAAATGAAAAATATAATAAAGAAGAAGCGAATCAAGTGAAGAAATCTCAATTAGTTTCTCATCATGGTTCTACACTGATATATGTATATGATTTAGAATAATGAAATAATACTCATCGAGTGGATACGTTACGTAATAATTACATAATGACATTTCGATTATAAATTAACATTGGGTAATTGGAAAAGAGGAATATTAATAATAATCAAAGAAATTATTCAAAAATCAAGAGGTTGCTACGTTGCATAATATATAAAGAAAGAAAGGGAACAGAATATTTTGATGAATGTTCAGTAGAATAGCAGTTATGTAAAAATCAAGAGATGAATGTTGAGAATAAGTGAAATACAAAATTCAAGAAACAAAAGTGGAAGAAATACGAAAATAGTTTATCAATGTTCTGCTTCAAACGCCCCTGTATCGATGGCCAAGTTAGCGAAAGTGGTTGTACCAACTTCTTTTTGATGCAAAGGTTAGGTTTGTGAACATAGATAGCAATGGCTTCAGCAATGTGCAAAAGACGCACTCGTAAACCATTTAGTAAATTTTGGTAGAATATAGTGGATAACCTTAAAAGCTTTATTCAGTTCAACATGATGACCTGTGTCAACCAAGTGAGCGAGAATAGAACTCTTAATCACTCTTACCTGTCCTTTGCTCAACCACGACGGATGGTGCTCTGTCATACGATGACGAGCTCGCAAAATTGTACGCCCCATATAACTGACCCCACAAGAGCAGTCAAATCGACAAATACACAGGGATTCGGCGAATTCAGACAGTCTGTTTTTAATGGTCGTTTTTATTGTGAGGCGGTTTTAGAAGATAGCACTCAGTCTAACAGCATTAAATGCTTTTTGTACCGCTTTTCTTAATCTCTGAGTCACAATTTCTTCAGTAGTATGATTTAAGAATTGTAATTTTAAGCACAATGCTTTCTTCGGAACGCTAGGTATCTTTGTCCTTTTCATCTCCTCCATGTGTTTGTCGATGTATTTCATTGGGTACTCATTCCTACTAAGTAAGTTACAAATATTAACCAATTAATCTACAGTAGTGTCATCCGAACAAATCATTATAGCACGATGAGTCAGGATCTTTATCAAGTTCCTTTTGTATCTGATTGGTACTGCACTATAGAAATGTGTATTGTCCTGCTGCAGACTTTCTGTGTAACCCTCGATAATCTGATAAATACATTATGTCATAATTCAGTTTCAATTCTTAAATGATTAGATTAACCTTATTTGTTTACTAAAGTACACAAAATATTAGTTATTTAATGCCTATTTTAAAGCTTTTCAATATAAAATATTAGAATATATTCAAGTGAGATTATTTGTTTATGGATTATCAAAATAATCACTATGATGTGTCTGAGAAGATCGTCAATATCATCTGGAATTCATACGACGGACTACAATGCAAAGCCATAAATAGAGGACAGCTGACGAATGCAATCCATGTAAGGACTGAAGTCAGAAAAGGCTGCTTACTCTCATTCTTCTTTTTTCTTCTATTGGTTGACTGGATTATCATGACTTAAAATGAACAGCTCGGATTCAATGAACTGCCTTACGAGGCAAGCGCCAGATTGGAATCGTCAAGAGAATCAGGAAAGAGCAAGACTGAAGAACACACTGCACAGAGAATTGGACTTGAAAAGGATGAATAGCAAATGAAAAGAACTAGAAAGAATTGCCCTAGAAATGGCTGGTGGAGAAGCTGGTGAGAAGCCTATACTCCTTCAGAAGGGGTAACAGGCGTAAGTAAAAACAGTGAAGTATCAAAAAGTTCTTGATATTTTCATTTTATCAACATCATTTTATGATTCATTATTAGATATTTTTATCCTACGTAAGAGTACAGCTGATCTTGTCTCTGTATTGAAAAAACAACAATACATTAAATTAATGTATGTTTGTTTTAGTTGACTAGATACTAATCACATCATTTTTAAAAAAAATGACATTAATTTTACTGAGTGGATAGTTGAATAGTTAAATCACTTTAATAGAAAATATATAATTGATTGTTCAGTTGTCAAAATACAAACACTGGTGAAGTAAATACTTTCTTTTTTCTCTTTTTTTGTTAACCAAATAGATAAAAATACTTTAAAAACAAGTATAACCAAAATTTTAAAACACCATTTGTTTCCAATATAATTGACATTGTTTGTCTGTATCTTCCTAATGCTGGTTAGGACTACAATTAATCAGTTTCTTGTGCATTCTGTACGGATTGTCTCGATATTGTCTTAAGTCACAAGCTATATAATCGAAAATGGATAATGGGTAGCAGTGGGATCCAGGATACGCGTTTCGTCCTATTTGCGATTCGTCAGTTAGATATACCTGAATCTCACAGTTGATGTTCACTACAAGACTCGAACTCAGTACCGTTTGGTTCAAACGTCATCGCGTTACTCACTTAGCTACTGAGTCCGATAGCCAACTGCTTGTGCAATGGGGTGAAGTCTAAATTCACTTGATGTTGATTGTTTGTATCTTCCCATTGTTATTTAGAACTATAATTGGTGAGTTCCTCGTTGGCATATGTGCATCCTGTATGGGTTGCCTCGATATTGTCAAAAGCTTTATGAGCGAAGAAGGATAGTGTTTAGTGGTGGAGTTCAGGGGCTCCTCAACCTTAATCAGTTATAGAAATGTGTTAGTAAATAATGAACCTGACGAGTTTTCGTGGTTCAACAATCATATTATTATTATCATTATTATTTAATATTCCACAAACAATGAGTTCAACAAAGACTTAATAATAACTGAATTTTCAGCTATAGTCTACATTCAATTACCTAAACTAAAGGAGGATACTTATTTGGATTATAATAAATTATGTGAACTTATCGTGAACTGTCATACATTAACGATAATTTTACAAACAAGGAGTCTGATGGAAATTAATCTCACGTGGAAGTAGTCTTTTTTGAGGCACAACTGAACACCACAGAGCTGTCTCATCGTGATTTACAATCTGAGGGCTTTACATGGATGGTGTTCAATGTGGCGAATTAGACAAAGCAGGAAATATGAACCATATATCTATTATCATAGCATCCAATTATGTAGACATAATGATCAAGTAATCACGATTGATTGATCACTGGATGGTGATCAACGTAATGTGTGTCAAGTCCTTATTTAGTGCAGTCGAGGCCCGGATAGCTCAGTGGTAACGTCTCTGACTGTGAAGCTAAGTAACACAGGATCGAATCCGCCAAGGAGCACCAGTTCCCTCAAGATTACAGGTACACCTTGCTGACGAGTGCCAAGCAGCATGAAACGCGTGTCCAGGGTTTCCTGTCGACTACCTCCAACCACCATCTGATCAAGTAAAAACATATTTGTACATCTTTTATTATTCTGCTTATATGAAAAAAATACATGATGTACTCTTGTTACATAACTTAATAATACTTTAAATCAAGTCACATTTCTTTGTTAAAAAATATCAGTGCACTGATATAAGGCATCAACAAACGCCGTCCAGTGCTTCCAGGTTTTCCATAATGGCCTAGCTTCAATTGACTCTTGATCTCAACTATTGAAATTGCTACAATCTCCACAAAACCTCTTCTGATACGAATAAGCAAATTTATATATTATAGACGTTATGAACAACGCTAATGTACATATGCTGCAATATGTATGATACATAGTGATGATTTACGGGAATTTTAGTAAGCAATACCGCTCATTTTTTCTTAAATGATCTAATAAAGTCATTATAGTTATTGTAAGACTATAGAAATAAATAGTGCAAACAGACATGCAAATATTTATAACAATAAAACAACTAATCAGTTAAAATAGAAAATCATACTAAACCAAAATCATGCTAAAAATAGTTACCAAATGATATATCCCTTAAACATTAGGATTAATTGGGATAAGTATAATTTAAGCTGAAAAAAAAAAGTATCTCTTTTAATTTTCCAAATTTGATAGTAATGTGACTCTAGATTATTAAATTTAGTTTTTTTAATCCTTAAAAGATCAGTAAATTTTTTTTAAAAAAACAATACATTTTTGGGTGTGACATAATTTGGAACCTATGACACTAAGAATAATCTGGGAAATGGTAATTTATGAAAACAAAAACGTTTATTCATTCATATAGTTAATTTTCTTGTTAAAAAGTTGTAAAACAATATGATTTTGAGATGATGGAGAAGATTTGTAACTTAGATGGATGATTTTGATAGAGTTTTGTTCACTGAGCTGGATGGTTTGGTCATGGAGCTTTCATCGTTTTTCTGAAAGACATCATAAGCGCAAACTTCAGGTAGAATTGAAGCTTGTCCCATAGACCTTGATGACAAGTTTAAGGTCAACAGTAATCATTCACAATCGAGGTCTACTGGCCAAGCTGTGAGCCATATGTGGAGATATTCGAACACTTCAGTTCTACCTGAATTTTTTGCTGATGTCGTTAAAAAAAAACGATGAAAGCTCCATGACCAAATCATCCAGCTCAGTGAACAAAACTCTATCAAAATTTGTAAAACAAGAATGAAAAACATTTTGGGAAAGGTTTTTTTTCTAATTACCGAAGACTCATAAAACTGACAATCTTTTACGACCTTTGCAATTATTAATTCACCCTGTCATAAGATTTCTCTATGGGTACTCCATTTGATTGAGCCCATATGGAAAACTATTTATACACAGTTCAAAATATGGTTTTGAATTTATTTCTAGATTCGATAATATTTACTTCAACAGAAATTATACACTTTCTTTTGATATATAAACCTTGTTTAGTAGTGTTCTTCTAAAAGAAGCTACTGAAATCATATGCCGTTAGGATAACAGTTAATCTTACAAGCAACAGACTAATAGAATTATTATTTTGATGCATGAAATATATAGTTTAATGAAACGTATGTTTGACAAATAGCTGGTGAAATGGGCATTTTATTATGCTTCATATTTGCTGATATTTTTCAAGTACAACTAGAAAACATCAAATTGATGAAATTTATAAAGTAAAAGTGAATGGATTGGAGACATTTTGACGATATTTTCATCAACTATGATAATAATGATCACGCTGAGTGGTTGAATAGATGTTTTAGTTAAGCCTAACGAAATTTTAATTCGCATGAGAGCATAAATCATAAAATAGAATAAATTTCTTGAACTTCATGATAACAAGAAACAATGGTGTTTTGATTTTACGTTTTCATTTACAGAAAAAAGTTCTCTGGACAGTGTTATATTTGCATTTCAACAGCATTTGTCTCATTTCTTTTAAAAGTAATCTGCTACGGACTTTGTTTATTTTTGGAGGATAACTGGACTAGTACAGAAGTGTTTCAATAACAAACAGGAAGTTATTCTAAGGATCTTAGTTAAGAATATCTATCTCATAAAGATTATGAATGAGAAATTCAATTACACATAAGTTTATGAGACAATCTGATATACTAAGAAAGAATGTGCTTATTTAATTTTTAATAAATGAGGATTATTTTTATAGGTAGAATAGTTGTCCACTAAAGAACAACACTGAACTGACCTTCAGTAATTTAATAATTACTTATGTAATAATAAGGCTACCCAGGGAAACTAACCTGAATAACAGATATGTAAAAACTTTCAGTTGTATCTATCAATTCAGGTTCCCTGTTGTAGCCCTTATGTTTGTAATTCAAATATTTTACTGCCTTGAAGACTTTATATACACATTGCAAAGAGTAACTTATCTTTGGCAAAACCTTATTAATTCTTGGAAGATTTTATGTATTTAATCATCAATTATTCTATTAGGATTAAGTGCTCTTGACATAAAATCATAATTTGCAAAGAAAACTTTATTTTTACATGACAGCTGGATCGAAGGGGGGTATTCACTACTAACCATCTCATCTGACCAGTATTCTTAAATAACAGGAGTTGAAAAGAAGAATAAGTGACATAATAAACATCAACATAAAGAAAAAATGTTAGGTATGCAGAGGAATATGCCAATGATTATCGTGTCAAGTCGAACGGTGTCCTTGGACATTAAATGTACATTTCCTATTGGTCGATATTTGCTTCAGTTGTTTAATATTGTGTAAATGTTGTTTCCTATTTTTATGGTACGATGTGGTATGCTTGGTTAGTATATAAACAGAGTGTGTTTGAAATATAATGATTCATATCTCAGAGGCTGTGGCTTTGTTCTGGACTCAACTGGCTGGGGTAGACAGGGAAGCAGGGCCAATCAGGACACTAGGTCGTTCGTACGTATTTTGCGTGTCACTGTAACCGATCGATCGATATAAACGCTGCGTATCAAAAACCTGCAGTCACTCACACGCGTTACAACAATTGGCGACGGGGTAGAGAAAATTTGGAACCCTCTAATTGGACGAGATTCAGCTTAATTATTTTGACCAATCAGCGTCCGAATTTATTATCGGTGATCTTGGAAGTCATTGGTTATTAATTGGTCACAGTATTTCTTATTACCCTGCTGTCTCAGAAAATGACTATGCTTCCCGATCAATTAAAGCTACTACTTGACCGCCAGCAGCAGCGTTTCAGACAGTGCCAGTTGAATGTTTTGGACAATTTACGCACGCGACTGCTTAATCTCCCGTGTTTTGGAGATGTGAAAGAAATTGACGAATTAATTTCTCAGCTGCACACTGAACTCGAGAATGACTGCAGGAGGTATGAATATGAAAACAAAAGCCTCTATGAATCCTTAACGAGCAGCAATGCAAACGAGGCAGTCGCTCATGATCCGTCCAGCGATTCAGAAATGTCCAGTTCAGAAGCATGCCCTGTCGTGGGTTCAAATCCCACTGTGCCCGAAACATGTGAGGTATACAGCACACAAGAAGAACTCGTGCCAGAGAATGTGTATCATGCATCAAATAATGGTCATGAATCTAATACAAATTTCAAGGAAGCTGTTTATTCTAGTGACCTATTATCCACTGATGGAATCTTGAAGAGTTCTGGTGAATATGTTTCACAAGAATCAAACCTGAATGACCTCATGTCTGGTGTCGCTAATCCTCATCATCTAGTCAGTTTTAATGATCCCTCTACTCAATGCGCGAAATATGCTTTAAATAGAATCAGACTAACTGTTACTTGGGTACATGAGGACCCAACATTATTCCGCGGGGGAGGACGGACGCAGAAAATTTTAAAATCCGGATATCAACTCCGGATCCTCAAAAAAGAGGGGGAGGTGTTAGGTATGCAGAGGAATATGCCAATGATTATCGTGTCAAGTCGAACGGTGTCCTTGGACATTAAATGTACATTTCCTATTGGTCGATATTTGCTTCAGTTGTTTAATATTGTGTAAATGTTGTTTCCTATTTTTATGGTACGATGTGGTATGCTTGGTTAGTATATAAACAGAGTGTGTTTGAAATATAATGATTCATATCTCAGAGGCTGTGGCTTTGTTCTGGACTCAACTGGCTGGGGTAGACAGGGAAGCAGGGCCAATCAGGACACTAGGTCGTTCGTACGTATTTTGCGTGTCACTGTAACCGATCGATCGATATAAACGCTGCGTATCAAAAACCTGCAGTCACTCACACGCGTTACAACAATTGGCGACGGGGTAGAGAAAATTTGGAACCCTCTAATTGGACGAGATTCAGCTTAATTATTTTGACCAATCAGCGTCCGAATTTATTATCGGTGATCTTGGAAGTCATTGGTTATTAATTGGTCACAGTATTTCTTATTACCCTGCTGTCTCAGAAAATGACTATGCTTCCCGATCAATTAAAGCTACTACTTGACCGCCAGCAGCAGCGTTTCAGACAGTGCCAGTTGAATGTTTTGGACAATTTACGCACGCGACTGCTTAATCTCCCGTGTTTTGGAGATGTGAAAGAAATTGACGAATTAATTTCTCAGCTGCACACTGAACTCGAGAATGACTGCAGGAGGTATGAATATGAAAACAAAAGCCTCTATGAATCCTTAACGAGCAGCAATGCAAACGAGGCAGTCGCTCATGATCCGTCCAGCGATTCAGAAATGTCCAGTTCAGAAGCATGCCCTGTCGTGGGTTCAAATCCCACTGTGCCCGAAACATGTGAGGTATACAGCACACAAGAAGAACTCGTGCCAGAGAATGTGTATCATGCATCAAATAATGGTCATGAATCTAATACAAATTTCAAGGAAGCTGTTTATTCTAGTGACCTATTATCCACTGATGGAATCTTGAAGAGTTCTGGTGAATATGTTTCACAAGAATCAAACCTGAATGACCTCATGTCTGGTGTCGCTAATCCTCATCATCTAGTCAGTTTTAATGATCCCTCTACTCAATGCGCGAAATATGCTTTAAATAGAATCAGACTAACTGTTACTTGGGTACATGAGGACCCAACATTATTCCGCGGGGGAGGACGGACGCAGAAAATTTTAAAATCCGGATATCAACTCCGGATCCTCAAAAAAGAGGGGGAGGTGTTAGGTATGCAGAGGAATATGCCAATGATTATCGTGTCAAGTCGAACGGTGTCCTTGGACATTAAATGTACATTTCCTATTGGTCGATATTTGCTTCAGTTGTTTAATATTGTGTAAATGTTGTTTCCTATTTTTATGGTACGATGTGGTATGCTTGGTTAGTATATAAACAGAGTGTGTTTGAAATATAATGATTCATATCTCAGAGGCTGTGGCTTTGTTCTGGACTCAACTGGCTGGGGTAGACAGGGAAGCAGGGCCAATCAGGACACTAGGTCGTTCGTACGTATTTTGCGTGTCACTGTAACCGATCGATCGATATAAACGCTGCGTATCAAAAACCTGCAGTCACTCACACGCGTTACAACAATTGGCGACGGGGTAGAGAAAATTTGGAACCCTCTAATTGGACGAGATTCAGCTTAATTATTTTGACCAATCAGCGTCCGAATTTATTATCGGTGATCTTGGAAGTCATTGGTTATTAATTGGTCACAGTATTTCTTATTACCCTGCTGTCTCAGAAAATGACTATGCTTCCCGATCAATTAAAGCTACTACTTGACCGCCAGCAGCAGCGTTTCAGACAGTGCCAGTTGAATGTTTTGGACAATTTACGCACGCGACTGCTTAATCTCCCGTGTTTTGGAGATGTGAAAGAAATTGACGAATTAATTTCTCAGCTGCACACTGAACTCGAGAATGACTGCAGGAGGTATGAATATGAAAACAAAAGCCTCTATGAATCCTTAACGAGCAGCAATGCAAACGAGGCAGTCGCTCATGATCCGTCCAGCGATTCAGAAATGTCCAGTTCAGAAGCATGCCCTGTCGTGGGTTCAAATCCCACTGTGCCCGAAACATGTGAGGTATACAGCACACAAGAAGAACTCGTGCCAGAGAATGTGTATCATGCATCAAATAATGGTCATGAATCTAATACAAATTTCAAGGAAGCTGTTTATTCTAGTGACCTATTATCCACTGATGGAATCTTGAAGAGTTCTGGTGAATATGTTTCACAAGAATCAAACCTGAATGACCTCATGTCTGGTGTCGCTAATCCTCATCATCTAGTCAGTTTTAATGATCCCTCTACTCAATGCGCGAAATATGCTTTAAATAGAATCAGACTAACTGTTACTTGGGTACATGAGGACCCAACATTATTCCGCGGGGGAGGACGGACGCAGAAAATTTTAAAATCCGGATATCAACTCCGGATCCTCAAAAAAGAGGGGGAGGTGTTAGGTATGCAGAGGAATATGCCAATGATTATCGTGTCAAGTCGAACGGTGTCCTTGGACATTAAATGTACATTTCCTATTGGTCGATATTTGCTTCAGTTGTTTAATATTGTGTAAATGTTGTTTCCTATTTTTATGGTACGATGTGGTATGCTTGGTTAGTATATAAACAGAGTGTGTTTGAAATATAATGATTCATATCTCAGAGGCTGTGGCTTTGTTCTGGACTCAACTGGCTGGGGTAGACAGGGAAGCAGGGCCAATCAGGACACTAGGTCGTTCGTACGTATTTTGCGTGTCACTGTAACCGATCGATCGATATAAACGCTGCGTATCAAAAACCTGCAGTCACTCACACGCGTTACAACAATTGGCGACGGGGTAGAGAAAATTTGGAACCCTCTAATTGGACGAGATTCAGCTTAATTATTTTGACCAATCAGCGTCCGAATTTATTATCGGTGATCTTGGAAGTCATTGGTTATTAATTGGTCACAGTATTTCTTATTACCCTGCTGTCTCAGAAAATGACTATGCTTCCCGATCAATTAAAGCTACTACTTGACCGCCAGCAGCAGCGTTTCAGACAGTGCCAGTTGAATGTTTTGGACAATTTACGCACGCGACTGCTTAATCTCCCGTGTTTTGGAGATGTGAAAGAAATTGACGAATTAATTTCTCAGCTGCACACTGAACTCGAGAATGACTGCAGGAGGTATGAATATGAAAACAAAAGCCTCTATGAATCCTTAACGAGCAGCAATGCAAACGAGGCAGTCGCTCATGATCCGTCCAGCGATTCAGAAATGTCCAGTTCAGAAGCATGCCCTGTCGTGGGTTCAAATCCCACTGTGCCCGAAACATGTGAGGTATACAGCACACAAGAAGAACTCGTGCCAGAGAATGTGTATCATGCATCAAATAATGGTCATGAATCTAATACAAATTTCAAGGAAGCTGTTTATTCTAGTGACCTATTATCCACTGATGGAATCTTGAAGAGTTCTGGTGAATATGTTTCACAAGAATCAAACCTGAATGACCTCATGTCTGGTGTCGCTAATCCTCATCATCTAGTCAGTTTTAATGATCCCTCTACTCAATGCGCGAAATATGCTTTAAATAGAATCAGACTAACTGTTACTTGGGTACATGAGGACCCAACATTATTCCGCGGGGAGGACGGACGCAGAAAATTTTAAAATCCGGATATCAACTCCGGATCCTCAAAAAAGAGGGGGAGGTGTTAGGTATGCAGAGGAATATGCCAATGATTATCGTGTCAAGTCGAACGGTGTCCTTGGACATTAAATGTACATTTCCTATTGGTCGATATTTGCTTCAGTTGTTTAATATTGTGTAAATGTTGTTTCCTATTTTTATGGTACGATGTGGTATGCTTGGTTAGTATATAAACAGAGTGTGTTTGAAATATAATGATTCATATCTCAGAGGCTGTGGCTTTGTTCTGGACTCAACTGGCTGGGGTAGACAGGGAAGCAGGGCCAATCAGGACACTAGGTCGTTCGTACGTATTTTGCGTGTCACTGTAACCGATCGATCGATATAAACGCTGCGTATCAAAAACCTGCAGTCACTCACACGCGTTACAACAATTGGCGACGGGGTAGAGAAAATTTGGAACCCTCTAATTGGACGAGATTCAGCTTAATTATTTTGACCAATCAGCGTCCGAATTTATTATCGGTGATCTTGGAAGTCATTGGTTATTAATTGGTCACAGTATTTCTTATTACCCTGCTGTCTCAGAAAATGACTATGCTTCCCGATCAATTAAAGCTACTACTTGACCGCCAGCAGCAGCGTTTCAGACAGTGCCAGTTGAATGTTTTGGACAATTTACGCACGCGACTGCTTAATCTCCCGTGTTTTGGAGATGTGAAAGAAATTGACGAATTAATTTCTCAGCTGCACACTGAACTCGAGAATGACTGCAGGAGGTATGAATATGAAAACAAAAGCCTCTATGAATCCTTAACGAGCAGCAATGCAAACGAGGCAGTCGCTCATGATCCGTCCAGCGATTCAGAAATGTCCAGTTCAGAAGCATGCCCTGTCGTGGGTTCAAATCCCACTGTGCCCGAAACATGTGAGGTATACAGCACACAAGAAGAACTCGTGCCAGAGAATGTGTATCATGCATCAAATAATGGTCATGAATCTAATACAAATTTCAAGGAAGCTGTTTATTCTAGTGACCTATTATCCACTGATGGAATCTTGAAGAGTTCTGGTGAATATGTTTCACAAGAATCAAACCTGAATGACCTCATGTCTGGTGTCGCTAATCCTCATCATCTAGTCAGTTTTAATGATCCCTCTACTCAATGCGCGAAATATGCTTTAAATAGAATCAGACTAACTGTTACTTGGGTACATGAGGACCCAACATTATTCCGCGGGGGAGGACGGACGCAGAAAATTTTAAAATCCGGATATCAACTCCGGATCCTCAAAAAAGAGGGGGAGGTGTTAGGTATGCAGAGGAATATGCCAATGATTATCGTGTCAAGTCGAACGGTGTCCTTGGACATTAAATGTACATTTCCTATTGGTCGATATTTGCTTCAGTTGTTTAATATTGTGTAAATGTTGTTTCCTATTTTTATGGTACGATGTGGTATGCTTGGTTAGTATATAAACAGAGTGTGTTTGAAATATAATGATTCATATCTCAGAGGCTGTGGCTTTGTTCTGGACTCAACTGGCTGGGGTAGACAGGGAAGCAGGGCCAATCAGGACACTAGGTCGTTCGTACGTATTTTGCGTGTCACTGTAACCGATCGATCGATATAAACGCTGCGTATCAAAAACCTGCAGTCACTCACACGCGTTACAACAAAAAACAATAATAATTCATCAGAAAATCTTATGATATGTGTTTATTTACTGAAATAATTCAAGCGCTTTGAAACAGTTTACTTTAACTCGATTATGATTTACAATTAAATTTGTGGAGAATCATGACTTGGACTCATTACTGATAAACGTGAAATAAGTCAGTAAGTATCAACTCTGAGATGAAGGTATATTCAACTGACCAGTCCCGAAAAGGATAAAACATGTAGCCTAGATTCCAATGCTAGCCACCATCCATCATTGTTTACAAATCTGTTTTGTTATACGGTATGAAAAACTGGTTTAACAATGTACTAAGTAGTTTGAACTTTATAGCAGCTGACGTGCACTTGAGTTTGTTGAAATTAAATTTGGTTAAGCCTTTTTGTTAATTTATTTAACGACAGAG
The DNA here is from genome assembly GCA_944470205.2 of Schistosoma margrebowiei. Classification (NCBI taxonomy): domain Eukaryota; kingdom Metazoa; phylum Platyhelminthes; class Trematoda; order Strigeidida; family Schistosomatidae; genus Schistosoma; species Schistosoma margrebowiei. Next base: position 63,165,594 of record OX104024.1, on the reverse strand, counting down.
TCATTAGTACAATAATAACTTATCTATACCATCGTACCTTTATTATTGTTGCACCTGTATGAATATGTATGCTTAAGCATCGTTTACTGCCTACACATATATTCATTCTGCTAGCCTTACTGTTAGTCTTTTAATTGATTCGATAATTCATTCATTTCACTATGTATATATATGTATATACATTTTAAACCTGTTCTCCCACTTGCCCGTTCGACTTGCATGCTCACTCGCTTACTCGCTTACTTTTTGTCACTACTATTTCATGCTTCCTTACCGTACCTGTAATTTTGATGATCTGTGCTTGAGTGCAATAATAAACTTAATCAAAACATCGTATTCGCCTTCTGAATAATACACCGTTGGAGCGTTGACTAGTGACGGTTATCAGGACGAACTGTATACAAAGTTTAAGGATTAAATTGAATACCGACCACCACAACCTGTTAATTTGCACAGGACAATGAAATGAACGTACAAAAGAGTAAATAAAACAGTAAATAGAAATTTTAGAGAATATAAGTGGAAACTAATATTTCTATAATTGATAGACTTTTTTCCCCCAAATATTTGTAATCTTATTGCTTATAAAAATGGTCATTCACTACAAATTAAAGAAACTGTCAATTGTTTACTGATATTCCAAGTGAATATCCAAAGTGATTTTTAAAATTTCTATTTATTAATATAGCTCTAAGGATTATGGTTAAACTTTTAGAGAACAAACGTACAACTATTTCAAATTGAACAATTACAAACTGTTTTTTTTAGAATCCATTTAGAACTAGGACATTGGAACTGGAATTGAAAAATTCACAAATATTATTTTTAAAAAATTAGTCCCTTTGATAAATTTAGATGATCTAATGAGAAGACGAAGTTTATCAGAATTATGTTCATATATTTTCACAATACATTTCGAACAATCTGATCATACATATACTTGTTAAGAACATTTATATATGGAAATTAAAATGTCAACTAGACAGGTTGACTGTAAGAAATAATCATAATAAAGTATCAGAAGGGGTGGATGTGTCTCTCAATTTCGTGGATTAGTTGAAGTTAGACATTAACACCGTTGGATGCCGGCTCAATGGTCTAGTGGTTAAGAGTTTACACACGTGATCGATAGATCCTGGGCTCAAATCCTGTGCACTGCTGAGGAGTCGCACAATAGGACGAAACGGCCTTCCAGTGCTTCCAGGTTTTCCATAGTGGTCTAGCTTCAATTGATTCATGATCTCAACTACTGAAATGATAAAGTACACAGAAACAATGTAATAACCACTCTGGATAATAAATCAGTATTACCAGAGTAGGTTAAAGATAAGGACAAATTATTTTTGAATGCATAAGATGGATTTTAGTTTCCGTATAGTTAAAGCTTCAATAAACCCTAGTATACATCCTTGAAGGCTTTTGTATAACACTACAAATGTTGATTTAATGTCAACCTTATGACCAGTTTCAATCAGATGTTTCTCAATGGAGGATTGTTTTAGTGTACTTTATTATTATTTCTTACATTTAACCTGTCTAGTTGACATTCTAATTTTCATATAAACAATGTCTTAACAAGTATATATGTGATCAGATTGTTCGAAAATGTATTGTGCAAATATATCAACCTAATTCTGATAACCTTCGTCGTTTCATTGCATTATCGAAAGATATTGTTTTATACTTCATTATTATCCTTGTTTAATAAAACATTTTAATAAAAAACAACCCAGTGATTTTAATTAATTAATTATTCATGCTTCATCTAATCAAAAACAAGCATAAATCATTGAGAACCATGTGCTATTAAACTGTGCAAATAATAATCTACTTAGATTCATCACAAAAACATGAAAGGTTATGTTTGTGCATCTTGTATTGTAGTGTATGATGTAGAAGCTAATTTCCCTTATATCTGACTCTATTTGCTAGTATCCCGTTAAATGAGTATTTAATACAGGCTAAATCTTTTAGTAGAATTATGGATTTTCTCGAGATTATTCATATAGCCTGAACATCAGTTATAGAGTTAGTTTATTGGTAAAAATTGGTAAAATCCGTAAGCGTACGGGAAGCAAGCACACAGGGAAAACAAGAGTATGTGTTAAAAATTCATACATATTTATGAGTGTTAATCAAGTATGGATAAATTATTGATTTTCCGTGTATTACAAACAATGGGAGAATAGATTAAAATTGACATATGCTCAATCAGGCTTACACAGAAAATTACATGGTGGATGAAGTGTTTAAATTACAGTGAGCAGATAAATAATACAATAGTTGAATGGGCTTACTACAATGCTACATATGTTGACAGAAATATGTAGTATGTGACATCAATCAGAAGTGAAATGATTGACAGCAGAAAGTTAAAAAGAACAGAAATGTTAACACCGAGTAATTGAAATAACAGTAGGAGTAAAGAAATGATGACAAATGATGGAAGATATGCAAATGAAGTATTTAGTTTATGTTTTTCATACTTTACCAAGATATTATGTAATTTTCTACTAAATAATAAATTGATTATCCCAACTGAGTGTTCATTCACTACAGTATGTTTAACAAAATTTGAAAGTTTAACATTGATAATAAAAGGTTGATAAATCTCTTTTCACTAATAGATGATTATCAGTATAGGCTTGTAGAAATTATTAAACTTTTGATTGAGATCATGAACCGATTGATGTTAAAACACCATGGAAAACCTGGAAGTAATGAACAGCTGTTTCATCCTATTGTGGAACGCCACGTCAGTGCGAATCCACGATCCCGCCTCGGGAGATTCGAACCCAGGGCCTTCTGTTTCGTGCGCGAACGCTCAACCCCTAGGCCACTGAATCAGCATCCAACTCTCTTAATGTATGACCTCAACCAACCATCTTCCATTGCACTGACGTAAATAAATACCTGTCTTTACTCGACACGGATTAGCTCCACACGCGCGCGAGACTGAAAGACCCGGGTTCGAATCCCGTGAGCGGTATCGTAGATGCGCATTGCTGAGGAGTCCCACAATAGGACGAAACGGCCGTCTAGTTCTTTCAGATCTTCAATGGTGGTCTAACTTCAAACAGTTCATCATCTCAATCAAAAGAACTAGATAATTTACTGTGAATAAAATCCTCGCAAATTTTACACTTTTAAAATATAAATTTCAAACAAAATACAAAATGAATTAAAGATACTTTTTGCTACAAAATAAAACAAGCTTAACAGTGTTATTTCATCACAATTAAGTACGTTGTAATTTTATATTAAAATTATAAGTACAACAACATATTTCATAATATTTAAAGGCCAAACAAATGGATAACAGTTTTCTAACAAAAATATTATATTGTTGAATCGTTTAAACGTCCCTTTTTGATAGACGAGTTTAAGTTTCTGTTGATTAAAATCTTGAAGTCAGTACATTTCTGTCGATTAGATTGTTACATATAGAATTTTATTGCTAAAATAATAATTAAAATTATACGTGTTTAAATAAAGTTTAATTCATATTTTTTTAAGAAAAGATGAATATGACATATTCGATTCAAGAGGAATATAATCAGAACAACGTTTCGAATTTCTCCACCATAATTGAGATCGGAAATCGATCACTGTTAGATCAACATTGAAAACCTGGAAGCAATGGATGGCCGTTTTGTTTCAGCATGATGCTCCTTTTCAGTACGCATCTACGATTCCACATGCGGGATTCGAACTCTGGATTTTTGGCTTCGAGCCACTGAATCGGCATCCAACAACATCAATATCTAACTTCAACTAATCCATGATATTGCACGATCATCTTCAATTGTCTTCGATGGGTTATTGATTATTTGGTTCCTAATAAATAACACTTATTAAATCAAATATAAACCAGCCGCCATGTTATACACTTAAACATTTTATCTTTGCAAAAGTTACGCTTTTAGTTGATTCATTTAAATGTTTAACGGAACAAATAAAATTTTGTAGTTGATTTCAAAATCGTTTTGACTTTGTTTACTGACTTAACTGTTAAATTTGAATCGACTAGATAAGTTACCAGTAAGAGACATGGTCGTTGTCCATTTTACGTATAAATTGTGCAAATCACGTCCACTTTTTATTGTCAAAAGTTTTCATCATAAAGCGATAACAAATATCCAACTTGTAACTAACTGCTAAATTATTTGTTGGACAGTATAGTATTAAATGGTTATTATATATAAAATACTTTTTAGTTTATATTGGACAAATTTTAAAATAAACCAAGGACACTAAATAAAAGAAAACACTTGATTTAGAGATTTTAAGAAAATTTCATGAAAGAAATACGGAAGAAAAGCGAATATACCAACCTGTACTTGATAGTCAATACTCATCGTCACATGTAATGAATCGCTTGTATGACAAAAAATTTAATGCATTACAGTATGTTTAATGCTACATGTATGTACTACATTTCACAGATATCATAAATGTTTTTTGAAATTTAAAATAAGGAAGTATAATGACTATCAAGTTCATTTTATTAATCATATACAAAGTAGATTTCTATCGATCACGACATGACTAACATAGACGTTGTCATTAACGTGTATTCATAGCGAATTATTTGATAAGTTACAAGGTGAGGAAACTTGACAGTTAATTATTAATTATAACTTATGCTTTGTATGAAATCATTATTAAGAACCTTAGTTAATGGTTATTTAATTTTACACAATCATTAAGCTTGATTATATTACATAGATTACCTGTACGTTGATACATAATACTTTCTAATTAATGTCCTATTATTCTTAAATTAGCAATGATTAATTGAAAAACCCCTTTTGATATACCAGTGTAACCTAACAAGGGGGACCATACTAAAATTTGCCAACTTTTAGAGCAGACAAAACATATTCTGTTGCGTTACCTTAGTAGATTCTTATTGTTTTTGTGGACTGTGCCATCAGACTATGAAATGTTTTGACCGGAAAACATGAACATTGAGAAAACTGTTAACTTTGTGGTCTGATTATTATGACACATTGACACAAATGATAATGAAATATTTGGTAGTATTTATTCTCCTAATTAATGAAAATGTTGTTCGATTTCACATCTGTACATATAATTGGATTTCTTTGAAATCATGAAACGATCTGAATTAGACTACAGTTAAAAACCTGGAATCACTGGATGGTCATATTGTCCTAGTAGTTTCAGTTAATGAAAGTTTCCAAAAAAAACATCATTTAATAAAGTTTTAATTTTAAAATTCTTCCTTTATGAATTAGAACCAACAGTCTATTCTAATATCAGGAAGTTCTACGTTTTTATGATTTTGGCACTGGCTAGATCAAGAAATAAAACGTACATGCTAGGAAAAATGAAAAAATATCTAGTTCCTTTAATAGTTTAAATATTCATAATCAAAACTGCTTAAAAGTCCTTATGCTTATCACCTCATTGTTCGAAATTTTTATTGTATAAGTTATGGTGTTGTAGTTCGTTGTAGTATTCCCATTGTTTTTGGAAGGAAGAACCATTATAAAAATCCTTAATAACTTAGACAATGACATACTCCATTTATATGTAAAACAAAACTCATCCATACATTTCTGAAACGATGAACGATTTATTTCATTATAAGTCATAATTAAGTATAGGGTTATCGGTTTTGAAAATAGTAGAAAAAATACCCTATATGCTGCATTTTACATCATCATCAGAATTATTTCTGTAGAAACATTTGATTGCCGAAATTCCTATTATTAAAGTTGTGTAGTTCAACAATGTCACTATGAAATTATCTTAAGGCTTCTAAGTAATTTGTTTGTTAGCTGTCAACTATCACGTCAGAAAGACTATTGGCAACTTACCGAAAAACTAAATAACAATTTTGAAAACACTCAATTTAGATCTCATTATGACATCCGTAATTTCTTGGCACTAGTGAAACAAACCTATTCTAAATCATCTCTTTATATGAATTACTTTACCTGTAAATTTTCTAGACTCTGGAATAACCTACCACAATCTATCCGTACGATAAAAAATTACTTCTATTATTTGTTCGCTGCATCGATGCATACTGCTCCTCTGAAAATGCATTGAATGGTCTAGCACCTGTAAATGTATCACATTCCACAAGTAGTATTATAGGATCTTTAAATGTTTAGCCATTTTTATTAGTGCATTTCCTAAATAAAACCACCTACTTGCTGTCACTTTATTTTAACCCCGCCTCCAGCAAATTTAACTAATTTGAATAACATCTAACATCAACAGTATATCACTGTGTCACATGACACACACATTTTGGTAGACCTGATTGACATATTTTGGTAATTACTGCTTTGTTGTCCCGTGTTTTAATTTCTCTATTTGTAGATAATTATCATTAATTCAATCTGGCACACCAAACGACCTTAATTACTCCGTTCATAAATCACCAGGCTGTCCATTTAGGAAATATTAAAAGTTCCCGGCTGATGCATTGGATCGCTGTAGTACATGTACTACCTAAACAACTACTGAACTAGTATACTTAAAACTTTCTTCTATCATATGTTTATTCTCTTCATCTAATGTTACTATTAATATCAAATTGATCATGTCTGTAAACTGGTGTGAATTCTGTAATTATTATTTCCAGAATATATAAATTATTATTATGATGTAGAATGTTATGGAAATGAATAAAATTTCGTCCACCTGGTTACAGCACTAATTATAACGTTTTCTGAAACAGATTAATGTCAACAACCAATATTTTTAAAATACGTAGTTATATAAATCAATATCATATTCAACTTTATCAATATGACAATTTTTTAAGTATGGGTTTTTCGAAGAAAACAGATTACCTAATCTATAATATCATCCTTTTAAATGTGATTAGGAAAAGTCTGTAGAATTTCCGGCTTGATTTAATTCATGCTTTGTCGAAAAAAACCCCCTTCATACGTTCGGAATGGTTTTCGAATCAAACTATCCTCATAAAATTATTCCTTTACTCAAGAGGACATTTAACAGATGTTTAAATGCTTCAAATTGTAAAGTAGAACAGATTTGTGTAATATATTAAGGATAATTATCAATATGGATAGTCATTTCTAGTAACATAGTTGTAAGTTATTCCTGTATGAATGACACTATGGATGTGAAATGATTCTTCTACATTTTCCATAGATTTAAGTTTGCTTTGTTAACTCAATTTTGTTCATAAATCTTATTTATCTGTTCCCCTTAATTCTTAAAAATCAATAAATAAAACTTTCACGACTTGAAACTGGTTCCTGTCTATGTTTATTGTATGATTATTTTCATCTAATTTTCATAGCACAAAAAGTAAGGAGAATTAATTAAATAAACCAATCGATGTATTATGTTTAATAAGTTAAGTTTAAATCAACTATTTATCGATTCATATCACTTTTTTTTGTCTGTTAAAATCTATAAACGAACTCAGTTAACATCATTTTACGTCACAAGCAAAATGAGCAGCTAGAAAATAATTGATTGTTTGCCTCCATCGTTGAGGTAAAGTTTTTGAAAATATATCAAAAATAAATGAACATTTATTTATCTTAATAGTTGAGTTCATGAGTCAATTAAAGCTAGACCCTTATGGAAAACCTGGAAGCACTGGACAACCGTTTCGTCCTAGTATGGGACTCCTTAACAGTGTGCATCCACGATCCCACTCTCAGGATTTAAACTCAGGAATTATCAGTCTCGGAGCGTGAGTGTTTAACCACTAAACCACTGAGTCGACATTCAATGATGTTAATGTCTAACTTCATCTAGTCCACGAAATTGAGCGACACATCCACCATTGTCTTCAGTGAGTTACTATCTCATAGCAGACCCGGTTGGACTTCACTGGTCACTGCTTGTCACTAGGACTTCAGGAAATACCTCTTGAAGCCAGTCACTAATGCGCATTAGTATTAGTAGGGGTTTTCGTGAATATTATAGTAATTTTAATAGTTGAGATCATGAGTCAATTGAAGCTAGACCACCATGTAAAAGCTGAAAGCAGTGGACGGGAGTTTTGTCCTAGAACGAGACTCCTTAGCAGTGCTCATTCTCTAACATAGAAATATTTATTTTGGTTGAGTGTTCTAGCTTGTAAATTTAAATTACTTTTGTAATTTTTTTTCAAACATATTTAATTTAGGACTGCATAAATATTGACTGCACTCTACAAATCATTCTCATGGTTAATTGTAAAAGCTGATGATAACGACCTTGTGTTTATTCAAATTGTGTTCAAGTGGATATATTTCTTTTGGCTGTTTCTAATTTCATTTTTCAAAATGGATTATAAGCTTTTGACTCTTCTGAAATAGTTTCCTCGAATTTATTAAGAATACCATTGCAGAGTAAAGGATCATTAGCAAAATCAGCATCTATCAAAACTACATCAGGTTTTCGATCATGACAAGGTTCATTCAACATATTTTCCTCAGATTTCCAAGGAATTTCGTCAGAAATATGTGAATCATTAAGAAAAACAATATCTGGTACAATAACATGAGAAGTCTGATAAGTCGATTGATTAGAAACTGTTGTCTTGCAATAATTCTGAGTTTCATTTAACTCTGAACTGCTGTATGACTCTACACTGTCTTTCAAAATTGTTAATAAAGATAAATGATCATTAGGAACACTGGACTTAATAGAATCAGAATAACAAGACTTAATATTCGTTGAAACAAAATGAACAGTAGTATTACAAACTGACTGAATATGTCCAATATCACCACATTTAAAGCACTCAGAATTACGAAATTTACAAGAATTAAATGAGTGGAACCTGCCGCAGGACAAGCATTGACCAAACTTGTGTCCATCTTCGTGAACTTCATCTCAACTCCTCAATGAATTATCTGTGTAACCTTGAGTATACACTGGATTGGGATGACGTATTGCAGTGGAATTCTTTGTATCCTCATGAAGCGTTTTACGAAATCTCCCTTTACCGCAATCGAAATTTGTATACTTAATCTAGCAGTAGTTCCTTGAGAGCTGTATAAGGAAGCGAAATGGGCTTTTCCGGTGAAGCCAGAGCTTTTAATAAGCTATATGCTTCTTTTCCGATGAATGTGAGGAAATGTGCTACAATATTAACATCCTCATCATCTTCCTTGTTCATAGACCGTATTTCGGACCTTTCAAAGTGATCCTCAAAGGCATCGAAATCTAAATGTATGTCCAACCGTTCCACCACAAGCTCAATCGCTACGCCATTGTGATGATTAGGAGTATTTGAATTGTAGTACGAACTAAGAATTCCAGAAATAACGTAATCGGATCAAGAACTACTAGATAACCACAAACGAATGAACTGTATTTAGAATTCGAAATCAAGCACTCAACAAGTACAAAGGTATCATTAGTTCATTCAAACACCACAATTATTCAGTTAAGGAATACAACTGTAATCATAAGCTTTCATGTTAACCAAGCGCTATCTATTCGCTGTGATTTCTACATATGATATTTGTCTTTGATACACAATGAGACTAATTTAGTTATACTAACAAACTAAATTTATAAAATTTTTAGCAAAATACTTGTTTTAATAGTATATGAAGCCTGGTTACACATTACTTATGAATGTATTCATTTCTTCTTAAATGTATTTGTATAATGATCAGAATTCCTATCAGTTTTGCCTCACATGATTTTACTGGGAAAAAAAGCAATTCGTGATCATGTCTATTGTTTCCAACGAAAAACAGTCTTTGAATTTTGATCATTTTTAAAAATAAAAAAAAACAGAAATGACCCGTTTACACGTCATGTTACGAGGAATCGTAGTTTTATAATCGTGCTGAAATGAATGTTATTCCAATATAATTCCATTTTTCATTTACATTACGTTACCCTTGTATTACTTACTTACGCCTGTTACTCCTCGGGAAGGAGCATAGGCCGCTCACCAGCATTCTCCATCCATCCCTGTCCTGGGCAATCCTTTTCAGCCCCGTCCAGTAGTAATTCATCGTTTTCATATCTGCTTCTATTATCCGACGCAATGTGTTCTTTGGCCTTCCTCTTTTTCGCTTCCCTTCAGGATTCCAAGTTAGGGCTTGCCTCGTGATGCCGTTTGATGATTTGCGTAATGTATGTCCTACCCATTTCCATCGTCTTTTTCTAATTTCTCCTTCAGCTGGAAGTTGGTTTGTTCTCTCACACAGTACAATGCTGCTGATGGTATCAGGCAAATGGATGTTGAGTATCTTGCGTAGACAGCTATTTTTAAATACTTGTACATTCTTGATGGTGGTTGTTGTAGTTCTCCAAGTTTCAGCTCCATACAGTAGAACTGCCTTGACGTTGGTATTGAAGATTCTCACTTTGATATTGGTTGAAAGTTGTTTTGAGTTCCATATGTTCTTTAACTGTAGGAATGCTGTCCTTGCTTTTCCAATCCTTGTCTTTACGTCTGCATCTGAACCTCCTTGTTCATCGATGATGCTTCCTAGGTTTACCCTTGTATACATATTTTTATTAAATTATAAGCTTTTACTATTCTTTTAACTCCTTACCGTTAAAAAATGTTTGTTTTTATGAAAATAGAACATTGTATTATGTATTGAATTTCATATGATATACAAAGCAAATAAGACATGTCAAACAAAATCTCAAGAGAGTATAGTAAACAAACATGATTAGCCTAATTCTACATCTAGTCACATTCACCATCTTTATGTCTTTTTCAAACATGAACTATCTAGATTTTTAAGTAAAATAAAAGTTGGCTCATTCAATAGTTATTTGCTAATACAATATTCCAAAACGAATTCGAATTTGTGAATGTAAACAACTGTCTAAAACATAACATCCATTGTATTTTAATATTTTCTACGAGTCTAATTAGTCTAATGACGCATGAAGTACATGTTTATGTAATAATTTTGTAAATCTTCATATTATAAACATTAATTATTTTAGTGACTATAACATTTTACAGCATTATATATGTTTTCTCATTTACAGATTTTTGAGAAACATCATTTTGTTTTAATTAGCTCTGTTTTAAATTAGTTTATCGGTACATATCAATGATTGAAATCATGAGTCAGTTGAAGCTAGACCACCATGGAAAACCTGGAATAACTCGACGGCCGTTTCGTCCTAGTATGGGGCTCCTCAGCAGTGTGCAACCACGATCCCACACCCTGCGAGTTCGAACCCAGGACCTATCAGTCTCGCGCCAAGCGCTTAACCAACTAGACCACTGAGCCGGCATCCAACGGTGTTAATGTCTAACTTCAACCAATCCACGAAGTTGCGCTACCGTACACCATTGTCCTCAGTGAGTTACTATCTCACAACAGACCTGGTTGAACTCCACTGGTAACGACTTCTCACTAGAACTCCAGAAGTGTCTCCTGAAGTCAGTCACTAGTGAGCAGGTGATTATTATTATCAGAATGGGTTTTTGTGGAGATTTTAGAAATTTCACAGATTGAAATCAATGAGTTTTATTTTCGAGTAGTCATAGTGTAAACAAATGAGAACATAGAAAATGACTTTTGAGTTTTAGCGTTTAATTCAAAATTTAATGACTTACAAATAAAACAATTTGTAACAAATGGAAATAAACCCATTATCGATATAAACTCTATAATACTGTAGTAGATTATCTTCAAGATAATTCATTAGGCTTTCCTTATTTATAACCCTAATACTCATCATTAAATGAATCCCAGCGAAATATATATTTCACAAAGTAACATGAAGCGTTGACCACAGTTTATTGTTGGACAGCCTAAATCAATAAACCATAATCAAACCATGCGTATTCTAGAAGAAATGCTAATGGGAGCGAATACAGAGACGAACCATGGGTCGAATAAACAATCAGATGAAGAATGCTATGAGTTAATCAGTTTCAGATACATATATATTATATAGAAAAGCGAATGATGTATTGAGTGATTTTAGCAGCTAACATATAAGATAGAGAGAGAATAATATATATGCGTAGGCTGTCACATGTGATCAGGCATCACGTTCATACACAAATGATAATTATATTAAGATATACAAATTGTTGCTGTTCGAATAACACTGTCTGTTAAAAAAGTTAATTAGAGGATTGGCAAAACTAACCGTAAGCAAACTTAATTGTAGGAAAGGTGCTATAATACAAATGTTTACATTTTACAGACTTCAATTACAAATCTGTTGCGTGATGAGCTGTTAAGTAGGCAGAATTAGTAATGGTTGTTTTAGATTTTAATCGATGGACAAGGAGGATCAGATACAGACGTAAAGGCGAGGATTGGCAAAGCAAGGGCCGCATTCCTTCAGTTGAAGAACATATGGAACTCAAAACAACTTTCAACCAATATCAAAGTGAGAATCTTCAATACCAACGTCAAGGCAGTTCTACTGTACGGAGCTGAAACTTGGAGAATTACAACAACCAGTATTTATAAATAGTTGTCCACGCAAGATACTCAACATCCATTGGCCGGATACCATCAGCAACAGTGTACTGTGTGAAAGAACAAATCAGCTTCCAGCTGAAGAAAAAATTAGAAAAAAACGATGGAAATGGATAAAACATGCATTACGCAAATCGTCAAATTGCATCACGAGGCAAGCCCTAACTTGGAATCCTGGAGGGAAGCGGAAAAGAAGTCCAAAGAACATATCACTTTGGGAAATAGAAGGAGCTGAAAAGGATTGCCCAGGACAGGGTTGGATGGAGAATGTTGGTGTTTGGCCTTTGCTCCTCCACTAGGAGTAACAGGTGTAAGGAAGTAAGTTTTTCGATTAGAAACACCTCTTGTTAGATGTATGTTACAGAAAACTAAGGTACTTCTAATATTTTTATAACGAATGTATTTAGCAAATCATGATTTAAAAATAATAATCTTGATGAAACTATTATCGGTACTATGTTAAACCCATATAATTTACTCTCGCTTCTCGATAGGTTAATTTATCCATTCTTCTTGAGTCATGTTTTGACCTTGTTAATTATTCACTTATGAACCCTGACGTTTTATATGAGAGTATGTGTGTGTATATCTTATTCTATTCATCACATATCTGTAGCTTGTTTTTGTGTGGCTATAATTATTGATTGACGCTTGATTAAATCAAGTTGGCTTACATGCCTTCTCTACTGCCCGTTACTGCGCTTTGCTCTCTTCCCTTTGCTTCTCCAATCTGTTTCAGATTTCGGGCCACTAAAAAAACAAAAGGATCTATATTCAGAAACTTGTGATATTTGTATTATGTAACTGGAGACAGAAAATCACATTACTGTTAATTAAACATTTTATTCGAATCTTGGCGATACTATAATCTATAGACGAATCAATCAGGTATGAGATTTCAGGCCTCGAGTTTTGGGGCAAAATTCACTCGCTCATTTGGCTAAATAGAGTCTTGGCATCATAGCTGATGTCAATTCATGATGAAAAACCTAAATCTAATTCACAACCTTAACCATCATGTGAAAATCATAATTAGAAATCCTCACATAAATTTATAACCGTCATTTGTTCGTAGTTATCAGGTAGACACTTTCAAGATCAGTCTGGCATCGCTCAAAAGTCGTCCATAAATTATAGCGCTTTTTAGCGAGTTAGTTTTTTAAAGGATGGGGTGGCTAACACCATACCCAACCCTCCTTCATTATCCGGGCTTGGGACCGGCAGTAGCCCCAGAAGGGATCCGAAAAGAGTTCCATAAACTATAGTCCCACCTAAATCTCTATTAGTTTTACACACATTTAAACTGCTTAATTAATCAAATAGTTCACTTTATCAGTATATTCAAGAAAATATTTAAATACTATTTTCGAATAACCTCCAATAAATCAATAAACCTCTCATATTTACTCAATATGAAAATCAGTTTAATATTTGTTACCCAATCTTAATGATGAAGATAATGTTATATTATACAAATAATTTTTATGCATCCATAATCAAAATTTAATAAAGCTTCCGGTTTATACTTGCTTACTTACTTACTTATGCCTGTTACTCCGAATAGAGCATAGATCGCCGATCAGCATTCTAGTTTATATCTACATCATTAAAATAATTATGATATTTTAAGCACACCAAAAACAAACCATTCGACCTTCATATTATTGATTCAAATGAATATAATAATGTTTATTTAAGTGTATAATAATGTGTTGTTTCTAGAAAGAGGAAAAAAAAGAATCTGGTAATTGTATTTCATTATTTTTGTGAAAAATCAAGAGAAAAAAAGGAAAAAAAACTTCTATTCGTTGTTTTTCATTTCGGATATGAACAATTAAGGTCATATATATATATTTTGTTATAAGAGTAAAATACAAATAAAGACCAATAATGACCAGGTTTATATAGTAGATTTTATGAATTTAGTTAATAACAATATCAAGTATACTGAATAGACTCCGATAGGAAATTTTTTCGTTGCAATAATTAATTCTTATCAAAATGGGTTTTATGGAGATTTTAGAAATTTCACTAGTTGAAATCAGGTCTGTTGTGAGATAACAACTCACTGAAGAGAATGGTGTACGGTGGCGCAACTTCGTGAATTGATTGCAGTTAGACATTAACACCGTTGGATGCCGGCCGGCTCAATGGTCTAGTTGGTTAAGCGCTTGGCGCAAGACTGATAGGTCCTGGGTTCGAATCCCGCGGGGGGCGGGATCGTGGATGCGCCCTGCTGAGGACCCCCATACTGGGACGAAACGGCCGTCCAGTGCTTCCAGGTTTTCCGTGGTGGTCTAGCTTCAATTGACTCATGATTTCAATCAGTGAAATGATTCATCAAACAATTGATCTCTTATCAAGAATACAAAAAAGAATGAGTGTGAGTACGACGATGATATTTTGTTGATAGAGTAGTTTAGTTTTATGACAAATGTAGTCAAGCAGATAGAGAAAATAAGATATAAGCTTATGAAGAAAATCATGTTAAAAATCAAAAACAAAATGTTAGCAATTCAATAAAATATGTAAGGTTAAACAATTGAATTACATCATAATAATATACATGTCACACGAATTGAAATGAATGTGTTCTTCAGATTTCGATTTTATTCAAGGTTTTATTTCTGAAGTCCAATAAGTTTCAAATCAATGTAAAACAGTTTTACAGTACTTTTATTGAAAAATCCAATTAAATACAATTTCTCTTAAGTAGTATTCGACAAACAAATAAGCATAGAAAACGTTAACTAACTGTTCTTCATCAAATGATTTCGTATTATGTTCAATAAATCATTGCATTATTTAGCATCATTTTGTCAACATTTCTAATGAAATTTGATTGAATAAGAAACACTTTCAAAAAACAATCATTATTTTAAGTACAAAAAAGGAGTCCCAAACATCGATGGAAAGGTTGAAGTAAACAATATCAAGTGAATTTAAACTTCATCCCATTACACAAGCAAATGACTATCAGAACTCTGTAGCTAGGTGGGTAACGCGATTTCGCTTGAAGCGAACGATATTGGTTTCGAGTCCCAAAGTCAACATCAACTCTGAGATGTAAGTACATCCAGCTAACGAAAGGTGCATCTCGGATTCCACTGCTAGCCACTATCCATCTTTGATTACAAAAAAGCATTTGTTTAAACATTACTGAATATTCTAAATATTGTGTTCTGTTTTTCAACTATGAATAAATATATAATTATACAAATTACCAATGTTTTTTATCATCGCCTTTGTTCATTGATCTGATAACATATTGCGTGTTCTATAGTGTTAATTCCAACCATCCTAAATTTCGTTTAAAAATTTGTTATTAACTCGTTTATGAACAGTTTTATTCGGGTTTTTTATACTATAAGTACAATAGTGGAGACAATGATTATGTTATTTATTTCTCTTCTGCATATGTTTTTCTTTATTATCACTATGATAACTAATAGAGAACAAAATATTATCTTAGGCTAAGCATTGTAATCAATAATTTATTTAATAAATCCAAGAACATTGTTTAAGAAAAAATGTATGCTTAGTATGAATCGAAATGTGACACTCAAAAAAAGGGTTATTTTTACTTATTTATATCTCGTGGAGAAGCAAAGACCACCAACAGTAATTTTCTATCAAATTCTATCCCCAGCAGAAAACGTTTACTTGTATTATTTTTATCTGTAATCTCAGCGATGTAATCTAATTTTAACCAAATGAACTCAAAAACATATACAAGTGTTTTATTATAGTGTAACGTTTTAGATCAGTGACTTCCTTCATTATTAATGAACAAGGATTTGGAAAACTGAAAAACTAAATAAAATTGATAATGATAATACTTGATGCAAAAATGATTAGCAGGAACTCTTTATAACTTTGGATTGGATGGTTATCAAGAAGATCGTGATTTTTGAACGATATCTACTTGATTACAAATCACAATCAAGGTTTTTATTTCACTTTCGTCCATTAGATATATACATGGAAATGTAAAATCATGAAGAACATAGTGCATTTCACATGATAGTTTTATTTTTCAATGTGTGATATTTCATTTGTAGAGCATTATGAATATTATCAGAAGGAATTTGTGGAGATTTTAGAAATTTTCACAGATTGAAATCATGAGTCAGTTGAAGCTAGACCACCATTGAAAACCTGAAAGCACTGGACGGCCGTTTCGTCCTAGTATGGGACTCCACAAACCCCTTCTGATAATAATCATCTGCTCACTAGTGACTGACTTCAAGAGATACTCCTGGAGTTCTAGTGGGAAGCCGTTACCGGTGGAGTTCAACCAGGTCTTTTGTGAGATACCAGCTCACTGAAGACAATGGTATATGGTGGAGCAACTTTGTGGATTGGTTGAAGTTAGACATTAACACTCTTGGATGCCGGCCGGCTCAGTGGTCTGAAGGTTAAGTGCTCGCGTGCGAAGCCAGTAGGTCCTGGGTTCGAATCCCTCGGGGTTCGGGGTCATGGATGCGCACTGCTGAGGAGTCCCATACTATGACGAGACGGCCATCGAGTGCTTCCAGGTTTTCCATGGTGGTCTAGCTTCAATTGACTCATGATTTCAATCTGTGAACATTATGAATATAATTACGTCTGTTTATTGAAAAACCTGAATATTCATTATATAAATACATACTTTTCTACCCAATAGCTGGGTTTCTTAACGTAAGTTTTAACTAGTGATGCAATTTAAAAATCAATAATTTTCGAATGAGAAAATATCATAGTGAAATGACAGAATCAGTCTTGTTTATCATTTCGAAGCTCCATCTTTTTTGATTTAATGATGTTCAAAAACTTGCTATCATTGATTAATTGAAAGCGTCCGTTAACTTTTTGAGGCTAATTATCATACCTAAATTATACTCTAAGATCATAGTGCAGATCAAAACGTTATGAGTTTTGACGTCGTCAGTGATTGACTTTGATATACCTTATCAAATTTCATAAATGTCACATAAGGTTTTTTGCATTTTAGTAATTTCCGCTTTCAGGATGAATGATAAAACAGAGACATGCTGTGTCTAGGAAATGATATTTTTGAAAACAATATATCGCATAAAAGTGATCATTATTTGTCCATCAAGATTACACGTCAGAAACTTCAGACGTGATCAAACAGGTCTCACCATTAATGGCAGTTACTATGATATTATGTTATGTAACACCTCGTAAACAGTAAAATGTATGACCGAACTTAATGAAATTTACTTTTATTCTGTGTTGAAATTAATTTATGCTTATGAATGATTTTGTTACTTTGGAAGAACTCATTTATGCGATATAGTGTTCTTTTCATCCAGTATTTACTACTTAAATAATTTATTTCCGTTCAGAGGAATATTAGAAATTTATAAATTAAGAAGGATATTTTATAAGCAAAGATGGACACTGGCTAGCTGTCGGAATCCAGAATGAGCATTTCATTTTATTTGGGACTAGTCAGCTTAGTGCACCTGCGTCTCAGAGTTGATATTCATTCCAGAACTAAAACTCGGCGCCGTTCGCTTCAAACGTCATCAAGTTGTCTACTTAGGGTTCGAGTCCTGGAGTGAACATCAACTGTTAAATGCTGGTACATCCAGCCGATGAGTACCAAACAGGACGAAACGCGCGTTCTGGATTTCACTGCTAGCCACGAACCATATTTGCTCACAAAGCTTGTGACTTAAGGCAATATTGAGGCAATATTCACAGTATGCGCATATGCCAATAAGAGACTGATCAATTAAAATCTTAAACAACAATGGGAGGATACAAGCTAACAACACCAAGTGAATTTAAAAAGGATATTGCTATTATATTCTCAAAAATCAAATATTCTAAATTTCCCTGATTAAAAATGATTGTCGAAACTGATTGTGTTTCCTAGCTGATGTAATAAAACGTCTATGCCCTCAGTCTCCGAAACTCCAATGAAACTGTGAAATTAAATCATAATTGACTTTTCGTGAATTGTAATGATTCTGTGCAAATTCAAGGGAAATTTAGAATTTACCGTATCTCGGTTAATATATATCGTATCTATTTGTTTTTAGCACTGAAAATGAAAACAATTTTTAGATTTAATTCCGAATCAAATTAGGTTAAACAATTCAATCATTTTATACTAATGGGTTATTATTTACTGTCAGTCATTCTTTAAATAATCTAATATTTGTATCCAATCAAATAAACACAGAGTTATTTAACATTAAATCGAACCATACTACTCTTTACAGTTATCATCCTTAATATTATAAATTAGATATACTTTCTAAATAAAGTAACAACTCATTACTTTAAATATATTTCAATGCATTTACATGGAACTCCTTTATGAAATAGAAAACATCTTCAAAGTTTGACAATATACACTATGATTATTGAGATGGTGGAGAAGATTTGTAGCTCAGGTGAATGATTTTGATGGAGTTTTGTTGTCTGAGCTAAATGGTTTGGTCGCGGAGCTTTCATCATTCTTCTGAACGACATCATCAGCACAAACTTACTGAATAAAAATTCCAATCTAACCATGTATACATTGAAATGAAATGTTTTCATTTACATAAATCATTGTGCCGTATCGCGTCAGTTTGTTAAAAGAAAACATTGCCTAGATATTATTTTACATTGTCTTCAGTTTACCATAGTAGTTGTATTCACAAAATGAAATTTCAAAACGCTGACATGTTTTGACATAAAGCAATTAAACTTTGAAAACATTATTCATTGTAAATCTCTTTATTTTCAGTATGGTGTTGCGTAAATTATTAAGTTTTTGATTGAGATCATGAAACGATTGATGTTGGACCACCATAAAAAACCTGGACGCACTAGACAGCCGTTTCGTCCTAGTATGGGATTCCTCAACAATGCTCATACACGATCCCATCCGTGGGACTCGAACCCAGGACCTAGTAGTTATTATTGTTTATACAAATTCTGGAAAACATTTCTTTATATTTTTTTCCATTTCAAAATATATATTCTTTAATGAAGTGAACATAACAAAAAAGATGCAGAACTGATTCAGTTATAAAGTGGTTTGTACATTATGAAAGAGATTTTGAAATAATTAAAATATTCGTAACAAATGACATAACTGGTAATGTAATATATGTGTCTTTAATTAAGTTGAACTAAATAATAAATAATTGTTGACATATTCAAGGAACATTAGACTTTCGTGAGATACTTGATGCTACATTTCCCATTTGTAGATATTAATTTAATAAAATTGGTGATATCAGCTTAACGTCAATATGAGTTTGATTAAATTTAGTTGTCATTTAATTATGCAAAGTTGATACTACTGACAAATTGATTGTCAAAAGAAGTGTAGTTTACATTTAATAGAATGAAACTGTCAATTATGGCGTTTCTTATAACATTAAGCACTTTGTTATATATATATATATATATATATATATATATATATATATATATATATATATATATATATATATATATATATATATATATATATATATATATATATATAACAAGAAAACCATACATAAAACATAATCTCATGTGTTGTGTTTATTGAGATCTGTTTCAGCAAAATAAAAATGTGTTCTTTAAGGTTTATATGCAATTATAATCTATGCTACAACCATCGTATTATCTATCGTTCGATATAACGATAAACTCCAGTAATACACATCATTAAGTCATATATTCATAAAGTTAATGGAAATTAATAATTTTTCCCCCATTGAATTACATCAGTTGCAAAACTACTGAAAGGATTCGATTCCTAAATCAAGCCTACGTAAAGAGAATTCTACAAATTGTACAAGATTTTAAAATTGTTAAGTTGCAAATCACATTCCCATGGATTAAACATATACTGATTCATGTTATATTAATAATTCATGAAGACAATTATTAAACTAAACTGATCAGTCTAACGTTATCTACTGCTAATGTAAACATAAACTAAAATCGAATTTTCTAGTTTCCTAAAACTATTTTTTTAAATAACATAAGGAAACAGTCAAAATATTTCAGACAATACATGCGAACACTTATATATGGTCTTTATAATAAACTGTAGCTTGAAATGTTTCCGGATGCATGTTAGAATAGTTTTTAATAGTTTCATGAATCAAATCAAATATTTTCTTGTTTTTCATCTTTTTGTTTTATACATAGAATTCAAATGTTTAGCTTTTGTTGTGTGAATAACTGACATTGAAGTGGTCTTAGAAACTCTTACTTTATCATCATTTATATAACAATGTTCGCTGCTCAATTTCGACTTAAAATTACATTCATGTCTATAAAATAATAAACAAATTTAAATTGATTATTTAAGGAATACCAGTTGAATATGATTGTTAGCATGATAAGTAAATCTATCAACTGAGGTTCTAAAAATAAACGGAAATAAAATCAAGCATTACCTATAAAAATAAAACTCAATAAGACTTTACAATTTCTGGATAAAACTCAAGGAAATATCATAATCAATTGGTTAAAAAAGTTTGATTCTAACTAGTTCTATCTTCCATAGTTCAACCAGTTTACGATAAATTTTGAAGCATTCAATTTTAGACATATCGCAATATTTCATCATATATAAATGAATGTAATAGTGCACGACAAAATAAAGTTTCAGAATAACATGAATTCATCCCATTTTGTGATTTTACTAAATATAAAAATTACTTACTTACTTACTTATGCCTGTTACTTCTCGTGGGGGAGCATAGGCCGCTCACCAACACTCTCCATCCAACCATGTCCTGAAAAATCCTTTCCAGTTCTTTCTAGTTGTCATTCATCCTTTTCATATCTGCTTCGATTTCCCAACGTAATGTGTTATTTGGTCTTCCTCTCTTCCATTACCCCTCAGAATTCAAAGTTAGGGCTTACCTCGGGACACAGTTTGGTGATTTCTGTAATGTATGTTCTATCCATTTCCATCGTCTCTTCCTAATTTCCTCCTCAGTCGGAAGATGGTTTGTTCTCTCACACAGTACAATGTTGCTGATGGTATCCGGTCAATGGATGTTGAGTATCTTGCGTAGACAATTGTTCATAATTACTCGTATCTTATTGATGATGGTTGTAGTAGTTGTTCAAGTTTCAGATCCATACAGTAGAACTAACTGTCTTGACGTTCATATTGAAGATTGTGATTTTGATATTAGTTGACAGTTGTTTTGAGTTGCACATGTTGTTCAACTGTAGAAATGCGGCTCTTAGTTTATCAATCCTCGCCTTTACGTCTACATCTGATTCTCCTTGTTCATCGATGATGCTTCCCTGGTACGTGAGTGGTTTCACCTCCTCCAGAGTTTCTCCATCAAAATGATTGAGTTGGTGTTCTCCGTGTTGTATTTGAAGATCTTGCTTTTTCCTTTGTGTATGTTGAGGCCTACTGATGCAGAGAGAGGCTGCAACTACACTAGTTATCTTCATTTGTTCGTGTGTATGGGATCAGAGGGTTGGGCTATCTGCGAGGACAAAATCGTATAATTGGTTATGAGCTGTTCATTTTATTTTGCGTTTACCATCAGATGTGGTCTTCATAATTCAGTCGACTACAAGAAGAAAGAGGAAGGGGGAGAGTAGACATCTTTGTCTGACTCCGGTTCTCACTTCGAATGCATCTGTCAGCTGTCCTCCATGCACTACCGTGCATTATATTCCGTCATATGAGTTCCGTTTGATGTCGCTAATCTTCTCAGTAACTCCATGGTTTTGGAGAAGTTTCCATAATCTTCTCCTATCTACACTGTCAAACGCCTTTTCATAATCAGTGAAATTGATCCACTCAAATGATTGTTCGACAATGATCCATAATGTCGCAATTTGGTTTGTGCACGACCGATCCTTACGGAATCCAGTCTGTTCATCTCGGAGTTTGGCGTCTAATACGTCTTTCATCCGGTTCAGCAACACTCTGTTAAAGATTTTTCCAGGTAGTGAAAGTAGTGTGATGCTTCTGTAGTTTTCACATTTGCTCAGATCTCCATTCTTTGGAATCTTGATGAGGTGAAATATAAAAATACTGATTATTAAAAATGAATGTATATACTTCACATCCTAATATCAGAAAAATTCTCATAAAGGTAGATCAATAAAACTTATTCAAGAATTGTGTGACCAGAGACTATATATGCTCTTAAATAGATTATTGTCAGAATATTTTGATATTTTCATTAAAGTGACTATTTGAAATGATCGACAGTGTCTAACTTGTTATTATATTACTCTCAAAAGATTATATTAAATACATTTAAGTGTAAATAATTTCAATATACATTAAATGGTGTTTATAGTCTGATAATCATATAATTAGTGACTTATGCAACGTATTGAAATTGTCTTACTTTACAGTAACATATAAAAGCAAATGAATTATGTACTAATCAAAAGTAAATGTGAATTCTAGTAACTAATTTTTTTTTAAGTTATCAGAGTATTAGTTAATTTAATCAAAGAACGTAAGTTTCACTTGAACAATGCTGTTTGATGCAGTTAAAAGCATTACATCACTGTGTAATTGGAAAGCATTGAATTATGCGAAACCATTTTTAGTATATCAGAAGGTAAAAGATAAGAAGACTGGAATTGAAAATACTTTATCATTATTAGGCTACTGAAATACATCAACTCCAGTATTACAGACTAAGTGTAGTCTATTTATCTTGAAATCTATTATTTATATTAGTAAGACATAATAAAGTGATGTTTGAGTAGGAAGTAGACTATTTCTGATGAAAAAAAACTGCACACAAACATTCACAAATTTCTGCTCATTTAGACAAATATTTTCATGAAGTAGTGATTCGTTTTTAATTAATTCAGTTTTTAAATTCACTTGGTATTGTTTACTTGAATCTTGCCTTAATTCACAATCATTCTAAGCAATAATAGATAGTGGCTATATCGTAGCATTATGCACAGTATGCATATATGGCAATAAGAGACTGTTCAATTGCAATCATAAACATCAATGGTAATATTCAAACGAAAAATATCAAGTGAATTTAAACTTAATCCTATTGTACAAACTAATGCCTATCAGTACTGGGTACTGGTTTCGAGTCCCGGAGGGAATATCAACTCTGAGATGCAGGTACATCCAGCTGACTACTCCAAAATAGGACGAAATGCGCGTCCTGGATTTCACTACTAGTCACTATCCATCTGTACTTAATTCAATTTTTATTGATTCATATTCGATAATTGTTTCATGGGAATAATTGACACAAATGATGCATTACATGTTGATTATTATGTAATTGGAGAATGATATTTTTGGACTGACTGGTTTTGTGCTTCATCAATGCCTGACTTATATTTTTTGTTACAACTAAATCATTAGTTTTGATGTAATGTGAATAGAAAGTCATTTGATTGATTCAAAAATATTAATATTTACTTCTTAACTGTTATGTCCTGACGAGAATTATGATTGGTAACTTTTGAGAACTATTTATGAACCAATATCATAAATATATTTTTATTGTATATATGTTAAGTGGCTTAGTTAGGCATATTCATATCCCTTTTATTATACGCTTCATTCTGATCCATAGACACTTATTACACGATTTGCCGTTCTTAAGTTATGCCCGGTTTAATAATTACATTTGCCATCAATCGTAGCCATTTTTTGTCTTGATCTCGTACAAATGTTAGTTTCTATTTTATGGTGTGATGTGGTCTATTTGGTTTGTATATAAACACAGTATGTTTAAAATATATGATTCATATCACCGAGGCAGAGATCGATATTCTGGACTCAACAGGCAGGGTTAGGCAGGAAGAAAGATCGATCAGAAATCTAAACTGCTCGTACAAGTTTTACGCGTCATTGATCGGTCGATAAGTCACTGTTCTCTAAATTGGAGATATCATTACGTTTTTTATATTAATCAGGCACAAGGCCACAAGTGATAACAAAAAGTGATTTTGAAATGCTTGTTTCATAAACAAAAATCTAATTTTCTAGGAGTAAATTAAACTTATTGTATAAATCATAATGAAATTTGAAATCAATAAAATTAAAAATTTTTATAAACAATCCAAAAGTCAGTTCATAAACTAAATTACATAATATTTTTAAAGATGAAACGAAGCGAAAATGAAAAAAACTTCATTGCGTGTTTACGTTTTACTGTTAATCAAGATGACCGAATTAACAAAACAAACCAATAAGAATCTATCATTTACATTTTGATTGAGATCATCAACCGATTGATGTTAGATCACCATTGAAAATCTGGAAGTACTAGACAACCGTTTTGTAGTAGTATGGGACAACTCAGCAGTGCGCATACAAGATCCCGCCCAACTCGATTCAAACTCAGCGCCTTCGGTCACGTGCGTGAACACTTAACAGATAGGACACTGAGTTAGTCGGCATCCAACGGTGTTAATATCTAATCTCAGTCAATCCACAAAATTGAACGACCATCTTCCATTGTACCGAGGTAGATACGTGTCTCTACCCGACACGGTTTCTTACTAGAACTCTGAGAATTCCGTCACGACGCTAGTTACTAGTGAGCACATGATAATTATCAGTATGGGATTGAGAAGATTTTTGAGTTTTAAATTGAAATCAGCAACCGATTGATGTTAGATCACCATTGAAAATCTGGAAGTACTAGACAACCGTTTTGTAGTAGTATGGGACAACTCAGCAGTGCGCATACAAGATCCCGCCCAACTCGATTCAAACTCAGCGCCTTCGGTCACGTGCGTGAACACTTAACAGATAGGACACTGAGTCAGTCGGCATCCAACGGTGTTAATATCTAATCTCAGTCAATCCACAAAATTGAACAACCATCTCCCATTGTACTGAGGTAGATACGTGTCTCTACCCGACACGGATTAGCTCCACTGGTCACGGTTTCTCACTAGAACTCCGAGAATTCAATCACGGAGCTAGTTACTAGTGAGCACATGATAATTATCAGTATGGGATTGTAGAGGTTATTGAGTTTTTGATTGAAATCATGTATCGAATCACGCGAGCAGGATCGTGGATGCCACTGCTGAGAAGTCCTAGAATAAGACGAAACGGCCGTTCAGTGCTTTTAATTTTTCAATACTGGTCTAACAG